>JBAMBF010000103.1:17062500-18354957 GCA_037043605.1 Drosophila multiciliata | reverse complement strand
TGCGAATACTTTTGAATAAAAATTTACCAATCGTCTAGCAGCCGGTTTGTAAACGCTCTGTCGTGCCATGCAAATCCAGAAGCAGAGATGCTTTTCCTGCAGCCCTATGAGCCCAGACGCCTGAAGAGGCCACGCGTTGCGCTTCAGTTGCAGCAATTCTACAAGCCACGACAACCTACAGCTGGAAATCTCCGTGCCAGAACAGCAGAGCTCCTTGAAAGAGTTAAAGCGCTCCCAACACTCCTGCGCGTCGAGGCGGAGGAGCTCAAAAGAAAAAAGGACAACGAGCTAGCAATGGCAGAAGCAAAATTGATTGCTGACGCCAAAAGCATTCCTCCTCCTGCACAACCCTCAAAACGCTTTACCGAAGCCTGGATCAATCACCTCCACAGAAGGTACAGGAATGGCACTTTCGCCAGGGAGAGTGTCATAGCCAGATTCCAGGGACAACCGCTGACCATCCAGCGGATCATCGTCCCGGACTATGAGGCAGATCAAAATTGGCGTAACACAGCTTCGACCCAGGACCAGCAACAGCTTTCTGACGCGCCACTGCAGCCTCCATCTCCAGAGCCTGCGCAAGTAATTGCTGCACAGGATTGGCCGACGCCACTCACGCAACCTGACCCTCTGGGTGTCTCCCAGCACCAACAACAGGAAGCGCTGCCCGACCAGGGTCTCATGATGGCGCGCACTCAATTGCTGCAGATGACTGACGATATATTGCCGGTTACCTCTCCGATCAAAGAAGCTGTACGAAGCACGTCCAACCGTGCAGCTGGACAGCGGTTCACTCAGCCAGTAAACTGGCACAGGACCGGGGTCATGATTCTTGGCTGCTCACTGCTCTGGATCCTGGCGGGGAGTATAAACCTAAATACTTACCGAAATCCTATACTTCCAGGCCTCCAGACATTAAAAAACACTCACCTCAAGCACAGACGCCGGGCGGAGAAACGCACCAAACCAGAGCGGTCTCAGGCACCCGGTCTGGCTAAACGACGTCCCCACCCAATACGTCCTCCTGACCAAGCGACCATACAGAGCCTCCTAAGGTGCCCTCGTCGCCTTAACTTTGCTACAAAAAACTAGACGGCCTCTTTACGTTGTTGATGTCCCTGATGAAATCCACAGAGCAAGCTCATTACACGTGTTGTAGCAGCAGACACGTCAGCGGTAGCAAAGCACACTCAATCGTGCGCCATCTATGCAGCAGAAGTGAGAGTCACACGAGCAGCAAAACCAACCGGAAGTATCATCACAATCTTGAAAGTCTGCCATATAAGTTTTAGGCCACGCCCACACCCGCCGCCTCAGCGCTCAACTGTGAGTTAACAGCAAGCACAAATAAATGCCATCGCTTTGCATTTCAGTGCATTCCTTAATAGAACTTTTAACAGACACATCTTTTATATACTTTTGTTCTTTAATACTTTTATAAAATGCGTAACAAAATGTTTTATAACATAAAGCAAAGTTATTTTGTAGTGTAACTTTTTGTCGATATGTGGACTTGGAATTGCTGTAATATTATTAAGTTAAGCTTTTCAGCTATTGTGAATGGTGTCTAGAACTAGAATGTAAAAATATTTTCAAATTCTTGTCTGCTTGCTAGCGTCTGGCTTAAAATTAATGTAGTTAATTACAAAATATAATATAAGTGATATGGAAATTCTTGCATCCTAAGACAAAATGTTCTAAAATCTCTCAACTCTTCAGCATGTCAATATAATAAAAGTTTTGTATAAATCATAAATGTTTGTAGTATACTTAAATATACTTTTATATATGTGTGTAAATGTGTTAATATTGAATTGAACGTTCCTCTTAAATTGGTTAGATGCGATTATATAGCATGCATTTATATGTAAGTGCCTAAAATTGACTTTCTTCATGGGTGGTTGTTTTAGTTTTCCTGGTTTCCTTTTCACCGTTTACGTTTTCGTGTGAAATGCTCGTTATTACCGATTTGATGACGACTGAGCTTGTGCTTGTTTCTGTGGCGTTACTAAAAATGAGAATTTAATGAATTAAATTAGGAAATTTCATAGTAACGTCATAATTATACACACCTTTTCGAAGCCAAATCCAATAAATTCGGTATATCAATATTAGGTATGTCTTTCATGTTGACGCTGGTGGTTGTTTGATTTTTTTGCGTGCTGAGCACTGATAAGCGACCTATCAAGGAATATGTTCAGAATGTTATTAGAATGTGTAATATAAAAATGTTATAAATATAATGTTCAATCAAATTCCGTAAGGCATGCAAGAGGTGGTCTATTGTGATGTGCCTCTAAAACTATTTTTATTAAATTAATGTTACAAGGGTTTTGAATTTTACTGCCGTAAACCTAAAAACAAAGGTAAATAAGAAGATCAATTTTTTGTCCAAAAATTAAAGCACAAAAAAAAAACATTTAAGTTACTTTTACAGTGACAAACACATTGTATGAATTACTAAGAGGGTGGTATAATATGAAGGTTTATCCATTGACTTGATGTACACAAAAAAAAGAGATCAAAGCCACTTTTACTTACCGACAGTTTCCTCCGTAGTGGTTGAACACAGCGTTGTGGTAGTCGAATTTAAGTGATCGCGTACAGAGTCGACGGTGATGTCACCTATAGAACTTGTAATAGTCTCGTTGGCATAATTAGGTGAACTACTAATATTTATGCCATTTGTAAGAGCAAGGCTATGTTCTGTCGGCATTGCGCGCTGCTTAGCAATTGGTGGCTCAAGTATGCTTGCACTAATATTATTTTCCTCACTATCATTTATTGCATCGACTTCCTTGTGGCTATTATCGTCATCATTGGCTGGCATTGTACACTCATTGTCTTCGTTCCCGAGTGGTTCGACTTTAACAACGCCCATTGGTTGTACTACTGTCGAGGTGGCCAACGCTATGCGTTGCAACTCTGACGACGACATCATATATAACGCTTCTCCGTTATTAGTAAAGCAAAGCGATGAAATCCCACTTGAAGAGAAAAACAAATTATAAAACATATATGAACACAATTACCTAGATTAAAACTTATTTGACACTAACTTGATGTCCTCGCGCCTGACCGCAGCTGCATTTAACTGTCGCTTTAACTCTGGCACTGATAAAACCATGATGTCTCCCATATTGGTCAAACATATTAATGCCATTTCCTGGTACATTTCAACGGTCCCTACGCTAGTATTAGTCGCTCCTTCAAGACCTTCGTGTGTGCGTGTTAATTTAGTCGGGCTATTGGCATTAAGACTTTGCAAAAGCTCGTGTGAGACGCGACAGCTAAACGATCCAAAATGTATGCGACGTATGCGGGCTCCTTCGTTAGCCGTAAGCTTGTATTTGTTGATTGGCTTTAATTGTGGGAGCGAAAAAACCTTAAATTGTTCCTCGGATGCAATAAGAACACGATGGGGCGGCGTGCCGTTCTCGCCATAGCTGAACTGGTCAACAGGGCAGCCGGTTTGGTCAAATATAGAAATGCCTACGACAGGAGCGCGATGCTTTAGCTGTATTTCTTTGGCCAGTTGCGCAGATATGCGACGCGGTGTTGCATTACCACTGGCAGGTGGTCCTGTTGTAGCGGCAGTTTGTGCTGGTGGTAAATGTAAAAGGAACACCGATACTGTGCTCGCGTTTGTGGCCGACCATAAAGTGGGTGAAGTAATATTAACTGCAAGAGAAGTACATAAAACTAGATTTAAGACTTAAAAGAGTGTCATTATACACACCATTGGTTATATAGGTTTTAGCAAAGACTAAACAACGAACCATAGACCCCATGCCATCATCAGTGCAGCGCGCCTCTATTTGTCTCTCAACAGGTCGAGCTTCCAACTACATAAATACACTTTAAATAAGATTTTTAGACAAATTTTAATGTTTACACTTACAGTAGTTGGCACCTGATTACTTGGGTTGTTGCGAGTAGACCTTCCTTTGCGCAGCTTACGGAAGGACTCCCGAAGCGATTTCTTAAACGATTTGCGCCGCGAAAGCTGTTCGCCAGCGCCGGTCAAGTCGTTTGGATTCAAAGTGCAACGGTGGAAAACTGGCACAAAGTTTTTAAAATCAAATAATACTAAGCCGTGCGCTGTACCACCGGAGACTACACCCCAGTTAGCTTCTAGTGCTAGACATGTGATGCTAGCTGGTGGAAGAACTTGTAGCACACCACTAATGTTGACACCATTCTCACAAATTGGGTCAGCGTCTTCTTCTAATAAATTAGGACGCACGTTAAGCTGGTCATGTCCTTTCCATACAAAGCCATCACGATCGCTAACCAAGTTCATAGAACTAAACTTCAGCGTGCCGCGCTCTCTATCATCTCCTTCAAAATCAGCTATAACAATTTGACCAGCGGTGCCACCCACAATTAACTGACCTGTTTTTGGGCATAGGGCAATTTTTTTTACTGCTAGTCGAGGGTCGTCGGAATAGGGATCAAATAATCCTGATTTACGAAATGGTGGTTCACTATCGTCAAGTTGTTCATTGCTGCCATTGGCTGCTGTATCATCCTGGTTCTCATGACCAAATATGTTTGCTGTTGTAAAATTATATATCGGCTTCAAGAGCACCCCTGAACATTCCCAGAACTTAACGGAACCATCTTCGTGACCAGTTAAGAGTATCTCATACTCCAACGTTGTATCGTTTTCATCAGACTGTTTGATTTCCTCAGGTAACTCACCACCTGTTATTGGCCAGTCAATATTGCTGTAGTCAATATCCTGTTCATCGCCAGCACGTAAAATACGCCTATATACCGTCTGGGTGACTTGCGAAGCAAGGTAATTACACGTCACGGCCGATGCGTGCACCGAGTGCAAATAAGGTGCCTTAACTGCTGAAACTATTGCATCAGTTAGATCGTAAGCGCACAGCTCTTCCTCAAGTAATACAACAAGCATTTGAAGAGCCTCGTTATCTTCCTTGTATATGACAAAGAAATCAATGACTTTAGACGTAAAATCTAAGCAGACTTTTTGCCCATCGCTGCCATGCACCGAAACGCAGTTGTGATCACCATAGGCTGAACGCGGCATACCTCCAGAGAAAACGATTACATCATCGGCTCTGAAATTAAAAAAAGGTTACCAGCTGTTGGCTTCAAATAAACAAAATTATTACCCCCGTTTCCCCTTATAAAGCCGATTTATGCTCTTGCATGGATCTGGCCCGTAAGGAACGTAGTTGACATTTTTAGGTGGCTCCCCGCTTGCAATAATCCAGCTAGCATAAGAGCCGTCTGCGTGGTACCAATTAAATTCCGTGCCTGTAGCATTTACATATAGTCCCACACTTTGGCCATGTCCGGGTGCAATGTAGGCACGTTCAACTGCGGACGTATCTAAATCCCATAATACGCAGAGTCCGCGATTGTAAGCTATAAGTAGCTTGTTTAGAGCGTTTGGCAGCTGACGTATTGACTCAATCGCTCCTGGATTGAGTTTGTAGGTCGGTGGTACTTGTTCCAAAACAACATCGTGGTAAATAACAGGTTCACGAATAGTGAATGATTTCAAATCAAACTGATATATATTGCCCCCTTCGGTGCCTATCCATACAAGATCTTTGTTTAACGAACAGCATAGCGACGAAACCTTTTTCAGTTTCCCATCAAACGAAAGTGTTTTGATTGGCACAAGCGTTGTACCCACTGGTTCCCATAAAATCAGTTGATTGGCTGCAGTCAACGAGAGGATACGGCCGGTACCATATACCCATTCTAGAAGTTGAACATTAAGTTCCGATGCTAAGTTATTTACTAAAGTATGCTGGGCATATAGTTCAACGCCTGGCTGCCCAAAAACTTTTATTGCTCCACTTAGTGTACCAATGGCCATAAGATTCGAGACTGGATCATATGCTAGAGCTGAAGGTTTGTGCGGGAAACCATGCTGTGCGGTCTGAAAATGGACAACATTTTAACTATTATATAAAGGATTTTTAAATAAATAAATCGATTATCTTTCTACTATTTTTGATATTGCTTTAAATAAACAAGAGATTTTCACAAGTTTAAATTTCGTTCAGTGTTGTTGGTCTATACAATTTAGGTCATTTCATGGTGGTTGGTGACTAATGTTGATTAGATTGTAAGTTACTATACGATTAGATAAACTTTACAACATAATCAAAAATAGCGATTCTGTTTTAAATAGTTCAAGACTATCAATACAAACAACACAGCGTATATACCGTATTTTGACTTTATATTAAAAATCAGCATTAATTGCAGCGTGGCATCAATTTGACCTTTTGATTAATTAAGTTTGTAATCTAGAGATGAAAAAGGAACATACGCTAAGAGCAATATTATACAAAGTATAAGAAAAGATAAAACAATTTATGTGGTTTCGACCCCCTTACAAGTGCTCCATTTTACACAATTACGGTGACTGTATTCTGAAATCTTATCAGTTCGAAATACTACGCCTATCAGCAAAAAAGCCCCACACATTTTCAGTTTTTATATACAAAACATTTATATTTTTTCCGCCCAACCCGTTTGCTCATTTTGTACATAAAACAAACCCAAATTATCTTATCTACCTTGTAGCGGTTGTTTCGGCTTGCCTCTATATTTTAACTATACAGAATTATTATTTTAAGTTGATGACTGTTTGGCACGCATTCTAGTAAAATATTTATGAACAATTATGAATTTTATTATTTTATGTTGTTTCTGGTCAGGGCTCCCCATTCTTTATGAACTTAATTATTTTAAAACAATATGCATAAAAAGCTGTAACTAAAGCGAAATTTTTAGGTACCTAAATTTCAAGATGATTTAATTTAAATATGTATGGATACATTTAGTATCTTTGAAAGAAAACGCCAATAATTCGACTTCTGTGGAAGATGTTGTTGATATGCTCAATGATCGATACTCTTTTCATCGGTACTTAAACTAGACTCCCATTGTTAAAAAATCATATATGCAGTAAACTTTCGTTAGATAAAATTTCAGCTTCTTAAGTCACGCTTATGATCGAACCTAGCAAAATATTTTTCTTAGCGGTATTTTAAAAACCGTTAGTCTGTTGCTTTAAAAATATGTATTGATATGAATTTACACATTTATTTACACATAATACGTAACACGTATTTTTTACTACTTAAATGCCGTTACAAAACAGAAACGTGGCAAGGTGACGCACTATAGGTGATGTCATTGAATTAGTTGTCGTAGTCAACTACAAGTGAATGATGTCGTTGGCATTGAATGGCACGTGCAATTGTCAGCGTTTTCTTAAATTGCATTTTTGTACCATTTTCCTCAGGTTACCAATTGTGAAATAATTTAATACCTATTTTATAGTCAACTTTGTTCAATTTAGAAATAAAAAAATCCTACCTTAAACAAGTGCAATTTTCTATTTTTTTTTAAGCATACATAAAAATACTATCTGCTAAATATGAAATACTTAGTGTGTATTACAATGAATTAAAAAACAGAAGCATATTTTTGTAAAAAAAAAAGTGCAGTACAAATAGTAGCATATGCACATTATATTGAATTTAAAAATGCTGTTTTCAATGTGTGAAAAAATAGCACGGAATTATTAGACTGTGAAGCGAATATGGAAAACAAACGACATAGGCACTCAAGCGAGGCACGTGCACATACAATTTGTAGGCTTTGTTACATAGGTTTAAAAAGGAATTGAGAAAATGCAAGAAGAAATGCAAGGTCCGATGTAATAATCTTTACTAGTTACCTGCAAAAGAAATCAATAACGTTCGAAAACTTATAGTCTGCATATTGTAATGCTCAGTGTAATCAAAAGTTAAAGTGCACTTCAGAGATATTTTAATATTTTACAAACCTTACGATACGCGAAGAGCTCCTTTTGTAGTCGCTGTCGTTCAGCTGTTGGCTGTTGACCCTTTCCACGTATAAACTTTAACATTGTTATAATCGCTACAAACTTCAAAATTTATGAGTCTGGAAAATAAATTAAGTGAGTAAAAGTATATTTTAACTGTAAATTTAACGAAAAATAATAAATATATTCAAAATGAACCAAAACTTTTCATAAAATTGTGTACCTAGACAACATATGTACATACATAATTATAAACATACAAGCCAAATAGCAAAAGAAAATGGTACCAGTGATCACAGCATGATCTCGACTTACCAAACTTGTTAAACTAGTTGTGTTAAGATTTGAAACGTACGCCGGGTACTTTTTGTAGGCGTACAAGATCTACTTTCAGCAATTTCTGTTCATACGATTGTATGTGTATTTTGTCAAGTTTAATAAGAGCCAAATCTATATTTGTTAATTAGGGCTTATTAATTTTGTCTAAAATTAAAACAGGAGTATGATATTCAATTTGAGGACTACAACAAGCATAATAAGTTATATAGATTTATAAAAGCGTTATGAATGTAAAAATATATAGGGGCTTCTGAGCATATTTACGAGACGCAACATCATTAAAAAATGTTAAATAACTCGATAAGCAGCCCAGCGGGCAAATGATCGAAAACTTCTTTGTATTAAATGAAACATGCATGCATATAAAAGTATTAGTTTGCTACTGTCAAGTTTATTTAGTGTGCGTGAGAGGGAGGCATCACGCATATGAACACACAATACCAACAAGCTATGTTGTTATGATGCCATTTGTTAGGCGACGCCCGATTATTTTTGTTTAATTGATCTTTGAATTTTTAGCAAATTGATCGTGAGTACATAATTTAAAACACTTGAAAATTTTAGGCATACACGATATTAGCTGTTAAGGTTGTTTTATTATAAAACAGAAGACGTACACAATATTCAAGAAAATTGTCGGAATGTCAGTGCGTGAGCGAATACACGCACACATACACATATGTGTATGTATATAGAAGTATCTATATGAGCGAGTGTATGATGTGGTAAGCTGTGTCGGCTGAGTCATAGATATACAGGTACAAAATATATGTCAACAATCATTTTGAAACTCACAATGAACACATGCATTAACATAAATAAAAATATGTATATATTTCGTACTTTTCTTAATATTGCTCTTGTGTTATGGTCGTTAGCACTAATACACTTGCAGTTGCGCGGTAAGGGACAAAGTAATGCGCTTTCATGTATTTTTTCACACTTGTTGAAGCCTTTGCGCTTGCGAACTGACTGAAAAAGTTGATGTTTGCACTTTACTCCAAGTAATCAGCATGCGGAATGATCTGTTTAGAAATTATTTAAAGAGCTGTGGACGGGCTTTTCTTTTATTACTGCGCTTAGAAAAACAGTACGCGACGCGCTCATGCCGAATTTTTTCAACTGTATTGGCATCAAGAAGCAATATAAAATATCGATGTCTTCCAAAAGCAAATATATTTCGATACTTGCAGAAGTATATATCGATCAATTTACAAAATATCGATAACAGCATGCTAACATTTGATTGAATATTATTTGCGAACAGTACTTAACATAATCATATTAACAGCAGCGTCATATAATCTTTGTCTATGTGAACTTGTTCATTTTAGTAACAGTAAAGAAGGATTTAGTTCCATTTGCTCTGTTCAGTTTTAATTCACAGAGTGAACTTCACTGATTTAAGAACAACATACAACACATTTGTTTAAAAGAAACGAATCATCGAAATGGCGAAGCGGTTGGTGCCAATTGATAAGTTGGGATCCGCGAAAAAACCCAAGTTAGACGTTAGTGTAAGCCGTGGGCATTTCAGCTCAACCACGTCTAATATTGTGGATTTCTGGGAGAATGATGATGACGATGTTGTGTTGTTAGCTACTCAAATAGCAGAAGAAAATCAGCGGCAAACTAATGGTGTGGAATTTACATTCAGTGCATTTGCGCCTCATACTCGTGGAACTACGAGCACACAACATATATTTAAAGATGAAGTGCTAAATATAAGTGTGGAAGAAATATTTGGTACTGATGAAACCTTTGTTTTTCTACCCGATGCTGGACGAGAGCAAAAGAAACCATCTTATGATGAAGTTGAAACTGGAAGTACAAGTAAATTTACTGAGGCAACAACAACTAGGCGCCAAGTGGCACAGGAGCGACAATTAAAATTTCTAATGGAACGTGTCGATGTGCTCAAAAAGGAGAATGAAAAATTGCATAGAGACCTTATAGAGAGCAATAATCAAGCTGGTGGCAATGAAGGCGAGGTAAGTGGCATTGCACAAGTTTTAACTATTACTCATAAATATGTCTTTAGGTCAGCTTACTCCGCAATGAACTCCGACAAGCACGTAAATTGCTTCAAGCTAGCAAAATGGAAAAGCTTGCAATAGCTGAAGAAGGGGAAAAGGACTGCAATAAGAAAGTAGCTGAAGTATTTAAACAAGTAACTGCCAAAAATACAGAACTAAGTTTCACAAATGTTGAGTTCTCAGATCTAAAAATTCGAAACGCAAACAGCAATGAAAAAAGTACACTTAAAGGTAACGAACTAATCGTCGCCGATATTGACGACTGTCGTAATTTGCTCCGCATAGAAGAATTATGTATCGTCAGTCCATCCTCTAATCAATTTTCCACCAAAGCACACTTTGAGTACGCCAAAGGTTCACGTGGACAGAAGAAAAAGCGCACTTTTTTTGAGATGGAGCTTGAGCAACTTCTTCTGTATTACGCACAATGCCAATCCGAGCCCAGCACTTTTGAAACGATTACAGGTCACATAATAGAATCAGTCTGCAGAGTCTTTACAGAGTTTTGGACCTATACCCAAAGCTTAGAGTTACCACAAAATTATACGCTGTATCCCTATAATCGTTTCGACCTACAATCAGATTACAGAACTTACATGCGACATTCATTAATTCAACCAGGCGTCTTATACAACCCAGAGCAAGCTGTCCCATTACGTCGCTATGTTGGCACATTGGCGCAGATTTGTCGAGAACAGAGCAGTATATCACAAACATTGCTTCAAAAAAAGTATGGTAAATACTGGGTACTGCAAATTGTAATCGAAGCGATAACAAAAATAAGTTACTCCTCCGAGATATGTGAGCATTTTGGCGTAATAGAGGCAACTGCAGCGCTTCTGCACAGCTTGCTGGTTCACGTAAACCCAGTGGCGATGTCTTCATCCGGACCTCAACTTGAATTGCTTTTTGATTTATTAAAACAGTTGGTCTTTACTCGTCCAAGCCCCTGGGTTTTTCGTGAACTCAGTGGATGCATGTTATTGTGCTTACGTCAGAAACGAATTATGACAGAAATGTGTGTAAATAGTTCAAGTAATTACTTTATATCTGATCGCGTTCGTTCGGTTTATCGGTTTGGGTCAAAATCGTGTTTAATACAGGTTTACGCGGGACTCATCGAGCTATGCTTTTGTAGCGAATTGCCACTGCAACCGAGTCATTTTAAACTTCTGCTATCGATTTGCTTAAATCATGTGCGATTCGTATACAACTGTTTCACAACCACTCCTGAATTCATACTGAGAATGCTTTCATTTCCATCACTTACTGATGAAGACAAAGAGGAAAATGAGAATATGTCCTCAAAAGTTGGTAGTTTACACTCTGGTGTAAAGCTTACCAATTACAATTTTGCAAGTAGTGTTAGTTCTTCTGCCATTGCCTCATCGAACATATCGAAGTTCTCCTTAATACCAGTGCAAGATCCAGTGTCGCATGAAGTTGGTTGCGAATGCTATGTAAAGCTTTGTCTAAGCGTTGTGACGATCGTTTTTCAAATGATGTTCCAATGGGTCCTCCAGGATAAAAAATCAGGTATGTGAATGGACAAGATAATAAGGGCACTAAACGATACAAATTTTACCTTAGACATTTCACAAGTTGGAGAAATCTCACATATAGCCGTACATTTGCTTACACTTATTTTTCGTGAATATTACGTATCATGCCTTTTTCGCGATTCTGAGGAAACAACAAAACATTATCTTTTTCTTCTATGCAATTGGTGGAAGGATCACGCGCAGATTTTGAGTTTTGAAGATAAACATTGTAAGTACCGCCGATGCTTAAATAAAAATTCAAATAAATCAGACAAAACATTTAAATATATATACTTTTAGTACGATTTTTAAGGCAACTGGAAGACATGCAGTTTATGTTAAGGCTTTTGCACAAAGAAGCAAATCTTAGCAATCCAAATAATGATTTGGCAGAATGGACACGTATTGTGAGTAATGCTGATGGAAATATACCAGAATATGTTCGACCAGCTAACTCAATTAGTTCTAAAACTCTATTAGCTTGTGATTCAAATGACTTTTTCAATGGCTTGAAAAGGATTGCATATAATTTTGAATAAACTTAACAAATTTGCCATCAAAATGTAAATACTTATCTAGTTTTTTTGTTTATAAGAATTTGTTCAATATAAAATATGTTAATATGTAGAATTCACTTATAGTTTTTAGGGAGAAATACAATTCGGAAATATTTAAACATGTATTTGTTTGTAGATATATTTAAAAACAAATCAAGCAAATATATATTAAAAAGATTAATTTTTTTTGGAGAATAATCTAAAAATATATGTTAAATAATCAGAGCTTAAGTTACAAAATATTATAAGATGGTAGCACAAATTGTTTATATATTTTAGTTTTTGCTTAATATTGTGATCGAATTGCCTTTTGGAACTTTGAACTTAATAATATTTATAAGAAAAACATATAAATTTCAGCAGTATTCAACAATATTACGATTCGAGAAATACATTATTCATGTTGAAAGCAAATGATATTTGGCAATAAATATAATATAAATAATATGTTTTTTTTATCATTCTTATATAAACTTACTTAAAGTAATCCGACACGCTAGACATGTAATAATGTATAAACCAATTTGATGAATGTAAAAATATATATATATATTTTTTTTTATAAATATGGATTGTATAAGTTACCATTTAAGCGGCGTTGTTTTATTCTGATAGGCATTGGCTCTGAAAGGACGGATTTTTAATGAATTACATTTTAATTTTGAAATTGGTGAAACATACCGTACAACACCTTGAGTTTGTACTAATGTAAGTGTGATTAGCGGTGTAAGGCGTTCCACGAAACGCTCATAGTTACGTTCCAGTTCACGTTGATAATCTTTTTGATCCGACATTATAAGATTCCTATTCTTCTTTAAAGCATCCGCACATCGTTTCGAAAACTCACGGAAACACAATCGTAATTTATTTTGGTGTTTCGTAGGTGTGGTCGCGCCGTCAGATAAGATTGAAAGAAATACGCTAGCCATTTCCATTGGACCTTGGTTTACGGTGGTACCAATACAGCCCTGTAATACCATTTGTAATATTTTTGGGTCAGCTGGCTCTTGATTTGTAGCCGCAGCCAATTCCAATGTCTTCTTCTGGATGTCTTCTATTTATATCAAAATATGTAAAGCTGTTATATTGTAGAAAAATATTTAATGGTTGGAGATTCTACGGCCTTTTCGAAATTTATGTGATAACAATAATAATAATAATAAATAATAACAATAATAATTTTATTTACTTGTTTTGGTTATAGCAGTAGCAGCTATAATCACATTATTTGAGGTGCTCTCTTATTGGAATATATAATTTCGAAAGGCGCATTATCTTGCTTAGTCATTTAAATTTAGATAAATAAATTACTAACCAATTGCCACTTCAATCGGCTCCAATTGAAATTGAGCTCTGCTAATTACTTGGATGCGAGTTTTAACGTAAGGAAAGTAGTTGGCCGTTGTTAATATGGTTTTTCGTTTACATTGCTCATGTAATTCTCCATGAGCTTTTCCACTTTTAGTAAAAGGTGTTGCAAAAATAAACCGCTCTAATGGAAAAGTATTAATGGTAAATTGTTGAGAAAAAAATGTTTGGAATAACTTACTAATATTAAAATTTCGTTCAAAGTAGGTCTCTCGATGACGCATTTCATAGGTTTCAAAGAAAGGTTCAACATAAGTGATTTGTATATAAGCTTTTTCTGGATCTAACGTGTTTGTGTCGAAATTATTAGAATCCTTAATTATGTGCACAGAATCAGGTCCAAACCTATCCGCATAAAAGTTCTAAATACAAATATATTATAAAATGAACACAAAATGTTTATTATGACACTGTAGCTACCTGAAGTCGACTAAATATCTCTGGCAACTTTGTTAATGTGGGCTCTTTGTAAATGAATTCTTGTTGATCAAGGTCTCCAAACTTAGCGCCATAGAAACCAACTCGGAAATACGTTCCAAATACTCGCTTACCCTGTAAAAAAATAAATAAGATATGTTGAATGGCAAATTATTTCGGAGATCTTTATGGTGTCTTAACAGCCTTGACATACCGCCGACATTTTTGTAATTTATTTTACCTGTAGTTGGGCAATTCGATTAAATGCTTCCTGTAGTTTACCATGAATTTTGCCGAGCTTATGAAACTCGCGGTTTGCCTCGCAAATAGGAGTTAGAATTTTGTAGACTTCATTCATAGCTTCATACATGCCAGCAACTTGAAAAGAGTTAGAAGCCTCTTCGAGCAATGCCTTTAATCCAGTCTCAGTAAAGTGATTCCCCAAGCAAATGCCATCTTCACCTGGGCTAAGAACATCATCCGATACAGCAGACTCCATGAATGTGTTTGGTGAAATGCGCTGAAAACTAACTGCACCGACAGGCAAATGTGTTTGTGATTCGAGCATACTTAAATATTCGGAAACGAGCGCAGCAGCGTGTACATAGCACATGGCCGCCTCGGTGTGGTTGGCTCGTTCACGGTGCTTCTTAGCCATGTTTTCTAACCATGTTAACCTTAAGTCTGGGTTGTTTTGGTATCCCTTGGCTATTCGATTCATTAGGTCAAGCAACATTTCTGGGTCCTCTTGGTATTCTTTCATTTTCACTGTGTCTGATAGGATCATGTGTAGATTGAAAAGTAAATCTTGGACTTGTTCTGGAAAGGAAGTTTCCTGTAAATCTGCATCAGACTCGGCGTACACTAAAATGGTTTTTAACGCACGACGAAGTGACTGTTCACTGAAAGACGCACTGGTGCCAACCAGAGAACTTAGTGACATAGTCACCTGCATCTTAACCCGTGCAAAATTCTAAAATGGGAGAGACCACAAATAAACTTCTCTATATATGTGCAAAGTAAAAGTAAAATTATACTTACATTTCCAATTTCAAAATTTTGTCTCATAAGTAAGTATAGCGATGCAGCCGCCTGGGATCGAATGCCCGGTAATTGTGATGCGCAATGCTTTAATAGCAAGAGGCACAAATCTGCACAGATGTCTGTTTCTTCATCAAACAAAAGATTGGGAAATTTAAAGATTAGCGCACGTTGAGAAGCAAACAAATTTTGTAGTGCCAGTGTCGACTGATTACGGGATAAACTGTGCAATAAAACTTTTAGTACAGTGCCTAGTAGATTATGATGCAGATTGGTGGCCACATGCACTATTATTTCCAAAGAATCAAGTATGATAAGCGCAATTTCTGTTGAAAGTGAGCCCTCAATGAAATTACATAGTTCAAGTTCAGGCTCATTTCTAGTAACTGTGTCACTGTACTGTGATCGGTATGGCATCTGATCCTTACGCCAACGAAGTTTCTCCGTTGAGTTACGATCTTTGCGACGGTTAATGAGATCATAACGTGCCGAGTTTGTTCCTCTAATGCATTCTTCTAATTTTTCTTTGACATCAGTTTGTCCTGTCTTACGGAAACTATGAGTGTTAGCCCGCTTTATTGTGGGCAACCGCTTTTGACCCGAATACTCAAACGCCTTTAGGCAGGTGTTCAGTACCTGTAACATTTGATGCACGCGGTGAGGACTCAAGCCCAATAGCCAACGGTAAAGGACCGTGCGTTCCAAATTTTTCAGCACCCATAGGAAGCAAGCCAGCAAATGACGCGTATTCTCTGCGCTTAATGGTATTTTGTTTTTCGATGGTTCCGTGATATAGGAATACACGCGACTACCAGAAATGGCAAATGCTACCTCTGGACTTATAGTCGCCGTGGTTATGGTCTGGTTAGGGCCTTGATAATCTTCAAGCTGACCCATCTGATGCAAACGGTCATGATCCTGAGCGTCTGATAAAAATTGATGCAATTGTGAAAAGGTATCCATAACTATGGAGAGCAGCGGTATATAAAGTGAAGCCACTCGGGAACGTGCTTCTGTATCGTATCGTGAGTCATGTGTAGCTAAAAGGTTTCGTATACAGTTTATTGCTTTTCCATGCAGTTGTGGATTGGGCACTTCGACACCAGTGGCCAAATCGCCTAGCACAAGACCAACCAGAAAGTGTTGCTGACGAAATTCTTTACTAAGGTCAGCATGCAAGGCACGCTCAATGGAGCCCTGTGAAAAAAAATGATATTCGTTTTTTTAATAATTAAGATAGAACATCTGTAATACGTACATATGAAGCTTGACTCGTGTTTGATGTGGTGCTAGGAGTTGGGCTGCATGGTGCTGAGATGGTCGTGTAAGAAGTACCGAAGGGTAAATTTAACGCAACAAAATGTTCATGACTACATACGATTCGATTAAAGTCTATTTTATAGTTCATTAAATCAGGTGACGAAGCACTTTTTGACGTTATAACCTTTGAGTACATTTTAATTAGGCCAAAGACAAATCCGCGATCCATAATGCTCAGTAGATCGAAAATTAAAAAACCTAAGCTTGCGTTGAGTGACTGAGCTAATCTGCAGTCTGTTGTATGGTACTCTATAATTTTGTTGGTTACAACCGTGACAAGAGTAGCTATATCTTCAATGAATTGTTGTGGAAACCGAGTCTTACGGGGTGCATTTAGGGTACCCGAATTGTCCAAGTGCTCTATCATCGATTTAATAATTAGCTCAAATAGAAACCAGGAATTGCTCATGGCAAAATCTTCTACTTTGCCACTAGCCAGTGTATATTGCAAGGCGAGCTCTTCGTGTAAGTAGCGTAAATGACTGCATTTAACGTTCAGTCCGCCAATTGAATGTTGTCCATTATCATGTTCTAAAATTAGTTTTACTTATTAGGTGCACTGCTTGTTTTTTTTTTATCTTACCTGTGGTTCCAGTGCAGGTCATATAACCGTAAATTTCATATTCTTCATTTGAATGAACTTCATTGGTACTGCTGCGAAGTAAACAGCGCTTAACTGATAATGGATGTGGTATTTTGCATTGAAACTGCACGTAAGTGGAAAATAAACTTTGTCGTCCATACTGATCTACATCGCTTAAAATGGATAAATGTGCTGAGACTAAACAAAGCACCTCAAACACAGTCGAACCCAACGACATTGTCTGGCTTCCCACTATATTTGTAGTTACCAATAACTCGATAAGCTTGTCCAATACAAGAGGTAGATGCCTAACCAATGATTCTCGATTTGCATTCTCTATATCCAGTAGACATCTTTTTAGCTCGGCTTCCATATTACACTCGCCTATGTGGGAGGGTATGTTGCGGGTATCTAAGTACTCACAAATTAGAAAAAAACGATCAAGGTGTGCATCCAAAGTGTGAACTGAAGTCACAGCATCTACATTGATAGAAAATACGGCACGGTGATTGTCCAACCATTTTATTCCAGGGAGATGAACGTTTGGTGGTATGAACGAGTAGTTCTCCGGTGGCGATTCCAACATAACAGGCAGATTGAATTCGCCAACTTTAAGTTTGCCATCCTCTAGAAGTGGTAACCATGTATAGCCGATGGGAGTTTCAACCGAAACCTGCATATCGTGCGGTTTTTTTTGGCACGATACGTGATAGATGGTAAATAATAAATGATGGTGCTGTTTAATGGAGGCAGGCAGGGCAATCTTAATCTCGTCATAGAATGATGGACACTTGTTATGGTAATTGACGGATGTAAATGCTTCCGATGCATATTCTGGACATGAAGATTTACCAAAAATGGCCTTAACTGCATCTTTAGTGGTCTCTCCTGCAATATTTATTCAAAAGTTTATATTATAATTTCTATCGCTTTCAATGATATGCCTTACCTGCCATTAGCTGCACACGAATGGCAATGTTACGCGCTGAACCAGCGCGAGACGAAAAATTCAACTCTTTGGGCGACACAAAGAGTAAATTGCGATAGCTGTAGTGGGAACCATAAATGGGTTGCGATGGAAACTCCAATATTTCTTTGACAGGACTTGTGTTCTCTCCATTATACGAGGCGATTCTGGTCAACTCTGGTGTTAACGAGTTTATGACATCTTCAACACACGGGGATATTTCCAATTTTATAGATCCCGGAATGCATTTATATTTTTTCATAACTGTACTTGGACGCTTTAGTTCAGGCAAAAATTTATATAAATCTTCGTCTTTCATTTTGTCTGCCTCTTGTTTAAAGAAACTTGGCACAGTTAAAGTTGTAGGACGAAAGCTTTCAACAACGTTGGCAAAGTCATCCGGTGACCAAGAGCGTCGTTTTTCCTTGCGCTCCAGAGAGCCACGTCTTGTCAGTGTTCCACTCATATCATTAGCTTTTCTTCGTAGTTGATCAAAGCTACTGGTAGAAGACTTGCGATCTAAGCTATTTGAACTAGCGGCAGATCCCAAGGTGGCACTACCAATACTGCCAGATGAATCTCTCTCGCCAGCGCTGCAGTCCTTATTATCAAAATTGTCGCCATTGAAAACATTTGTTAAGTGTATAGCCGTCCAAGCGAAAGGCATACGATATTTTCCCAAACGTTCACAATAATCCATTGCATTTGACTTAACTTTCTCTTTATACTTATCTTTGTCGTCTTTCAGATATGGTTCCACAGAATTATTAATGTCGCCTTGAAGTACTTTTTCCAGTCGTATAACGAGGAACAAATTATTACTTGGATAGGAAATTTCAAATATAGCCGAACGACTTTGGGTGCTAATATCGGCACAGCCAACATGGTTCGAAAGCATTTGCTTCAGGCCATCCGAGTTCATATCGAAGTAAAAATTCTCAGAGATTTTTTGACGCTCTTTTGCGTCATAAATGGCCATCGATGCAAATATAGGTTCCACTTCTAACTCCAGTTTCAGCTGCAGACATTTTATCTGTATGCGATGACCCATATGCTCGACTGGCAACTCGGCGGGTAATCTGCGCTCAATAAATTCTTCAGATCCATTTTCTGGATAAAGTGAAAAGAATGCCGATTGACGATCGTCCTGACGCCGTGTATCATTAAATTGATCAATTTGTTCTGGCGGTACATTATCCAATAAATTGGGTATAAGAGGGTCATTAATTGATCGCCTTAAATCAAAACTGGCCCAAGAACTGCGGGGAGTAAGCGTATCTGTACAAGAACTAACTGATGCTAAACTGGCTATTGACTGTCTTGAACTAGGTGTACAGCTTTCGCTCTTATCGATAAACGTTTCATCAAATGAGGAGAAGTCTTTGTCAATCTCAAATTCTTGTTGGTATGCCGATGGGCTAATAGTTTCGCGGTCAATACGCTCTCGGGCACAACAAGAGCTCGAATAATGGCGTTCTGTGTATTCGACGACTTTCCAAGGACGCGTGTAGCAACGAATGCACTCTTGTACATGTTTTGGTAAATCAAAACTGAAAAATTATACTTGAATAAAATAATACCATTGAAATTTGTATTGCTTACATATTCTCTTTGGGTATAATGTGATCGATAGTGCGAATTTTCCGCGGTATTATCTTTACAGAAACATCGCCTTGGGGAAAATCTAAGATGTGCTTCAGCGGATCTCGGTTGATTATATTCATGTGTTGATTAAGGAATTCCTCATAATCAAGTGGTTCGGTGAGGGAGAGCTTGATAACAATAAAACATTAGTGAACTTGAGCCAAATATTTGGCGAGAGACATAAACTTACCGTAGATGAGCATATTGCAGCCGTATTTGAAGTCTTCGATTGCATATGTACATTAATGTTTTTTCTCACATCAGAAGCCGGTTGCCTGTTACATATACATAAATATTTAGACAAAAGAAAAAGGACAAGCGGAGTTTTTTCTACAGACCACTGCGTCAAAAGGGCGCGGTTGCAGTAATGCCGGCTATGCTTTGTAACTCGAATTACTTACTTTGATACTTTTTGCACAAATGACCTCTGGGCGGAAGACATTATTGACCTTTTATTTAAAGAAATCAAAGAAACTTAGAAGATATTTCTTCAATAATTGCAAATTAAACAAAGAGCAAAGGCCCATAAAAATATCGAACTTCGAGTAAACTACCCGATAGTTGACCGATAAATTGTGGCGGTTAGGTGATTTTTTGTTTATTGTCATGTTGCAGTTTAAACAAATTTCTATGTACATTGTACAATTAAAAAACTGAAGTATGCATGCTTATATGTACAAAGGGGTCTTAACTCGTTATCTAAAAATCGCATTAGTCCCGAGTGATCTTTCAACTCGTTATTGAAAGTCGCGAGTTTTTCCGAGTGATCTCTCTGTTAAAGAGAGAACTGGACACTTATGTATATATATATACTATATATAACAATTTATAATTTAACATAAAATTCTTCTATGTGAGTCTTTCACTAAAACCAAAGCATAGATTGACCTACCTTAAGAAGTGACAATTACGTATCGAACGTAAAATTCCAAAGGCGTAACCCTGTTTTAAGAAGCACATAAACAATTGTTGGGTGACATCGATGCCTGTTTGCGCGTATACAATGTATATGGATATGTGAATAAAATTATTGCACACAGTTTGTCATAATTTGTCGTCGTGCAGCCGGCCGTGGCCGAGGCGCGACTTTTTAACACGACATTAAAACAGATTAAGACACTATTAATTTGCAATTTTAATTGTTTACGAAGACATTAAAGCTGAAAAATATTTTGTGCCTGAGAATATAATATAATGATAAAAATGTACAAGCCATCCAAAAATTAAATATTATATATATGTATTTTAGTGCAGATACTTATATTTACATATGTACCTGGAAACCTTAAATATACAATGCATGCCATGCGTGTTACGAGCTTCATATTTTAAATCATTTTGCGGTGTCAAGAGGAATCAATTTCAATTTCTTTTACATATAAACTCTAAATATCTTTTACACACTTATCAAGCTAACTATTGTACAAAAATATTTGTGTATATGAATTTATCTATAAGCTAACTTCAGACAAAACGGGAGCACTGTTTTCAGATAAACACAATCCGACTAAAATTTGTGTGTATTTGTGTCCATCACCCACCCCATATTTTCCCCAACACCCACAAAGAAAACAAAACTGTCGCTCTGATACTCAAACTGCTAATGTGGTGATCATAGCATGTAGAAGCTTGTAGGAAGCTGGAATGCGTGCAGTGTGTTCTATATCTATATAAAAATATCTGCAGCAGCTGCCAGCTGTGTTTGAAAGTGAAAACTTATGGCCCAGGCACAACCGGAAACGAATGCGAATTGAAATAAACTGCCATGTGGCTCACTTTTTGATGAGTTCATATCAGTTGGGCCACTCGGTAAGCAAATGATCCCATTGCTGCCAAAATCAAATTAAATTAATTGAAGAAAGAAATCTATTTTTCAGTGAACAGAGTATTACATGCTCTCGAACACTTGTCATTCAAATCACTTCTAGATCAGCAATTTGACATATATATGTGAGAAGTAGTGGCCATTCGTTTAGCTAAACATTAAAGATTTGCTATTTGAAATAGTTATAGAAAACCATAATTGTCAATTGCATTAGAGTCTGATGATACAGCAACGAGAGACTGTAGATTTCTTATATGGTAATAAATGTTCTTTCAACCAAGTTCAAATGTAACAATGTACTTTTATGCAATTAATTTAATTTAATTATGCACAAAAATACTTTTGTTATTGTATAAACAAATGTATATGTATAAAAGTATGTATATATGCATGGTTTAATGTTTTTTTGCGTTGGCGCCAAAGCTTTTTGGTTCATGCCCGTAATGGCTTCTTCAGTTGCGCGATTGAACTTTTGTGCCAGAAATCATAGTCGCTATTGGCCATTGGTTTCATTTTCATCTGACGCCAACGGTTGAACGACAGATGCGACTGCATTTGGCGACAACTAAGCCGCCCAGTTAGTTGCCAGCATCACGTTGCCAAGAATATTTGAACAAAGTCCATTTAGTGACATTCTGACAATCTGTTGCTCGGATTCGCATATGTAAAATATACATATGTATGCGCAACGTATATACATATGCACATACTTATGAACGATCGTACTTATGTATATGTATAAATTGTACAAGTTGATGAGAACACGTAGTGAAACAATTTTCTCTTTGTATGTTTCGTCTAGCCATTAAATTTTCAAGCAACTAAGTACATAATATCATTAACTGAATACTTAAAAAATTATTTGATAAAACAGCAAAGAAACAGTTTTTCAATTTGCATTTAAATTAATAAATAAAATAGGCGTATGTAAATAAAAAATGTGTAATATCGGATGTAGATATTACACTATTTTACATAAGAGGATGAAACGTTTATATTTGCACAGCAGCAAACATTAGTCATCGTGGTTTCTTGTCATTGAACATTTGTTGTATTGACAGATGTAGATCCAGGTTTCAATTACGTTAAAACCTAAGCCAACAGACTGCTGTTAAGAACAAATAACAGCTGTACTGAAGTTAGACTCAACGGTATATTCAAAACACAACGATCTGGGAAGTCGGGTACAGGTCGAAAGGGGTATTTACAATAAAATAATATATGGCTTCCTAAAATATTCATCTGAAGTAAATTTTTAATAATTTGATTGGTATGTAAAAACGTGGTTTATAGTAAAATCGGCAATTCTATACTTTTACGAGAAGCTGGGTACGCGATTGATAATATAGCCTGAATTGAATTTTTGACAATGTACAGAAACGCACGTGAAATACAAATTTACTGTTTAATCTGTTTGTGTGCCATCACAGGTCGATTTACCTGCTGCTGGCTTAATTTCAGCAAAATACCTATGCAAAAACACCTGACAAGCGCAACCGCATATGCAGCAATTAGTTTGGGCAAGACGGCGATGAATGCCCGACGGCATATCAACAGTGGCAGTTGTTGTGCACCTTTCGATTGACACGATCCGAAGGGGGCAAAGGACAGCTGAGCACATCTTGCGACTTTAAGACAATAAAAGACGTACCAAGCAAGTATACATACAAAAAACGCTAGCGTACATGTGTATGAGTATCGAATCGTCCAGCACGCAAATTAAGAATTCAAACCAGTTGTAGCAACGACGACAAGTGGCTAAAGACTGGTCAATGGATCGCCATACACGTTCTGTGGCATGTGTCAACATCAAGGCGCGGCCACTGTGACGCATCTGTCTCCGGCTAGCAAGGTTTTTGATAGCACTTTTGCCTTCTGCTTGCTTAAAATTGCCAATCGGCCGTCTGCTACAAAGACCAATACTCATTTGGCGCCAAAACAGTGGTTTTATTATAATCAATTGTTACCGGGGACTTCGTAACCGTTATTGAAGTAAGTTATTTCTTAAATTGTTGCTCTTGAAACTGTGACACAGCAGTCAAAGTGCACAATTTTGTCAGCTTCCCTACTGTGCGTCTGGCGCCAGCTAAAAAGTATGTTATATTGCCCTTTGTGACTAATCCCTGCGAAATATAAAGGCAACAATATAATAAATAGGAATTGACCATTTGCCACTTTATGGCAAGGACAAGAAACAATGAGCAAAGAGCCAAGTGCAAGGAAGTAAAACAACAGGTCAATTCTATGACAGGTACCACATATTCCTTAACAGCAGGTATTTTTTGAATTCTTGCCAGTTACATATTTGCTGCTGATTTATTTCAATGCACATGCCTCTTATTTAAAAGACCGTGAGTGAAACGATATTCATCTTTGTAAGCAAATTTATATAACCGAAAAGAACTAGGAGGCTGACATTTTTATAGAATGTTCCTGCCACTTTTTAGTTTTCAGTTTTAATTCACAAAAAAAACGAATTGTTACAGCTAGAATCTTTAAAAATAATAATTTACAATTCAGAAATTAATTTATCTTAATCATCCACGCAAATATAATTTTACAAATTGATTGTACTTCCAAAACTATTTACCCATTAACCAAATTTCCAAGTATAAAAGCAACTTACAAAGGCATGAGTAGCCATACGACTCACCCTAAATATTTTCCACAATCTGGAGCATATATTGATTAGTGGTAATATCAGCTTAAAGCCATCTCGATTTTTGCATTATTAATTTGCTGCTATTTTGCTCCTGTTCAATTTAATGGTTACTTGAAGGCA
Source organism: Drosophila multiciliata (assembly GCA_037043605.1). Lineage (NCBI taxonomy): Eukaryota > Metazoa > Arthropoda > Insecta > Diptera > Drosophilidae > Drosophila > Drosophila multiciliata. The sequence goes on along the minus strand of JBAMBF010000103.1, from coordinate 18,330,691 downwards.
TACAGTAGCCGGTAAAGAAGGAGGAAGAATTCTCGGTAAGCCGTTTATGAAACTCTCTTATTTTGTTAATAGGCTTGAGGGTGTTTTTCGTTCGAAGACCGTGGGAAATAACTTACTCTTAGCCTCCTAAAAACTATTTCTCCTTTACCACATTGCGTGCCAAAACTTCTACGAAAACCACTTGTGCGATACCTAAATCTCAACAATCATATTGGTTATTCATTTTTGGACATTAAAAGCGTACATTTTGGTAACTAATTGTGTATCGAGGCGTTCGCATGCATTTGATTGCGGCTGTTGATCTTGAGCTTCGCTTGAGGCTGTCACGTTATTCAAGGGAGCTTCTGATTGTTCCTAATTTGCTCATACGCACTTGAGTTCCAAATGAGCGCTTGATATATTAAAATATTTGATTGAGGCTTGCTTTATTTGTCTGTCAGACAATGGCTATTTTGATGCATGTTGCAACTATTCGCCTAAGGACATGCGCTTGATGTAAACCAATGTCTCTGACTGTATTTGACTTGAACTCGGGAAAAACTTTAGTCAATACCTTAACACATGTTACCATGATGGGAAATAAGACCAAAATTGTTCAAATATTCTCACTCAGTAAACTATAAAAAGCTGCATGTTGTGACTGTAGTCCGCAAAATATACACATTTTGCTTGTGTTCCATAAGACCGTAGGTATGGGTATACTTTCTTTTCTGGTTCTGGTCACCATATGTGCCATTAGTCGCCGACTGTGCAATTTCCATGAAAAATCGCAAGAGTCAAGCTGACGCCGCCCGAAGGTCTTTTACGCACATGTGTTGTATGTTGTCCCTGTGTTCGCGCGCATATATATATACATATTTATGTATATATACATTTATTTATATACATACATATATTTATATACATACATATATATAAGAATGGCAAAATGTACTGTAATTTTCGACGCCATTCAGTCTCTACGTCAGGCTGCAGGTTTACATAGCATAACCAAGCATGGCTCACTTCGAATTTGTAACAAAAAATTCAAATATGAGCATTCGTACTGCTTGAAGCTTTATTTTCTTACTTTTTTCACAGTTACTTTTACAAAAGGAACAAAAGGCAGATTTATGTGCATATTATCTTTAATAAAATGGATTCTATTAGATATCAAAAGTTCTTGGATTTGGTTGATTTAATGGATTTGAATTAAATTAAAGTGATCATATTTATTTAATATATAAGTGAAAATATTATATTGCATCTGATATTTCTGAAATAAATTTATTATCAAGCCAATTTAAATGTTTTTTGTTTTCTATTTTATAAATGAGAGAATTATTTATATTTGTTATTGCTGACAATGCCAAAGCAAGACATCTCAGTTAAAGCAACACATCGCTATCGTGTTGAGTCTTCTACAAATGGCACTTGTTCGAAATTGGGGATGATTCTGAATCCTGATATGACACGTGACCCTGTCGGTCGCCAAGCCGTGGGTGAGTTCTTTGTTCCACATAATATACTCCTCCCCGTGACGTCACATGCGTATGCATGTGATTATTACAACAAAGAAGGAAAGTATGTACGTATTTATTTATGTGCATGTTTCGGCGTACATGCTTGGCGCTTGAATACACACCCACGTTAAGATATAGGCTATCCGACAGACATGTGATTATAGCACAACTTCTTCCATTGCACCTCGCATAATCAACAAATGGCGTCTTTACTATGAAGAATCTCAACGCTGTGCTATTTAAGAGCTCCAATGTTATTAAATTCAAAAGTTGTGTTCAGCCCTCAAAATCTTTAAGTTGAAACAAGTTGATATTACGAATTTGGAGTGCAGAATATTGTAAACAGAGGGAAAACTTACTTATAATTTTAATTATTAATTATAATAATTCCCAAGCTAATTGCCAAAAACATTTCGGAAGAAGGTGTGCCAAAGTCAATAAAGAATAGCAAAAGGAAAAAACAAGTGCAAATTACTTATGGAAATTCTTAGAAGTCACTGCTACCTGCATTCAAAGTTGTATGGCCGAGTAAAACCTGGAAAATGTCAATCGCCCGTTTGACTTGCAAACAGTCTAGCAATCGTCGGCAATTACATTAAGCAGACTAAAAACCATTAGCGTTTGAGACCGAGCCAAAACAATATAAGTGACGACCGCGTCTGGCGCATATCTGGCTCGAAACAGGTAGTCAGCTGATTGTAAACTGATATGCTTATATGTGTAAAAGTGACTTACCAGTAGAGAAACTAGACAAAACTCTAACTGTACAATCGTAAAATTGTCAAAGTTTTCTTTAGTTTAATAAACCCCTACTAGTTCTTAGTAACTGCGATACATATTTGCAACACAATTCGGAATAAAGAAGTCAGCAAATCACATTAGCGATGATCTTTCTACATAAGCAAAAGTTAAAAATTTCACAATTGAGAGCTGGTTATAACAAATTAAAATGTTGGTAATTCTAGCTGGGTTTGAAAAGAAACTATTGAGTTTTTAAGAGAGATGATCGAATTACGCCGACACGTACACATACAAACTTTTCGAAGACGACCATGATATATCCTTGAACTTGCAGCTTGACAAAAGAAATAAGTTAAAAAGCTTCGCCGCGCCCACAGTTTTAACAGTTGTGCGGGTTGCGTCTTCTGTGGCGTCTGAGGTAAAGCAACAGGTAAACAGGTTAGCCTGCAGACGAATCTTGCATACTTTAGCGTAAGGGCCACATAAAAGTTCAAGGCTGGACTGCTCGAATAGGAGCTGACCTATGGATAAGGTATTGAAATTATAATATTATTTGTTCATAATTTTTCAACGATTTATTTTTTTATTTATGTGTTTGTTCTGTGTGTCCAAATAAAGTGCTGATGTATATAAAATGATTGCTAATAGCTATTTTGAGGATAGGGTATGAATGCAAAAGTGATTGTAGAAAAAGTTGACAGTGCGACACAGAGAATCTTGTGCACATTGTACATCATCAATGAAGTGGTTAGAATGAATGGGTTTTCGGTGCTGCTCAGATGTTGGCTACTAACCAGAAGGAGCCCTAACAATATTAGTGGCTCATCTTTGGACGGCAGGTTGGGCTTAAAATCATGCGAAACATAAACATTTTCCAAGAAATTTGTACATTCTGCTCTTAGACTTTCAGTTCTGTATTTTTTTCTCTTTAAGCTGCCCGTTTGATACTCTTTGTAAAAAATATGCAAAAGCAGTAGCAAAAAGAACAAGAATATAGAGACAAGGAAAATTGGATGTAACGAAGCTGAATATTAGTTCCGCAAAATTTCTTAACTTATAGTCTAGTCTGCTACCGAACTTAATATACTTTTTTACATATTGAAATAATATAAACAGATCACTTCACAATTGATTTCAAATATTCCTATTTGTATAATTAAAAGACATTAAAGCTAACATTCGATATTCTACCGAATATTGCTATAGGAGCTATATGATTTCATTCCATAGAATCCATTCCAATTTTATTAGGTTGATGATGATGGCGACAACTATATTTATAAGCAATAAGTGCATATGTGCTAAGATTATGCTGATTATACGTTTGGATTGGGTAGACACCGTTATGAATTCTTACTTTACTACACTACTGCTCGGCGCACCAATCTCGACATAGCAATTGTTCTTTTTTAAAAGCGAAACAAATGGCTCACTTTTAAAGTTCGTCTGATGACGCCAATACCCACCGCGGAGTTTTCATCACTACCGCACTATCATACTATCAGCTTAAGTTATGACGCGGTTGCCTCCAACTGCGTGTGTTAGGTGATGTATAAAAGGGAAAATGAAACAGCTTCCCGGGATCGCTGACAATAACAGCATGAACATCACACACATCTTCTCTATATCGAATAGCTACCGCGTGGGCCGTCCGTGTGGCACTGCTCCGTGTAACAGTACTGTCTGTCTCCTCACCGCCAACGCAAAAGACAATCATAGACTTTAGCTCGCAGACAGTGCGCCTGTGGCTGGTTGTGTGGGGCATCGTCAACTTCGCGACCACAATTTACTTCGAATGGCAAACGCTTTTATATACATCATGATAAAATTAAGAATCAAGCCTCCATTGCCACCGCTTGAGATTTATGTAAACAGCTCACTGTTGTCCAAGAAGCTGTTGTTACGGACTATGGCTGTGTGGCAATGTTTAAAAACTGCTATACAGAAATAGGGAAATGATCAATTGTGTGGAACTCTACGAGGCGGCGTTAAAACTAACTGGATTTTCAAGAGGCAGGATCTATTTTCGCAGCATCTATACCACTGGCTGATTATAATTCACTTCACACTAAGCACACAATGTACCCGCATAATTGCAATGGTCGCTGTCTTTTGGTTTGGACTAAGCGGTGAACCTAAGGCCGCACAAATCCGCACAATTCAATCTGTTTAAAGAATACCGCATATTGCATACAGAATTCACTTCTTTTACGTAGTATCAAAGCAACAACGCAAACCACGATGACAACCGGAGAACTGAAGCAAAAGCTGTTGCAGCAACAACTCGTTTGCATGTGGCATTATCATCATCAGCAGCCGACCAGAGCGATGCCAGAAGCCAGACGTTATGCCAGTTGTGCTTTATGTATGTAAAAGTGTTTATATGTATGTATACACCCAAATGCAAAGTGCCTTCGTTATAAGCGTATAGAACTGCAGATGCAGCAGCTACAAGTCAGTTGAAAATATGACACAACTGGCGCCACAACAATCTCACTCCATCTTTTTTCAAATACTCGGAGAACTTACATATATATGCTCTTACAACGTGCGTACATATAGTATATGTATAGTAAAACTCTGCTGATCGCTAAGGGGGCGATGTTAAATTCAAGTAAGCTCTTCAAAAATACTTGACTGTGGTTTTATGATTGTGTTACCTATTTATGTGCCTCCCTGAGGCCATTTTTTATTAAAATAATAATTTTGGTGTTGTTTAGAAATGATGTTATATGTATAGTAGCTTATGATATGTATTGGACTACCAAAGACACTTGTCAATATAACTTATTTGTCTTACACATTAAACCTTCATGCAGCAGCAGATATTCTAGCTGTTTTAGTTTCATTCATAAAGTCAACGATATGGGCTCGCAACGCTTCGCATCAAACATGTTCGATGGTTCGTTATGTTCTTGGAAATTCTTTGAGATTTTACATTTATTTTTTGTATTATTTATTGAGATATCACAGTTTACAGAACTATAAATTCATTCATTGAATATTTTTCTTTTTATTTTTAACAAACTTTTTTAGTCAATTACAAAAAATATCGTGAAACATTAATAAAAAAAAACTATGGTAAAACTAAGAAATTCACTAGCATTCAGTTTAGATAGGAAGATTATTGTGGCATGGCGAAATCAAAATAACAATATGTTTAAATCCAATTCTATATGTAACCAAAAAATCATTAACAGAAATAACGCAAGCAATCTATATGTGTTATTCGTACAAGCCTTATGCACAAGTTTGGCACGCGCTCATCTCTAATAACAACACAACCGGTTCGACCGCGTGTTGCATTTAGCATGAAACGAACGTGTTTGGTCCTCTCAAAACGAATGCTACTCTCGTGGTTAATAGACGTTCTGTGCTGCTGCCTGTCGGACGTGTTCTGAGAGACCGCGGAACGAAGTGTAAATACTTTAAATACGCGTAAAATCACTAAAATGTTAAATTTTTGTGAAAATTAAAAAAATAAATCACCAAACATTTGTAATTCTACGTACACAAGAAATTTGAAGTGCGGTATATTTTTAATAAAGAATGAGTTCGGCCCAAAATGATACATTCCTAAATATTAGATATCTTTAACGTTGTATCGATATCTTATCAGTTTCAGTGAAGTTACTGTTACCACAAAACAAAAGCAAATTATTTACAACAAAAAGGAAATTGTTTAAGCCGCACTGTGGATTACGCGTTTCTCTTGAATATTTATTGCAAAGTTAGCTTGTTTTAATAATGGAAGTCGTCAAAACAGACCACCTATACATGCAATTAAATTCAGCTGAACTAGAAGCCATAAAGAAAGGTAAGATATATATATATATAAATATATATACCATATATGGTCAGAATATAGTTTAAAAATATATATTTATATATTATATATTTACGTATACCATATAAGCTCAGAATATAGTTTAATGTCGGTCTCGGTAGAACATCAGCTTCGAAAATACATATGTTTTGGATTAGGTACTTTGATTTGCTGCTGGCAACACATAAAAAAACAATCGGTTCCGCGCTGCTCCTTATTATATGTTTTTAGTAAGACATATTTTTGCAAAGCAATACATTAAATCATTTGATAAAAATTAACAATCAATATGTGGTTTGAATAGATACTGTTTGAGATTTTCTTCACAAAAATATAAAAAAAAAACATTCTTTATTTAATTTACAATATCTTCGATTTGCTTTGAGATATAAAAATATATTTAATTTTAATTCTAAGGTAAAAACATTTTTGTATCAAAGACTGCAGAAGCTGTCTAGTGTCAACTTAATTCAAGGCATTCTTTTTTTTAACAATTCCAGTAATGGAAAGCACTCGCGCTCACTTTGCCGTTTTCATATTTTCGTTTGACATTGTTTACCAGAAAGAGTCGGACGGGCATCACTATAACCAGTGGCGCCAGCCAAAGGCGCCGCCATTTGGCAATCACATTTAGTTTTTGGGATACAGCTGCTTGTCGCCCCGCCTCCGCCCCTTTTGGTCAACCAGTCTCTGATTGCGAAGCGTCAGAATGGGGTCGTGACGCGTCACTATGCTGCAGCTACAGCAACCTCTTAGATACATTTCATATATTTTAAGCAATTAATCCGACTCGGCTTGCAGTTACTAACAGTAGCTCATCGCCACATATTTATTTTAAGTCCCTAGAAGTCACTGTGGTTGTGGGGTTTATTCGAGCAGTTGATGCGTACCCTTTTTTTTTTTTTGTCGGATATCAAAATTTGCTGCTGCGCTTGGCGCCATATGGTAGATTTTTTTGCTTTTTTATTATGGTCCCATGTGTTGTTCAGTAGTTAGGGTTTGGTGGTCAATTCTTGTGTAAGCTGAAATTGCTCAACGTTGCGGATTGAAGTTATTAAACATTTAAGTTGGAAAACATATACCGTCTAGTCTGACTTAAGGAACCGCATAAATTGTGTATGTTAATTAGTAAGCGACCATTCGCAAATAAACTAGGTTTATTTCCAAGATTTGTTTGTAATGTAAACGTTAACTTAAACAATTTAAATTAATTTGGCGCTGATGACAAGGAACACCAGCGAAAATAGTATTCTACTGTTCGTTTTCATAGAAAAGTTAATAAATGTGTGCAACTGTCTGCTCGGTTTAACAAAGCATTAATATTTAGTTAGGTTTCATTCATAAAAATTACGCGTCATATTACTATTGCAAAGACAAGATCATCGTCTAATGCCTCTATACTTTGCTCGTAGACTTACGGTGATAAGCACAGGCTTCCCACACAGGCCATCTAACAGCAATCCAATAAGCAGGCAGACTCTGTCTGATAACCTTAGCATGACTTTCAGTATGAGTACTTAGCTATTAGCAGTCTCATATATTTTAAATGTGATTTTTTTAAATATGTTACACTAGGACTCATTTATTCTTGGAAGAAAAGGCAAATTATATCTAAATGGTTGAAAGGTTTATTTTAAAAGTGGCACGATGTGGCTTATGATTTTTTAGTGGATCGGAATCATATAAAACATTTCTTAAGTTTATCGTAACCCTTTAAAACGAAAATATGGAGAGTAAAATAACTGCAGTATCATATTTACCAAACCAAATTTTTAGCTAGGTTTATTTTTGGATAAACAATTTTAGAATTAATTTAGAAGTTTGACAGCAAAACTTCCCGCATGTGTATTTGTGCTCGGTCATTTACTACGCAAAATGTTTATATAGCTACTTTTATTTATACAGCCTGCTTTGCAGTTGCTTAAATTTGGCTTTGCCGTTTTCTGGTCTAAAATTAGAAAAGATAGCCAAAGTATAAATAGTTGTGTCAATATGAAAAGTCACATGCGTCTCGTCGTGACGGTCTTGTTAAGATAAATGATGTTTAACTGTGTATGTTTAAGTGGGCGACTAAGAAATCCATGTAGTTAAGTAATTTTATTACTTAATGGGATCCATGAATGTTCCAAAATTCTAAAATTTTTAAACTACATTTCGTAAAGTGTCATGCAACAAGTTCTCTACATTTTAAATTCTTAATGAGTTATTCGATGCTTTTCACAAATAGCCGTACCGGCGTTGTTGCATCTGAACTTGAACTGCATTTTTTCTCCAAACTTCGCAGCCATGCAGCGGAGTGTGCTGAAGCGTGTTTTCAATACATTGTGGAGGTCAATGGTAGATAGAGCGATCGAACTGCTGAAAACTGGTTTAATTTTTGCGATTGCAATGATAAACTTGAATTTACATTTTTTAGCGATATATATTTTTTACTTGTTGTCAGTTTTTTGAAAATACCACTAGAATACAACTGCACGCGGGCAATAATGTGTACAAGAATACTTGTATATTAAACATTAAAATCAATGAGCTTTAGTCGAAAATAATAGATTTAAAAATTATTTTCATTTAATAAATGATTAATACACAATTACTTTTTACATTAACTAAGACTTTAAATTTCTTTTGATTGAATACTTTCAGATTCTCCTAGTTCCAACGATCGAGACGCGGGCTTTTGTTCCGCAAGTTCGGAAAGCGAGGGAGGCGATGACTTGACGTTAGAGCATGCACGAAGCAGAAGTCCCAATATGGGACTGACGGAAGACTATGACGCGCTCAAAGAAAAATCAGTTGTGCTTATCCGCAATAAACGAAAGAGCATGGAACCATCAAAAGTCGTAGAACCGACTTCGTCAACTTGTAACTTTTCCGCAGCAGCTTCTAGGTCATGTGGGCCAGCGTCAGGTCCGCTTAAAAAGCGAATAAGGTATACCTCTTCGGCTGACTCGGCGGTGATGTTGACGCCACCAGCTCTTCTCTCCCCACCTAACATTACCAACCTTAATTCACGCTCTGCGACTTTGTGGGATCCTAGTCAAATGGTACCATGTGAAATAATGTCGAATCCTGCGGAAATTTTCGTGAGACATCCAGGCATCACAACCCTACATCGCGCATTCGCTTTGACGTCGGAGCCGGAACAGCAAGAACCGTTGGCATTGGTAGCAAAGAAGCCGCAATACCATGAAAAGGAAACCGTTGCACTGCAAATGCACTCCAGCCTCCAGTATATTAAGAAAAGTGCAACACAAAAAAATGTATCTAAAGAATTTAGCGAGGCACCCATAGAACAATGTATAGATGATATATGCCTAGACCAGCACAATGAATCCCCATTGAGACCGCAGCAAAGGAACTATAAAAATATGACACGCGAGCGCAGGATTGAGGCAAATGCACGCGAGCGCACTCGTGTTCACACCATTTCCGCAGCCTATGAAACATTACGTAACGCTGTACCAGCATATGCAAGCTCCCAAAAATTATCGAAGCTATCGGTACTGCGCGTAGCCTGTTCTTACATACTAACTTTAAGTCGCATGGCTGGAAAGGACTACAGCTCCGACCAAACTGAGCCGACTATAGCTGATTGTATTGAGGCCATAACATCAACTATTCAAACCGAGGGAAAAGTTAAACGAAAGAAAGAAGAGTAAAAAGAACACTGCTTTTCAACTGGCTTACCTCTTAATTTTCGAAAGACTTTGAATGTGACTGAGTTACCACTTAATACTAATTTAGAGAGTGTCCTCCAAATAGTTCCTGAGCATGCACTTGTATCCGTACAGAGCGGTTATGCACAACTGAAGTATGGAAACACACATAAGATGTATTAGCTTTTTTGTTACGCTAAAAAATTAAGTTGATGGGGAAAACTATACACGCTGTGGGTAATTTTCTTATATCTACATATGTATATAAATATATATAATATTATATTTTAAAAATGTGAAATATGCCATGTGATCTTATTTTAAACTTGCTTTTAATGTAACAATCTATAATAGGTAAGGCAGAAGCCAAAACATATTCTGCAGTACAAAGAAAACAAATTTAAATTTACATTTAAAACTTTTTAAAAGACAATAAGCGTAATCATGAAGAAAACACATGACAATAACTTTACTCTTGTCAGAAATCAACTAGAGTGTTACACGTTTTTAAGAATAGTTTTTAAGTCAATAATTATTTTTAAAAATTTTTCGCTTTAAACTTCAAACGTCAATTGAATTGCTTCGGCTCGTGAAATTGTATAAATTTGAACAGAATTTACGAAAAATGTATATTTGTATGCATTATAAAATGTTTTGAAAATATAAAAAGATATTTTGAGGTATTTATCCCTTATGTAATCACTCTACACATAACCGAAAATCTCATTTTATATATATTTATATATAATAAGTGCCATAAAAGCAGAATGCTGAAATACAAAATTGACTATCATATTAAATATGTGTTTCCGTGTGGCTGGGACTGACCGATTACCCACTTTGGTGCAAGCGTACCAGAAAAATGGGATTCTAACGCTGGGGCTTTAGCGTTAGTAGGCTGTCATATAAGGGATATATATTTTTATACGTAAAATAATCTTATCAGACCACAAAACGATGGAATAATAGAAGAGCGAGCGAGCGAGAGAAAGAGATAGATAGAGACAAAGCTGAAGCGACAGGTGCGCACACCCGGTTTACCTGCACCGAGCTCTTTCGAAATGTTTTGGGGCACTAGAGCTAGCCTACGTATATTATCAGTCATATAAGTACATAAAAATATTGCCACTTAATCGCATTGGCATGGAAGGTGTACCGATATTGAATTTGCTAACTAGTGCATGCGTACTTAATAAAATATACAAAATTTAAGAAATTCAGCTTATAAATTTATAAATCATCTACTTGACCTAGTGTGTAATATTGGGGATAAATTACATCAGCTTAAAGCTTACAAAAAACTTGTTTACTAGAGCAGGTTGTTAGCTTCATAAAATGTATAATGCAGACGTTTGAGGCGGTGAATGTATGTTCCGTAAACGTAGTTTTAAAATTGCTTTTATTATACCCCGTAACCAATTTAAATATCCAGAAGGGTATAATAAAGCTGTGTTATCGATACAAAATCGAAAGCATCTTTTTTTAAAGTAAACCATGCAGATCAAATAGCACAGAGTTTGTATTGTAAGCCACATATAAATAAGCTACACAATTCTAATTGAAATATTTATTAATTCTCTGGAAAGAGTGTAATTTATAAATTAAGCTTTTAAATCGTTAGTAACAAAAATAATTTAATTTTATAATATAATGTGCATTATTAGTTATACTAGCAGAACATTTGCTTCAGACAAATGACTTAAGTGTCATTCTCTGCCTAATGATTAATGTAAATTGAATATAACCCACCAGTATGTAGTTTAATTACCCCCATACTACAAACACCGCCTGGGTACACCCTTGTGAAAATCATGTGAGTGATTCAGAAACTATCGATTAAATCAATGATTTTGCAGTCGAATTTAGTTGGAAAATCAGTTGGAAATACTTTTAAGTACAAACCGTTACTGTACATATTATTACTAAATATAATGATGTTTATGTTCGCGTAATTTGTAAAATACTTGTCACTATGTTCAATTAACAATAATTGACAGCATCTGATTAATTTGAATACGTTAGAAAATCTAGCCAAGTTTGGCTGATGTAATTTTGGCATTCGATTGCGGTCGTATCTGGTTGTTATGGAAATATAAACTTATAAAATAACTAGTAATTTTATTTATGAGAATAAAATCGAACTTGCATTGTGTGGCTGTATCACTACACTTAGCTGTAGGCTGAAAGTGCTTTATATCCATATTATATAAATATATAAAAATTTTACCAAAGCCATTCGCACTTGCGATATATGCAAAAAAGATAAGTTCATTGAACTGCAGCAATATGACGTTGGCTAATTGATCACCATAAGGTGTGATGGATATTTAGTCTAATAAGAGAGTCTATATTTTAAATTGCCTTAAGACGATGTTAAACTTATTGTCTAATAAAACAAAGTAAAAAATGTTTCTGATTTTTTTAATATCTTCCAACTTATGCATCAAGATATTTAACTTAACATTTCCTTCTTAATAGACTTTAAATTATGTTTTAAACACACACTCTTTTGGACTCTGTGGTTAAAGCACACATGAAAACATTTGAGAGCAAAATAATTGATGCAATCATCAAAGACATCAAAAATCAATGAAATAAATCTTGTGAACGCATTTTAAATGATTCAATACTAATTTATATTCTGTGAGCGCGACAAGTGAAAAAAACGCAGAGAACGCACAGAATGAAAAAAAGTATGGCAAAAGACGGAGGTAAGTGCCGCTTTTTGCCAATATTAAAAAGATTTTTTTTTTTCAAATTAAAAACTTCTCGTGTTTGCAATTCCTTGTCTTTCCACCTAAGCAGACAACCATAAAAAAAAGAGTTACTTCGCTTCCACAATCAGCTCAAAAAATTAGCATTTGTGTAAATAATTGAAACAATAACTATAACTCAGCGGATCACATGTTGAGGTTGCGTTGAGGAGTTGGTTTAACAGCAGCAAGCTGAGAAAATTAAACACAAATTGTACAAAATATTGGCTAAAAATAGCTCCGCCAACTGTTGCAGTATCTTGAAGGGAACAAAATATGTCCCACTTGTGGCAGCTGTTTACGTCGGCTTCTGAGTTTTACTGTTCGTTAATTCTAACGCCATCAGAATTTAGGTGGTATTATAGGCATGATATCACATGTTATTGGGCAAAAAACGTGAGTGTTTAGTTAACGTGGCTTCTAGTGGCTGTTATTTAAAACGATGTGTGATTTGGTAAAATTATATTATAAGAACCTTACAATATTTTTATAGTGTAAACGAATTAAGTTAAGCCATTAGTGACAAGACAACACAAAGCAGTCGGTCCCAGTTATATTCGTAATACAAGTTCGATCTCGAAAGAGATGAGAACGTAAAGCAAACAGTAAGGACACTGATTGACTTCATGATTTACTACTTGAATTATATTTAACAATATTTCGTTAGTCGAATATCATTTTAATGCGCCTAAAGCACATATACATACTTACATACATACGATCGCACACATACATATGTAAGAATAAATGTACGCAAATACATAAATGAAGGCCCAACAGCTGGTGTCGCTTGGTTAAAAACAACTCAAAACCAAATTATTTGCATACTGACGCTAAATTGCTCGCCAAGTCAACGCCGCCTGGGTAGGGGCTAGACAGTAGTGGGGACGGAGTTGGCTGTGTGCATCGGAACGCACGAAACATTGGCGCCCAGCGAGCAATGCACAAGTGACATTCTTAAAATAAAACATGTTAGCATTTTCACTTTGCGTGAGTTATCGACTAAGTAATACTCCATACCCTTAATCTCACAATACTCTTGAAAACATCAAGTATATAAACACATATATTTGATAGTAAGTAAAAACATTTTAAAGACGTTGCGCTTTAAGAAGCAGTAGCGCTAGCGTTTCAATGAAAGGAACTTAACATACTCAAACTATTTTTTTCCTTAACATTTCTTTTACACCCTCCTTTTATTTCAGTTGGTACTGGGTATTAAACAGTCTGGGCCAAATGACAGTCGTTGCCAAGCAATTGTAGACCAACCAACCCAAAAATCAACTAATGTCGCTATGTCTTCTACGATTAACTTTAATTGTTTACGTTATATTTATTGGTGAGATTGAGTAGTCTGAAGCGAGGAAAAGTAAAATTGTTATACAAACAAAATGTAGTCTTTTCAATTTATGTAAATATGTATGTGTAATAGCTAAGAACAAAATATATTCATATGCATATATAATTTGTTCAAATTGATTCTGATATTATGTTTACCATAGGCTCCTTATTAGATTTAAACGTGATATGTGACCCAATTTCCAAAGGCTAAGCAGCTATCAAAGCTGTGTCAACTAGCAAAAGCACACACAAAGGCCATATAGTGTCCAATTAGCACGTAATTCCCAGTACTTTATAAGAACCTCCTGCCTGTGGTTGTTGCTACTTTCTGTGGCAACGGAATTTCAATTTACATTTGACTAAACAGTTGCGCAGACGCAAAAGCAGAAATAGACTTGTCGCCATGTTGGTTATATACTGTCAATTTAACTAACCAAGCCTTAATTTTTGTTGGCGGCAATAGTTCGCATTGACAGACACCTGTAATCAAACAGAATAATTTTTGTTTTTATTTCATACATCATATGACGGGGTGTCTTCTATATAATTCAGGTAAGAAGTATTGTAATTAATATTTGTCTACGCTCAGCTGTGCAATCAAATTTAAGAAGATATCTTTAAAAGTTAGTAAAACTACTGTTCATTACTTTGTATGAGAGTTGATCGTCGTTAGCATACTTACATACATGTTATGTTTTGAAAAAATGCATAGCTGTAAGACAAAACGATGTCAAAGTCTAGGTACTGGCGCCGTTAAAGTAATAACATCAGTGCCATGGCAACAACTTCGCGAACTGCCGGCAATCAATTTTGTGCAACAGTCAACGCCAGATCAAAGTGATGCCTGCTGCTAATTGTGCAAGACCAACACCTGGTTGCCCTGTTACCATGAACACAAACGCACAATACTGAATCATTCAGACACAGCGTGGATTAAGAGTCCACCCACACAGTGATAACTTTGCCCTTATAAGCAACGAACATTGCCAAGCCGGACAACGAGATACTTATCAGCGCCCCATAATTTACACGTTTGTGACGCTGCCAGCTATGGTCAGTCGCTACTGCCAGAACCTGGTCAGTCGTTCAGCCGTTCCAAAGTGAATGCTACTAACATCCTTAAAAGAAATTCACAGTCTGTTGGCGCCCGGTCTCAGTGTATCCACGCAACGTAAGCCAGCTTATTCACAACCGTTTGGTTTTTTTACTGCAGAGCTGCTAAATTCCTGAGATTTCTTCTATTCTGAAATTTTTATGCATTTGTGTGCTAGAAGTACTTTTGTTTTGACTATCTTGAATTTTATTATGTAAGTAAACGGTTTGTCATTAACAAATCAAAAAAAAAAATTAAAGTTAATTATTAAGATTTTAAAATATTTGCAATTTGTCGCTTTTATCAAGAATATATCCATATTGCATAGATTTAACCAACTTACAAACTTGGAAATAGCATTTGGCCAAGGTCATGCTCATAAGCACAGTGTCCGCGAGGATGTAAAACTACACATTATAAAAGAAAAAATGTATGCGCAGGATGTGCAGTTCATATGCGTGCAGTATGAAAAACTGAAATTTTATTTAAGTGCAAATAAAGTAGGAAAAACCGAAGAAAAACAAAATCAATAAAACAATGTTGTCGCTTTAAAATTGCTGAAATGTTTCCCTGATTCGTGAGTCAAAACTAAGAGTATAACAAGTGCGTCAGTACGAAGGGGTTCGACTAGAACATACTTTATGAAATTCTTATTTGTAAATTATTCAAGAATATAAGTACTACATTTTCATTCAAAGATTTATAAAAACTGGGATGCAAAGGAAAAAAATTGTTAAATTGGTTTCTAAACTGCTGCCATTGACTCTTAGACATATCTGCACCTTATCCATATTATGGTTACAGGGTATAACAAATGAGCACGTGTTAAAGCAAAGTAAAGAAACAGCAACTAGTTTATGGTGGACGAGAATGCCGAAAAAGGATGCGAACGATGCGCCCAACTACCATATAAAAATATGCAATCAGATGAGTGAAAGATTGATCTCGAGCGATATTCCAAGAAACCGGGAGCTTGAGCAGCGGTCGACGATGTCGGTCCCTTAGACCTACACACTTACTCAATATAGTCTGAAACGTTGCAGGATCAGACTTAAAAGTCAAAAGTATGGAACAAGTTTCAGACCGTATTGTGAATTTATCGCTTACACGAGAGGGCAACTTAAGAGAAAGGGACGCCCGGTTTCAGATGCAGCACAATTTATGTCTGATTTAATGTTACTGAATCAAAGCAAAAGAAAACCAGTAAGAACGATTTAGTCGGAAGCTATCGACTTTTGAATACTCTGTTACCGGTATAGCACAATATTCTATGAGAACAAGAACAACACAGACAGAAACCTTTCCAAAGCTTTCTTATAAACTCTAATAACGGACCACAAATGTATTTGTGAATTAATTCGGACAGTGCCTTCACTCTACTTACTATGATGAAAAACAGAAGGCAGAATTAATTCCCCGGGATTAGCACATGTCTGAAAGAAGCGCATTACAAAAAGTGATTGATTTCGTGTTACCTTCCTTCAAATATCTGCGCATCTATGCAGGACAGAATTTCGTTGACTGGTTTTTGGACGGCTTGTAATTTGGTCGGCCGCAAGCGGCTATTATTTAAGACTGTGATATTGCGTTGTATGGGAAACAAGTTGCATTCCATTGACCATTTCAAACAATTGACACAAGTAACTACTGCTGCAATGGCAGAGAAGGCAACGAAACCTCAATTGAGGTTTTATTTAGAATGTTGCCGGTACTGCTGCACTGCGGAGACATTGATTGTAGCCTACACAGATAGAATATTGATAAGCCAGTTGACGCAAAAACAATGGTAACACCAACTATGTTATGTGGCTGGGGCTGGCTAATCAAAATCCTCCGACTGTCGAGCGAAACATTTAGTCAGCTGGTGCGAATTTGTTGTGCTTGCAACACCTTTTTTTATCTTACTAATTGTACTGTATATTATGGTGTCAATTTCCTTAAATTTCCAGTATTTATAAATACGTTAAAGTAATAAGAGTTAAGATTAAATTCCATTCTATAATTCAATAACATAATTTTCGGTCAAAAACATTGGTAAACGAACGTGTACAAAACATTATCTAAAAGATGGACTAAAAAGAGTCGTCAAATTAACACAGATCCAACCTTCAATCAATGCAACTAATAACATCATTATTGGTGACAAATTACAGCAATGACTAAGTTATGCGCAAAATGCGAAAACGGATCAGGAAAACTTATCAGACGATGTCCTTTACCAGTAGCAACATGAGAAAACGGAATAAAAAATATGATATTAATAATTAATAACATCTGGAAATAACATCAACAACAACAATAACAACAAATGCCTCTTTAACAGCAGCACAGCCAATACTTGGGCAGCGATACCTGTAGTAATTGCCGCACGCATAAAACTTCGATATTCGAAAGATAGTTGTCTCGACCTGACATACAGGAGCAGCTCCAAATCAGACAGAACTTTAAACGCTTTTGGCATTTAATTTTTTCGGTCCGACATTTTAATTGCAGTGTTGGCTGCGAAATGAACAACATTTTAAAGGGAGAAGCGGGAACATGTTAGGTCGCTACCTACCATGTGCGCATAATAAATTCTGAGTTTGATTAATTACAGAAATTGGATGCAGTCATCAAACCTGTTGACTAAAATCCCTGAAAACTCCATCGGTTGTAGTCAAAACTTTTGCATGCTGGTTGATATTAAGGATGTAATCGATTTTAAGAACATTCTTCTCTTGTAGAATATCACTTTCAGATCATTTCCGCTTCTTAAAAAGTCCAAACTGGAAGAGTTAATAATTTGTTGAGTTCTTGTCGGTACAAATATTATATATGGTAGAAACAAAGAACTTGGGATTTTAACTTAAGCTAATATTAAAACACAGACGATAGCAGTCGCTGTTGATTGTTGTATACAGAGGACTGGCAATGATCCACTTCATTACCACAACAGACAAAAAATGCGTAGCACGTTCGAACTTGAACCATAAATAATATTAATTTTTTCTCCCTGTGACAGAAGTGACTTCCTTTGGCAACCTTGGGAAATATTTGCCGTCTACGCGACGTTTTCGGCTTTGCCCATTTTGATACCACTTTTTGCTGCACATGCCAAAACAATGTCAACTGTCTTGCTCAACACATGCAGACATAAACGTCAGCCGACATATACGCAGCAGGCCCACAGACAGAAAGCATCGGAAACTGGCATGAGGCGTCTTTAATCGATTATCATTTTTAATAATCAATTGAAGCAGACCTCAACAGTCCATCTGCGTTCTTGTTATGGACTGCGGCCAAGTTGACAGCACGTTGACATTTATGAGTAGAAGCGCCTTGCAGTTGAAAAGACCTGTTTTGCTATTTTAATTGCAGAAAAATATGTATGTATATATATGTAGTTCGTCTGTGTTAGGTTGAGATGAAAATATAAAAATACGATTATTATCGTCGACTAACGTTATTTGTTGAAAAAAGTACCAAGTCAAATCTAAAAATCATATTATTTAATGTAGTTTAGAGCCCCTATTAAGTTTCTTTTAATCGATAGATAATTTATATTAAGATTGTTACTTAAACTCACTATTTGGTGTTACTGGAAGCCTACCGCTCTCCACAAACACACTCCAGAGTTTGAGGTCACCGCGTATATTTACCATATCAACGTCTGCAGGATTCATCTGATGTTTAAAAGTCAGCACCGAATTGCTATTAACAAATAGCTCATAGTATTGCCGCCGACAGGCGATTGTCAGAACAAAGCGCTTCCCTGGACCCAAATGTGTATGCAGGCGTGAAATTTCTCGACTCACCCACATTCCATTAATATAGGCGCTCCTCGTTATAAGGGCTTTGCCCACCCTCGCGCGCTTGCTCCGCAAGAAAGTGGGATTAAACAGGAACGATACTGTAGGCTGTGGCCAAATATGTTGACCATTCTGTAAGGCGACAGTAAAGCCTTGGGGCATTAGACGCACACGACCCTCAATACGCAACGAGCGGCCGTCAGTCAGTTTTTTTCGCATTCGACCATAGAAGGGCAAGGTCAGATGGGCTTGATATTCAGAAGTATTCTTAAAAAATGAACATGGAACTTCAATACGCAACCAACTAGGTGGCATTGTGTGAGTTTGGTTATATGCCACACTCTTTGAAGAATCCTTGAGGTAGGGTAAAAAGGTTGCCACTGAATGACTTATACGAATTGGGTATTCCGAAACATAAAATATGTTAATGACCATGTCAGAAACATCACCGCGAACATCTACTCCGGTCAGCCACTGGTATGGCATACGGTAGTCATACAGAGCAAAGTGATAGCCATTAACCGATATGTAAAATGAATGGTCAGTGAGCAACACCTGCATCCAAAAATTTTCACCACGTTTTAACTGAAACGGTAAGCTTGATGAATTTTCCTCGGGACCCCATTTGCCCATTAGTCGTGAGTTTCGCAAAATGTAGTTTTGTGGAAGGCGGGCACCTATCTGCAGGACAACGTCGTTTACTTGGCTTTTCCGTTTAGCCATAAAATCGATTACAAAGTGCTCGCAATCGCTAAGAATTAATCCGTAAAAAAAGAAACTAAGCCCGGGCATTGGTGGCTCATGCAGCTTCCACTGCTTACGTCGTTGGTCATCGCTGCGTTCCTCATAGAATCTCGACATAGCATCCAAGTGTCGCCGCAGGGCAATGCTCCGAGCGCCCTCGTAGATATTCATGGCCTCGAAGCCGGCAACGACTGTTATGCATGTTAAAAAAAACTACCTTTTAATATAATAATAAATAATTTTGAAAAAATTTTGACAATGTTGTGAATCGTACAATAGTTTATATAAATACTTTTTTTGTTAGACGTTAGCAAAAACAATTTAACTTCCTGACATTTTTTTATACTGATCGGGAATAAATCTTCATCCTTAAGGCGACTCGTAATAAAAAATTCTTCCCCTTAGCATTAGTAACATTAAAATTCGCTCGCAAACAGGGTGTTTTAAGTTAAAATATTTGGGATATATTAATGGTCTTAGTTCAAACCGAATTTGTATTAATAAAGACAGAGATGTAACTTTTCGCTTCGACACTCATTGCTTTATCTTTCGCCTTAGTTGTGTATTTCTCTTTAATCCTTAAAATTAGAGTACTTGTTAAAGGGAATGATTAAACAATTATATCAACAAGCACGAGCGCAAGCTTACATGATTATATTTAACAAACAGATTATAATCTTAGATAAAGGAAATAATTACTGCTTAATAGGAAATATTATATTGAAAAATATATAAAGCAAAATTTACATTATTATACATTGTTTTTTTCTCAATTTTTTTGGCGTGTATTCTTTTGGTTTATGAAAATAGACTTAAATATGTCTAAGATTAGATTATTGTCATTAAAGGCAACTGGTAAAAACATACATATTAAGAAAATGAACTTTAAAATTTTAATTTAAACAGATGCAGGTTTAATTAACTAGTATTCATCCGTATACAGGGGATTATGATAGATGCGCACATTTTTGCCTTTAACAATTGGATTGGGTTCGAGTGTCACATTCCAGAGCTTTACATCACCCTGAATGTAAACCGTATCCACAACATCTGGGTTGAAATGGTACTTAAATTCGGTAATAAACTGCCGATTGACATATACTTCAAAAGAGTCCTTGGCGCACACGATTGCTAAACTAAATGAGCGACCAGGACTAAAGTTTGTGTCTAGCTCAGACCGTTCCTCCTTCGCCCAACTACCATCGAACCAAGCATTACGACACACTACTGCCTTACCAATGGCTCCAGTGCTTGTTTGTGAGAAACGCGGATTCAAATGAAATGCAATTAAAGGATGTGGCCAAATGTGCTGACCTTTCTGTAAATTAATATAAAACGAGTGTGGCAAAAGACGAACACGACCCTCAATTTTTAGGCATCTGCCTTCTTTTAATGATTTCGGCAAAAGTGTGCCATAATATGGAAGCGTAAGTCCCTGATCGGTTGTATTGCAGTTCTTCATTGATTTGTTCGAAAGTTTTGTGGGAGAGCTAATTAGACACCACTCGTGAGGTATGCTGATAATATCCTCTGCGTTAGAATCAACCTCGTCTGCTTCTGTTTCTAGATGCGACTCTATAAGTTGAGCGGCTGATTCTTCCAATCGTTGTGGATAGTATTGAACCATGGTTCGGTGCATTTCCACCTCCTCAACGTCACCTTTCACTTCAAGACTCCCAACAGTGCTGTAGGGAATGCGATGAGCGTACGCAGCAAAGTGATGACCATTTATCGACATCATATAACACGCGTCCGTAACGAAAACTTGGATTGCAAATTTGTCGCCACGTTGAAGCAAAAATGGGAGCGCTGAGGAAACTTCCTCACGACCCCACACATCGCTTACCATCGTGTTACGCACAATATAGTTTTGCGGAAGGCGGGGATTAATGTGCAGAGCGATATCGCGTGTTTCATTGTTATACACGAAATTAATGGAGAACCTATGAATTGAGAAATTTAGTGAATGTACAATATATGGATTGCCAATATACCAGTTTGCTCACCTCTCGCAATTTATCGCAATTTTACCGCTGATGGTGAAACTAACTCCTTCGCATAGTTCGCCAATATCATCGTTTTGATATTTAAGCAGTGCATCAGAGTATTCGTAGAAGGCAGCCTAAAGTTATTATTAGATTGAATTTAATCAGTTTCTTAATCATATACATTGTATAGCAATCCACATTTTAAAAATGTATACAAAAAAAAAAAAAATTTATAAAGTGCTACTGTGTTTACCCTGATCAATATGAGAATATCAATGCAGGTGTGGTAAAAATAATGTTGGAATATGCATATAACAAAATATATATTTAGAAAAAAGGTTAAAAAATGTTAAAATTAGATTTAAGCACAAACAATCAAAATAGAAAATAAGTAAACATAAAAAGTTGAAATAACTATAAAATGTTTTAAAAAAATATTTAAAATTAAATTTAATAATTGTTTCAATTTGATCACCGTAAAATGAGTCATGTATTTTATTAAAAGCTTTAAGACGCATCACTATTGTATGCTATTATAGAAAGTATATATAAATATATATAGCATAGGCTTTTTAAAATCAAGTGCATCACCCACTGCTTACCTCATTCAGACCATCCTCTCTGGCTTTATGACAACAACAACAAAAGAGTTTTCTACACATAGCCTTAAAGCACATCTCTCAAAAAGTTTTAATCGCATTCAGAATAAATCAAATAGGTACCCGTAAACTATGTCCATACATATATAAACATAAACATACGTACACACATATATATATGGTTAGGTATCTTCGATTCTCTTGGAGACGCTTTTCCTTTTTAAGTAAATAGAGTTGTATATAAGCAAAACAACTTTGTGCATTATAATCGAGGCCAGCAAAAGCAACAATGCATTATAGATTTTTATAAAAATACATATTATCACAGTTATTTTGCTTCTTATGTGCAATCATATATCCACTACATTAAATTTATTATGTTCACTTCTACAGCAATAGCTTCTGCTTATAACAATATCTCACATTTCACACGAGTCTTGCAAAAAAACCGACTGAAAGTTTTAGCGAGGCTTAAAACTTGAAACAAAAGCGCAGTGTTAAAAGCTTCCAGCACAAAGGCGTGTGCGTATAACTTGAAGGCTAGTTTAAGTATAACATGTCTAATATACAGGGTGGAGCGATACAGCAAAACAGCTGACGAAGATGACACCAGAATAATCCCACCTATATATAAATGTAAAAATGTGTGGCCAGCGAAAAGTTTAACAGATGACTGTGACGCTGAGCAAGACTGTTTTATTTGCCATGACTGTGCACAACAGCTGGGCACGCAAAAGCTCGAAAGGTGCGCTCCGCAAGAAAAAGATTATAAGTAATAGAAAGACCGCAAAACGTAAAAAAAAATACGTAATACCAAATAAAAACTTGCATACATAGTTACATATTTTCGCACATACATATGTGTATATAAACCGTAATTTACGCGACTAAATAATTGAATGTTATAACATCACATTAATATATGATAACATTATTTACAAGCTAGAGCAACAACAAATGATTTTAGTTGATTCTTACGTACATTAAAGTCCATACCATCAACAATTTCGATGTCATTCAAGCAATCGAATTGCTGGCGATCGAACTGTTCAATGGGTCGGTAGGCAGTGGTCGCCTCGACAGCTGCAAAATCGATGTAACTCGCCGATGTATTTTTCTTAGCATGTCGCATGGTGTTTTGGCGTTTTGTATTGTCCGATGGTTTATTCTGACGCAATTGACGCCACCAGTGTTCTCGACAAAGAAACAAAAACAAATGCAAGCGGCGCTTTGTGTGGTAATATTTTAAACTTCGGCCGAAATTGAATTCACAGTGCAAAAATGCATCCGACAGAACACAAAGTTCACGTATTAGCAACGTTATTGCAGTCATACTAACCGGTTGCGTTGGATGCGACCCGACAAAACTTCTTGTCTTTCAGATGGTGCTACAAAGCTTACTCTCACGCTTATCTCTGCTCCTCTCTATCTCACACACACTCTCTTGCATACAGTCTCTCATGCATACACTCATGCATATGTATGTATATTTCTATGTGTTTTTTCTCTCTCAGACTTTGGGACGTGCGAGGCATTTTTTTTGTTTTTTTCTGATTCTCACAAACTGCACCAACAAGGTGCTGCCACTTTCTATTAAGCTTATCGACTAACGCATACCTTGGCTATCATATACATAAATATATGGCTATGTAAATAGTTTTCCACTGATAATAAGCATACACATATAAATGTATATAGGAGAATTTATATATACAGACACAAAAACACATAAGAGATATGTGTTCACATTATTTTGTACCTTATCATAACAGTAGTTTTACAGAATAGGAAATTTGTATGTACAGTTGTATACTTACGTCACTGGTGTTAACATGCAAAACGTTCTCTTCTTCACTACTGTTACAGTCAGCTGCACGTTTGCCTTTTCCACAGCAGCAACTCATTGTGCTGTTACTCAAAAAAAATTTCTTGTCGAGTGGGTTAATAATCGCTAATATTTTTTACAAACAGACAAGACCTAGAAATTTGGACAATTTTAGATAACATAACTTGAATGGGGGGTTGCATTCTGCCGCAGCGGCAATTCCAACATATCCAACAGCAATCTGGCCAAAATAGGTTCTGCTTTTCTCTGTGGCTCTCGCTGCTCAACCGTTGCACGGCGCGAATAATGTTCAACTGATGTTTTCTTCAAATTTGTATCTATCGCACATATAAGCTCAAACTTACATTATCATAAATTGTATATAAGTATATACATAAATATGTGTGTGTGTGTACATATAAATAGCGAAAACGTACCGAGTTGTTTTTTGTACGTGCGTGACATCATATTAATAGACATTTCTTATACCCTGAAAGCATTGAAAGCTTTTAAAAAAAAGGTGCAATGAAGTTGTGTCAAAATATGCAACAGACAGAAGGAAGCATCTCCGACCTCATAACGTATATATATCTTTCGTCGGCTGCAATAGTGACTCTAAACTTAAACTTGCAATATTTATTTCACATTATCCATATATGTGAATATATTACCTATAGCAGTAAAAGCAACCATATATATAGGTATAGCATTATTATTGGGCATCTGCACATAATAATTGATCGTCTTTATAAATAAACAATTCCTGCAGCGTACTGATAGGTAAATACTATTTTCGGGGTATCTCCTAGTCGAGCTTTCTTACCTGTGGTTAAAAAAAAAAACTACCATTGGACTTTTAGGAGACTAACGATATAGCGATAAGACCATCGGGTATACAATCACGACTTTTAAGATATCAACTTTGTAACACAATTTTAAATTCCCTATGGACATATATAACTGTTATATTTTGATAAAATTTAAATAAGAAAATATACCATCGACATTTCTTTTACTTTAATCCTTTATCACAAATAACACGACCAAAAATTAAATTTCAAAACTTCCACTTAAATTATAAATAAAATGCGACCAACATTTGCAAAGAAATTTCAATATTTGATTTATGCGTTATATTATTAATACGAGTTAAGCCATTTTGTTCTACAAAAATATGCTCGTTTGTGTTATGTGCACTTACGCACATTTTCAAAAACGCATAGTGTGAAAGAAAATTCAAGTATTCAATATTTTTATATAAGACATATGATTGTCGGTGAAGACAGAGCATATATTCAACTCTTACTGTGTAATAGTTAAACAATTTACGAATAAAGTACGTATGTATATACTGTTTAAACTGTGAATTAATGTAATATGAGAAGTGTTAACAATATCTGCACATATTTTATATGGCAGACGTAGGCCCGATCTGATCAGTTTAAACTGAATATAGAATTTCAATAGCAAATCAACGATGTCTAGTAGATCGCCTGCCCATAGCATGTTGCGGTTTTTGCGTTGACAACAATGCCTTTTCGTTCACAGGGCTTTTGTAATACTTGGACATAGTTTTGCTGGTGCGCGTGGGCCGATTAAAATGCTCCGAATTTTTCTCTAGTTCCGATTTCAGTGGCAAATCATCATCTTCATCCCATCGTTCACTTTTCCTCTCGTCAACAAAAGAGTCGTCCTCATTGGCATCTGTTTTCGATTTCTTACTATTTCTGCGATTGCGTGACGATGAAGAACTGACATCCGTACGTTCCGATTTCTCACTAAAATTTAATTCAAATCGGTAAAAAACAAAGAGCTTCAATATGAATAGGTAATATTCTTACTCCTTGAAGGATGAATTAGTTGTCTCTGCATTCTTAGTCTTCCGTTTCAGTAATTCCAGTTCTCGCTCAGCGATGGCCTTTTTGTGTTCCTCTGAAGTCTCGCCAGCAACCGGCTTCGTCGTCGAATCCGCCATCTGTTTTACGGGTTCCTCTTGCTTGACGCGCTTCAGTTGTTGTTGCTGTTCCTGAGCCTGTTTTAGCGATCGCTTTAACGCACTGCGAAGTGTGTCACGGGAACTTTCCGTTGGCACGTTTTTGCCGGGTTGTGGCAGGCCTATGGCCTCCAGAAGTTTTTGACCTAACGCAGATTTTACATTTGATCGACGTACAATACTCTCCAAAGATGGATCGGTTGGGTTGTTATTCACGGCACCTGTGTCATCAGTGGTGCATTTAGGTTCCGCTTTGTGCCTGCTGCTAGGAATCATTTCCAGAATAGTGCTTGTCGCAGCCTGTAGTGTTTCCAACGCTTGCTGACTTGTAAAAGCCTCCAAGATTTGAGTACTTTTACCATTACTGGAAGTCTCCTCAAGGATGACCTTACGTTGTTCCTGTTCATTTTTAGATGCATCTTTATCTGTATCTGTTTTGGGCATTGAAAGCTCGACAATATTTTTGTTTTTAGCACAGCTTTGTTTTAAAGCCTGCACTGCAACCTTCCGCCGCTTGATGATGGGGCGTGTGATAGGAGGGGGAGGAGGTTCAGATAACTCTTGAGAAGGCAAGGTGAGAGTGGAAATATCAGAGCCAGGTACAGAAGGTTGCGGCTCCACAAGAACAATATCTTCCAAATTGAGGCAAGTGCTCGTTGTTGAAGCAGTGCGGTGTCGTCGACTTGATCGATGACTCTTTGATTCCTGCTGTTGTTTTAACATAGAGATTAGCGCCTCGTTTAGTGCATCAGCGGGATTTGTGCCAAATTGTGAGATCAACATGGCGTTAATGTTGAGCAATTCATTGGTTACAAGTGCAGCGTTTGATGTTGTAGCTGCTGTGGTCGCTTGTCCATCAAGATACAAGTCATCTAATCTCGACTTTCGTTGCGAAAGCTTTGCGATTGGTTCCAATGATTTAATATTTATTGGGTGATGCTCCTCCAGATCCGTCGGACTGGAGGGCACTAATTGAACAGACGTCTCTGGTGGCAGTTTATAGGGCATCGCACAATCTCCTAACGCTTGTAGATCTGCGGTTTCTTGTGACGGACTCGCTGGTGGAGATGGACTTTTAGTCGTAGCTTTCGCGGACGGTTGTTTCTGCTGCTGCTGAGCAATAGACATCATTGGGCCTAGATACGGACCCAATAGTTGCGTCAGATCGGTATCCTGCAATAAATTGCTGTCCGACATAATCACTGCAAATTTTGAGTTTTTCAGTCGCGCCATTTGTTCTTCGCAATTTCCAGTTGTGACTGGCCATTTTAGTGCCTTAAGTATTAGCTTCAGTAGATCGGGATCTCGAATGACATTGCCCAGTGAAATGGCATCGGTAAGATTGCTTAAAATGGGTGGTGTCTTCGACTTGGAAGCGGGCATAGCTTCAGCGATTAGAGGACAGCCGCCTTCAGATGCATAAGTTGGACGAACCGATTTTGTTGGGGTTTTCGTTGCAATTTTTTGCAACTTCGGTGGACCTGAATTAGTAGACAGACTTGCCGGTTCTTCCTTTTTCTTTTTAGGTGTAGCTATTATGATATGTTCTGGGAGCGCCTCCTCCACGGACGGCTGGACTCCATACAGCGATTGATGAGGCACCACCGTCGTCGTAACCAGATGTTGGTAACTTATATCTTCTGCAGTCGGACGTTGCTGATGGGATGATTTTAAGAGAGACACCTGACCGTCACGAATGGCACTGATATTGTTTAGGGCGTTTTTAAGATTACGACGCTTCTGTTGAAGCACACTTTTGGGCAGATTGGGTACGCCGGTGGCACTAATTACCGTCTGTGAGGCAGAAGCAGTTGCAGACGCAGAAGCAGCAACAGTAGGCAAAGGTTTTCTGTTATGCATGGCCCTATTGGTGTGTCCATCATGGTGTCCCTTATTAATGTCAGCATTCGAGATAGTTGGTGCACTACCCGTAATTCGTCCGTGGGTCTGTATAAAGTTAATAACGCCTCCCGGTGAATTCCGCTTCTCACTGCTTTTTTTCGTTATTTTGGAAAGCGCTATATCGGGATGTATGGGTGCCAGGGATGGCGGCAGTTGCATCGAACGCTGTGCTATCGACATTGGTGCTGAACTATATCGCGTGTCCACAAACACACTGCTGCGCCGACCCGGGAGCATTTGGTTATTTATTTTAATACTGCCCCGATTGCTAGTGTGATCCGTAGTTGCAGCAGTTGGTTGTTTGCGTTGTTGTTTCTGCTGCTGAAGCCGCATCTCAATGTCTTTATTGATCCAACTGATGACAACATCGTCTTGTTTCTCCTGCAAAGTGGGTGCGACGATCGTCTCCGGCGGACGAGACAGCAATATCGGTTGGAAGGCTTCATTGTTGTCCAAGTTGCTGCAATACCGTTTTGCATTACTGTTCCTGTTGCTGTCGTTGGAGTCACCAATGTTCTGAGTTGGTGCTGTCGCCACTGTAGGTATATTATGAAGAGCTTCCGTGTCATGCCGAGTATATTTAGGCTGAGGAGAGGAAAGAGATTAATATTTGTATATACTAAAAATTCTCTATTAAAGGCAAAAAAAATTGATTTCATACCACTGTGCTAAGCAAAAAATCACGAAACACTTGCTGCGTGTGCTTGGCTATGTTAGAAAGTGACGCGGTGGCTTCCACTTGACGATAACAGGATTTGCAGAGCACTTTTGGCAGGGGATCTCCTTCAGCAACCTTAAAGTGTAGAGAATAGATTAGCATTAAGCATATATCTTATTCAAATATAACTGTTTATATATTAACATACACCGTACATATTTAAAAATGTATGTATGTACATACATATTTATGTAGTTATGTACTCTTGTACATGCAATGCGAGAAGCGGAAAAAATAACCACTCCATGAATGCAGGAGGTAAAACTCACGCAGCATGTTTTTTACCTTTCAGCTTTTTCTTAAATTGCTATTGCACATACAAACATATATACATACAAACATACACATTCATACATAAGTATGTAGAAACACGCACGCAAACTAAAATGTGCCGCATACACTTGTATTGAAATGGCCAAACGAGATTTTTTCGCGAGCGTTGCCGTTTTTTGCTCTTTGCTAGAAAAATTTTCTTTGCCTACTTTGTTCAAACCGCCCACACGCAAATACCAGATTATAACACACACACACTCTGGTATACACGAACGCCCACACACACGTTTTTTTCTTTTAGTGTAAGCCTCTTTCTTGTAACTGTTTTGTAGGCATTTCAATGCATGTGTGCATACATACAATGGAACGCATGCAAGTGTACATTTATACACACACATAAATGCAGTTCATTACGTGACGTTATTAAACATATTCTTTATACGTAAGTTCCATTAGAAGTATTGACAATTCTAGATCACTTTGTATGTATGAACCTACATCAAAATGCAAGATCATAGCAAAAAAGTTTAACTTACATTCAGAAAGAGATGTCGAGCTATTTTGTCCTTTAGCCCATTTGTTTTGAAAATAAAAACACTTTCGACCACCGAATTGTTTTTGCATTTTGTGTTCGCCGCACAAATACGACAAAGGTGTTCGAATTGTGCATCCATTTTGATCAATGATATCGAAGTAAACGTAACTTCAGCTTTAATCCATTCGATATGACATGCTAGACATGGGAAGATATACTCAACTATATAAACGTATTTATTTATTTTTGTTTATTATTAATTGCTTACTTGAATTGAGATATTGTTTATGAATAGTTGGCAGATTCTGCTTGTATGTGTGTATTTTACATGCATTCATACATACGAATATTTCATTTTGAATACAATTTTTTGTAAATGCTGCAATGTCGTCAAACTTATTTCATTGCACTCGATTTACGCACTGTTTGCTTTACACAAGCTTCGTTGTCACCAATTTGCACACAAGCGTACACACTCAACCAGCACACACGCTACACAAGCGCAAGCACACACACAACCAAGCACGCTTACACACACGTGCACCAACACAATGTGGCTTGCCTTGTTTACTATATTTATTTTTATTTTTGTGGTACCATTACAGTTTCGTGAAAGTCGCGAGCGCGTTAGAGAGAAAAGAGAGAGCGAGCGCAAAATGGCAAAATACAAAACTAATCATAACACAACAATGAGAATATAATGTGAAGCTACCGATGATCAAAAGAGAGCCACATTCAAATTGTGAGCGAGTTTTGATTTCTTCTTCGCTCACTTGTAACAAACAACAATTTCTTTAAAAGCAGAGAGTGGTTTGTTTATCAATAGCAGTTATTGGTTTTTGGGTTTAAAGAATATATTCGTTTTCTTCCTTATGTTATTCAAAGAATATATTTAGTTTCACACGACAAGTTTTTATTCGTTTTGTCCTCAGTCCTTTCTACCCACAACGTTAGCTTCACCAACACTTGCGTTTCGACGAACGAGCGAAAAGAAACTAAAAGAAAAATGAAAAAAACATATACATATACTCTTCGACGGCTTGCCACACATACACTCTCGCACTGCAATTCCACGTCGTTTTTGTTGTGCACGCTTCGCGTTGGCTCCGCTCACTGTGTGTGTGCGTGTCTGTTGTTTTTATTACATTTATACACACGCACGCATACAGACCTACGTTTTTATTTTACTTTTTACTCTACGTCGTCTTGTTCATGATATTTTGTTTTTGTCTGCTCGTATGGGTGAGTGTCTGTGTTGCAGACATTTTAATGGCGTACAGCCAGTTTTCCGATGTGTCTGTGGAATTGTGCTGATATATTCACACATACATTTGTTTTCGTGGGTATGTGTGTACATACAAACATAAATATATAATAACATTTACACATATGTATGTGATGAATATATATGAATGTGTGCATGCCATACTTTGTTTTATTCTCTACAATTGTAGTATTTTAGTCGGGATTTATATTTTTGTATCAAACTTGTTCTCGTCGCTCTCTCGCAACGTTCGTTTTATAAGGTTTTACGTCTCTTACGCACACCATTCGCTATCAGCTTGCGTGTTTATTTGTGTGTGTGTACGTGTTTGAGTGTGATCTTTATTTTCTTTTTCCTTCTCTTTTCGTTTTTTCTTGCCTCACAGACTTGCACCAATACCACTTCACAAGCTCACACACTCACACATTAATTATTATTTTGTATAGCATTCCTTTCATGCGTTTTTTTCTTTATAGCCAAAAACCTTTATACAAAAGTGTTAACGTTCATTTTCAGAAGAAGAAATTAACATATTTATGTATGTGTGTCAGCATTATCTAAGTGCACAGTTGATGTGATTAATAAGTAAGTAATATATATATGAGTAGGTAATAATGTAATGTATATGTATATGTATATGTATATGTATATGTATATGTATATGTATATGTATATGTATATGTATATGTATATGTATATGTATATGTATATGTATATGTATATGTATATGTATATGTATATGTATATGTATATGTATATGTATATGTATATGTATATGTATATGTATATGTATATGTATATGTATATGTATATGTATATGTATATGTATATGTATATGTATATGTATATGTATATGTATATGTATATGTATATGTATATGTATATGTATATGTATATGTATATGTATATGTATATGTATATGTATATGTATATGTATATGTATATGTATATGTATATGTATATGTATATGTATATGTATATGTATATGTATATGTATATGTATATGTATATGTATATGTATATGTATATGTATATGTATATGTATATGTATATGTATATGTATATGTATATGTATATGTATATGTATATGTATATGTATATGTATATGTATATGTATATGTATATGTATATGTATATGTATATGTATATGTATATGTATATGTATATGTATATGTATATGTATATGTATATGTATATGTATATGTATATGTATATGTATATGTATATGTATATGTATATGTATATGTATATGTATATGTATATGTATATGTATATGTATATGTATATGTATATGTATATGTATATGTATATGTATATGTATATGTATATGTATATGTATATGTATATGTATATGTATATGTATATGTATATGTATATGTATATGTATATGTATATGTATATGTATATGTATATGTATATGTATATGTATATGTATATGTATATGTATATGTATATGTATATGTATATGTATATGTATATGTATATGTATATGTATATGTATATGTATATGTATATGTATATGTATATGTATATGTATATGTATATGTATATGTATATGTATATGTATATGTATATGTATATGTATATGTATATGTATATGTATATGTATATGTATATGTATATGTATATGTATATGTATATGTATATGTATATGTATATATATATGCTGTATATGTATATGTATATGTATATGTATTTGTATATGTATATGTATATGTATATGTATATGTATATGTATATGTATATGTATATGTATATGTATATGTATATGTATATGTATATGTATATGTATATGTATATGTATATGTATATGTATATGTATATGTATATGTATATGTATATGTATATGTATATGTATATATATATGTATATGTATATGTATATGTATATGTATATGTATATGTATATGTATATGTATATGTATATGTATATGTATATGTATATGTATATGTATATGTATATGTATATGTATATGTATATGTATATGTATATGTATATGTATATGTATATGTATATGTATATGTATATGTATATGTATATGTATATGTATATGTATATGTATATGTATATGTATATGTATATGTATATGTATATATATATGCTGTATAATGTTTTATTTTCAGCATTTTGTACATTTGTATGGTGACATTTCAGGGATCAAAGAGTCATTTAGTAACCTGACATGTATTTAAAACTGTATGTATGTAGTTTGAGTGAGTATGTTCTGTGCACACAATTTTATGTATAAAATGGGTACAAATCTGGTGTATGCATCTAAGACAGTGTATGACAATAGCGTAATATTTGACATACCCATACACGAACAATATAGTTTTGCTAATATTTAATTTCTAAGGTATGCAATAAAAAAAGACACTAACAATTTAAAAAGCTAATAAAAAATTTCTGGACTGTGAAGACCACATCTAAAACTGTTTGATATTTTTTGAAGTTCATTTAGTATTGCCCAGAAAAATATAAACTTTCAATTTGCGAAACGGTACGCTTATGCCAATTATATATGGTGGTGTTGGAAAGTATGCAATACTGAAATCTTGGCAATTCCTGGAAAGGGTTCTTAGTCATATTATTGGTTGCAATTTATAAAATGATTTAGTAAACTCGTTGGTAATCCAAGCAGGGTATGCGTATATTTATCTTTACTGGACAGGACTTGAGATCGACCGTCAAAAAAATAATTATAGCAATGTTAAGTTAATATAATTCGATAGCTTTTACTTAACAATATAAAATAATTAATACTATTAAGGAAACAGCTACTGATTTTTATCAGCCCATTCAAAGAATAGCTGCTGCAACCAATTAAGATGTTTCTATATTGCCTAAATTATGCGCATTTGACGTCTAACAAAATATATGGCATACTTTGTGGCTAACACTTAAATGGAAACAATATTACCAGCGAGGGGTTGGTGCCTGGTGGGAGGAGTTGAGTTTCATTAAGACGTTTTTAAAAAAGTCGTTTTAAAACCACTTTATTTTACAGAAAATATGTGCTTACATGAATATGAGTACAATGACTGACAACAAGGAAAAAGTTGTTTGTGGGCGTAAAATGCATATATGTATTGTACGTATAAGAAGTAGAAAAATAGAGTAACTTAATTTTATTTCTCACAACTGCATACAATGCAGCTGCAATCAGGCTAAACATACGGTAAATCGATAAATTGATCGGTATATTACGCGAATAACCGGTTATCCATTTACGCAAATGACAAAACAAAACGAAAGGCGAAAATATTTGTATATACAAGGACGTATAAATCCTAATATATAAATAGAATTGTAATGTTGTATAAATATGGCACGGAAGCCAAGAACAGTTGACTAAACTATTTTTAATTAGTATATTTTCAAATGTATTTAAATCGCACTGAATTTGGCTATGATGAAGTAGTTTCATTGTTGATTATTTTAAATGGAAACCTCAAACCATATTACTTGGGAGTGTCACCGAAATGATAAATGCCAATTTATAGCAGAAAATATTAAGGCCACAGCTGCATGCACTACTGACGATTTATTGACATTTAACTTCTTCGTTCGTGTGTCGATTATTAGTTGTTTAAAAATTTGATCAAGTTTTCATGTCCGGCACTTTTGCTATTTACTATAGGGCGGAGTAATTTTAAAATGCACCAAAATTAATAAAATGTTTAATTTTTTTGCGAATGTTGCTTTGCTGTTATTTGATTTAACTATTGGGTATTTGAAAGTATATTTTAAATACATTTTCGAGCAAGTTATAATGAGAAGGCGTGTTAAATAATTGAATCTTATAATGTGCTTCCATACACCATGAAATTTTGACTGTTTTTATTAAAAATGTGTAGATTATTTTTATGCCCTGTTTGTTAGTCTAATAGTTCTTATCTATTGTGTTCTATGTCCATTGTAATTTCACGACTGTGTCAACGATATATCGGTGAGTATTATTGAATAAATTTTAGGTTTAATCCGATTGATGCAAGTGTTTTCGTGTTTTTCAGATCGGCCGTTAATGTAACATATTAAAGAACAAAAAGTAAAATATTTATTGCATCCCTATTAGAATAATTTCTGAGTGCTTCCTGTGTGTCATTTCTTATACAAACCGGCATATAATTAATATCAATATTTAGAAGAAGAGTATTAAAAAATAGACTTAATATCTGACTATTGTTAATCCAAGTAAATAACTGGGAAAGTTGAAAAAATATGTTCAAATACAAAATCACAAAAATATACGTGTCTCTTTAAAATTGATAAAGTGGAAACTTTATTCGCAAACTTTATTAGTTGAGCTTTGCTAAAGTTTTGTGTTCAATACGGTTGTATGTTGTGCTCCTCAGAATTTAGTACTTTTGAGCTATTTGACAATATCATTAAGCTATCAAGAAGTTTGAAGTCGTTTAGATGCATAGACAAGAGCATTCAGTTTTTATTAATTCTTTCTGATTCGGTTACTTACTCTACTAAAAACCAATAAGTGAAAGCCAGTTTCAGAAATAGTACTATATTATCTAATTTTGAGACAGTAAATCTACCCAAGTAAGGCGTGGTTAGTCAGCTGGTTTTTGTGTACAGCTGCCGTAATATGCTCCTATGCAGTATATGTATTAAAGTACTAGCCGTTTGTCGTAAATTCTAGTTACTTCTTGCTACAATTTAAATGGCGCGGTCGTGCTCATTCGCCTGCTTACATATGCATAAAAAAATTGCATTACCGGCACCAATACTCGGCTTCTATGGGACCCAATACAGTAATTGTAGCGCTGAAAAGCCGCCCAGTCGCTGATTGCGAAACAGTCACTCCAAGGCGTGGAGAAGGTCAGCAAGTCGGTTGCTACCTTTGTTGTCGTTGCATTCACATTGTTTCTGTTTCTGTTGCTGTTGCTTTTGGTGTTGCTGTTGTTTCTGACACTGTTCTGATTTCGAATTGTTTAACTGTGGCTAAGAAACTCACTTAGCTGTTTTGCTGCCTTGGTGAGTGGGTGAATCTAATTTTAAACGGAAATTTGAAGCAAGCTTATGTTCGTAATATGACCACGATTCAAATTTTTCTCACATCACTAGCCTGGTTATAATAGCCTGTAATAAAACATAAAGTCTGTAAATATTTTATAACGCAAATAATTATTAATTAATTTAAATTGTAATAGTTATTTAGGGTCTTTGTACTTTACTCAACTAACGTTAACCAAGAATTTGAAATGTTGAACAGACAATTTAAGACTTGTTGAAGGAAAGCAGCGTTGGTTAGCTAGACATGAAGTAACATGTGAAATTCATAAAACGTAAAATTGAAACAACTTAAAATTAAAATATTTAAGGAAAGAGTTCCCAAGATATTTGGCTTATTTTACTAAAGCTTTTAAAATGATCAGGGCCGTTAGGCACACTCCCATTTTTGACTAAACTATGAATACAATAGATCAGTATTTCGACCACACCAAGTACATAGATACAATGAATTTCTGCATTGAAGGCCGTTACAAATTTAGATTTGTGTGTGTGTGACTATAAGTGTGTACGTATGTATGTTTATTTTTCAGCTTACAATACACTGCTCAGTAAAAACATTAATAGGGAAGTTATCAAGGTTAAATACTTAACGGTATAATGTACACACACACATTTTTGGTATTTTTGTCAATGCCCAATGTGTGGTTAAATTGATTGTGTATAATTTTAAGTAAGTTACCAGGGACTTCTACGCCTTGTATGACACCAGTTCGTGTTAAACAATAACTGTCTTATTGCGCGCTAATGTTAAAATCAGCGTATTATTATATTTAGAAATATGGTCATAGAGTAAGAATGTATATAGTCCAGTAAAATAATAAGGTGTTATACAGTTGTACCCTGTATTTGGGTTAAGAGTATCAACATAATAATCACAGCTTTATAAAAAATATGCTTAAAAATGTGAACAATCACGCATAAGAGACTATACATACTGCAAACATATATAAATACGCATACTATCTTTGATTATTATAATAACAAGCTTAGTAAGTCTTGATACATTATAGGCGATAATGTGAAACTCGAACTTAAAACGTTTAAGTGTCGCTGCCTGTAATTTTGTTTTTTTGCAATGGCATATGGAACCGAAACTGACGAAAACATTTATAAGTATATACAACGATTTTAAGCATCAACTGTTAGTTGAATTTTGTAATGAAGACATTAGGGCGCAATAATAATAATATGCTTATGAAGTTGGGCATTAAACATAATATCTTTATGGGGAAATTGTGACAAATTTGTATACTTGCTTAATTGTGACTAACTTGTTTTGTTGAAATTCCAAAAAGATTTTAAGTACAACACAGCTCATTTAGCCTAAATATATGTCTCCTAATTTTGGTCAGAGGGATAACTCAGACTGTTCACATTGATTGTAAAATCTACTAATCTGCAAAGAGACCAAACAAAGAAAACTATGTTAAAGTAATTTTAAATACTGATTATCTGAGCTCACAGATCCTTTTTCATCAATTTTAATACCTAAATTACAACCGAGCTTACCCATTACGCGTACAGGGTTTTGTTTTAATTGTGTGTATATATCTAAATACACCCAGTCTTATTAGCAAGTCGTCTATGTGCGTTTTAAGTATTTGTGAGATTTGGTTTTGGTCTAGTGGTTCGCCCCAGTTCTTGTCCGTTGCCGTTGCTTTTCAACGGTTTCACTTTCAATTCTGTGGCTCATAACAAAGAGTTAGCCTATGTAATATTGCCCATAGCGTTTTCAGCTAACTTATTCGAAAGAGAGCAACGAGATTTATCGTTACTGATATATCAGATTAAATAATATTAATTTTAATAAACAACCATCAGAATACATTCAGCATAGTTTATTTCACTTCATCTAAATGTACACCAATCTAAAAACAATTGAATTGATTTCGATAGGCACATCATCAAATCTATAAAAATGTGAGTTGATTCCGATGTCATATATTGTCACACTTTGAACAAATTATTAAGATGAGATCATTATTATTTAGAGTTAATACTCTTTTTTCCTGTGTATGCGCCTAGAAAAGCTTTTTAAGTAAGATAGGTTTTACTCTTACTTTCAAAAGCTTAAGAGAAAAGAGCTTCTCAACAATAACAGCAGCAGCAACAAACACATTAACAGTAACAGTAGAGCTGTTAACTAACAGCCTCTCAGACCTCACGCCAAGCTTAGCGTCGAAACCAGGCTTCGGTATGGGCCAGCTGACTGACTTCAAGCACTTGCTGCGCACAGTCGCGTTGGTTAGTTGGTACGGTAAGGACGTGTTGTTTCCTTGAGCGCACGGTAAGAAGCTTTTGTCGACTGACTAAATTGGAATATTGCAATCAGCTGGATGCCTAAGAACAACGTGTGCAAAGTTCAAAAACAAAGTTTCAACACACACTAAATAAATATGCATACACATGCAGATATCAACCAATTAATGTGTCAATGAGCTCACAAGCAACGAGCCGTAATTCGTGACTATTGCAGTCAAGTAACCCACGTATAGAAAGCAGCCTCAACTGCATTTTATAGTTCAAGAAACGCGCGTGTGTGCGCGAAAAGCTACAACAAACGTATTCAGACTGGCTTTACGTCAAAAAGAAAGTTTTGCCAAGAAAAACATCATCAAAAACAAAAACTTAAGTTGTGTTGTTTGTTTATTTTATTTCGGTTCACATTTTCTTCGCCAAACATTGGCGTGCTCGCTTGTTCATGCTGCTCCGGTTTTGTATTGCGACAGTGAAAAGCTTGTGCAAATTTAAAATCTGAATACTAATCAACCGATTTGGTTTATTTAGTTTTAATAACAAATACATACGTATATACATTTTTATCTTTAACGTTTTTCTTAGAATCTGTTGATTACTTCAGCGTGTCAGAGAAGAAATCCGAAAATTGGTTTTTAAAACTAATGGAAAAAACCAAGTGTTGAAATTTAAGTTTGTGTGTGCTTTTGTGTGAACTAAAATCTAACGAATATGCGAATTATAGGGGGCAGTTAGCAGTTACAGCAGCAACAGTTGCAGTAGATACAAAACTGAATTAAAGTGCAGTCGCAGCCAGCAAAAAAGACAGCCAGCAGTTAAATAAAACTGTAACACAAAAGCTTGAAAACGAAAAAATC
The DNA here is from genome assembly GCA_037043605.1 of Drosophila multiciliata. Classification (NCBI taxonomy): domain Eukaryota; kingdom Metazoa; phylum Arthropoda; class Insecta; order Diptera; family Drosophilidae; genus Drosophila; species Drosophila multiciliata. The sequence goes on along the minus strand of JBAMBF010000103.1, from coordinate 18,292,009 downwards.
TAAACTGAAAGATTACGACATTGCCTTCTTATTTACTTACGTGTCTACATATCTACAAGCACACACAAAAATATATCTAGCCTTTGTTTGCAGTTGAGACTGGCATTTTTTTTTTGACTGCTGCTGCCGTGCCGTTGTGCATGCATTTTGGTATTTCAAATTCTGTGAATTAACCTAAAAAAAGCAACTACAACAACAAGAAAATTTAAAGTTACAGTTACAGTGATGCGCAATAATAGCAGCAACATGCAGTTTTCAACACATCGACGAAGTTTGTACTGGCTTCTGGGATTATGTCTATTGTTATTCGAAACAGGTGAGTTGCCATTTGACATCATGCTCAGAAAAATCAAGTGACTTAAGACACAAACTGGTTACTCAGAAATCTTCTGCATCGACTTGATAGTTGTTCTCAGCTGAACCTTGTTAGACACGCGTGATAGCTGAATCATCTTATCTGGAAGAGTACACATAGTTCTAACAAATCTCAAGCAGAACACGATGAAGGATTTTCGTTAAGCCTTATATCAACACTTAGCCAAAGTTAGATTTAAAATAAATCTCACTTTAAGCATGGCCCAAGCCCATTCACTTTGACCTTTAAATTGTGTTGAATATTTCACCAGTCGAAAAAACGTTCCTTTAAAGAAGATTTCTTGAAGTAAAAAATTAAACATGCCCATAATCATGAAGGGTAGTGCATTGAATTAGCGAATGCCGTCAATGAAAGAAACAGCTCATGTTATGCTAAGTAGGCGGATACATAATTTGACTCTTAGTTAGCTTACCATGACTCTATTAATTATATCTTTAACATAGAAAATGACGCCTAAAATTGTAGATATTTTGTTATGGTAATGTATTTTAGTCACAGACATAAATGCTGAAGAATCGAAACTAGTTTTGATTTAAGTAAAATATACAATATACAAAATCTGAATTAAGTGTGTTGTCGATTGAAAACCAGCTTTCGATTTTTTTTTAATTTTGGAATGGTTAGAGAGCTCGAGATTTGTTACTCACTTTTGGGATATTTTTAATGTTTGGTATTTCTTGAGTATTATATTAAAGACTTGCATATTATGAATTCATGTGCGTGATAGGTATAACGAATAGATGACATATATACACATATGTATAATATTTAAGAACATTATTTTAGAATATGTTTAATAGACTCAGGTTAGAATGCGAAACTGTAAGAGGTACGGCAGGATTGAAATCACATAAAAAGTCCTTTCTAAGCAATTGCAAAATTTACAGTTATAAAATTGTCAAGGTGTAACTTTATTTCTAATTTAAAAACGCCGTTTTAACACAAATTTTCATATTACGAATTTTTCATGTCTATGTGAATCAGTATGGAGAAATGAGGACAAAATTAAGTAGATTTAAGTGCGTTTACGCTCCATACACTTTAGTAAAACACGTTTTTACAATTTATATTATTTGATTCCAAACATGAAAACAATATTCTACGCATACGTTTTTATATTTATGTGCTGTTATTATTTTTTTTACAATAATTTAAGTCAGCATTAGCAAACATTTAATTACCACTAGTAGCATTACGAAGCAATCGGAGCATAATCAAAAAATATTGTTGAAATTATATTAAAGGTTTTTTCGTCAAGATAAACTGGCAGCATGTTACAAAACATATGATTAATAATTTGTCACGGAAGGTCGCCTTAAGTTAAAATATAAATATCAATGTAAATGCGAACGTTGACATGCTGGCTATTTGGTCTATTTACCCAATATACATGCATATATATGTAGATGCATATGAAAAATATGTAACATAATAATTTTCAAGCATAACAACGAACCGTGGCGATTGGTCAGCTTGCGTTGTCCACTCTACGAAACACAAGATATCAGGCTTATGTAAGCTATGCCAATCAGCTTGCCAGCTTATGGCACAGATATTAATTGCACACAACAACACAGTGACTTGAGTGCCATGAACGAATTGAAAGTGTTTTTTTTATGAGTGAGTGTGTGTATGTTACCAAACAAATTGCGATTTTAATAACTGTTAATAATTTGCAACATGGCTCACTTAAATGTTTTCTGAACTAACAATTAATCGAAATATGCAAAAAACGAATTTACATACAAATGTAAATTTATGCAAATATATATATATTTAAATATACAAAAATTTAAACATCAGAAAAAATAAATAGAATTGGTAGTGCATATCTATATGCATGTAACTCACATAATAAAGAAATATATATATTTTACATCTTATAAAATAATTGTATAAAAATAAATAAATATTATTGGAAGCATGACAAAAATGCATGAGCAACAACAATCTAAAATTACGTGCACGTTTTATTTTTTTTTCTTTCTTTCGTTTTGGTTGCCCTTATTGAACTAGTATGTGCGGTGGTGCACTGCATATTTAACTTTCCTTTTCCAAAATTTTTGTAGGTGTAGGTTTTCATAAATTTTTTTTATTGTTATTTAAGCTACAAAAGTCTTGTGTGGTTGATTGTAAGTAGTTTGTGAGTCGCCTTTGTTATTGCCCATAGGGTAGTTACTTAATAGCACTGAAATTAAAATGTACGATTCGTAGTAAGAAAGCGATCGAAGCACAAGTACAATAGTTAAATTATTAGAAAACTTGTAGACCCCTGGAAATCCGCTGCCACATAATTAGTATACATCAACTTCATGATTATGAAGTTAGCACATTCGTACGTGCAAATAAAATCAATTGCACATAATTTATTTATTTAGCTGGAATAATATTTGTGAAAACTTTTCGAAAATTTATGCCCTTTTTTGTTTGGAAATAAATGTCAATGTCAATTGCAAAATCACGCTAAAAATACACAAAGCGTTTTAAAGACGGGTATTTAGATAAAGCACAACTGAAGATGGCGTCAATGCACACCGTGGGAAAATTTTGAAACTGCGGAAGGGCGTCATTTAATTAGTATACCTGTTGACAAGCAACAAGCCAAAGCACCAAGCCCCAAGCCTGACTTGCTTTTACTAATGTAATTTGAGAGTACTGTGTATGTGCATACACACATGTGGCGTAACACAGCTTACAAAGCAAGTAGCCAGTGTGCACTTTCGTTTTTTTCCACTTACAATTGAATGCAACAAAAGACTTAGGCAACAAACTATGCAAACGCCCGACGAATATTCATAAGTATGAACACGTACACGTATATATTAACTCTGTTGAATTGGCATATGTAGTGCAAATATAGTAATGGGTGAGGGTCTATGACTTCTTACCTTTGAACAATGATGAACAACTGAATTCAATTTGCTTGCCACCATGAGTGGAATAAAGTATCAGCCAAACAATTTTAGCACGCATGCACACATTAGACACCCAGCTGCACCAAAAATCCCAATCCTATTTCCTATGAGATTGTTTCTTATGTAATTTAATTTTAATGGCGCAACTCACCTTGAATTACTTTTCTTTTCATTTCATTGTGTCCACACAACAGATACACATTAACTGCCTGCAGACAACATTGAATGTGCAAAGAGCATGGCTTCACTCTCTCAACACGTTGAACAAAATATATAACATCTTTTGACATCTCTATAAATCGTTTCGTGAAATAGTAGCAGTTGGCATGTCTGCTCTACTTTACACTCTAACACTTGTCTTTGCCAAACACTCTGCATCCAGATTGCTCGTTTTTCACACACGGCCTGTAGCTAATGGTTGCAAGCCCAGTTGGAATTGCGTAAAACTCTTAATTTTTATGATTATTTTATGCGTGGTTCATTTACGGCTCGTTGGTCACTGGCGGGCACCCGTAACACTAAAATATGAACTGAGGTAACTTCACACTTTGCCTTTGTAATTGATTGAGCAGGCTGTGCTCCCGACATTCTATTCACTTACTCTTAATTACCAAATCCATATGCCTTCATATACGCTAGACACATTTATGTAAGTTCGAGAAAATATTGCAATTATAATTAATAGATAGTCATAGGCCATATATAATTGTCATGCCGTGTTATACATATTTGTTTTGGCAGACATGTCTTTACAGTTATTTACTTTCTTTTTAACGGTAATATTTTATAATAATTTTATTTTTACCGCAATGGAATATATTGTTTAAGATTGGTGCAAACGATTTTCTGTAAGATTATTGAACTTACATAATTCGTACCTCAGATTTCGTTTATTTTGTTCATTTTTTTACGTAGTTATACTTCCAAATAATTTTTATGCTAAATTCTAATGAGTCAAAATTTGTATAACTCAGTTTTTATGACAAAGAAGAATAATTATAATTCTCGATTTTCATATTAAGATTATACGCATAAATATTGATTCATTGATACGGGTCATGGCCCTGATTTTGTAAAAAGTGATCAGATTGACCAGAAGATTTATACTATATCTAAATTTTCCAAATAGATTTGTACTTTCAAAAAGTGAAAAAATCAAATTTCTGTTTTTTTAAATAGTTGATGTTAGCGATATTATTTTACTCTTTAATAAAGTCACTGTGACAGCTTAGCCTCAAACATATATAAGGAATTCCAGTATTTTCTGCCCTTAGATTAGCTTCACTCATTATCCACAACATAATTGTAATTATGTGGTACAATCTATATATGCTGAAGCCACAATGAGAACCAGCCATTCAAGGTTGTAACTGCGACTCAAAAATTTAGAAAGGCAGGCTTTGCAAAATGTTTATGCCACCGTCATGGGGCTTGGGTGTGCAGTTGCGGCAAGGACACACACAGTTCAATTAAAACGTCTACATGGTAACAGCTGTATATATATATATATATATAATATACATATATATATATAAATAAATATATATATATAAATAAATATATAAATATATATATATACATATATATATATATATATATATATAAATAAATATAAAAAAAACATATATATATATATATATCAGTCATGCGTGTTATATCCTGCTAAAATTGGTAATGTTTCCAAAACATACATAGTAGTGTCATAACCAACGAAGATCGCTAATCGAAATTTCTTTGATTTCATCCGTTTATATTCAAGAGGAAATTACTCAGCTACAATTACAATTTTGCAATCGAATGACGCGGTGCTCTGAAGGGCTCTGTAAGTTGGCAAATTTATAAACTGGATGCTGTCAGATATACACGACCTTGCAGAATTTCTTTTTGTAGAGGGTATTATAATTTAAGCACATTGCATAGACATAATATAAATGTAGAGTTAAAGATACACATTCCATCAGAACAAGAGTAAGTATAGTCATTTCCGATTGCTTGTTAAACCTTAAGTTTTCTTAACAAAACTAGATTTATGTATCATTTGACTGGCTTAAAACTAGGGTATAACATTGGCAGTCCGAATATAACTGTTATTCGTTGTTGGTATCGTCTTTACGCACGTGACGTGACGGCTGTTTTAATACTCAAGGCCATCAAGGGCCACTTTTCAGCCACAGGCATAAACCGCATCTTTCCTGATTGTAAGCTCTCGCATATTTTTTCAAATTATTATTTTTTATGCAGCTGCGTGCATGGTGTTAACCTTTCACTTTCACTGAACAGTAAAGCACACTAGTTTCGCTGTTTTGCGCTGTCGACACGACAGTGACAACGTATTTATCGATTAATGATGCTAGCGTTGATTACATAAGGTACTGACTGTCGTTCGTCTGTCAGTTGGGTGCTCTATTAAGTGAAGAAAATGTTATAATTGACAGACTGAACTGATTAAGCGTAAATGCCTTTCGGTTTTCTACATGCAGCAGACGATTAATCATCCAAATAGCCTGGTCTGTCAGGTTGGCCAATCGAATATATCAATGCATTGATCGAAATTGTGTCAGCTGCTGGGTCAACAAAAGTTTATTAACTCTGCAAATTTGAACTCTGGGTCTTTATCAGCACACAGATAGTTAAAGTGTGAGATTTCCTGTTATTGCCATATATGTAAGTGACTTGATAAAACCATTCATGTTTTTCGTTTGTGATTTGGCTCATTGCAAAAACACCGTCAATTTGGTTAATCACAGCGGGAACCTGATGTAGCAGTTACATTTTCAATGCCGCCAAAACGATGGGGGAGAGGTAAAAAAGAAAAAAAAAACGTCATTTAACAACTGGTTTCAATAACAACGTGCAGTTTGATGACATTAAGTTTAGCGGCTTGCGCTTCTTTATTTGTTATAAAACTAATTTATTGATGCAGTTTTACTACTTCAAGCCACTGGCCAGACAAGATTCACCTAAGCTTCCAAATGCTACTTGGCAATAAAAACTGTATGTGAATGTTGCAGCACAATTCATGTATCTTATATATTAACGTGTGTAGCCAGAGTCATTGAACTCTTTTGGCATCTTTATTTATTGCAGTGCATTGAAAAATGTTAAACTCATGGGCAATATATCTGTCTGCCTACTGCAAAAAAAAGATGTGATTATATTTTATTGTGTTTATTTTGTTAATCAATACAAATATATAAGATTAAAATTGTCAAATAAATTTCACTACTTTCTTACTTACAGCTCGGTAAATCAAATGCTGTGACATGTTTTGGTTTACTCTTTTACATTTTTACTATTATTATTCATTATCTTATTAAATTTATTATGAAATCAACGGTATTTGACAAGCGGTTATTTATTTAATCGATTGGAAAGTAATAAGCTTAGAACGTTTGCAAGCTAATTTTGACTACATTTGATTTATTAAAAATGTTAAACTTGATTGATTTCCATATAAAACTTCCAACTTAATTTTGTTTGACTTATGTACTCTTATTTATTTTATAGCAATATGATAATCGATTGACACCAGATATTCTTTAACGGGTTCATGTACAATTCGAAGGCTACTCACGCTGTCTGCTGTCAGTAGGAGTAAAAACTTGTTTTTCTTAAAAAAATAAAAAAAATTACAAAGCACAAGATATTTTTCAAGCGCATTCGATTTAAATAGCTTTGGACTGTGCGCCCGCTTTTTGCGGTTGTCAGTAAAAAGTTAATAACATTTAATCAGTACAAGTAATATCCATGGTCATCCAATATATAGCGGATGATGCAATAAATATCAAAGAACGTCAGTTGAACTTCAAGAAATTTTCTTTTACAATGTTAGTGACAAAAGTGATGAGCAATTACGAATTTAGAAGCTCACAAAGCTTCAATTTGGAAGATTAAAAATGCAGGGAGTGCACTGAATGATATACAATAGGCGATAAATTGTACACATACGTCGAAGGTTATTTAAAAATGCTATAAATTTGTATGGTTGTGATAGGGAATGTTGGACATGCCACAGGAATCCGAAGTGCATTCAACACTGCGTAGGATTCACTGGCAATGTACTACATTATTTTTATACAGGCAGACACAGACTAGGCTTACCACTTAGCCCGTCACCTCTATAGATTCTGCAGGCGCTGTCTTCAACACGCCTTCTTGCACTTTAGGAGATGCTTTTGAGCTGATTACACGACAACAATAATTTTTAGCATGTTCATTGTTCTCTATCCTTGTCGTGTGGTATTTCCTGACATTAACATAGCTCAAAATAATAGATGCGACACCGATAAGTTGCTCGTACATGTGGCGGGGATAAGAAATGTTATTCGCTGACACTGACTTGAAAAATAATGTCTGTGTTTTAATAAATATTAGTTTTGATGTTGTGAACTGACAGATGGTTTTTTATTTATACATATACTCATTTTATTGTTACTTTATTAGTAAATGGGTAGTGACCAAATCTAAGGTTTAAGATAGCCTAAGGCGAAAAATCCCATTAAAGGTATTTAAAGCTTAGCTTTGGTTGACGCATAATTAGCAGTTGGCCTTCAATTTTTTTTGTCAGTAGCTGTTTGTAATCAAACAATCAGTTAGCGCTACTCTTTTCTTAACACACTTATCTAAGCAAAAACTTTAAATAAATTTTAGACGCACACATACAATCATGAAAACCGGATAGAAATAAAAAAGCAAATATTTTAAACAATGATATCCGCTTAAGCGATCACGCTGCGAAACATGTTATTAATCACAGCATTATTAACCGAAATAACAAAATAAAGCCCTCACAGAAACATCCTGTTGTTATAAAGCAAAACAGTGACAAGACTGTAGAGCTGTTACAAATAACTAACGAGATATTGGGAGTGTGTGGTGTGTTCAACGCTTTCAAGTATCAACACTCAAGCTTGGACGCATATTCAAAAGCACCAATCGTATTCGCAGAACGACACCGACTCTTATTCGCAAGCTCAAGTTAACTCTACCCTAGCAACCTCTCTAAACCTTGACTTTGATTTTTCACACGCCTGTCTGGTAAATCTTTCAATTAACCCAACCAGGGGATTTTTACCCATGTATACTTTTGAGTTGGCTATATAAGAAGGTGAATATTTAAAGATTGAATCGTTTGCGCAACGTTGCCATTCATATTAATTATTTATCTTGAACTGTATGCCGATTTTTGTACTTCGTTAATTAGTTGTTCAGTTAAGTTGTCTGCACAGCTGTGGTCTTTATTATATTTGCTTTGTCCATTATACAGTTTTAGTAAAAGCTGTTTATGAAGCTTTCTGGTTTACGAAGGCGTGATTCCAAAAATGTGAGAAAACGTGAACTTTATTATGTTAATGTTTCATTTCTTGAAATATTTCGAAAAGTTTTCAGTTTTTGAAGCCAAAGGTGCTAACTTTATTGAAACTTGAAAATGTAACAATATTTAATAGTATCCAAAATTTTATTTGAAGGCCATCATTTTAAATCTTAAAGCAATCTACAAAAACCCACATTTGTTTCTTAAGCCACCATAGTACCTAAAAGCATTTTCGAATTAGTTAAGTGCACAGCAATTTAATCTTAAAGTTATATCATTGTTTGGAAAAGGTTTAGATAGTTGTCTTAATCGACGCCATCGCACGAAATTTACAAAAAACATTTCAACCGAACAGAAATTGTACATTTATCGTTGTGGTGTTTTTTCCCAGTCGAATAACGTTAAATTTGGATACCATCAGTGTTATTTACGCTTTTTAAAGTTTTCAAGAAATGTGTGTGCTTTTGCCATTTTTTCGAAGTTGCTTTTGCTTTTACTTGCCATATGTGTGGCGTCTGTTCAAGTTCAACGGCAAAACCGACAAACAGGTGTGGCTAGCTTTACTAATGACTGGTGTGTGCTTTAAACAACTGCATTTTCCGCAACCTGTAAGTAACCACTTTCCTTGCTTTGAGAAATTATGCAGATTCGTTACTCGCAAATCAGTTTGAATTATTAATATCATAGGAAGTGGTGCTTAAGCTACATTTCTACATCTACATTTTGTTGATTTATTTGACCCAGATGATTTTTTGCAGTTGACCGTTTTGATTATATGTTTAATTTGTTGAAAATTAACGTATCTCATTGTTTCACCCTTTTGTTTAAATGACTAATGATAAAATGAATGCTTTCTGGCGACTTTAGCTTTATTAATTTGCTAGCAGTGCTCGGTATCACTATGTGTATTTTTCATATTCTTTTTGTACTCAGCAATGGTTTTTTATATATAAAAATTGTCATTTGCATGTTGTATGTATTAAAAGCAATTTTTTTCACGTCATAAAGTAGAGTCACAGTATGATTTGAATGAGTAAAACTTAACCTGTCGCAGCATAATATTAAAACTAATACCATTCTCAATATTACATTATAATAATTTGTATCTCAACTTATCTTGTGTCTTTCATTACGTGTACTTCAGCTGTGATTCGAGCCGACCGACTTAGAAGCAATAATTGTATTTGTATCTATCTGATTGTCGTCGTCAAACTTTTGCGCAATAGCAGCAATCGTCGCGACTGGTTGCCTTTTATAGGCGGCAGCTGTCTTGTTAAGGCGTCTAGTGACCCTGAATTGTTTACTAGATTGAGCTTTAAGAACGTAAATTAAACTAAATGTACATAATTAAATTGCCATGTAATTTGCAGGGTTTGGGAACAGTAAAGGCATTCCGACTATGCAGTTGTTCTGAGTAAATTTGCCTTCTGATACTGATTGCTTGATTACTTTGTACTTTCAAGCAAAGCATTGACTTTTGTCGACATTACCAAGTCTATACGTGTCTTTGTCTATCTTAATGAAAACTAGATACTTACATAAGATTTGGGTAGGTTCATTTGGCAGTACATTGAGTTGGAGTCAGATGGCAATAGGATTATTATGATATTGAGTCTGAGACACACACCATAAATATATAAAGTTTGCACCATATACATTAATTTACATATACAATGGATTGGACTTATAACCGTGTTTGGACGGCACACCCAAAACGTCGTTGCCACTAAAACCCGAAAGCGCAAGACCGGACACGGTCGACAAAACAACAAATACTCCGCTCACTTTTCAATTCTTTTGCCAAGTCAGCCAGTTTTTCGTTGAATGTAAAGCAAATAAATAAATAAATATGTATGCATGTATAAAATAATAGGTTTATGTACTTACCTATATTTGGTGTTAGTTTATAATTGATTTGATGTTGTGTTTCTAATATTGACCATTCGCCAGGACAATACCGTTAATCCTTAGATTGAAGGGAATAACATTTTGAAATCTGTTGGGATACAGGACAATTTAAAAGGCATCCGTCTGTCTTTTTTATATTCAATTCGTTCGTTAGGGTCTGGCTTTTCATACCTCACTTGTGTTTGCTGTTAGTACAAAGTGCAATTTGCAGAAAAAAAACAAGACTAAAGCAGTTTAGCTTGATGGAAACCAGTCTAATAGTTAAACAACAGCAGCTTTATTTTTTCTATCCGTTCACAAACTAGATACATATACGAATAATTGACGCATTTACAAACATTTGTGGTAATTACTTCTGTTTCTTGCAATAATCGGGTTGGGCGTGGGTTGGCCAATTTGATCATTCTCTCGGTTTGGGGGTGCTGAACGGGTGGGTGTTGCCTTTGTTTGACTTTTGGTATTTGGGGTAAGGAGTGGATTAACCTGTTGTCACCGCTTGCATTGTAGGTAGAGCAAACAACTTGCTGTGCATGCTTTACAGTTCCGCTTTAAAAACGAAAGGTATAAAGCATAACTACATGCTTATTAACTGAAGTGTTTGAATTGTGCACTTTCAAAAGAGGACAGCGAAAATGTATGGCAAGTTATTAAAATGTTTAGCAGGCAAAGCTTGAGAAATGTAGACTTACAATGCTGTACGATTCATTTTGTATATTTTATATTAACAAAACCTATCCTATACAATGCAAACCTAGCGAAATGCGAAAAAATTTGAATTTCAAATATGTTTTCCTAAGCGTATACCCTGTTACTGAAAAGCCACTGATGAATGTTAATTATAAGCTAAATTTTAAATATCGTGCAATGGGAGTAAAAGCATCTGCTGATGTTCGTCGCTTATATAACGATCATCGATTTTTGCCCTGGTCTATCGAATTTTCAAAGTTAAAACACGCCGCAACCATTTAATCGTTGCCTACAGGACCAGTCACAGACACTGGTAGGCAAAACTTTACCACGCGTTACAGCTTGAATTTTGTGTTACTGATGTAAGATAAGAGTCACAACAAAGTAATCCAAATTCGGCAGCTATATTTATATGTGGTATTATAATATCCCAGTTTCTAACAGATCTATCTTGCTGTCATGCATTATATAATAATAACATTTGAAGTGACTTTTCATTCCCTTGACTGATTCGCTAATTTGTATTATTTTTATTTGGACATAGAGTAACAATTGGTCATCTTTTCATTGCGGAAGTCTTATAATGTTAACTTTAGTGCTCATGTTGTATTGTATTAAATTGAAGTATGCTTGTATTTGTGCTCCAAATAAAATTCGTAGTCGTGCGTGATGTAGACGCAAATAAGTGATTTGGGTCTGAAAAAGGTGAGTCAAAATCGATCTCAATCGGACCTTGCCATCGCAGAAAACATTCAATTACACATAGACACATAGTGAAAGTATATACATATAAGTACTTTACTTACATCATATTTTATTTATTTTTTCGCCCGGCATAGTTTGTGAACAGGAAAGTAAAATGCGCAGAAAATATACCAAATAACATGATGTGTGTGTTTTCATAATTTGTTAACTCTAGACTTGTCCCTACTAAAATTGTTCAGTTCAAAAAAGTTAACTCACCTGTTGCTTTAAGCATCGACTACATTAATATTTTGATTGTGATTGCAGCGGTCCTCCCAGCATTTTAAATATAGATATATATATATATATATATACTGTAAGCTTATGAACGTTCACCAATTCGGTGCATCGCTGGAACATTAATTTATTTATAGTACAGTCTGACTTCCGCGCACCTGCAAGGCAAAATTCGAAATGCAAACGCATGTAATGGACTGAGTTTTGTTTCTGTTCACAGTTTCGATGACTACAATCGCACCCACACACACACGCTCACAGATATGCAAATTTAAGTAACGGTTTCTTAAGATAATTTGCTTAAATGTTACGATTATTCGAAGTGGCATTACTTCTCCACGGTAAATGTATATTTAGCAAAGGCCTGTATTAATGTTATTTTTTTATATGTAACGGAAAGTAATATACATAAATTTAACGAAAGACCCATTATCAATTTATGGATATATGTAAAAAAATAAGTGCATATTCACATATGTTTAAATGTATCTTTATACGAACATGAACCTTTAACACAATCTCTTATGCATTAACCTCTGAAATTCAACAGCGTCCGGCGATTCAAAAAAGTTTCAATAATAAATGCTTCACAAAATACAGCAGCACGAATAGCTTGGAATACCATAGGCAACATCACCCATGTCTGCAGCTATGAAGAAGCCACAAGCACCATAGACAGATGTGAATACCTTGACCTCTCCACCGCTCGAGTCAATGGGGCGTTTTTCTTTCAAATTTAATTGAACTGAAAAATGAGCGTCATGGCCGTGGACCGTGCTAAGAAATTGTTTTCTGTATGTAAATGCTGAAATTGTTAGGTGTATGTAAATTTAGGTTGTCACACTTTGCGAGTTTATAAGTGTTTTCTCCATCTTTTCGTAAAATTTATGGTTAACTAGCTTTTCAGAATTTTGGTAGTGGTATGCTGTGTACATTGAACTCAGTTGATTTTATAAAAAGTCACAGTTTTTCCTAAGAGATCAAGCGAATTAATACTCGTAGGCAAAATTTAGATTATTTCTAAATTTGATTCTCCCAAAAGCAAATATTGTGAATAATAAATCTAATTTTTAATTCACTTTATGTTCATTTTGACAAATATAGATATAATTAAAAAATAATAAATCCAGTTAAAAATAATGGTGCAAATCACTCCTTATCGCGTTCTGACGAAATTCCTTAGTAAGCCTCCCGAAATGGCAACGTCTAAAAGGCTGGACCAAATCGTACCAATCGGACTTAAGAAAGTATATCGAAGCAGGCACTGCTGCTTACCCATTGCAAATGTGACACTCGAGCTCAATTCATCAAGCATTGCAACGTATAGAGTTGCAGCAGGCCGGTCACATTGCCATTGCTGCACAGCCCAGCTGGCTGAGTCGATTTACAAGTATGCGAAAGTGATCGATTTGAAGCAGGCGTGGCTCGCCGCATTTAAAATGCTCTCTGCAAGCCTTGCGCCACACTAGGCCGTTGCAGTTGCAGTTGCAGTTGCTGTTGCCGTTGTCGCTTTTTGCATTGGTTGTTGTCGTTGGCAGAAATGTCGACGTCGCGTGGTCTAGTTGCTGAAACTAGCAGCAAGATTTGAAATAGCTTGTCTCTGTAAGTTTGTATGTATGTTGGTGAGTGTTGTGTCTACATCTTATGCAATATTCTCAGTTTGACCCACTTTTCATACTGGCTGTGTTTTACTTTTTGTTGTGGTCGAAGTTGGCGTTGTTCGGCAACATTCACTGTGACCAAAAATAATTTAATCGAAGCACGTTAGAGTGTATAAGCAAAAAATAATATACATACTAGGATATATGTATCGTATATTATATATACAAAATCTTGTTTATAAAAACATGCCAAGCTATGCTCCAGTGGATGATACATATGGTCCTCAAAAAGAATTTAAACTTGCTTTGCAAGCAATGCACAACTTTTTAGAAATTTGATACGCAGAGTGCACAATTCTGAAAACGACAAATTCTACAAATTCTACAAATTTTGAGTTTATTCGAAAGTTGGCTGCCAATTAACATTTTTTAAAACTGCAATTGTGATAAAAATCAAGTGTCATATTGATAGTCCCAGCTTAGCCTACAGTAAATGACAAGCAGTCATCGCGCGCAAATTAAATATGTTTGGTCGACCGTTCGATGACATTTACAGGTGGCTGGCCTATTTAACCACAACAATCTAATTGAGCAGTACCAACAAAATCACCTATGTCAAAGCCACAATAAAATTTGACTAAAATAAGATAAAATTTATCAAATTAGGAGCGGAAAATGGCTTAACATTTGATTGAATCACCTTTAATCAGCTATAATATGCAAGTATGAATAAATGACTGATGGAATTGTGAAAGTGATTTACCTGACTTTATCCTGTACAGAGTTCTCTACTCACAATCATATTATTTTCACACAGTTGATAAAGAGCATAGCAGAGCCAAAAAGAAATTGTATACATGTTACATGTTACGTAACTCCCGAAAACTTGTACAGCTCTAGTGTAACAAATGTTTTGAGAGGGGCTCACAGCTGACCGGAGCAATGGCTGGAATAAGTCGAAAGCCTGGCGATTGCTGTATTATTGTGTATTTCCTGTTTGTGGTGCATAAAATAGTGGGTTCCAATATACATAGCTCTCACTTTTGCGCTTGCTACATACCATTGCTTTTGGCTTAAAAATCAGGTATTGAAACGCAAGAAAACTGTATGGTTGGCCGAAGGTATCCTAAATAGATTTGAATATTGTTGTGACAATTGCCAGAAAATAAGTTATAAAAAAAAATGCAGTTGACAGCTTTTATTAACACTTTAATTATATTCAGTAATGGTGTTATCTGCAAGTTGTGCAGGCTTACCACAATTTACTAGTCCATAAATCTTTAATTATATCGAAACCAACCACGAAATGCAAATGAACTATATAAGTTGGTGTCCATCGATCGATTGCTCAGAAATTTATTGCTCTTTCAAAAAGAATAAGTCTCCGTGCATTGCTGAATTATATTTGAAATCAAGTCTCATCAAGTTGCCAATGTACACATATTTATGACTTCTATGTCTGGTTAACTCTTCTATCTCGTTCTTCTTCTTGGCTAATCACATTATGTACAAAGGCGTTTTCAGTGGTTTTACACCCAGGAAGTGACTGTATCGGCGCTCTTTTAGAAAGGAAAATTGAAAACGACGATCACAGACTTCCTGCGCACATGCAAAGCGTTTGCAAGTTAAAAGTTGTTCAGCTCTCCACTGTTTGTAACAAAAGATATGGCTAGAGCTAAAAATGTAGCAAAAACCTGGTTGCTTGCTAAAAATATTGCCTTTTCGTTAAGTTTTGCAATCGATTAAAAACTGAACGCTGACCAATGACTATTTGTTTATTAACGGATCGTGCAAATAATTGGAAGCCGCACCTAGCAAACCAGGGGAGTCAAGAAAATATTTTATAATAGGCTATAGCATAATTAAATAGTAGATCGGCCAAGTGCAGATTGAAATTTAATTAAAATAGAAAACAAGACCATTTAGAGGAAGTACCAAAGAAACACTAAGCGCACAACACAAATTACTTAAAAGTATTTTATAATTTTAATCTCAGTAAAAAATTATAAAATATCCACAGCAATCAAAGACAATAAACTAGGAAAACCTTGACATAGACTACTATTAATCATATAATTTTATGAGTTCAAACTCAAAAATAACTTTCATTTTTTGTTTAAGTAGTTATAAGTAGTTATTCTGAGCAAGTTAAATTACTTTAATAAGGTATTTGCCCCAAATAAAAAATAACCAAAGCCCGGAAGTCGTAAGTATATTAAAGCCACATAAATTCCCGCCAAGTGACAGAAAACCGTATCAATGGATATTATGTACAATTCAAATTGCCTGGGTATTTGTCGGGCTGCCTTTTTATGTACTATACACAGTACTTCACTTTCAATAAAAGTCGCGTAATGTGTTGCACTTATTTTCGAACAAGTAGAGCAGCAAAAAGCAAAGCAATCGACAAGCGGCAAAGAAACACACAAAAAAAAAAAAAAATAAAACCAATCAGGCTTATGGCCGAATTACTGAGCATTGCATAACGACCCAGCCACGCTCTAACTCTGGCTAAGCAAATCCACGTACACATTTTGTTAAGTCGAGCAGAAAGTACACAAAACAGCACAATGAATCGATATTTGTGTCGCCAAGCGTGCTGGCACTGGCTAAGACAAATGTCATCCTAACGATAACGGCTCTAGGCTTTTGCATGGCCAATTGCCAATGGCACGTGATTAGCTTACTTTTTGCTTCACTGCCAGCTACCAGCGTAAATCACTCACTCAGATAGTCGGTCAGTGCTGCATTTGTCAGGCGAGAGTGAAACTTGCGACGCTTTTGCGTGATAATTACACCATTTGCGGTGCGTGCAGCATGCTAAATAGATCTTATCCAGCAGCCTTGACACCATTAAAAAACGTTTTTGTAAAAATAAAGAATTCTATTGTTTCTCCTCCTATATGCACGGTTGTTTTTAAAATTTGTATTTTATACCCTTGTTTGATGGTAATATGTTTAGTTGTGACATGTGTTATGCCTAACAGCATTATCCATTCTTCGACATTCTTTAAATAAGTATGCCTCTAAGTTTCAAATCTATCTTCGATCACTCAAAACTACTGTTAAAATTTAAAAACACATAATAATAATACGATCTCCGGACAAAAATGAGGTTAAAACGGGTATGTAGTTTCGGCGTGCTAAAAATAATAATCAATAATGCAGTTTTCATCTCAGAGTTCATAAATGATATTTCGAGATCGATCGTTGTTGATCAGGAACCTATTAAACTTCATTTAAGTTACAGCATGCCTTACAACTCATAAAACTATTATGTTCGGATATGGGCCTGCCAGATAGGTTGAGCTTTATATGTATTTACTAGGGTGCAGGTTGCCACTGGTGCGCAATGAATTAACAATTCATCTACGCTCAATAATAATAGAGATGAAAACATAAGACTGGCAGTCGGTTTGCCTACCTAGCTTAAAAACTGATTTAGGTACAATAAAAAGTGAATGTAAATTTTGTTTCAGAAAAGTTGTCTCTACAAGCCAAATGTATTATGTTACTTTAAAAATATAAGGTGCCTCTCGTGCCGTTTCATGGCTGGTCAAAAGTGCAACTAACGGATCGTTTTTTTTTTTGTTAACTTGTTATTGTTTGTAAAATGTTCACGTTACAATTAAAGCCAAGCATAATAATATTCGGTTGCAATCCGTGCCTTGTATATATTGAAATACTTATGTGTGTGTGTGTAGGTGGGTCAAAAAGCGATTGGGTACATAGAGCCTAAAAACCACTTTGTTTTTTCGTGCATGCAACTATGGCTTATATTTTAGGCTGAAGTTTTTAAGGCCACAATCAGAATAAAAATCGAAGGCTGACTAATATCGTGCGCGAGCAACTCCTTGCATAATTTTAATGTGTTGCAAGTCGTTTAATTTATTAGCTTGTAGTTTTAGCTGTCAGTACAAAGTATATATATGCTCAAAAGCAATAAGAGCAAAAACAACTTCCGCCGCAATTATTATATATTGCGCCCATAGATTGGGCGAGTCAATTGCTTGCGGCTGCCTGCGTTATGTTCGCTTTGTTTTTGAATTGCAATATCATAGATTGCATTGAATTGGTTTGAATTCAAATTTGCCTTCAATATTTTGAATTGCTAATAAGTTTCAATGTTTGGTAGAGATTTTCTTGACTTTAAATTGCATACTGTGGGCTTATGCCTTATTTACCCTCTTCAGCGCAAAAGACTACGATCATGATTAAGGTTTTATACCAAACTAAAAATTATTAGATGGAAAATTTATTTATATATTTATAAAAAGAAAAAACAAAATGAATGAAAAAGAATATAGGAGCAAATCTTCCAAATTTAATTTCCGACTTCGAATCCTTTATCAAAATTTAACACATTTTCGAAAGCAATGCCAACACAATTAATATAATGGCATCAGTATTAGTTTTTGGAGATAGTTTTTCGGATTAAAGCCATATTTAACAATATTCATAAGCCAACAAACAAAAGTCATATATTTATCTGTTCCTCATATGTAAATCAAATTTATAATTCGCAGAATCGATAAATGCACAAAGTAAAAGGGCACCACGCATCACCAACTCACGCAGTTTTGGCACCAATGTTAAGTCAACTAGCTCAAATGGTGTCAGTTTTGATTGTCCCGAAGAGTTTGGATATTATCCTCATCCAACGGACTGTACACAGTATTATGTGTGCGTCTTTGGAGGAGCACTACTTGAGAGTTGCACTGGAGGCCTTATGTACTCACATGAGCTGCAGACTTGTGACTGGCCCAGAAACGTGGGTTGTGAGCTAGTGGATAGCGGCACGTCCGCCACCTCTACCGAGGGAGGTGGTGCCACCTCACGTAACAAGCCACAGCAACAAGTTCCCAGTCGAGTCCGCTTCGGATCCGCCTTCACTAGCCCATCAGCTACACAAAAGACACTCACAGTTCCACCACAGTACCATCGTTCTCCGCCACAGATAATACAGGCACAGGTGCAGCATATACCACCACCACCAGCTCTGTCGGCGCCACCAAATCCGTTGGTCACGTCACGTGGACAACCAAAATCACTTCTGGACTCGCAAGAGGACATTGCCAAGGTAAGTAACGGGCAGAAGGCAATAGCGTGATCATAAATATTGTTCGTTTTTTTATTTAAAGCTTTATGCCGAGGCGCAGGAAACACTGCCAACAGTTGAAGAGGAGGAAAATGATCGCCAGCAACGTGTTTATCGTGGACAGCCAAGTACCGTGAGCCAAGTACAACGGGACCGCGATGGCATCCTACACCAGGCTAGCATTAATGCCATACCCAATCATGGAAAAATCGGGTCCTACACATTTGGGACAGCCTACAGGTAAGTTATACGCCGTTTAGTTAACATTCGAGTCCAGGGTTTCATTTGCCGTCGCTTTCAAACTCAAATTCGATTTCTCTTGATGGTAATTTATAATTGTTAGCTTTTTTTGTTGAACAAAATTGCAAACCTAATTAAAAATTCTCTTCAACTCATTGTACTACTCTTTTTTCATGCAATGCATACTGCACTATCTCTCTATTATTTACTCCAAACGACACACCAACCGACTGAAAATGCTTTTTGGCTTAACTCTGTACACAAACAGCGAAAGCTTGGACGACGACATAACAATTAAAGACGAACTGTCACATAATCGACTTGATGTAGAGAGGGTACGCAAACGACGGGATGTTAGTGGACTAAAGTCGACAACGCCTGCGGCAACAGCAGCAACGACATTAATGAATAATGATTCTAATACCTCTAGCGAGGTCACGGAGCCAGATAGTGAAAGCAGTGCCCAATTGGGAAGTGGTGAAGCAATAAATAGTTCCAATAACTCACAAGAGCAGTATGACGAGGTAGCTCCAGCTGTCGCCCAGCTGGAGAAATACTCTTCGAAAATCAGTCAAACAGAGATGGGCTTCGTTAATGTGGATCCTGACTACAGCGAACTAATTGAAAACGCCAATGATACTGCTTTGGCAGAATCAAAGCGACTTTCTCGGCAATTACGGCCTTTTCCGAATGCTCAACCAAAATGGCCCCAACATAACTATCGTTCCATTGACACACCCGTTCACCAGCCCTATATACAGAAAAATGGCTACAGTTTTGGTAGCTTTAATCCTTATCTTACGCCACCTAGTCAGCAAACTCACACCAATCACAACTACAATCAACTAGGCCCGGGGACTCCCTATAAATCATATCATCAGCAGCACCAGCAACATGAAACGTCCTCGCCAAGCGGACAAAAGCCCACATTGGTCTACACAGGATATAACTTGTCGCTTCCGCCGCCAGCGTTGGAGGATGAGTTTCGACCGATTGCAGGCAATTACTATGGGGCAGCCAGCTCGACAAGCTCAAGGCCACCACCGGGTGGCTACCGGCAACAGACGAGTCAGCTCGATTTATTACCTTACCTGATACAACAGTTAAAGGAGCTGAAGGAACGAAGAAAGCAAATTCAAACTGAAAACTTTGCCTATTTCCATTTGGATAATCAACCCATTTCACCCACTATACACCCCACAACAACACCGCGGCCCTCCTTTGAATACTATTCCACAACTAAGCCAGCACAGCAAGTGACACCAAACAGTCACTATGCGCAGTACAGCACAATGGGTGGATTTTATAATAATAACAATCCGGAGTATGCACCAAATACACCAGGCAAACTCATATCCCAATACAGCATTTCTCAAGGTCAAGGAACACAGGGCACGACTGAGAGCAATTACTTTCATTATAATATGGTTGCAAATCAAAAGATGAAGGGTATGCATAGCAATACTGCCAAGCTGAATCAAATAGAACATGCCGCAGGCAAGGTTCATCCTCCAGTGACGCCATTGCATGTCACTCCCAACTTCAGTATCGTTTCCGCACCCAATTTGGCGTATAATAAACCGGGTAATCTGCAGCAGATACCTTTC
The DNA here is from genome assembly GCA_037043605.1 of Drosophila multiciliata. Classification (NCBI taxonomy): domain Eukaryota; kingdom Metazoa; phylum Arthropoda; class Insecta; order Diptera; family Drosophilidae; genus Drosophila; species Drosophila multiciliata. The sequence goes on along the minus strand of JBAMBF010000103.1, from coordinate 18,271,282 downwards.
CTGGATTTGCCACACCTGCCAGTGGGAATCAGCTACGCATCGAATACAACCATACCAGAATCATATCAGAGTTTTACCACAACGATCAGCTCCACTGCACCACCCAAGCTTGAATCAACCAAATCTCCGACAACAGCCAAGCCACCGATGACCAATTTTCAATTTAACATAAATGAATTTATGGCCAACTTGAAAGCAAGTGATTTAGCGAGCTTTAATCCAGCAGTTAACCCTTTAATCAAGTATTTTAAGCAGGTAAGCAATGATGGGAGTGGAAATGTTCGTAATGCATTAGTACTCCGTCGGCCTGTGACTACAACGACAGAAACAAGCCCAATAACATTCCCGCCTCATTGGCAATATAATTCGACAACGAAAAGAGAACCCATTACGATAACAACACCAGTGCCAACTACAAGCATTCTAAAAGGTTATGAAACTTTCGTAAAGAGTATACAGAGTCAGATTGGCAAGGAAAGTTCCGAAGCAAATCAATCTACGACGACAACTACAATACGGCCGAAAATCAATAAAGTTAGGACAACGACAACAGAAAGTGCTGCCGATTATTACGACGAGGATTACGATGACGGAGGTGACGAAGTCCGACTGCCACCATCTCTCATGCCGCCATACATGCCCATGTCAGAGACGATGGCACCACCAAGGCCACAGGTTACAACCGAAGTACCGCCTACTGTTCGCTCCAACTTTCACACTGGATTTATGCAAGCGACGACAACGCGGCGACCATTTCCAAATTTCTCACAACTAAATCAGCCCAGCGCTGGTAATGGAGTTCCTGCCTTTATTAGCTTTCCAAGCGACATATTTCAGGAGCTGAAGCAACGTCTACCGCAGTTGCAAGGAACAAACTCAGCCGATGCCCACACCACTTCTCGCGTTACGACGACAATAAGTACTACAACGACTGCTACGCCCAAAGCCCCAACAAACCGGATCCGTTATACGGTGCGACCACATCGCATGCGCGGACAGCAGAAGTGGCAGTCTGCGCAGGCTGCGGAGCACCTAGACGGATTGGAGCACATGCAACATCCAACAAATGAAACCCAACTTGGGGCCGCTCACGTCAAGCAGACCGGTGCAGGCACTGGGGGCTTGGGCGGTCTGCATTTGAACTCGATACACATCGCATCAAATACGGACAGGCAAAGGTAGTTATACAATGTCGCCGATAAGAGTGTGCTGTTCAATTATTTGGTCCCGCTACACAAATACACATAAATACAGAGCAGTACATGTACATAATAATAAAATGGCACTGCCCAAGAGCCGCTACGGTTTATACGATTACGTTCAGACCTTACCCGTTACTAAGAGATCCCAAAAACCGTGGAACTCTAAGCTGTACAGTTGACTAAACCAAATTATTTATGGACGGGGGTGCTTTAACCAAAATTTCAATCGCTACTTAACTCATATCTTATAGCTCATCGCCTAAACTAAACTAAAACTAAAACTGGTTCATATTATACATTCATCGTACATACTAATATATTCTCATTCCGAGATTTAATTATAAATTGATTTCGTTTTGCATTTCTCTCCCTTTGTAATATATGTGAAAATTGTCACTACCTCTACAAACACATGCGAACATATGTATTATAAATTGGCATGAATAATTAAAATAATTTGTATATTTTTTAATGTAAATAATTTTGCGCCGTATACTCTGCCGTATACAATAATTTGTGTGTAAAGAGTTGAGTCATCTTCACCGTCATCGCTGACGGCGCAAACTTCCGATAACATATTTGTACAACCAAGCTCACAAGCTTCACAGCCACAGTTTGCATCTAATCGTAACTACTACAACACATCCATATTCAATCATGGGGTTGGCTACCAAAAACCACAGCAGGCGCAACAACAGCAACAACCGTCACCATTTCAACAACCGCAACAACAACAGCAACAGGCGCATGCCTTATCAAACCCCTATGATTCATCATACTATTCTGTTTACGACGACGATATTGATTTGTATAGGGATATTGAGTATCAACAGCAGCATCAAGAGCAGCATCAGCAGAAGCCCCAGTCCTACCAGTCAAACGTGCGCCAACAACAGCAACAACACCAAAATCAGCAATCAACTTATCGACCGTTGGAAATATTGACTACACCGACACCAGCACAACGGCCAAACTTTAACAGCCAACCCACGTTAAGCTATAATACGGACTATGAAGAAGATCTCAATGCACAGGTAAGTCTGTTGATAATTATGACTGCCACACTTACATACATATATATGTAACAATTTAAAATGTCAACAGATCGCGCAGGATAATGTGTATAGTCAACCTACGGTTACGCCGCAACGGTATGTAGTTTCTCAATTTGTTAATACATTTTTGGTAGCACCTAGTTTAAACAATTAAAAATCATGCATCTCAAGCTAGCTAGCTCGCAGTTAAATATTATTTACAAATGTGTCTAGATATGTGGCCCAAACTAGTCAGTGGTAAACCTTAAGTTCAGTTAGCTAGCGTGTCAACACACACACACACATATACACAAAAGACAAAAACATACCTACTTGAACACAGCACACACAAAAGTACATACACCAAAATTTACATACATTTTCATCTCTTAACTGCAACACGCCAACGCCGAAAACCAATCCAACCCACAATGAACCACTATGCCAGACCGGATGAGGTGACCATTAAAACGCTGGATGCGCGAGCCACTGCGTCGACCACTTCAAGGCCAGCTTCAAGACTTAATGGGCGCAACTTCTACAACACTTATACCACTCCAAATATTAACTATGAAGAGGCCGATTACAGCTATTCCAGTTCAGCAGAGTTTCCCCCGAATTCACCAGCGGATTACTATCAAAGCGAGACAACTACGGTGAAGAATATCTATCCCAAGCCCCAAACACCCAAATCAGTAGATACGGGCGATTATTATTTAATCGCTAATGATGTGACACAGACAACCTCAGCTTTTAAAACTGATTTGACTAGGAAGTACACGACGTCGACACCCACACGCGTTCCGATCTCAAATGTATCTCCAGTGACAGGCAGGAGCACAAACAGAACAACCACTTCAACTACTACAAAAACGGTCACAAAACCCCCAGCAAAAAATACTTCAACAACAACAACACTTCAACCAACAAGGTATAGTTTAAGCCACAAATTGGTAAATTCTGTACCACATATTTAGAACGCGTCTTCTAGCTGCATTTTTATTATAGTCTCTACGGGGCCTAGACTGCCTTATTTTCGTTAAAATGAAAAACTTATAAGTGTGTCTTCAGGTGTCATCTTTACACTGCAAAACATCATACGATTTTCGACATTACACAGATTACACATTTATACTGCGCTAGAGCTAATTGTTCTGACTTAAATCCAACCAAAGATAACTGAACTATATATATATTCAATATTAAGGCAATTTTCATCATTTAGTGATTAGATTTAAAGACTGATAATAACTGCCTACCGTTCCATTTAATTCACGTAATGTTGTCTGTCAGTGTTTATGAAAAAATACAAAAATGCGATTCTTACTCTCAAACTTATTGCATGATCATCAAACACACCTGCAGATTCATCTATATATGTGTCTGCATCTGTGTAATGTAGCTAATAGGTATTTCACGCATGGCTTCGCGAAGTTCGCATTGCATGTACTTCTTAATAAGATGTATTGCCAAATATAATTCACCGAACCTATATTTACTAGTCACGTGTTGAGAGCCAAAAGATTATAAAGCGAGAACTTATTTAAACCAAATACGTACTCACATAATCAAACTGGATTTGTTACTAACACTAATGTGATTGTTTATTATAAATACACATTTCTTCAACAGCTCAAAAGCGCATGCCAATAAAAACTTTAAACAAAATGTTATAATTAAATTAAAGACAACCACAACACCACCACGTACCACACTAGCACCCAAGATAACCACCCCTATGACAAGCACAGTGATGCAACCACCAAACCCTACATACAATTCCAATCCCTTTCTGAAAACTAAGTTACAATTTCTGGCCAAGACCCTAATTAGTGCTGTGGCCGGCAATCGAAACCAAAATAGTAATAACACAAAAACTCAGACCAAAGTCCCAACTACAGTCACACCTTCTTCAATCAGCGAATCGTGGGCGTTGGTAAATGACAGGGCAAATAGTAGTACTCAAAAGATTGTTGAGACGATTTACGATGAAAGTCGGAACGTGCAAGTTCACACAGCAGAGATACCCAGTAGTCGTTCCTATGAGATAAGCACTTCACCCAAGTTTCTGGATTTCATCAATGCCGCCGCTTATGGAACTAACCTGGTACGTACAAATGCTGAGAAGACATTACAGACCGCATACATAAGAGACGGTACAAAATACAACGGATATGAGAAAGACAAATCAATTGCCACAGAGCAAAATCAAAGCAAACGCATTCAAACCTATTTGCTCTCCGATGTGAAGCCCCAAAGTTTCAGACCAGTGTTAAATAGCTCCAGCTCAACTACAACACGACCTAGCCAAGCATACGAATATAGTCTAGAAAGTGGATCACACGGATTTACGTTGAGGGCAAAGGAGTCATTGAACGAGGAAAACGTGTCTGAGCCACTCTTTGAGCGCCCTGACAGTGAGCATCAACTTATGCCCAGCACAACAACAACAACAACAACAACATCGACATCGACAACGACATCCCGTTCAGCACCCACACAAGCCTATCATAATAGCGCAGATTACGAAGATATTGTACCAACAACATATGCCCCGTTGCGTATATGGCGAAACGGTCGCCCTACCATTAAACAAGCACCTAGCAGTCCAGCGACAGTGTCCACATTGAGCACCACAGAAATGGCAAACAGTATTAATATTAAAACCACTGCCACATCAAAAGCAGCCACTAGTACAGAACGAACGAGCTCTGGTCAAAGCTTCACAGCACGTGCCAATCTCTTCAAGGATAACCTTAATCGTGCTACCAGCAATCCGGGTACACGATTTGTGTCGCCCTATAAGAGTCTTGAGAGCTTGCTGCAAGATGAACGGATGCCTCAAAATAATCTGAGAACCACTGCAAGATCCCGATATGCTAATGCACCTGCTCAGGCATCTTTGCTACAAACTACGCCCAAGTCCTTAAGAAATTACTTTCTGATAAGTATGCCACAAAAAAATTCCTCCGACGTGCTGTTTGAAACAATGACAACGAGTAATGCTCGCAATTTCAGCATAAGCGATGCAATTTTGAGCACATTTAGTCCACAGAGACCAACGCCAAGTATTTCGCGATCAACAACTACAACTACAACTACAACCAGACCCACAACCACAAAAAAAAAGGCAGCCCTTGCATCAACAATTGTAGCTCCGATCGAATCTGCTGTAGTGACTTCGTCGCCAATCCTGGTGTCCGAAATGCCAATGCGTCCTCGTGGTCGTTCACGATACACTGCGGCTACCGTGAACTATATTTTGGACGGTGTCGACGAGCCAACCACCTATGCGCCCAAGCTGTTCCACAGCAATGAGCTGAGGAACTCCGCAACTATTCCATATTCCAGACGCAAGACCCATCGCGTTCGAGTGGTGAGCGCCCAGCGGCATACGATGCCCGAGCCCCTATCTAAGTCAAGAGAAAAATATGAAACTTATAAGGCAGCTCAACAGGCGAAAGACACGGCTTATAGGTATCAACTACCGTTGCCAACTTCGAGACCAATATCTGCTGAGGCAACAAACACACTTAAACACAATCCCATTGAGAACGAAGCCACAATCGCAGAATCACCACGGGCGGAGGCTTTAGTTGCACATCAGCCAATCGAGGGTAAGCAGGATAATAGCATTGAGCACAACATCAGCACAGAGACATTGCCGAGATCTACAGAACATGTTGTTGTCACAGAACGTCCACCGATCAAGTTCCTGTACTCGAACAAATATCGACAGCAGACGGCAGAACGCACTTTGGCAGAGAGTCTGCAGAATGCCGGCTACATTGCAACAGGCAATGGTCGAGGTAAGTTCCGCACTGCCAACAATGTATTAGAGCAGCTCCAGCATTTTCTCGCCGCCAGCGACAGTGATGAGAGTGGTTCACCACAGTTTGTCGATGAAACTGCCGGTTTTGAGATAAAAGCCGCTGTTAATGAGATTAAGCCGGATGTTCCAATAAGCCGATCGATTACAACTACGTCTACAACGTCAACTACAATGAGATCTACAACTGCTTCTATTGCTAGTTCTGCATCTGCATCATTGCCAACCACGCGTTTCCCACTTTTTGCACTGAAAACATTAGGAACCCCTTCCAAATCCCACGCCCCTTCCTCATCGTTTAGCATAGTAGGCATAGATGCAACAGTAGAAAATAGTAGCACCCCCGATGTTGGTAGTACGCCTACCACTTCAACAACGACAACAACAACAACCACACCCTCCTCGTCCTCTGTGTTTATATTTTCCCCACCAACAACACGAGTTTCGAGGGTAAACAATGCCTTAAAGTCATCAATTGCCGCTGCTGCCGCTCAATCATCTAGCCCGGGCTCTACCCCATCCACCTATCAAATGCCAGGGGGTAGAGCTAACAAATTCCAAAATGGTCTTGCAGCGAACAGTAACAACAACAACAACAACAATCAACAACACCACCAATACCACAACAACAACAACAATGCCGCTGTTGCTGCCGTCTCGGTGAAGTGCTCCGATAGCACACTGAGCCCCAAATGCAACGAAATTCCTTCAAGGTATAATAATAAATAGCGATTTGTACTTACTGCTCCTTAGTAGCTGTTACCTCTGCATTTATCACTCTCCTCTCTTTTTATACAAATTCACCGTAATTTTGTTTCAACACAGATATAGTCTCCTAAAAAAAAAACCAACCCAACAATTCTTAAGTACTCTTATGTAGTTTTCGTTTCTCATTACCCTCATTCACCCACTTCTGTATAACTCTGGTTGTTTGTTGGCTTTCTAGTATGCCTTTAGTATATATTGAATAAATCAACGACCAACAACAGGCAACCAATGTCTAAAAAATACTGTTTCTGACCACCGTAATGCCCAATTCACTTAAGACTACATCGTTTGTAGCTATTACGTTTTTAGTTGATTTTTAGTGCAAATATACATAAATACTAAACATTAGTAACTGCTCTGTAAAATGTTGCAGCAATGTACAAAAGGGTGAGCATAAGAACGTAAATTTATAGTAACCGTTGGGTGGTGGCCCGTTTAACTTCTCATATTCTATTATTATTATTTTGATCATTTTATTGTTTTGTTTTTATTAAATTTTATGTTGATTTTAGTGACATTTTTATTTTTATTCTTAAACGTAAACGTAATTAATACATACTCACAATATGTATGTATGTACAGCTGAATAGTTAAAATTTACTTATGACAATTTTGAATTTTAAAATTGTGTGTTAGTTTGTGGCTCCTAACTGCATATATTGATGGTAAACGGCCAATGTTTTAAATTATTTCTTATAATTAAAATGATATTTAACTTGATTTGCATATTTACATTAGCACATTTTACTGAGCTATTATCAAGTTTCTCTCTCATCTGCAAACATTTCTTAGCTCTGAGTGTAGAAATGTCAACACATTTTATGTAAATCTGCACTAAAAATTTGAATATGTTCCGCATTATGTGAGCTCAGCATTTGTTCGAGCTATAAACAATCAAATCCACCCTTACATATGCTACAGAAACCTTAATAATCCTATTAGGAAGACTTGCTAATGAATATGAATATTTTACCTCGGTCAACAAATCGAAGCAATATCAACAGGATATGTTTTTTTATCTATTATTCTCAGCATAGGTTTACAGCCCAATCCCGATACACAAACACATAAGTATACTATACATTTCTGGTTCTCACTTAATTTATAACGAATTGGCTGCTTATATTAAACTATACTTTATTCTCGTGTACATAAATACATATATATTTATATGTTTTTGTATATAAGGGTTGTGTGAGATAATAACTAACTAAATAACACTAACCACATCGAGTACTTATTTTAAAATAATATGTACAATATTACATATTTGTGTAGCAATAGTCCATAAAAATAATTGGTTGGCGTTTCTTAAAAAGTAAAGTTGTAACTGTCTCACATTGAATAGTTAAACTAATTTGTACACAATAACTATATTTAGAAACAACAATAGAAACCGTGGTAGTACCAGCTACACCAATCAAGATCGAGATACTGTTACTACGCCCAACAGAGGCACCCATCCACCGTAAGTAACTTTTGATCTGTCATATAAGTGCATATTTAAATTACGATGTTTTCTCCTCAGACGGACACGACCAACGCTTAAACCATCTGGCACAATAGTATCGAAGGCACAAGAGTTTGTGGACGTGTACAGAAATCCACCATCTCGACCAGATCCGCTTTACCCACAGCCTACACCAGATAAGACCGCTGCAAAGTGCCGCAAAGATGTGTGCTTACTACCCGATTGCTATTGCGGTGGTAAGGATATTCCCGGTGAGTACTGATTTTCCAACTGATAGATTATAAGATTGACTACATGACGGCCAAGTTCAGCCGAGCTCGGTGAACCTATTGTCACTATGAAAAGGTCTCAAAAATAAATTGACTGTCCACAAAACATAGGAGGTTTGAATGTATCGGCTACACCGCAAATTATTTTAATAACTTTCGATGACGCCATCAATGCGATTAATATTGACCTCTATCGGGAGCTATTCGATAACAAGTCGCGCAAGAATCCCAACGGCTGCCCTTGGCGTGCAACTTTCTACATATCCCATGAATGGACGGACTACGACATGGTCCAGGACTTGTACGCGGATGGCCATGAAATGGCATCGCATACGGTTTCGTAAGTTGCGATTGGTTCTCCTCGCTTCAGTCAGTTTTTATATAGGGCTTTGGCAACATCATCTACATGTGGCAATTGTTATCTCTATATCTTTCCCTTTGCCTCCTATGTGTATGCTTAATTTATTTATTCACATCATATACAATTTATTTTTAATTTTCTACATTCCATCACCCCAACAATTCAATGCATCAACAAATCCATCATTACGGTTGCTAGGCGAATTACCTGTTGAAAGCATACCACAAATCGTACTCTTGACGTTCGATGATTCTGTAAATGATTTGAATAAACAATTGTATACGGATCTCTTTGAGAAGGGGCGCGTAAACCCTAACGGCTGTCCAATCACGGCGACATTCTACGTCTCCCACGAATGGACAGATTACAGCCAAGTACAGAATCTTTACGCCGATGGACATGAAATGGCATCGCACACAGTTTCGTAAGTAGCTTTCGACTGAGACAACACACTGCGATACAAAGCTAAAGAAACCAGCAAGAGACAAGAAAACACAACTTGGAATCACTGCCACTAAATCACTCACACACACACCAAGAAATATTCACGCTTCTTTTTGCAACCCAGCTTACCCATATTAAAAAATCATAGATTTATGATCATCATTTGTACTACTTATTGTTTTCACAGTCACAGCTTTGGCGAGCAGTTTTCGCAAAAAAAATGGACCCGGGAAATAGCGGGACAGCGGGAAATACTCGCTGCCTACGGTGGTGTTAAGTTGTCGGATGTGCGAGGCATGCGTGCGCCTTTCCTCTCGGTGGGTGGCAACAAAATGTATAAGATGTTGTATGATTCCAACTTCACCTACGACTCATCGATGCCCGTCTATGAGAACCGGCCGCCCTCATGGCCATACACCTTGGATTATAAGATATTCCACGACTGTATGATTCCGCCCTGTCCGACCCGTAGCTATCCGGGTGTTTGGCAAGTGCCGATGGTTATGTGGCAGGATTTGAATGGCGGACGTTGCTCTATGGGTGATGCCTGCTCGAATCCAAGTGACTCGGAAGGCGTAACCAAAATGATAATGAAAAATTTTGAGAGACATTATACGACAAACAGGTAATTAAATAAAATTAATCTTCAAATTTATTGTGTTTAACGGTATAACGGTCATTGTTTTAGGGCACCCTTTGGACTGTTTTATCATGCTGCATGGTTTACACAGCCGCACCACAAGGAAGGCTTCATTAAGTTCCTTGATGCCATAAACGGCATGCCAGATGTTTGGATTATAACCAATTGGCAGGCCCTCCAATGGGTGCGTGATCCGACACCAACCTCAAGAATCAATTCGTTCCAGCCATTCCAGTGCGATTATTCGGTATGTCATAATACTCTTTAGTTTGTGAGTTGTGGTCAAAATAATAGTAGTGTTTCTTCTCAACGCATTTAATAAAAATATGTAAAATTTTTATAATTTAAGAACTCTATTTACAATATTTTTTTTTAACATTTTCCAAAAATATCTGTGCACTGCCTTTAATATGACCGCAGCTATATTTATCTTATAAATATATAAGCAAATATAAGTCTATATTTAAAAATCATTTCACATTTTTTCTTGACACTATCTTAGGATCGACCTAAGCGTTGCAATAATCCAAAAGTCTGCAACCTCTGGCACAAATCTGGCGTCCGTTACATGAAAACGTGTCAACCCTGTCCGGACATTTATCCATGGACTGGAAAATCTGGCATACGCTCATCACGCATCGACAACGAAGTTGAGGAGCCTTCGGCGTAAAACTAAATTTGTACAGTCCAAACATGATAGTAAATTCCATGCTTAAAGTTATAAGAAATTTTACTGTTTTGGAATGCATTATTGGATATTGTCATAAACCATAGCCCAAAATACGGTATTCACTCGTTAAAATGTTCTTCATCTACCTTTATATTTATATACTTTAGCTAATTTGTTGAAGGACATCGCTAAATTTATTTAACTTTTTCGAGCATGTTTCTCAAAATTATTTATTCCCTTACGATAGACTTATGTATGTGTACTGTATATTCCTATAGTTTGCTACTTACATGGAAATTCTTATAAGTACTCTTGAAATGCAATATTAGGATAAGCTTTTGTATGTGTAATTGTAGATTCACCTTAAAGTTAACAAAAAAAAAGTGCGTTTATCAGTAAAGATTAAAGCTGACAGACAGTACTTATTTAAAATTGCCTTATAGCATTTTTTTCGTGATAAATACCTTTTAAAAAATGTGTGTGTCTTTAGATTCCACAAATTAACGAGCTCCAGGCACAAAACAAGATTCAACATTTTTTTACACTTGTAATCATCTTAGCTTTAGTTTCAATCTTTGTATATAAGTTCAAATTATCAAAATCCGGTGAAGGGGTTTTTAGCCTAGTACTATTGGGTATATTTATTACATTTATACATTTCCTAAAAATGATTTAATTTTGATGACATCCTTAATCGAAATTAGCAACCACTCTCCTGTACATGACATAATAATAAATATATCACAAAAAAATATATACATAAACCAGTTTCACAATTCAATCCTCTAATCACCATTGTATTCTATATCAAGATTTTTAGCATATTAGCTTAGCGGTATTAGATAAAATATTTAAGCATTACGAATTAACGTCATTGACATATTCAGTTATGATAATAAAATTGAATACTTACATAAATATAGTGATCGGAATATTGCAAACCAGAACAGCAACTAATAAATTTAAATAAAAAAAAACCATATTAAACCTCGTATATCAAAAATTTTGAAATACGTGCGAATATTTAATATCTAAGCTATTATTATCATACGAAAGTATTAAATGGATAATTAATTTTGCAATCTCAAGATGCGAAATTTTTAACTTGCATGACTAAAAATGGTTTGCTTAACTGAACGCAGCAAAAAAATTGTAATGCAACGAGTGAATTATGTATTTTGTGCTAATAAATATAAAAAAGGATATCAACGATTATAATAAATATTTTAATAAGTAAAAACGTGCTTTCTCCATTTTATAAATTTATCTCAAAGGGGAAACTGCACTAAATAATTAACTTGTCCTTCTTGATGTTGAACGTCATGCAACTATATATTTAGGAACTTGTATTTTCATACCCCTGCAAACGTTATTATCACTTTGTCGTGGTGGAGATTTACTGAACATGATTTAAAACAATAGCATCGAATTTCTGTTCAATTTATTATATCACAATTTATTTCGCATATAATATAAATATTTTTGGTTTCGGAAAGTATTCACATAACATCTTTAAGTGTACAACAATATTACAAGTCAAAAAACGTAGATACCTGATTTTTATAAAGCCTTCACTATCTTACAACTTCTTAGGGCATTTTTTACTATTTCAAAAAAGGCCCAATTTAATACTAATAATTAGTATTAATTTAAATACAGCTTGAAGCGCAAACAACAAAACCATAAACAATAAAATACTTCTTCGAATTCTTAATTTACCTAACAAGCAGAATTACAAATAAGTACTGTATAATTAAGACCACCACCAAATCACAAAGGAAAAACTTTTACATAATAATATATATCATAAATAAATTGCGGCAAGGAAAGACTGATGAAAATTTGATAAGTTGCCCCTTCACTGCCGCATTTCAAATATAAACTAAAAAATAGACTAGACTCGATTTAGGATCGCGCCAGATTCGTTTGACTTGTTGTGGCCGAAAGTCCAATTTCATCATCCGACTCATCAGAATCCAAAGGACTAATACGTATGGCCTGATACCATTTGTTAGTCAAATCGGCCATTTGGGATTTACATTCGTGTAGCTCCTGGCTATTGAAGCGACGTGTGAAAAATGGAATAAAATACTTGCGATCTAAGCGTCCGAAACGATCGCGTGCCTGGGTAAAGGAGACATCCTCCTCCTCCGTCAGTTCGGACAAGTGCTCGGAATCTATGGCCTGTCCCCATTCGCGAGTTTTCGAAAGCGATATGGACTTGCTGCGCTTCCGATGCGATTGAGTGACTGAGCCTCCATTGGAGGCTCTCGAAGAACCACGAGCTCGACGCTTTTTGCCTGGCTTCAGATATTTTAATAGTGGCATAGTTGATCCACCCAAAACGAGCGTTGTGAACAGAACAATAATTAACGTGGTCGTAATGATGACATGTCGTTTCTCTTGACTGTCCAGGTGTAAGTGGAGGGAGAGTGCATAGGAAATAGCACCGCGCAAGCCGGAAAACCACATGATGAACTGCATCTTGTTGTTGATTTTGTGCTCACGAAACTTATTCACCACATAAGCGAGTGGAAAAATATTACACGCCCGTCCAATCAGGCAGAGTACAATGGACCAAATGACGAAAGACAATTCCACCTGATGCTTGAACGAGAAAATTGCCAATCCCAGGTAGGCGAATACACAGGTCTCAGCAATGAAGGCCAACGTGCGCATCGTCTGCTGCATGGTGATCTGTGTCACGGTCGATAGATTGAAATGTGTATAATGCGACATGACAATACCACAGAAGAGTATTGCCATGATTCCACTCAAATGGATGCCCTCGGCAAGAACATATGGTGCATAGGTGAACATCAGCATTATGCCAAACTCTAGAGAGGGATGCTTCCGCAGATCGATGTGCTTGAGCAGCAATGCTGATATCAAGGCAAATATTACGCCAATGCCAGCAGAAGCAAAGAACATCTCACAGAATGTTTTCAAGGCGCTCATCATAGCTTCGCCGGTGCCTGCGTCCGCATTAGCATTAATGGTAATCGATGCCGTCAACACAATCGACACGGCATCGTTGAGGATGCTTTCACCAAAAACCAACATATTCAAAATCGGGTCGACATCGAGGGCATGAAAGATGGCCACAGTTGCCACAGGATCCACTGCAGAGATGAGTGAGCCAAACGCAAATGATTCCGAGAAGTTTAACCTACAAAAAAAGTATTATAATTATAGTTGAGAATTATATTAATTAATATATTCACACCTGTATGCCACCTCAGCCATGCCCAACAGGTAAATGCCCGCTCCGATTACCAAGGCAGAAATGGTTGTGCCGAAGATCGCAAAGACCAGAATGGAGCCAATGTTCTGAAAAAAGTTACCCTTGTGTAGGTTATAGCCCGACTCAAATATGATGGGCGGCAACAGGACGAGAAAGAAACCCATCGGGGAGAAGACCTCCTCACGCTTCCAGCTGCCATTTTCAGCGGACATCACATTCAGAGAGAGGCCAATGAAGGCGCCAAGAAACACCACCACAATGGACTCTGGCAAATATTGGAAACCAGTTTGCAGCATGGAATGGATCAACAGAATGCCTAGCATAATAACGCAGATTACAAAAAAGAGCGACAACGATGAATTGTGCTCCTGTTCCACAGCATGTGGATCAATTAACGATGGCTCCGTCGCAGTCGTAGTTGCATTTTTTGTCACATTACCACTCTCCTGCGGGACGACAGCAATTGTCGTGGCATTGTGGCTTATATTGCTGTTAATGGTAGCTATGTCATTGCTAATATTATTTATATTTGATACATTTTCAATTGCTGTCTTATTTTCAACTGTTTCCACTGCTGCTGGCTGTACAATAAGCTGCTCCGTGACATCTGTTTTGTCCAAGGCGGATGTTTGAAGTGTAAGTAAAATTATAATCCACAATGGTTTCAGTTGCCTGTTCATTTTAAACTTAATTGACAAGCATTCGCAAACAAATCGCAGTTATTTTTATTATTCGATTTAATATTTCTTAACTGCAAAACACGTCATGAACAGCTGTTTTATCATTCGTCTACGACTATTGTTGGTGTTTTAGCACACTGGTTTCGGGGCTCGACAACAGGGGTATGCCAACAAATACGTTTAATTGAAAACGCTGTGAATATTATCATGTGCTTAAGAAATTTCGCTTAACCTGCATGTCAAGTAAGATTGACACGCGCATTTTAAAAAGCACAATAGATCGACAGACCCAAAATATACATATATATAGTGTGTAAATACATTTTTATTTACGCTCTACCAAAAATTCTATCTGGGGGGTCAAAAAATTTGAAAGATAATGCTGCTTGTTTTTTAAGCTATTATCAATAGATTTTCGTGTTTATTATGCAGATTGCCTTGATCTTTGCTGACCTTGTTTCGAGATTATCACCACACGATGATTCTATGTTTTTTGTTATTTACAATCGCCAAAACTATTGTTGAACGCATATTAATGACGCATCTCTTTTTACAAACATCTTACGTAATTTTACATTTATTTGGGTAGATTTGTGTAAAGACTCAAGAAATATTAAAATATAAAATGAGCAAATTGAATTAAAATAAAATATTTTTTTCAATCGAATTTTTTACATAATAAATACAAAAAAAATGTATTTAAATTTCATACATAATAAATTTATATTTAAACATAAATCGTAAATACAACTTCAAATTACTTTAATACTTTACTTTAATATAAATAATAATAAAAAAAAAATACCCAGGGTGTTTGGAAATTTCATTAAACAAATTTATTCTGGATTTGTTAAAGATAAGCTCTTAAGTTTTTGCCAATTCATCTTTCCGGATTAAGCTACAAATATTTATAAATAATTCAATATTTTGAAAAACAGGCTCAGTAAGACGCTGTTCAAGCGATTGTAAAGAGCAAAAGCTTCAACGAATAAAAAGAATATTTAAAAACTTCACAGTGAATAAGCATTATAGTAATGTATGTGTCTTTAGAAGTAATTATTTCTGGTTTTCCCTTTTCAAATCTATTTTGAAGCGATGTGGCAACGCCCACAATAGTGCAAGACAGCTGTTTTTCCGGACAATCGAAAAAAACGTGGAGATTCTGCTTCTTTAAGACTAAGAACAGTAGAAAAGTTGTTGGAGCGTATTTAAATAGGCACACACACACATGCACGCACATGTGTACATTTTCGACAGCAAGCGAAAGAGAATTTGCTTTCTCTCTTTTTTTCTCTCGTTTTGTGCGCTCCCGCTTCACGGCTGTAAATTCTGTCGCTAGCAAATATTGTACGCTCTCTTTCAACATTATCCTCACGGTGATTGGACGTGCGTGTTAGCTGCGCTCGTCGTCCAAAAAAATACTTAGGAATAAAAAAACAGTGATACTTATTAACTGTAATTAGATTCGTCAATCTAAAACACATCACAAAACCGAAGTCATCTTAATATTCTTTGATCAGTTTTTTGCCTTTTCTTTGACGCGTGTGTTCTCATTCACACATATTAACATACATGTATGTACATAAGTATGAAATGCATTGCAACTATTCGTGCGCTAGTGTGTTAGTGTTTTTGCCAACCAGCAGCAAAAATTGTAGATTGTGTTTAGATTATATAAAAATAAAATAAAACTAATACCAAATGCAAAGTATAAGAAAAAAAAGAAGCGAAAAAATTGGCAAGCATAAAAAACACCACGAGGTGAAAACTCAAATTCAGTCGGCATTTCTATATTTTTGCTTAGGAAAATCAATTTCTCACAATCACAGTTGATTGAAATTATATATATATATAATATTTATTGATAAATGTTATTAATCTTCTGTTTCATGCTGCAGTCACAACAAATTTGACAAGCCAAACGAGAAACATTTAAAATATGCCGCAAAATACCAACGGACACACAACTGCCACCGGCAACGGCTTCAACAGCAGCAGCAATGGAAATGGCAACTCCTACGACATGGAAGATGGACAAACATTCCTCTTTACGTCGGAATCCGTTGGCGAGGGACATCCAGGTAAGTGCAAATACCCACACATACACCTAGAAAAGCAGGCAGACTGTTATATTTAGCTACAGACTGCAGTTCGCTCAGCTCGCAACAAATCGTTTAATCGACCTTATTGCATCACACATGCTACATAAATACGCACATACATACATACAAGTATGTATTTATGTATTTCTACAATGGAATGCAAAGTATAACAGCTTGTCACAGTTGTAATAATAAAAAATAAAGATAATGTTGCTTTAATTGTTCTACTCTTCCTGTTGATATGAAGGGTATTCATTATTTGTCATCAATATTTCCATTAAAAAACGTGCTTGTTTACGCAGCAGCAACTCAGCAGCGGCGGAGTGTGACCAGCTGTAAGCAATAAACTTATACCTAATGAACATCGGTTTTTGGTAACATTCCAAACAGTGGCGGTACTTGGAATGTGTGCAAGTGCGTTCTCAGTTATGAATATATTTCAAATATATATTTGTATGTGTTGAATGCCTTCCACAATATGAACATACGCATTTCACCTGCCATCCATTTTACACTCTCGCTCTCTGTAGTTTAAAGAGGCTGACCCAGCAACGTGTTATGTATGTGTGTATAGATATAAACTGTTTTCGCACGCACTTCGTCATGCGCACCATGTGCTTTTAATATTTTGTATTGCTCTTTCTTCGTTCTCTTCAGCCGACAATTGTATAAAGGGGAATACAATACACATGCCGATCAAAACAAGCGCAAAACTTATACACATTCATATATACGTACATATTTTGCATGCATGTAAATGACACCAACAAATGGCTGAATTTATGCTTTTTTCAGTAAGGCTTTGTGTGTTTTACTTGTGATGTTTTTTTCAGCTCTACATAAGCCTATCAAATGTTGCAAAATTTGCGAAACACGTGTTTGACTACTCGTCTCTCACAAATCTCGCATTGTTGTTTGTAGTTTGTAGTTTGTATTTCCAATTAACAGAATTGTTATGTATACACATAAATGCTATATATTGTTATAGACTAGCGATAAGGATGAGTGACCTTTTTTCCTGACACATTGATTGCTCTTACCATTTGAAAAGCTAATTAAGTCAGCTTAAATGGGAAAAATACGTGTGATTTCGAGATTATGTCACAGTTCATAAAATATATCCTACTGATTATGATAAATTAGCTTTTATGCTAGTTTTATTTTTACCTTATCGTTGTTTTCAATTTGTCAAACTTTTAAGGACAAATTATACAAATTATTGTGAAACTTTGACAATTTTGAATATTGATCTACAAACATATACCGGACATGACAGTGCACTTTCTTTAGAGATTTGTTTTTTATTTTTCAATCGGACATGATGATGCACTTTCTTCAGAGATTTTTGTTCCATTTTTTTACAATCGTCATGCCCATCAGCAGTGGATGATCTGAGGCGGGGTTATCAGCATCTCCATGAGAGATAGGAGCATCTATTGCTTTCAACTTATTTACTTTTATTTAAATTAACATTATTCACATACATGCCATACATGCACATGTTTGATTTTAACGAATTCAAAATAAAGCGATTGCTATTCAAATGATTAAACACTTTTGTGATCTTTAACCACCATTAATTGATATTCTGGCAATCGAAGAATTTTTTTCTTGTCTGACGCCACAAATTCAAACATAATTTTCGTGTTTGCAATTTTAGGTGGCATTGAATTTCCCTGTCATTCGCAAAATGTAAATCGAATTATCAGCAGTGTCGTGCGTCTGGTTTATGTATCCAGCGGCGTCGACGTCATTGCCTTGGAACAGTTATTTGCTCCCTTCTAATTTCAAACCGATTGCATATTTATCTTTTTCAGACAAAATGTGTGATCAAATCAGTGATGCTATCTTGGATGCTCATCTCAGACAGGATCCCAACGCCAAGGTGGCATGTGGTAAATATAAAAACTAATTAAAAAGTCAAGCAATTAAATGTGATAAATAATAAATAACAACAGCACCGCTCTCAAGAAAGTTTAAGAATTGTAACAATACTTAGAAAAAAAAGTAAGAAAGAGAAAAGGCAGCGTTTTAATACCCGTTTTCCTGTTAACATAAATAATTTTATTTAATGCAAATGGAAGAAAATTAGAGACGTTTTTAAAATGTGTACTTATAATTTTGAAATTTTAAAATAAATAGGCGATTTCTATAGTGTTCGCAAGGGTATAATACAAAATGTAGTAAATAAGGCAAAGCTGCTCAGAACTAAATCGTGCCGAAAAGTTCAAATTTTCAGCAAACGAATAATAAATAAACAAAACAAAAACGGGCATAAATACGTATTTGATGCTGCGACAATTCCAAACAATAAACAACAACAGTCATCATAATATCAATAAAAAAATAAAGCAAATAATGTTTAATAAACAATGTATCAAATTTAAATCCACACAGAATTTGCATGATCATTAATTAAAATCCTTTTCAAATTGTTCTTATTCAAAATAGAAACTGTGGCAAAGACTGGCATGATTTTACTTTGTGGCGAGATCACATCTAAGGCGGTGGTCGACTATCAGAAAGTAGTCCGTGAAACGGTTCAGCATATTGGCTATGACGACTCCTCGAAGGGTAAGTATCTTCTACAATTAGAGGAAAATCTCTTCCTTTTTGGGGGGTGTGTGATGAACTATTAAAGAACAATTAAGTGTTGTACTACAACATATAATAAATATGATAATTATATGAAATACATACCAAATCAACCCAAAATAAAAAAGGTTTCGATTGGAAGACGATGAATCTGCTCGTAGCTTTAGAACAGCAATCTCCAGAAATTGCCAACGGCGTTCATGTTAATCGCAAAGAGGAGGATGTCGGCGCTGGTGACCAGGTATAAGAAAGCATATCCGTACCCTAATTATCGACTAAGTGATGCCGAAGAATTTGTGCGTTTGTTTGTTATTATTGTTATGTTCACATTTCATTAAATGTTATTCTCTAAATCGTAATCGTCACTTATTCGCTTGGAGGTCAAAACCAAAACTCATATTCTTGTTATCGTTATCTCGAATATTTTCTTTTGTTTTTATTTTGTCTATACAATATTTATTCTAAAAATAACATCTTAAAAATGAGATTTATACAACTTTAAAAAATTTTTAAAATTCAGTTTTTAACTTAAAAATATTGATTATAGAAAGAAAATCATTAAATCTATCATCTCTATACATAGATAATTTTCTTTTAATATTCTGTAAACTTATTAATTGTAAAGAGAAATTTTAAAAATTATATTCAAACAATTTAATAATATTTACAAAAATTCAGATTTTTGTTGATAAATATTACATATAAAAGGAAAATATAAAAAAATTATATTCATGCAAAAATCCTTTGATCATTGTTTTGTATAAAAAAAGGTGCTCAAACCATCTTAACGCATACCGATATTCATGATGATTTGATAAAGTCTATTAGGCAACTTCCATTCAATTGACCTGCATATATCAAATAAATTTTGAACTTCTAACTATATACACATCAATCATCATTTTAACAAAAAAATAACTGAGGGAACATCTCATTTAATTATAAACAAACATTGCATGCGAAAGAAAATTCTCTGCGTTTTCTCACACTTAAACTCTTAAGAAGGAGAGAGTGATATTTGTGGCCAGATCCCCAACTAGGATTGCAGCAGCAAACCATCAAGGAGCGAGCTCCTTTGTCGAGCAGAAAGTATAGTGTCGTCGTCGTGCTTGTTTAAAACCATGTTTTGATATACAATGCAACAATTCTAATTTGATGCGATATGTTGTAGTATTAAAAGGGGTTAATCTCATAGTTAAAACATTACTTACCATTACTTATGTATTTAAAATTTTTGCTGCGCTCTCTACTTTTATCTCTTTCGTTTCATATAAAACCAAAACACACACGATACATTAACCTTATTGATACCTAATATTACCTAATTCGTAAACGGTTCTGTAAACGTCGCACAAAAAGGTTTCGATTATAAAACATGCAACGTGCTCTTGGCATTGGACCAACAATCGCCTGAAATTGCTGCCGGTGTGCATGTTAATCGCGCTGAGGAAGAAATCGGTGCCGGAGACCAGGTGTGAATTAAGAACAAGTAAAAATTTTTGAAATTCTCGGCTGGCCGAGTTTTATATGCCCTTTCCAAGGAACTAGCTATCTATCGGTTACGGAAGTTTATCATCAGTATATTTTAATCAAACGTTTGGAAAGAGTGTAATATTAATAATCATATGTACAACATGTTGCATATTATTTTCTTTCTTATTTACCTAATATTTAAAAAAAATGTCTAAAATTCCTTTTAATCAATGCGTTATTTTTAATCGCAATTGTTTAAATTCGCACGCAAAGATGTTCTCGTATATGATATCCGACTTGACCTTTTCATATTCAAATCTTATGAGCCATTATCGCCACATCTACTGTATTTGTTTCATGGTTTAATTTAAGTGTATTTTTAAATGGGTAATTCAATCAAAACTCTCGCTACAGCTAAAATAACATTATCTATTCCATATTTTCTGCTTGTCATTCATCATAATTATCTAATATTTTACATAAATTAACTAAATGTTCTAAATTTAAGAATTACTATTTAATGTTAATGTGCTTTATCATAACACAATTGTCATTACTAACTCCATCTTTCGATGAATTACAGGGTATTATGTTTGGCTATGCCACCGATGAGACTGAGGAATGTATGCCCTTGACAGTGGTACTGGCGCATAAGCTAAACGAAAAGATTGCCGAGCTGCGTCGCTCGGATGTGTTCTGGTGGGCTCGTCCCGATTCCAAGACTCAAGTCACCTGTGAATATCTGTTTAATCAGGGATCGGCTGTGCCTAAACGGGTGCATACTATTGTTGTGTCCATGCAGCATTCGGATAAAATTACGCTGGACACTCTTCGCTCCGAGGTTATGGAGAAAGTTATAAAAGTTGTTATTCCCGCCAAATACTTTGATGCCAATACCATTGTGCATATAAATCCCTGCGGTCTGTTCGTCACTGGTGGTCCAATGGGTGATGCTGGTTTGACAGGCCGTAAAATTATTGTGGATACATATGGCGGTTGGGGTGCACATGGCGGTGGCGCATTCTCTGGCAAAGATTTTACCAAGGTCGACAGATCGGCGGCATACGCAGCACGCTGGGTGGCCAAGTCTCTGGTCAAGGGCGGTCTCTGCAAGCGCTGCCTGGTACAAGTCTCGTATGCCATTGGTTTGGCTGAGCCGCTTTCCATAACAGTCTTTGACTACGGCACCTCCCACAAGTCACAAAAGGAACTTCTGCACATTATCAAACATAACTTCGATCTACGACCCGGTATGATTGTAAAGTAAGTACAAGATTCGTAAGATAACTTGTAGTTAGAATTTACCTATTTTAAATTATTTTTTTTTATTTCTTACCACACAGAGACCTAAATCTGCGCCAACCAATTTACCAGCGCACTAGCACATATGGCCACTTTGGTCGCGATGGCTTCTCGTGGGAGCAGGCAAAGCCTTTGGATATCAATTGACTAGACGCTGGTATCCCCTCGTCGTCGCAGACGTCGCCGAGTGCTAAAAAACGAAGGACATTTAATGAAACAACAACAACAGCAACGTAACTTTTAATTATTAGTTAAAAATTAAGTCAGGCCAGGCAGAAGTAGGCTTGCCAGTTTTTTAGGATTTTTCATTTCTAAGCTATAATAATAAATTAACTCCCTTCTATAGTTTATACATATTTTGTGTATGCAGCCATTTATACAATTCAGTTGTACTGGTCAAATCTGCATATACATGATATATGACATATGTACAATCTGTCAGTAGCAGCGAATATAGCTCGATAACAAATTCAAGAGCATCTGTTTATCTCAGCAGTTTGTTATTTACAACATCAAAAATCTTTTTAAATTTAAATTTTTAGAATTTTTTGTTTTTAAAAACTAAATTTTATATATTTTATTTACACTTCATAATTATTTACATTTCTTATGCTTTGAATATATAAATTTAATATCCTGTGCCCATTAAAGATAGATTTTAGACCGTGTCGCAATTGAAAGCTATAAAATATAAATTATTTATGCGCATCAGCAACAAAGTCGATGGATCCAGCTAAGTCTACATAGTTATTCGCTTCATTTGCATGTATGTGTAGATCAGGCCAGACTTGGGTACAGGGTATCTTGTAGCCATTTAGAGCATTCTTAATTGTTTATTAATTGCTATGTTGTCTTTTGTGGATGTTGGTATGTAACCAAAAATTTTAATCTACTTAAGTGTACATTACTTAGACTTACCAAGTTTTGTATTTGCTGTATTTTCCTTTACAAAAATATATTTTTGAATACAAATATAAAGATTTTTATTATTTTTAATTTTATTGAATTATTATGTCAAACAGACGAGAATGTTGAGAAAGCTTCTCTAGGTTTGAATATATCTTATACTCAACTTAGAAGTATATAGTTAAATAAGTTTTAACTTTCCATGTAAATCAAAGCAAGAAGAGTAAACCCGAAAACGCCCTCTAGGTGTTTTTAGAACAACCGGCAAGAATATTGTGAAAAGTGCATGACAAATGTCTGGCTGTTACAGATCCCATTATGAGAACAGTTACCATCTGACTAAGTATTGCAGCAGCCAGTTTTCCGACACGCCGCAAACAGTGCTCTAAATTTCAAAATATAGTGTGTTCAACAAATTTGTAGAAGACACGGAAAAAATGATATTAATTAGTTATCGTATAAGGGACTTCAATAAATTCATATAATACTAAATATATTTAATAAGTGCATATATTTCAATTGTTTTGTGTGCGTGCCATAAAAAGGTAAGTGAAGAAGCTAAATCAGAATCCAGAGCATTACCGTTATTTATTTTACGAAATTTGCATTGTAGGTGAAAATGTCAAATTCACATTTTCACCAACATAAACAATAAATTTGCCTTCAGTGGTCCGCTTAAAATTAGTCACGAGCTCTGCCCTTCTAAATATGTGTATATTTATATAATAAAGTTCTATTTGTTTACGATATATATTTATATTTAAAACTATGCTTATCTTAAGGAAGCGCAAATAGTTTTTTTTTTTTTGCCAAAGAGGTGTTTGTGGAATGGCGTAAGAGGGTTTTGAACTAAGCCCATGACTTTTGTGTAGCGTTTTTTTCCTTTGTGTATATTAATTTTTCCATTCCCAGATCTTGTTCCTATCAAATTAATTGTTGAGGTTTCCAAAAGAAATTTTAGAAATTATACGAAGTAAACTTGAAATGTTCTGCCAGTAGTTGCAAGACAAAAGCTACAATCGGACTTGCCACCGATTTTTTCAATATGTGTGGTATCATTATATATAGTAATTGAAGTTTCCAAAAGAAATTTTAGAAGTTATACGAAGTAAAATTGAAATGTTTTACCAGAAGTTGCAAGACAAAAGCCACAATCGGATTTGCCACCGATTTTTTCAATCTTTGTCGTATCATTATATATGCTGCAGCCGTGAAGAAAAAATAGAAACAAATTAAACAGACCACAGACCACAAATAGTTAACGTTCTCAAAGCCAAGAAACACCATTAAAAACTGCGACTTCTTAAACATACAGAAAATTTCAGTATCACAAATTGTGTCGCCTCGTCCATAGTCATAAAGAGCAGCCACTAAACCCTCCATACCATGGCGTAGAAAACTGAGCGACATCAGAATTCGCATTATGGGCGATATATAGGCGTCCTTTCCGTAGCCTATGCCGTATACCGAAAGTAAAATTAGAGGAACAGCCAGAACAGGTCCCATAAACATGCCATTCTATTTAGAGAATAATAATTATTAATAAATAAATAAGAATGTTTATTTCACACACTTACCACCAGGCTAAGTCTACTCGATATAAGTAGGCCAAAACTGTCCGAGGTAAGGGCCGTTAGAAATGCTATTGTGAAGACCATGAAGAATCGAAACCATTCCAGGGGCTGACTGGACATTAAGTACACAACCGTCAAATAAATGACGGCCAGGAAAAACATTAGAGGCAGCTTGGCAGAGATCATAGCGGCATAATAGGAGCTTAATCGATACCACTGATTGAAATATTCACGCTTCAACAGCTTGATTTCCGTAGGAACTGCAGTTAGAAAAAAGCGTAATTTTAAAAGGAGGAAGAATACTTATAGGAAATAAATTTACATTGCAATAACACCGGCATCATGGACAGATACAAATAAACAATAACAATAGTGAACATAAAGCCAAAATTGAACAAGGCTTTTGAAGCGTCTGATCCGACGCCGACGTAAATACCACCCACAGTCAAGGCCAGAACTATATTCATATAAATCTTAAGTTTGATGTGCGACTGCAAAAAATAATATATATTCAATAAAGGCAATTGCTTTTTATAAAAAATGTTACTCACTTTGTCGCGCCACATTTGGAGCATCATTCGCATGAGCAGCAATTTATATTGCATCCACCACGTGGACTTTGGGCTTAAGAGCTTTGGATTAATTTCCTCCTCGAATTGTTCAATATCATAATACGAGGAGGCACCCGATGTTGTATCCGATTTCGATGGTGTCACCTTGTCATTGGCCACAGCTGGAGTCCAGCGGGAGACTCTGCCATTGCTCGTTGCCTGCACCATAGAATTGTGATAATTATTGCCGTACTCGTTGCATGCCACTTCGATTATAAAGTCCGCAGGATTGTATGAGCGCGGACAGGAGAGACCTATGTGCTTCATATATGGCACAATGTTTGCTCCACTTCCCTGATAGATGCACTGACCCTCCGCGAGCACGTACACCTTGTCAATCATTTCGAAAATCTTTGCAGATGGTGTGTGCATTGAGCAGATGACGGTTCGTCCACCGGATGCCAACATTTTGAGAAGGGCAATGCATTGAGAACTAGACAGATCATCGAGACCACTGAAAGAATAAGATGAAACAAGAATTGATTAGCTTCACTTTAGGGTAGACATACACATATGATTTAAACTTACGTTGTCGGCTCATCCAGAAACAATATGGGTGGATTGTTTAAGAGTTCGAGCGCAATCGAAAGCCGTTTACGCTCTCCGCCGGATATTTTTTCTGTCTTGGTGTTTTCAGCACTTCTCAAACGCAACATGCCCAAAATTTCATCAATCTATAATGTAGAACTAAGCTATTAAATATTTTCATATCTTCTTTCTTAATGTCAATTAAAGTCTGTCAACTCAAAAGTAAGAGAAAAATTAAATGTACAGATTTTAATAAATTAAAATTAAAAAATGTGCAATATTAGAAAGAGTTGTTGAACTGCTTACCACTTCAAGTTTTTGCTGCAATTTTAACTCATTGCCCAGCTTCAAGTTGGCCGCCAGAAGCATCATCTCTATCACAGTAAATTGCAGGTCGACAACATCTGTCTGGTAATTAATTCAAAATACAAAATTAAGATGTTAATAAATCATAATGTATCAATTAATTTTGCTAATTAACAATATACCTGCATAATATATCGAGACATTTTGCGAAAGATTCGCATGTCCCGCGGACTGTTGTTGACTAAAATCTCACCAGCTGAACTGACCGCTCTGTAGACGAGATCTTAACTGATAATATCAGTATAATTTAATGCGTTGGCTGTCTTACCCGAATCCTGCTAGTAAGTTTAATAGCGTTGTTTTGCCTGCACCGGAGGGACCCAAGATTGCCGTAAGCTCATGAGAACGGAATTCACCATTGACATCGCGTAAAACGTGTTTAATCTTTTGCGCTACTCGTAAAGAAAATTCACATAAGTTACAAATTTATAGACTTTAAAATTACGGTCATAAGTTGAAGATATTAAGCACTATTTATGGCCAATAAAATCAGAAAACATTAATAATTGACAATCGTATTCAGATTAAACTTGCCATTCCTCTCATCAGGCACGTCATATGATAGTCCTGCAAATTCCAAATTCATCGCTGGCCAGATGGGCAAATACTTTAATCCGTTCGACGACAGATTATCCTCTGTGTCAGCTAATTCAACACTAATCGCATTTATATCGCTGCTGTAGTCAAGTGAACTGCCGCTCTGGGAGCACATGGTGCCCTTCACACCATGATCGAATTGCATTATGTTTTCTCTTTCTCACCGAGTTCCCAACAAAGACATTCTCAATTTAGTGAGTTGCCTGGGCGGAAATTTGAAAGAAAATTAGAACTTGTGAATTTGGCCAATATTCAAGGTAATAGAATATCTGAATATCTTGAATATCTGTTAAAGAAAAAATAAGCTTTTCCTATAATTAACTAAAGTTAGGTTTCACAGTGAACTTAATTGACCTTATATACAAAATTATCGACGTTATAACCTTTGCGTGCTTTCAGGCCAAGCACTATCTGGTTAATACGGTGCAAATATATTTATAAGAATGAAGAAAGATTGCAAACATTTATTTAAGGAGTGTACCTAACAGATGATATGAAAAAAAAACTATTTTAATTGTGGTAATTATCAGCATCACAATTAAAAAACCTGACTTCATCCATTATTTGACTGTAATTGCTATACTTAAATGTATTCAAATTGATATACATATTAACCTGTTTCTGTTTACGTATTTATTAAATGAACTTTGTTTTACCTAATCGATTCACATTAATTTAATTAAGTAATTAGCAACACATTGTTCCACAAAATAAACAAGTGATTATATTTTATCAGCTTGACATTTTAAAATTCTAGTTTAAATAAATAAATATATATGCACAAGTTTATAATATTTGTATGTAATCACCAGATATTCCAAAATGTATACAAATTATATTCATAGAATCTGTTTTGTATTAAAACGGGCTTTGATTTTACTTTTTTATTTCAAATTAAATTAAATATTTTATTTTATTTCTGTGACTTTGTATTTGTTCAATCTATAATAATGAATACCATTAAACACATATAATTTGGAATACATTCATTAAATATTGTTCAGCGGTTTCTTTTCAATGCTCCACCCTCACTGGTGATCAAATTAAAAAAGTGGGCGGTAAATTGATCTCATGTTCCGCTTCAATAATACAAAAGCCAACTGCTTTAAAATTTCTCTCGACTACAAGAGCCTATCTACAAAACATGACTTTGCCCTCTGAAATCAAATTTTGCACTGAAAAACTTGTTCTCTCCACTCTCGGCAGTAGAGGCGAATGTTCTGACGCTCGTTTAAAAAACCAAAATGAATTCTGATTTTCAATTGATTTCAAAGTATTGTGCGGTCAGCTGAACTGACCGCAAATGCCTGTCTATCTGATTATTTCTGGGGGTTGCTTCTCAGAACTTTCTACAAAAACGAAAACACGACTTGCTCAGACTTTTGCAATTGTCACGTTGCGCTGTGCTGGCTTCAAATAATCTTAGTTTTCCCACTTATCATACAGAATAAGCTGCAACGGAAATTGTATTTTGATTTGTGGCACTAACTGGTACCAGCGACTGCGCATTTGGGTGCGCAGTTTAAAACACAACATTAGGTCAACTTATTTAATCGGTTTATCTGTGCATTCACTGATAATAAGCTTTGTACATATACAAAGCAATAGCCCAATTGCCTTGTGTACACAAGCAAGTGTCAATTACTTTCGATTGTGGCATTTGGGCAGTCGTCTTCCTTAATATATTTTTGTATATATTCAAGTGCGTGACCATTACACCGATTTATGGACTCCGGCACACGCATATATATATTTGTATATATATATATATATATTATTTTTGTGAAATGGGAATTGGCAATTGTCACTATAATACGCTCGAATATTTAATTAATACTATTTGTACCACTGTTTATGCGTATATAGACTTTAAATACGTATATACAAAAGTGTTTAATAAGAGTATTCGTGATTTGAGGTTCGACTTTAATTTTATTGTTTTGTTGTAGTGTGACTAATGGTGCATGCAAGTGCAGTGAACCAACGCATGACAAAGCATGTCTGATATAGTTTGTGTGACCAAAAGAGCTGTAAATATTTTGTTTACTATCATATCAAATCAAATCAGTGCACGACTTACTATAGTATAGTATTTTATGTGAGAGCCGCTGTGTATATACATAAATAGTAAGGACTTAAAAAGTCCTCTCAACGTCGAAGCTCTTGATTTTGGATGCAATTCAATGAATTTTACTTCTTCCGGTATGCACATACATCAATTTAGTACAACTGTGCGTGTGCATACAAATGTGCGTATACTAGTGTATATAGATATGTATGAAGTCGAACAATTTACGTCGCCTTGTCGTCAACGTTGTCGACTAGCAAGTTCATTGAACGGATTTCAAATACTATGAACTCGGGTGAACTATTTTTCTTTTTGATATTACAAAATTTGCCGGAACAGGCTAAAAAGTTACTTGTGCTACACTCACTCCACTTTCTATTCGGATTTGTATTTATTATTTCCCTGGCTTTCCACTCTCTTCACAATAGCGAAGCGGGTGTTGCTGAATGCATACAACAGCGTGGATAGCGACAGAGACGGCGACGACACCAATGACTTGTTGCACCGAGAAACGAAAATGTACTGAAAACAAATGAAGGAAGAATGATAGAGTCTTGCGGGCATACATGCACTCACACACAAATACATATACCCAAGCAGCAATATATGTAAGTATGCCTTCACACACACACACTTGCATGGGGGGAAATGCATATGTATTAAGTACGCATGCATGTTGCGTACTTAAGCTGGGAGAAAACCAAACATACTATCTGTGCAGTATGCAGTACTCAAAGAATTCTTCTAGAAGAAGAGAAGTATCTTCAAATTTGCTCTACCCGAGAATCCAGTTTATTTGTGTACACTCAGAGAAGATAACAGTGAATTTTATGCTTTGCTACGCTTTGGCAACAACTGCAGCTCACCTTTTTATTCAGAAGGCTTATTTCTAAATAGCATGGTTTCTCTTTTTTATTAATTAAAATGTAAATTTTTCTAAAATCTAGAAAAAAAAATATGTATAATTTGAATGATGTTCTTTTTTTATATGTGCACCAGCAAGTAATTCTAAACTTTTGCTTTTTTTTGCTCATATTGTTAATAAACATTCGATTTCAGATATTTTAAATTCAAAAAATTTAATTCTGAACAACTTACGATTTTAATGTAAACATAGCTGGTCTTTTAGTTTTCAGGTTAATTTCTTTTCTGAGTGTAACAAGACTTGTCTGGCGAGTTCAGAATCTCTTTTCTATATGTTCTTAGAAAAAATGAAGCTTCTGACATAAACATAATAAAAATATGTTCAGGATGTTAAATCGACCATTAATTTGTCAAGCTAAATTGTAATTAATTATATACTATGCTTATTACCGGCTTTTCTTTTGCACGTTATCATATTTATCAAGGTCCCAATTTTTTTTTCTTCATTTGTTAGTTGGTAATTTTTTCTTAGCTTTCTTTTCATCTACGACCTACCGCAATATGTTTATACCCTATTCTCGGAGACTGTTAGTAAACAGGTGTAATAAATTTGTGCATCTGTATTATATTGCAGAAGTGGGCAACATCGGTTTTTAAATAATATGATCATTTAATACGAATTTTAATTTAATTCGAAGTATTATATCCAAAGAGTATATATTGAATTTATTATTTGTATTTGTTAGTTAAGTTGATTATTCTGAATAACTTGTTCCCGTGGCTCTCGCTCTTAATGTCGACTCATCGTGTTTACCAATCATAAAACAGTTGCCAAGCAACTTGAAAACGGCGGCAAAAAAATAAACGGGGGCTTATATTTTATTTGTATTTACGTATGTCGAGGAAAGAGGTTGAAATTTACAGGACCAACGTTTACAGCCTCACTGAACGGTATTCCAATACACTTACATTTACCTGTAGAGTAAGTTTCGTAAGTTGCAAACCACACAAATATTTAACCATTTAAATCAACATTACAGCAAAACTAAATATCCCACAACAGAACATACAGCTGCGTTCAAAACTACCTATAGTATTTTAAAACATTCCCATATGAGAAATGGAAAAATTTTTGTTTAGCGGAGTTGAATTGACGATTTTAAAGAGTTCTTGATTTTATCGCCATAAAATGCTTCTATTATTTTGACAGCAACTGTGCATTTCTATATAAAGTTTAAAGCACCCACCAACAGACCATAACTCAATAATGCAACAGCAACATGTTGCCGTTGTATAATGTATGTACATACATATGCACATACATATACATATATATACATATAAAAGTACATATGTTGGAGCAGCAGACACTGTCGCGTACAGATTTAACGGAAGGTCTACCCCATTGCCAATTGAGCCAAACTAACTAAACCAAGCCCGCTATACCTGGCATAGGACAACTTAACGGTATACTTCTATGCTATATTCATTTGGTCTCTCGTCAGTTGCCAACCAACTAAGTAATGTTAATCTCCGAGTATTTCAAACACAGTTATGCTTTACAACTAGTGGGTGCTTGAATGCTCTACGCCCATTAATGAATTTTAGAATGGAACAGAGGTTGAAAAAATACTTACCTAATTATATTTTTGTAGCACAAATTGAATAAATTAATTTTTTTTAATAAAAATGCCTGTAAATAGAAAATCCTTAAAATTGTATTAAACTTTATTACAAAAAACATTCAGTATAAAACTGTTATAAAGCAATAAAATTAAAATCTAACATTTGTTCGTGTAAACATAAGAAAATTTAAAAAAAAATTGCGATATAATTTTATATTTCATGTATAGACTCCCTTATACGATTATTTCGTATATTTTTCATTTGATATTAATATGAATACATTTTTTTTCTATTTGAAATGTAGATCCATAATTTTTTACCGAAACCAAATATTATATTTCTCAATTTGGTATTTTACTCTAAATTTAATTGTTCATTGGTTTCTAAAACATTTTTAAATTCAGATCACTGTGGTCCTATCACACATAAATCAATTTATTATATAAAAACTAAGTGCTCAAGTTCTAAGTTAGATTAATGAAATGTTCATAGATACATTTGGGTATACATACATATACATACAAATAGCTTTAAGCCCAACAATAAAAAAAAAATAATTTTAAATTTTTTAGCGTGTGGTTTTAAGCTTCCATCGCAAGAACAGGTAGGCCGATACCCGCAGTACTACAAAAATAACAACAAGCGCCACAATATCGAGTGTGAAGTTCGCATTGACCATGTCCAATTCCTCCAACGTGGTTATGGGTGACTTAAAATGACAATATGTCTGAAAGCACTTGAGTTTCTCTCGTGCATAGCCATAGGTGGCCAAAGCCGTACCCTCAAACCCATAACGAATGTACGATAGATAAGTGATCCACCGCAAATAAACGGGTATTGCGTCGAACGAAACGAAGAAGCCGGAGAAGAGTAGGAACGGCACTGACATCACGGGAGCCAGGAAAACACCATTCTGAACATTCATAGCAGCGCCGACGACCAGACCCACAGACTGAGCTACAAAAGAAATCATCAGACAGGCCGAGAGGAACATGCTGAAACGGAACAGTTCCCAGGGCTGTGAGGTATAATAATATACGATGGATACGTAGATGACGCAGAAAATGGCCTGTGAAATAAAAAGATGTGTGTGGAATAATAGTAATTAAATAAACTAATAATATTTACTATAACAGCATGCCAAAACTCACCTGGAATGGTAGATCAGCAACTGAGATGGCTAAATAATATGATTTCAGCGAATACCAGCGATTAAAGTTCTCCTTTAGCAATACTGGCATTTCAAGTGGGACTGCAAATATTTATGTTACTGTGTTAAATGAATACAATTTTTATCGAACAGACCAACTTACATGACAAAATCGTAATAGTCATCGATGTGTACATCAAGAACAACATGTTGAAAAACAGAAAGCCCAAATTACTTAGTACTTTGGCGCCATCGTTGCCAATATCGTAGTACAGAGCGCCTATCAAAAAACCAACCAAGAGATGGGCAAACAAACGCAAGTACATTAAAGTCTACAACAATAAAAAAATCAATCTTTAGTATAAGTGAGCTTAGAATTAATAGCTATAATTCCCAAAACGTACCCAATCGCGGTAGCTGAAAAGTAGTGTTCTCTTAAGAACAACCCAGAACTGATGAAATTGCGATGTTGGGTAGCGTTCGGGCGACGTGATTTCCTCCGAAAGTAATGCAGTAGCACAATTATCGGATTTGTCCACATCAATCATTGCGTCACCCTTCTCATTGGTGGTGACCACCACAGCTTGTGCGGCCAATCCATTCGTGTCCTTGACAATGTCGTTGACCATGCCATTCAGCAGGCCATTGTTTAGGGTAAGATTATCCTCGTACTTGCTACCACTAACGTTAGACAGATCGTTCTTGTCAAGAATAGCTTTCAAATTTTGCACCTTGACCAGATCGTTACGTGCCTTGAGACCCGCATAATCCGCCGATGATCGAATGTCCCGTTTGCCATTGTCAATGGCCTCGACCAGTTTCCGGGTGTGATCACCGTGCTCGCCACACGACACCTCAATCACATAGCTAGCTGGATTGTGGTAGCTGGGACACTCCAGGTTCAGGGTGGAAAGAAAAGGTACCAGTTGCTTGGTACTCCCCTGATACACGCATTGTCCATCGGCAAGCGTGTAAAGCTGATCGAACATTTCAAAGAGTCGAGCCGATGGCTGATGAATTGTACAAATTACAGTACGTCCACCGGCGGCCAACATTTTCAACAGATGAATGCATTGGAAACAGGTTGAACTATCCAGTCCCGAAGTAGGCTCATCAAAAAACATAATTGGCGGATTGCTAACCAACTCCAGAGCGATCGAAAGACGTTTCTTTTGGCCACCGGACAAGTTGCGAGTCATTGTGTTGCGATGTTCGCTCAAACTTAGAGTCAATAGAATGTCATCAATCTGAAAAAATAAACCATATTTTATATGTAGAAGATATTCTGTATAGATCACTGATCACAATTTCAAACTAGCACCTTATATATATATATATATATTTATATATATATATTTATATATATATATTTATATATATATATTTATATATATTTATTTATATATATATATTTATATATATATATTTATATTTATATATTTATATATATAATTGAATCATGGTCTATTGAGGCCTGATATAATTCAATTCAATTAAGATTGCTTTTCATTATAATTTAATAATAACTACTTAAACTATATTTAAAATGTAAAAAATGCTACTCTCAATTTGCAATTAATTTGCACAGGGTATACAAATAATCAAATCATTGTATCGCCATCAAACATGCCAAGCGAACTTAAAACTGGTTTTCGGATTGTACTTTCGGACTGTATTGAATGTTATAAATACATCACAAAAACATTTGTGAAGCTACTTTTGATATAGCACTTCAAATTGGTTGTTGAACCTGGTTAGCCTATTGATGAAATTATTGACAATTGTCTAGACGTGCTTCAATCAAACAAAGCCCATATCACAATGCTTACTTGCATTGATGTTCATATTTACCATTGAGTTCTTTTCGACTTTTGTGAACTTTTTGCTCAGCTTTAAATTTGTTGCCACTGTCATCGCTTCCTGCACGGTTAAGTTGCCGTGCAGCTGATTATCCTGCATTATGTATGCCGACAACTTGCGAAAGGTGCTCAGATTTCGCTCGGCTCCATTCATGGTGACGCTGCCTTCAATATTTGACGTTCTGGGGGGATGAAATTCAAGAAGATATTTCAGTTAGCATGCATTTTTGTTTGCAAATCTTTGCATGGTCATATATCTTAATATGCATACAATTTATGCACGTTTTTATATAAGAGTGACCTGTTATGTGTGTGTTTGTGCATAAATTTAAGTTTTGGTACGTATAAAGAACGCAAACCCGAAGCAGAGAAGCGATTCATAAACACAGTAATAAATACGTATACTTTTACAAGGCTGGTGCGAAGTTCAGTTACGCTTAGTGCGTATACCAATATTCATAGTGAAATGTATGTACATTCAATCTATGTATATTGGTATGCAATGAAAATTTAAAATTACAAGAAATGATGGCTATATTTGCGATGGAATAGAAATATATATACATTATGAGGTCGCTGGAGTGTTTTTCAATACGTTAAACACCTTACGACAAAGACCGTAACAAACAGATTACACGCCGGAAACACATGGTTTATCGCGATCGAGCAAGCCGCTTATTTAATCTCATGGCTATCACGTACACAAAAACTAATTTTTAATATTTATTTCATATTTAAATAGTAATTTGTATGGCCCAGTGCTTTTGATAATATTAATTTTTAAATAGAAAATTATATTATAACTCTATAATACTTATATGTGTACTTACTTGTAGCCCGACAAAATATTGAGTAATGTACTCTTTCCAGCCCCAGATGGTCCCATAATAGCAGTAAGCTCTCCAGAGCGCAAGCGCCCGCTGACTCCTTTGAGAATAGTTTTGGCATCTGTAAAAATAATTTATTAAACGATTATTTAATTCAAGTTATTTAATTCAAATTATTCTAATAAAAAATTAATAAAATAAGCAATTGTGTACTCATGTAACAGAAACATATATAGCTGCTCATCAGAGTGCAATAAATGCTTAATTACATTGATATATAAAAATATTGCAATGTGAACAATACGCACTACTCAGACAGCTTCAAAAATGCTACCAAACTTGTTTTGGCAAGATTCAAAAACAAAGTCCATGATTCGGTAGTTTTGGATCGCATAGGCGAATGGTCTTTCATGCGATTCGAAACTCGAACCACGAGAATCTGTTTTTTTTTTGGTTTGTAATTAAATGCGAATGATTATATAGGTTTGCTGTTGCAAATTAAAAAATTATAGTTGTCGGCTTGAGTTTTATTTCCCAGTTATGGCCAAGTAAATAAGTATATAATCGTTTCACAAGTATTGCAAAATAACCTAATTAAAAATAACAATTTATAACTACAGCTCATCGTGTTTTGACCTGAAACTTGCAGTTATAATATGAATTACTTTCGACGGTTTATATAATATATATTTAATATTTTACACAGTTCAGCAATCTGGGTAAAATTCGGCCTTCGCCGGTGAACATCGACAGCAAACGGTTAGAAGACGATGAAATAACCACTGCAATTATAAAATCTTTTTAAAATAATATGCACTACGCAACAAACAAGTGTGATTAGCTTGATTAAGTAATGCGAAGCATTAGATTTTGTAATTTGATCATACTTTATATATGTTCATTTGTATTATATAAATGACTAGCTAATAGATGAATATATTTCACTTGTACTCAAGAAATGTAGCCAAAGATATTTGTGAATATTATGAATGCCTTCGGCATTTTATTGCTTACAATTTAGTAAACAGCATTTGCAGTTGAAATGCTGAAATACTCGGTATATAAAAACACACACACATATTGCTTAGTTACTGTGTGAAGAATTTATAATTGTGAGCAAAAATGATTACTCGCAAAATGTACAAAGCAACCTTCAATTAGTTGCTTTCTTGACCTTTGTATTAAATGGCTTTCAACTGAATTAAGTACTACAACTCTTAAAACAAGTAATTCTTTTTTTACAAAGTGCGACAGTACAAAGTTCGTTGTTGACTGACGCGTTATAAAACTCCATTGAAAGGGCGAACTTGAAAAGGTCGCCGCCAAAAAACATCATTCAATGCCCTTTTGTGAGTGACTGTAGAATGAAATACCTTATTTTGCAGTCGATATTCTTTCTATTATATATAAATATATATAGTTTATTTTATAACCAATTAGCTACGAGCAACAACATTTACCGGAATTTTTCAAAAATATTTCTCTCTCTTTAGACATGCATACAAATGCGTTGATTGATTATTGATTTGTGTGTCTGTATGTATTCAATAATGACTAATTAGTTGCGTCGACGCATATAAAATTAGCTAAGCAGCCCTATGTAAATAAGTAAATATGTAATTCCTATCAGAACACTCTCGTTTATTATCAGGAAGCACATAGCAAAAAGTGTATGAATTGCACAGTGAATAAATATGTAGATATATGTTTCGCATTATTTTATAACAATAGTGTTTAATTAGTTGCGCAGATGGGAAAATTTGTAAGTAGAATCATAAAACACTCCATTAACAGGATACACATAGCAAAGAGCTTATATAAATGTACATACATATATATAAAAGTGGACAGACATGATTCGCATTTGGAAGTAGTTACTTGTTGACTGTTTTGCTGTGCACAACAAAAACATTGCTAATGGGGTCGTGTATTGAGGGCTACAGTGAGGCAAAGGCAAAGTGCACTTTATCTGGGTTTTAAATGGAATGCGTTTGATAATTACTTAGCTTCGTCTTACTAAGAAACTGAGTCTAAAGTTCCAAGTTAGTTTAAAATGTGGCAACGCTGTATGTTCAGTTCAGGCAACTGCTGATATAGCTAGAGAACAAAGAAACCAGAAACAAGCACACAGAGCACAAGTAAAACCAAAACTGGACTGAAGTACTACCACTCAGAGAGACAGAGAAAGAGAGCGCATTATAAAATCAAAAGCAAGTGCTAAAGAGTCTCAGACTGAACAAATGAGAAATTTAATTCTAAAGAACAACAGCAAAAAGCAGCTGCTATTTTGATACCCTTTTATTAACATTTTTTCCTTTATTTATATATATATATATATATCTTTTTTTGTGTAATCTTTGGAATGCAAATGTAAGGTGGTAAATTTTGTACTTACTGCTGCGGTTGCCCTCCTTGACTCTATATGTCAGATTGTGGAACGCCAAATCGACTGGTGGTCGCTTGGGTAAATGTTGCAGTGTCTTTGGCTGGGCGGGCACAATTTGGGGTTTCACTTGTGCAGCGCCACCATTTCCGCTAACGCCCAATCTGTTGTCGTTTAATAAATTTTTATTCTCGTTCGTAACCATTTTTTTCTCCTTTATATTTATTTATTTTGAATACTGCAAAATGCAGCCAAACGTATCACTTTTTTTGTGTTATCCGCAATTGAACTTTTATAAATGGAAAAATGTTATTTCAATGAGTGTATGTGTATTCTTGGACCACTGTGTTGTATATAGGGTTACATTAGGCGCCCCTTCTGCTTGTTTTACGTTTCAACCACCATCCGCGTTAGGGTCGCTACAGAAAATTTTCCACCCGCTTCTACGCGTAAAAATGTTACTATTTAGCCTTCTCGAGCTTCCAGCACTTGACACGTTCGCGACGCGATCGCAACTAAATCGCCACCAGTCGAGTCAATGGAACAAAGCCAAAATTCAAGCGACTTACACACAACACACACCACCACAGCCTACTCTCTCAGCTGCGACGTGAGTACAGTGGAGGCAGCTCCAATGCCTTAGCTGGGGTAGAAGTGCGACGACAATAGTCTGTCAGAGTTCTTACTGCTCTCTTACTCTCTCGCTCTCTCTCTCTCTCTCTCTGAAGAGCCGTTGCAGTTGTGAAAGAAATTCTCATCACTGAATTGATCGGTTCTCAGTGCACTTTTGTATACACATAGCTTTATTGTGTTTATACCATAAGAGCAGACACACACACACATGCATGTTCATAAATGTAAACATATTTATTTGTAATAGTATTTTAGCTTAACTGTTACATTACTTTGCTACTTTTAATCTATGTGACTAATTGCGTAAGTTCCTTCCTTCCTACTATAAAAATTTATTATTTTTTCTATATAAGTATTTGTACGTAAGTTAACAAATATATACCTATTCTGATAGTTATACACATGTTCGGCAACTGATAACAAGTTTTCAATTTGATGCAAACTTAATTCAAAGTTCTTTTTTGAAATTTAATACATGTAGCAATTACGAGACTTCCATATTTGCCATATTTGTAATCTTATCAATAAAGAGCAAAGTCCGTAACTGCTCTCTCTTTATGTGCTACGTCAGAGAATTTGTAGAATTTTTTATGGAAAGTGTGAAAACACATATTGTACATCAAAATATCCAAATGTAAATGTATAACTTAGATTTAAGAAGAATTCTAAATATAAAAAACCCTATTATATATTTACATAGTATCTAAACTTATTTGATCTTATCGCACACAGTATATATATTTATATATACATTTCTCATACTAACTACTGACAGTAACGGACTTTGCAATTGTTTATCATCTGGTCAGTTATCAACGAAGCATATTTTATTGTTTGCCCACATACACCTCACTGTTTATGGAATCGTTATTTGATGACTTACCTATATGATAAGGATTATTACCGTTGTTATAATAATAATATATGGTATAATTATCAACTTAGCTGCTAAAAACAATGTTAATATGTAGCGTTTTGCTTTGATCATTTCCCAATTATTTTAACGGATAGAAAATCCTTTATTAATGTTTTCTTAACTCCCACGTAGAATAATTAATTAACTCAGTTGGTATAATTTATAATGTAGGGTTTTGCTTATTAAATATTATTAATTAATATCCCAATAATAATTTTGGTATAAAAATTACAAATATTCAAGAATTTAAAAAGACTTATGTTGAGATGTTAAGTTTTTATGTGCATACCACGAAAACAAAAATGTTACTCAATTTATCGACATAGCTTACACATTTTTAAACTGCATAATTATTGCAATAAAAAATACGTTAAGTTGATTAATAGTTATGGTTGTCCAGTGTTGCAAATCTAGCGACAAGTTTTCCAAGTAAAGTGTTCGTTTCCCATTGACATTGCTGCTTTTTCCCCATTGGGGTTTTATGCTGTTGTCAATCTTTTTATTTTTATTAACAAACCGGTATTTATGGACTTATTTATATTTAAATATAGGAGACAAAGTCAACTTCATTTTAAATTTTTTGTATATTAAGTTCAGGCTTAATGGTTTTTTTTTATTTTTTAAAAGGGAAAAGGTCAAGTTAAATTACAATTGTATAATGTTGAGTTGAGTTCAGATTTTGTTTATGAACTTTTAATATTTTATATGAAGGGGAAACATCAAGTTAAATTTCAAATGTATTGAGTTTGGTTCAGTTTTTAATGGATTTTATTATTTTTTATATGCGGAAAAGACAAATTAAATCACAATTTTATTTTTTCTAAGGGAAAAGTGACGGTAAATTACAATTGCATTATGTTCCAAAATTATTACTTACAGATTGTTATTTTCCAAAAACTTTTTCCAACTGAGTTTATCCATGGTTATATGGATAATTGGAAGATTTTACTTGAGTGCAATGAAATATAAGTTAAGGGAACAAATCTAGTACATTATGTTTTGGGAAACTCTCGCACTGGATAATTAGAGCAACAGTTGTCACCTTTAACTAAAAAAAAAACTCAGTTTTATGGCAGTGTTATGTCAAGTATTATGCATTTTTTTATACAAAAAGTTGTGTACGTTTTCTGCTTGCGAAAGAAAAACTTGTGCCGGCAGCCACTGGAAACGATGGCACACAACTGGAAACGCATTTTGTGACTAACGACGAATTGTGCAGCAATTGCAAAGACACATACACATTGAGGCGATGGCCTTTCGTCTGTATTAGTCTGGTTTTCCACCATAAAATGTGTAAGTGTGTGTGCAAAAGCCAGTTTAAGCTTAGCCAAAATTACGTCAGGCAGTTGCTGTAACTTATGTACAACACCAGTTACACAAACCCATGCATACATTTGTAAACATACATACTTTACTTACATTCAAATATACATACACATGTGAACATAGTGTAAATATTAGCAACAGCTGTCTGCCTCTAGTCAAGGAATCAACATTTACAATTACAATGAATTAAAACTTTTTTTGGTAAAACTAAATTAAATTTCGAAAATCTAAAAATATGAATCTGCATAATTAATTTCATTTATAAAGTGTAGCCTACTCTTGGGATGAGAATTAAAACTTGTATGGGAAATGGTGCTATAGTTTTGTTAGTCCGTAAAGTAGACTGCGAGAGGGAAATTAAAACTCTCCCTTAAAAAAAGGTTTTGACTGCGAAAAATAAGTGTATATTAAATAGACATTAGCCCATGTCATAATAAAAATAATAAAAAGCTCAATTTTTGTTACATGTACATTGACCTCATTTCAAAACGCTTAAAAGTTTTTACAACTACATCGCAAGAAATCAGAAAAGAGTTGGTAGTTTTATTCAGAGTGCTTCTAATATATGTGCCTCGACTGTTCTTTTACAGTTCTTAATGCTCAGTGCATTCAGCCGGCACAGATGCAGGCACACGCATACATACAGATATCCATACACCGACATTAATGCACATTTAAGATGTATGTGGGCACAGCATTAATAACGCGTATCAGGCAAAAAAAAAAACAGATAGTGGACTTTGTACCAAACGTGTGTGGTGATTTAGTTAGCTCTGTTTTGATATGGAAAAAGAGAGCGCATGTGTTTCTAATGCTAATGCTTAATCTGTCAGCAGAAACCCATTGCCCTGTTGCTGTCAATTGTTTGACCCGACACATTGTTTACAGCCGCTAGAGGTCACACTCTTACTGATAAAAAAAGAGTGAGGTGGGCAACGGGGTAGTTGCTCACAGCACAACAAAGAGACTGAGAGAGAGAGAGCGAGAGCGAGTATGCGCATTGGGCGGACTAATTAATTATTTCTCTCTCGTTGTTTACATTTTTAGATTCTCTAGGCTAGTTTTACAGTGAGACCACACCACAAAATAATTTATAAAAATAATTATAGTTTATGATTTAATTAAGAAAATGTATCACTTCGATTTAAAGCCCTCATATCAATTAGACAAAATATATGCCCACATTTAATTACATAAAATGTTTTATATACTAGTTCAGCCCTACTCACCGTTAGTGTCTGTCACTCTCACTCTTATTCTCTCTCTCAGAGATAGTGACTACAACTATGTGTGTGTGGGTGTAAAATTGTTTTTGTTTCTCTCCTCTGCACATGCGTGTGTGTGAGATGTGTATGTTTGGTATTACCATAGGACGCTTCGTCACTGCCGATGGCGCTGCTGCTGCTGTCTGCTGTTGCCTTCGTCTCAATTCGCCGTCGGCTGAAAATGCGATAAAGAAAAATCGAGACTGGTGAGCCATACGAGAAAAGTGAATGTTGTGTAGCGAATTGTAGTCACAAACCTTCCTAACTTCGTATAGGTTGGGCGTCCCAAGCAGCAGTCGTCGTCTTTCAAAACAAAGCTGAATACAAGTAAATAGCGCGCAAGTTCAGCAAAGGCTATAAACAAGAAAAATACAAAAAAAGAAAAATACAGAAAACATATACTTATAACTGTACAGTGTAATAAGTGCAAAATGTAAGTTGAGCCAAACAAATTTGCAAATGCATACAAATATATTTGCATGCATGTGTGTGTGTTTAATGAGTTCAAGTAAAAACTTGAGCAAATCAAAAAAAAAGAGCAGTGAAAAAAATCAAAAATGGAATAGTACAATTCGAGAGACATTTCTTGCGCAACAACTTCATAAATCCTTGCTTATCCTTGAACTCTATGTTTACATACGCACACACATACACTTACAAACCTTATACTCACAGCTACACTCGTCAAAAAATTGCTCAAATTTTAGTAAAACCTTTTAATTCTGATTCATAAATTGGTCAGGAAATTCTGAAATTTATTTATGCAGTTTTTTGAATATCACGGTTTCTATTTCTTAGTTTTTTGTTCTACTTTTTTAAAATTTACAAATATATTTGTAATTTGCGGGGTCTGTATACCATAGAGGAATTTTGTTTTTATATGATATAAAATGTTTTTTTTTTAAATTGAAATTATTTCTGTAAAAAACTGAGAATAAGGGCGATTTTACTTTAAAAGCGAAAAATTAGGTTATCATTTTTTTTACCGAGTGTACAGATTAGATACAAAAATATAATAATAAAAATATACGATTTTCTCCACTTATACAGTTGTAAAAAATTGCAAATATGGCATTCCGTGTCGCTGGACTCTTCTTAAAAAAGGAGCTGTCAGCTCCAATAGCACAGCAGCTGCGCCTGATGCGCACTACGAGCGTTGCACAGACTCAGTTTTTGGCCAACTCACCCAATACAGCGCTGGACAAGAGCATAATTCAGCGTTATCGCAATCTCGAAACTCCGTC
Source organism: Drosophila multiciliata (assembly GCA_037043605.1). Classification (NCBI taxonomy): domain Eukaryota; kingdom Metazoa; phylum Arthropoda; class Insecta; order Diptera; family Drosophilidae; genus Drosophila; species Drosophila multiciliata. The sequence continues at coordinate 18,228,455 of JBAMBF010000103.1, read as the reverse complement.
GAACCGCGTCCAGGCCACTTATCTGTGGATCGACGGCACTGGCGAGAACATACGCCTCAAGGATCGCGTGCTGGACAAAGTGCCCAGCTCCGTGGCGGAACTGCCCGATTGGCAATATGACGGCAGTTCCACTTACCAAGCGCATGGTGAGAACTCGGACACAACACTCAAGCCACGTGCTATCTATCGGGATCCCTTCAAGCCGGGCAAGAACGACCTAATCGTCATGTGCGACACTTACAGTGCCGATGGCAAACCGACGCCCTCAAATAAACGTGCCGCCTTCCAGTCTGCCGTGGACAAGATTGGCGATCAGGAGCCATGGTTTGGCATCGAACAGGAATACACTTTACTGGATGTGGATGGACGGCCCTTTGGCTGGCCCGACAATGGTTTTCCTGCACCGCAAGGTCCATACTACTGTGGTGTGGGTGCCGATCGGGTCTATGCCCGTGATCTTGTCGAGGCTCACGCCATTGCCTGCCTTTATGCCGGCATTGATTTTGCCGGCACCAATGCCGAGGTGATGCCAGCTCAATGGGAATATCAAGTCGGCCCCAGCAACGGCATGAAGGCCAGCGATGATCTTTGGGTGTCACGGTATATTCTGCAGCGTATTGCCGAGGAATATGGCGTAGTTGTCACATTCGATCCGAAGCCAATGGAGGGTCAGTGGAATGGTGCCGGTGCCCATACTAACTTCTCCACGAATGCGATGCGTGCCGATGGCGGCATAAAGGCCATCGAGCAGGCCATCGAAAAGCTAAGCAAACAACATCAGCGTCACATTCGCGCCTACGATCCAAAGGAGGGCAAGGACAACGAACGGCGTCTCGTTGGACGTCTCGAGACCTCTAGTATTGATAAGTTCTCGTGGGGCGTGGCCAATCGGGCCGTCAGTGTTCGAGTGCCGCGTGGTGTCGCCACCGCAGGCAAAGGTTACTTCGAGGATCGTCGTCCCAGCTCCAATTGCGACCCATATGCTGTGTGTGGTGCCCTTGTTCGCACTTGCCTTCTAGATGAATAGAATGAGAAAATTGCATGCAATTCTCTTTTGTGCCAGTGTGTTGTGAGCGATCACATATATCCATACATATATAAAAAAACATACATATATACAAACATGCATATATATATAGTTGAATTTTGTAGTAAAATTTGGCTATTTTTCGATGTGGGTAGATTTACGAATTAATTTGCTTGTGTATAAAAAGACAGAGCATATAGCATTTAAGTGTAGCAAGCAAAAAAAACGAGATAAAACGAGTTAATTAACCAGCAAATAAGAGCACATCATTTCTGCCATAAATATTTTAATAAATTATGTTTAAATAAATATTGCTTTCTATATAAATATATATATTTTGTAACTTAAATAATTTTTATATTAAAACCTACTCCCCATTGTCTTAAGTAGGCAATGCTCGTTATTTCTGTGTAAATAATAAATTTATAAAAACAACCAAATCATTGTATGTGAATTTGATATTTCCAAAAGTATGTCAAAGGAATTATGATTTTTTAAAGATGCTCTGGTTACCAAATTACCAAATTTGAAACGAGGAATGTTTTCAAAAATGTCCATGAAGTTATTTTTTGCTCCAACGGCAATTTGAAATAAATATATTTAAATAAAACATACTCTATTCAATGTTATTATACAATTTGTTAAGGAAATCATATTTATAATAATGTAAATCGTTATCAACTGTTGAATTTCAAAGGAAAACATATTATAAACACAAAACATTATATCAATAAAAATATCAACAATCTTACCTAAATTTGAAATTAAATTTGAAATAATTATTACTTTTGAATATTCTTATTTTGGGATATACACCATTTTTGTTGTGTCGGGTCTTCAGTCTATTGTAAGAATAAATAATTCGCATATTAAACAGAATTTATTTGATTCGTAACAGTTTCCCACGAGCGAACGATCATCTCTTGTCTAAAAGAAAAATTTTCCGATTGGAAAAACGAATGTGTTTACTGTATATGACATATATTTACAAAGAAATTTACTTGACACTGTGTTTTTCCTTATTGTATGATTTAAATAAATATGTACATGTTATATACACACGACAGATATATTTATTAATATATAAATGAGTGCATGAACTTCTGTGAGTATAAAAATCATGTAGGCGAAATTATTTTACGTACTTCGAATTGTTCGCTATCATTGTTCGGACTGCTTGTTGAAAACTGGCAATCAAATGTTGATAAATGCTGTCACAGTGCAAATAGATAAGCAACGCGACCTTAATATGTAATTAAAGGGTGTATTCAACAGCAGGCAGACAAGTGTGCGGTGTACTTCACCTTGGGCTGATGACACTGCTGACACCTGCATTGGCGATTAATGCGTTAGTACAGCTTGTTGTTCAAACTGCACCATTCCACAAGAGTACTATTTACATACACACATACAGTTGTGGACAAAATAATAGTAATGCTGCGAGGAAAACATCACTATTATAATTTAACGAAAATAAAAATAATAAATAGAATTATGTTTGTTAATAGTCTTCGTTAGCATAGCTAATTTTTAATGTTTACTTATCTTCAGTATTAATTACTTGTGTTTATGTAAAATTTTCAAAATTCTTACAAAAACATATGTGTGCACTACTTTTAATTTGACCATGGTTGTAAATATATATATATATATATATAAGCATATAAATTATTTTCAAACATATATATATATATAAATATATTTAAAGATGTGTATAGCTCAACTGAACAAATATTTCTACAAATGTTACTGCCTGCGTATAGACAGTTTCTTTTTTATTCCAAATGTTTTTCTGTATATATATACAAAAACAAATTATGGACTGTAAGCTGTCAGATTGTGACAGTGTAATAGGTTCAGTAGCCTGCAATAGATAATGCAGTTTATTATTAGAATCAAACAAGCATTATGTGCTTTCAATGATTCTAATTTTTATATTGCTGCTGTTACAAACACTCCCAAAATCTCTTAAGCTGCGAGTTTCAAATTCCGATATAAATTTTTATATGAATAAATAAATATACAAAACAAAGTACGGGTTTTGCTATTTGTATATGAATATACGAAAAATGAAAACAAATACTAGATATATACATATACACATGCGAATTATTCATGGCATTTAATTCGATATGGTGGGGTGGAACACATATGGTATTTAAACAAAAAAAAAAGAAACTTAACAAAAACCAGTCAGTTTAAAATCTGTTCCGCACCTACCGCTTTTTAAATGAATGAAGTTTACTTATATACGTCAAAACGAGTTTCTAGCCATGTGTTGATATCTTACAGTGCAGGTCTTTCGAGATCAGCCTGATCAGCTCAAGCTGGTCCAATTAAGTTTTCCTCTTTAGAAGATTTGCATAAAAATAAAACAAACTCAGGTGATGTATGCTCAAAACGGCTTTTAAATTCCAAAAATACTGATACCTATTCAAAACAACATTTATTATTCAGAACACACAAACGACATTTTTTTGTTAGTCAAAAAATGATATGCAGAAAAATTATCGGCATTTGATAGAGAAACGACCGCAATGAAATTCTTATTAAAGTCAATACAAAGAAAATGATTGGCTAATAAGTCAGTTGACTTTCACTGCAAAAAGCAATTGTTTCCATTGGTCAAGCGACACCTGTGCAGCTCAAGAACCATTAAATAAATGAAGCAATCGATCAAACAAGCATTAAGAGAAATTATTACGGTCTTCCTGTTGCTGGCTTGTGCAAGGCTAAAGGAAGCAATGCATTCAGCTTTGTTGTACGTATATATAAATAATTATATGTGCATATGCATCTATATATATGTGTGTGGACGGGCATGTTAAGTTCTAGAGTACTTGATAAGCCGACAATCATTAAATGGTTAACGGTTCGCAATGCGAGCCGTCTGATGACGTGAATCTTATTTGCGATAAGAACGTTTGGCTTAACCTGATATGTGCCACTTGATTAACTTGGTCATTAGATGACAGACGTTATCGTGCTTTCATAAATCATTCCATAATTTCCAGTGCCACATGCCAAATAAAAAAAGCAAAGTCTACTTTCAGAAATTAGATTGATCTTACCCGAAAATAAAAAATTGAATTTGTTTAAATAAATACAAAATTGTGTTACGAAATATGGCACGGACAAGTTGCGTGATACATTTGTTTGTATGTATATATGTATGTATGTATGTATGTAAGAATGTATGCCATTTGGCTTGACCGTTCTTAATGCTTAGCAAGAAATCATTAAACATTTTATGACTCACAACAAGTTGTTGCTATCAAAATTCACACAATACTACACACATTCGCCTTATCAGACACTGAGAATGGGGAAATGGTAAGGTTGTAATTTTAGTGATAATAATAATAGATTTTATTGTAAGCTAACACAAAACCTGTAATAAATTTTCAACAAGTTCATTTTATGCATTTGTAGCAACAACTTTTTGTTGGCCTATTTTTCGTTGTTTATTGTATCAATTGTTTTCATTATTATTAAGTGTCAAATCAACCAATAATTATGATTATGGCACTACGCCGCCCATAAAAATATCCCACGAATTGCTTTAAGTGGCTGTCAAAAAATAATCTTAGACGGCGACTTTGACATTCGAGATATCGTATAATATTCATAAAAATAAATAACAAAAAAACGTGTTTTTTTGAGAAGTCTAATTTAATAATATTGCATTCAATACAAATCGAAAGTATATAAAGAAGAAATTTATTGTTACAATACAATAGGCTCTTATCAAATGCACTTGACAAATTCTAAGAGGCTTTAGTTACAATGAAGTGCGTATATATATAAATATATCTATATATACATTATATAAGTGTCTGAAATTCTTATTAGCTTTCTTGCAATTGGCTGAAACTGGAATAATAAAATAAAGAGATTATTTTTAAAATTAACTATTCTCATTCAATCAAACTAGCTCCTCGTCGTATCATTAATTTTCAACCAGTATATTTTGCTGCATTCCCTGCGAATTGGCTGCCTACGCCGTACACGCGAGCCGAGTGTTTACGTCACCGGCTTCGCACGCGTTTGCCAAGTGATCTTTTTGTTCTTTGGCTGATGATTAGCACATTGAACCAACCAAAAAGCAACCGACGAGTGGAGCGGAAATATGGTTTATCATCATCTGCTCTGTCTGCCATTGTCTATTAAATTTTATTTCAATTGACAATTATTTTTGATTAATACTTCTTTCAATATAAATTGTTCAGTGTTCACTAATTAATGTCTGTGGGCATACACTTTTTACAATTATTTCTTTAAGCCAGAGAGCATGTATATTTTGTCACGTCCCAGTAAATACAGCTTGAAACTTTGTGTTTTTTTTACAGTGCAATTATTTGCTGACCCTTTGTTGTTTTTGTCTTTATACGAACAACTGGCAGTGTATTATTTTTGTCCAAATGAGCTGATTATGAAATCCCGATAAGCGGTGCTCTTTGTTGAGTGTGTGAGCTGTAAAGTTAACAAACGACGTTATCAATATACTCTTCTTAATTTGTATATAATGTACTCAACGCACATATTATATGGTCTATAGCTCTGCTTCGAAGTTAAGTGAACCGCCCGATGCCCGATCTTAAAATTTTCCGTCATTGTATTTTGCAAAAGATATAATGAATATCTACATCCGTTGAATGTATATTATGTGCTCTTTAGTGCCCTTGATGTCCAAGCTCAATTCAATAAAGTTCGTTTACTGCAAAAATACCAAATGTAAACAGTTAATACAGTTCACCACAGACCATTGACCCTGCGCAGAATTGTGACAAGAAATCAATCCAATCGAAATCAATGTTACCCTTGGACACGCACACATATTTACAAGTATCTGCGAATACTTATTTGGATAAGTTTGCGTGTATCTCATTAAGCAGCCAAACATGAAACAAGATGACTTAAAAATGCGGGGACAGCTGTTTAACTCACAATGGAAAAGTTCCCAATGACTAGCTTTATTTTAGTAAATTATTTAATTGCTTCTACTTTATTATATCAGCTCTTTGCCCTCGGTGTCAATAAATTATATTATAAATCCCATACAATCCGAGCACAGACTAACTACGCATCCCAAACATTTCTTAATTCCAAAGTGTACAGACAAGTTTTCGGTGGTAGCCCCAAAGTATTCTATGTATTAAGTATTCTATGTAAATATGTTAAACAATTTATTTAATGTTGTTTTAGCCCAATAAATACATATAAATATACAAACATACTTTGGGGGGGGGGGGGGTTAATTATTTGCCCACGATTGTCAATCACTGCACAAGCTTAAATGTTTTTTTTTTTTTTTTTTGTATTTCAATCGTTTTGTCCGCAATTCTTTTTGATGATCCTACCTGCTATGTTATAAGTGCAAAGTTGATGCAATTCTGAATTGGGCAGCTCTTCTTGCAGACTTCCTCTAACCACAAAGATTCCTTTAGACTGGTGCAATATACCCAAGAGTGGATTCCTCGGACTGATGCGCATATTGCTCATGGTATAAACTCCCTTATTGAGTGGACAGCTGAATGAATAATTACTTTGTTTCAACATGCCATCCTTCACGGGCTTGAATAATGGTACGGCGTTCAAAAGGTTATGCATATCACATAATCTTGTTGTAGCATTATAAATGATTTTCTGCTTTTCCTTACTGCGTTGTTGTAGAATCAACATACTTGAGACAGGTGATTTAATTTCCTCGTTAATGGTGGTAATCGAATCAATGCCATTACTGTTCGAAAACGTCATATTTACGGCTAAACGTGGACGCTCATCTGTCCAGTTGGTGTAAAGAAAATTCACATAAAAACAGCTCTAAATAATAAAAGTTGTAATATCTTACAATTTAGCACATATTGATAAAATAGCTACCTCTTTGCAGTCGATTTTCATGCGAAGGATGAATAATAATATCCAAGCGGTTTTAAGCACAAATAAATTGAATTTTATAGTCATAGCCTCCTCGTCTTCTCACTAAAAATGAGGCAAATATTTGTTTTAACACAAAGTTATACAGAAATAATTTTTATCAGACAATAATCTTAATGAGTTAATTATTATTAGTGTTTGTGGTTCAAAACAAACCAATTATACTAATGTAATATTTCGAACTTTTTTGCCAGTCGCAAAATTTCAATTAGCTTGTGATGCACTCGCTGCGAACTATTGGTCTTTAGCACCTCGTTTAGATCGAGATTATTATCCGTCGCAGTGACGTCATTTGCCAATATGAAACGGGTCATAAATATAGAATGGGCCACTTGAATATAGCCGACCAGCTTCAGCTCAGCACGGAACCTTTCAAAATATGAAGGATGTGACTGCGTTAGGAACTAAGTAATATGTATATGTTTAACTTACGCATCGTAGCAATATGCAGCTGTATCCGCACCAACAGCCAATAAACTATCAATAAAGTTATCATAGTAGACCTGGAGAAAGTGTTCGTAATTTTCCTCTAGCACGGACGTTGACACGCTTGTTAACAAAAATGATATCAAGTCATGTATAACAGAATCAAACTGCGCGGTTTGAAAGTCGATGATTTTCAATTGAGTGGGAATTCCGGAATGATCTAAAAAATGTATTATTAAATTCAGATATAAATGAATATTAAATTTGTTAACTTACCGCACTTGAACATTAAGTTCATTGTCCAAAAATCGGAATGAATAACGCTGTTAAATGCATTATTTTCATTGGGTGGCCTTGCCAAGAAACTGAAGAACTCCTTTGACAATTTCTTTACCAGCTCCACCAGCACCTCATCGTTGCCGGTTGCTTCTCGAATGTCCGTTAAAGTTTCCGCAATCATCGTTGCCTTCGACTCCGGTGCAGCTGCATGCCAATCAAACTTGTCAAAGAACGGTCTAACGTTAATCTCAAAATCTTGCGGCTTTCTCAATCTCAAAGCGATTGTAAGTGCATGAAATCTTGCCATATATCTAAGCACCAATTGAGTGTGGAGGAAGTCGAAGGGTTGCATTCTTCGTCCAGGCAAGTAGCCACTGTCCCGCAGATCATCCAACACCAGAATTGCATCATTGTCCACTTGGCTGCTGTTCGGCTTAAGGGATAATCGTGAACCAAAGTACCGGGCAAAGCCATCGAATTGTGCTTTCACGGGTATGTGTGCCTCCTCCTCCAAAGCTCTTATTGCTGGTGCCAATCTCTCGTATACTGCATTCTCAGCCAGACAGGTGCGTTCGGGCTGTATAAATTTCCAATATTCTGCATCTGTGGGAGGCACTTTGGCGACGAGTCGCTTAGCCAAGAGCTCACCATTTGGTTGCTTTATTTGGGCTCGTATTGATATCAAAATACTGCCGTAATTATCACCCGGCTGCGTTAAGTTGCCCACCTCGTAGGATGAGAGACTTCCGCCAATTAATGCCGGCTCAATTACTTGACTCAATCTGCGAATTTTGGGCAGTTGGTTCATCTTGATAAGCCCCTAAAAGTTGCGTACGTATTGCCAGATAGTCCACAACTGATTTACGCGATTTACTTTATTTAAGTATAAGGTTTTTGCACGCTCATGTTATTCAGAATTTGCCGGCTATCGCTTCGATAACGCGACATCTACACTAAAAAAAAATAATCTCACTTTAGTTGTAATTTTTAAAAGTCAATTTGTAAATAACAAGGTGAGGAACACCTGGAGGCATACATTTTTTTTATTACATAAGATACATACATACAGACACCACACTTTTTTATTTACTTAATCAAAGATTACGAAGCTTTATAGTATTGTTAAACTAACAATAGGCGTACAACATTGTTGATAAAGTACTTATTTATGTGTACAATTGCGAAAAAAATAATAGCACCACTCTAACAAGAAATGTTTTCAAAGCAGGCGTTTTAGGAAGTGGAAAAAGATTCTAAAAATCACGGATGAAAAAAAACACCTATTTTTATTCACCGTAAACTATTTTCAAAAAGTGTGTATTAAATAATTTATTCGCTAATTTTTGTCACTTTTCACATAAAATGAAATATATTATGTATATTGAAATTAATTCGAGAAACAGAACTAACTTTAATTTTAGGTAATTAAAAATCAACACTAGTGAAAATTGCTAAGATAATGGATTTATTTTTATTTGGAAGACAAATTTTACAACTTAAAATTTTTACGTAATTGTTAACTCAATAAAAGATGTTGAACTTTTTCGACAATCTTAATATGGCACTCATTTTAACCATAATTTTTTGTACTCCTCTATTTTTGTTAAAAATACTTAGGTCCACATCTTTGTATTCACTGGGAAGCGTATTGTTTTCCGCCAAGACAACTTTAGTCATAAAGAGGGCATGTGGCACCTGCATATGTGCCACACGTTGGACTTCATTCAAAAAACTGTAAGTAGATCAAAGTGGTAATAATTATTAATATATATAAATGTGTGATTATGTTATAAAATGATCGTCAGCGAAACACATTTATATTTGATATTTTTTGCCTTAATTTTGTATGATGTTCAATATTAAGTATATTAGTACACTCCTCAAAGGAGTGTTAATAGTGGTATTTCTACTTACTCCTCGTAGCTATATGTAGTTGTATCCACATTCACAGTTTGCAATGAACGAACGAATGCCTTATAATATATACTTAGAAAATTGTTATAGTTTTCCTCCAATACCAATGTATCTGTAGTAAAAAATTTATTAATTATTATTTTTGTATACTATGTACTTTTTTATTCTATAGAATATTTTACCCTAATTCTTATTTATTAACTTTATTTACTTACCTACACTCGAGAGCAGAAAGAATATTAAATCGTGAACTACAGACTCGTACTGGGCAATTTGAAAGTCTACAATTTTGAGTTTAGCGGGTAGACCAGCGACATCTGCAAATATAATATAACTAATAAGACATCACGTGTAAGCAATGATAAACTTACCATATTTTACCATCATGTTGTTTATCCACAAGTCCATATGAACTAAAGGTAAAGAGGTCAGTATAAAATCAGATTACAGCTCATATCTTTGAAATGATAAACCGGCGGAGAATCATTAAAGTTTTACCTATTGAAGTCCAGAGTCCATCCTGAACATCCTCAGCGGATTGAAATGCTTCATAGATATCCATGAGTTGCTGAACACGTTTTAGGTCGCTGTCGTCGCCATTGGGTAGGTCCTTAATGTCCGCTAAAGTTTCGTCGTTTAACATATTTTTAGTCTCAGTTTCCATATTATCATTCATATTAAATTTTTTGAAATATGGTCGAATACATTCATCAAAAACTTTTGGTTTTTTTAGACGCAGGGCAATGGGTAAGGCATGAAACTGAGCCATATAATGCAAAACGAGAACAGCATGGCCAAGATCATAAGCCTTATGCCTATTCCCCGGAATGTAGTTACGAATTGTGACATTCTCCTGCACTAGCACAGCATCGCGATCAACTTTGGCGGCGTCCGGATTAAGGGAGATGCGGGAGCCAAAGTAACGGGGAAAACCATCAAAGAGATGGGCGGGCACAACGCCCGCTTCCAGCTGCAGTTTGTCCAGCTCCGGCGCCAAATATTGGTAGACGGCATTCTCTGTAATGCATGTGCGTTCCGGTTGAAAGATCTGCCAATACAGATCATTGGTGAGTGGCGGCAATTTGGCAATCAATGCCAAATCCTCAGTGCTGTCATCTTCTTGTCGAATTTTTGCACTAATTGCCAACATTAGGCTGCCATAATTGTCTCCGGGTTTAGTTAGATATTTTGTTTTGTAAGAGTCGATTTTGCCCCCCTGCAGCAAATGCGGCTCAATCACTTTGTGTAAATCGATTATTTCTGGCACTTCACCCATTTTTGGAATTTGAAATGTGCTCCTATTACACTCGGTTCTAGTGACTAACTGAAGGCAAAACGGAAAAGTTGCATTGCTTTTGATACATCGCCCGCCTTGATTAGGTTTGTGTAGTCATCGTCGGACATACAGACACACACACACATTTGCATTGTAGATAATTTTAAATAATTGTACAATTGCTGTTGTGACGATGAGGACTATGATAAGATTTGCTGAAGTATTGTGTTCTACTATCTGGAGTCGAATTGATATTATGTCTCTTAACCCTCCTACCCCGAATGAGTAGACCTATTTTTTATACCCATTGAAAATAATTATAAGGGTATAATGATTTTTTTTTTGTAACAGGCAAAAAGAATATATGTTCTTGAATAGCCGAGTCGATATAGCCATGTCCTTCTGTCTGTATGAACACGCGGATCTCAGAGACTATAAGAGCTAGAAACTTGGATTAAAGGCTCTCGTTTGTTTTATTTTATCGATAACTGCCACCGTTTTTCGATCCTCAATACATTTCGGTCAAAAAATATATTCTCATATTGATTCATTTCTACCAGCAGCCGCAAGCATTTTCTGTATGCATAAATATGCGAGCGCATGTGCGAGAAAGAGAGGTTTGATAATTGATGCGAGCGTTATTATGTTATTGTGTGCATTTTGAAGAGCCCCGTTACGTACAATTGCATATATGTATATGTATATATGTATATATTTTTACGAGTTTCTACCCAGCCAATTAGTGATCAGTTCCGACCTGTGAATAAAATTGTGCGCTGCATTCGTTTTTTTTTACTCTTCAGTGCCTGTGCTTAGCCTTCTCATATATGGCTGCCCATCTTTAAAGGGAAAATTGCCAAAAAATTAGAATATTTTTAAAAACGGGGTTATGTGACTAACGTATCCAATTTCGCCCAACTACAGCATTCTTACTTGTTATTATTTGATTTGTAAGCTTACAATCAGATTTAAATTCAGCTTAAATTTAGCTATAAGATATAGAGACTTTAAATTTGAAATATTTCTTCTAATATACCCCGCGTACATCAGGATAGCTTCATTGATCGATAACTGCCGGCGTTTTTCAGATATCGATTTTCAATAGTACTATAAAAGACAAATTTAAAGGCAGAGAATTTTAATGAATTTGTTACATATAATAAATATGAAAGAAATTTTCCAGTTTTATTTGGCATATGTAATATTTAAAAGTTTTGTACAGGGTATACCGTACATTCTTATTTGTTTCCATATCACTTGCCATCATGATTAATTGTAATATGTTGGCTGACTGATATCAGTTGAGTATCAACCACAATCAATTATTAAAAAGTCGATGGCGTGAATCGCGCAAAATACACACATTCTCCTTATAATAAATGTAAGATGAATATTTAAATAATGTTATTAACATCGATAGTCAATATTTTAGTAATCAATCCCAATTCAAATTTTATGTTATCATAAGAAATGTATATACGGTCACACTGTGTGTGTGAACAAGTTGCCAGCCCTACGTGCTGGCTTGCATTGACTTGTTATCGATTTATCGAATGTGTATGTACAATTTTATGTTTTATTGAGAACTAAAAACAAGAAATTAAATTGAATGGATCAAATTGTGGCTGCCATTCAAGAAGTCGCACTGCAGCAACATTTGTGCAACACCACTGGCGGCATGCAGCTGCCATTTATGCAGTTGCCTTTTCCCCTCTCCCAGCAAGCGATGATGAATTTCGCTGGTGGCAATCCACAATATGGAAATTTAACCCAATATACACACGATGTACCCGATTTAGTGGAGGATGAGGACGATGAGGAACAAATACGCACGCTCTTTTGCAATAACCTGGACGAACGGGTGACCGAAGAAATACTGTACGAAGTGTTTCTGCAAGCGGGTCCTATTGAAAATGTCCGCATTCCTTTGGATAATGGAGGCCGTCAACGGATCTTCGGATTTGTTACATATCAGCATAAGAGTGCAGTTCCCTACGCAGTGGATCTCTATCAGGGATTGGAACTGTTTCAAAAGAAGCTAACAATCAGGCAGCAAGGCGTCGATAAACCCAAATATCAACAGAGCAGATCACATAATCCATTTTCACAGGATTTTGCCACGCCTGCAGCGCCGGGAAATGAGCTTGGAGGAGGCGCTCCTCATCATTCTCGCCGTAGCATGCATGATGGCAGCATTCAGTATGCGCAAAACAAGTACAACAATGATCTGCGAAGGAGAAGCGAAAGCGCCGTCGTCGATCGCAATCGGCCGAGAACCCATCAACAGTATCAGCACAACAGTAGTGGCGGTAATCGGAGATCGGATCAGCGATATAATAATGGCAAACGAAGATTAATTTAAGCTTTTTGTTTGCTAGAAGCTAGTCAACGCCTGCATGTAGTATATACTAATTTTTTTAACATTGTGTTTATAATATGCTTATTAACTGTAATTGGTGGCAATAGAAGATCAGATGATCGGATCAACAAAACGAAAAATAGCTCTAGGATTATATTTGTACTTGCCAAGTCAATGTTATTTTGCTCTTCAAGCATTTTATTTCAATTTTGTAACATCTGTTTGATAAGTCCTTAAGATAGATAAAGCCAATTATATCAAATATAGATATTATTTACAGTTATTTGATTAGAGATTAGAGATTAGCGCGCAATGCTTCTCAATGTCTTCTCCACATTACGATAGGTGCGCGATGGAATGACCTCCAGGAGTAGTCGCTGATAGCTGCTGTGCTCGGACAGAGCACGGAACAGCGACTTGGCATAGCTGCGCGTCTCCAGGCTGCCTTCTAGCAGAAGATTCGCACCAAGCACAAAGAATTTATCGCGATTTTCTCGACCCATGGCATAAATGCGATCGCAGCCCAAGCGTTCCACCAATCTGAAGAGCAACTTTGCCGTCGTCGTTCTCACAATGGCATTCTGGTGCTGGACACCTTTGCTAGCCAGAATGTTGAGCCCCTTGGCCGGCTGCACATGATCCACCATCGATTCTAAGGCACGCGTGGCATCGGCGCGCAGGAAACGATTAGTGTCCGCCGAACGATGCAGCAAAGCGCAAACCAAATCATCGCATTCTAGCTCCAAGGATTTGCACTTCAAACTAAACAATTCTGTGGCCGCTTGGCAGGCTGCTCTAGCCACTTGGGAGCGCAAATTGCGCACGGATCTGGTCAGCTGGATGCAAGTCATGTGCATGTGACTGTCCAGGACATCGGAATGGTGGCGTATCAAACGCACCATGCTCTTCAGACCCGATACGTTCACCTCCCAGTTGTTCGAGTCCAGCTGATCAAAGGTCTTGACGAGAGCATCCCGTGGCTTCTCAAACTTGGTCATATTCGCCGGAAACAGTTCCGTCGGCGACATTTTTATCGACTGCTTTACGGGTGAAATGCGTCGCTGGCCACGCAGCAAATACGAAGTCTTTGACTTTTGTTTGAGCGGAGTGTGTTGGGTTTTCAGTGGCAAATTCTGGCACTTGTCCAATTGTGAACCGGTCGTTGTTGGTGAGCTGTTATTGTTGTCCATGGGAGTGGTACTCGCATTCAGGCAACCCTGTTTCGAACCGGGTCGCCGGCTATAAAGCGAATCCATGGAGATGCTTCGCGAGTGAATGACTCTACTTTCCTCATTTACCAGATCGGACTTTTTGCTAGACGAGATTCGAGGCTCGGTTGCCAGAAGTGTTTCATTATTTGCCATTAATTCTGGCAGCTCGATGGCCGTAGATTCAAGTGCTTCCTGCAAGTCCTCGACGACAACAAAACTATTGTTGCTATCGATCTCCTCTTCGATGGCCAGGGATTTAATGGATTGGGCACGTGACATTTGGGGTGTGGCATCCTCCAACTGTGTCTTGATGCTTTCTGTTTTGCTTTGCAGGCTGTTGACGCTTTCGTTGCGCCTCAAAATGGGCGCTTCCAGAGTGGGTGAATCGGTCTCCTCCTCCAAGTCCTCCATGTCGTCCACAACTAGTTCCCCAAATTGTTGCTCCAAATTTAGAGATTCGATTTCGTTGCGGGAACTTGCAGTTGTTTCAATATTTTTGCTTGGGGATCTGCTGCTGTTGGATTTAGCCGATGCAGTTGACTTTTGTGAGTAGTTTGTCGACTTTACGGATAAGGGAGAGCCGCTTCCGTAATGAGTAGAATTGTGATGTTGGTTGCTTATCTGGGGTCCTGTCGGCACTGCAAATGCTTGCATAGGCGTTGCATTTGAGGTCAGTTCACCCATTGGCTCCACATTAAGCCTGTTTCAAATGATATCAATTTGGTTTATTCAAATTTTATACAATAAAAAAGTGTTATAAAAAATCTATATACAATTTAGTAAATCACCTTACCTTTGGCGCCAATGGTGAGACACCCTATTATTCAAGAAGTAAATTTGTAAAATATTTTGGTATTTCTTTCCAAAAAACATATGTTGCTTTTCTTGCTGAGTAGATTTTTCAATAATTTTAACTAATAGTTCTAATTTGAATTCATATATTAGCGTTTGTTACTTATTTATACCGTTACTTATGTATAACATTATTTATGTATAACGTAACGTAATTGGAAAAACCGCCATTCCTTTCGGGTTGTCAATTTAGGGCAACTCGTGCAAAATTTTGGAAATGTTTCTGCTAATAACCTTAAGTACAATTTAGAGCGTATTTTTCTATAAGTGTAACATTAATGATAGCTATGCATTTAGTATAAACTTACAAATCAGTTTTAGTGTAGACCTCATCCCCCTCTGCTGCTTTGTGCAGCACTTGCCACGTCACATTATCACTCGCCGCATTTGTTTCAATTTTATCAAGTGTCATCGATTTTCTACAGAACGGGCAGAGACACCGATCATATGGAAACAGACTCATTGCCTTTTCCAATATAAATTCCTTGACAGTGCAAAATAAACTGCGAATTTGTTGCAATAGATTTGCGGGTTGTCCGCTACAATTAAATGCATTCTGCATTTTACTATTACTGTTCACTTTTCTTTTGGCTGGGAAATGTGAGCATTTTGATTAAAAAATAGTTAATTTTACTTGTACACAACGCAGAGCTTGAGTTGACTTGACCACTTGAAGCAGCAACGCCACTTTACAAACTGTTTTCTAACTTTCGTCGAACTTCGGGTTGACCACTTCTACAATCCCCCATTAATATAAGCGAAATGCCGAAACCACATAGCTCTATTCATTTCCATTTTAGGAAAAAACTCACAACAAAACTTGCAATGTAAAACAGGACATTGCGTTTTCCACTGTGACCGAAGCACACACACCCATACGTACTTCCAAGGGGTGCCAGCCCTGCACCCCTAGACCAACACTAATACTAACAGGCAAGTTAGCGACGAAACGGACAAAACGACAAGTTAGCCATCGGTCTCCGGGCAAACACTTCGAAGTATTCCCAGTTTGACTATGTGTTTTCTAGCGAACACCTTCTGAGTCATGGTTCGGGTTTCTTCGTCTGATTGTCACGAAGACCGTTTGTATATACATATATATATGTACATATATGAAAAGTAGTCTAGCATCAGCAAAGTCGGCACATGGTTGCTCTTTTTGTTTTTTAAACATTAACAAATTATTTGTTTTTATATATTTGAAATCGCAAATACTTCTAGTTTCCTATATTACAAGAAAGTGAATCTACAAATTATTTTCTCTCCTAAATGCACCCAGTTTAGATAGCTTCTAATTTTAATTTAATTTTTTAAAAATCTACGAAAAAGGTGTGTTATATTCTCTTTATTCAGGTATGTGATATTATATAAATGGAAAATATTTTTGGCTGCAAATTTTACAATAAATGTGTCCGTAACAATTAAAAACTAATCATCTCTCTTTTATTAATTTTTTTATTGCCTTTACCCTTACAATAAGTGCAATTTTTAAAAACAAAAACAAAAAATATTAATTTGCATATATTATTTTTTTATTTCATTTAAGCCATAATTGGTTTGCCTCTAGCATTATAATAATTGAAATTAATAATAAAGCCATGAAAAATTGTTATTTCCCTCCTACTCAGTATATTTAACCAGGCTTTAACTATTTGTAGTGGTCATTTGAAGGTTCGTCACTAGCAATATTGGTTCTCCTGTACCTATAACAATACTATAAGTGCCCTCTTTGACTGTTTCAACGCGCATTTGAATTATTTAGGTTATATGACGAAATTGTTGGTCTATAATGTGGCACCTTTAAGCTGCAAAAGCTGCATGAGTAATGCGTGGGGTGCCAAATTTTTGGGGTCAAACAAGAATCAACAACACTTTTTCTCTCGCTCTCAATTTGTTTTTATAGTTTTGATTTTTAGTTCCTGGGCAGATTAACATTCTATGAAGATGCATTTTTTAAGTTTAACTTACTTGCATTTACCGGTATCCCCGATTGTGGCGTTTGTTGTATACGATTGTTCAGGGAGTTCCTGTTTTTTAGTTTCCTTAAATTTACATTTTGCTATTGCAGAACATGATGAAAAAAATGATTGTATCATTTATTATTATTATTTATTTATTTATGTACCTTGAAGTTGTTGATTTCCGTTGTCCATCCAGTTTTGTTGCACCATATTGGCTGGCTTCTTAGGTATCTGCTGCTTATGGGATCTCATTAGCTCATCATTCAGCCTCGATGATTTTGAATCCTCAAAGCTATACGGATATGGAGTTCGCTGCATGCTCCTCATAAAATTACTAATGAAGTCTGTGTGTTGCCGGACAACCGGAAATCTGCAAGAAGATGCGTTAGAATTAATTAATTGATCCTGATTCTTGCGCTTACCGTGAATTTTGTCTAACCAAGCGTCTGTTGATGCCCCCCTTGCAGGATGTTAATTGTATGAAGCTACCACTTCCACTACCACTGCCACTGCTACAGGTAGTTGTCGTGCTGTCCGTGCTTCTGCCATCCATTGAGGATTCAGAGCACGCCTTTGCCACCAGACGACGATCCAAGAAGTTTGCTTGAATAACTAAAAATTTAGTAAGCATATTTTTTTTCTGAAATGCGATTTATATTTAATACTTACTGCTAGTCCCATAGCTTTTCTTTTGAAAAAAGTCCTTTTGGCAGATGAGCGAGAATGAAATTATTTATTTACTATTAATATAACTACTAAATGAGTGTAATAAACTTACATTTGAGGATCTAGTCATATCTAAGGCTTCAGGTGGCGAGTGGAAGGAATGTCGATGTAATGTCTCATCACGTTGATAGCTAAACAAAAATATTACAATAATTAAAATGTGCAAGCGGCTTGGGACAGATCTTAGTTTATTTTTTTTTAATTATACTATTGCAGAGAGTATTTTAATATAGATGTTTATATAATTTAGCCATGTCCTTCTATCTGTCTGTTTCTGTGTAAGCAAACAGAAGCTTTAAAGCTATCTTGAAGAAACTTGGAATCTATCTCCCATCAAGGAAAAGATGAGAAAACATGTATGTGTGAGACTAATGGAATTTTAAAAGTTTCGATTTACCAATGGTTTAGCCCGGTCGCGTTTTCCCCACCCGTGTATTCCTGAGCAACTCGTTGCTTGTGTGCCGTGTGTTGACGACGTCGCTTTACGGCATTTGGCGAGGCGGAACCCTCGCCTTGCGTAATCCAATCCACATCTGCGCCAAAGCGCAAAGTGCTCGACTGATCCGGTTTGTGGAATACATACAAAACAGCTCCATCTGGCGTAATAATGGGCAGCTGGAGTCGGGATAAACGCTTCTTTACGGCCATCAGCAGAGCTGAGCCCATTTCGATGCCATCGGTTATTTCGGCCACAATTTGCAATATTTGCTCCACCGAACATATATCTGCAAGTACAGAAAAAACCTCCAATGCCGCCTGCCTCACCCGACGTTTCCGATTGAGGGCGGCATATGTGACTTGGGCTGCCAGGATGTTGATGTCGAAGCAGGTGCCAGGAAAGGACATCAAGGAGTATATGGACATTTGTAGAGCGTGATCTCGAAACTGCCAATGAATTATAATAATCAATATTAAAATAGAATTTATATTTCAGAATGCTTAGTTAGTTATACTAACAAGAAGGACTTTGTATATTTAGGGGACTTACTGAACTTTTTTTCCAAGTGTATTTACTTACTTTTGAGCTCTTGGCATGCAGATAGTCGGGAGCTGTTAATTTGGCCACAATTGTGCCAGCGGGCAGACGCTGCATAAGCGCCTTACACACCCGATTTGCCCCGGCGTTTCCCTGCCGGCATAGTCCAGAAAGTATCTGTTGCGTCCGATCCTCCAGGTTGTCTAGCGGCAGTCGTGATATTAAATTGGTTAACACTTCACGCTTCTGCTCGGCCACCTCAAAATTACGTTCCGAGGAGAGCAGGGTTCGTAGCAAACTATCCAAATAGGGCTGCACTCGAACCAAGTTTGTGGACGAACTTAGTGCGATCTCAAGTTGAGCTATGCCCTGTAAGCGATTGCGCCAGTCCTGCGAGTGGAGAGAGAGATTGAAATAAATTTTCTCAGTTTTTCAAAAACATATCATTGCCGAGTCATTTTAATAATTGTCGATATGGTTCCATTGTTGTCCCACACTGACCACAATTGGAACAAGGAAACCGGCAACGATAACGTCGTTTTAAATAATTTCCTGACCCATGCCGTAGTTCCTTTATTTATCCGCGCCTGTTTTGCTTTTTTTTTATTCTGTACGCGCTATAATTTTTGTTAATGTTTTATTATTTTTGTGCCAGTGCTGACCCAGTTTCCAGGCACGCTCTCGGAGCTGCGTCTCCATCCAACTAGGGGAGCCCAATGTATTTTTTGTTATTTTATCGTCGTCCATATATGCTGTTAGTGAGTTATTGTTGTTCTTCTTGTTATTTCTTTTTTTTAGCTGCTAGAAATATCGCGTGCATTTAAATGATTGGCCGGCAAGCTAAAATGCTGGCGTAGGACTCATTGGCACTCTGCAGCAGCTCCCAATAACAATTCACATGGCATGCAACTTTGGCTACAACTCTCAAGTTTTTTTTATAAAGTGCCATAAAGTACCAGAAGTACAGTTAGTGCATAGGTAAGGTATTCTCGAATCGTATAATACGGCAGTACTATTTGTATTTATTATTTTTGTTGCATACATTCGCAATTATATTATATTAAGTGCCAAAGAATTTTGCAATCCGGAAAGATTTAGTAGAATTTAAAAAAAGAATAATTTTTCAGGAAATGTTCTTCAATGGTATTATACTAGAATCAAAATTTTTTTTTCTTTGATGCATATCATCTTGAGGTGTGTAGAATTTTGATAAGCCTTTTTATAAAGTCGTAAGCGTCCAACATTTAAAAGCTGTCAAATTCACGTTACTAAAACTCATTTAGCCACTTTTGAAGAAAACTAACTCATAAGTTCGACGCGAAAATTTAGGGCTTTTGAATTGTTCACGTCAGAAGTTAATAGGTCATTGGTACGAGGAGGGGTGCACCCAAAGGCTCTGTCAATGGTCAGAATTGTTCTGCCATTAATAGTCGAATGTGTGAGTTGGGGTTGAGCTGTGCTGTGGGTGCACTTCTAGCTATTTTTTCATTAGTATGCCACCGGTATATGCCATATGCCGGGTACTAGCAGTATAATACAAATTGAAGTTGAGCCAATGCGTGTCGTGTTCGTAATACATTTTTGGGTGGCAGCCATAATGAAGGTAAAATTATAAACGCATATGAAACTGTATATATCCTAGTAACCCAGTTAGCACAAAAAAAAAACGACCACTGGCAAATGAGGCCAGCGTGCGTTACAAATTCATTTTTCAATTTTTATGGGCAAACGATGTTCAAAAGTAACACCATTGGATATACCCTCGGTTTTTTTTTCTTTTTAAAGATATTAAAAGATTCTTCAAAATTGATCTGCATAGAAGAGTAAATATTAAATTGATAGGGGATAGCCCAGAATATTTATAAGAGAATAACACATTTCATGCAATAAAAATTTAAGTTAATTCAATATAATTCTACTTACCCCTGACCGCAAGTCCAATATAGTCTTATAGTTGACAATGTCCAGTTCTTCCCAGTTTTTTGGAGTTACTGTTGGTTCCACTGCCGCAACTGCGACCGCTGTGGGAGGAGTAGCTGACTCCATGGCGACGCTCTCACTACGGCGCAAGGAACGCGGCGAGGGATCAGATTCCCGCTGGAGATTGTGCATCACTTCAATCTGTTTGTGCGGCACTTTCGGACTGACGGAGCTACTGCCAGCCGGACTTATGCTGCTGCTGCGGTAAATGGGCGAGTGTGACTGCGAGTCGCGCTTGGGAGACGCACTGGAGTTGTTGGCAGTAGTGGCATTATTTGTAGGAGTCGCCTGTAAGGGTTTTGTATTGTCGCTAGGTATGTCCAAGATCAAAGCTGTCATTTTCGGACTTGATGTACTGTCTTCAGCTTCTGCCTCCTGCCTTAGCTTGTGCTCTTCATTAGCATGCAATGTAATGGGATTGAGATTGGGAATGGGATTGGGATTGTGGCTAGTTTCTGCCAAAGTACTCTCAATGTGGTTGGTTGCCGAGGAGGCTGCATCACTGTCAGGAGTACGCATCTTAACCACTTCACCACCAAAGGTGACACGTTTTAGGCCACGAAATGGAGTGCCGAGAAGACTTTCGTTTTGCACCATTTCTTCAACGTCGGAATCGCTAATAATCTGTAAAATGCCCTGCGTCGACTCTGTGCCAACAGGCAGGGTACGACAGATCAGGTCTGTGGCATCTATAATTGGACTGCTCGACTCCTCGGTCTCAGTTTCTGCCTCAAGTATACGCATGGTCAGTGTATCATCGTTGATTTTAATTTCCGTTTCCATAATAATTTTTCCCTTCTCCGGCACAGACTCGGGGGACTCCTGCAAGGAGCCACGCCACGTGTGCTCTCGAGGAAGAGCTCGCCAAGCACCTGCACTGGTGATGTTGGCCTCAGCACGATAAGGTTTATTCAGTATACCATATACTCTGCTCAGATGATTGTAGAGGGACAGACCATCGCTGCCGTCTAACAACTCAACTTCATCTAAATAGCTTTCAAACTCTTGCAGTCCTAACAGTTCAGCAATTTTCGACATTACCTTTAGTGTGATCTCCTGCTGTGACTCATGATGTTGGAGGTGTTGCACCAACCGATCCAACGTTTGCTTCGTTATAATATGGTGCAGTGGCGTGTGCAAAATCGATTGCAACAATGGCGGCAGTGAGAGCAGGACACCACAACTGAGTCGGTCGTCATAACCGACAATCGAGGGCTGACTGAGGCCAGTGTCCAGAATTTGCAGCATAATCATTTCCGGCATGGATGTCTCGGCGAGATAGACCCGCAAACAGTCGAGTGCACCTTTCCTTACGGTTGGTGCCTGATGGCCGAGATTCTTAATTAAATCGTTGAGAAAATGCATACTATGCTTGTCCGCCTTCGAGCGCATCACGACGAGTATGTCGACGAGGACACGGAGTGCATGTTGTCGCACCTGCCACTCGGGATCCTGCAAGCGTTCATGAAATTCGGAGTACATGGTGGCCGGACAAATTGTTTCCGGCAATCGACGCGTACGTAAAATGTGCTCCCACAACGGAGTCAATTGCACTGTACTCGATGTTTCCCCGTTGCGTCGTTGCATTTTATTTAGACACACACTCCACGGGTTGTTCTTGTTATTGTTGTTGTTGTTGTTATCCTTGTGCTCGACACTGACATTCTTATGGTTGTCCTCGCAGCTGGTATTTGTATTTATTAAAGTGTCCTTTCGATCGAGCATACGCTTTAAAAACATATCGCACAAGGGTGCTTTATTCTTTGTGTTCCGCTGCAATTATCTAACTAATTGCTAAATTCTCCTCTCACATCGAACTTCTTCACTTGATGTTATTTTTAATTTGCAACTGTCACGCAGGCTTGCATCCGGTCTTATATACATTGATTACAATGTCATTAGTGTTTTTTTTTTCTCAGTTGTTTATTGGGCCTAAGAATTTTTCCACTTCTGGTGTTTGCCAGTTGCTAGCAACGACTGCAACGTTTGACCGCTTGCTGCTCCCTTTTATAGAAAAAATAAAATGACTCCAGTTCTTATGGCAAGTTCAGTGCGCAGGACATAGTTTTCTCTCCCAAAAAAGGCTGCGCGAACAAAAAGTGTTATCTGCCAAAATCAACAATTATTTTAGTTTAGATTTTACGTTCAGAAAGCTGAATGTTTATTGTTATTAAATACAGAATTTGTATAATTATTAAATACAGTTTCTAAAACGATACAGCGAAAAGTATTTATTTGAAAATGTTTTAGTGTACAAATATATATTATTTGAAATGCTAGCGAGAATAAGAAATTAGGTTTACATTTTGTGAGTGCTTAAATGGCAATAAATAGTGTAGTTGAACTATTTTAATATAGCACAAATACATACATACATACACATAAATATACACAACTAATTGGATTATTTAAAACTAAGGGTATACCTCAAGAAGTGCTAAACGAAGCCTGCGTTTGACTTTGCTTCACTAATTTATTGGCATATATAAACATATATATATATATATATATATATATATATATATCAGTCAGTACATTTATCGTTAGATGCCCTATGTTGGAAATCCACTTAGGATGGTTAACCTTGATACAAGGTGTTCAATTACTTTCTGGTTCAAATTTATAAATATCAATGCACAGTAAAATCTATAACGTTACAAAAGGTGAAAAATGGCGTCGCTTAACACTAGAAGGGGTACAAAGTTTTACTTACAATACTAATAAACTATACGAGTATTTCACACATACTCCTCGGGTGCCTTTTGTACATTGGGTATACGCAAAGTGGACACGGACTGAGACTGGGATTGGGACTGTTGCTGCTGTTGCGGACTCGTTGTGTCGGGTAGCTCTGCTATGTCCTTGAACACACCCATTAAATTCTCATAGCTGGGACCCCAGTTCAGCAAATACTCCCAGCCCAAGGTAGTTGCCGATGGTGAAGCGCTGCCATTTGCCTTGCGATAAATGCCGCTTAGATGATTCGCCAAATCATCATCGCTGGCTACTAAAGTGCTGAGTGAGCCACGAAAAGATGACTCAAATCCATCGTAGGCATGCGGCGGTATCGGCGGCGTCTTTGCCACATTCTGACTCCGACTGGGCTCTCCACTCAGAGCACGCGCCACTGGACTACGACTATCGAGCATGCTCTTGCTAGTGGAGTACTTGCCATCGCCACTCAAGCTATTGTTGTCATACTCGATCTCGGAACAAGTGAAACTATCGTTGCCACTCTCATCCGTCGAAGTTGAGCTGTGCGCATCCACATCACCGCCCAGCGATAGATGAAGTGTCCCACCTGGCACACGCGGCGTGGGCGCCTCACTGCTCGAGGACAGATCCAAGGTGGAGACTAAACTGCAAGTTCTTGGCCGAGCATTGAGACGTTCAATCTCCTCTGCCGTTAGACCCATAGAGGTCTGTGGCGGTGCTTGTGGTGGTGCCACCGATTTCTGCCGACTGGCACTGGAACTTTGACCCGACAACTGGGACATAACGGGACTATTCAGACTCCTTTCGCTGTTGCTATGCAGGGCATCCTTTCCCACACCGCCCGAGCTCGAAGTGGTGGCCAGGAGGGCGCTCTGCAACGGCTTGCCTGATATATCGTGGAGGGTAAGTATCCTCGGCTGCTGTGAACTCAACTCCGAGCTGGGCGAGAGACGGGCCAGTGGTGTGGTCTGGTGGGTGCGTGATGCACTCGTCGACGGCGGTGGTGGCGGTGGCTGGCTACTCTGGTTGGGTACGCGTGGCACAAACGGTGCGTTGACTGCATGGCGAGGGGAATGGCGATGCTGCTGCTGGCTGGCTGCACTCTGGTGCTTGTGGTGCGAATAGGCAGCTACCGGGGGCGTGGTTGCCTTGTACTTACGCATGCCTCCCGCCTCCCGATAACCCTTGTAGTGATACACGATATCGATGTCAGATGGTGCAATTGAGCTGGCATTTTCCAAGTCATAGTGTTCCGGGTATTCGGAGCCCAAATCAACGGAGCTGCCATGATCGAGTGGATGCAACGGATTTGGCGGTGGTATCGAAAGATGATGTTCCTCACGAATCGGTGGACTTTTCCCAACGACTTCACGTTCAATTATATCCGGTCGTTGTGGCCGTTGCTGTGACTGTGGATGATCCCCTGCAGACGGTAATTCACTGCGCTCTTTGAACTTCTTGGTGATAAGCTCGGGACCGCCTAGATGATGACCCGGCTGCCGCAAGTGATCTGTGTTACCCGCTACAAGTGGTGACGGAGAATCATTTGCATGGATGCCACGTGCCAGCACATGATCTGCTGCCTGGCTCTGGGACACTGCAGTTGGTGGATGCTTTATCTTAAATCCAGGCACACCACAACTGAGACTGCCAATCTTTTCCTGCTTCCCGCGAAAACGATAGATGATGTATGATCCGAATATAGCTACGACCAGTATGACAAAGAATACAATAACCAGCGTGATGCCAATACTGAGAGGATCTGCCACTTGGGCAGCATCGACACCAATATCTTTTTCACTACAGCCCAGCTCCACTTTGCCATGCTGTTTCACTTCGTGGAAGATGCTGCCGGATCCATTCAACGGCTGCAACTCGTTGTTAATGGTAAAGTTGGCAATGCAACCGGCAAAGGGTTGCGCAACATGAATGGGTGCACCACCTACACTCAGGGTAGACAAATAGGGGTCCAGAAAATCATGAACACCAGCTACATCCAACTCATCGCCCACCTGCTGTCCATCAATGAACAAATGGAGCGTGCGACTCTGGCTATGAAGACTCACATTATGCCACTTGCCATCATTCAAAGCAGCTGGCTCCTGCACCGTCATGTTGATGGTCAAATGTTGTTTCGAATAGTAAACAAGCTTGCCATCCAGTAGAGACAACGAGGTATACATTTGATTTGTAGCTGCATACAGGATCAATCCATGTGACTTGAAGGTGCGGAAGAGAAAACTCAATAGCTTGGCAGGCTCACTGGAGTTGAAAATTGAAAGACGCTTCGAGCGGGTGCCATGGCCATGGGTGTACCAGGCACTGTTTCCATTATATAGATTGTCTAGCAGCTGCATGCGTCGATATTGTGGAGATATTTTGAATTCTAGATAAGCACCGCTGCTAAGTCGCACCGGCTGAAGTGAGTCCCCGCAGTCAGGTGAGAGCAGTGTACCACCACATTGGCAGAGGGATGTCGACCAGCGATCGATACACTGACCCGCAAAGCTGCTGCACCTTTCCGCTGCAATTGCTGGCTGGCAAGCCTGTCTACTGCAGCCGGGCAAAATGCCTTGCTGTTGCATGGGCGAACTCAAATTCAAGGAGCGTCCATTTATAGAGACACTGTGAACGCATCCCACAAGATCATCACTGTGTATTTGCCCCGGGCGCTCGAGCACGGGATCAGCGGATTGTAGTCCGCCAATCAGCAGCGGTTGCTTGTTGAAGTTGAGAGTGCTGCAAGGTAAGAAATAATTTTATTTTGGAATGAGTTATCAGTCGCAGATTAAGCTTACCCAATAGTCACCACGTCGTCCGCATAGCAGCTGGCATCTCCGGGATTGCACTCGGAGCATACATCGCCCGATTCCGTGCACTTGCCAACGCTCAGGGACATAACTCTTCCATTGCGTGTGGCGGTCACCTTGTGCCAACTGCCGTCGGCCAGATTAAGGCCAGCCACCACAGTGCTGATGGCCGTACGAGAGCCACCCGATGAGAAATGCGCCTGACCCTTGACCAACTCAATAGCCAAAAAATCCGAACGTCCACCGTTCTGCAAGCCGTAATTATATACCAAAAGTGCTGTTGGTTTTGTGGTGGCAAACACAATCGAAATATCATTTGTGGTCGGATCCAGCGAGGGAAAACTCATGAAGGAGAGCGGTTCAAAGCCGTAACTGAAGCGCTCGCAATGACGTCCGTAACGACCCGCCGGACAGCTGCATTTGTAGCTCGGCTTGAGGCTGATGCAGAGGCCACCGTGCAGACACGGATTGGGACGACACGAATCGGCAATGCTCTCGCATTGGCTACCCCGATAGCCAGGTCGGCACAGACAGAAGTAGGACGCGCCATCCGGACTGCGCTGGCAACTGCCACCATTGCGACATGGTTTACCCCAGCAGGCATCGCTGCGCTCCCGCTGACACTGTTTGCCCTCCCGGTGCGTAGGACACTCGCACTGGTAGTCGTTACCCATGCGTCGACACTGGGCCTGTCCCTGGCATGGACTTGGCAGACATGGATCCTGGCGACGGGCGCATTGTTCGCCTGCATAGCCCTTGGCACACTGGCATGTGTAGTCGTGAATAATGCGTGGTCCACTTAGAATGAGCGAGGGAGTATCTACAATCCTATAATGATGCGTATCCAGCAGTCGAATCGAGGCACTGCACATGCCACCATTGGCACACACCTCGGGTGTGCCACAAGGCTCATAGCCTATGATGACTTCCGTGCGCAGCAGCTCAGACAGAGCCGAACGTTTCTCCCGCAAACTCTCGACAATCTGACGGGGTTGCTGATAGGTCAGGTTGGAGTTGCGCACGACCAGGAGTGCTTCTACATCCGTACTGCTGGCATTATTGTTGTTCATGTCGATAAGGCTGTAAATAAGAACCTCATCATTTGCAGCAAAGCGAGACTTGAGCAACTCCAAGATGGAACGATAGTGATGCTCCAGAAATACTTCCGCCGTCATATTCCTGATAAGAAGGGGCAAAGTGTTGGCCAACGTGGCATTGTTGTACGCTTGAAAATCCACGGTGACCCTGGAACTAACATCGGCGTGTTTTCCATCATTTCCGGTCACACTATACACATACGACATGGGCGTTGTTAAGGTTGTTGTGTACAGATCACAACCACTCTTTATGGTCAGCTGTCCACTGCGCTGTAAACGACAGCGATAGTCGCCGACAATATCCACATCATTGGGATGAACGTCGGCTAGTTTTGTGTTTGTGGGCATTTCTCCATTGAATATGCTCACAGCCAGATGCACAATCCGCGCCGTGGATGGATTATCATTTTGGTCGAGCACTTTTATCACCAGCCTATGCTGGGCCTGCTGTTTTGGATTGCCACTGTCCTCCACCTCAATAATGGCTTCCAGCATGGGAGTGCTTTCGCGATCGTAACTTGCCGTCGAGCTCACCATACCCGTATATTTATCGATGCTCAAGAGGGACTTATGTTTTCCGCCCACAACTTTGTAGCTGAAAGGACCACCATTTTCGGGCAGATCGGGATCGCTGGCAGCGAGCGTCATTATCGTCGTACCCGCTGGCTCATTCTCGGATATATAACCGAGCAGACCCTCGGGAGTAAATGTAGGTCCGTTGTCATTAATATCGTCGAGATCGATGCGCACCGTTGCCGTTCCTGTCTGCGGTGGCAGGCCCGTATCAATGGCACCTATAACCAGATTATAGTGAGCAATATCCTCACGGTCCAAGAGTGATGCTGTGCTTATCTCCCCCGACTCGGCATCGATCTTGAAGTTCTGTTTAATATTGCCATTGATGATGGAGTAACTGAACTGATTGTTCTGCAGTCGGACATCCTTGTCGATGGCCTTCACTGTGGTGACCACGGTGCCTACAGTCGCTGACTCGATGATTGTAGCCGTGTAATATCGTTTTACAAACTCCGGAGGATCATTGCCGTCCTGTATTGAGATGATGACCTGTGCCTCATCTGTATCATTTCCTCTTATGCTGCCATAGTTCTTAGCCATGACCATGAGCACAACCCGATTCTGAGTTTCGCGATCCAAATTCCGGGTCACATGTAATGAGCCTGTGTTCGTGTTGATGCCAAAGCCCCTATCATTACTGGAACCCACCAGTAAATAATATATTCGGCCATCTTCGCCGATGTCCTTATCCGTGGCCTGCACCGAACCCACTGCGGTGCCCACAGCCGACGTTTCGGATACATCAAAGTGGAAAACAGGCTGAACAAATTGTGGATAAAACTCATTAACTCCCAAAATATGAACGTACAGCATCGCATAACTCTCCATAAAAGAGTCGGGATTTTTCGCCTTGATCTGTAGCATATATGTTCGGCGTTCCTCGTAGTCAAAACTGGCGGCAGATAAAATTGTGCCATTACTCACATGAACACTGAAGAAATGATGATCTGTGCCACTGGCCAGAAATGAATAATGGATGATGGCATTTTTTGGTGAATCCTTATCGGTGGCGTGTGCCTGAAATACATTTGTCCCGACAGGCTTGTTTTCCGCTATATAGCCATGGTATTCGGATTGATTGAAAATCGGTGGATTATCATTGACATCAGTGAGTATAATCGAGAGCATGGCCACAGCAGACAGTGGCTTGTAGCCAAGATCTTCGACTGTTATGTTCAAGTGGTATTCCTGCAACAGATCGTAGTCCAATGGTTGCGTTATTGTTATGGCACCCGTTCGCTCATTAACATTGAAATCACGCCTCTCGTTGCCGCCGGAAATGGCGTAGTGCAGCATGCCATTGGGTCCATTGTCCTTATCCGTTGCGGAAACCGTGAGGATAGTTGAACCAATTGGCTCGTTTTCAGGCACAATCACTTGATAGCTTAGAGCACTGAATTCCGGCGGATAGCGATTTTCATCCGTAACAATTACAATGACCCGTGTCTGATCGGACTGAGGGGGAACACCACGATCCGTGGCCTTGACGTTGAATTCAAAACGTGAGTTGGCTGGCACATCAATGGGCCTTATCAGTGATATCCAACCGTCATGTTTGTTGATCGTAAAATACGCACTTCGATTCGAGTTGATAAGGGTGTAATCAATCTCCGCATTAACACCCACATCAAAGTCATCATTGGCGTGTACTCTTACAACCAGCTGACCACCCTGAGCATGTTCTGGTAATGGTGATAGATATTCCATCTGCTCGAATTTAGGTGAATTATTATTGGCATCGACTATATTTATATTGACCAGACATTCCGTATAGAGTGGTGGCTTGCCATTATCTGTGGCCAAAATAGTCAATGCGAACATGTTCTCCGGCGAGCTGATGTACTGTGAGTGCTTGTACTGGATTTGAGTTTTGCTAAAGATCTCACCCGTGGCGGGATCGACACTAAATATGGGGGATGGTGACTGTAGAGAGTAAGAGATAACAGAATTGGGGCCCTGTTTATCCCGATCTGTGGCAATAATCTGACCCACAAAAGCAACCGCATGTTGCAGCTCTGGGAAATTGAAGCTGTAGAAACTGTGCTCAAACTCTGGTGCATTGTCGTTCTGATCCTGAATGGTTATCGTAATCGGGGTCTCTGCCCGCCAAGCACCATCCGAGGCTACAACCTTCAATATATATTCATCCTGTTGCTCTCGATCGATTTGCCCGGCTACCGTAATATTTCCACTCACCGGATCAATTTTGAATTTTTTACCCGGATTGTCACTGAACGTATACGTGGCGATCGCATTTTCACCCAAATCCAAGTCGGAAGAGGTAACCGATATTACGAAACTACCGATTTCAGCATTTTCGGTTACGTTCAGCGAATAGAGACGCGTAAACTTGGGTGGGTTATCGTTTTTGTCCAGTAAGTGGAGCAGGACACTTGCCGTACCCGTCAACTGAGGCACACCCTGATCCACTGCCTCCACTACGAGTGCATAATCGCTGATCTCTTCTCGATCTAGTCGCATCGTCGTATATATTTCTCCAGAATCGGCAATTTCAAAGGTGCCGTCGTAGTCATTTTTGAGTCTATAACTGACCTCTCCATTTTCTCCAGAATCCTTATCATTCGCCTTGATGGCGACAATAAGTTGGGGTGGTGATTCCTCCTCCAATATTTCTGCGTTGTATATCAGCTTCTCCATCACGGGTGGGTTATCATTGGCATCCGTAACGTTAATGTTCAGTAGGGTCACAGTGCGAAGACTTGGTCTATCCGAGTCGGCAGCCTCAACCCAAATTTCATATTGATGAGTCTGCTCGTAATCCAGACCATCTGGTCCGACACTGAGCACGCCGGTATTTGGTTCAACTTCAGCCGCGTTTCCCATATTGCCACCAGCTATTTTGTATCTTAAATTGGCAACGGAACCCTTCTTTGGCGATGTTGCTACTAATTTGGCAATCATTTTTCCCGGTTGCACATCTTCTGGCAAATTGAATTGAGTGATTGGCATGTAGGAAAATTCGGGAAATAGTTCCACGGGGCGCAGTTGCACGGTCAGCTCAGCTGTCGAGCTGAGAGGTATACTTCCTTGATCAGTTGCGTGAATATTTACGTTATAGATAATGTCCGCGTTAGGCTTATTTTTCTGTACCAGCTCCGTTTTGGTGCGTATAACACCCGTTGATGGATGCACCTCGAAAAATTGTTGGTCCTTACCACTGATATTATACATGACCATGGCATTCACGTCATCATCCGCGTCCGTTGCGCGTGCCCCAAACACAAACTCCTCAGCCCGTATATTGTTGGGTACAACAATATTGAAAATGCTCGCCTCAAACTTGGGCACATTGTCATTGGTATCCGCCACTGCTATGGTCAAATTAACAGAAGTTGCCCGTGGTTCGGTAATCGAACTGTCCTGAGCCATTAGAGTTAGGTGATAGATGGCTATAGTTTCCCGATCGAGTACAGAAGCAGTAGTAATTTCACCTGTATCCGTGTCAATGTGAAAATCCATCATGTGTTCTCCGAGCAAATTAAACCGGAGCTTTGCATTCAATCCGGCATCTTTGTCGGTAGCAACTGGCCTCAGCACCAGCGAACCAATAGGAAGATTTTCCTCGATCAGCGCGTGATAATATTGAAGTTCAAAAACGGGTCCATTATCGTTGATGTCCTGTACCTCAACACGGACAATACCTGTATTAGATAAGGGCGGAGATCCCGTGTCCATGGCGACAAGCGTCAATATGTACTCGCTCTGCAGCTCACGATCGAGCGATCGAAGCAAGACTATTTCCCCACTTGAGGCATTGATGCGAAACAGATCCGCATTGCCCTCCTTAAGAAAGTATCTGACTTGTGAGTTCAAAGGCGGAGTATCTGCATCGTAAGCTTTGACGGTCAGCAAATAGCCATCGTTGGGTGGTAGGGTATTCTCCATGACGCGTGTTATATATGGGGAGTCGAGAAACGTGGGTCGATTGTCATTAATGTCAATGATGCTGATGATCAGTTCAGCCGTATCACTTGAACTCTCCTGCGGCGCACAATCCTCGGCCCGCACCGTCAATATATATCGGGACTTACGTTCGTAGTTTAAATTTTTTGCCACTCTTACAACGCCGGTGTCCTCACTAATGCTAAAATCTCGATTTTGATCACCAGTCACTATGGAGTAACGCACTCGACCGTTGTCGCCCTCGTCCTCGTCAGTGGCCGAGACTTGGAGCACCATAGCACCAATGCTGGCATTCTCCGCCACGGATGCGGAATATTGCTTTGGATCAAAGACAGGAATGTTGTCATTCTCATCGAGTATTTTGATCTTTAGCTGTGATTGTGTCGATAGTGACGGATCTCCTCGGTCCCGTGCTGTTAAATTCAGTACATAGCTTAATCGTAGTTCGCGATCCAAAGCGCCGGCTACTCGCAGGATGCCATCGGTGGGATTTAGGGTAAATGGCAGAGTCTCAGAAACTTCATTGTCATTTTCTCCAAATTCGGGCGCCTCGTCAAGAAAATAATCGATGTAGCCATTGCGTCCCTCATCGTTATCAATGGCCTTCACCGTAAACACAACCGTATTCAGGGCCACATTCTCCATCACCGATGTCTCGTTTGCGGAAACAATCACGGGCGCTTCGTCATTAATGTCTTTGATAAGTATCATGACCTGCAATAAAGAGAAATTATATGTAGAAAAGAAAAGTAATTAACGACGTCGACGCTCAGATAAAAAACCATACATTTAGTAAATCTTCATTCATATGTCGTTGATTACTAAATAATTCAGAAATTCATTTTAAAAAATATGTATGTAAGGAAACGTTTCTCATTTTTTTCTTAAAATATATAAACTTTTTTTTTTAAATACAAGAAAAACTTCATATGTTTTCTGAGTGTATCTACCATACATACTTAACGATTAAATAGGACTAAGAATTTGTGTCACATCTTTGAACAATGGCCGATGATCTCATTAAAACTGGTTTCAGCAAGTGTTAGAAGTTTTCATTTAATTATGGATTGACAGAGTACAAATTTTAGCCTGACTACGCAAAGATTAGACAGTTACCTCAATTTTTTTTTTGTGTATATCTTAAATATTAATTATAGTGGCTTACCTGCACCGTGGATGATAGACGCATTTGTTTTTGCTGAGCTAAAAATTGATTTTGCTGATGTGTCTTAAAATAGCGGCGTGGCGAGCGATATTTGAGTTTTAGCTGAGATTCCTTAAGCTCACTGAAAATGGCCAATTCATCGGCACAATCTCGGGCAGTGATTGTTAGGGTATACGAACTAAGATGCTCCCGATCGAGCTGACGACGAGTGTATATTGTTCCATTGCTATTGATATCAAAGTCGTTGTCCACATCTCCACCTGTTATGCTAAACTCAATAAGGCCGTTGTTACCTGTACAACAAATGGGAATTATTTTTTGTAATAAATTAAATATTTAGAGCTGTACCCGAATCAATATCCTTGGCTGAGACAGTCACCACTTCGACCCCAATGGGTACGTTTTCAAAAATTTCACTCGAATAACTCATCGGATCAAATAATGGTGTATTATCGTTCAAATCGAGGACATTACAATAAACTGTAATCGTAGTTGTTAGGCTGGGCTGTCCGTTGTCTTGTGCCTGCACAATCAGTATATAATGTTGAACCTGTTCAGAGAATATGAATGTAGAATGTTGAGGGTAAAGTGCTATATAATAAATAGTCGTATATCTTACTTCCTCGTAGTCCAATTTCGCTGTCAGAGTAAGTGCGCCCGTTTGAGGATTTAAGCTGAACACATCGTTGGCCCAATCGGAAATAACTGCATACGAGACCTGAGCATTCTGTGCCAAATCTGCATCTTTAGCCACAATTTCGCCAACTTGATAGCCACGTGGTGCATTCTCGGGTATGTCAAAAGAGTAAACCGACTCCTCAAAAACCGGTGGGTTATCATTCGTGTCGTCCACCTTCAAAATACAAGAAATTAAGTATATACAGTTGCACAGTAGTACTGCTGCTCAAGTTGGATTTACTCCTACCTGTATGATGACATCGGCTTCCGTATACTGGACACCATCACTCACGCGTATCCGCATCTCGTAATTGTCCTTTGTTTCCCGGTCCAAGGTGTCTTTTAACTGAAGCTTTCCAGTTGTTGGATCCAACATAAACTTTCCATCATGACCGTCGGTTAGGGTAAAAATCATACTACTCGTAATATCGGGATCAGGATCAGTTGCGCGTATTGTCGCTATAGTGAGACCGATTTCCAAATCTTCGCTTACAGTAAAAAATAAGGGCGTGTCAAGAAACTTCGGTGGACTATCATTTTTATCCAAAACAGTTACTTGAACCTGAAAGTAAAGGGAGGAAATTCATAGGAAAAAAACATTTTCACTTGGAACCAAATATAAAAAGTTATTTATATTGTTTAATTATTCCACAAGAGACTTTCAACACCCTTCGAATATCTGTTGCTCAAACTGAAAGCAATGTCAGCACTTTACACGCGGTTAAAACATATTTAAAATAAACGCACATCCCGAAAAAATAAGACATGGCAATCGTTTTAAATCAAAGAAACAATAAAATTGATTGAAATACTTTTAGCACGCAAGCCGCAGTCGCAGCAAGAGCAACAGCCACAGACTCATACACACACACATACACGCACACACACACGCACACACACATACACACACACTAATTGGAATAAGCTCGCTCTTGTCTGACTGGCAGGCAGCAACTTGCTGGAAGCAATGCGCAGAACTGGAACTACTCGTATACACATTTGCATGCGTGCATTGCTGGCATACCTACGCATATAAACAGAGCTTGTCAGAATCACGGATGCAAAGACTACACTCAAAAAAAAAAATCACCAATGTTTGCACCCTCTTATTCAGAAAATACATTTGAGCCATTTATGATCTAAATCTAAATCTAAATCTAAATTTCTGGCTGGATGTTTTTTAAAATTTAGAAAAAGATATCTAGTTTTCAGAGTGCTTTTACTATGTTCATTTTACTCGCTGTTTATAAATATTTTGTAGAAAATAGAACACATATTTAAAGAAAAGAAAATCGACTTATTTAAGACAAGCCCCTCTAAATTTTAGAAATTTGTTCTCCCAATATTTATTCATTAGAAAGTTTTTCTAATTTTTATGTAAATTTTTATTTTAGGGCAACTTTTTTAATTTATTTATTACATTTAGGGCAATTTGTTTTTCTGAGTGTACGCTGAGCAAAACCAAATGGAAGCGACCGGGAATCAATATTGTAGCGCGACGTTGGCTGAAGGGCCGAGGTTGGCCAGTGTTCAACAGCAGCCCCAAAGATGTTTACTGTTGCGAATTCTTTTATTTCTTACTTGTGGCCTGAAAACAGGTCGCAAGATTGTGCAGTTGTTGGTATCAACAAGACCCGAGCTATACTCTGCCTGTGATGGGTCATCGAGATGAAACGAAATAAAGTTAGCGCCTAGACTGGAGCAACGAAAACGATATACCTCGAGAAGGGCTTCGTAGGGTATTGGGACAAAATTAAAGGCAACTGCCAATGGAACAACTTATGTATTATAATTTTATCCCTGCGGCCTATTTAAACAGTTTTTGGTTTTTGGTGAGCGTCTCTTAAAGCATCCATTCAGAAGAAATCGCATGAAAAAAGGAGACTTGTTTTTTTTTGCGATTTGCATTTCAATCCATCTGCTAAAAGTTTTTGGTTTTTTGTATAATCAAGTTTTCATATCTGCAGTAGACATTAAAAGCGCATTAGTGCGGTCTTAACTCATACCTGATAAGCCCTTAAAACAGAGACAGTAATGTACGACTGGACGCCAACAACCACGACGGACAAAAGTAGTTTTTTATACCTTGTTACCGAAGATGCATAAGAGTATATTGAGTATATTTGCGAAATGTCTGACCGTATGTATGAATGAAACTTGGAATGTATAGTAGTAGACTGCGATAAATCGATAAAATTTGATAAACGCAAATTATTAAAGCTAATCTAATACAATTTAAAAGCTACAATTTGGTAGGTTGGCTGCTGACGATGTTCTTCAAAGAAGGGCAATAGCCACGGCCGCTCAAATTCCAAAATCATATATCTCCAGCAATATTAGAAAATATAGAAGCCACATTACTAGAAACTCTTTATAATATTTTTAATTCCGCAATTTTCAAGGCTCACTTAGAGGTAGTTTACTAGGAGCCCCCTTTAATACCCCTATTGTTATCAGTGTATTCCGCAGTCGCATACTTTCGACTGCAAAGTTCTCTCTTGTTTTGCTGCTGGGAGATTATAAGAGCAGCTAGCAGCCAGCAGCTCCGCTATCTTTCCCATAGCCATCAGTTGAAGTGGAATGTGAATTGTGGAATGTGAAAATGTTAACTTACCTTTGTGCGGGCAGTGCGTGGCTTGCCTCCCAGCGCAATGGCATGGACATCTATCTCATAGGTGGGAGGGCCGGCTTCCCGGTCCAATTCGACTGCTGTCGATAAAATGCCCAATTTTGCATCGATATCGAAGAGTCGATCGACTTGCACTCGCACCCCTGATGCCGATGATGATGATGATGCTGATGATATGGTGACATTTGTCACAAAGTACTCGATTTCGGCGCCCTCGAGATGAGCGCTTACCGTTAGAATACTCGTGCCGATCGGCTCGTTCTCGTACACTGAGCCAAATAGGGCATTATGCTGCTCGAAAATTGGCTGATCCTCCTCTCGCTCACTCGAGCCGAGTGTTATAATTGTGATGTATGTTTCGGTGCTCTTCCGCTCCCCACTTGCCTCATCGGTGGCTCTTAAGGTCAATTGGTAGCGCACATGGGTCTTGCTCTGCGCCAGACTCGCCTGGCCAAGGGTGATGATACCTGTGTTGCGTTGCAGTTGGAATAGTTCTTGCTGTCCACCAACAATTTCATAGGTGACCAAACCGTTGCTCGAGGAATCCGCATCGCGAGCGAGCACCTGCATCACCTGACGCCCAATGCTTCCAGGTGAAATTGAACCATTCACCAATATTGGGAGAATGGCGGCGTTCATTGAGACAAAGATCGGTGCATTATCATTAACATCTTCCACAATAACCGTGACGAGCTTCTCCGTGGATAGCTGACGCTCCGAGGGCTGAGCCTGGTCCGTAGCCACGACTGTCAAACGAAAATTATCTATGGACTCGCGATCAATCTCGCGAAGCGTGTAAATGACCCCTGTAATTGTGTTGATACCAAAATGACGACCACCTGGCAATTCCGGCTCTTGTCTACTGATCACATACGTCACTTTCCCATTCAAACCAGAGTCGGGATCATCTGCAGTGACCGTAACTATTGGTGTTTTTACGGCAATGCCTTCCTTGATCTGTCTCACAATTGCAGTGCTTGGAAATATGGGAGGATTGTCGTTATCATCCACAACGATGACATTGTAGAGCACCGTTGTAGACAACGGTGGAGTGCCACAGTCCGAGGCAGTTATATTCAGCGAATAGTTCGTGATGTCCTCATAGTCTAAGGATTTATGTAGATATAGACTACCACTTACACTATCAATGTGGAATGTGTCTCGCCGGTTGCCAGCCGTAATGCTGAAGACCACCTGACTATTGACGCCCTGATCCGCATCGCTGGCACGAAATCGCATCAGCTCCGTGCCGCTGGGACTAGTCTCCAAGACAGATATCTCACTGCTCGATTGCGTGAACTCCGGGGCATTATCATTATCATCCAATACTGTGATGGTAATGTTGGCACTTGAACTCAGGGGATGCTTCAGAGCGGCATCCTTCGCAACTACAGTCAGACGATGAATCTCCTGCGATTCCCGATCCAACCGATGTGCGAGGGTCAACAGACCTGTGGCACTATCCAAACTGAATAAGTTTCCTTCATTCCCCGTTACCAATGTATAGTATACATCACCATTGAGACCTTCATCGGCGTCCTGAGTGAATACGTGCATTATATGTGTGCCCTCGGGTGCCTCCTCGGATATGGTCACGTGGTAAGGGGCACGCAAAAATTCCGGCGCATTATCATTGACATCTGTAACAATTATTTTGACCTTGACCTTATCGTGCAAAGGGGGGGTGCCATTATCAGAGACAATAGCTTCCAGCAGCAGATAGTTCAAACCCCCGCCGTTGCTCATATTACGCTCCTCATCCACCGCGCCGACACTATTTTCCGTGCCACGAGGCCTACGCACCAGGGCCTCTCTGTCGAAGGGTCGCAATGTACGAATAAACCCATTATGCGTGTCTATCTTAAAGTCCACAGACTGAGCAGAGACAGTAAAACTTAATTCGGCATTTCGTCCAATATCTCGATCAACCGCAGTCAACTTGCCCACAAATGTATCTGCTGGCGCATTCTCTGGTATATTAAATGTAAATGTGCTATTCGTAAACTGGGGCGCATTATCGTTCTCGTCTATAACGTGAATGACCACGGGCACCACAGAGGATCGCGAGGGTGTGCCAGCATCGTTACAAGAAACCGTCAGCGCATAATAATCACGCTCTTCCCGATCCAGGGATGCTCTTACAAACAAATAACCATCGGGAAAGACGCCAAATTTCCGATCCGAATTTCCATCGATAATCTCATATGAGATGCGTCCATTCGCTCCCAAATCACTGTCCGAGGCGGCGAGGGCAAAGAACCGCGTGTTAACTTTCGTGGTTTCCAGCAGTGATGTCTCATAGGAGGTGTGATCAAAAACTGGAGTGTGATCATTCACATCTGCAATGTGCACGGGAAGACTTAGTCGGCTGCTAAGCGGCGGGCTGCCCCCATCAGTGGCCATAATCTCCACATATAAAACCGAACCGGGATCTGCACGAATCGGCTTCTGCAGGTAAATCACACCCGTTGCCGAATTAATACGAAACTGTTGATCTGGGTTATAGGTGAAATTGTAGCTGATGCGACTGTTCACGCCGGCATCCCTATCCCTTGCCCTCGACAAGTAGATCTCCTGACCCACAGCCGTATTCTCTGGCAGCGAAATCGACGTATCCGCATCCCGATCCTGTGCAAAGCTTGGTGCATTGTCATTCAGGTCGAGTATTGTGATGTGAACGTTGCACTTGCCATAGGCAAACCCAGACATCGAACTCGATGTATTTGTACTACGAGCCACGACAATCAGTTGATATTGCGACTTCGTCTCGCGATCTATGCGACGGGCTGTGGAGATGCTACCGCTCGATGGATCAATGGTGAAGTGTTCGCCTTTGTCGCCATAGATGATGAGATACTCGATGGCAGCATTGCCAAAAATTGGCTGCCTTTTCACTTGGACACGACCAACTTCGCGAGCCAATTTTGGATGCTTCTGCTGCTGCTGCTTCTGCTGCTGCTGATCGGCATCCTCGACCACTTGAAAATCATAGCCATTGTGTGAGCCAAAATCGAGCGACTCTAGCTTCGATTCTAATATAATCTCCACAACGGCATCCTGTGCAGCGCGTCGTTCGCCCGCATCTCTTGCCGAGATGCGCAGATTGTAGTAGGATTTGTGCGGAGGTCGCTTGAGATTGGCATCGCCACGTGGTGGCATATAGATGACTGAGCCAGTGCGCGAATCGATGTGGAAGTGGTTATCGCCGCCCGATTCTAGGTTGTAGGTAATTAAGGCGTTATCACCATCATCGCGATCTGTGGCCGTGACATTCAACAGACTGCGTTGCATATTGTTTTCCTTCAACGTGTATATATAGTGCTTTGGATAGAATTCTGGATTATTATCGTTGACATCGGCGATGCTAAGGTAAACAGTTGCCGTGGCCGATTGTGGTGCTGGTGCGCCCTGATCGCGTGCAATCACAAAAATTTCATAATTCGCCATTGTCTCACGATCGAGCGGTTGGCGCGTCATTAATTGGCCCGTTATAGAGTCGATAGCAAATTGTTGCGGGTACTGCCGTTCCACGCTGGCAGCCAACGAGAATGTGACCGAGCCGTTTGTGCCCTGATCATTGTCTGTCGCCGAAAGCAAGGCGATCAGCGCCGGTGGAGCAACATCCTCACTGAGGCTCACATTTAGCTGTGGCTGCCCAAAATGGGGCGCCTCATCGTTCTCATCCAGTATGGTGACCTTGAGTTGAGTATATGCGAACTTTGGATTGGGGCCACCATCTCTTGCAGAGATGCTTAACTCCACGCTAGCCTGCACTTCCCGATCGAGTGGACCAGCAGTTACTATCAAACCCGTAGCTGGATCGATGTTGAACCATTTGAGTTCGTTACCCGTGAGGATTTCATAGTATACTTGTGCATTGACTCCCGTATCCTCATCGGTGGCTGCAATTGAGGCTACAAAGCTGCCCGTTGGCGCCAGTTCACTGAGCACCGCCGAGTACTCCGACTTCTCGAACACGGGCTCGTGATCATTCACATCGTTCACATTGATGATCAAATGTGCGATCGCTTTCCGTTCTGGAGTTCCTTTGTCTATGGCCACAACAGTTAAATTATATTTGCTAATCTCCTCACGATCAAGCACACCATTAACGCGTACAATATGAAATAGGGGCGTCTTCTCCAAACGAAAATGATGCAGTTCATTGCCGGAAATGATGCGAGTGGTTGTCTCTCCATTGAGACCATCATCCGAATCAATTACGGAGACGGCAGCAACAACTGTGCCATTGCTGGCATTCTCATCAACGGTGGCCACGCTGCCCGTGGGTGGAAAATACTGGAAACGTATAATGGGATCGTGATCGTTGGTGTCCAACAGATTGACGGTGACATAGGTGCGCCCATCCTGACGCGGTGAGCCATGATCACGAGCAAAAACTGTGAAAACACAACTCTTCTGGATGTGACCCCGGCTCAGGGGTTCCCTAGTCAGTTGACTCGTAGTCTGCTGTGGACAATTGAGGCGTTCTGTGGTGGAAATAACACCCGTCTCCGGATCAACCGTGAACTGATGCTCCGTTTCTGCCAGGTAATAGGTGATCTTGCTATTGTCACCCAAATCATTGTCTGAGGCCATCACTTGGAGCACCGGTGAACCGGGCATAACAGTTTCATTTAACGTCACGCTGTAATCGCTGTGATCAAAAATCGGTGGGTTGTCGTTAACATCCAGTATTGTCACGTTAACCTGAAGGAATCCTAGTCGGGGTGGAGTTCCACCATCGCTGGCAGATATATTCAGCTGATAGCTGCCGCGAGATTCGCGGTCCAAATTGCCCGTCGTCTCTAGATGCAGGTAGGAGGTGTCCCCGCTGGGATTCGTGGTGGTAACTAGACGAAATTTATTATCCAAATTACCGGCGACGATCTCATAGTGATCGGTCACACCATTATCACCGATATCCGCATCCGTTGCCGCATCGAGCAGTAGACGAGTTCCGGACACTGCGCTCTCCGAGAAGGAGACCGCAATACTCGCCTCTGGAAACTCCGGTGCATTATCATTGATATCGAGCACTTTGATGCGCACTTCGATGGGATATGTGGGTTGTGACGAGAGCACCACCAGATCATAATGACTCCGCATACCCTCACGATCCAGGACAGCGTTCGTCTTCACTTCACCCGTGATCTGATCAAGGGTAAACTCTCGCGGTGGCTCATTGAAGCGATAGGTGAACTTTGGTTTCGTCGGGATGAAACCGACGAGTGTGCCACGAGGTTGTCCCTCGAGCACCTCAAAATCCGCGCTGGTATCGACGGCTCGAGATTGCATTTCACCCGTCGGCGAGGAACTGCGACGACGTGGAAACGCCGCATATTGTTCATAGGTTGTCGCATAGCTGCGTCCCCGTGGCGCCGCCGGCAGCTGTGACGTGGATGGTACCTCACTCGCTTGGATTAACACAAACGTGGCTGCCACCACAACAATCAGCGGCAAAAGTTTCCCCCGTCGTTTGCCGTGTCTCGAGAGGAGCGTGTGGTGCATCTTCTCGATGAACCTAAGTGGTTTTGTTGGTTTTCGTAGATTTTTGTTAGTTTTACTTTTTAATGTTTTCATTGGCGACTGGCTTATGTTTTTGTACTATGTATATCTCAAAACACGACATTTTCTTAGCTAGTTTTGAATCTGAAAGTAAAAAAAAGAAAATTAATAATTATCTGTGAGTAAGCCAGGAATTTAAGAACTGAATAATAACGAGCCCACTTATACCTACACATATATATAAACAGTAAAGTATATTTGCTAAATAAATTTTAATTTGGAAGTGTGACTTTGGAACTAAGCACAAGATATCTCCATTCTGTTTTTGTATTTTTTGTACATTTTCGTGTCTCTACGGCCACTGAGCACATCAACACTTTTATAGTCCGTCGAGCATAAAAA
Organism: Drosophila multiciliata; assembly: GCA_037043605.1. Classification (NCBI taxonomy): domain Eukaryota; kingdom Metazoa; phylum Arthropoda; class Insecta; order Diptera; family Drosophilidae; genus Drosophila; species Drosophila multiciliata. The sequence goes on along the minus strand of JBAMBF010000103.1, from coordinate 18,186,027 downwards.
TACCACTTGGCTTTTATGGGCGTATGAGAAAAAGGCGGCGCATAGCAGCCAGTTAACATAATAAAGTATTTAGATCTGTAATAACAGTTAATTACATTCCACATTGTTATTTTTATCAATTTTCTGTTTTCTTTGGTAAATTCTTCAATATATTTAAATAATGCATATAGAACCAATAAAATGCTCAATTAAAGAAATAATCAAATCCAATTCATGCACTGTGAAAAAAAGGGTAATGTTTAGTGTAACGTTAAGTTACTATTGCCTAAGCCCATGATATCAAATAGTATGAAAGTATAATATGAACAAGAATATAAATTCCGGGATAGTTGGTATGCGCCAAAACCTACACTAGACAGAAACAACTTTGTCAACAAGACAAAAAGAACGAAATAGGAAAAGGCGAATGGATCTCGAATAACACCTAACACCTATGGTAAGAGTAGTATTGTGTATTTAATTGCGGGTCTAAAATATGCTCCCAACACGACTCGCTTATATTTGTTTCAACGTTTGTGCATACAAACAATAAATGTCTGAATATGTATTTGTGTCTTTTAGGTTCGTCGTAAATTCGTTACCCCTGATTTGTTAAAGTTGTCTGAAGCTTTTCAAGCCGAACTTGGTCATTAATCTTTAAAATCTACCTACTATAATGGTATTGTTATTCTTTGTTGCTGTGCCCGTCGTTGACTTTTATTTTTTCAAAGATACTTAAGTTATTTGTATAATAACACTAGCGCATGCCCACATATATATGTATGTTGGTAACTGAATGCATACACATGCCTTCAGTATCTGCATATGTGTCGGGCTTTTGTCTATCCAAATGCCACTAGCATGAGTAATAAGACTTTTCAGTGTGTTTTCTTCATTCTTTCGTTTTTTGCCCTATATTAAAATTAATTTCTTCGAGTTAATTTATACTTAGATTCAGGTTCAGATTTAAAAGAGTTATATCTTCACGCCTATTAATATGAAAATGTAAAATGTACATATATAGTTGTACGAGCTATTTTTAAGAGATCATAAATTCCATATCTGTTGAAGATTCAGCTATAGATTTGCAATGCAAATTATAACAAAAGACCAAGGCATACAAAGAACTTGGTTAGCCGCTGGCCAAGTTCAAAATTCGTAAGGAATAATAATCGTATCCAAGATAGCCAAGTCGAATCAATGCGCGTCGCTAAAAGGCGCCTACAAGTATAGCATATATATATACACACACACACACTTGCAAACACAGAAAGATATATATATATATATCTATATATATAGAGGGAGAGAGAGAGAGTCAGAATAATGTATGATCTTTATTTTTATGAGTTTTTTCTTTATTTGTGCTTTTCACTTTATTACTACAGCCAGCTAGCTAGCTCGGCTGAAAGAAAACGTGTTTTTCATATTTCCATATTCATTTACATTTCGTTGCCAGCCGCCGATATACCTGCTATAAATGATTACTTATTGGACACACAAACAGACAAAGGAAACAAGATTACTTATTTATAAGAAAGCGTATTATTCTTTTACTGTTTTCATTCGATGACTCTTAGGCATTCACACAAAAGAAAAACCTCTATCGATTTAAGCTATTACGTGACAGCTACAAACTCCAACTCCAACTCAAAACCCAAACTCAAAACTCCACTCAGCCTCCACCGACAACACGACAAAAGACGTCAACCTTTACAGCAAGCAACTGGCTGCCTACGTTGCCGTTGAATTATAAAAATTCAGCAATTAATCTTGTTTGAGTTTGTTGCGTTGAATTCAAGTTTGTTTTGCTCTTGCTTTATTTCGCTTTGCAAGCTTTCTATCTATCAGTGGTTTAACACATACATATTTTTTCTAGATTGACTTATGGTTTTAAACTTACTATTTCTAACATTCCTCCATATGTATGCATGTCGTATTTGTTTACCGAATAGCTAGAATATACTTGTTACTATAAATATTTTGTGGATTGATTTACGGTCTTAAGTTTTGGATTTCATTTTGAGAATTGTTATTTCATAGATTCTGTATTTATTTATTTCGATATATACATCTTATATTTTTTATTTTTATTTACTTATTTATTTTCTTATACATATTAACTATTAATACTACTTAATATTGACATATGGTTTAAAATTGAGTATTTTTTTTTTGGGAATATCTATTTCAAACATTCCTGTTTATATTGAATTACATAAATATCCATCCTACATTTATTTACATAGATTAGATTATATATTATATATACCAACCATTTTTGTTCACATTTTAAAATAAGCTTTGTGATGATAGGCTTGTTGTTACTGGTGTTGGTTGAGCTGAAATCCATACAGCGTAAATACGACACGCGCACACACAAGACACAAAACAAACACAAATGCAACATCGTCAGACGCAGCATATTTTTTTCAGCAAAACGTGTTTTGCTTCATTTCTGCTCTTGTATTAGCTGCGGCAGTGCGGCCTGCAACGTTGTTGGAATTTTTCACTTATACAAAATACAATAACGACAACAACAGAGACACACACTTACACACTCGCACACACTTAAACAGGCACAGCTCGGTCAGGGAGCGAGAGATGCCCATACGCAGTGGTGGTTGCACTTAATTTACCAACTGCGATGGATCTGATTTGAAATTTATGTACACATATATATGGGATATATGGAAAATGTGTAGGACACGCATCAACACTTTGGCATGAGTATGGGGTATAGATATGTATAACAATGTGATCGAACGAAACCTGAGCATCCGTCGCACCTTCACTTTTTTGTCAAGCGTTTCACGCGCACACGTTCCCTGAACTTAACTCAGCCAACTGCCACTCGCTCTGTGGTCGCAACGTAACTAACCGACTGCCAAGAGCTGAGCAAGAGAACAACTTGCAACTTAGGCAAGTCAGCAACAGCCAGCAATAGCCAGCAACAAAATTATGAACATAGCGGCAGCCAGGCTTCGAAAAGTGGCTTGACAGGTTTAGACCGAGCTCTGCACTGGATAATACACAAAAAAAAATGTCCTAATTTTAAAAAATGTAAAACTAAAGCGTGCGTCTTGTATATGCTTACTGAAGGTACGTACGTATTCGCTATTCATATTTTGTAGATTCATTTTTGCTATACATATTGATATGATCTGATATGAATTTTAATATCCTAATATAAGTTTAAAAAAAAGGTTATGTCTGAAAAAAACCTTGACATTAAGAAAATAAAATATATAAATTTTAAGGTGAGTTACCCCAAGCGCCATTTATAAAATTCATTGGGATTTTTTCTAAGTGCATAGAGGGAATGACTACCAGACGAAAAGGGAGAATTAAAGAGAGCTCGGCTGCTCGGCTCTCGCGCTCGTCATAAAAGTACCAAATGTGGTAGCTTGTTTAATTGTTGTTGTTTTTGTTGTTGCTGCACGCCCCGCGTGCCCCGAGTCGAGTCTTCTACCTGTTGCGTCGCATGCGCATGCGCAGCAGCAGCAGAAACATAGACAGAGAAATGCTGCCATCGCCTGCGTCGTCGCCCGCAACATATTTTTCACTTGTTGCAGTTTCGTTTTTCATTTTCTTGTACCAAAACGTTTGCCAGCCTCAGCCTCAGTTTCAGCTCCAGCTCCGACTCTCTTGCGGCGTGTTCAACATTTCTCCGAGTATGTAGTCGTAACTGGGTGAGTGTGCGCCTTGTCTTTGCTCTATGAAATAAAATTGGACGCGGTCGCTCTCTCAGCGAATACGTGAGGTGCTCGATGAGGATGGTGAGGCCCGCATTTGTTATGTGCAAGCCAACCCAACAAGATTCAATAGCCACCGGCAACTCCATACACAATAAGATTAAAAATTACTTGGCTGCTCACTCCACTTGCCGCTGAATTGTTGCTCGGTTCATTCGTGACTCAGTGTCTCCTCTCGGACTCTCTTTGTCTTTGGAAACCAGAAATTGTGTTTTGCCTCGAAGAAGCTCTAGTTCTGTAGCTGCTGTCCCTCTCTTTTTCTCTCTTTCCCTCACGCCCTCTCCCTGTCCAATTGTGACTCTCTGTCTCTCTGTGTCTTTGGCAGTGTGTTTGTGTCTCTTATTTGTAATTTTTGTTTAGCTTACCACTTCTGCTGGTTGCTTGGATCTGTGCAGTCTTTGGTGTTCGGCAGCGCCACAGAATTTTCGCTTGGCATAGAAACTGGTTTCAAATTAAAATTATCGCTGGTCATTTTTCTTATGGTTAGTTGTCGTTTACTTTACCGCTGTTGCAGTAGATGTCTTTTTTTTGTTCTTCTCATTTTTTTAGTGTTTCGCCCTGCGTTTACTTCCCTTTTGTATTGGCGTGAACAAATGTATGCGTATGCCTGCATGCGTATGATGGACACTGGACTCTGGCACGAGAGTGTGAGGTTATAGGGACTGTAGAGTTAGTTTGCCATGAGCTATCATCAGCTAAATTCCAAGCATTCATGCTGCCGATATACATATGAACATATCGCTCAATCTTATGTTATACTCAGATTCACGCTTAAGTCTAGCTGATATACATTAAAAATTAATTTTATGGAATGCTGTTGCTTCAAAATTATTATTGCTGTCGGAAAGAGTTCAAGTTTGTTGCCTAAGTCTTTTGTTTTTCGCGTGGTCTGGGGCTTGCTTCGTGGCAAGTGGCTTTAGCGTGGCTAAAACACCCCATAAACCACAAACACATAAACAGTAGATATTGAGGGGTTGGTTTTCCTTAAAACTTAACTTCTAATAAACTAGTTCAAGTTCGTTGCCTAAGTCTTTTAAAGTTCGTTGCCTAATTTTTTTAAAGTTCGTTGCCTAAGTCTTTCTATTTCTCACGTGTGGCAATTGACGAGCCAAGCTGCCAGCAGCAGCTAATTACGACTGACTCGTAAAACTGTCACTTAACTTAGTAAAGAGTGCATAACAAGAGACTTTGCTCGATTTTCGATTTTTATGTTTTGTTGTTATTATGAACTGTGTTGTGCTGTGAGTCTAATGCAGCAACAGCAACAGCATCAGCAGCCAGACGGTCAGCATGCAGTCCGGTCTGGTCGCATTCTTATCTTTGAGAAATATTACAATAACACGCAAAGTCCAGGCCAGTCATCCAGCTAGCCAGTCAGCCAGCCAGCCAGCCAGCCAGTCAGCATATTAATGCGATGCTGTTTGTTGCAGTTGCTGCTGCTCCTGCTGCTGCGATTGCTGCCCAAAAAGCGTGCCCATTATAAAAAAGGCTCAGTACAAAAAACCAATAAAAATAGCTTTAGCCCAGCAGTCGTGGCTAGCAGCCTGTACGAGTTGGTGTTGTTGTTATTGGATTATTTCAGTATGGAATTTGGGCTTTAATCGCAACAGCTAAGTATGTGGGCTCAGTGGATGCAGTGCAACAACGTAACATAGTGTTTTGTTTGTTTTTAAGTGAATATAAATATATATTAAATTAAAAAAATTTGACGGAGCGCAGACCAGGGAAGTACCTTAGCTTCTAGTTCAGCTTCTAGGGGAAGTGGTTGCGGTGGTTTAATTCGCCCAGTCTTAATTTTACAATTTCAGCAAATGTTGTATTTAGGGATCTAACTTTGTTAGTTTATTCATAAGAATGTTGAATATAATTTATACTAAAATTAATAGAAACGATTGAAAATATTTAATGCTGATTGATTTAAATTCCTATAAGCTAAACCGAGCGTTGGAACAAATGCGCCAGCAGCTCTGCCTCGCTCAGATCCATTTTATACTTTTGGACTATGTCCTGGACTTTAAGGCGGCGCCGTACATGAGGAGGTTGGTAGCTGCAAAATGTAAAAAAATATATGCATATATATATTAACACATATCCCTTAAGGGTTAGTCCACAACGAATACTTACTTATCATTATCCAAACGTCTGCGACGCGATATGTTCAGGGCCGTTTGACGTACCAAATTGCCCACAACTCGTCGACTCAACACCATGCCATCGACAAGGGGCGTGGCAAAACTCATCCGACCAGGTGGTCCGTGCAGTTTTACTCTCAGCAATCCGGACTGCAGCGAGTGCACGAATATTACGTGACAATCGGCTGCTCGGGGCAACTGCATCGGTTGCAATTCTTCGCCGGTGCGCGCATAGGCCAGAAGATCTTCCACCGGAAAATTCAAATAATCCTCAAAGCTCTCAAGCCACACGAGGAATATCTTTGCTGGCGCTTGGACGAGCAAAGTTGGCTTCGATACCGTTCCCTTACGTCGCGTTGGCGGCACTGGCTCTTTGCCTCTATTACCCGAATCAAGCTCCAAACTGAGATTCCGTGGCTTGGATGATTTCATAGAGCCAGGCTCATCGCCACGAGTCCAAACATTGCTTGCCGTGCTCTGTTCACTGCAATTGCTGGAGAGACTACAAGCGTCCATATCGTTATTATAGAGCAGATTCCATGCATTGGGCACCACAAACGCTATCTCCGACGAGACATCCGCCCAGTAGAGGACACGTTGGGCGCCATTGTAATTCGATTCGTTGGTCACATTGCTGTTCGCTTGTTGCTGCCGATCAGCGCCTTTTAGCGACCACGAATTGTGTGCAAATCCTGTCCAACCGGAGTGTTCGCCGACCTGAACGGGCCATCCCAGCGTTTGCAGCATGTTGGCGAAGTGTGCATCGTAGGATTGATCGTCAGCCATGTTTCCAATTATCTGCTGGGCGCTCGTTTGTCCAGCCTGCAAAGAAAATGACGTATTAAAATAAATTCTATATTTAAAAATACAATAATTGTTAAGGATGTTTAACTCAATATCACCTTCACATAGAAACAATACACCGTATCATGCGTCCTTGCGCTCAGCTTGTCCAGTTTATCCAAATCCGCAGCGAAAGCCGTTGATTTTGTGTCCAGCACAATGAGCGGTCTTTGTGGTGGTGCTAGTGATTCTACAGGATCATTTGGTTTGCGAATCTCAAAACTTAGGAACCCAAAATGGGAGAGAAAGAGTCGAGCTGCATGAAATTCATGGCAGACCGTGGGCGGAACACATTCGTGGGCATGTGACAGACTGTCCACACTATTGTCCGCCTCCGCCCAGGCCAACTTCTCATGGATGCTCTGATTCTCAAGCATCGCCTCAAGCTCACTGATGAGGCTAGCGCCATATTGTTGACGGATCTGATCCAGCGTAGGGATTGAGTAATCGGCAACGCAAGGCTGCACTTTGTCCACTCCCTCGGGAAAATTCTTTTGTTCGCATTCGGGACGTTGTGTGATGTCATTCATGGGTATGGGCCGGCCGGGATTAGCAGCATGGTACTTGATGCCCGACTTGCTGCGTGGCAAATGGCGCAACTGCATCGTCCAAGCATGACGACCAAAAGGACCACGTATGAGCACTGAAAGATGAGCGTTGTTAGAGTAAAGGCGAATTGAAGAGAACAAGGAGGACGAGAAGGACTTCACTTACGCGTAACCGTTGGTTGCGGATCTTGGTCATTGCCTAAAGGTTCCTCAAGCAATGCCAATATCGTTGAGTTCTCCGTCACAAAATACTTAAACTTTGAGATGGCCTGCTCCGCATTGCAAACGCCAACTGAACCATCTTCTGTGGGCAAGGAATTGCAGTGCTTCATCAGTGCCATCTCATCCAGCAGCGATGATATGGATTCGGGTCCGCATTCACTGGGAAAATAGCCGACCTGCTCGAGAATGATGGTAAGAAGATTTTCCGCTGCATCGCGAACACGCATCGAGGCCGGTTTTAGTTCCTTTTCGTCTTTGAATTTGGGTAGGTCGCCATTTTTACTCTGACTTTTGGTGCCCGAAATACCCAGTTCAACGACCTCGAGCACCGTCTGCAGGCAGTCCTTCTCCTGTAGCAGATACGGATGTTGCATCAGCCAGGCGGCGGTACATTGGAATGCCGCAACTATGGTGCTATGCAGATCCTTGCTGTGCGCCGGCGGTGGACGGGAGCACTGATAGCATATGTAGTCACATATCCATTTGACGGCACGCTTGCACTCTAGGGCGTCTGTGGAGATTATTGTTAGGTTTTGACTTGGTTCTACTATTCTCACTAAGGAATCTTAGGTGATTTTCAGATTTGGGTTATTTACAGTGGTGGAAATCATACAAAAATAAACACATACAAATGCAAAGTTATATATGTGTATGTTGGAATTTTAGAAATTATAATACAATTGTTATTTAGAGTTAAAATGGGTGTGGGCAGTGGTTAAAATGTGGGGGATTTGGGCGAAGAAGGAACGCATAAAAAAGAAAAGAAAAAGAAAGTTGTGCATGTGGTTAGTACGTAGCATTTAAGTCAATTACCATTTGTTAATTTCCTGGCTGCCAAATGTGGTTTTCAAAATCAAAAATTTAAAGTGATTGGTGTGTGGAATTTTTTGTGCATGAGAAACGCAACGTGGGAGAATATAAAGTTATTGAGACATGCAAGGGGTGAACACAATACGATACCTGTGTCGCGAATGTGAAGCCGCGCCAAACCAGATAGTAATTCCAGGGCAGCTAGCGAAACATTAAGATCTGTTTTCCACGAGGAGATCAAACGGTGGCACACCAAATATGTTGCACGTACGAATAAGGCATGTGCGTTGTCTGCAAGAAAAAAATTAATAATAATAATAATTAAAAAATACCAAAATAAATATTGTTTGCTATGTAAATAATTTGGAGAAGTAAGCATTAATCATTTGCATGCAACAAAATAATACAAATAATAAAACAATAATAAGTAATAAAATAAAGATTTACCATATGATGCAACGGCCTCAAAATCGTGCGAAAATTCCACAGATATATCATCTGATATGGTCAGACTGGGATAATCGTGGGCCGAAGCCGTAGCTGTCTGTGTTTGTTGAGCGCCAAAGCTAGCCGTGCCACTGGTCAACGAAGCGGAACGCTCCGAGCACGCTGACAACAGCACCAACCACAAAACAGCAAAAATATAAAAAATACAAAAAAAAACCAAAATGCAAAATATATACAAATTTAAAATTTAAATAAAAAATCAAGTAAACGCTGCACTCGAAAAAATTGACCGGAATTTCAGATATTATCCGTTTTATTTGGTAAGCTCCGCTTGACTTACCTTATTATGCAAAAAGTAGATTTCTAGAAACCAGAGATTTTCTTTTCTTATTGCAAGGTAATTTTCTCTTAAAATAAGACAAAATTTCTAATTTTCAGGGTGTTTTTCAGAACTCTAAAATTGGCAATTTTGTTAATAAAAATTTATTCAAGCTTGTTAAAATTTTTAGAAATTTTGTTTTTTAAATTTAGAAATTATTTCGAAAATCAAGAGAAACTTTCTAGTTTTTAGGACAATTTTTTAGTATTTAGGTCAATTTTTTTTTTAAGTGTGGTAAAAAACGACTCGCTTCTAAAGCGGCTGGCTTACCGGAACTTAGGAGATTCTCGTCTTGATGCTGAGCACCACCTGCACCACTTAAATGCTCCGAGCCAGCACCAAGATCGAAAGTCTCCTCGAAGGTGACTGCATCCTGGACACAGAGCAGCAGTCCGCCCAAAAGCATATGCGTGTTCTGAGCATCGAGTTCCACCTGCAGCGCATTCATTAGAATGTTCATTAGACGTGCTTTTAGCTGCATGAAGGTCAACACCCTAAAAAAAGATTAATATAAATAATTATAAATATAATAATAAAATATATATATTTTTTTAATAACATCTATTTGAATTCTGTGGAGCTCACTTATCGCCCGTGTCGCCGGATGCCAAGTTACGTATGGGCAACGCCTGATAGTGCAGTGGGAGCACCATGATCGATAGCAAAATATTTATTGCCGAGCGACGCAGATCAGTGCGGTTAAATGTCAATGCCTGGGTCTTCAGCTTCAAATCTTTGTCGGGCAGCACAATTTCCAATGCGGCTATAAAGCCGGGCAGCAGTACATTAATGCCATCCAGATCCAAACGAAATAGATCCCCCGAATGGAGCAAAATACTGGCCAGTGTTTCATCGCATTCCTTGGACTCGGTGATCTTGAGGCACTGCTGCAGCGCCATATAGAAGCGAGCCAAATAAACGGGCAGAATTTCCTCGCCCGTTTTCTTAGCACAGAATATTTTGCATAGTGTACCAATGGCTTCGGCACGTCCGGATTCATATTTATCGATGGTCAGCGTGGGCGGCAGCGTTGAGGGATCGTTCAGGGAGTTAGGCTGCGACAGCGAAATGGAACCCTTGCGATTCTCCATAATCATCGATGATGGTCGCTTGCTAGCCTCGCATGCTTGTTCTATGCGGAAAGAACCAATAATACTATTAATATGTATTTCACAACAATTACTAAATTAAGAATTAGTCAAAAACAACAAAATTACTCACTTTTGCGGTTCTGGAGCCAAGTGTCGCCACCTATGTGCGCTGCCTCGAACAACCATTCGCCAAATAAATGCAGAATACTGTTACACTTGGGTCGAGCCACCGAGAGCGGAGGGGGGCGTATTTCGTTGCCGATCGACGGCAGTGCTGTGAAAGGGAGTTAAGAGAGTGTGAGAGAGCGTGGGTAAACAACAACAAGAAGAACAACAGCAGTTTGGTGTGGGGGTGGAGGGGAGGTATAGAAACGACAAGCGCAGTTTCACAACACTCACAGTTGATGCTGCTCGATGAGGGCGGACCCGAGGTTGGTGTTGTTGGGGCGGCGGCGACGGCGACAGCATTCGCCGAACTGCGTGTTAGGCTGATAAGCGCGGTTCTGCTCAAGCCTGCAAAGCAGCGTGTGTGTATGTGTGTGTGTGGGAAGGGAAAGCGTGTGAAAATTAGTTATCAAGCACTGTTCGGCAATTGTTCAGCGCACACACATGTTTATGTATGTACGGATGAGTGTATGCATGTGTGCACATGCAGCGATGTGTTTTTATTTATTTAACTGTGGGCGTTTTTAATTTTAAACAATATGAGAGCGTGAACAAAGGTTTAAATACTTGTATGTTAATGTTCATCAGTGCACTCAGCAAAATAATCAATCTGAAAACTAGATTTGTAGAAATCATTTCTAAATATTAAAAAAATTCTCAAATTAGAAATAATATAGCTTTTTCTATAAATATTTTCTGTTATTACGAAATGCATTTATAAAATGTCTTTGATTTTTTTATATTAAAAAATAAGTAATAAAATTGACTGGTTCCTTTTTTATATTAGAAGCGCATCTCAATCGTAAGGCGAATCGGCTTAACGCCGACAATTTTCTAAAATCCGATTATATTCATTTAAAAACTATCTAAAATGTGTGTATCTGTCAAACCTAAAAATACTAATTCTTATAGTTAACATAAGCAAAAACAAAATCTAATGGTAGAATTATAAAAAAAACATTCCTTAAGCTAGGAAAATTTTTCAAAATTTTAGATAATTATACATTAAAATTAAGAAAACAGAAACGCTTTCAAAATATACTTTCTGTGTACAAAAAATTATATATAAAAGGGGGCAAGCATTGATATGGGGGCGAATGAGCAAATTAAATAATTAATCAAACGAAATCAGCAGCTCGAGGGAAATCAGCATGCGAAGAAAACAGCTTTAAATAAACTATTAAATGTGTGCAGTATAAAAATAAATACTTTTGGTGAAAACAGAGACAAAAGACCAAACATGCTAAACAGGTGTACACGGTAAAAAAAGACGGTGACAATAACAACAACATTAACAAAAGCGAATCAACGTGGCTCGAATCAAAGAAAATCGCACCCTTCTGTTGCGTGGTAACGGATGGTGCCACACTGAAACTTTTGGCCAGGCGACGTTGCAACGGGGGCGTTGGCGTCACACTGTTGTTGCCACTGCCACTCGACAGTGGCACTACCTCCGCCGTGCTGAACGAGATGCAGCCAACAACGCCCGCCGAGTGACTGCCGCCAGCACTTATACTGCCACCGACGGGGCAAAGATTCGTAGGAGAAGCTCCACAAATGATGCTGTGTCCTGCGATCTGTGCCTGCTGTGGATGTTGCTGTTGATGCTGGTGCTGATGATGATGCCCCATAATGGCATTTAGAGCAGAGCTTGCCGAGCTGCTGACAAAGTTATCGCGTAGAAAATGGCCAGCGCCATGTAAATGCAAATGCGGATAGTGATGATGATGATGTTGATGTTGAATCTGAGAAGATGCCCCCGTTTGCTGCATGCTAATGTTTGAAACGCTGCTCGAGTGGATGAACTGCTGCAGTGTGGATGAAGTTGCCTCGTTCAAAGAGTGTCGTATCTCAAGCAAATTGGTAACAACAGATTGGTCCTGCGGATTGCCCGATGCCCGATAAATGCCTGAGCACACAACAATTTTGAAAAGTTATAGAAGCAAGAGAGATGGATGACAAATGTAGAAAACTAAACTAGCTAGATTATTAGATCTACTTATATATCTATATTAAAATATATATATATACCCAAGAAAGCATCAACTTGACTGGAAATCCCTCGCATGGCATTTAAAAAGATTTGCGGCAGCATTTGGAGGCACGGATGCTGATGCGTCTCGGCGCCCTTCTCATGTGTCAACGCCCATTGGACGAAGTGAGGCGATTTGCTGATGAGATGAGGGGAGCACAGAGCTGTGGGATTGCCAATCATGCGTAAGAATCGATACCAAGTCTGAGCCACACAATCGTTGGACATGCCGGAAGGAATCAGCTGACTTTCATCCTCAACTGCAAGAAACATTATATTATATATATATATATACAAATTTGTACACTAATCCTTAACTTTGCCTACCATTCTTAACTTAAAATTGGATTATTATACATAATTGTATAAAAGTTTTATCTTAACCAACATGTACATACCATTTTTGAGCTGTGTAAAATCCGGGCCATAGCTGAACTCCAGCAATTTTGCAGTCAAGGCCAAATTCACGCGATTCCATTGATCCACAAGGGCAACTCGATGTCGCCACATGGCACAAGATTCCTGCAGCGTCTTCCACAGTGAGGGCGATGGAAAACATCGAACGCAGGCCAACAGCCAAACCTCGAAGAGCACGGAGAGCACACGCTCACACAACTGATCTCCCACGTCGTCCTTGACGGTGGGCGGCGCCAACAGAATCTCATTGATGGCGAGCAGGAAGAGTAGTAGAGTATCCCAAGTCTGTCGATCCATCTGCTGTGAGATTTGAGCGGTTTGTTGGAGAGTGCGCAGGACGCGATGACAGAGAACCGCCTGGCGCTTAATGGTATCGGTGCCTATATATATACAAGGAATTAACAGTAATTAGATCAATCAATCAACATTCTTTCAAGGAGCACCTACCAAGCTTCGTTTGGTATAAAAATGGTAAGACTTGAAATTTAAAAATGGGGAATAATTACAAAATGGCATTTTGGAGAGTTTTGTAAGTCTTAAACTAATAATTACTTAACAACGAACTTACTTTCGCCCTGTCGCGGCACGAAGAGATTATGAAAATGATTAATTATCTGTCGGGCATAGAGATTGGCATCCTCACAGATGGGCTTGGGTACACTGATCCGTGGCTGCGGATGCAGAGCTGTCAGCCATTCACAATAAACGTTAACACAATCCTTGATCGTCTCATGCTCCTGCAGCGGCAACGACAATCCAAAGCAGATGACATCCATGCACCATTTGACCTGTGAAGAACAGCATATAAATATAGTTGGTTGAAAAAAGAGCACCACTCTCACAGTTTAAGAAAGTTATGAATACTTTCTAGCACTTTTCTGTTAAAATACAAAAAATAATGAAAATATATGGTGGGGAATACTGAACATACCTCCTCATCCTTAACCAAATGGCTTGGCTCTGCATTCTGGGTGATGCCCAAATTGGTGCCCAGCTGTTTGACAACAGAGATGACCACTTCCCTTCCAGCGGACGCTGGAAACTTGTTTAACACACTGAAACATTGCGCTCCACAACTGTTGGCATTTATCTCTGCCGACAGCGATGCCCACTCAGAGTACATTTGTATGTGTGTTTGTGTTTGTTTGTATTTGGTCCGCTGAATTTTCACTTTTGCTAACTGTGCTGCCTTTAAGCTACTGAAACACACGGATGCGCCATAGAATGGAATATTTAAGTTACAGTGGAATTTCTTGTTGTTAAATAAATATTTATTTGATTTAATAATTTGTCTGTCAGCGATTGGCAACAATTGTTCAAATTTAAGGTACCACTCCTCAGTTTGGATTTTGGTTTATTTTCTTTAATGTTGACAGTGCTGTAAAACGGGATATTTTAATACTATCGGTAATTTTAAAATGTTCGATTTCTTATTTATTTATTTGTTCTTTTTTATCGTATGCCTTGTTTACAAACTATGAACAACAACTGCAAAACTGTAAAGTCAAATCTTGACGTAGTATTTTTGTTCTATTTAATTTTACATAAAACAGTGTTCAGCACCGACAAACAGTGCTGTAAGATGTGATATTTTAACACAATTGCGGACATTTTTAAATGTTCTTTGTACGATAAATTATATATGTAAATGTGATTTCCTATTGTAAAATAATTTTTTGCTGTTCAATAATTTATAATTTAATTATTAACATATTTACTAAAATAATTAGTATAATAATATACGATAATCTATATTTATAATGTACAATTTCTTAATCTTTATATATATGCCAATGTGGATGCGCTCAAAAAACCTTAAAAAAAATTACACGTCTTAGTTCCAATCTTAAAGATAAGCATCCCCCGAAATTAGATAAAATAGAGATAAGAAACGATTTACACACTTACTTCTCAGTGAATTTATTTGAACAGTCAAAGCAAATTGACCGCCACTTGGACCAACAAAAAAAGAAACAAACAAAAATTACAGCTAGAATATGTTTCATTATCGTGTTGCTCTTGACTATATATATGTATATATACTGAGTTAATTTATATGCATATTTTACTAAGAATACATACATAAATATTACATACAGACACAGGAATAATTTATATTTTTTACTTAACAATGTTGAAATCAATTTGTTCTAATGTATTATGTATTTTTTATGCAATTTCTTTTTGTTATTTTAACTAATCCTGTTTCTTTTGTGCGGCTGTCTTTTTCGAAGGAGTCAAAGGTGATTTGGAATTTTTTAGTGTGGGAGAGGCTTCAACACTTTGCGCTGCTTGGATGGCGCCAGTTGGGTGCAGTGCAGCATCCGCATCACCCTCGAGCCTCTGTTTTCCGGCTGCTGCCTGTTCTTCCATTTCGCCCGAGAAACCAAATTCGTTGACACGCTTGTGATCTACACGATATTGCCAGCGCTGATAGAGGAACACAAAGAAGATTATATCATCCCGGAAGCAGCCAATTCGGTACATTGTCGGCATTTTGATGACAAACGCAAAGATGTCATCAATGAAGGTGTTCAGAAATTTATAGGTCATCATGCGCCACGGCAAATGGGCCACAGACTTTAGTTTATAATTGATAAACAGCTGCGGAGTCATAAGTATAAATCCGAAAGTGAGCAAATAACTGTACAACATATTCAGGACAAAGGAATACCAGCCCTTGTGTTCATTGTAGATCAACGAGTAGACAAAATATCCAATCAAGAGGGGAAAACATGCCCAGCCAAGATATTTAAAGGCTAATCGATCGTATTCCTTAGTCGAACTCTCCGAATACGAACCCTTATCATTAAAGCTGATGCGTGGAAAAATTCCTAACAATTTGCGCTGATTATTATAATTCACATCTACGACTTTATGGATTTTCCACACCTCAATGCCCAGGCCGACAAAGCATGAAATGCGTATCATGAAATTAGTTTCGTTGTCCATCACATAAAGCAGTATAATAAGCGACTGGAAAACGGCAAAGAATACCGAGCGCACGGAGAGGCCTTCCAGCGACTGACGATTATTCCAAAACTGGATATCATTCTTAAAGGCGAGCAACTCAAACACCGAATGGAGAATGGAAACGGCGACTGTAACACCCAACAAATAGATATTAGTGTCCAGTAATGTTTCCTTCAGGGAATCCTGATCCTCATCGGTTTCTTCGGCGGCACCCGCTGTCATAATCTCGCCCAGCATATTTCCGCCCCATTTGCTCTTCGTCTGCTTGGCGGCGTACAACTGCCACTTGAACATGCCCAGCGGCTGGAAAGTCAAGTGCAATTCCAGCTCGGGAGTTGACTCATTTATCGGGGAATATTCGCGCTGTAGATTCCAATAGTCGTTGACGAACACTATGGGTAAATACGTTTTACCGTTATCTACAAAATTCACATACTCATCGAGAGGCGCTGGAACGCTGCCCTGTGCCCAATTCGTCTGGTCCACGACGAGATTAACTGTTAGATTAGGATGCCAATGGGAAACGATTTGATCCTTGAGGTTGGCATGTTTCAACTCATGCTCCAGTTTCTCCCGCTCGCTGGATAATAAATTATAATTGCGGTTTACCCGCATCTTTTTATACTTATTAAGCTGATGGTGCTGATGACCCATGTGGCCATTTTTTGAGTACTTTGGCGATTGAGGATCGGGACTCTCGCCGGCCCGCGTCACAAAAGCATGGAGATAAACGCTTCCATTGCTCATCAGATGGGGAGTGGCTTTGATCTTTAAATTGTGAGTGTAAATGCCATCGCCAGTGGGTCCCCCAGTCCAGTCCCCGTAAGTGAGATCCTCCTGCAGCCAGAGTAGATTCGCCTTCTGCTGGAAGTTGACGTAATCTGGCTGCTCCGACAGCCAAACATGTAAGTCAAAATCAGTACCATTTTCAAAATAATTCCAGG
Source organism: Drosophila multiciliata (assembly GCA_037043605.1). Lineage (NCBI taxonomy): Eukaryota > Metazoa > Arthropoda > Insecta > Diptera > Drosophilidae > Drosophila > Drosophila multiciliata. The sequence goes on along the minus strand of JBAMBF010000103.1, from coordinate 18,169,290 downwards.
CTGTAATTTTGGGGCCCGTATTTGCAACGGACTTTTCCTGCCCAGTGTTGGGTTGTGGCTTGCGGAAAAACGAGCTGACAAAGTAAATAATCAGCGCACGTAAAATCAGCGATTTTGTCATTGCAAAAAACGATTCCATGCGCGATGGCTGCTGTTGTTGTTGCTGCGGCTGACCCTCGCCTTCAACCAGCTGCATTTTGTGAAAACGTTAATTTAGTGTGAGTGAAGAATAATATGCCCAGCATTGAAATAAATACATACGGGCGCTGCTTCGGCTGCCGGCACGACGCCGTCGTTGTTCGACATGTTGTGTACGTGTACTTAAATAAAATTTATACACGTTTTTTTACACAACTCTTCTCTGGTTGCCTAAATTTTGTTGAACTGAAAATGTTATTTAACATAACAGAGGCAATAAGCTGATTATTAGCTGAGCTGCTATTAACAGTTGGACAATAAATCCTGGAATATTATGTTAGCTAACGTATCTGCCTTCTGAATACTATCGATAGATGTCAGCTGTTCAAATTTTAAAAATATAACGCTATAAACTATAATAAATATTATCAAATTCCATTACATTTTATTTACACATTATTTTTGATTTTTTTACGTGAACTTATCGAAAATTTAAGCACGTTACGCAAATCTATTTTTTTTGGTTGCCTTGATTTTGCTGAACTTAAAATAATTAACATAACAGCGGCAATAAGGGGATTATTAGTCCAGCCGCTATTAACAGTTGGCAAATTAATTTATTCTGGAATATAATGTTAAATAACATAACTTTCACAATAATATTACTAACATTTCGGTTGATATTTCCAGAATTCTATCGATAGTTTGACAATTGCTGTTCGCATTCAAAATCATATTTGAAACTGCATTAATTCGCAGATGTCAAAGGAAGGCCCATTTAAACTTAGAAACTTAATCAAAATTATAAAGATCATTGGCAAAAATCTCAAATTATACATATTTTCACTACCGATACATTTAATAGCTTCCACTCTAATGCTGGCTGCTATAAAGCTACTGCGGTGTTACCCTATTTTCTTTTTATTTTCCAGCTGCTGTCGCTGTGTAGACGGTGTATTAATTTGTGAATTATTAGCATTACGTGGTGGGAATGTCCTAAATATAATATAATCATAATAAAAAACAGTGTAAATAAAAAATATGTATATTCAAGTCTGTTGTCGTTACTTTGAGCAGCTGCCACTCTAAAGCTGGCTACTACAAAACCGCAGCAGTGTTGCTATTTATTTTGACACCAGCTTCACACGTTGTGTAAACACTCTTTCCATTTGTGAATTAGCATTTGGTTGCACGTTTCTCCTGGTAAGTTGCCGAAAATAACTAAAAAATCAACATTTAAAAGTGAAAGCAATGCATTGGCTACCTTTACAAAGTTAAAATAAGGCGAAAGAGCATAAATTTTCAATGGATGGGCACAAATAGTTAGCCACTTGTTACTTTGTCGGTTATAACCTTAAAATGACGTCGCAAAATTTAAAACTGAGCAAAGATATAGTAAATTAAATGAGTTTTTATTAAAATACATATTCAATTGCTTGCAGCAACAATACGACAATGCAAATCTTTGTGAAGACACTCACCGGGAAGACCATCACCTTGGAGGTGGAGCCCTCGGACACCATTGAGAATGTCAAGGCCAAGATTCAGGACAAGGAGGGAATTCCCCCAGATCAGCAGCGTTTGATTTTTGCCGGCAAGCAGCTGGAAGATGGACGTACTCTATCGGACTACAACATCCAGAAGGAGTCCACGCTGCACTTGGTGCTCCGCCTGCGCGGTGGTATCATTGAGCCCTCGCTGCGCATTCTCGCCCAGAAATACAACTGCGACAAGATGATCTGCCGCAAGTGCTATGCGCGTCTTCATCCACGTGCCACCAACTGTCGCAAGAAGAAGTGCGGACACACTAACAATCTGCGCCCCAAGAAGAAGTTGAAGTAGACGCCTCTGCTTTCCAGTCTTTATTCTATTGAGTTGCTGCGCCTTTCACAGAAAAACCAACAAACATCATTTTAGTAAATATTAATTTGTAATTAGAATCGATAAAATGCGAAATGTATTTACTACTGCTGGAAGGCGTATTCCAATTTCAAATTTGTCTTTTGTTCTAATAAGTTGCCATTAGCCTGGAATGTAAGGTCAGTTAAGACTGGTGAATTTAGATTTATTTCTACATACCCTAATAGGCTGGTGAATAAGTTCCAAGCCTTAAGCAACAAACAAAATGCGGGATTTTGTTTTCTCAAAATGCCAAATGTTGCAAGATATATTTCATATAAGCAGTTCCCGAAGAGAGGTGAATTAAGTCGGTGATAAATTTAAATTTGACCAAACTTTTGTAAGAAAAAAGAAGTTGCAAGTCTTTAAAAACATAATAATTGTAAATATCATAAAATTGATGCATATTATTATAAAATTAACCAAAATAAGAAATCCTGTTAGAAAAAGGCCCGTTCAGCTCAACTTCTGAGCTTAAATTAATGTGAACCTTTAAAAAGAAAAATGAATTTTGTAGTTTTTTCACCTGTTTAATTACTCAGTAATTTAATTTGGCGTACAACATAGGTTAATAGTTTGAAGGATAAGAAAACTTTCTTAAAATTTGATAACACTGTGGAAATATGTTTGTCTTTATCACTCACAAACAAATAGCTTTCAATCTTAGTAAATCGCCATAAAATGAAAAAATTTTTAAAAGGATCAACTTTTTAAAATTTGCAACGTCCAAAGGCACTAAATAAATGAGTAAGAGGAAAGAGAAATAAAATCCAGTCAAAAACGACAAATGGGTTTTAGTTCAGCAATCGCAGTCATTTGGCCCATTATGAACACCGGCTACGGCTGCGTTAATCGAGACGTTTTTGTCGCCTGCTCGACAGAAATAGCGCTTTGTGAATATATTTTATTAAAATGCTTGCGTGCTTGTTTTTTTTTGAGGTTATGGTACCATCTTTTTTTTCTTAGGAAACGTTTTGAGGAGCTGATTGCAAAAGGCATTCAAGCGTCCTACATTTTTGTATAGAATTTTTTTTAACGCGATTTGCCCAACTTTTTAATTTTTTAAAAGCGCACGAGTCGTCCCCTCTCCAAATACTTACTTTGTCCTCTTAGGTTTGTCTTTGTGCTTGTTTTTTTGTTGTTTTATGCCCTGGACGAAGTTTACATAACAGATGTGACCAGAATAATTAACAATGGTGTTGCTACCAAGTGACCCAAATATTACGACTCCCAAGAGCAGGACGAAGGACACATGACGAAAGCGAGTACCACAAAGTTTTATTCGGACTGAGTCGATATTCTTGGCGCTAACTTTGTGGGCGGAATGAAGGAGAGTATTAATATTGCAGAGCCTCTTATATTCAGCTGCCCTCACTTGTTGTCCAGTACACATATAAAAATACTTACTGATATAAGGGGTTATCGTTCCCTGCCTTTTGTAGAAAGTGCTCTTTTTTTCTGAGTTTCGAATTGAAAATAATTTCCAGTACGAAACTTCATCTATGCATCCGGTATACCACTCCAGTCTATCCTTCCACTTTATACTTTCAGTCTGTCCATACGGTCTGTGCATCCAGTCAATCTGTTTGCACCTAAAATTGAAAAACTTTATTTTAAATTACTAAAGTATATAAATAAAGAAGAACAGCTTCGAGTAATAGAAGTCTGTACGTATCATAAACATATGTAGTTGCATTTTTAATTTTATTTATGGATATGAAATATATATATTATAACATTTGATACTGTTTTATTTTAGTTTATGGCTATGTCTAAATATATAAAAATGCATACATTTACAAAATTAAACTTCTCAGTGTCAAAATATTAAAAAAACGTCAGTTAGAAAAAATAGACGGTGGTGAAGCGGGAAAGAAAGGAAAGAAAATGGACACACCAATGGGGGCGTTAGCTCCAGTTGCGCACACAAAAAATAAAATAAGATAAGACGAAGAGAGGCGAAACGTTTATAAATTGGTCGCTAGTGAGGAGGAATCACATAGCCAATAATGTGAGACGAGAAGGCGAGGTGACAGAGAGGTGGCGATCAGGGTAAGGAGGAAGACCGAAGGCATTGTGGCAATCGGCGTAGCCGCCAATTTAGATGTCAGAAATTTAGGCGGCGTATAAGCAATGTGTAGAAATATTTTCAAAGGCGGCAAAGCCACAGCCACAGCAGGCAATTGCTGGCCTGCTATTCCATTGGATTGGATTCGTTACAAATACAAATCGTGTGTATTGTTACAAGCGCGTGTAATTTAATATGCATAAATCGATACTTTTGCTGCGTACTCAGACTTCCCCTCTCTCCCTCTTTCTCCCTTTCTCTCCCTCTCCCTCTCTCTTCCTCTCACTCTAGTTATTTCTTCCTTTACATTTCGCCACGCATTGGCGTGCTTCAGACTTATTGTGTTCTGTTTGTTTTCTATTTTCAGCACAAAATTGTTATTTGTTTTTATACATCATCCTCCACACAAGTTCACATACATACATACATGCATACAGTTGCAAAAAAAAATATTGGCACCACCCTCATAAGAAATCATTTCAAATGTGCCATTGTTTAAAATTGTAAGTTTAAATAAGCTCTCAGTATGTTAAGTATATAAGTATGTTTTTCGCCGTGGAAAAGACTATTAAAAAATTAAAAACCCTAGTCTTAATCACCCTTTTGAACTTATTTAAATTTAATTAAAATTAAAATTAGAAAATTGATTTTTATGGAAAAGGAAGAAAATGTAAATAATAACACTATTTGGCGAATGTTTACTTGTAATTATGAAAACTAGAAAAGCAGTATTTGGCTTACTGTTTTCAACATTTTTTGATTTAAAATTTAAAAATACATAGGCGATTTCGAGAAAGAGGGAATCCTAAATAAATAAAATATATTTTTCAGAGAGATGCTTTAATTTTTTGAGCAACTGTATGTGCCTTTATGTTCACATATGGCTTGCCGTCGTGTGCTATCCACAGACACAAACACGTAATAAGCTGGAATAGTACTGTGTGTGAGTGTGTGCGTGTGTGAGTTCTTTGGGTTTTGCATATCTACAAGTTATGTTTTGTCATACAGTTAACATTTTCCGCAGATAAGCACTTCTGGCACATGGCTCTTTGTTGTATTGCAAATAATTTGAAAAGCCATTTTATTCAATTTCAATCGTACTTGCGAATATTTCCCTATTGGCTGGCTCTACATTCTCTCTACATGTACACTCATAAAAACATTTCACTAAATTTTAGTAGACCAAAATTTTTAGAAGACCTGTATTTCAAAATCAAATTTTCTATCGATTGTACTAAATGTTGAACGATTTGTCTGATTTGCCGACACCCTGCAAACATCTTGTGTTTACCATAGAATAACTTCTTATTACCCTTTCGGTTACTTATTTTATAAATGAAATATACTTTTAAAAAAATGTCAATAAAAAAGCCGAGCCAAGTAAATTTTTAAAATATTTTTTTCTAAATATTCGAAAGGATTTTGTTTTGTTTTCTTAATGATAGAAATGAATTTCTAAAAAGTAGAAGTTGCCACTTTTAAGCCGTTTTTCGCTTTATGACGATTTATTTTCTAAGTGTCTATACATGTGTGTATGTATATATGTATGAGTTTGAGTGTGTGGAGTGCAAAACTAGCAAGCAGAATGAGCATTATTCACAATAGGCTCAAGCTCAAGCTCAAAGCGGAAGCACTGAAAGTAGAAAGTAGACCGTTAGGCAAACGAATAAACGCACAAGACGACATATTGATTTTCTTGATAAATACTTAATAAAAATCCACTTAAGTACCGGGACTTAAGTGAGCCGTTTTGTGACTATCCTTTCCACTCGAAACAGATTTGTGACGAGCTTTTTAACTGGTCTCAATCAGCATACAAATTGTTGACGACGAATATTTTAGTCTTAAGTTGTAATTGGCCAATTAAAGCCGTACTTTTTTATTTATTATATATTTTAAAACACGATAATGAAAGTTTATTGCAATCTCGTCAATAGTTTGCAAGTCTGGCAGCTGGCAGAAAATCTTAAAATCGTAGGTATGAAGTCAGTTTTTTTTTATTGAGCTGCCGATCGTAAAAGCATCGGTGATCTACAATTCGATCTGGAAGCAAATCACCAGAGAGGTCAATTTCATAAATTCCATTCATTGCAAGTTGCCAAGTACTGTGGCATTGGAGTAGAGTGAAAAAATAATTAGTGATGAGCAAGATGACAATCAGACAATTTGAATTCTGTTTTGCCCTCTTCAAGTTTTCATCAGTTGGCTATCAAGCTAAAAGACAGATGCATTTGTTGCTCTTTGAGTTGATTTTTTGTGCACTTAACACATATTTGAGTCATTTGCAATGCAAGGGACGATGGGCTCTGAAGGAACTGCTGCTTCTGTCGTGGCAAGTGCTGTGGCAGATTAGCGTCCATTTAATCGTATATGGGTCTTTAAGTATTGTACATGCATATTGTGGAGAACTAAGGGTAGTGCAAACTTTGGTGTTTTTTGAAAAATATTGGCACGCAAAGTTTGTGCAATCACCAAACAAATTACTTCATCAATTTTACAAAGCAACAAAAACGTAAGATCTTTTAAAAAGTTTTCAACCAACCCGAGCGCCGTAGTCACGGGTTGAGTCTACGGAAGTATGCGAGGCGAACAAGAGGCGCCCGGAGGAAATAGGCAGCTGTTAGAACCGCCCACCCCCATAAAAGGCGACTGGGCCATTGTTACTTTCCACACGCATCAGGATCCGAAAGTTCTGCGGGCAGGCTCAATGCTCAGCACCACTGGGCTAAGGCCCAACAAAAGCCAGCTGTACCAAAGTTTGCAACAAATTGCTTATGTTCCGACATAGACCCATACCACAGATACCAGCACAAAAACCTATGCACAGCACAAAATCACTCCGAATTTAGGGTATTTCCTACCTTACTCTTTCTCTATGCTGTTTTTACATGGAAGTCTTGGAAGTCCAGCAGAAGCTTATTTGCTTATATTATTCAAAGCAAATATTATAAATATTTTAAAATTTACATTACCTAATTTCATTACTTGTTTATGCATTTTAGAAAGAAGTATTTATTTATGAGGATTAGCATTTCTACTTATTAGGAATGCATTTCTTAACAATACATATTTCTAAAAAAATGATAAAAACTATGAAAACAATGAGATGTTGTGTAGTTTTTGGCAGGCTTGTAAAATTTTCAGCTTCTGGCAATTTTCAAAATTCACTGCGTTTAGCTATCTTTTTAGACGTTTAGCAAAAAAAGTAGTTTTTTTTCGAGTGTAAACACTCGCACACACAGACATAGACAATGGTGATTCGTGGGCGCTCCGAGTCCAGACATGCGCTGGAACTTGTTAATTTTGAGCAGCCGTCCCGGCAGTAAACCAACTATGGTGACGTCGACTTCAACTTCTCCTGTGGACTGTGGACTGTGGACTGTGGACAAGGGCAAGTGTGATGACGACAAAGTTGTTGGTTGGTTCGTCGGTCGGTTTGTCGTACAAATGCCTCCCTTAACCTCCGCTCCACCAATGTTTCGAAGGCTGCTGTTCAAACTTTAAATTGGCGCTTGCAAGGAAGAAAAACTGCTACTTTTGCATAAATAAAATGCCACACAGAAATAGACAGACGACCTGACTAAAAGCGTTTTGGCTTGCCGGACAGCTCAACGAAATGGGCGAATAGCACTTGATTTTATATTTCGAGTGTGCTCTCCAGCGATCTTCTGCCTGACTGCTCAAAACATGACCACCCAATAAGATGGGAGTTGGTATTGGGGTTGCAGGCCGAAACTCGGACAAGCCAAAAGCGTCTAATCGTTGACATTGCTGCTGCACTCAACACAGAAGCATTTGCTGCCTTGACTGTACTCTGTTTACTCACTTCCATTACAAATGCACACGTTTATAAAAACACACACATATATATATATATATACATATATACTTGTATGTATATATGTATATACATATATACTTGTATGTATATATAGATATATATACAGCTTAAGTATATCATGGCATTGGCATGGCGTATGTGGATGAATTTGAATTACTTCGAGCGAAGCTCGCAACGGGGCCTGTTTTTTCTACATATCCATTAAAAACAGATGAAAAGAGTATATGGATTTTTAGAAAAAATGTGAAACGGGCAAAGGGAAGAAAGAAGGTAGAGAACAGACTTAATTAGAGTCAGTAAAATGAGAAGTTATCCTCAATCCTCATAGCAGATTGCATCGCTTTAGGTACAAAAAAGAATCACAGGGGAATATATCATACATTCGGACCACATAAAAACTCTAAACTCAACGAAGATTCTTGCATTCTTGAAAAAATTAGGATTGATGGAAAAGCTATGGAATCAGAAGAGGACACAATATATCAATATGTCGCAGCTTAGGAAGCCTCTCAGCAATTATAACAAACAGAAGCAAGCACCTTCTCCGAACCCATAACAGCTGGCTGTAGGGTATTTCCTAGTCGATCTAACTCGATGAAAGCATTCCTTGTTTTTTTTTTGTTGCTGTTTTTGCTGGCTATTAAAAGTGCATAACGAATTTTCGTTATACTTCGTTTACTCCGTTCTCGATTCTGTTGGTCTAAACAAATTTGTGCCCTTAAATAAAATCAGGCAAAAGTGAAAAGGAAGTCGGCTCCCGAAACTGTTCCAAGACTGGTTCCAATTCTGCGCCAGCTGGCAGTCTTAGTGCCGCCCCACTACGAATGAAAAGTTCATTTAATGTTTTTGTTTTTTCTCGGTCTGCTCGGCCTTCTGCAGCTCGGCACTTTTTGACAGTAGACATTTTGGTAAGTTGTAACACACACGCCTTGCATGTTCAATTGTGTTGCGAGTCGACTCGAGTGTATAAACATGCGATACACACATCAACTTGTGTGTGTGTATGTGTGAGCGGGGTTTGTGGAAGGATTGTATGCCAAATTCGATTTCCAGTAGTTGACAACACTTATTTGCAAATTACTTGTGTTCGACCCGTACAATGCTGCGTATGCGTGACATCTTACCTTTATTCCTGTTACCTGGTTGTGTGCACGTCTTGTAATTTAATTCGTGATTTTTGTGCTCCATATGGGATGACAGGTTGCTTGTCACTTAATTTTGTCACACAATTCTAGTTGAACTTTTACCCTTCCAAATGCAGTTTAAAGCTTATGCATAATCAATAAAAATATGCAAGCTACACTCAGTAAAATGATCGCACTGAATCAACCATTTCTAAAATAAGAAAACTTTCTACGATTAGGCTTGCAACGCGATGTCCTTGTAAGGCCCGTAAAAATTGCCCGCTCGACTATTGGCTCTTTGTTCCCGAATGCCAATGTTCCCAGACATGTCAGCAGCTGAAAACTTTGTCATTTCTATGCATTTCTTAAAATATCCATATTTGAAATGCAAATATTTGCGTAATGTTTCATTATGACGGAATAATGTCAATTGTGGGTTGCTTCCCCTGCTATTTGCTGCACTCCCAGTTGCATGCAACCCAATCAATAGTTTTTGAACATGGCTGGTCAATTGCTGCACGGTTGGGCTTATTTCTTTGTCAATAACATACTTTTAAATACTTTAAATATTCTCAGAAAAAAATTAATGCAGAAACTAAATCAACAAATTGCATTACAGTTAAACATGCCACAGACTGGATGCATTAATTTAAAAGTATTTTTAGAAATTGATTAGCATATTGAAATGAGACATTCACCGCTTAGGATAGAAGCTTAAAGTTTAGCCTCATCGCATTTGGGTCTAACTTTATGTTTAATTTAACAAACATTTACGTCAGCTCGTCTTTCGCTAATAGTTTCAATTAGCAAATTTAATGAGTGTGGCTATGTGATGAGCGTAAAGGACAAAGTTTCCAGCTGCTCTGCTTTTTTTTTATTGAAACACGCCGAGGAAAAGAGCCTAGGCGTGAATTTTTACACAATAAATATTGGCTGAAAGTTAAGTGAGCGTGTGGTGGTCTGCAGGAATTTTCAGAAGTTCAACAAATTGCCGGATCTCCCGAGTACCAACGAAAACTTTGCATGCGGGTAAAAAGTAAAGTTTGGCTAGACCTCTCAACAAATAACATGAAAAATCAGTTAAATGTTAATTTTTGTATAAACTAAATGGGCTATATAAATTATAATATTGCAAACAGTAAGAATCAGTTCACAGGGTATCCGCTAGTCGGTGCTAATGTATTTATTTCTTTGTATGCGCTAAAACATCCAAAAACCCCTGAATCTTATAAATATTATCTGTAATTAAAAAGTGCATTTCTAAAAAGTAAAAAAAAATAAATATAAACGCCTATTTTTCGAAAGCATATAATGTCAAATTCTGAATCAAGTTATTAAATTTACTCGCTCCGCTATTATAGAAATATGTTTTCTGAATAACAAGGGTAGTTACCCTTAGCGAATTTGAACAATTCAGGTAGGCTTCATTACTCTGTGTGTGTGCATGCTGCCTAATTAACTGACTGACGGACTGGCATTTCATCTCAGGGGCAAGTGTTTGTGGAAATCAAAACAAGCCACGGCTGTCAACGTCACCTTGCAGCACCGGCAGCCAGTACCTCGTATTAAAATGTTGCTGCCACCGGCGATGGATTGAACGTGTCATTTATACGTGCTCAATCTATAACATAAGCGTTTTCCCCGTGTGTTTGTGTGTGTGTGTGTGTGTGACGCTGTCCTCTGCGGCAATTATGATATATGTATCTAAATTTTTGCCAAAACTTATCAAATATCTGACAATCCTTCGATTATTGTGGGTGGTATAAAAAATGATGAAACTAATACGGAGAAATGTTAATTTGTAACCCGAAACATCCAGCGTTGAACACATTTCAATCAAGTCGGCATCTGAAACAGAGACAGCTTTGGCCAACAGTTAAAAAAAAAATCGCAGAATCTTTCAGTTAGTATATGTCTAAAAATCAGTGTTATTTTAGTGCAGAGTAGATTTTTCTGAAATGGAGAAAAAATAATTGGAATTGTTATAATTTCCTTAATTTTTTATGCTTAGAAATTATTTCTTCAATTTATAGTTTTCACGGTGTTGTTTGTTCTGAGTGTTGGATGTACCTAAAAGGTGGACAGCAGTTTGGATGAACGAGCAGCTCGTAAAACAGCATTTAATGTGTTTTTGATGACATGTCAAGATGGCTAGCTAGTCTCATGACCTACATACACATGTATATCTCCATAACTCCCACGACTCCAGCACTAATGACGCGGGTGGAAGCCGAGGTGCAAGTGGTTTCCGTATTGGGACAGAAGGACTTCAGAGAGACGAGGCTTAAAAGCATCACTTGCCGCAGCGGGCAGTCATTTTTTACTGTTCAAATTTGTATTGATTTTTTGTTTTGTTTTTGTGTGTTTTTGTTGGTTGCCTCTTTTTGTGTGTTGTTGTTATTGTTGTTTAAAAAGAACTACTGCCAATAGCTTCCGCCTAGTTAACAATGCCCAATGTTTGTTGGCCCAAAACACAAAAAAAAAAACCTACAAAAAGCAGTACATCCAGCGCGGAAGTGCGTGCATAACATGTCATAGCACTTACGAGTGTAGTTTATGTGCCTTTGCCCCATATGGATGCCACAGAGCTTTCCTTATGCTTTCAACTGGCCAGGGACTTGGGAATTTGGAAAATACGAGGCATAATCGTATCGTAGACGGACTCATGGACTCACGGACTCACTGACTGACTGACTGCCTTGGCGAAAATGTGAAAAATTCAAATCTCGAAAGGTCTTTTAAGTGCAGATTGGCTACGTGGACTGAAATTTTAATGAGCGACTCATGCGCTCATCCGTTACGATGGAGCCATTGCTCAGAGCGAAGCACTTAGGCCCATGCACGTACTTACTCATACACACGCATGTGTGTGCGAGTGTGCGTGTGTGTGTAGGCTGTTGTATGTGGGTGCCGTTGAGAATGAAGTTCGTGAGAATGCTAAATAGGTATGTTGCCTTTTTTGACACTTTACGCAAAAGGACATACACACACATACACACACACACACACACACACAAACACGCAAAGAGTCGCCATGTTGCATGGCTTTGGGACTATACTTGAGGTGCGACTAGGCGATAGTAAGTGATTTGTAACTTATGTCAATCCATTAGAAAAACACAAAAAAAAAATACCAGCAAGAATAATGTAGTTGAGCGTATTCGACTGTTAAATAAACTGATACCCATAATTATTAACAACTGAAAAAAAAGATTAGTGTAAGATATCTGGTTTTAACTATGTCCACCGTAATTTGTTTTTTTTTTATTTATAAAAGGTGTTATATAGCTTTAAGTTTAATGCGTAGCTTGAAGTTTGTATCTGCAAATATAAGTAATTTTTCCAAATAAAAACATTATCCATAAAACCAAGGGACAAATGAAAAAGAGATGGTAAAGAAGCCAGTTGACAACTGTCAGTTGCCAGTTGCGAGTGGACAACTCTAATATAAGGTACAAGAGCCACCTGAGTTGGGCCAACAAGCTTGATTAGAAGAAAGTTGTGCTTTATCTTTACGCTTAAGGTCAGTCGACTTTGGACTTGTCTGGTCTCATCTGCGAATCAACCAGCAAAAATAAAAAGAAAATAAAAAAGGAGCTCAAACTAAACCAAAGTTTTGTCAACCGGAAATTAATTGTTCTGTCCGCAATTTCCAATATCATTAAAGAGAAGTCAGCAAACTTCAAAGCCGCAAATAAGCTGAGCACGAAATACCGTTACAAAAGAAAATAAAGATGTATAACTAAAACAAAAGCACACACACAAGAAGTACCCAAAAGCAAAGCTCAAGGATTATAAGTTCTAACTACCAAAGCAACAAAATCAACAACGGCCAATAGCAAAATTTTTGACAAGTAGATAAGCACCGAGGGATAATTTGGGTGTCGAATAAGGAGGAGGTGGAGGAGGAGGTGGAAGATGCTGTCGTCAACGGCGACAACAAAATGTGCTGATAAGTATATTAACTCAAAAATGCAGAAGAGCTAAACATCTGAGCAGATTGGGCCAGAACAGGACAGGACAGAACAAGAATCGTGTGAAGCTAGATAAAATAGAAGAGACTGAAAAATGTAAGCGACTGCACACACAATCTCTCTCTCTCTCTTTTCCTCTTTCTGTCTCTCTTTCTCACCTACTCCTGGCTACATCCTTTCATCCTAAGCAAGCAAGAACAAAAGGTATTTTGGAAGGACATTGTGGCAGAGTAACGACCACAACTACGATGTTGAAAGCAACCCGTGCCGTGCTGGCATTTACACAGCCAAGCAATAAAACCCCAAAAAGCTATGCAAACATTATTATGCTCCTCGGTTAGCACCCGGTGCTCGTATCATGTCCAGTTGGGATCGACCCGCTCCGTGTGCAAGTCTATGTAAAGAAGACGGCCAATGTGGAGTCGTTGACCGGGGCGAGAGTAGTGCATACACTCAGCAAACTAAAGTCGACCTAAACTTTATCAATTTGTTAAGCGTAACTCAGCTATTTATTCAGAAAGTATTTTTATAAAATCTGAAATTTCCTTCTTTTTTTTTTTATAACTCTAACAATATTTTTTTTGTTGCTTATATTTTCAATAAATAAAATAATATAGATTATTTTTAAATTCAAAAAAACTTATTTAGAACAATTGTATGATTTTATGGCGACGCTTCTAATTAATTCAAATATAAAAGCAAATTTTATTACTTGTTTCTACATTTTGGAAAGCATGATTAAGATTTGCATTTATTCTACATATTTGTGCGATTGTTCATTTAAGGCAAGCTTTTTTCGTTTTCAGAAAATTGTTTTTTGTTATTAATAATATAATTTGCATTTATATTTTTTAGAAAATCATTTCTTAACAATATGATATTATTTCTGAGTGTATAGACGGCTTTCAATGCCAAAGATTTTACTGTGCGCATTCGATAGGTAGGTTTCTTATTTTTTTTTAAGCTGCAAGAATCCTTTTGATTGCTGCTTAGTCGAGTGCCGCAATGCATATTTTGTCAGTTTTGTGAGATTGTTAGATATCAGGTTGGCAGAATAAAATGACAGGTTCACAGTTACGGTGGCTTTTCAAGAAACTTCAAAGCCAAACACATAAGATGCAAATTGTAGCAATATGTACTTTATGTATAAAGTTTGTGCAACGCATTGTAGAAAAAATTGTTGACATCCTTTGGTGAAATTCGTATGGAAAATTGGCATTATACGAATCAATTGATTTACCCCATAAGGGAATAACAAGCCCCAAACAATTTAAAGGTATGCCGTAATTTATTTTCTCTCCTTTTGACTGGTTGGCAGTGCAATCATTTAATTTTAGCTCCAATTGAATTGAAACAATATTTTTCTTTTCCGTTTCCGGTCTATCGCTTGCACTCTACTTTTTGCGGTTTCTCGCTTGCAAGACGTATGTTTTTTTTTTTCGTTTGAGCAAAGATGCCAGACAAAAGAAGGATAAAATCGAATTTTCCCCCCTTATTCTTCTCATTCTATTTCTCTCCTGTGGTGTCTCTCCCTCCCTCTTTTTATATATGGTACACACCATCTTTAGTTATGCACTTGCATGGATTACAATGTCCTTTACCTTTCAAGTGTGAGTGCAAGAAATGCACAAATGAAAGACAAACCACAAACAAGAAAACAAGCAGCGAAACGACAATTTTATTAAATGAGAAAGAAGATGGTTTAATACAAATTCCAGGGATTTCGCCTTGTCTTCTCTCATATTTCTTTCCCAATTTCTGTCACTGAGAAGAGAATTTAGTACAACGTTGCAGCAAACAGATGAAATGCGCCCACATATGGACATTCACTCAGAAAAATAATCGCCCTAAGAATAAAATCGTTTTAGAAACTGGAAGTTATACAAATTTCTAAAAATGAGAAAGTCCATTCCTAATTTGAAAACCCTTCAAAAACCCTTTTTTATTTTCAGGAGTACTTTTCTTCATAATATATCATAATAATAATATAACTTAATTTAAATGAATTTACATGCTATCTTAAATGTTTTTCTATGTGAAATATTCATTTACTAATGTTTGCTGATAATATTGGATATTGGATATGGGATATTACATATATCTTTCTAAGTAATGTAAACCATTTCTTTCTGAGTGTAGTCTTACATAGTCTATGCACCAATTGGCCCATTTTGGTGAAAACAAAACCCACAAAGCGACCGCTTGACCGACTTATGTACAATATTTGTAAGCCTGAGCAGCTAACTTGTGCTGTTGTGCAGGGCATCCTCAAGGTCTTTCAGAGTGTGGTATATGTATGGGGTACTGTGGCAGCAAAACTGTATTAAGCCTGAGGGAAGCATGTATTTGCTCCTCGTGCCCTGCCTCAGAAGACTAACAACACAGTGCCGAGCCAAAGTTTGGTAGCAACGAATTTTTGTGATTTAGAAAATTAAATTGAGCGGAGTGAAAGCATTATGATGTCTTGCAATTTGATTAGGTATTTTCAATCGGCTGTTACGCAATTAATTCAATGTACCCCACAACGGTTTTAACAACAAAATGGCTGTAAATAAGATAAAATAAAAAACTGAATATTTAAAATTGAGTAAGGGCAACTCACCTTATTATGCAGAACATAAATATTTATAAATCAGAGTTTTTCTTTTCTTGAAAGCAAGGTAATTTTAAAATTTAGCATCAATAAAATTAATAAATATTTGTATATGAGAATTTTTTTCCGAGTGTAGAAGACGTGTTCTACAGCCACCTGAATTCCTGGCAATCTGCCATGCATTAATGGACTTAAGAGGACAATAATCACATTGATGTGTACCATACATTTCCATTGGCAATCACAGCCTGAATTTTGGAGCACAAACTTACTGGGATGCAGCAGACTGTGAATGCACTGATAACTGCCCAGAAACATTATAATGGGGAAACAAGTAAACATATTCAAATATGTGGGGAAGTGCAGTGATGCCAAGCTAAGACAATTTATGATAAGTTTGGCCCACAATACTATTAACGCCAATATTGCATATGTCTCTTCCTTATTAATGAGCCATATACATACATGTGTGACTGTCCAATGGTTTCTCTGTCCGTACGTGCGTTAAAATTCACAAAAAATATATAAATAAATAAATAAGAAAAAGAAAAAAACAAGGTAAGAAAAACGTGTGTTTATCCCTTGTCATAATAAGAAGATGAAAAAATTTCAGTTATCTGAGCCGTAATCCCCTGCTGACCTCAGTCGTCATCAGCCATCCATCAATAAGCACATCACGTTTTTGTTATAAATTCATTTTATATATATGAATTTTCGCCAAGCTAAAAACGAAAAGAAGAAAACTTGCCACGTTCGCGTTCTCTGCTCAGGTGTGCATATGAGTGAGTGTGTGTGTGTGTGTATATGTTTTATGTCCAGGGGTAGGGTATTTTCCGTCCTTATCTCGCCATGCTAAGCTTATGTTAGTTACAGTTATTTTCCATCCCTTTTACATGAAGCGCGTTTATGTTAAGCTCATGGTAACAGTTCTTATCGATCTCTATGCTAAATTGCATTGTGTGATTTGCTCAATGGTATCCACAAGTTTTCCCACTTCAAATCCTTAATAGGGTACTTGTTAAAAAGTAGAAGATATTATCGAATAGCAATTTATTTGACGTAATTTTTTATTAAAGTTTTGATGTTAGTGATTTAGCCGAACGCCCACAAAACTGGCGCCATATCAAGTTGTAGTATTCTAAAGCTGCGCAAGTCTGAAAGTCAAGCAAAAAGTTTAAAAATGAATTAGCTTGATTGCTGCCATTCATTGAGCAACTGGTGGCTTGGGCGCGTGACTAACTATGTGTGAGTATCTCGTCGTTGCAAAATAAAACCAAAAAAAATATAACAAACCAGAATCCAAATAATCTGAGAGCAAATGCGCTATTTGCCGCCTGCCTGCGATGAGTCGCGACTCAAACTGCAATTATGGACTAGCAAACTTAAACTGCAGTTGCCGCATAAAATATATCCCTCATTCCCACTCTATATACTGTATACCATCCCTCTATACTCTATACCCTCTCTTTACTACTTTATGCCCTCCACATTCTGTTACAAACACGCTCTTTCACAGCCTCAGATGAAATGTTATCCCTTGTGGAATGTTTAATTATATTCCAGGCAAGCTGATACTCCGTTAATTTAAAAATAAATATTTACTCACTAAAACCCCCAAACCAGCATATTTAGTTCGAAATATTCAGACAGAATACGGCACGATTTTTTCATTATGAATAAGTTATTATTCTAATAGTTTTAAGTTTTATACGTTAAGCTAAGTTTATTACAGCTGTCATCAATATCTGCTATTTGTTGAATACATAATTTGTCGACTACAAAGTGTTACAGGGTATTTCAAAAGTTATTTTCAAAATTATACCGCAGTCGAAACCGGTTTTAAGTGAAGTCCCATCGAGTTGGAGGAAAAATGTGCGAAAAGTGTAGCATACTTTCTGCGTTGGGTACTATTTTGCTTCTGATCAAAAATCTCCCTTTTTGTGTTTTATATATTTATTTAATGGGAAATGACATATTTGCTGTCCGCCTTTTTAAAGAGGACCCTAAAGTCACATAATGAGTGGTTGAGTATTACCAGTAAAAGTATTTCTTTCTGCTTTAGTTGGAAATAAATAAACTAGAAAACGAACAAAAGATTTCCTGTTTACATTTTAAAAATTACACAGTTGCAATTTATGGAGCGCTCTGCTTATGTGTTGTATATATATATATATATATATATACACTCACATATGCACATTGGACTAAGCCAACTTCAACACATACACAGAGAGAGAAACTAGTGCCCACAACTGTGTCAGTTGCATTAAATATTTATGACTCTATATCTGCGTTCGTCTGCTAGATTTTTTTTATATTATTTTTATTTAGCGTTCTGCAGTTGCATTTGCAAATTATTTAAGAGTTTTCTGTGTACTGAAAACTTGTCTGCAGGACATCAGCCGCCATTCGCCATTTCCCGTTCGCCATTCCCAGCGAGTGCATCGCAAAATTGCTCGACGTGCGCAAAGCCAGAAATGAACATGTAAAAAAATGCTGCTATGGAAAGAGCTCGAATATAATATATCCTGTACAAGTTTAAATAGATTGCCTACATACATATAATTTTCCATCCCTTTCTGACATATGGACTGGCGTATATATTTATATGCTGATAAAAATGAGATCATGAAGAAATTTGTCTAGTTGATCATTAATATGCCTCAAAATTCTTCTGCCTATGACATACATTTGTAAAAAACCAATATACCCTTTTGCCCATATTCAGTAGGTTCGGGGTATAAAAATGGTTTCTGCGCTGCCCGTCAACACATTGAGCGGAAGAATGCAATAATATTGAACAAAACACTACCAAGTGGAAATAAAAAGAGGCATTCCATGAAATACATTGTTTAATACTACGAGTAAAGTAGTGGCAAATATTTATAGTACTTAACTAAGCAAAAACTTGAAGCTGCATTTATAAAATTGCATAAGTATATATGATAAACATATATATTTTCAATATTCTATATGCTTTTATTTAGTATATCAGCACCGTTTATCACACGTCTGCCTCTCTCCATAATAAGCGTATTACACATTAAACTAATGTTAATTACAGTTGTTATCAATTATTGCACTGAATGAGCTTAACGCACACTGATGTTGAGCCTATTTTACAGTTGTTGTCGATCTCTATCCTAAACAGTGTATTTTGGATTGTATTGTGTTATTTGCTTAATACTATGAATACGCATATATATTCTAGTCGATATATATTTACTAAGCAATATACTATGTATACAATTTTTATATATATTTTATAATAATCAGTGTCTTGTTTGTTTTGGCCTAAGCATATTTTTCGATTGTCTAATGGGCCGCTTAATTTCTTCCGTTCGCATTCATTGGCTTGTGTGTGTTTTACTTTGTTTGGCATTTTGCAACACCAACAACAATTTTGTGCGCATTGCAAAACTTGTAATGAATTTTTCCGCTGTTTACTGCACACAAAAGAAATGGACACAAAAACAGTGAACGAAGTCGAAAAACAGAAGCAGAAAATGCGGCTGCATTCTTCTTTTCTTTTTTGTTTTTTGTTCTGCACTCACAAAGGGTGCTGCTGGCTAATTAATGTCATTGTTTTTGGACAGCGTTATTAAAAATGCATTTGGGTGGGCAACAAACAATGAAAGAGGGTGGACCAAAACCATGTTGGCACACACTTACAAAATTTTAACACAAGCTCTCAGCGCGCCTAAAAACCACTTTTATATATATATATATATATATATATATATAAATATATATATATGTATATGTATATGTGTTTGATTTTTCGTTGCTTTTACTTTCTTGAGCAAATAAGCTGAGAGCCGCAAACAAAAAGGCTGTTTGCATACCAATTTCTATTGATTGTTTTTCTTTGTGCTTCAAGAGCATACCCTGTGCCCTCACCTCTCCCCCTATATCTATCCTGTGTGTGTGTATTGAACAATGCAGCAAAGTATGCTAGGAATTTCCATTAAATTTGCTTTTGCTCTGAAACAAAAGACAAAGTTTCAATAAAAACGGTAAACTGTTAATGCTTAAAGCACTTCTCTCTCTATGCTTAAAGTATGTAAATAACAAAGTATTAATGATTGCTCTTTCTCTGCGACACTTGGACTTTTTATAGACAAGTATGCATACCATAATTTTATAATGTATATATAAAATAAAATATATAAAATCAAATATATATTTTATATGCAAGTGCAAAAATTAAATAAGATACACAAGGTGAAATTTAAAATTTTTGAAGGGCACTGACAAACTTTTGCATACATATATATATATATATAAGACAGGAGCTCATTTGCAAAAAGATATAACATAAACAATTTTTTTTAGTTATCTTTTTACCATAATAATTTAATTGCAATCTTTAAACGCTGCCTGCTTTACTCATTTCGCCATGTAAGGCATATGTTAATTACAGTTGTTTTCTACCGAACCGTTTATTGTATTGCGTTATTTGGTTAAAGGTAGTCATATGCTGCCGACTGCGATGTTAATGATGGTGTAGAGGGAGCTGCACATACTTAATACCAACGCGATTCCCCAATTCATCATTCAATTGTGCATTTTAATCTTTCAATCAATACAATTTAATTAAATTAGTTAAATGCTGTCTGCTTTACTCGTATGTATTTTATTCGCCATGTTAAACTTATGTTATATAGTGCTGTAATCGATCTCTATGTTAAATCGCGCTTGTTAAATTACATTGTGTTATTTGCTGTGAATTCACTGGCGACTACAATGCAAATGGCTATGAATGGGTGAAAGGGGAGAGGGGTTAATTACTTGCCTGCGTCCTGGCTTCGTCCTTCTTCTCACACCCCTTTCTAGTAAACCCTTTGCAGTTATTTTTCTTTGCTGGCTGGCACACAAACTCATTTTACGTTGGCTGGCGCCTTGTGTCTTGTGGCATTGTCTCTTCTTCAACGCTCGACGCTTGACTGCTGGTAATTATAATAAATAACAACTGTGTCCTGTTTACTTCATCATAATTAACATAATGGGACTTGAAGTACAAAGATGTTGACAGTAAACAAGAAAAATATGACAAGATTTTCATGTTGGCAACACCGTCTGGTTGCAGGAGACCAGCGTCGACAGTGATGGCGACGTCGACTCCGCTTTCAAACTCTTTAACAGAGCGGCGGCTGCAGCGCTGCTTGTTCTTCTTTTGCTTCAACTTCTCTTCCTCTCTTCGCACTGAATGCTTGTATTGCCATTGTCGTTGCTGAGGCAAGCATATGTGTGTGTGCGTACGTGTGTTTGCTATTTGCCTTTTTGGCCTCTGTCACAGCTTACTCAAAATACAGTTGCGCTGCTTTTTCCCCTTTCACACACCGCATACAACAGATGGATCTGGTTGCGGCTGCTTTTGTAGTGCTGTGTAATGCACTCACAATTAATGCAACTTCATTAACACTATTTACCCGTCAAATGTGACGCAGTGAAAGAAAAGCGACAAAAAGAAAAAATTATTCTACTTTAATATGTAAAATACTTCACGAAATATTTGTTGTGTGTGTGTGTGTGTATTTGTTTGCAAACCTTCTCAAGTTTCATGGCAAAGGAGCAGTAACGAACTCATCCAACCGCAAATCACTTTAAAATAATTTAACCTTCTCTCTACCACACTCTCTCTATCTCTTTCTGGTATACCATCCGCTTTTGCTTCATTTTTGACGTTGACTTTGACGGACCAAAAAAGACGACTTTAATATGCGACATTTCATTTCTTACTCCTCACCATCTCTTTCTCTATCTACCTCTCCATCCATCTCGATTCTCATCATGCGGCAGCCATCTGCTCGTGGCAATTTTGATGTTGTTGGGCGAGCCTCGAACTGTACTCAATTCCAGAGGGAGTCATTTTGCCTTTTGTATTTTGTGGTTGTATTTTGTTTTTATTTTTTTTCTGTTGTGCAATGTGCAAATGTTGTTTCTGCTGCCTTTTTGAGTTTTACGGCGCATTTTGACTTTTTTTTGGCCATTTCTGTTCGTCATTTTTTTTTATTTAAATGCGATTTGGTTTATTTTACAAATTTGCTGACGTTCACATTAGTAGACATGTACTCCTACATAAATATATGTAAATACATGTACATATGAAATAAATACATATGTAGTTGTTGAGCTTAAGTTTCGACAAACTAACATTTGCTGCAAAGCTTTGTCAGATCATTATTATGGTACACTCTTAACGATCTGTTATTGGAAAAATGAAAATCACCAACGGCCAACATGGCGGCAAATGTTGAACAAAAAATGAGTGCGTGAAGTATAGAAGAAGTTGAGAAAATCGTGATACATACGAATGACAAACTTGGATAAATAAAGCGATGAGTGGATTATTGGTTTTAGTGTTATTCGCAATAAAAAACGTGACATTTTGTATTCAGCGAGCGTATTGAAAAATAAACAAAACAGCAACTCACATTCTTAATTAAATTGCAGGTATGCCATAAGAATACTTTTGTTTGTCCTTTTCTATATGACACGAAATGGATATTGAATAACAGCGCTGCCGGACGGCTGTTAAATAAAATTGAGTTGGGTTTTATTTCCAACACATTACTTGGAGAATACTGGTAAGTTTTACGATTGGCTTAAAATAACACCCAACTTAGTGAGCAAAAGTTCCAAATTGTGCTGAGTAATAAGTTAAGAGGTGGATGTATACAAAAAAACTTCAATTCTTGATTAAAATACAGGTATCCAATAATTGATGAATGAATATTGTTTTATGCAGTCTTACAAATTCTGTCGGTTAACATAACATGTTTTTTTCATGTTGTTAACAGCTGTTAACAGGGGCTTAGTAAGATAGAGTTAAATTTTCTAATTTGCTAAAAAGTGGGTAATCGATAGTCCTACTAAGTATTATATAATATTGCAGTTATTTAAAGTATAATGTTGAAGGGATTTTGCTCTATTTAAACATTTGATTAAGGAAACTAAATTAATTGAAGCTCTTCAATCTACGTCTAAAATTGTACTGTCCGCAACGATTGAAGTCTTCTTTTTAAAGCTGGCGATCGTAACATTAATATCGATAAAAAAAAATTAACAGATGCTTTAAAGGCAAAATTTTATGTCTATCTACGGTTAAAACTGCGATGAGGCAACCCAAATTGTTTTCATGTAGTCAAAGGCATTTGTATAAGGGCTCCAAATGTTTCCAACAACAGATACAAACTCACTCCAACAAACACAACACGGACACACGCACACACACACAAACAGATACGAAAATGTTCCCAGAGCTAGAAACATATACTTGCCTCGAGATGAGTTAGAAATATTCGTGCTTGGCTTGTTTAATGGGCACCATAAATGCCTGTTTCTCATTGCTGCAAAGTCGCACATTTATTTCCATTTCGACATTTGGCATTTGCGGTATACAGTTTGTGGCAAGGGGAAATTAAAGTTGAAGTGTATTACCTTAAAGCTGCTTCAGATGCACGAAATCGAATAACTCTGCTTTATGTTCAATACGAATCGTACATACCCAACTTTATGGACAGCCCCACAATGTTTGTCCTTTGCTTCAGGAGCAGAAGGAGAAACAGGAGCCCAAGGAGCAGTCAACGCCTTGTGATAATAAACGCAAATGACTGCTACGGGAATATTTGGGTGAGCGAGTAGCAAAGCGACTGGTCGCTAGATGTCTGCGATGTCTGTGCTTGGGACCACAGCCCACGGCCGCAGAAACCCCCAGTTTAAAATGTAAGTACACTCAGAAAATAAAGTCAACATTATTTCTAAATATAAGAGAAATGTCTAAAAATTAGAAAGGATGTAAATTATTATTGCAAATTGTTCAAAAATTGAAAATGACAACATTTATAATTAAAAGAAAACCTTACCAAAATTCAGAAGAAATAAATTAAATTGGTTGATCTGTGTTTTATATTAATGAGAAGTCAAGAAATTAAAAACACACTTGGGAAAGTTTCAGTTTGATATTTTTCACAGTGCATGTACTCGATTATGTATGTATATGAAATAACAGTGATACTTCCATACATACTTGTGTACCATGTATTCAAACGTATTTTGAACGAGCAGCGAAATTATTTTTAAATTACAAAACATGAAAAACTTGAATTTTTAGGAGAAAAGCTCATTACGCATGCCAGCGTTTTGGGAATATGGAAATATGGCGGGAATATGGCAACGTCATTTGCAAAGCTCAAAGTCGTGGATAAAGTGGGAGGAAAGTGGCGGAAGTGTAAGGAAGTAGCAGGAAACAGCAGGGCAAAAGGACAAGATGTACCAAAAATGGGCATTGCTCGAAGGAGGCGTTGCAAACGATGTCGTCAGACGGTAGCCAAGCCAAGCTTGTCAAAGTCGTTGCCCCATAATGAGCAGCTAGGTGCCAGACGGGGATCATGACTGTGAGTACGACTAGGACTACGACTACGACTAGGACTAGGACTAGGACAGAGCGCAGTGTTGCCACTTCATGTAAGAAGCCCGTTGATGTCTGTGCATGGTTTATGCATTAGCCTCTCGGCAAAGTAAACCTCAATCAAGCACGAAGTCAGCAGCAGCAGCAGCAACAATGAAGAAAGCAAAACTAGGAGAAAGGACACCAAGGAGACCCGGCGGCAACAGTTTCATCCCTTTGGCCTGACGAGCGCCATTAACGTCTTCAACTTTCTGTTAGTGAATATTTCAATTATTAATGCCGCCCACGCAGTACAAGCAACGCCTCTCGGCCCCCTCACGCCTCCTCACGCCTCCTCACGCCTCCTCACGCCTCCTCACGCTCTTCGTTGCCCCTTGCTTGTATAGCAGCACATAAAAATGTAAAGCAGAGTTGTCTACTTGTCTTGACTCAAGCCCACCATTACCTAGAAACTTTAAGCTGATGACACCAGCAGCGACGGTGACGGGGACAGGGACAAGGGCAGGGACAGGCACTGAGACAGCGACAGGCACTGGGACAGGGACAGGGACTAGAACAGAAATAGGGACCAGGTCGACAAGGCTAAACGAGAGGAGATAGCGTGGAGCGTTTTGTTTCAGCTCGTGCTGAAAGCACGCTGTGCATTTTTCATAATATGCCTGCAATTGTAAGTAGGAAGCGTGTAGTTAATGTGCCTTAATGTAGCAAGTAAACGCAGCAAGACCCAGTAGCAATGAATTTTAAAAAATCGACATAAGACTTAAATGAAAATCTCGTGAAAAACTGGAAAGCTTTTCTTAATTGTAGATATAATTATATAAAATTTAAAAAGCTTTCGCCCAAGTTGTTATTTTATTTTATAAGAATATTCTATTATAAAGAAATGCATTTCTAAAAAGAGAAAATGCTAAGACTCGGTTTTGGAAAAAATAACCTTTTTTTAAAATTTAAAAACAAGTATGGAAATTTATTGACTTGGATTTTATATTATAGTTTAGCTGTCGTATACTTAATGTAAAGTATTTTAAATTTAAATTAATTTTATTTTAAGTGTATCTCAAATATAAGAAACATAAAATGTTTGAGTTTTAAATTGTTGACAACCTGAATTGCCCCTAAATATTCTATAATTTTTGTTTGCTTGTTCAGTTGTATTGAATTCGAATTCGACTGATAGATGGAAAGTCTACCATCTTTATTTGTCTATATATCTTTATTTGTTATTGATGCTTTCCTACAAAAAGCACCTTGGAAACTCCGTTGCGAATATATCCAAAGTCTATCCAGAGACTCATGAAGTCGATATCCTTCATTAGTACGACCGGCGAATTCATTTCCATTGGTGCTCAGGTTAATTTTGACAAATGGCTTCGATCTCCCTAATGTATTGGAGTAATTTACCAAAATTAATGCCCTAATTAATCAGACAACGTCCGCTGCGACGTGGCCTGTTTTAAAGGAAGCCGAGTTCCTGCCTTTTACTACATCGATGGCCAGCTGTCTTTCCAGAAATCAGCTTTGCACACCATGAGGGTCGCGATTGGGATTGTGCTTGTTATAAGCCTATATAATAATAGCCAGCATGTTTCACAGCAAACCAAAAAATGGGGATTGGCGTCCTTGAGAAAGAGCTCTCCCCTGATGTTGAATCATTTCATCTGTGTGCTCCACTGATGAGTATATGTGGCAGGTGAGAGATTTTCGATATTTAATTGTAGTATATTAAATGCGTTAGGTCATTAAATTAATTATGACTGCACTTTGAACTCTCATTTTACTACACTCGGTAAAAAACAATCAATCTGTAATTTATATGGCAAGCTCACCTTATTGTTCAAAACCCAGATCTTTCTTTAGTTCTTACATATTTTTTCCTTATTATTATTTCTAAATAAAATCGGGCTATTTAACTTTTATGGCGATTTTCTAAAATATATATAGAGACGTATGTACGACGTAATGCGTTCTAATTGCAGTAATATAAAAATTAAAAGCTTAAGGGAGAAGAGCCGTTTGGTTATTAAAGCCGCAATAAATACTTACTTATAGCCAAATTCAATCATAAAACGAATGCTTCTTCGAATTATTAAATCGAAATTCACTCGCTATAGCAAAAAGAAAAATAATTTTATTGTTTAATTATGTCGTTAATAACGCAATCATAAGTGCCTGGGCGGGTCTAATGCCTGCCTTCAAAAAGCAAAAGGCCAAAAGCCGAAAAAAAAAATTGGAAAAATGAGGCACACACAATTGCTAACAAAAATATTTAGCAATTTCCGGCAGCAGCAGCGAATCGCTTATACCATGCTGATAAATTCAAAATAATTTAATTTTGTTGTTACGCCGTGCTAACGATAACAACAACAACGTGGGGCATGCCACAGCCAGTGCCACTGCCGCAGCTACAGCGAGTGCCTTCCGAGCCACATTATTTTCCACTTTGCCTATCGAGTTTTCATGAGACGCGCCAAAATGAAAATGGGCATAAATGTTCTTTAGCATTGACAAAATGTTTTGGCATGAACATGAAGCCATATCGATATCCTTGATCTAAATTGTGCACAACCGCAAGCGATCAATAAAAAAACAAATACACTTGAACAAGTTTATTTCACATTCCCAGACTCTAGACAGGGCCAACAAGGACCTGTTCTCTTTGCCAATTGGCCAACAACACTCGACATTCGACGAAAGCGTTTCTTCTTCGCCTCAATGTGTTTTGGCATGATAATGAAACTCTATGATGCAGTTAACAAGTTATAAAAGTAATTACACCCTAAACACCCATTCAAAACGGGTGAAGAGGGTATAGTTGTTTTGTGGGAATATATGTAACAGGCAGAAGAACTAAAGAAGAATGGAAAAAAAATATATTCTAGATTAAGAAATTATGCCATCTAACTAGTATTGTTGGAGTCAGCAGTATAATGATAAAGAGCACATTGAAACCCTCAATTCATCGAAGTTTCTCCCATATGTGGAATTAGATTTGCTATAGGGGCTATAGGAGATTCAATAGTTCGCAGTTTATGAAGTCACTTAATGATAATAAAATATGACGGAATAGTTCATCTCTTATAAAGTACAGATATTCCCAATCAGAATCAACAGCGAAGTCCATATAGCCATGTCTAAGAAAACAAAAGAGCAAAAGATTAAAAATTTGAAATTCGAGATATTATACATATATACACAGATCAAGTTTATTTCGTTTCCGATAGCAATAAAATGCACAATTTTAATTAGAGACGCATCTAATTTAATTCTGATCGGACGATATCATATTGAGCCAATTCAGGGTATATTGAAGTCGTGAGACTTCGTGACTGTAGCTTTATAACTTATTTTAATAAACAATTGCGTAAACGTAATTGCAGTTGCCTCTCTTTAAATTGTTAACTGTCGTGTCTGCAAATGCAAACGAACTTTTGGCTACAACTGCAAATTTGTTGGCCTTCCGTGTGGCCGAGTTGCCATTTCAGGCCATTTTGCGCACAGTTTGCATATTCTTTTAATTTCGCTATTAAATATTTAATGAGCTGCGCCAGTGCAAAAGGAACAGAGAGGAACAGGCACAATTTGAACCCTGGTTTCACTGCGACACACGCTCATTACGCAAAAGTTGTGAATAAATTTTCGGAGAGTGGCCAAATTGCCGTTGCAGTTGCTGTCTCAGCGACAATGGACCTAAGGACTGAGGGAACTGCCATAAGTAGCGGCATTGAGTACCGAGAGACTGCAAGCCTAATTGCTTCTTTTAAACCAAGCTCCCATGACCTGGCAGCTCTTGTTCCTTTCGGTTCTCCGTACTATTCATGCAGACAGACAGACAGACAGACAGACAGACTACCACATGCCGAGGACGAATCTTGATTGCGGAGCCTTCAGCCCGGTGCCAACAATGGTGATGAAAGATGCCGTCGTAATATTAGTAGAGAAGACACTAGTTATTGTGTTCCACTGAAATTGTATATTCTTTTCTGCCATCACAAACACATACACACACACATACTCACAATGGGAGGCAGCCTGCTCCACTTTTTACACAAAATCATCCAGGATACTGTCAATGCCCATGTTGTTCTTTTTATACCCTAGGATCCCCTTTCAAATTGGGTAAAAATCATATAATGGATTTATGCATGAGCATGTAACAGGCAGAAGGAGGCAGCTCATCCAATCCCATAAGGTATGTTCTTGATTAGCAAGAAAAGGAGAGTCGATATAGATATGTCCAAGACACAATACATAATTAAGCACATAAATATCGTGAAGCCCATCTTGCATATCTTGCCTATTTAATTTTATACATATGTCATAGAGTCAGCTTATTGATATTAATTATAAATTATGTTATTTTGTATATTTTTTACTCCAGAAATGAAATAAGAAAAGTTTCAATTAAGTTCCAGTTTTAAAGGGAAATTTAGTAAACAGTTTACTTAGGGTATATCGTAGTCGAGTTCACTTAACTATGACTTACTTATTTGTTTCGTACGCGTGTGTCTGAATGTGAGTAGAGCAAGTCCTGGGACCAAAGGCAACAATAGAACAACTTGAACTTTACAAACACGTTTGTTCATTCCATTGTCCCTTTTAAGATAAAGCTTGATCAACTCTAACAACTTCTCATATTTTCAACATGTGCCATGACCGATTATTTCAGTTAAAAAAGTTATATATGAAAATAAATACTATTTGTTGGATAATAACAAACTGTGCTGACTGCAGTTGAAGAACTTTCTTAAACTACTTTCATTTTGAAATAAACGCCTTTCTTTTATACATTATAAGAATAACTAAATGCACTTATTTCTCTTTATATATATTTATATATGTTTATTAATGTTTTTTACCAACAATTTAACAAACATACTTTCCATTATATTTTATATATTTTAAAGGAGTTTCTGTTTCAGTTTCTGTGACTTCATTCGTATGGTTAATTTGCTTTAGGCTACATATATATTCACAAGTATATATTCAGCTGGATTTTCTTTTAAGTTGGTTGCTTAATTTACTACTTTAAATCCATTTTCAGTCAATGACACCCAATGCTTACCTTTAGTTTTGAAGTCTCTCCAATGCAGCGTGGCTGCACTCAGCAATGTGCAATCGTCTCGAAAATTGAACGTCGATTTTCGACTCATTTCACGGAACACTTGAATTAGTTTGCTGGAAATCGTTTAGCCAGGAACTGCAGGAAAATTCCGAGTGCTGGTTGACTTGCTTTTTTCTTTCTTTTGATGGAGTCGACGACGACAAGTCGAGCAGCAGAGAAGAGTTGCTTCGGCTGACTATGGTGCCAATTACCAATGGATGTGTATGTGCAAGAGACATTTACGACTTTATAACACATCATCTGCATACACTCAGATAGAAAAGTTTTCTGCGCTTCAGTTTTAGTGAAAGAGAATTTTTTTTAAATATCACGGGTGTTTTATTTTGAATTCAATCTAATCTTTTTTACTGAGTGCAGCTATGTTTTATCAGAATCGAAAACATTGGCAGTCAATGTTATGCTATGTTTAAATTGCAATTCTCAACTAGATGTGTGTGTCTTTCCTTAACGGTTGCCAAATATGCACTTCAGTTGCAGATAACGCTGACTGGCTGTGGTTAAACCTCCTAATTGCGTGCCTTGTGGGCATCGTAATGCCCTCGACTCGATCCTGTCCAGTCCTGCATACTGAAAGTGCACTAGAAGCGTGTCAATTGCTGCACAGTCAGTGCTCTTCACACCCCTCGCACCCACTCTTTGTTACCTCCCTTGCAACCATTGAGTGGTCAGCGTATGTTGCAATTTCAGAATCGCTCAAGTTGTTACTGTTTTTGCGGTCGATTTTCCATTAAATCGAATCTCTACGGCTCTCGAATTGGCTTTGCGGTTATGTCGGCGGCTGCTGAATGCTGGACATAAGACAGAGCGACAGAGACAGAGAGAGATAGAGATAGAGAGAGGGAGAGAGGGATAGGGAGGGAGAATGAACATGTAATGGCCTTGGTCTTGTGGCTTTCAGCGTAAGCTCTGCTTCAGATTGTAAGCTGCAACCGCACTTCAATGTATATATTTTTTCAGCCAAGAGCATTTTGGTGATGGGAAATTAAATGTAATTTAAAATCAAGAAATGGCTAAAAAGTGTTTCAATGTGTTAGAATAGCTAAGACGGTTATCGAATGTAGGCTAGATTTGGCACAAATTCTTCTCAATTTCTTGACACTAGCTAAACACAAATAAATCAACAATGAGTCCAGCTAGTTGCGTTTAGGTATTTGGCAATACTAGTTGATACTAAATTTAAGTGGTCTTAGTCTCGTCCAAGCAGGAGCACAAGAGGCTTTCAGGGGATCGCTTTTCTTTCTTTTCTAGTTTGCAGATTCGTCAGTATTAATTATACGGAGCTGTGTCTTGTATTTATTTATTTTTTTAAAATTATTTATTAAATTTTTAGCTGGGTTTGTACTGTATTTTGTATTTGTTTTTGTAGCCAGGTGGTTAACATAGCTTTAGCATACAAGGTTTAACATATCGATCGATAACAGCTGTAACTAACATAAGCTTAAGAAAATTCTGCAAAAAAACTCATGCTTTCAGTCGTCTTTTTGAAAAGGGTGACGAGATGATTAAAAAAATACTATAAATTTGGCGTAATAAAGTTGTCCGATTTCTATGAACTCTCATAACTTTTTCATTCTAATGAGACCAATTATGCTAGTATAAAATTTTTCCCATAACACTTTGAAGTGTTGCAAATCCGTAATCAATGCTCACTTCTCCTAGCTGTTGGAGAGATGCTCGTAGTTAGTTTGGTTTTAACTCTACTCTGTGGGTTAGGCCGTGTGTGCAACGATGTGCAAAAATGTTGAAAGAGCAGCCAAAGCAAGCTGGATATAGATGTGTGTAACTAAAGCACGTTGAATTTATGTTTCAAACGCTGATTTGCAATCATTGAAACCCTCTTGAACACAATCGAAAGCACAAATTGGATTTGCTTTTAGAAAACTTATGCGGCTTGGTATTATAACTGTGTAAGGGAATTGCCACCCAATCGTCTGTCTGTCTTTACTATTCAAGTGGGACTAGAAATATATTTCTCATAGAGTCGAAACATGAAATCAACGTCATAACCACAATTAATGTCTGCTTAACCCATTCGAAATATGAGTTCACATTCCGCATTTGTTTGGGTGATGCTGATTATGAATTCGTCAACTTTCTTTTTTGTCAAGAAAGAAAGTTCTGCTTTATGTAATTGCTTATGCAACACGCGAAATGATAGATTTGTCCCCCTACATATTTATCAAAATGCAAAGCAGCCCAAAAAACAGCAAACATCTACACAAAAAGCAAAAGCAAACTAAGTAAAACACGTCAACAGCAACTACAACCACCGAAAAGGGGCCACAGGGTCGTGATTTGAGTTCCACTTTGGCAAAAGGCAGCATATATACATACATATGAACGAGACGACCCTGTTTGTCGACCCTGTTCGGGGAACGGACAAGGTTCGTGGCAATGGGCAATACGCGTGCTGAATGCAAACAATGCGTTCGCTGCTAAATTATAAAGAATGGCGTCATATGGCGCATAAGGCGATAGAACACACACACACACAGAGTAAACACACAACACACGTGAACCATAGATGAAAAGCGACTTCTCCTTGTCAGCTAAAGCGCTAAAAAGTAGGCTATGAACGGTTGAATCTGCGATGATTTCAGTAGGCAGCGTGTTCATTGCATTGAGCAAAAAACACAATTCAATTTAACATACACAGCTTAACATAGATATCGATAACAGCTAGAAGTGACATAAGATTAGCAGTAAACTAATTATTTCTGTGTACGCTAAACTAAGCAGTTCTGTGTGTGACATTTGGTTATGGATATGAATAAAGAAATTAGACTAAAACATATTCATAGTGGTTTCAGCAAATAACTCTCATACTTTCTAGGAAGTTAAGTAACTTCATGCTGCTGTTTGACTTTAGTATTAAAAACTGAACACATTGATAATGTTGAAGACAGAATGAGGCTTATCATCTGACCCCATAAGGCGACAATAACCAATTCAATAATTCCGTATTTGAGAGACTAAACGTTTTGGAAAATAAACTCTCGTCTACCCTTCACAGATCAAGTTTATCTATATATAACTATAACTACAACTACTACCTATTTAAATCTCTGCTTCACGGCAAATCTTTTCAAGGAACATTTTAAAGGGAATATATTTACCAGTTAAATGCTGGGAAAGTCCTAGTCGAGCTCATTCGACCAATAAAATTCTTACTTGTATTCTGTGCATTTTATGAGCCTTATAATTAAAATAATCTGTTTAACATAATATTGTTTTTTGGACTTGTGTTCACATAATAGTCGGTTGGCCCTCAGGATTTTTTTTAAGATTATCTCAACACACACACACACAGACAGAGGTAAAGAGAGAGAGAGAGAGAGAGAGGGAAGCTTGTTTTTGCTTGTCGCACGTTTATGAACTTATTTGTATAGGCATGAAATGACATTTTAATGCCTCGTTATATTTTCATTAATGTCATTGTTGTTGTTCTTATTATTGTTATTGTAGTTGTTGTTGTTCATGTCATCTTGGCATTATCCATTGCTTTCACATTTGGCGCGTTACGCTCTGCAAGTGAATGACGGCGAGCGGTTTATAGTAACATGTAAAATCCATTTATTTTGACATAAAGCACATAAATCTATATTTGATCCATTTCATTATTTCGGTGAATACACACACACACACACACACATAAATAAAGGTGTGAAGACATTTCCGTGGCCTCAATGTTTCTACGCGAATGAGTACGCGTGCTTAGTAATACCCAGTAAATATATTTCATTGATATAAGAACAGTTCTAAAAAAACATTTATATATTGTAGAAAAACATATCTTAAATATAGAAAAAGTTTTGGAATTTTGCAATGTATGGGAAAAATGGCAATTGCCATATTTGATAGGGATTTTAATTTTATAACAATGTTCTAAATTTTGATACGATTTATTTAATATTTGCCAAAGAGAATTGTTAGCTGAACAATTAAATCGATGCAAGTCAAGCTGAGGTGCAATAACCGCAAGCATCAAATTTAAATGACATTAGCAATATTTGCTGATTTGCTGCAACGGCAACAGAATTTGCTTGCCCTTCGGCTGTTGTGCTGGGGCATGCCACGACACAAGTTGTTGGTAGGTTGCAACTTAGTTGCAGCAGCTAAGCATCATGCTGTTTCTGCTTGGCTTGTTCTCTGATGATTTATTATATGGGTTTTGTTCTATTCCTGCAGTTTCTATTTAAGCGTATCGTTTTAATACGAGTGTGTGTGGGTGACTGTGTGAGTGTATTTATATGTATGTATATGTTGGAAGTGTACACTCATAAAAAAAATTGCCAAATTGCCAAAATTTGAAATTCAGGCTAAAAACTTGTCAAATTTCCATGATTTTATCTTCAATGTGTTACCTTTTATTTGAGTTATATTATTAATACAACTTTAATATAATTTTCGAACCAGTAAATTTCAATACATGTTTTTTGCATTTCTTCTTTTTATGCAATTTCTTTCTTAATAATCGAAAGTTTTTTTAATTTACAGAAAAATATTAATATTTCTAAAGCTTAGAAATATTTTACGGTCAATCTTAGAAAAACTTGAAATCTGATATGATTTTTTTCTGACTGTAAACATGGCACACAGAAATGTGTTTAGTAACACACACACTCGCATCAAGTACAAATAATTGCAATTGCTATTGTTCATTTGCAAATACAATAATGCGCTCTCAGGAGCAGAGACCAAGATATAGACACACACACACACACATTCATTTTAGCTTGTTGTGCATTTGTGTTGGTGTCAGTTGCAATAATTATGCAGAGCAAGCAGCAAAGCGTTTATTGCATTTGACATTGTTGCAAAAGTTAAACTGTCTGTGGCCACATCAACTTGTAACTTGTTCTCCAGTTATGTGTGTACAATGCTTTTGCAGTTCAATCCAAGTTAAATTATTACTTGAATGTGCCATTATCATCATCATCAACTGAAACAATTTTGCGAATACTCTCTGTGTATGCTTAAGGCGTAATCTGTTCTACATATTGGAGAATGATTCTTATACATATTTTTGCGCAAATAGCACAATGTAATTGAACAAACTGGGCAGAGAGATCGATAACAACTGAAACTAAGCTTAACGGCTGTTTAAAAATACAGGCTTTCAATAATGAAAAACTCAATAAATCCGTGTTAAGTAGCTCGCGAAATATATCCATCCTGTTATCTCAATGTTAAATGCTGTTAACCTGTGTGGATTCTGCCACAGCTCGTCCACTGGGTCTAAATAGTAAATTTGGTTATTCAAATTAGTAAAATTAGCTTAATCTTAACATAAATCTCAAAATATTTTAATTCGCAAAAATTTGTATATTATATACTCTGTAAAGTGCTCGAAATCGCATTTAGCGTGTTCAAATATATGACGCAACTATTACATCAATCGATCCACAGAAAAATGATAACTGACCGAGGAAAGATAGAAGGGATATTGAGTACTACGTCGTGAAGTCGCGTAACTAAACTATATATAGTCAGTAGTATATTCGATCCTTACAAAATATCAATTATTAAGTTTTAAACTTAACAAAAATGCTTGCATTCATGCAAACAACTTTTAAATTGCGGATATCCGAGTCTATAGGATCTGAAGACTTCAAATCTGCAATAAAAATGTTCAAATATTCCTCGCAGATGAAGTTTGCTTTACATTAACAGCATTTGACCTGTTTTTCACGTAAAAATGAGTTAAGATTGTGTCTAATTTTCAACTCACAATTCAGAGCCGGTGGTCAGCAGGGATACACTCCATTCACATTATACCAAGGAGCTGCGAGGTAACTCGCTTTCTATCCCTCGCGTTTTCTCTTTTCTCTCCGTTTCTCTCTCTCTCTCTCCTTATGCTGGTCCTTTTCTGAACAGAGCACCAGCTAAAAAGCCAGCTGCGACGCATTGATGTCAATGATTGTGACAAGTGCACTTGCTCTGCTTTAGCGTACTCCCAGCCCTTGATTGGGGACATTGGAGGGATGGGGTGGGATTGGATGGAGATGTGGTATAGGGGGTGGACGGGAAAGGGCCACTTGAGCCGAGTTGACAGGCAGCGGCAAAAGAGCGCGCATTTAACATTGTCTGAACAAGTGGTACTGTAGAGCACTTGAGCGATTCCGCAATGCCAATATATCTGCCACTAACTACATTGCACAGATCGGCTCTCGATCCCGATGGAATCGGGATGAGAATGGGTGTGTAACTAGGTGTGGCTCTGGGTGTTTTGAGTGCGTCAGCCAACTCGGTTAAGCATCGGGCAAATATGCCAAGTGCCGCCAGCCAACATTTTCTGCACACTAATTTGAATAGCAAGTCTGCATTTTTAAGCAAAAATCTCATCATATTTTTTAATGATTTTCTACATTTTTAATGTGCTTATATACTGTGTGTTCTATGTAATCAGTACAACCCTTTTTTACGACCATAAAATGCTAATCTTAGAGCCAATTAATGAAAGTTTAATTCGGAATTCGCAAAAGCCAAAGAGAAAAACAGGGGACAGGCTTGCGTTGTTTAAAAAAATAATTTAAAATTGCTTTAGATATTGTGGGTGCAAGTAAACAATTGTGACTCAGGTTTCTGACTGAAAACCTTTACACAACTTCTTTGTACCCTTTTCCTTATTTTTAATGGCATAATTATAATCGCAAAAGTGCGAGTAAGGCTTTCTCAAAAATATAACCTTGTCAAACAAAACCGATATTGGAATACCAGGTACTTTGGTCATGTTTGGTGTTCTATTTCAGGCTGATTTAATTTAATATTGAAATCGCGATTTTAATTTAATTCTCATTTTAAAATTTTACCATTTCTAGACAACATTTCTATGGCCATCATTTTGCAGAGTATTTTAAGTTGAACCAGTTTTAGTAGGGATGCAGCTTATAGCATGGCTTGTTGGGTAAACCTATTCTTGTTAAAAATTCAGCTGGCTAGGGCTAAACCAACAGAGTTCCCAAATTGACTGCCTCAAGCCAGCGGGCAAGTTCGCAATTATCATCAACAAGGCCGACGAGCGAAATATTAAAGTGACTAATTAGAAGGCTGCTTAGTGTTGGCCTCAAGCCAGTTGAATATATTTTTGGCAGTCTGCGGGGACCTCGACTCTCAATTCTGTATTAGCGTATAACTAATTTTTGAGTGGCCCGCTGCTTTATATTCTCGGCTAATTTATACCAGTCCTCTTAGTTGCCTTTTGATAGCTCTAGCCCATATCCGCTGGGATATACTCCTCTTAGTACTTAAGCACTTGATACTTCACATTCTGAGCTGTGGTAATTAATCTTGCGGAGCTGCAGGTAAGATAACTAAGACCATCTTTTCTTTTCTAACTCAGATTCGCATTACTTTACTTTTCCCTTTTTCGCACTTGTCAAAACTCAATTAGTACACTAACAAAAAAACTTCCTGCAACTATCAAGTTATGCTTCTTTTTGTAAATAATTTCCAAATATTAGAACACAAATTATAACTTTGTAAAAATAAAGGAGATTTTTATATATATTTTTTTCATATATTATTAATAAATGCATTTGTAAAAGTATAAATAAAATACACTCATTTGAGATATATTAACATACTAAAGATTATTATTATTATTAGAAATATATTTCTAAAAACTAGTTATTGCAAAAAAAAACCTGAAACTTTCTTTCTATTGTAGAGCGACTAGCGAAAATTAATGGCGATTGTTGTTAAGTGTACATAGCATTTTTTCCAGTGTATTTGGGTTAGTGATAACATCTCAGCAGCAAAAGCTTTCTCTCGCAGCTTGTTTACAAGTCCGTCCTTGTTTGAAGTTTTCTTTGCTCTCGTTCCACAACTTATTTATTTAGCTTGTCATCTTGATTTGTTCCCTGGATGCGACTGACCATTGTTAAACGCATCAGTTGCCCAACTCATCTGGTTTTGATTTTTGTCTGTTTATCATTTGACTTGTTTACCGGACGCACTTTTATTTACTCTCACTGTTGGTGGTGTTGAGGTACATCTTGGGTCTATTGCCGTTGGCTGCCACTTGAAATTTGTTACGCATTTTCAGCTGACGTCACTGGTTCGATTTGTGTTTTTATTTTTGTTGGTCTGCCCTTCCGGTGTCATGGTAAACAAACAAAACAACTGTTCGCTATGGAAGCAGCAGCAGCAGCAACAGCAGCAGCAAAGGTAATCGCATGAGATTTTTCAGCATTCAGCATTTTTCAGCTCCTTATCATGGTCAGCATTGTTCCGCTGGCCATAACCACTTGTACCATGCCCCATGCTTCATGCCACGTGCCACATGCCCTATTTGCCCCAGAGTCAGTTCACAGTGGTTTGCCTGTTTTGGTGTCGCTGCTATCGATGCTGCTTTTGACGTGCGACAATATTGAGATATCGTCTGAAGTGTAAATTGTTATTGACACTTTGCCCACCCAGCAACAGCAAAAGCAACAGCAGCAGCGGCATTCTGTACCACCAGTACCATCAACGTCAATGCCACACAATATTCCCCCACATTCACAACATTCGTGCCCCTCACTCTCCTAACCCAGGCAGCATTTTCCGTTGCTGGCTTTGTTGCTTGTTTGTTTAAACATTTGTTTAGTTTTGTGCATTTCATCGACAACTGACTTTCTCCCATTTCACTCATTTTACTAAAAACTTTTGCCATCAATTCAAAAATACCCAAAACCTATATGCAATAATAGTAATAATGCCGACAATGTTCTTTGATAAATTTAAATAAAATAATGCGATTCTTACGGCCACAAACAAAATTGAAAAATGATTAATGCTAAGAAATATTGGCGTGACCACAACTTGGTGCCGAAATCAAAAAGAAAATTGGTCTTTTATAAATTCGGATTGGGCCCAAGGTTAACGGACCTGATTAATCCGAAAGCATATTTCTAAAACCTAGAGCTGTTCTTTTATTATTTGTCTTTGAATTTTAAAATTAAGAAAAAAGTAATTTTTAAGAAATTAACAAAACACCGTATTTTAGAGTTTGTCGATTTAGTTCAATATATATCTTTTGTCTAGGCGTTATTTCTAATTCATCACTTTTAGAGATTCTTGATTCTTTATTTCAAAGTGATTTTGTACAATTAATTACGACTTTTTTGCTGAGTGTAGCAATTCACATTGGTGCAATTTTTTCGAAAATACAAATATACATTTGTGTATGAGCTGTGAAGGTCGTTTAGTAAGCCGAGGTGCGCGGAGCCACGACGGGCGGTCTCCTCCCCTCCCCTCAACTCAACCCAACTCAACTCAACTCACCTCAGCTTAGCTCCTCTCCGCTCCGCTCAACGAGCCAGTGAAGTGTGCTGTTTAACTTCGGTTTGGGGCGTTTCTGGCCAGTGGCATTGGCGTTCATTTGGTTCGTTGTGCTTTATTCATTAGCTGGTTTCCGTTTCCGCTTCATTCAATTCTCTTGATGCCTTCACTGCGACTGACTTAATGCCATTGACGTGGCCCTTGCTCTGAATGAGAGTGTTGCTTGCTACAAATGCTCAAATGCGGTCCCCTTCTCCCCCTTCTTGTTTATTCATTTCTATGCACAGTTTTGTGCTTCTGCTGCTTCTTTTTTGAGGGCATTCTGGTCTCAGTCTACTTCGCAATTCATTTTCAATTTATCTTGCCTAATATCGACATGCTTTTAGGTCTCGCCTTCTCTCCTAACTGGCTTAACTGGCTGACTGAATGAAGCGGGACTGAAACTGAAACAAGGATTGCCAACGGATGTTACTCCCACTGGCTCTGTTTTACACTCTGTTAGCCTGTGTAGCTTTATGTCGGCCATTGACTTACGCAGACAGACCAGACCGACAAACAGACAGGCGGACAGACTGACAGACAGAGTCGCATTCAGCCGCCTCGTCAAGGATATGTGTGGTAGATTTTCCGCCTTTTCTCTTTGTTTTCCTCTGTATGGCTTAGCTGATGTATTCCTTTTGGGATTATCGTCTTCTCGCGCATTACGTAAGCGTTAATAATAAATTAGAATAGCTTTAAATTTACACAAAACTCGGCTAGTCATAATGTGTGTGTGTTTTGTAAATGTTTTTAATTGCATTCGTTTTGGCTGCCAAATGGATATGCAATGCCTTCTAATGTGTTCAAGCAAAACATTCCATCTAACAGAGTTTAGTCCACAATAATCTGTTTTAATAAAGTTAAAAGCCAACCAGCTACAATAACCTGTACATGACTAAACACTCCTGACACTGTGCAAACACTGGCGAAAATAATTGAAATTTATTTTAGAAAATCGCAGCGAAAAGTAGAACATTTTTCTTGACTTTAAAAATTATTTCTAGAGATGAGAAAAAAATGTATAAACTTTAAAAAGGATTTTATTTATTTTTGAAAGTTGAAGTTTTCTAAATAATAGAACATAATTTTAAAAATGGGAAACTAATGTACACACATGAAGAAAAAAACATTCTTAGAATTAAACATATTATTTTGCTGAGTGAAGCACCGCTGCACGTAGTGAAATTTAAAATTTAAACGAGTTGTTGATAATATGTTTGCTCACACTTTGGATAGTTAGTGCGGTCCATGGGGAAGCGCTACTGCTCACAAGGACATACTCAGATATATATATATATATATATATATATGGTATATGGAAACAAAAGCCTGGCCAATGTGAGAATAGGTCAGCATTCATTTATTAACATGAGCGCCAAGGAAAACGACTGCCAGTCCGTCAGTCAGTCTGTCAGACAGACAACCAGCTGTCTGTTCAGTTGTGGGTATTTCCACTGCACCCACCCCCCTTTGGCACCAGCATCGCTTTTCTCTGGCAACTGCAAATTGCTTACTTTTTCCTCAATTTTTTTTCTTTTTTTGCGGCTGTTGCTCGCGATTGCGATATTTTTGGATGCGGCGACGTTGCCAAAAATGCACTTGCCAATACTTTCACTTCTCTCTGTGTATATAACACTTTATATACATATGAATATATATACTCATACGATTTGTGCTTCTGTTTTTTTCCATGCTTCTTGCTGTCATGGTATTTGTAAAATCTGCAGATTATTGTGCCTGTCATGACCTGTGTTCGGCATATTCCAATATTCCATGCCAAATTTTACACTCGAATGCCGAAAGTATTTCTTTTGTCTATTTTTTGCCATTTACATTGTGTCTGCCAGCGATCATATTTGGATAGCGCGTTGCCAGCAAAAGTCTGCTCAATTCATGCCATTTTTTTGGTAGTTGAATTGAGTTATTTTTACGCAGCATTTGTTCAGGTCAAGTGTAAAACAATATATGAATTAAATAAAATACGAGCTGCGTATAATGTGAATATATTTGCTCTTTTATTTATTTATTATAGTAGTATTTATTTATATAATAGTATTTAGATATCTACCGCTTGACTTAACTTAATGTGCTGAACATTTTTGAATATTTTGCCGTTTCTTATGTCAAACTCTGATTTATCAGAATTATTTTCATGGCCATTGAAAATGGTTACAAATATAATGGGTATAATAGTTTCGAGCATGACTCCATATCAGGTAGGAGTCAGCATTCCCTCTGACATCATAAAGTATATATATTCATAATCACAATCGAAAGCTGAGCCAATATAGCCGTGTCTTATGGACTATAGGAGGTAAAGTCTTCAAATTTAAGGTAACCGATACTAAACGAACAATACTAAAACTATAATATATTTAACAGTATGATGCAGGGCATATCGCAGTCGAGCTCACCCTACTACAGCATTTTTACTTATTGGGTTTGGTTACTTATGTCAAAGTCTGACTTATCCGATTCCTTTTCACTTCTTGTATGTGGATCACGTAGACATTCAACTAATACGTAACGCAAATGAACATTTCTCAGACTGTCTAAATAAGAAGGTGTCACAGTTGCCCAGACATGTTTGCAAACAGCCAAGTATCCATCTCATTTACAAAATAGCTTTAGGTTAATATGTGAATAAATAAAAACAAAAGCAACGTTAAATAGAGTAAAGAGTTTATCAACACTATTTGCAATCTTTATACTAATGTTTATGAAGACATAAAACGTATCTTAATGAAAAACAGAGGTAAGAAATTTACAGAATTCGTTTGATATATAAAAAATGTCTCACATGCGACAATAAATGAAGTAATGCGTTTATAAATAACTTTAAACTTTATTCCAAATGACCACAAATATGGGTAACATTCAGAATTGGACCTTCTTTTGATGTTGTTGTTGTTGTTGGTATAACTTTTGTTAAGCTTAGCTCAACTGACCGTTTGCAACTGCGTTGATATCTGTGTGGGTTTGGTTCGTTTCTGCTTCTGCTTCTATTATATTTTCTATTTTTATTATATTTTCCCGTTGTATATGTATTTCAATTTTGTAAAGTTTTCGCCTGTCGCCTTATTGGCATTGTCCTGGTGTCTGGGTGTTCTCGTATCTGCTCGTGGACACTCAGCTTTGGCCATAATAGAATTATTTGTATTAAATTGTGGCAAGCAATAAATGAAATTGGAGCAGATCTTTCAACATCATTACCACTCTAACTAACACTAACACAATTGTGAATACTTGCAGAATGATGCTTTTATTCGACGAGAAAGCGCTTCAAATTAAATTAAAACTTGGGTTTCCCTCT
Source organism: Drosophila multiciliata (assembly GCA_037043605.1). Taxonomy (NCBI): domain Eukaryota; kingdom Metazoa; phylum Arthropoda; class Insecta; order Diptera; family Drosophilidae; genus Drosophila; species Drosophila multiciliata. The sequence goes on along the minus strand of JBAMBF010000103.1, from coordinate 18,127,502 downwards.
TCTTCTTCTTCTTCTCCTTTTCGGCTTCACCCTTGATTTTGATATTTAATGTAGCTATTTTTGAGTTTGGCACTCGCTTTGATGTTCCTTGTGTGTGTTGTTGCTATTGGCTGTTTGCTGTTGTTGTTGTTGTTGATGTTGGGCAAAAAGCGCTTATCTGGACCGCAAACAGTTTTTGGCCTTAAGCACTGAAAACAAGGGGTGAACTTTAAGCAACTCTCTCAACCCAACCCCCTCTGCTTAAGTTAAAGGTGCGCTGTGCCTGGTTTCTGGTGATAAATATGAGTTTAAGTGCAGGTGCTTTGCCATTTGTCAGAAGCTCTCTCGATATGCATCGCAGATTCCAACGAAGAGGCGACAATTGATGCCACACAGACGTGGCAACAAAATCATCTTTGAGCTGCCATTTTAAGCTGGGGACTATGTGTTCGGCTTAGCATTTGCTGACTGACGACTCCTGACTTCTGACTAAGATAGATGGCCGCAGTCAGCGAGTGCATTGCAAACAAGATGCAAGCATCTCGCCAGACCCTCGACGCTCTAATGCCCTGTTTACAAAAATAACCAAATATGTTGGCTTAACGGTCCCAAAAATAACAGCCAGACGAACGGGCTCAGTAAAAAATTGTAGTGAAATTTAGAAATTCGCGAATACCGTAGGAAAAAAGAGCAGAAAATGCGTTGCATACTTTTGTGGGCTGTGCTTTGGTATGCAACAAACTTGGCGCCATTTTTTTTAATCTTCACTCATTTTTCTGTGGACTTTTGTCATTTGATTTATTGAGCCATTGTAGTCGAGGAGATTGCGTCTTTTAGTTGCCCCAACTATTCCAATTCCTTTGCTCCATCTGCAAGTATTGCTTGGTATTTCGTGCGTAAATCGATATCAAACAGCCGAGTTTGCAGTTGAGATGAGTTCGCTGTAAAGTTTTTGGGGTTAGCTGAGATACAAATCGAAAACACAAATTGTACATTTGCTCAACACACACACGCACACTCCAACACACACAGTCTGCGTACAATGCCTACAAGAAAATTTGGGTCTCCCCCAGCACAACTAAAACGAACTGCAGAAAATAAGTTCGCATTTTAAGATAAACTCTCGACACTTATTCGCGGCTGTCAGTTTTCGGTCTGAATCCAGTTAAGTGCATTTTGAAGTTGCACTATGTCTGTTTACTGTTCCCAATTCTCTAATTCTCTGGCAGAGCAACCGCAGCGCAGTTGCTGCGAATGTCTGAGTTTTTCTGTGGCTTACACGCTCAAGTCAATTTGCTTAAGTGCTCCATGAAGTTTTTCTTATTTCAGATGTTTATTTGGAACACTTTTGGGTCACTCTCCCTTTTGACAATAGGCAAAGGTCATGTGTCAAACCGAAAGGAATTTAGGTGCCAACTCACATTGAGGTTGTAAAGTATGTAATTCGTAATTCTAATAAAAAAATATAAATTTAAAATGTTTGAAAAATAACTGAGTTCACATTGGCATACTCTGATATTAATTTAACTAAATTTACAAGCATCTCCGATCCCATTAAGCATATATTCTTTCTCAGCATCTCTAACCGAGTCGATTTAGATTTCTCATTTCGTATTTTCGGGTATATTAGGTTAAATTATTGACATATTATTGAATCTGCGAAACATTTCCTGCTCCGAAATTGTTTCATATGTTTATATTTCCATTTGTAATGTTTAAGCTTTTAATCTACTTTTGAGAATCAATCCGAACTACTTATCACGCATTTATGGTTGTAGTGAATTAATTTCAAACAACAATCATGAGCACTTTATGTGAATTTGTAGTTGCATCGATTATTTTTATGTATATAAAATAAGGCGTAGTTTTGTGGCCCCAAAAGCCAACGTTTATAAGAGGGGCAGCCACCAGATGGCTAAGTGTATAAACGACCACAATAAAGCATGTAAGTAGACTAAATCCAACCAGCCATTAAGTTTCGAGTACATCATGTCAAGGAGTGTAGAAGGAAAGGGAGGGAAGGAGGTGAGCACACAGATCCACATTGACCACGAAAACCGCAAAACATGTTTTTTGAGTAGGGTTAGCAAAGAGCGGAGCTCGGCCAGCTGTATTGATAGGCCCTAATCAAATAAATTGTCATACTCCTGTCCTAAATAATGGGTGGGTCTGTCCATCTATTTATCTATCTACCGATTCGAATTAAGATTCAATCTGGCATAAGAATATCAAAGAGCGTGAATTGCTGCAAGCTTTAAAAAATAACAAAAAATATAACTATAAAAATATATATATAAAAAAAACAGTAATAATTTTTCTCATTGCTGAACTCCGTGAAAAATAAAACTCAACAGCTTGCTAGGTCATTTGTAATAATAAAAAGTACTAGTAATAAAGAGTATAATTAAAAAAATGTTTTAAAAAAAACTGCTTATGGCAGAAAGGCAACACTTTCTGCGTGCAAAAATAAAAATAAAAAAACCGGACAGCTTTGGTCAACTTTGAAACCGCAAACGGCGACAGCTTCAACCAAAAGCTGACTTTGCTGGACTTTTGCCAAACGTCCTTAGCCACAAATATTGCGGGAACTGAGAACAGAGAATTGAGAACTGAAATGAAGCCGCCGAGAAGCCGTCTAGAAACCGTCCAGAAGCCGTGTAAATCTTGCCTGCCGCTGAGTGTATCAGTTATTGAATATGGGTCAAGTGGTTTTTGCCAATGGTTATATTAGTAAACAAAAAAAAAAGAATCGCGCAGCCGGAAACCGCGAACAATAAGCTGCAGGTAAGTAAATACCTAAAAAGCACATCAAGTTACTGTTACTTTTGTTACTGTTAAGGGGCTTTATGAAATTCACAATGGTTGCAAATTGCAAAAATCGATTTTTACCGCTTCTTTTTGTACGATGCCAACTTATTTAAATTTATATTTTTCTCTGCCTTCTTTTTTCCGGCTTTATTATAAATACTTGGGTGTTGTTGTGGCACACTCAACACACACAGTAGGCTACAACTTGGTCTGCTTAATTGAAATTCAAAAACTACTCGACTTGATGAATGAGCAGTTTTACGGAACACTAAGGAAAAACAGCGAGTGGAATTTTAGAAATTTTCCTAACTTACATTTGTTATTCAGAAAGTATATTTTTAAAAAATCATAGTTATCAAAATTTCAAATTTCTACAATTTAGAAGAAGTATGCTTAATAGGTTTAAGTTTTGCACTACTATTCTAGAAATAGCTAAGATTATTAAGAAATATATTGCTTAGAAAACGTTTATGGAAGTCAGTTCAGGACTTTTTTTTATGTGTATATACAATTTGAATACGCACAACCTAAATATTCAATAGGCTTATGGTGTTTGTATGTGTGGCTGATTTCATATTTCAGCATTTTTTGGGTTAAGTATGGCATTTGTAAATAAGGAGCAAAAATATATAGAGCAGAAATGCCTTTATTCATATATAAGCCATGAAGACAACGGAGAAGTCTTGAGAAATGTTTGCGGATGAAAAATACACCAGGATATCAGATTTCATAGACATTTATATAGATAAACATAAAAATATAGAGATGCAACTAAATTGTTTTTCAACACCAATATCAATAAATCAATAAATATTCTCAGTGTGATAATTGAGTAGTTTTAGAATATTTTTGTTTGCCTATTGTCAATGTCGCTTCGTTCAATAGAAATAATTAATTTTCAACACTTGAACTATTTGAAATGTAATTGAATTTCATACACACGTTTAAGGTTTTTGTGTGTGCACATTTCAAAGAGCATAATGAGTGAACCTAAGCCGGTCATGGATACGGAAATTGAACGGCTCATAGGCAGCCAAGGAGTAAAGGAAGCAATTTTCCCTATGACTGCATTTGCACAAAGCACTTGGATGATAAACATGACACTTGGTAAGGAATTGCAGAGAATGTAAGAACAATAGTTGGATTGCCCACAGATAGTGTCGCAATTAAAATAAGTGCACAATTGCTAAAATTTACACATAGAAGGAAAATTCAAATAAGTTTTCGTTTGCCAGAATTGCTTCATTAAATAACCGTAAAGGTTTTTTTTTATGGAAAATATTTGAATACGAGCAAGCAACATAAAAAAAAACGGTAGGAAAATATTTAAAATGCGATTCAGAAGCTATTTGTTTTGTGGCAACCACCAAAAGGAACAGGAACTGTAACAAGGGGAAAGGAGCAAGTCAGTGTCCCACTTGGAATTGTATCGTTGCCACACACCAAAAGCATTTTTAGATTTGTGCATATTCGTTTCCGGGATACGGTCGACTGCATCCGGCCTGCAAAACTATGCTCGCTGCGGAAAACTTAACTCGAATTTGATGTTGCCAAGCAGCTGTTAATGCTGCATGATTTATATCGAGACTGCCAACGCCAGACCCCAAGTTCTGGTCAGCTAACTGGCTGGCTGGCTGGCTGGGCAGCAGCTCATTAAATGCCACTCCATTTACCCACACACATATATACATATATACACTGTGGGAAAAACACTGTACCAAATTTCAGTTTTGGACACTGGCATTTATAGCTGTGGAAAAAATAAAGCACAAGCACCAACGTTTTTCGTAGTGGAAGAAAATGAAGGAAAAAAACCATAACTTATTCAACAAATTTCACAATTTGAAGTGGAAAACTCTTAAAACGAGACAAAAAAAAAACACATTTTATGTTCGGCTTTCAAACGTATTTAAGATATTCTATGAAAAATTTAATACACGAAAATAAAAAATATAAATATTTACAATATATAAGAGTAAGATAAATATATATCAAATTCTCAAGCTTGCAATTTTTTCTTTCTAATAAATATATCAAAATTTGAAGAAAAAAAAAATAATATCTCTAACAGTTTTATTTTGTATGTCGTAGTGGTTATATATTTTTTCCTCGCAACTGTATGTGGGAAGAGCAGGGGGTCATTGTCGGTGGGCGGTCATCGGCGTGGAATGCACTTCCGTTTCCGTTGCTCATCGTAAATTTGATGTCCCAGCGAATTTGCATCACGCTAACCCCGTCGTTCAGTTCATTATTTCTCTTCTTTTTCAGCAGGTCAGCGAATGCGGCTCTTTTGCATTTAACTTTTTGATAGACGCGTTCGATGTCCTTGTGTCATTGTCTGCCTTGGATTGGCTGCCAGGGATATAATCTTCCCGTGACTTGTTCTGTTATCCCCTCTGTGTGTATGTGTGTGTGTGTGTGTATAAAATGATTTGTGTGACCGCATTTGAGTTGTTTTTTGCGCAACGACAACGTCTGCTCATAAATCACAACTCAACCATTTGTTTAAGAGGAACACACGCTCTCTCACACACATACACACACACACACACACACACACACACACACATACATACATACGTTTATAAATATATATTGTGGATTATGTAAAAATTGCCAGACTCAAGCGTTGACCTCTGATCTCTACAAATTCACAGCTGTATATTTATGCATCTATATTATAATGCAAACAATTAGCGCAATTATATTTATAGCCCATCTACAAACTTCGCACAGTCGATAAATATATTCCGAATATATAAATCCTCTCACACGGACAAGGACACCCACAGTTGTAAAGGTTGGATTGGTGTGTCGCTATGATGCTGGCCCTGGCGCCACAAAGTCTAGCAAATTTTTGTATGCATTGTAGAGATTTAACATAATATGAGTGTATATATTTGAATTCTGTCATATGACTTGATGTAAAATAGCTGTATATTGTTTGAAATTAAGAAAATGGTCCTGTTCGATTAGAAAAATTAAAAATGAAGATCAGAAAAATAAAGTTAGTTAAAAAAATTCTAAACTTTTTCACCTATTTCTTTCCAAGCCGGTTAGGACCGACTGAAAAGTTTCTGGTTTGATTAAGACAAGCCCCTAAATATTCAAGAAAAGAAGATACGACGATTACAGATAATCCCAGCACGTCACTTGAAATCGGATAATCTGGGCAAGTCGCACAGAATTTGAGAGCCAAAAGCTACTTTTGGCCGCGAGGATAACGGAACGAAGAAGCACTTAACAAAATTGTTTTTCAAGGGAAATAATTGGAACATAAATTCGTTTGACCTCATTTTCTTTTTTCTTTTTTTTTTTGTTGCACGGAGTCAGCACTCCATTTCCTACCTTTTGCATTACTTGAACCTGGCCGAGGCTGCAACCAGCGAAAGAACCAAAGATTTGCAGCACTTGCCGTAAATCTGTTAAAGCAGCGATGAGAACTGTGTCAACAGCAGCCAGCAGCCAGCATCAGTCAGGAGTGTGGCAGGAAGGCAGGCAGACGTAGCATGCCCCAGTGCGAAAAGTAAAATAGAATACTTGCAACGCTTAAGGCATTTATGCTTGTATTATTTTTATTGTGCCCTGCACCCATTCCAAATGGCTAAAATAATAATGGGTATAATTATTTTCTGCATAAGTATGTAACCAGCATAAGAAAGCAATATTATATATATAAAATAATATAAATAATAAAATGTAAGTAATATATTCTTGACAGGACTTTAATAAACCATCAACTGGAAGTTTTACTAAGATTGGATAATAAACGTCCAAGTTATAGGCGAGTATTTTCAGATTGATCTCCTCTCATTCATTTTTAACTATATTTTTTACTATCAGGGCTAACCATCAGAAATGGGAATACTTCTACGCATGCTTACATTTAAATATTGCCATAAAACATGAGTATATTTAACAGCTGCAGGGTGTATCACAGTCGAAAGCTGACTTGACTATATCATTCATTCTTGTGTTTTTTTAAATGCGAGCTGTTTGTTTTTTATCGTTTGTTATTCAAACATTTAACTATGGCAAACACTTGCAGTTGACCGCCATAAGAAAATGTGTAACTACACACAAGTAAAACACAACATATAAAATAGAGCATTGGAAATATGACATATAAATAAAAAAGTGCCGGCAGCAACAGTTAAAGATGCAGCAACGAAACAATTAGAAAATATGGCACAAAGGGTGCTCGCCTCGGGGAATCCTTCTGTTGTTGCCACATCGCCGCGGGACTTGAAAAATGTTCAAAGTATTTATCACACAGCGGTGAGACAACAATTTCCATCCCAGTTTTCATTTTCAAGGGGGCAGGGCGTGTATTGAAAATATATGTTTTGCTGCTGCAATCGTAAAAGAACCCAAAGCAATTTTACTTCTCGCCTCTGTGCATTATTTAAAGCGGCCAAATAATTTAAGCATGCCCCTATTGCGTTTCTTTATGGGTTTAGTTGACCAACATAAATAAACAGAAGGCAAAAACAGTAAAAAGAATGTGTTCAAATGAAAACAATGTAGGAAATCTGTAGTCGAGTGAGCTCGACTACCACATACCCCGAGCCCAGTTTTTATATATGTTTTATATTTTTCATATCCCGATTTTCCTCTAAGAAGTTTAATTTCTTCTGATATGCAAAGATACTGAAAAGTTTTAAAAAATACTAAAATAAATTATTTGAAAAAAACTATAAAGAAAAAGATATATAAATGATAATATACTTCAAGCTTTAACTTGGCTATTTATTATCAAAATTTAATTTATTTTGTTAATATATTAATTATCACTTATTGCTATCGGAAAACACTATTGATCATATGCATACATCAAATTTATGAAGTTATCGATAAAATGCAAAAAACGTCTCTGTTTTGAGGGTTTCTATGTGCTCCGAGCTTAAAATATGTTACCCTAGTACACTTCATCTTCGACATAATATGCTATGATGGGAGGATTGAGAATCTTTTATTTTTCCAAGATACTGAAAGGTATTCCAAGTCTGTTGTTTCCCTTTTTTCTTTCCATGTTTCATATTTGTAAAACAAAACAAAAATACTCTTTTTTTTATCATTTTTAATGGGTTCAGTGCACAAAAATACATGGAATACAAATGATGCAAACGATTTTCGACCGCTTGCCGCAGAATGCAACCAGATCTGGCACACATATAGATAAGCACGAAATATATATAAATATATATATATCTATAAAATTGCATATATGGTTTTAAATAATTAAATGGGTTTTGTGCGCATTTTCAGCATTTACCGCATTTCATACAAATAAATTTGTAGAGGTTACTTTCTCTGTATATGTTTGTGTTTCAGTATCACGTCAAAACGAAATACACGGTTACATAATGTGCCGTATACCCACGAAACCGGACAGAGTGTAGGGCAAATGTTGAAACCGTAACGGATTCAGCACACAAAAAGCAGTAATTTTGCGTATTTAAATTGCACTGAAATTACAACTGAAAAGTTTCTAATTGATGGGTGGTACTTTAAATATTGGTATATGAACTAAATAGGTAAAATAGATTAAAAATTATTCATTTACGCTTCAGATAATTCAAACGTTAACTGTTTAAGTTGCAGGTTTAGTTTTCAACTAGAAACTAATTGTTTTACTAACACCATTATACTATTTGCAAACAATTTCATATGCATATTTAAGTAGGTGTGAACAAATATAGATTCAGGCAGAGATTAACCCCATTAAACTTAACCCTTTCTTAGACCCTCATTTTCTAAAAGCTTACTTTGCAGAGCTCCTTAGCTATAATCTGTTGTTGCCTTAGCTTTTCTCAATTTGAAGATTTTATCAAATTCAAACTCTTTTAATAATTAAAGTCTGTATATAAAATTGAATTGAATATATTATATATTATATGAAGATCTGGTATAAAAAATTGAAAATAAATATAAATATCTAATTTGACCTCATTTTGAACGACTTTCTTATATGCGGACAGACAGAAGGGTGGAGAGAGAGAAAAGAATGGACATGGGATAGGTATAGGTATAGGAGAGGGGGTGGGGGCTGAAACGATGGAAAAGGGGAGAAGGGATAAGGTAAGCAGTAAGCCGAAAATGAATGAAATATCACATCCTGCAAAGAAATAAAAATCAGCGTGAGTAAAAAAAAAACACATAAGAAATAAGCAGGAAGCAGCCAGAGATGAAACAGGAAGTAAAACACAAACACACCCAAAGATATACACACACATACACAGACACGCTGGTAGCGTCAAAAGACAATGACGATGCAGGTTTCTTAAGGAGTGTTGGTGAAGGTGGACGGGGTGTGGGGTGGTGCGGAGGTGCGGAGGTGAAGGTGAGAAGATGGAGGTGAGTATACTGGAGGTGAAGTTGCCGGTGGAGATGATGGTGGACGCAGGGGAGATTGTGTACTGCCAGCATTTGTATACAGGAGCTGAGCAAATAAAAAAACGCCCACACACACACACAGACTCACACGCACATATAACGATGCTGCTGCGGCATCAAACGTGACGAAAAGAAGAAGCAAAAGCAGAAGGCGAAAGAAATATAAAAATAAAATATAATAGCTATGCAGTCAACTCTGCGTTGCTGCTGCTGCTGCGTCGTCGGACACTAAGCGATAATTTTTTATTTGTATGTCCGCAAAAACAAAAGGGGTGAGGGAGACAACAATATACACTTGCTAACCCCACCGGCCTCCCCTGCCCCATCGCGCGTTATCCTTTGTGTAATTTTTGGTTTAATGAGGCAGCATTGGCATTGGCCTAACTCTCCCCTCGACTCTCTCCTCCCTTTTACTACCACGCACGACACTCCCCAACCAATGTCAACAGGCAAGCTTTTAACAGGCAGCCATTTTGTTGTTGTTGTTTTTCACTGCAACATTTTTATGACGACAGCATTAAGTTAAAATTTGTGTTAAATATTTTATTGTTTTTATGGTCACATGAACACCTTAATTTTTATGCCTGCGCTCCGGAAAATTATTAAAATAATATTTATTGCTGAACCTCAGACACACAAATAAAGATTGCACACAAAGACGGAAAGTCAATGAGGAGAAAAACTGCTAGATATACAGTGGAGCCAATAATTATGGCAACAACCTTGTAAGAAAGAAGACATGAAATATAACTTAAATTAAAAATAAAGATAATTATAAAAATATGTGAATGAAAAAACTATACATAATTTTAATTAACGTTTTCAACTAATCTAAGTTTAATTCAAAATTGAACAGAAAAATAAAAACCACTTCCAGATTCCGTTATTGTTGCTAGTATTATTTGAGTAACTGTATGCATGTATATATGTATATGCTTAGATCGGGTGAGCTTAATTAGCTACATGATTATTTTGCTTTCCAGCTTTCCAAAGCAAAAGCTTAACTTTTACGCTTACACATGTTTTTATATGTGTCTGTAATTATGTGAGTGTATGTATGTATGTAGTTCTTGGCTTTCGCATTAATTTCTTGTTGCCAGTGTTGCCGTGTCCAGTTAAAAGAGAGCTAATTACTTACTAAACTAAAATGCAGCCTGGAAAGGAGTCAGGTAAGTTATGATTAGTTTAGTCAATGGAAAATAGAAGCTCGATCAAAGACTTGCAATAGTCAAAGGCAGTGCATAATAGATAAATAACATCCCCTAAAAAAATAATAATAAACATACATCAAGTAGATGAAAAACATAATAGTATAAAATTTACAATAAAAATAAAAATAAAAATATAGATAATATATATATATATATATATATATATATATCTTCTACTTCATCATCTAAATAATATACTTATAAACATATATGAAATAATAGTAAACAAGAAAATTAATTTTAGCAGTAGTGAAATTTATTATAGCTAAAATGCACACGTTAATTTCAAGCATAAATCAAGCTGAAACGAGCATAAATAAATAAGACAAAAACTTAAGTCTAGCAATAAATGGGAACCAAATGAAATTCAGCGAAAACGAAACAACGATTTTATTAGCAGCACAATTTTTAGCAGAGAGCATTATTGAGAACGAGAATGTGTATGAGAGAGAGCGAGGAGTGTAAGAGAGAGCCTGATGGAAAGGCGCAGGCGTCAAGTCTGTTGACTTCCAGTTGTCCTGTTAATTATGCTCAACGCTAAAATAAGTGATGAAAAAAATAAAAACTGGGTTTTCATTTCTAGCAGCTGGCAGCGATTAAGCGCCTGGCTAATTGAAATATTTGCAGTGTAGGTCAGTTTGACAAGGGAACAGAAGGGAAACGGAACACAAGCCGTGAGAATTTTATGACCAAGCACAAATAAAAATGACCAGGTAGAAAATCTTATTTCTTCTTGCGTCAGCTGTCGCTTGAACAATTAAAAAATCATTTGTTTAACAGCGATGTTAAAGGTTAATTATTAGCAAGTGTTATGTTTTAACGAATGCACAACACTGGCTGCCAAATGTGTTTTTTTCTGCCGCCTAAACTTGACAACAAGCAAGGGGAGTTGTGTGTGGCAGAGAGAAGGCGGAGTGGGGGTAAGCGCAACATAAAACTGGTTTTTTGGGTCAAGCGTAACAAAAAAAGGGCTAACAAACTTGAGATAATTATTCAATGAAGCCGAGACTTGGGAAAAATATACGACAAGCAGCCGACGTCGCAGTCGCAACGAGGGCTATGCTTAAAGGGTTATCAAGCCGACGTCGCAGTCGCTGCAGCAGCGAGGGCTATGCTTAAAGGGTTAACGAATGCAATACACACACACACATGCAAACACACGACCCGACTGGACAGGTTAGCAAGCAGCAGCAGCAGCAGAAAAGGTGAGCAGCAGCCGAACGTATAAGAGTCAAATGCCCCGCGCAGTTTTTCTCTCTTGCTCTTTCGCTGCCCACGTGTATGCGCTCTCTCTGTGTCTGTGCTGACTGCTCTGGCTCTCTCTCTATTTCTCTCCGGAAGTTGTGTTCGGTGGCTGCAATCTGCGAACAGAGCGGCGGCGGCATAAGCGCTTTATTCCTGACGCCTGAGCTGGGCGCAGATTTTAGTACTCAATTGTTGTGCTGCGACGGCGTACGTAAATGCGGACGGTGAAAAATATACACCACGACACGTTTAAAGTGAAGTTTGTAAGTGATTGTGTTGGTGTCTCGTATATGTGCATGTGTATGTGTATGTGTGCCTATGCCTGTGCTTGTGCCCGTGTATGTGCCTGAGTGTGCTGCTGCCTGTCTTACTTATATCTGTGTATGTACACACACACTTACGCTCACACGCATACATATTATAAATGTGTGTGCGTTTGTGCAAAGGAAAATAAGTACAAATTTGTAAAATGCGTCCTTAAATCAAAGATCACTTAAAAAATACAATAATTATTGATAAATAATATACAAATTTACATTAATAATATTAAATCAAATAATCAAACTTTTCGCAGCATAAAAAAAGCAACAAAAAAATTGGCAGCAGTAGCAATGAACAGTTATGTTCGTGATTTTCACGCTCACTGTTAGTGAACTGTAAGAGGACTGTTAGAGGACCACACCCGCGCATCAAATGCACACAGAGCTTACCAGAAAAACAGACAGAAAATAACAAAAAAAAAGAAAAATGTGAGCGGCTGTTCAGCAAGAGAAAATCAGCAGAGCAGAGCTGGAGTCAGAGTCAGAGCAGAGGCAGAGCAGTACAGAGCCAGGTGCAGAGCAGACTCAGAGCAGAGCTAAAGCAGAGTCAGAGTAGAAGCAGAACAAGAGTAGAACCAGAGTCAAAGCAGCACCAGAGCAGAGTCTGTAAACGAAATTCCAGTTTTTCGACGGCAGCCCAAAAGGATCAGATGGAGAGAAGTGTGCAAAAGAGTACGTTGGCTGGAATGCAGCGCTGTGCTCATGTTCTAGCTGCATTGGAAAGGGGGCGAGTATGAACAGAGAGCGTAACAGATGAGGTGTCGGCATCGGGGGGAAGTTGTCATGCAGGATGTTTTTTTTATTGCTTGAGTTGCGCAAGTGAATATTTCCCGCTATTTTTTAGCGCTAGACTCAAGCAAAAAAGTCAACAACAGCTGTTTAAGTTTAAACTTGAAAAGTGAAAAACGAAATATAAATTATAATTCAAATAACACAAACCAGAAATATAAATATGTATGCCGAATTTAATATTTTAAAAAATAATTAAAATAATATTTTACAAAAATATATATATAATGAAACCAAATCGAAAAAAAACAGAAAACAAACAATAATTGCATTAAATACTATTATAAAAAATTTAAATAAGAATTAAAAATAATAATTTACAACAAAATATATATATATTAAACAAAATAATAATATCCAAGTCAAAGCAAATATAATAAACGTATCTTATACAAATTTGTATTAGTTCTAGCGAACAACTACCAAAATAATACCCAACACTTTGTGCGCCGTTTGGGAGCAATACTTTTGTGCCTGGAACGAAGTCTGCTGCTGCTCAGCAGCGCAACTTTTCCAATAGAGAGCAGAGCCAAAAAACTGAAACTGAAACTGAAACAGAAGCAGAATCATGAGAAACATGAAGCTGGCTGTGCTGAGGCTAAAGCATTAAATTGGCAACGGTAAACGCAGAGTTATTTTTTTTTGGGGGAAGAGGGTAGTTAAAAAGAAAAGCTAAAACAAAAAATAGTTGTGTGTAGAACAAACAGCTGAACAACTAAATTGACAAAGTTTCGGAGCGAACAATTACATGACGCACTGTAATAACTATATACAGATATTTATTATATAATGCGTTTTTGGGACACAAAATGAGCCACGTGCTTAGCAAACATAAATTAGCAGTGTGCTCTATGTGAGTGTGTTGTGTGCGTATGTGTGTATTGGCATGTGTGTGAAAAAAGTGCCAAAAGCAATCGGGAACTCGTCAAGACACAACTTCCCTTTTACGAAATGATTACAACATCAAAATCGTTTGTCATAATTCTTCTTATTTTTACGCCATATTGATTTTAGTAGTTACAAAAAAAAATAAAATGCTTATCTTACGTCTTTTTTGTGTTAGCCAATCCTGAAAATTCAAACGGCAAACGGGCTTCAAAAGGGCCCTTCATCAAAAAATAAAAAAATACGTAAATGTTTCTGAAAGGCAAGTGTCATAAATCAAGCGATTATCCTGTAAACAAAGTGTAAAACGCGCTCAACAACAACAACAACAAAAATAACATCAGCATCTAAAAACGAAACGGATAAAAACAAGCCAACAATTTTAGCAGTTCTTCCTGCTGCTCAGCCAAATTTTTATTTCTAATAAAACCCAAAATTTTACTTTAACAACAACAAAAGAGACTCTACTGTGTGTTCTTTTTAATATTTGAGCATTTAATTTCGCTGTTGGGTTGGACAACGAAAAAAACACATTTTTTGGGCGAAAGAAGAAGAAGCTGAACACAGCACATTGGATTGGCTTTGAATACTTCGTATAATGCTTGCGCCAGTGAGGTAAGTGTAAACTTTAGAAATTCATTATCAAGAACAATATTTTAAGAAATCGTTACTTGTCCTAATTTGAGGTTATATTTTTCTAAAACTAAAAAAATTAAATTTATCTGCTGTTGTTTTCTAGAAGAAGAATTCTTTTTCTTGTATTAAATAGTTTAAAATTCCGCATATAAATCTACATTTTTTGGACTATTGATTTTTTCTGAGTTTGTATTTTGTGTATCAAATGCGAAAACAAGCCACTTAATAAGTGCCCTTGAGCACCTTAAATAAAAGCAAAATTAAATTGAAGTCATTTAGTAACAAAAAGTAATTACAATTTGTGGTTTTTTAATTACAATCTAAGCAATATGTAATTAAATGCCAACTGCTTCAATTACAAAGTGTTGCAGGGCATAAAAAAAACAAGCAACAAAAACAATTGGCATATGTGTGGGAAAGTATTCTTGCCATTTCTTGCGACGTTGTCAACACTAAACAGAGACAAAAGAAAAAGGGGGATTAGTTCAAGTTTGTTGTTGTTTCTATGGTTTTTTTTTCTTCTTTCGGTTTTAGGTTCGTTTTCAACGTCTTCCTCTGCTCGGTTTCCGCTGTAATTGCAGATTGTAAAGCCACAAAAAACAACAAAAAATATGTGTAAATTCTCAGAATGGCAACTGGCATCTGCCAGTTTGCTGCATGTAGGCAATTTCAATAAAAATAAAAGAAAAAGGAAATTGCAATTTCCATAAACAGAATTATTGATGCCACATTTGCGTCTTGCTTGACTAAATATTTGATTCCAATCGATATTTTTTTCTTTGGATTTTTGATTCTTCACGCTGCAAGATAGACACTTATTAATATAATTTTTTTTAAAAAAACACAAAAGGTCATTTATATATTAAATTAAAATTTAAAAATCAAATGTCATAAGGTAAAAAGAAACAATTATAGGATTCTTAAAATTTTCAATTCTTTAAGATGGTCTTTCAGTCTTGCCCGTCATTGTTTTGCCTTTGTTTACAAATTAATAAATAAACAATGATAATTTATTACGCTTTAGCTTTACTTCAACACTATTTTATGCGATCTGCGCTTATTGCTTCTGTTTTTGAGTGATTGCAAAAATGAATGATATGACACAGCAGAAATATCCAACTCCATTAAAATAAAAATTGTATCTAATATATAAAACCATAATAAAATGTATTTTTTTGCTGAATAAATTAAAAAAGATGCATTTGTTTGATATGTCAAACACTTTTTTGTATGTATTTATTTCCAGACCAAAAAGAGACGGATAACAGTTTCCAAAAATATGTTGTTAACATTAAATTAAACGATTTATTAATGTGAATAGAACTTTAACCACAAAACAATATATGAGGCAATCATTTGTCATTATTAACTTAATTTGTAGACGAAGACAGAAACGAGAGAATAGGAAATACCATAAATTTACTTTGTTACTTTTTTTTATTTAATTTAAGTATACAATTTTATTTATTTTTTTTAAATTAATAACTTTTTAATCATATTTATTAATTTTTTATTGAGTGGCTGTAGTTTAAATTAAATATAGAAATAAATGGTGCATTTAATGTTTGAAAAGTTTTTTTTATCAATTCCTCTGTTTTTCTTGCTGTTTTTTATCGTGGGTTTTATGTTCAAATTTGGAGAGTTTTACTTGCCTCCCGCTGTAACACAGTCGAGCAACTATTGTGAAGGTCAACTTCCCTCCCCCTCTCTCACTGTCTTTTAATGTTGTGTTGCCCAATTCGATTTCCATTTATGCATTTAGATTGATTGCGTGTTTATCTTGAATTATTGAGGTTTGGTATTTTTTTTGTATTAAGGTCAAATGCTTCACTATAATTAGGTAAAGCCTACTAGGGAGAAAAATAATAAGAGAAAGAAGCAGAAGCAGAAGCAATAAAAGACGTCGATAAATGTTATTAGCTCACGAGTCGAGATCATTGAAGGCGCGCTGTAGAGGAAAAACACTAAACAAAAAAATACACCGTGAATAAAAAAAAAAAAGAAAATAAAAAACAAGCGCAAGCAATATTTCTAAACAAAAAGTGAGCAACAAACGACAGCAAAATGAAAATATCAAAAGAAGAAGCAGAAAGCAAAAAACAACTTTGAAAATATAGATAGGAAAGAGGAGGTGGGGACAGCATAAAAGCATAGGCAGCCCGCGGCAGCGACTGACTTGAATGGTCAACCGTTCCGTAGTTCATTGGAATTTCAGTTGTCTTTGCTGTTGTTGTTGTTGACTGCGAGACGAAAATGGGAGCGAAATGTAGGAAGCTGGAAGTGGTGGGAAGGAAGGGACAGAGAGCGAGCAACTCACGAGAAACATGGAGAGCACTTGTGTATGCTTGTGTATGTGTGTGTGTATACTGTAACATGATTATGTGAACAGAGCCAAAAGCCAAAAACAAAAATTTATTCGATTATTTATGCTGAGCAGTTTTTGTTGCACTCGGGTTAAATGTGAACATTTCGCTTAGTGTTAGTTAAAGTTGTGCTGAGTGTGTGAATGCGATGTTTATTTTAGTTTAACAAGATGCGCACAGTGTATTCGATGAATTTCAAATACAACAATACCCCTAAAATTTCCCAGTGCCTAATGATCTTGCTGAGTGTGTAGTACATGATTTTTGGGTTGTATGGCGCCCACAATGACATATAACAAAATAAACATGTGAGAAAATTGCAGTCGGGCGTAACTGCTGCGAAATGCTCTAGTAAAAATATTCCTAATAATCTACATTCCAAGTTTGGTAACCTTTGCTCTAAAATAGCAGCAGATATATGGTTGATGGGGGCTGTGCAGCAGTACACCTTCCACGTTAGGGGACACTATCTTTAAAACTGTGAGAGATATACGGTTTATTGACTTGCAACTTCAGAAATAAGCAATGTACTTCTTCGATAAGAGGGTATAACAAAAACTGGCGCGCATAATGACGCGAAGTTTGACAACAAAACAGACAAACGAGGAAGAAGAAGAAGCGAGTTATTCACCACAAACAACGACGACGTCGTCGATCAACACAAAATGAAGTTCTACAAGTTAAGTTTGTATAAGAGAAGCAAAACTGAGAAAAGCTGAAAAAAGCTGTCAGGCAAACTTGTTTGCCAACTCCGAATTCGAATTCGAACTCGACTTCGACAGATACACACACAGCTATACACAGAGAATTTCCTGCATCAGCAGCTGTGCCAATTTAATTACATCAGGAGGGGGAGGGAAGTCGACGCAGAACACAATTTACAGTTACACTATGTGGCAGCCATAGATCTGCGCACTTGCCAGGTAGCAGAAGAAGTAAGGGTGTTCCCTTTAACAACTGCCACGAGTATTATTGAATTTCCCACATTGTTTGTTGCACTGGTGCATAAACATTGACCCACTTGCGGACTTTTTTATTTTCTTTTTATCAGCAATACACAAAAAACACCATCACAATTTGCGTGGGAGTCGAGGTTTTCTAATTCGAACTGAAATCGGATTTTTATTATATATTCTTCTACTTGAAGAATATGTATGAAATAAATAATGCAAGAAATAATAAATAATTTAAAATAATATTTTTTGGATTTAAAAATAAAATAATTGTAAAATATCCAAATTGCAATAGGCTTTTTATAAGTCATAAATTTAAGATTTTTTTGCTCTCCGTCCTGCTCAGAGAACCTTTATGTAGCTGTCCTTTTGCCTCTCTCTCAATTTTCAAACTGCATAACTAAATTTCCTCTTAACTATGCAGACTCTTTTTTTAGTTTTGTTACAGGAAAACTTTGCTAACAGGCTAAAAGGCTTTAACAATAAAAAGCTGCCAGGCAACCCTCAAATTAAAACTAGAGCCTTTACTTTGTTGCCAAGACAATAAAAACTAAATAAATACAACAATTCAATAAGACAAAAAGAAAAGACTAACCAAGGATGAATGACACAAATGACAATCGTATTTAAATGTGGAAAATTTTGTTTAAATTAAATTAAAAGTTTGATTTATATAAAGGAAATTAATAATATTTATATCATTGCTTAGCCAATTTAAATAGACCCTTTTTGCTAAGGACATTACCACAATGTCTAACCAATAATAAGGACACCACACTCAGCCCAGTATAATTTGCCCCCGTTTTGTGGCACGGCTATTTTTATGTTGAGTTTTCTTTTGTAAAGTGTTCTCGGTGTTCATTATTTTGTGGCAGCTATTAAAGTAATTTGCCACATTTGTCGTCGACTATTAGGCGCTATTAAAGCGTAATCAGAAAGATTCCCAGTCTTGTTTCCAGCCTGCTTTCTGCCCTAAAACTTCTCAATACTTGAGAATCAATTTTGAACAACAAAACAAGGGGAAAATGTAAGTTGTCAAAGTTTTTGCGGCACGAACCCGTTTTTTTATTAGTTTTTTTTTTTTTAGTTATTGATATTTCATTTGAGACCGAAGAGCAGCAATGGATAGTGTAGTTTACACTCTTCGTTCAGGTCAATGGACTCTTTCTGCGCTGATTTTTATGAGTATGCCGCAAAATGTGCTGTTATGTTGTGCGTGTGTGTGTGTGTGTGTGAGGGTGTGTACTCTAGTACAAAAGAGACTGCTAAGCCATAGCTAGCTAAAAATCAATATCTTGAAAAGTGCTCTGGCTCCTGGCACACTGTTCGTAAAATCATTGAACCAACCACAAGAATATGTATGTAATTCTACACATATATAATATACACTCGAAAAAAGTCACACGGAATTTTCGAAATTTATCAGCATGTTTCTCAGTATGTTTCTATCTATTTTTTACTTGTATATTTTTGTGCCGACTGAATTTAGTTGACACTTAATAAATACACTAATTTACTTTGTTATTTTAAGAATTTGCATCCATGAAAAAATTTGTCTTATTTGTTCATATATATTCAAATTTAAAAAACCATCCACTAAATTTAATAACTTGCTTCTGTATTTTTAAATTATTCTTTTGCTTATAAAAATAGGCTTTTACATTTACACTTTTTAGAAATGCATTTCCTGATAATATAAAATACTTTTAACAAATCGGAAGAAAAAAGTTCGTATATTCTGAAATTATTTTTAAAAACCCGAAAGCCTTTTTATATTTAGTAAACATTTTTTTCTGAGTGTCTGTATGTACATATTTATATAGTACATATAGTATAAAGGTCTTGGTGTGTGCTTTGTTTATTCCAAGCTAAGTTAGATTAGTTTGCTTTTGGGGGATCGCTTACATTTTTTAATTTCACGTTCCCTGCTATGAAAAGGAGAGAAAAATTTTTGTGTAGTATTTAATCTGCATTCCAGCCTTCGGCTGCCACTTTAAGGCATGGAAATTCATTTTTTTGCATAATGGGAAAAGTTTTACACTTCAGCCATGATTTGCTTTTCTTTTCTGCTCGCAGCATTTCATTTAATGCAGCGGCCAAAAGACGCGTTCCCCCGATATGGGGGAGTGGGGCAAGCGGCAGCAAAAGGACAGGACGACATCGTCTCGAGTCGAGTGCTTAACTTTTTGCCAGAGTCTCGTTCGGGAATTCTGTTTTGTACTTGAGAGGATAACTCAACTTTTCTTCTTTCTTTTATAAAAAAGAGCAGAATGGCAGACCAAAGACCAGAGTTGGAATTGGATTTGGAGTTTGAGTTGGAGTTGAAGTTGATGTTGTTCTTTAACTTTTCCATTGTGCTGGCTTATGTATTTATTCTGTTCAATGCATCTGCCGTGGAATCGTTGGAGTCTATGGCATAATGGCTAGATTTTTTGAATAATATAATGAATTTAAGAATGAATAAACTCGGATGTCCTTAAATTTTAATGTATGATCCATAATTGATGGATAATTTGTTTCGTGTTTTAAATATAAAAGCAAACTAAAATTTAAATAACATCCTGGTGGACAATGTTTTTCAAAATATTTCCGATTTGACTTAAGCCAATTTATTGAATGAACGCTAGATAAAAAACTAATGTTTAAAATATAAATATTAAAATGAACATTCTGATTTGCAATACTTCCAATGTGGCTTATATGTTGAAAAGGATAGAATAGAATAAATCGTTTTGGTCTTTTTGTTTAAAATACTAATAAATAAAAAATCCTTTTCTGTGTGGTCTAAATGCTTTCAAAAATCAATAATAAATCGTTTTCGATTTGATTCAAACGAAATTCAGATGACTAGATTAGTAAAATAGTGTTTTAGGTATTTCAATATCTCCTTTCAGATATAAACTAAACAAAATTATTGAACACACTTAAGCAACTTGAAAAACCCTTGTAAACATTTCAATCAAAGTAAAAATGTAATTTAATATAGATTCAAATTTTACTTTATCGTTGCTATGCAAAGAACCGGATAGAATTAAACTTTTGCTGTCCCTTTTTGGAATAAATTTCTGCTTATATACAAATAGATATATATATATATATATATATATATGTATATGTATATTGCTGGTTCGTCTGTTCAGCTTGGCTGCTCTAATAATAACAAAACTTTTATTATTAATTTTTCTTAATCGAAATGCCGCAATTAAGTATGAAACATAAAACTTTTTCACTTCCGCTTTGATGGCTTTGACTGCTATTTTCGTCCTTTTTCTCATTTCTTCTTCGTTTCCTTTAATTTGCCATCGTTTGCTGTTGTGGCACTTCAGGCTTGACGCAAATGCCTCTATTGTGGTCCTAGCCACTTGCCTCCCCGGCAAGCAGTCAAGCGCACAAACAAGTTGATTTTTCGACAAT
Organism: Drosophila multiciliata; assembly: GCA_037043605.1. Classification (NCBI taxonomy): domain Eukaryota; kingdom Metazoa; phylum Arthropoda; class Insecta; order Diptera; family Drosophilidae; genus Drosophila; species Drosophila multiciliata. Next base: position 18,106,503 of record JBAMBF010000103.1, on the reverse strand, counting down.
AATTTTGAGCGAAATATTTTCCAAGAAATTTCTAAAAATAGAACGGGAAAGCAGAAAACTTTGCCCTGCTTGAAATTTAATTGCTGTAAATTTTGTAAATCATATAACTGAGAATCATGTGAAATAAGAAATTGAGGCACACACAATTTGTGCACTGTCATCAGCCGGTCATCCCATCCAATAATGATGGCCAAATAAAAGAAACGCCAACGAATCAAACAATCCATTATGGGTCCCATATAATGACAACAATGGAGTCATTGAGTCTGTGTTTGCGGGCTTCAATGAAAATTGGTTGCATAACAGCCAATGATAAAAGTGAAAACTAAATGAACAGCACAAATTTTTAGCCATAAATAATATACACTCTCAAAAGTAGTTAAATATGTAATTAAGAGGAAGTTATAAATATGTTTGTAGAAAAACCTTTACTTTATTTAGCGAATTAAATTTATTTAAACATTTTCAATTCAATTATGAAAATTTAAAATAAATAAGAAAAAAAAAACAATAGTTTAATTTACCGTTTTATAATGATAGCAACACTTTTCCAAGTAAATAGACAATTGCTATTATTATTTTTCGCCACTTTTCTTCACTTTCCCCATCAAATGAAAAAAACACTTAGGATTATAAATGAACAAATGAGAAATCTGCATAACTAATAATTTGGTTTTTTTTATGTCAGAGTGGTGCTATAATTTTGTTGGCAACTGTTAGTGAGCAGAAATGCCACAAATTGCTACCTTTGCTCTTGTTCTGATGATGAGCAGACAAACATGTATTGTGCCACTGTCCAAAAGTTGTGCCCACAGACAGACAGAGAGGCAGAGAGGCAGACAGAGGGACAGACAGACAAAGACCATATCATTTCCTGCCCGCTCAACAAATTTATGCGCAAGCCAAGCCAATAGGCAGGCAGACAGGCAGTCAGCTTTACCCGATTCCAAGTCCCGACTCCGCCTCCGAGTCCTGGGTCCCGAGTCCGTTTCCATTCCGACCGAAATTAAATTTCAAAGCGTGGGGCGGTTGCCAGTCATTAGGCCATTACGGCCGGAGTTCGGGCCCGTGCCGGGGTCCTGTCTATGGGTTCTGTGCGGCGCACAGGAACCCGCAAACATCCTGTTGATGTCAGCAAATTTTATTTATTTGTGGTTCGTGTTGTATTACAACATTTTAGAGCAATTAAAATTGTACAATGGCCCATGCTTGTAATGCTACCATAAGCCTCCCTCTCTCTCTCCTCCCTCCACCCCACCCATGCCTCCGCAACATGACTGCTGTTGGCCAAGTTGGTAGCCGCATTTCTTTATTTTTCAGTCATTTAGCGTAAGTGCCTTTATAATGATATATTGACTCTGGCCGCTGCCCCATGCAACTTTTAACATATTACAATTTTGCTAATGGCCGCGAACAGCTTCAGCTTCTGCTTGAAGCTTCTAGTTAGGCCCCGAAATTGCCACAGAGACATTTTATTAGATTAAAGGATAGTATTTGTCTTAATGGCCATTACTTGTGAACAAGCCAGCACCGCCTGGTACATCAGGCTCAATAAATACCTGCCGGATCTGTTAGGCAAATATTCATGCAGTGTACGTTGCAGAAAGGTAAGAAAATGTATTAAATTAACTCAAGCCAAATATATTTTCGAGCTGAATGTCAAGCAGATAATTTAATGGACTTGTTGGGCAAAGATGAGACAAGAGTTGCCCGTTTTGTGTTGCTTACATTTATTTTAAATACAAGTTGGCTGTGCGCCCATTGTTAGGCTCCATTGTTGCTAACAAGCTTACCAAGCCCATGCTCAAGTCCCAAACACACATATCCACACCCACACACACACATTCAGTTTATCCAAATGCAACGAGCAGCGGGCGACCTATTTCATTAAAGTTTTAAGTCGTACAATGCGGCGAATGCGCGATACGGAAACTGAGCAATTCTTGCCACGGGCAACGGTATGCAGTACACTCTGCAAAAAATTGAACTGAGTTTTAGAAAACCCCAAGGTTTCTCTTGTTTTTAGAAGTAAAAAAAAAACAAAATAACAAAAAAAATCTAAAAATGTTTTTGTTCTATTTTCCATCAATATCATAAAAAAAATGCTACAAATTACAAAGGGTTACCGTAAGCCGACAATTCAAAATTATTATGTTTTTCAGGAAATTGAACATACTTTGCTAAATTTTAGAACATTTTGCACACAGTTAAACTTGGCGAATTTCTAAAATTCAGGTTTTTTTTTGTATTTGATGTGTGTGCTGCTTTTGCTTTAGCTGCTTCTTTTGCTGTTGATTTTTTTGTGTTTTGCGACTCTTCTTGATATTTTTTGGGGCATGCACAAGAGAACACGTACATAAACATATATATTTATATATATATATATATGGCCTCGCTGGATTCAGTCGGTTGGGGTCTCCGGCTTTGCCGCACCAACAGCAACACAATAAGCAAAATTGTGCAATTTTTGTTTGGTACTTAAGGGCGTGCCATCAACACCCCAACTATGTACTACATATACATATATCTATATATATATATATATATATATATACAGAGTAAATGTCTCAAGGCGTCGCAGAGCAGAGCTGAACAATCCACTTGCAGTTATTAGAGTGAAACAACGTGTTGGAATTTTTTATGTTGGCTGCTGCATGCAACGCTTGTGTTTTTGTTGATTTGAAGATGTTGTTCGTCGCTGCCTTTAAGTAAATTGTGTTGTGCACAGCACATTTAATTAGTTTTTAGATCACACACATAAGCGAAAATTAAACAGACGCTGACGCTGAGGCAAAAGTGAGTCAACTCAAAGAAGGGTTAAAACTCAGGCAACCCTGAGACAATTCCAACTAGGATTAAAATTCCTGTTGGTTCATGTGTGTAGGTTGCAACAATTTGTGGCAAACAGCATCATCGACGATGCTTAATTAAAAATTCTGTGTCCTGTGTGTTAGCGGCTAATATAAATGGGCGCCAAGTGGCCAGTAAAAGATTAACTCGACATTGGGGGCGCCTCACAAATTGACCGGTGGCTATTTTTTTTTCCTACATTGTGCAGCCAACCAAAAAGCTTTCACAGCAGCGCCATCAACGGAAACGGAATCCATAAAGTGATACACACACACACACACACAGAGAGAAAGAGAGAGCAAATATGAAATGGCGGCTCATCAACGTCAACGTCAGAATTGGAATGCTGGGCTGATTACAGGCCGGTTTACCTCTGCCATCATAGGCCAAAGAACACACTTCTTTTAATGACAACGTAGTGCCCCAAAAATCTAGTTATGATTCTCATGGTGCAGGCAGATAGAGATACACAGCACACACACACACACACACAGAGAGCTGGAACCAATCAACTGATGTATCATCCACATACACTCGTAAAAAGCATCGCCACAAATTTTAGTAAATCAACATACTTTTCACAGAAATTATATTTCTAAAATTTATGGTTGTGGCTTTGTAAAAACTACGGTTTGCATTTGGTAAATTATAGTTTGAAATTTTACTAAAATTTAAAAAAATATGTCTAATTCATAGCGTAGTATTGTCTTTGTAATGGATTCTATTTTATTTAAAAAAACTAAATGAACAACATAAAAATCGAGTAGTAAATTGAATTACTTATTCTATTTTTTAATTAGAGCTTTCAATTCTACTGTTTAAAAATACTGTTCTTAATTAAAAATATTATTTAAAAAAAAATAAAAAGTAGCCATTCTAAATTTTAAAAATTAATTTTAAAAACAAGAAAATCTTTTTATTTTTATTGCAATTTGGTTTTTCTGAGTGTATGCATTGAGTGTCGTCTTTGAATGATTGGCACACTCTGCAGTGGATCCGGTGTGCATATTTGGCAACGTGTAGAGGCAAATGCGATTCGCTTGCTAATTTGTCATTGTTAGCTGGCCACCCAACAACAAAGATGGCCGACACACATCCAGTTTTCCCTTTGCCGATTTCCCGATTTCCCGATTTGCGCATTTATCGTCCGTTCGACATCCGGCGATGTGCCCATTATGCGATGTTTCGAGCTCAACTTGAGCTGATTTACAAATGAAATCATACGCCATGGCGGGTTTTTCGGTAATGAAAATTCAGTCATAAGGGAAATCAATTTTCCGGCTTTTGTTCTATTTTCGTTGGACGAGCGAGGCAACGGGAGATGGCATTGGGACGTGGCGAGGTGAGCCTAATGTGATTTTTGCTGTCAGCTGGCCAGGAGTGGGTTCGGTTTAGTTTTGATGTGGTTACCTAAGACTGGCACTGGGACTCGGCCTGTTTAATGGGCACTCATAGTTTGCTCGCTCCGCACATGCTTTATAAATAAATTTCATTTTAATAAACTTGTCATAATGCCGAAGAGCAAAAAGTTTTCATAATGCTCCACGGCAGAAGCCTTGACGTTATTAAAATTTTACATGTCATGCCAAAAAGTATTTAAGCCGACGCAGGAGTCTCGCATGTGGAGCGTGGCAGCCTGCCACAGCCTGCGGCACAGTTATCTGCCAAAAAAGGTATTATAATTTCCTCACATTAAATGGAGGCTGTGTCTAAAGTGTAAACCACAGTTGCTCAGTTATCAAGCCAACTTGATGACATTTTACACAGCTGCAAAATCATTTATGTGACGTCAATTTGAAATCTCATTAAGAAATATGAAATTTAATATTAATCCAGAGTTGAAAGCATAATTTGACATGGCTGTGAAGCTTCGTCTTTGTTTTTTTAAATAAATAAAATACTTATTTTCAAATGCTCAGAAGTCTGTTTGACTTCAGTTTGCAAACAGATTAAATTTTCATCCATTCGTATTTTCGCAGGAATCTGAAATCATATTAAAAATATTAATAAAATATAAATAATTTCAAACGCTCATATTTTTGTTAATATTTGTTTATTTATCTTTTGGAACTTGCCAACAAATAAAGGCATTTTAAATTTTGTATTAATTTAGATGTGAACAAATAGTTTTGACTGTCTTCGGGTAAAGGATGTTGTTTTGTAAATAAATAAAATACATATTCTTAAAATCTCATGTCTCTGTTAAATTGCGTCGCTTCATCCCTTTGACATAAGAAATTAATTAAATTTATAATTATATATCTACTTGATATAAACTTGAAATTATATATAAAACAAATTAAAGTTTATCAATTTAGTATTTATGTAGGGTTTTAAGCAGATTTAGAAGGATGTGTGTTTTCCTCGCTCCTTTCAAATGAAACTGTCTGAAAAGTGTATTTAAACTTCGGCTCTGCCTAAACAACAAAAGTTGTTGTTGCTGTTTTTGTTTATTGTTTGTTGTTCGTTTAGCGCTCTCCGAGGGCATTAAAAAATCACTAATGACGTCTATACACGGCGCACAAAGGTAACCGCAAAACAGCCCCTGTGAAATTTAAGCGTAACGAGTTACCTTCCCCACTCCGCCTCCCTATTCTCTGTCTGTGTGTGTGTGTGTGTGTGTGTGTGTGTGTAAGTACAAACACATACTCGTGTTACTTAATTGCAGTGACAACATTTAATAAAGCTAAAGCAAAGATTTGCGTGGCTTCCCTTTTGAGTCTCGCCTCTTTCACAAAATTCGTTACAAAAACGCTTCTCTGGCATTTTAAAATACGCAGATTGTGCTGTGTGTGTGTGTCTGTGTGTTTGTATATACCCAGATGTGTGTACTGTGTGTGTGTGTGTGTGTGTGGCATTTTTATACTGATGCTAATGTGCTTGCTGATGTTCAGGTTTTGCTAGGTATTTTGCATAAATTCCGAGAGTTGGAGAGACGTTCAAAACTGTTGCTGGGATTTTTGCACAAATGAAGCGAATTCCGTTTAAAGCATTTCCAATTAATTTAATTTAAATACCAGAGCAATTTTTTTGCGCAAACATAATCATTGCATACTTGTGTGGGCCAAATGGGAAATGCCAAAATGTTTCCCCATGTTGCTAATTGTGTGTGGGGCACCATCCCTTTTAATTAATTACTCAGCAAACAGGGCCCATATATAACACCTCGTCGTTCCCAAATCCCCCTTCGCCAGATACAGATACAGGCTCGACGCCTTACAACAATGACAACCAACACAAGTTTTGCATTAAAACGCAAAACTTTCAGTGTAAGGAAAAGTTTTTTGGTTATTTGTATAGGCCCATCACTATTTTATGGGTCTGCCTTTGTTTTCTCAAGTCTCGAGTCTCTAGTCTCGATCTCCCCAATGTGACCCTCTCCCACCAAAAAACTGCGCCTTATCATTTTGTCTGCCTTGTAGCTACAACCTATTAGCTGCTTAATTTTATGTGCCTAGTTTTTGCATGTGTGTGTGTGTGTGTGTGTGTGTGTGTTAGGCTCAAAAGGTGCCTTGCCTCATAAACTTTTGTTTATTAATTTGTCATTTACGCTTAGCTTCTTGTTTAAGATTTCGATTCACTTACAAGTTTTTTGGGTTTTAAACTTTCAATTTAATTGTTTAGGACTGCTTTAGGAATATCACCATATTCTCAGAGTGCTATTTCATATGTGTATTAAACAACTCTTAAATTAGATTTAATTATTTTGTGGCAATTCGATATCACTCGGAGACTACTAGAACCAATTATATAAGAAAACTAATATTTAAGATTTATTAAGCTCAATTAAAGTGCTTAGGGGATGCAAGGGGGATGCATAGAACTCGAAGTGAGCTAAATGTTGCACTTATTGGCAAGGTGACAGTTTCTTGAGGTGTGCAACCAATCAATTATTTGTTATTGAAAGTTGCAAGCGCATTTCTGATGTTTATTTCTTCTTTTTCTTTTGACCCTCTTACAGATGACGCCACTGCAGGTGAGAACGATACGTTAGGCGGCGTTGACTATGGGACCAGAGGCATGGGCGTGTGTGCGGACCCTGGGTCTTATCGATGGTGTCAGGCATTAAGCCGGTCGCGTTCATCGTGCGCCACAAACACAAACCAATCAGCAACCAAACTGCAACCGCAATCGGAGTCAAAGTCAAAGTCGAAGTCAAAGTCGAAGCAACAACAATCAGACACAATCAGCGCAACTGCCACAGGAGTCATCGAAGAGGAGTCAACTATTGTTGCTGCCACAATAAGCAGACAAGCAACAACGATTCCGATTCCAGTTGCAACAACTCTAACCCAAACTCTGACGTCACCGCCGTCAACAACGGCCACTTTCACAGTGAAAGGAACGAGCAGAAGAAGACGCCACGCCGAGGACAACGACGACGTCGAAGAGGACGCCAGAAGTTGCCACATCAGCAGCAGCAAGAGTAGCAACATCAGCTGCGTATCAATTCAGGCTCTGAAGTTGGTATTGATTTGGCTGCTTGCCTTTCTGGCAAAAAATGCACAAGCCCACAATATACCAGGTAAGTGCCTAGAATTGGCAATTTTGAAGCACATTAATTATATAATAATGCCTTAAATAATAATAAAAAATATATATAAAGCAAGGTTGCTCGACTGCGACATACCCTTTAGCCAGCTGTAAAATACATTATATAAATTATTTGTCAAAAAAAATCATGATACATATTTGATAAAGTTGAGAATGAAATTTATACAGTTGGTCAATAATATGTCATATTATCCCTTCAAAATGTGGAAGTGCAAAGTATTCCATATTAATTTCAAGATTTTCTTAAAGAAAAAACGTTGGCTTACTTAAAAATATATCTTGTGTATATTGTAATTTGAACATGATTTAAATATTAGTTAAAAATATTCGTCTTCACAACAATTTTACTGCTCTATACATTTTTGTGATGAAATCATTATACCCTTTTTACACATTTTTAATGGGTGTTCAGGGCACAATAAATAAATAAGCTATTGACAAGTCCGCCAACAATATCCAATGATTGCTCTTACACCAGGTGAATTTCTCCGGATTGGCGAGCCACTCGTAACTCGCCCCATAAAATTGCCATATGGGGGCAATATTAGGCGGGGGCACTGTGGGGTTTCATTCCATTTCGTGTCGTTTCAGTTAGATTCATTTTTATTTTGGTATTCAGACAAAATGTAATGGTGCACAATAAGCGGCTTAAGTGCGGGCAAAGCTGATTACATTTGGCAATTAGTTGACAGTTAGTTGAAGTGCGACGAGCCACGAGCCACGAGCAGCGGGGCAACACGGGTCTGATTCCGCCTAATGTGCCACACATAAATATATATTTACCATACAATACATATTTATACTGTATGTAATATTAATAAAAGTATTATGGGGGCATTCTTTCCGCAGACGTAACATTTTCATTTCGCCATGTACAACATCAAATAAATTCAAGATTCGACAGTCTGCTCGGAATGCCTGCTTTAATGTAGCGTAACTTTCTTCAAATGAATTAAATTAATTTAGCCGAAAATTGAAAATCCGACTGGCATTTCTGTGGGGGCCACTTCGTGAGCGGTCGAAAGGTCAATTGCCAAGTATGTTTGCCTCGGGGCGGGACACTTGAAAAGGGGAGATGGGTAGAAGGGCGTGGTTCACAGAGTGGCAGTTAAGAAGAGGTGAGGTGAGTGAAGTGAACTGAAGTGATGTGCCCAATATAAGTTTCGGCACTAATGTGGCACTCATTGTTACACTAAGAAAAAAAGCTATCCAAGTTTTAATAAATCGATCTAAAGCGAATTTCGTTAAAATTTTAGAAAATACTCTTATTAATTAGAAAGGCTCAAAATCGACAACCCCAAAAATATGGTTATTTTTTCTATTTTTACAAACAAATTTTGTTATTAAGAAAAAGATTTCTAAGAAGAAGAAATATGATCGTTTTTTTTAGAGAGACGTTAATTTTATTTTACATCTAGATTTTAGAAATTTACCTTTAGATTATTATGACTGAATAGTATGGCCATTTGGACAAATATATGGGGTTTTTTATGAGTGTAGTTGCAGGCAGGCCAATGACTCAGCTTTAAACCATGAAAACAAACTGCGCTGTTGAATAACTTAGGGCATGTCAAGTGCCTGCCCGCCTGCCAGGGCTGAAGGATATTTAAAATTGCATAATGAGACCACTTTTGCATGCTAACGCAATCAAAAGACGCGACAAAAAAGACCAAAAAAATCCACAACGGAAACGTGGGCGCTGCTTCCTGCCCCCTCGAGAGGATGACGGCCCGTCTGCAACATTATCAAAGGGCAATAGACGCTCGAGAGAGTGTTGACTGTACACACTCCACTCATTCCTTCTTGTTCCGTTCTGTTCTGTTCCGTTTCAGTTCAGTTTTATGCTACTTTTTGAGCAACGTGTGCAGGGTTGCTTGTTGCTTGTTGATTGGGGGTTGTTAATAGGGCTAGCACTACACTTAGCCAAAAATCGAACTACATTAAAGTATTTAGGGTGTAAAATGTAGAAAATATATTATTTTCAGGGTGTCTTCTTTATATAAAAGTCTAACAATTTTTTTTATATTTTGAAATAATTGCAAAAAAAAAACTTTTAAGTTTTCGGGCCGGGAATTTTCCAAAATTCTGTGCAATTTTTTTCCGCTAAGTGTATTCGCTGGCTTTGTTTTCAATGTGCAAAGTGTTGTCTAAGCTGGCCAAGTTAACAGAAATTTATGCAAATGCCAAAGTCAACAAGCGCTCAGACAAAGCAACCTCGAGCCACTGACAGACTGGTAAAGTGGGTGGCTAGTTGAGATCCTGGCCAGACTGACAGACAGAAGTGGACAGACCGCCTTTGTGGCCCCTTTCCCTTTATCTACTAACTTATGTATACTTTTTTAAAGGCTCAACTTTGCCACTAACTGTTCAAAGCTCAGCAATTAGTTTTGCACATTCAAAGATTCAAATTTTCATCGATTTGTGTTGCTCAACACAATAGAAAAATGTCAAATCTGCTTGTTCACAAGTGTAGTCCTTGCTTAGGAACACATCTTACCCCCTCCACACGCCGCTCTCCACCTTAAGTGGATACGCCAGGACATTGCAACGTTTCAATTTGCAGTTGTTTCCGCCTATTCATTTACATTTCCGAGGCATCCGAGTTCGAGAACGACTCCAACTGGGGCACAGTGCAATATTTTGGCAATTAAGGCATCGCACGTGCAACTTTAAATATACAGAAATAATGCGGAGAGCTGACTTGGTTGACAGTTTGGTTTCAGCACAACACATTAGCAGATCACCAGCAGCAGCTGCACAAGCAAAGAGAACAGTTCCAATTTGAAGTATTGACAACTGCAGTCGACAGTCATCTCGACTGACAGACTGACAGATAGACAGACAGACGGACAGACGCTAATCAAATATCACGTCTTGCACAACGGATGGATAAAATCGTAAATGGAATACAGCCAATTGGTTCTAGCTAACCACACACACACACACACACACACACATACACACAAGTGTCAATAATGATGCGTAGTCTGTACTTGGCTGTCAACAAGGTAGCTGAGCAGTTGTCTGTTGTGGGTTCATCGACTGCTTCTGCTTCGACATGCGATTCCTTGCCAAGACTAACAAACACTATTGTACTTGACTACACCTAAAAAAAAATCTACATGGTAACTCACATAAAGCGTTTTTACGTTATTTTTAGTGTAACATTTCTCAAATATTTTGAAGAAATAAGTCTAATTTTTAGTGATCTTTTCATGTGTATACAAAATTGCAATAAAAAAGCCGAGCCAGAAAATTTCATTATTTATTTTCGCAATTTGCAAGGATATTTTTCAAAAATAGGCGCATATATTTATAGTTTTGTGAAAAGCATTTCTTAATATAATTAAAATATGAAAAAAAAACTCTTTTAGAACAAGAAAAATTTGCTAGTTTTCAGTGTGATTTTTCCCAGAGTGTAGTTAACAATTTGGAAAACAACTTAAGCCTAGAAGCAAACTAGAAAGTTTTTCGCTTGTATATCGGTGGATATAAGAGTCAATGGCCGGCACTTGACATGTGACCGATGTGGCCATCAGCGATTCCATTTAAAAGCAGCCCGGTTCTGTGAAAAAACGTCAATGGCACCGGCCATGGCTTGTCGCAGGACAATCCTCGACAAAAGCCTCGACTGCTCCACATCCACATCGCTTCCCGGCACACATCACACAACAGACAGAGACACACTGTCAAACGGGGCAAATGTCAAGCCAACTTAGTAAATCGTGCAGAATGTCACGTAAACATAGAATCACGGCACACGGCCGGACTGGGGATGACGTAAAGTGGTGGTTAAGGGTTGGGGATTTAAGGTTGGAGCTTAGAGATAGGCCGTATTATGGCTGTGGCACGGCCGAGCGAAGGGGGATGCTTCAACAAGTCAGAGATTGAGTGCACGCCGATTGCACATTGGGTCAGCGAAACTTTTGAGACATCAATCAAGTGATGTCAAAAGCTTTCAACCTGTCCAGCGTCCAGTTGGTAGGTGAATCGGTGTCAAATGAATCGAAGCATTGTTCAATCAGCAGTTGTAGTTGTCCAATTTTCAAAATTCGCCATTCTTTTGGTGCCAATTATAGCTCAACTCAACTCAAGTCAACTCAACAAAAAATACTCGGACTTTAAGGAACCCAGTAAATTTGATGATATTATGTTTGAATTTAAAAAATGATTTTTTCTAAGAAATATTGCTTAAAATTCTGCTTTTTAGAAATGCATTCCCAAATTTAGAAATTATATATCGATATGTTCTCGGAGCCTATTACTAAATATTTGTAATTTTTTGGTATATTTACAGAAGATGCTGTGCACATCACAGCCATATTGGGCGAAGGTGTCGTGTTCAATTGCCACGTTGAGTTCCCCAACGATCATCCGGTGCCATATGTCCTGCAGTGGGACAAGAAGGTGAGCGAAACGGTACGATATCACAGCATAATTTCTTCTCTAAACTCTCTTTTTTACATTGTTGTTTGATACGCAAAAAAGCTAAAGAAAGTAAGAAACAGTCAGACAAACAGTCGAAGAAAGCGCTAAGACAAAGATAAAATGTAACACAGTAAACGAAAAAACTTACCATATTAAAACAGCTATTCAACGTTTTCTGAACTCTTTAACTAACTAAACTACTACCACTTACATACTTACTAAATACTAAATACTAAATACTACTACTACTACTACTATATGAGCATCCCCTTAACTAATCAATATTCGGTTGGTTAATTGCGCTTCTGTTTAGTTTAGTTCAGTTCTGTTCGATTCGATTCAGTTTCGTTTTTCCCTTTGATTTTCCAAGTATTGACTATTTTATTTGCCAAGAGCCAGCTTTTACAATCAACAGTGCGTATGCGTAATAACCAAAAAAATTTAAATAAAATTGATGTGTAAATTAGGCTTATCTTATGATTTACTACAGCTGATTATTTAAACAGCTCTTGCTTTTGCAATCTGACACTAATGTTAATGCTCATGTTGTGTTGTGTTGACTATACGATAAACCAAACAATTAGCTTGAATATGGAATTGTCAAAATGTTAAATGTTTTTAATATTTATTTATTTATGTGTTGCTCGATTGGCAAACTTTTGCATATAAGTTGCATATGATTTCAGTTAAATTTTAGTTTTCCTTTGAATCGCCAAAAAAATACACTTAAATTCCCTAAAGCTTCTTTGGCGAGGGCATATTTTAGCGTCGAATTCACAAACTGAGAAATTTGAAGACAAAAAACACACACAATTTTTCGAATATAAAAAACAACTATCAAGAGTATTTTTGCGGCATTAAGTAATCAAAGTAAAAAGAAATGCTTTTCAGTAAAAAACAAAAAATCAAATCAGACCAAAGAGAGCGAAAGAGAAGAAAAATTCACATAAATTCATTTCGTTCAAAAAAATACAATCTCGTTCGCAAAATCGCAAATCGAATTATATCTATATACAAAAATCAGTAGATATTCACTGCCAACATAACAAATCAATCAATTAGCCGCTGTAAAATTCATAGAAAACCAACAAAATTACAATTTGTAGCCACATTTTCAAGATTTTTTAGTGCAATTTAAGAAAAATACCCAGCACCCAACTAAGGCTAATCAACACTCCTCAGATTTTTGTGGAAATATGTTAATGCATTCGTTAGTAAATTTAATTTGTAAAGTTAACCACTCAACAAAATTATGAGTGCAACAATTACATATTTCCCTTAACTCGAGGCAAACAAAGTACTCTTTTATATATTCATATTATTTTCACTACGAATATGGCATTCCCCTTCACCTTCTACTCTAATTCTCCAGCACTGCAAGTTCCTTGGCAGTAAGCTGCAACAAAAAATAATAAAAGAAAAGTGAAATAAAACATTCGCAATATTGTTATGCAACTAATTTTAAGGAGCACACAAATAATTCTCATTTACCCATTTATTTCTTTTTTTCCTTTTTATTCCTTTGAGATTATATAATATGCTAGCTGCATGCATTGCATAACTATTTTGTTTGACTTACTGTGAGTACACTTAGATACTTTGACGTCGAGACACTCTTGCGAGATGAGCTCATTAAGAAAGTGCACCTAGCAAAGAAGCTGGACAACAACAATAACAACAACAACAAAAAATACAACAACCTCAAACAGCTTACTTTCATAATTTAAAGCATGCCTAAGCTTCTGCAAGCCGATAAACTTACTTTATTGTTGCCGCTTGATAGCGAACTTAAACCGAGCAAAAACTAAGAATAACCGCAAGGATAATAAACTGGAAATGTAGACGCTGTGGCTGCCTCCCTGCATGCTTGCCCCGCAGGCAGCCTCAGCTGCAGAAGAAGGCGCAGACGGAGACGTTGACGTCAACGCCGTCGAGCGAAATTATGCAGCTAAACTTAGCTAACGTTGTGTCTACTATATTTAAACACACGCACACACACACATAGATATATACACTCTGCAAAATCAAATTGACCTGAATTTATAATATGCAGCAAGGTTAAGAAAAGTATACTTAACTTTCGATTATATATCAATAATTACTATTCACAAAGAATTGTTTTCAAATATGAAGGTTGCATTTCTACTTTATAGAAATGCATTTTCCAATACAACATTTATTGTTAGAAACTCGAAAAACTTTATAGATTAAAGGAATATTCGCTTTTGTTCTAAGTATACTTTCTACTTTTAAGAAATGCATTTCTTTATAATGGAAAACATTTCTAAAAATACGAAAAACATTTTTTTTGGCTTTGGCCTTTCATATATCAAGAAAATAGTTTTCTTATATCTAATAATGATTTCGATCAAAGTCTTTCTAGTTTTCAGAGAGATTTTGGTTTTTTTCCGAGTGTTTATCTTTATTCGAGTGTTTGTCTGTGGGAATCCAAGTGTAGGTTGGCGTGGTTGTCCTTGTGTGTTTGTACAGATAACGTCGCTGGTTTTCTCGGGCCAAGCTAAAAGTTTTACAAGCATTTTTAATGCCAAACAAAGTTATAAGTACAGCAAACAAAAACAACAAAAAAAATAGAAAGTTTATGTTTTGCTGCGATAAAAGTGCACACGCATACGGTGAAACAACATTCACGTATTCGCACTGTGTTGCAGTGGCAGAAAGTGGGGTGGCGAGCGAATTAAAGGAATTAACATGGCTTTAGCATTTAATTTATACGACACTCTGATCTGGTTCGGTTGGGTCTGTCCTGCTCTGCTTTGGTTCAGTTCACGTTATTTACATGTGTGTAATTAAATGCAATGGGAAACAAAACTAGTAAGAACGTAGCAGTCGAGTAAGCTCAACTTATATATGCCCTGCAGCCAGCTGATAATTAAATTATATTTTTATTAGCAAATTTCACTTTATAACATTTGGCACATTCAAATTTAAGCAAGATGGCAAAAGCTCTTATTTCTTATATGAAGAAGTTGAGTTATTCTAACCGATAGTAATGCATTTTGTTGACTTGATCTGCGCTTTATAACGAGCACCTTTGTATCAAATGTCTCCATCGAAGCGGCTGTTATCCTGGTCAGGAAAATATATCCTTTATGAGTTCACGTATGTTTATTTCTGCCTGTTACATAGTCTTGTATAAAACAATTATTCTCATTTTATTTTTAGCCATTTTAAATGGGTATAAAAAATGGCCATCGTATTTTGTTTCGATTACACAACTCCCCAACCCAATATTAAAGTGTTCACAATTTAATGTTGTCTACTTTTGTGCGCTGTGCGCTTTAAGAGACTGGGCCAGTCAGGAGAAGTGGAGCAGTGGAGAAGTGCCTGCCTTAGTTGCAATCTAAATTAATTGCTACTGAATAAATTAAGCGGAAAAATGTTTACCGAGTCAACTTATGACGCTTCTGCGAGTGCGAATATTAATTTTTGGCGCTCGCTCGGCTGCCTTGGATTCGCTCTAATAAATACATAGACAGACCGGCGACTTCATCTGCCTCTCGAGCTGTGTCCTGGGACCTCCTGCGTCGTCCTGTGTGTGTGCAAATTATTTCATATGTCAGCCAAGAAAATTATGAAAACGTATACAATTAAGTTGTAATAAATGAGGCGAGACGACGAAGACGATGCTTGTCAGCCCATAAATCTGCATAGTATAATTACAAAATAAATCGATTAACTTTGATGCCCCCAAACACTCCCAAAGCGGATGTAGAAGTAATCTGCCCACCAATTAACTAAGCAAAACCAATTATCCCTCTCTCTCTCGGTATCTCTCTCTCTCGCTCTCTCTAACCAGCAGCGCATATACCTAATTACGAATTCCACTCGAAATCTATGTAAGGGGTTAAAAACGGAATACTATACGATTCCTTATAACAAAAAAATATATTGTAATACACCACAAATAAGTTTAATTTGTAGTAGATGTATTCAAAGTGTATATATAATTAATACACATAAAGTTAGCTCCCAATAATCAATTAATTTGTATGCATTAGGAATGCATTTAGTAAGGAAATGTTATTCAGAAGCTCGCTGCTGATTATAACATGTTGCTGGCGGTAGAGTCTCACAGCATAAAGCAAATGACATAATGCAATTTAACATAACAAGGTTAGAGATCGATAACAGCTGTAACTTACATAAGCGTTAACATGCTCAATGCAGCTACAATGCAATTTAACATAACACGGTTAGAGATCAATAACAGCTGTAACAGCTAACACATGATTTAACATGACCGTGCTATAAGCTTATTCTCTGGCTTAGTGTAAAAATCGTTAACAGCTGTTACTAAAATGAACTTGCAATAAACTAATTCTCAGAAATGCGAGGCCTCCTCACCACTTCCATGGTGTATATTTGAAAATTAAAAAAAAAACAATGATAAACAGCAAACCGAAGCAAGTCATGTAAGGAAAATAGCATGACCTGTCTAAATCCACATTCACGTTCACATCCGCGTCGCGCGTGATTCAATAGATTCTGCAACTGACAACTGGCATCCGCCTGTGAGCAAAATAAAAAAAACTACAAACAGAAATATATGGTTGGCATTTCACTTTTGAGGAGGGGAAATGAGGGGCAGGGGGTACACTGCACGTTGGCCCCAATTGTTGTAGCTTTGCCCGAAATATTTAACATGCACACATTTTTTTATGTTTCTTTTTTATCTGCTCGTGCTTGAATTTCAACTGTATCTCGCTGCTTTTGCTCTGGGCCTTGTTGTTTTGTCGTAGTTTTGCACATGATTTATTGTTTGCCAGGATCTGCTGGCGCTGCTCTGGTGTTGATGAGCTTACTCCTCCTTCCCCCAAAGGGGGTTACAAGAGCTGTGCACAGTTTTTATGTAGCCTTCCAACCTCTGATGAATTTTTTTATTTTTTTTTTATTTTATTAAACTTTTCAAACTGAAAACTGCTAAATTAAATTTTCGACAGTTTTTTTTTTGTTTGCTGTGGTTTTAACACTTGCCTATTGGAACTTTAACGATTAGTTAAGCAAAGATAAACACGTATATAGAAAATTGGCTATGTATATATTTATTGAATTTTAAATTACATTAAAATTTTACTAAATTGAATTAACACTGAAAAAAGTAAGAAAAAAATTAAATTAATCTCAAAAAATGACTATATACAAGATTATAAATTATATATTTGAATATACATAAATATATATACTTATCAGCATGTATTTAGTAACTATATTTAAATGCATGTTTCATTTCATTAGTGGTAAGAATTAGATGTTAATGATATCATTTGCCCATGTAAATAATCATCAAGTTTCATTTATATATATATATATATATATACTTGTTAGCTGAACATATGTCATATCATAGTTACTTGTGTGGCTCCTAACTGTTCGATGTGAAGCGTATGTAAAAATAACTCAACTTGAGACGATCGACAGTTAAAAAACGAAATGCATATTCAAGAAACGATCGATTAATCATTAAATCTTGCATTGGTTACACATTTGAAAACAGGGCTCCGATTTACCCATATATATCTGGTATGAGAGCTACCCGGAACACATTGAAGAGGGCTTTAAGGGACGCGTGTCGCGTGTCTCGCAGGATTCACCATTCGGCTCGGCATCCCTCAACCTGACCAGCATCCGGGAATCGGATCAGGGCTGGTACGAGTGCAAGGTCGTGTTCCTGAACCGTGATCCCAAACAGCATAAAAATGGTACATGGTTCCACTTAGATGTACATGCACCGCCACGCTTTAGTGTTACACCAGAGGATATTATATATGTTAATTTAGGTGAGTTCAAAAATAACAAATTGCCAAATCATAAATTGCCCAGCAAAAAGCAAAAAGCATCAAGTTTTCTTTTCTGCCTCATATTTTGTGGCAAGTTATTTGCTACTATCAGTTTAAGTGTGTGGCAGAGCCCACTTTTGACTGTGTCAAATGGCCCGCAATTTATTGCAGAGCCCGAAAGAGTCTGTCACCTTGAAATGAACTATGTGCCACCAGGCCGCACGCCCCAGGCCAATGTTCACTCATGCCACATAATGGGCACAATCGTAAAATGAAGGTAAAAACTTGATGCGTCTTTGAGTTACTTATTGGCACTCATTTGTCAACTTTGGAATGCCTGCAAAAAAACCAAAAAAAATAAACAAAATCGATAAACCTTTTTATGTGTGTCGCCAGCGAAATCAAATTTCCGTCTCTTAATCAAAGTTTAAAATGCTTACAACCAAGACACAAAACAATGCGAGGCCAAACAAAAGAAACAGCGTCGTGCGCCGGAAATGCGTCAAGAGCAAAATGGCGACGCTGCAGCGCATAAATCAGACAGAAGGCAACCCTGACAACAATGCCTGCCAGCACTAGCTGTGCGTATATGCCTGTGTGTGTGTGTGTTTGTCTCTATTGTCTGCTGCAAAGTGGCGACTGTTGTAAGCACAAGGCATGCCACAACATGGGGCAGCCTGGCTGGCATGCAATTTTCTGCAACTGCAAGTTGAACAATTGTCATCACTTACCACATATTAATTTGCTCGCTTTTCTTTGGTTTTTATTTCGTTCTTTGTTTGTTGTTCTCTTTTTGCAGGTGATTCAATTATACTCAATTGCCAGGCGGATGGGACACCAACTCCAGAAATACTTTGGTATAAGGATGCCAATCCGGTTGATCCCTCGCCCACCGTTGGCATCTTCAACGATGGCACCGAGCTACGGATCTCAACGATTCGGCACGAGGACATCGGCGAATACACTTGTATTGCACGCAATGGTGAGGGACAAGTCTCCCATACGGCCCGTGTTATAATTGCGGGCGGCGCTGTAATCATGGTAAAAACCTATAAAACAAATCAATTATAATTATCAGATAATCCAAAGAAATACTAGCAAATAGTCCTATAACCCAAAAAATTACAAATAATCTAAAAAGTACAAATCTTAAATAAATCCATCATCCCTCAACTTAAGCATTCTCTTTGTTGCTTCTAGAAATAGGCAATCTTGGTAAAAACAAAAAAACTATAATCAAATCAATTATAATCAATGATATAAATAATGACCTATATCACAAAAAAATTAATAAGTACAAATCTGAAATGAATCCCACAACCCAATTTAAATACAATTTTTCTGGCTTCTCGAAATAGGCAATCTTGCTAAAAAAAAAAAACTTTAAAAAAATCAAATATATTAATCAGATAATTCTATAACCCACAAAAATTCGAAATGTTCTAAAAGTGAAAGTCCAAAATGAATCAATCAACCTTTTCTTGCTTTTAGAAATATTATTATTATCAGAAAACTCAACCAAATATTAGCAATAGCAAAAATAGTAAAATAATAAATTTCAAATAATCAAAAGAAATCTTAACGCTAAACAATTCAAATCATTACACCAAAAAATTGTTAATCGCTTCTGAAAATTTGGAAAATGAGACCGTTATCAGTTACATAGACTCCTTAACTCTATTCCAATTAATTAAAATGCAATCCTATATTAATTTTTTTTAAACAAGACACATAAGGATAAAGCAGCGGCAAATAAATATATGAAAACTAAATCCCAAATGAATGCGGTCAGTGAAAAATTTACTATAAGAGTAAGTTTTTGAAATTTCTTTCAAGCAATTTAAATGCATTTTTCTTGCATTTTTCTTGCATTTTTCTTGCATTTCCATTAAACATTTCAACTGCTTTCCACCTTTTTGTTTGAAGCAAACTAATCGCACAAAATGTTGTTCAGTTTAAATAGCAACAACATCAGCATCCGAACTCAAACCAAGACCCAATCAGGCCCGCGCATTTCGCACGTGAAAACGCCAACGGTCTCGTTGTTGGCTTTTGGTCAACACAAAAAATGCAACCAAAAAGGTGGCCGAAACACGCGCCCTTCTCCCACCGACCCTGAACATAGAATGTTGCCAGCGTGCAATATTTTCCCCCCTTACATTGTAGCCCTTAGGGGAATTGTGGGGGGAAAGGTCATGCAGGACTGCGGATTGCGCTGCCTTTGTACTGGTCACACCCGCATCTCTGCCACGCCTAGCCTCGGCGCGATTTACAAGCGAAAGAAAGCCAACATAAGTACATAGGACCAAAGGAACAACCCAACTACCGCTCCCCCGTATCCCTCCCCGCAGCACACACTTGTCGTGGTCATTCGTCCAGTTGCCTGCCCCCAAAGCTGCTATTTACCACATGCATCCTACACTCAGCAAAAATAAAACCGCCTTAAATTGTAAAAATTCGTTGAGGTAACTCAGTTTTTTTTTGAAAATTATATTTTAAAGAATCATGGATTATTACTAAAAATTAGGATTTCATTTCAACTTTTTTTAAATGCATTTCTTTATAGAAATTTATAGAATGTTGATAGAAAATACTTTAAAAAAAATACAAAAAGTTCCTTTTGTATATATCTAGATATCTTGGCAATTTTCATTTTATGGTAACTATCTTTAGATCACAGTGATTGATTTTCTGATAGTTATCTTTACATATTTTTTTTTAGAAATGCGTTACTTAACTTTTGACGATTTTGGGCAAGACTTACTAATTTGTTAAATATTATTTATATTTAGAAATTATATTAGGAAACAAGAAACAATTTCTAGTTTCCAGAACACTTTTCCAAAATTTGGGCGATTCTCAAAATTTGCGAATTTTAAGAAAGAACATAAACTTAGCTTCCGGAACGAAATTTTTCTGAGTGTACAGTCGCAAATACATCTCCCATGTACAAGCAAAAATGAAATAAAAGCTTATATATGGTATACACATATGTACACACACTCACTCACACACAAATACGATCAAATACATATACACCACACATGCAATGCGGCGTCTGGCGGACGGAAATGAAGAGCATACTTTTGTGGGCGGGTGGAGAGACGGAGATGGAGTACCGCTAATGCATTTGCATTTGAGGTATTTACAGTATTTACAGTTGGGCCAGGGAAAAAGCAGCCACGACACACGACCAAAAGTATTGACGTCCCTTAAAAGCACGAACTTTGGCCTTATTATTGTGGCAAGGCATAAAGTTGTGGCATGTATTCAGCCAATGGTTGTTGCAAGTAACGAAGCCAAGATTTAATTTTAGAAATGCCTTTGGCACTTGCCTCAAATCGATTCACAAAATACTTAAGCTTGTAACAGTAAATTTATATTAATAGAATTTGAGTTTATTTCTATTTACGAGCAATTTATTTTGTATTTGCTCTCACCTGTCCAAGCTTCAGTTCAGGCCATAACCTAAACCAACTCAAATGAAAATATTTTCAATCAACTTGCCTCAGAGCCCTGTGACCCGTAAATAAACCAAAAATTGCACTAATGCAATTACCAAAGCCAGAAGAAGAGGAAGACGAAGTATAACGAGCCCAAAATGTTTTGACTTGACTGACATTTGACTGACAAGTTGTCAATATCAGTAGTTGTCAGCCCATCAGAAATATTGTATTTCTCAAGAAGGCAGAAAAAACAAAATAAATAGATACAAAAATTGATGGCGTAGAAATCTAAAAAAAATTAGCTGTCAATCCCGAAACACGCATTGTGCACTCTGAGAAACGAATCAGCCTAAAATGTTAGTCAACTTACAATATTTTTAAAATTTATATATTTGATTTTTGATTTTCGATTTCTTAGTAAGTGGAAAGTGTTTTATTTTATCAACACAGAATAATTCTTGTTTAAGCTTTTTATTACTTTTTATTACCAAAAAAACAAAGTTATTAATTTCATAAAAATGAACTGAAAAATTCAGATTTTTTGAGGCAACAGTTAAATTTTAAAATATTAGTCAAGAGTGAAAATATCATTACAATTTTGTAAATTTCGTAAGTTTCAGAAATGCAATACTTAAGAAAATATTTCGAAATAAATTTCTCGTCAAATATCATATTTATTCGATTTAGGGTCAGGCTTTCTAATCGAAAAATTCTTACTTTTATTTAAAATAATTTCCAACAAAAAAAAAAAGCGAACCGGAATTCAGGGCGATATTTTTGCCGAATGTAGAAATGCGTTTTGAGGTGGTGGGTAACCCTGCATTGTTCTCTACATTGGTCAAAGCTCATGATTTGAACATGTCCTCGTCCTCACTCAGCCAGAGAGTCTGTGCCTCGTATGACAAGCTTACCACTAACCTATGACCTATGACCTTGTCGACATCTTCTTTAGGTGCCGCCCACCAATCAAACGAAACTCGAGGGCGAAAAGGTGATATTCTCATGCGAGGCTAAAGCGATGCCGGGCAATGTCACCGTGCGCTGGTTCCGCGAGGGTTCCCCAGTGCGCGAGGTGGCCACCCTAGAGACAAGGGTGACCATACGCAAGGATGGTTCACTGATCATTAATCCCATCAGTGCCGATGACTCGGGGCAATATTTGTGCGAGGTGACAAACGGCATTGGAGATCCACAAAGTGCTTCGGCCTATCTAAGCGTCGAATGTAAGTTAAACATTAAATTGTTATCTGATCTGTTAATTAACAGAAATATATGTGCTATATTTATGGTATATTCATTTACAGATCCTGCCAAAGTGACATTCACACCAACCGTACAATATTTACCCTTTCGCCTAGCCGGCGTTGTCCAGTGTTACATCAAATCGAATCCTCAGCTCCAATATGTCACCTGGACAAAGGATAAGCGTCTGCTCGAGCCGTATCAAATGAAGGATATTGTCGTCATGGCAAATGGTTCCTTGCTCTTCACGCGTGTCAATGAGGATCATCAGGGTCGCTACACCTGCACACCCTACAATGCACAGGGTACACAGGGGGATTCCGGCGTAATGGAAGTATTGGTGCGTAAGCCACCCAACTTTACAGTGGAACCGGATACGTTGTATCAACGGAAAGTGGGCGACAGTGTTGAGATGCATTGCGATGCCATCGAAGCGGAGGGCACCGAACGACCCACAATAAAGTGGCAACGCCAGGAAGGTGAACAACTCTCGGATTCCCAAAGGAATCGTGTCAAAATCTCGGGGGGCAATATAACCATTGAGAATTTACGACGCGAGGACTTTGGCTATTATCAGTGTGTCGTCTCTAATGAGGTGGCAACCCTGATGGCTGTCACTCAACTGGTTATAGAGGGCACTCAGCCACATGCCCCATACAATATTACGGGCAAGGCAACGGAGTCATCGATCACTTTGCAGTGGTTGCCTGGCTATAGCGGCGGATCGGAGTACAAACAGGACTATACAATTTGGTATCGGGAGGCGGGCGTCAACGATTGGCAAACGATATCGGTGACGCCATCCGGCAGCACTCAGGTGACCATTAATGGATTGGCCTCTGGCACCAGCTATGAATTCCAGGTAGTTGGCCGGAATGTCCTCGGCGATGGCATGATGAGCAAAGTGATGACCGTAAGGACACTGGGTGAGTTTGCTGCTGTCTCCAAAAAACAACTGTTATTCCTTCTTAGTGCTTAGTTCACTTCTTTTTTGTTTGCTTTTGGGTTTATATTTATTTTATTTTATTTAATATTTTTTGTTAAAATATTGCTCAGCATTGAAAACTTTTGCACTATTATTGAGGAGACGTCTCGTCTCGTCTCATTTAACTGGAATTGGCTCTAACATAACGCTCTTGTTTTTCTCTCGTTTTTCTTCTCTTTTTTCTCTCACAATCTCTCCATCGAACCCAAAACAAATATCAAAATCAAAACCAAAACGCTACTCGCTCTTAACTTTCTCATACTAAAAATCATGCGTGTACAAAAATCCATCAAAAATGCCAAAAAAAAATTAAAACAAAAAAATCGCGCATTGAATTCTGAATTTTTATCTGCTGCTGGAGAAACCCAAAAACCAAATCCAAATCAAACCACAAACAAACCACAAAAATCCACAAGGCAAAAATTCGAATTCAATAGAAGACGCTCCGGCAGCGCCACGTAATGTCAAGGCTGCAACACAACCGCCCGATCACTTATTTCAGCCAATGCCAGACGAAGCTGGTAAGATAATACCCCAACCACTCCCCTCCCACATAAAATAAAAAAATCGTAGCTATAAAACTAAGTAAAAAAAAAAGGAAAAATATAAACGCCATGCAGGAATAAATTTACCTAAAGAAATGAAAAGTTAAATAGGATCCAATAATTTTTTTGGTAAATTCCCTTTTTTAAATATCGTATGTTCTGCAGAATAATGCTAAACTGTGAATAGAAACCAATCAGCGCATATGCATGCATACATATGGATGTGTCTGTGTGTATGCATGCAGCCAATCGTAGATAAGAAACTGCTGCTTACAAACACTAATATCGTCCCTTTCCTACAGATACATAGATATGCACAGGGAAAATGTTTGCGACCAAGATCAATATGAGAAACATTTTGTTTCTTAACCGATCCTGATGAAATCAGAGCAGTTAATCAATAATACGTCAATGTATATTATATATCAATAGAAATGCATATCCGATATGGATATTTATTTATATGCGATAAACGGAAGCAGTTATTAATAAAGGACCTGATCAGGAGTAGGGCTTTTTTTCTTCAGTCTGTTAGAGACCCCGGTATAAAGCCGATATAACCTATTTACAGATTTTCAATGGGTATATAAATTTGCTACTTTGCATGTGAATCTAGCAGACACACCAGCAGCAGCAGCAGCAGCAAGAGCGGAGCCCACGCAAAAAACCGCAATTAAATATTCAAAGCAATTAAACACAGCGCACAGAAGAAAGACAGCCTCGAACCCTCCGTCCTTACCCCCTCCCCAACGCCTGGCCCTCTACTACTTTTTGGCTTTACCCTCTGTTATTGGCTGCCAACTACGCACAGCGAGTCCCTTGGGTAGTGGCGGGAGAGGAGGAGGAGGAGTAGTCGCATATGTGCGTCCCTTTGCCAAAGGGAATGCCGTTATGTGTGCCGTTATATTTTCGTGCTGTGCTTGTAGTCATAACTGTTTGAATGTGTATGTATGTGTGTGTACAGGTGTGTATGCGTGTTGTGGGTGTATGTCTCCCATTGTTTCGCGTTGCCTTGCAAAACGTAATTAAAACAGTTGGTCCCACATTTAATTATTTAAATTAATTGAACTGTTTTTACAATTGTGCGCAGACGAAGAGGATTATTTACCGCACACAGACAGACGTGCACACAGACATGCACACGTTGAGTGTTGTCATGCGGTCGATATGACAACGCCCACAACAAAAAAAAGAACAAAACAGAACGGCAACACTGGCTGCGAGTTGGCGTAATTTAAACAAGCATATTACCCAAAAATGCCAAGCTACATTTAACAAACGCACACACACACACGCAGACAAGTATTCCAATACGCCCTCCCTACACCCCGCTAACACAACACGTAACTTTGCTGTTCTTCGTGCTCACTGCCAGTGTGCGCTGTGTGTACTCGTGCGTGCGTGTGTGTGTGTGTCTGTGTGTGTGTGTAGGCGCAGCAATTTGAATAGCGCTTTAGCGCTAATAGTTAATTTTTTACTTTAATCTCGCTCGCTCTCGCTCTCTCTTTCCTCCATCTGTCTTTCTACCTTGCTGTGGTACTTTACATGTATAAAGCACTAGCGACCAAAACACACACACATATACTCTCTAGCATACGCACACAAAATACACAAAACACACACACACACACACGAACTGCATATGTATATGTAAGTGTTTTTTTTTTACCCATTTAGCGAATTTATTATGCTTGTATTAGTGTCCCTTTCTCTGTGTTTTTGTGTCCCTGCGTATAGTTGTATATATGTGTGTATGTATGTATAAGTGTTTGTATGTATATGTATGTACAGTTGCGGTCAATATAATAATAAAACTCACATATATTTTAGAAAATGTTAAAAATAACGCTTAAATTAATGTTGAAAAATAATAAAAAAAATTTCTTGACCAATACTGAAGATAAGTTAACATTAAAAGACTGCATAGCAATTAAATTAACAGTAAAAGTAAATTTAAAATTATCAATATTAATTAATAATAAAAAAGTAGTAACCTTTTTTTTGGGCTAAATCAATTTTAATAATATTGCATTATTTAACTCAACAATTTTTAAACTCAGTACTACTATTGTTTACAAATTTACATTAAATAAAAAACGGTTGTAAGGAGAGGGAGATAGTCCAAGATATCGACGGGATTGTGAAAGTAGCTATGAAAATATTAAGTATTTGCATTGTACTAATATTTTGACTGCAGCTGTGTGTATGTATGTATATATGTTTGTATGTATGTCTGAATGTATGTATATATCTCCGTGCGTTTGGCGCACGCGTATGTTAAACAATAATAACAACAACAATAATGGCAAATGGCAACAGTAACAAACGGTAACAAAAACAACAACAACAAGAACCACAACAACAACAAGAACAAAGACTACAAAAACAACAATAACAATAAAACATCAAATGTGTTGTGTGTTGTGTAATGCAACCCTGTATTTCGTGTACGTGTGTACATTTTGGCGCTTGTAGCGAAACACCTACAAAACCATCCATTCTCACACAATCACACACACACACACATGCACACATCAATCGTCTAAGCCACCTCATTTCAGGGCTGCAAAAAAGCCACAACAACAACAACAAGAAGCGCAGCAACAACTTCTTCAACAACAGCAACAACAACATTCAAACGGAAGAAAATTCATGATTTCTTTTCGCTTACACTTTTGCTCTTTTCGTATATTTTGCTTTTGTTTTTGTGCTTCTTTTTTAATCGTGCATATAACGTCAGCATTAAACCGTTACTTAACCTTCTCTTTGTGTGTGCGTGTGTGTGTTGTTGAATCCGGCGCAACGCTTAAAAATTAATAACAACAACAGACAGATGGGCAGACAGACGGACCCTTGGCATTTGAACAGTTGCAAATATCCTTGCTGTCATTCGGCAAAAACAACGCGAGAGGCGAAAAGCAAAACAAGTAAAAACTTTGCAGTTGCTGGTCTGCCGACTGCGAAATACTCTAGATACCAATAGGCAAGACCAGCTGATAACAGGGTGCCACAGACTGGGCGACTGGCGAGAGCCAAGAAGTATCGTTCAACCTGCCATGTTTGGTAACTCCAGCTTTTAAATAGCACTTTGGGTGATTTTAGGGCGCTATTGTAATTGAAAAAATATTAGAAGAGGTCCCGTTTTGGGGGCGTGGAAAAATGGACAGTGTGTAGCCTTAACATTGTGGTATAAATGTGGCTTTATCGTTTTGCCATTATAGATTTTCTAGCCTCCTAGTGGGCGTAGCAGTCAATTCTTAATAGTTCGTATATGTTACAAGTTTTAAGGCTTTAGCTTCAAGGATGTTGAAAAAGTTGCTGACGAACGGATCGACAGGGGGACAGACAGCTTGACGGACATAGCAGAAACCCAACATACTCGCTTCTCCCGTCGTTAACAGAGTAAAAACAAAAAATAAAATCAAAAACAAGAAAACAACAGCAGCAAATGCATGTCAAGGCTGATTACGTTTAACACACACACACACACACACACACACGTACTCATACTCACACTCACATACTCAAACATGCGAATTTATGAATATTGAATGCATTTCACTGTCATAATTGCAGAGCACCAGCTTTTTGCTGTTGTGTTTTTGCTGCCTTGTGTTCTGTTACCAACATTTCTCGCACATTTTTATGCATTAATTTTGCGTTAGATTCGCCACAACTTCTATACATATATGCAATCCCAAATAATTCAATACACTCTGAAAAAAACAATTGACCTGAATTTTTTGAAAATTGCCATAAAACTAATCAATTTATTTTGTTTTAAGAAAAATTCGAAAGGCTTCCGTTTTGTAATTGTTTATATTTTTCTGTTATTAAGAAAGTCACTTGTAAAAAGTAAAAAAAGGTACTCAGAAACAAATCGCACTAAATTTTTAAAAATCTCACTAAAATAAAAAAAGCTCTGAAAACTAAAGAGTTTTTCGTTTTTAGAAATTAGCTATAAATAACAAAATAATCGATAAAAACTATAATTTTTAGAAATAAAAAGGAGACTGAATAAATAGTCTGAATACTCGCATTGCTCTTGGCAATTATCTAAAATTCAAGGCGTTGATTTTATTCAGAGTGTAATAATGGGAGCATTTAACAAGTATTTGGCATACGCATCAAGGTGAATTAATCGATTATTTCAAATAAGTTCAGTTTCAGTTTTTCAGTGATTCTTGATTATAGGTTCTAGGTTTTCAAGCAGCTGACGATCCCAAGAGATTTGGCGTTGGACTCTGTGCTTGAGTTGTAGTTATTTGCATATATGTATTTATCTATGGATGTATGTATGTAGTAATTTTTGGCTTTTCTGTTTGGTTTTTTGGTGTGCACTTTTTCCTTTATGATTTTCAATTTGCACTTTGCCACTTTAAGCACTATTTTTATGAAGTGTGCATCAATTTATTTAAGCTGTCAAAGTCTGTCTTAATTTTAGCAGGCATTTTTATTATTATTTTGCTTGCCTTTGTTGCAAATATTTTGTTTCCGTTTTTTTGTATTTTTGCAGACCTTTTAGCCTATTTTGACATTTACTTTCATACCGATTCGCGAGGCATGATAGTTTATTCACCGCCCAAGTTGAGATTGAAAGGTACTCGTATTATTATCCAATTTATACCAAATATTTTTCTCACTGTTTTTTCAGTTTTCAAAGCGACGATATATTGTATATATGTATACCATTCTATTTATGTATGTAGCTACGAAAATATATAGAGTTGCGAAGAAATAATAGCCCCACTCTCACAGAAACTACTTTAAAAATTGTCTTCGTTAAATTTTTAAAATTTAAATAACTTATTACTTTTTAGAAGTGAAAAAAGACTATTCCAAAATATGTGAGATAGAAAAAACCATAAATAAAATAACATATTTTGAAAATATTTTAATGGGTGAATATTGAATCATAAAGCAAAAATACATTATTGAAAATATTTCAAAAATAATGGCTTCTTTTTTCATTCTCAGGGCTGCTATTATTTTTGTCGCAAACTGTATAAGTGCATGCCACTAAAACACAAATAATAATAATAACAATAAATATGACACATGCGAACTGAAGTCGACGTCATTCTTAGCAGTTCGCATATGTAAAGCAATTTTTTTAAAATTCCACGGCTATTGTTGCTCGTTTTGTTTACTTATTGCTGTTAATGCCAGCTACCACCATTTTGTCTTTGTCTTTGCCCTTGTCTTTGTATGCAGCATTTTCCATTTCCGTTTTACTTGCCACCCAACTCCAAGCTGCAAGTTGCCAACTCCAAGATCCAAACTCTTTGGGAGGTTTAAAGTGCTCGCTCATTGTGCTCTTTGCATTGTTTACAATGACATTTTACGGCTGTTGCAAGTCGTGCAGCTGAGTGTGTGTATGCGATTGTGTGTGTGTGTGTGTGTGTGCATACCTTTTTAATGCGCTTAAATAATGCCTTTTACGAGTGTTTCCTTGCAGACTGCAGATTTACTGCCGGTAACTCAACCACTTTGTGGGTCGCTTGTGCCGGATAAGCTTCTGAGGCTGGCAAAGCCAACTTGCTGCAGCCATAAATAACATTCACTTGTCCCAACAACAACAACAACAAAAACAAGAACAACAAGTCTGCCTACAAGTGTATGTCTCCGTCTTTATACCCTGTCTACCCCGGCTCTACCCTCAATATTTTTTATGGCCAACCCATTTAGGCCTCAGGCAGCCCGTTCTCTTTTTTTTAATGTTTGTCACCTGTCCCGTTTATATGATATCAAAAATCTGTGGGTATTTTGAGGCGGGTCAGGGGGTTATACTCTGCTCATTTCTGTATGCGCATAATGAACTTTTGATATATACGTTTTGAAATCTCTTGTGTGCTGCTCTTTAAAAGCATTTCTAATTAACATACATGCATAAATAATAAGCGTAGCATTTTTTTTTTTGCTAGCTTTTCCCGTTGAAATAATTGGCTTGCACTTATTTGGCGGTGCTGTGAGTCGAGCTGTGTATTTTTAACCCTAAAATTTTGAAATTTTAATGGTCTTCTTATTTAATATTCATAGTGGGGATAATGTGTGCATGTCTCCGTAATGAGGAGCCAATATCAAATGGCAGTTTGTATGTATAAGATAATCCAATTAAAATAAATAAAAAATACGAAGTGCTTTAATGAATAAGTAAAATCTGAGTCTGATGACACTGAAAAAAGTGTAAAATTTAAAATTTGGCGTTGACATAATCGACTCTTAAGGGCAGCTTGTACAGTTATTTTATAAATAATAATTAAAATAAATACTTGTTATTAAAAAGAGCTGTTGACTTAGCCCTGGAAAGGTGTACTATATTTAGTAACAATAATTTAAACATTTTTTGTATGCGCATTATTAATGTTGTCTTTTTGGTGTTTGTTTAGGGCCGAAGCCCGGACCACCGCGTAACGTGTCCGTTACGGAAATATCAAATGGTTTCCTTATCACGTGGCAGTCACCGTTGGAGCGAGCTCACATCGTAAAATTCTACACCATTAAATATCGCACGGATGCGGAATGGAAGACGTTGAACCGGGGCCAGATACGGCCGGAGGAGACACAATATTTGGTGAAGAATTTAGTGGGTGGACGCACCTACTATTTCCGCGTACTGGCCAATTCGGAAAAATCATACGAATCGAGTGATGAGGTGAAATTCCCGGTGCCGGCCCGTGTCAAACATAAAGCAATAACAGCCGGCGTCGTTGGGGGCATCCTGTTTTTTATTGTTGCGATCATTTTATCGGTTTGTGCCGTAAAAATTTGCAATAAACGTAAACGACGAAAACAGGAAAAAGGTAACACAGACTTTCAAAAGCTGTCACACACAAACACTTGAAATGGTTTTTAATGAGACAAACAAAAAACAAGCAAAACAAACAAACAAACAATAATGATCATGGCTCTTGTTGTTGTTGTTGTTTCTGTTAATGATGGCAATGATTGTAACACACTAATTTAGCAATTATGTTACTAACAAAACTAATGCTAAACTAAACTATAAACTAAAAAACTACTAACTATTTGTGCCCAGAAGTAGGCATTAGAAAAGCCTTCATTTTTAAATTAACTTCTTTCTGATAATTCTCTCGTAATAAATTCTCGATGTGCTTTTATCAGTTTTGCTTGGGCCTCTTATGTTTTGTGCAAAATTTAATTATCAAATTGTATATAGAATATATATATATTTATATATATATATATATATATATATATTTGTATGTATGTATATGTATATTGTGCCAGTAATTTAAAAACAATTCGTACTTGAATCAAACTCGCTTTTACCTCATTGGCTATTTCGACAACAACAATGCATTGAATTATGAATATTTAAATTAGTTTGTGTTTTACCTTAAAAGTCTAACTCAAAAGGCATTTTGAATACAACAAAAAATTTTAATTAAACTTTGCCTGTGCGAATAGTTTTTACTTTTACGTTGTAGTTGTGCAAGTAAAATCGATTAACAATTAAACGCCAAAAAAAAGAATTCTTTTTGAATACGAGTATTTGTGTAAATACAAGTAAACTTGCTTTTGTAACTTAACATTATAATTTTGGTATGAGTTTTGATTTTATTTTTAGTTATTAATTATTTGATTAGTCTAACAAACCCGTCTCCGTCCCCTTACCTGAAATTTGCCAAGTTTGTGCCCCTTTTTCCCCTGTATGGGCAAATAGCTTACCAAATTATTGTTTTGAAATTAGTCGTAATAATGCTCAATATTTATTATGATTTGATAACTTAAATATTATGATATTCAATTGAAGCAGATACCAAAAGCTGAGTTATGTCCCTCAATTCCAGTGCATTTTGTTATGTTTCCATAATTTAGTTAAATATTCAATTTGAACGCATGTACATATAAATAGTTGTTGCAAAATTAGTTAAACGTAAAAAACAGTATCCAAAAAGTATCCAAAATATGAATTTACAATGAGTCGACTGTCCTCAAAACCATATTGGAGTTAATATGGCTTATTTCTGTTGAATAGGGTCGAATTAATTCCTGTCTTTTTACAGGGGACTACTAAATTTTAAGTTGATATAATTAATATTTTCGTTTGACGAGATAAAGCGTATATTGATTTTTTGTTTCGTTCTTTAAATGAATTTTATTTTTTGTTATAAATATTAACTAAAACTTTCACTCACTTACACAACACAAACAACAAAAGTCAAAGAAGAGAAAAGCAACAAAGGAAAAAAACCAATATGAAAATTGCAATGTAGCGAATTAAATATTATAATTTTTGTTGTATTTTTTAAAGAAGAAATCTCTCTATACATAGTTAAGAGAGTTAAATATGAACCTTGAAAAGTATAGAAAAAACACCTTTATCGCTACATATTTAATACGCATGTTCTTGGCCAAATCGTCGTTGTTTCTGCCCAGGGCTGAGTTCATGACGGATAAAGGTGTTTTACCAGACATAGAGATAGAGAGTATAAATTTCTTTAACTATATATATGGAAAAAGACTATATATATAGCGCAATACTGGGCAGACGTTTTTTGTAAACAATTCACGCACAAAGATGGTAAAATAAGGCCCACAATTGATGACCAACATCATCAAAATGAAAAAATTAAAAGCTAAAAGGAAAAGGCTTCTACTACTGAGCATAAAATGATCGCGCTATCAATAGAGACGTGCGAATGCACTATTGAAAGCATTTAACTGCCCGATTGTATGCACAAATTGTGAGATTTTGATTTGCCAGAAACATTTTCTCGTTTGTGAATGCAATTTGGGCTGTGGATGCGTTGACCCTGCTTCAAACTACCACTGAGAACTGAATAATATAAACCCAACTAAGCCCCCTGCAACGTCCAAGCAAAAGTAAAAGTAAAAAAACGCATCTGGGTAAGTTTTTTAACACAAATCACAATAATAAATCGATGTCGTGTGTGCCACAGAATCTCCTACTATAAATATAAAGGTTATTTTCAGACATCCAAAAAAATAACTATGAATTACGTATTGTAAGAATTAAAAACAAGTATTGAAGTATTATACTTTTAATCAACACTAGTATTCACACTGGCATTTCCATATAATTTATACTCGAGCGCATTATTCTCTCAGTGAATATATATTTATATAATGCATTCATATTCAAAAGCGTTTAAGTATATCAAAACCACACTTTCTTAAGTATCTCGAGCACCCAAAAAACATATAAAACGAAGTCAAGCAATGTCATTTCACGGTTTCATAATTATGTACTTACACAACACTTACTCTAAAGTCGAACAACAAAAACTCACAGACAAAACTTTACACTCAACACTCGTTTTTATCTCAACTACTTTGAATCATGTTTATTTTTCTGTGTGTGTTGTTTTTTCCTTTTTTCATCTATATTTTGATTTAATTCTACCATAAGCTGGTTTTGTTTACAATTTGCAATAGACTTGATTTATTGGTTTCACTACTTCTCTTTTTTGTTGGCACAATTTTTTAACTGACCATTCAAAAGCCATTTCATGTGTCATTGTCTTTTTTTTGTCAACTTTTCAAAGCCCGATCCTAAATAAAATACGGCGAAGAGCACATGCTATGCGTTAATGCATTGCAATGTATACTCGTATGGGCGTATATATATCTTTATGTGTCCAGTACTGTGTCCGATACCACCTACATATATGGTAATATGTATAATCCGATGACTTATGTAGGTCGACTATTCCCCTTATTGTTCCCAGCTAAATTAGTTTGTCTCTCTGACCATACATATATATATACATATATATATATGTATTTAATTGCACCCCAAATTAACTAAACAATAAAACTAACAATTGCATAGCATATTTGCCTAGCCTAGCTTAGCCTAACGGTGTTTTGTGGCTTCTTATTGCCTGTACTAATTGCTATTCTAAGTCTAATCATCTTAGTAAAAAATAATGCTAAATTTATAATTATGTTAATGCACTGATAACAACAGTGATCATAACAGTGCTCTTAACAGCGACTGTCAATGTTGTAGCTGTTGTTATTCTCTGTTGTTGTCATTGCTAATGCTTTGACTAGCATGCAATTTGGCATAACCTCCGTGTAACTGTAACTGTACCTAGCCTGTACCTCGCCTGTACCCAACCTGTACCTATCTGTGGTTTGAGTGCCTGCTACAGTTGCAAACAAAAATAATAGCACCACTCTCAAAATACATAAATAATTTCTATAAGCAACTCGTTAGTTGTGCTATTCATTTGTTCACTACTTTTTGCATAGTTTCACTTCATGTGAAAGAATATATACATATACACAATAGTCACTTTGATTTATAGGGTGAATACAAATCAATATATTAAAACTCAACTTATGAAAAAATGCCAAAAGTAATTTTTTGGTTATTCATTCGTGAGAAAAAATGCGTAGTGGTGCTTTTATTTTGTTCGCAACTGTAAACGTAATATGTACTTATTGTGGACAACAACAAAAGTATTTCAGCTGGGATCGCGTTATGCCACTTTGTGCTAGTTTTAAGCTGCTTCCTAGGAAAAGTGCTAGTATTTGCCATATATATGTATATGTATATGCATTCATATGTGGACAGCAGTGTGTAAATGGTAGTGGGTATATATATATATATAGCTATATGTTTGAGATATATGTGCATATATATATATACATACTCGTACATAGTGTGTGCTTGGTAGCTGGTGTATGTATTTTATTTAGCGGATTGCGACGGCTCATGCTGCACGCCAAAATTAATTGTAGAAATTATACGTTTACAGAGTTCAACATGGTAGCTTGCAGGATAACGGATGCTCGTAGCATTGCAGCCAATAATCATCATTTGCACAATCGCAGTACGGGCTCAATTTCCTCTGGTCAAGTGCCTTTAAAAAAGTGAGTATTCCATTTACATAATATATATGAACACAACCAGCAGCACATCCAAATCGTTCTTAAATTGATCCAAATTTTCTCTAAATAAAAAACACTCTCATTGGTGTTAACTAATATTACTACTTCTACTTCTATTACTTTAACTGCTACTAATTATTAGCAATACTGAACATTATCGTGATTATGAAAGCGTTTTTATAGTTCCAGGTCCATCCTGTCATAATCAAAATCGTAAGCAAAACTCTTCTAAACTAAAATATTTAATATTTTCATTTGATGGCATTGATTTTGGTTGCGTTCTTTAAATGAATTATTATTATTTTATTATATACAATAAAACTTTCTCTTACACAGCATAAATAAGAAAAGTAAAAAGAAAGAAAAGCAAAAAAAGTATGAAAATTGCAGATTGGCGTATTCAAAATTATTATTTCAGTTTTATTTATTTTTTTAAGACGTCTCTTTGCACAGAGTCAAGAGAGTTGATGATGAACCTTAAAAAATAGTTAAAAAACACTTTTATCGCTATATAGTTGATTTTGGTCAAATCGTCGTTGTTTCTGCCTAGTGCTGAGTTCATGAGGGATAAAGGTGTTTTGCCATAAATACAGATAGAGACTATAAATATTGATACCTATATATTTAACTGTATATTAAATTCACGCTAAAAGATGTTTAAATAAGGCCCAACTTTCTGTCATAATAAAAATCGTTAACCAAACTTTTCTATACTAAAAATCAAAAGTTTTTTGTTTAGTTTAATTCTATTGTGTTCGTTTTTATTATTTATTTTTATTTCCTAATTCGATAACTTTAAATGTCTGATCCATAACCAATATTTTGTACTTGTTTAGGTACAAACAACAAACCCGAATATCAAGTCTAACCGCAATACTTATCGCCATATTGCACTGGATTTGGCCACCCGATCGTTGCACCAACTGCCACTCCATCTACAGCTCACCCAATCCAAACCACGACGACATCCAGGACGACATCGCTAAGCGGCGCTCCCATCAAGATGGAGCGAAACTCGGCTACGACAACACACTCGAGAACAGCATGGATGTTGTGGACGGGGCTCTGTTCGAGCGTCGCAATAGCAATGTCTCCCAGAAATCCTCCAGCGATGATGGTGGCTTCCTCTCACGTCGCAATTTCATCACAGCACGCGCCTCTTGGCGCCGACCCCTCGTCGCTTCCTCCAGCCAGGTCAGCTTACAGTCGGCTGCAGATTCTGCGCGGGGTTTCCTTCAAGGTTTGGGCGGCCTGCTCAAAATTGGTGGCGCCGTCAAGCAACAACAACAACACTTGGATGAAGCCCTGACCGGTGCACGTTACCAGAACGTGCTGCGTCCTTATAATGTCTATCGGAATCCTCTCCACATCAATACAATCAGTGGCAGTTTGGGGCAGCAACAGTTGTTGTTGTCTCCTCCGCTCTACACGCCCTCCCGCGCCTCCCGCCTCTTCGCCAGCTCGCCGGCCAGCACGCCAGGACATCTGCAAGCCCAGGCCCAGCAGCTTTTATCCTATTCCGGCGTCTATCCAACCAATCACACCCACTTTAGTGATCTCAGCACAGTGTATCCCAATAACTCCGCGGATCGTTCGCTGCCCACGTTGTCCACGGGGAATCTGAGTCGATATCGCTACCATTCGCAGGAGTTGCCCTCCTTGCGCACCATTCAGGAGGAGACGCGTCGCCAGCAGAGCAAGCCATATACTCCGCCGGAGGATCACTTTGTGCCGCTGCAGCTGCCATCACCGCCATCTTGGAGGAACTACTACCAGCAGCAGCTGCCGTATCATGGCAGCTATCGACCAAGAACCCGCTGGTATCCACGACACTACTCCCGACTATTTAGTCGCCAGCAGCATGAGTTGCTGTCGCCACTGCCCGATCTGAATCTATCTCTTCGAGGCTCGGCACATGGTGCTGGCGTGGGCTTGGAGGCGTCGCCTGAGTCACGTTCCAGTTCAAGTGGCTTTGGGTCGAAGAACACCTCGAATCATCCGGGCAGCACCAGCGAGTGGCGATTGTTGCCCCCTTATCGTGCACCGCCATCGCCACCTAAGCACTCGGCATATTTTGGGGCAGCAACGGGGGGCCAGCAGGCGCAGGCTCAAACACTGGTGCCGGGGCAGCAGCAGCAGCAACAGTTGCAGCAGTTGCAACAGCAACAGCCGTATCCCTATTCCTATCTGCAGCCGAGTCCACCGACACCGCCGTACACCATGGCGCACTGGCTGGAAATGATCTCAAGACTGAATGCGGCAACGGACAGCAATTTGCCCCGCTCCTGCCAAGTGGATGTGGGCAGCGTTGATGGCCACTATGAATTCGATCCGGCCACACCGACGCCGAGCGCCTCAACGCCCACAACGGGTGTCGGCATGTTGCGCGACGATCTCAATCTACACATAGACACGCATCACTATCCACATCAGCATCCCCATCCGCATTCCCATCCCCATCCTCATCATCAACATCATTCTCATCCCTATCATCATATTCATCATCCCGCATCGAGCTTCCATCATCACACGCTGGGCCCCTTAAGTGGCAGCTTGTTGCATGCCTCCGCCGCAGCTTCGGCCTCTGCTCCGACCTCCACTTTTGGTGGCACCATCTCCCGCAAGCTGCGCAGCCTGCCACGCTACGACAACGTTGAGGCTCGGCTGCAGGCCATGCGGGAGGAGTTCTACGCCTACCGCAAGCGGCAGTCCATGCAGCGGGCCAGCGGACCGGAAATTGAGAGCGTCTGCTGACGGCTCCCAGCTCACAGCTGGTGACAGCTGGTGACCGCAGGTTGGTGACTAGCATATGTATCTATGAGATACGTATACACTCAGCGAAAAACAATCTCACTGAATTTTAGAAATTCGCCATGCGTAAATCAACTTTATTTCTTTGAGTATTTTCCTAAATATAATTTTTTTATTTTATGTGGATTTTGTTGACTAAGTACAAACTATATTTCGAAGAGTCAGGGTTTTCCTGTTTTTCAAAAAAATTTTTCCCAGAGTATGCTATAAAAATCTGGATATTTTGTATTATTCCGAGACTTTATTTTAAAAAATTTGGTTTCTTAGTTCAGAGTACATTTTTCTAAAATGTACAGAAAATATTTAATTAATTTTTGGATTGTCATTTTCCTATATGTTCAAAGAACATTAAATATTCGATTTATATAGGCGTTGTACGAAAATTGTGTAATCACTTTAGGCAGTTTAAAAATAACTTAAAATTTTAAGGCGATTTGAATTCCCACTGAGCTATTCGGCCTCCAAGGCAGACGACAGATGACACCCAATATAAAAGCCGAGCCAGCTCAAATCTTTTTAATATTTACAAACTTCTACAAATTTTGGTTCCCAGGGCGACTTTCTCAAATTCAGTTTTTTCCGAGTGTAAATGCCAAGATATGCGGCAGTGGCAGTAGCAGTCATAACATGCAATCGAAGTCAACCGCATAAGCCATATGATTAGATATATCCAATTATGATATATATATATTTCATATAATATATATATATATATAAATATATGCAATGCACCGCAGGCCCAGCATTCATAACATAGCTCAAATATGCCTATTTCATGTAACCAGTTTAAACTGCAGCCACAAGAACAATTAGTAGTTTTCAAATAGAGAAGAGAACAAACAAAAAGAGATTAACATAAAATGCAACTAATTACTGTAAAAGGACACACCAATCAAGTGAATAATTTTTGTAAATATAAATAAGCTGCATTAGATGATGGGATACACTTTATAAGAAGGCACGCAAGCAAATACAAGCAAGCAACGTTTAAGAATAATATTTAAAAGGAAAACATAAGAAAAACTATAGCAATTATGAGTACATATTATTACTTAAAACTCAACATTACATTATGTAATTGATATATATATAAATATATATATATATTTATTTGAACACAATATGCAAAATGAATATTATTATTATTATTTATAAAATTATATAGATTAGATACTTAAAGCATATGCGAGGCGACACAGATTGATATGTTCAACATCAATTAACAATTAACAAATAAATAAAAACGAAAACAAAAATCCACAAAAGTAAACGTAAAAACTATGTTAAATTAACACTAACGTAAATTAATGCAAGATATGATAGCGTTTAAGTCCTTAGTTGTGAAACTCAAAGTAATAAAAAA
Organism: Drosophila multiciliata; assembly: GCA_037043605.1. NCBI lineage: Eukaryota > Metazoa > Arthropoda > Insecta > Diptera > Drosophilidae > Drosophila > Drosophila multiciliata. The sequence continues at coordinate 18,067,594 of JBAMBF010000103.1, read as the reverse complement.
AGTGTTGAAATAAAAAACAAATCTGAAAAATTACGTATAGTAAAATTGTTTTATAAATAAATTATTATAAAAGAAAAACAAACGAAAATTTAATGAGTAACAAAAACATAACAATTTAATAGTAATTACAACAAAAATATAAAATGCTGCAAATATATGTTTACCGTTGAGCTACACAAAAAAAAAGATTTAATTAAACTCAAAAGATATATTTATTGAAAAAAATACCTTAATACTTTTCCGGTACGAGTATAGGAAATACTACTTTAACACAAAATACAAAACACAAAAACCGAAACCGAAACCGAAACAGTTGAGTAAGTTGGGGAAAGAGAAAAAGTAAGTTAGCGCTACCTAAAATTTATTGAACTTCTAATACTAAATCAAAAATATGTGGAAAACGAATAGAGCGTTTTTCTGGGATGTGATTTCAGTTCAGTTTCCCCCCGTACTTCGAATTGATGATGATGCCGTGTTAGAATAGCAAATGATATATGATATCATTTATCAGCCTATATTGTGGCATTCTAATCATTTATTCATCATGTTCAGTGGATGAAATGTGGTCCGAAGAAATCCCAACAAATACACTTATATATTTTACAGTTCCAACTTATAAAGAAATAGAGGAAGAAAAAAAGTGTGTGTGGCTTGAATGAGTATCAGTTTTTTATTAAGTATATATCTACTTGTTAATGATAATATGATTAACACTTGTCTGAACATCAAATTGTAATGGAATGGTTTGACACAACTTGACGCCAAAACACTGCCAGAGCGCGAGATGCATGAGGATTGACGAATTGCTGTGTGTATAACGTGTGTAAATTACACAAAAAAAAAAGAAAAATACAAAAAAAAACAAAACAAATATACATAATATAATATAAAAATATATATATGTACTCTACATAATAAATTCAAATTTAACCAAATCGTTGAGCAGCAAAAAAATTTAAAAAAAAAAACCAAAAAAAAAAAAGAAAAGAAAACTTTGAAATGTACACAAATGATCTCAATAATTGTTTGTCTTTTTCTTTTTTCTTCGTCAATGTTTAATTTTTTGGGTTGATTTCAAAATAGTTGTGTATCATAATAATGAGACCGGAGGCTGTGCTAAGCGCAGAATTAAATAAATATATATTATTAGTCGAGAGCCTCAGAGAAAAAGAAAGAGCAGTTAGGACTAAAGGCAGCACATGTTGAAATGGTTTCTCATTTCTGATCCGAAATCTGAAATCGATATTGAAATCGTAATTAAATTGGAATGCATAACTTACTAATGTTTATTGTACTACGCCGGAATATTGGATATACTGAATACTGAATGTGTGGATCGATTATTAACCAACAAACAAACAATATTTAGATAAGTTGACATTTTTGTATTGAGACAAAGACAAAACATAGGACACACACAACACAAATACAACACAACACAAACACACACATAATGTTAACTAGAATGCAATTAAATAATTAATTGAGCATTAACAAAAATCCAAGTAAAGCATGGAAAACAAAACAGAAACAGAAAATCAACAATTAAAGTATGCGTATTTAGTGTATTAAATTTTAATTGAAGCATTGACAAATATATATTGAAAGATGTAAGAGGCGATCAACAAAAACAAAAAATAAAGAAAAAACAAGTAGTGCAACACATATACACGTTAAGTGAAGGACTTTAAAAGCAAATATATATATATACATTAAAATATATATGTATGTATATATGCAATTATTTATATGAATATAAATTACTATAACTACTGAATTAAATGGCATGTACATTAAGTAAACGGAAGTGAAAAGATAGAAAGAAGAAAGAAAATTACAAATTAATTTACTCATAAGTAAATCTAACGCTTTAGTCTGCCACTTTGATTTTTGGACAAGGTGTGCCAGTCAACTTCAACTTTTCGACTCGACAACAACCAAAAACAAAAAACGAAACGAAACGAAAACAAAAACACAACTATCAATGGCAAAAACAAAAAACAGGAACTCTTTCCTTACTTCCTTACTTCATTCATTCCTTCCTTCTACTTCCTTTCTACTATTTGCACCGTTTTCAACTACACCTTTCAAAACCGCGTTCACACTCAAACATTATTCGCTTGATTTCCACAGTTTTTCATTCCAACAACAACAACAACAACAACAAAAAATAATGTTCCCCTTTCCTCCCCAGCAAATTCAGCATATAAACACGTACAAGAAACAAAAAAAACCAGTTTAGAATGAAAGATATATTGTAATTAACACAAGACACAATTATAAAAGAAAAACAAAAACAAATTAGCAAAATGAACAAAATTTTTAAACAAATAAACTTAAAAAACATACAAAAAAATAAAAACAATTTGAAATTGATCAAATAAAAAAAAAGCTAAAATATCTTTTCATTGGGCGCGACCAAGTCACTTTTATTTGATCCCGGAAGCAGCTTGGAGACCTGCATTTATTTAATACGATTGAACAGTCAATTTTTCCACACATTACTGTTTAGACATATTTAACCCTTAGCTTTACGCCTGCGCAGCTCGACAGATGGCCGACTAATTAAGTGAATGAAATGTACGAAAAATGCAATAGAACACCCAATTATTTAAGTGGATAAACGTCGATGAAAGTGAATTGTGTTCAAATTGCAGATAAAAAGCTCACTCGCTTGCCCGATTGCTAGGTGTGTGTGTGTGTGTGTGTGTGTGTGTGTGTGTAGGCGTATGTCAAATTAAGACGAAGAGAGCGCTCAACTTGATCTCTCTCTAACCCTCTCTCTCGGCATGTGAAGGTAAGGTAAGCTTTTAGCGCTCTCGCCGCATAGAACAAATGGATGGTAAATACACTCAGAAAAGAAGTCTGCATAAATTGAAATGGTATTCAGAAAATAAATTTCTCTAACGTTTCGAAAAATATATGTCTAATTTCCAAGGTATTGTAGTATATGTGTGTATAATTATATATATTTTGATTTTATTTATCAAAAAATAGATTAGCAAGAAAGATTATAGATATTTTAGAAGGATTTTATTGTTTGGGGATTTATTTAAATTAAGACCGATTTTTTTCTGAGTGTATGTACGGTAGAAAGCATCGTTACTCAGAATGTTCTCCCGTTTTAGATCGTGTTAGCTGAGTGACTGACATCAGTAGCGGTTCTCCAGTCGTCGTGTTAAGTTGTCGAGTGCGCAGGGTTAAATATTATTTGTTATATGTCGCACTCGGACTTATTGCGCAAATTAAACGGTGTTGTGCGGGATCAGATCAGATCACATTACGAGGCTTGCTTACGCTTTTTGTTAAAGTAAAGAAAAGAGCGACAGCTGTTGATGCTGCTTTGGCCAATTGACCTGGTTTTGAATTACGTTTTGATTTGAATTCTCATAGAAAATGCGGAAATACAATTATATCAGAGTGCAAGTGCAAAGCTAACTTAACTAAAGTATATAAGTAAATAAATAAAAAAATACATAAGTCCAGCAAAATGAGAAGGGAACGCAGAATAATTGTAGAAAACCAAGAAGCAAAATCAGAGGAGGAAGGAAATGATAGCTGCCATTCACCAATAACTGCCAAAGTCATTGGAAGGGTAAAGGGGGGCATTACAGGGTTGATATCGCTGCCGCTGCTGCTGCTGGCGATCTTAATGAACACATCCTGTGTGGAAGGCGCTCGCGATCATCGCAAACAGACAAATCTGGAGGCCAAAGTTGGCTCGCATGTCGTCTTCAATTGCTATATAGATTTCCCATACGATTCCCCCATACCCTACGTTGTACACTGGAGCAAAGACGTAAGTAAATCCCAACTAATCCAACACTCTTTTTATTTGTACGCATTGCACACATTGCACACTTGGAACACTTGGCACACTTTGCGCAGCTTGCGCAGTTTTATTAGTGCTGACTAGCGTCGAACGCACACACGCACAGCATTATTATTTTTGACACACGCCAGTCAACGCACACCACAGACATACATACAGTTACCCTGCAGCCAGCTGTCCCTTTAAAAGTATTGCGGTAAATTTCGCTCATTTCCTACGGCGTGAAGAAGAGTGTTGAAAGCAAAAAGGAAACTATGATAAATATATGCAGAAATATATATAAATATTCGTGTTTGCTGCAGAATCATTACACACATTTTTACGCGTGCTTTATTCATCTTGCCATCCCTTTCTCACACATGCACATGCTTGCATACAGAAAATGTGCTCTGATAGAAATTAGATCAATATAACTTGAGAGTTTCCTTTCCGATCTTGATGCAATTTGGGCATTTGCTTAATCATATGTCAATATATATAATAATCCGGCTTTTAAAATTGTGCCTTTAATATCTATATCGAAACGAAACTAGTTTTTCAAAAAAATAAGGTAACTTGATCAGCGCGGCTTAACCGAGAACTTATCTTCCAAATCTGGAGTATTCAGTTCTCCTAGACGACTTCCACTGTGGTGTTTAACCAGACCAGGGATTTGAAGTTTCGAGCCCACTTTGTCTGCAACATACTTTTCCACATTGCCAATATACCCTTTTAGGTACACTTTGTATGTGCAGGGTATAATGAAATTGTCGAAATTATAAATTGATCAGATACAACATACTTGTACACTTGCACACGTGGGTGGTCACACTAGCCGACTCATTGGCGTGGGCTGCTTTTCGCTTGGTTAGCCTTAATTGCAATAACGGGTCAGGGCGAGGGGCATGGACTGCAGAAGGGGTGGCGCGGGAGGTCAGGGACGAGTCGTGTAGATTGCAACAGTGAAACACTGAAACAGTGCAACAAAGGCAACAAAGCAACGGGGCTCTCACATTCATTAAAAGGGCTTCGGCCCTGGACTTTATGGGTGAGTGAGTGTGCGTGTGTGTGTGTGAGTGAGTGGGTGTGCGAGTGGGCCGAACTTGGGTGTCGCCTGAACTGACCCTGACCGCAGCCTCCGCCTCTGTCTCCGCCTCCATTGCCTCCTCCTCGTTTTGCGGGCGTGTCTGCGCTTTAAATTTTCATTTCATCAATAAATTAAATTTTCACTAACTTAAAGAGTGAAATGTTGAAATCAATTTGAGTTTCATTCAAACGAATTGAATGCTTGGCATTTTGTTGATAGCAAGTGGTGAGTAATGCAATTAAATCAAAATCATTGCGAGTTATTTTTGCTTGTATTTAAATCAAGTGAATTACAATTCAACTCGCTCACTCATACGCACATTTAAGCAACTACCCCCAACACTATCCCCATACCCCTTCACCCTCTTCCTACGCCTACATCCCGCACAAATTTGACTCTTCTGCCTGCTGGCTCGCAAATATTTTGGACTATTTGGTTGACTGCTAATTTGCTGACACACAGTTTGTGGGCTGCCTTTGTCTCTTCTGTTTTTTATCTTTTATTGTATTGTATTAATGTTGTTGCATATAATTCCACTCGGTCAACGGGTCATGATGTCATTTTTTGATAGATACACCTTAATTGTGCTCGGAACAAATTAATTTTATTTTTAGATGTTCTTTGAGCGCCACAGCTTAGCAATGAGATCTATGAATTTAACCGGCTTGAACTAGAAATTAAAACACTCGGAAAAATAAATTACTAGAACATAATTTAAATAGTGGAAGAGGAAACTCTGATTCTTCGAAACAAGCTCAAAACTAAGATCGAAAATCGCCAGAAAATGTATAAAGAATTTTTCGCTTCTTATTTCTCATTTCTAAAATATGGAATATCAAACTATAATTTTTAAATATAATTCGTTCCTGAAAAAAAGAAAACAATAATGACTTCATCTCGGGTTGAAAACTATATAAAATTGTATTTGTTTGTTTGTACCATATTTTATATGATTTTCCAAAAGACTGGCTTTTAGAAAAATACTTTTTGAATAACAAGTTGAGTTACCCTTGGAAAATATTTAAAATTCAGTTCATTTTTTCCGAGCCAGTCACATCTATGATTGATGAAATGCAGCCGTATCAAGGATATTATGGGGTGCCCAGGGGGGCCCAGGGGTGCTCGTTTGCATACTGTCTGCTCTGTGAAGCTGAGCAAAACAAAATATTTATGCAAATGCATAAAAAATGTGCATTTGCACAAATCAAAAACTACTTTTCACGGCCGTCGCAAATTTTCGCGCACGTACGTAGCCCGTTGTCCGTAGTCCGTAGAAAAAATTACCGGATAAATCAAGTTACGTTTTTGTAATTTGTTAGATAATGTTGATAAATGTGCGCAGCTGGCACAACACACAGTTGGGTGTACTTAAAGGCGGGCAGGGGGCGGCAAGCTGCCACACGCCGCATGCCTCAAGTAGACACAAAAATGATGCAACGCGACAAAAACATTTCTCACAGTCAAAAACGGGAGGGGAGTCGGGTTGGGGTACGAATTCCTCGATGAGTGTCTGGGCCGATTTCAATTAAAGGTGCACTCGACAACCTAACAATGTCAATAGATCAAGCAACACACACTTTTTTGTTGTTGTTGTTGTTTTTTTGTGGCACACAATTAAAACTATCTAATTGCAACCGCTCGACACTCGCTGCGGTCGCCAGCCCACCAGCTCACCAGCTCACCAGCCCACCAGTCATCCAGCCAACCAGCCAGCTATCAATAACCACCAAGCAATCAAATCCCTAGCATGCGGTTTATTATCGGGCAGAACATCCACTTGCACTGAGTGGTTGCCAGGTTGCCAAGTTCCATGGTTCCATGGCATGTGCAAACAACACTAACAACAGCAACAGGAAAAAAAAGCATAAAACTGCCAAATGGCTTATATAAAAAATATATGGCAACCACAACCAGTTAACAGCATTTTAAATAATTTTAATTTTGCGTCGCTTTCGGTCCATGTTTGCTCTACGCTATGCAAACAAATTTTGCGTTGCAATTAATTTAAATATACACTTAGAATAAATAGTCATTCTTTTTGGCACAAGGGAAACTCAACTTGGAGTTTTCCTGTTCTTAATAACAAAGTATATTTGTAATGATCGGGGTGTTTTTTCATATGTATTCGAGCAAATCTGAAATTAGCATTTTTATTATTACTAAAATATCTCTTTTTTATTGTTTTTTTTTCGAGTGTACGCAGGTGTTGTCGTTTACGCTTTATTGTCATCAAACATATCTAATCAATATTGACAAAACTATTCAACTTTAATTAAAATAACCATAATTTGAATTTGTTATTTTTAATCCAATTAAAATAAATTGAATTTAGCGAAGGAAACCAAAGCTTTCCACTGATTTAATTTTGTCAAATTCGAACCGATTAAATATGTATAAAGTTAAAATGGTTAAATTGGTTTACTGCAGCAGAAGGAACAATCTGCGATCCCATATGGTATATATATTCTGGATCAGAAAGAACAGCTTAGAAATTTAATTTAGTTTAATTAAGAAACATCCCAGATATATTCGAACATCTAATTTAATTAGCACGCGCAAGCATTTTCAGTATACATAAAGCAATACTATTAAAGGAAATATAATTAACAGAGTATTTCGTAGTCGACTACTCACTCGACTACAGCATTCTTGGAGTTGGCCTCCAAAATATTGTTGTACTTGAATTCAATTCGAGAATTTAGCATCCTTGTCTCTATTTTATGGCTGTCCAAAATGTGACCGACGCAGCGATGAGCACAGCAGGTACTTGGAAATATTAAAGATGCCCCAACACAGCTATCTACACACACACACACGCACACACACACACTCACTCATGGACACCAACTCACACACATGTGTCATTAAATGTAACATCAATTTGGGCTGCCTGTGTGTTTAATTATTTAGTGCACCAAGGCATTTACATCTACACTTAGAGAAACAAAACCATGTGGCAGATAAGAGGCAATTACTCATCATTTGAACAATATTTGATGCCAATACCAGTTTTAGTCATCAAATGCACTATTCTTATACTCTACATGTGGTAAATGAAAATTAATTAAAATTACTCAGCTTTTGTGAACAATGAAAAATTTAATATTAACATCAGAATTCGAATCAATTGAAACCGAAATTAAAATTGAAACAATTTTCCAAGGTCTTTTTATTCATAAAGTGAGCTCTTGTTAAATTCAGTTCTTCAAATAAAATGATTTTTAAATTCAGCTTGCATTTAAAGTGCGCATCAATTGCAAATTTACTATATCAAATCATAATTATAAATTACTCAGCCAATTAAATATTTATTGATATAATTTAGCTAAAACAAAAAACATCAACTGATAATTATTACCATTTAATTAATGTACAATTCCAATGACATTTTACTCATTGAATTGTCCATTTTAAAATTCAGCTCGAGTTTGAAGTAATTTTAGTATTAAATCATTATCAAAAATGATTCACATGAGTAATGAGAGGATTAACAAGTAATTTTGGTCTTTATTTTTCAAATGGATGACAGAACAAGAAGATCTTCACTTGGTTCGAGAACGACACCTCCACAAATGAGCTCTTTAATGGCAGATTGCATCTGGTTGGTCCGCATTCGGACTACGGCACGGCATCGGTCAACTTGACGGCGATTCGTGAGTCTGACCAGGGCTGGTATCACTGCCAGGTGATCTTTCCCAACCGATCGCCGAGTGTACGGAACAATGGAACCAGTTACCATCTGACTGTCCAGGGTGGGTCCCTCATCAAAATACCGCCGGTTAATCAAACAATTATGGAGGGTCAAACTGCCTTCTTCCACTGTGTCATGAAGTACCCGGACAACTCGCAGGCTGCCTGGTACAAGGACGGTGTTCTGCTGCAGGAGGTGCAGGACCTAGTGCGTCGCTCCTTCATGGGACCCGACGGCAGCCTCAGCATCGACCCCACCATGATGAGCGACCTGGGCGAATACGAGTGCAAAGTGCGGAATTACGAAGGCGAACTGCAGACGGCCAAAGCCTTTCTTAACATACAATGTGAGTGGATTAACTATGAATAAAAAATCTCACATATTTTAGTAGATGTCCCTGTAAACTGCAAAGCTTACCTAACAGAAACAGAATTTTTAAAAATTTAGAGGCACTTGCACTAAATAAATGGCCAAAAATATGGCTATGTTTTTTGTTTAGAAATTAACACTGGAAATTGAACATATTTTTCTAAATTTATTTATTTTATTAATTGTATAATAACTTAATATATATTTTTGTTTTTCACCAACATTATTAAATGTACTAAAATTGAGGGCGATGTTTTTGCCAAGTGTGTCCCAACTCATGCAACCTTCTGCTCGTTCTGCTCACAGATAAGGCCAAGGTGATTTATGCGCCGCCCGAGGTTTACCTGCCCTACGGTCAGCCGGCGGTGCTCGACTGTCATTTTCGGGCGAATCCGCCGCTGAAGAATCTGCGCTGGGAGAAGGATGGGCTGCTGTTTGACTCCTACAATGTGCCTGGCGTGTTTTACAAGATGAACGGCAGTCTGTTCTTCTCCAAGGTGAACGAGAACTACGCGGGTAGCTACACCTGCACACCCTACAACGACCTCGGCACCGATGGACCCTCGCCCATCATTAGCGTCATTGTGCTCCGTCCGCCCATTTTCAGTGTTACCCCAAAGGCGATTTACATACAGAAACTGGGCGAGACTGCCGAGCTGCCCTGCGAAGCCATCGACCGGGACGGAAACAATCGTCCAACCATTGTCTGGAGTCGGGTAAGTCCAATGACAATGCATTGTCACACAAAAAAATATACCTCCGCTGAGCTCGACTATAAGATACCCTGCTACCAACTGGTGAATATATTTGACATAAACTTATTTGACTATTTTCGGCTCTTGATGAAATTTCTGTAGTTCATCAATCGAAATCGAAAAAAAGTTATCGATAAAATGACAAACACTGGTTAAACGAGAACTGATATTCCACATTTAAAGTCTGTCGCTTATATAGTCTACATCTACTGAGTACTGATCAGATTGATTTCGGGGATATATATACTTTATATGCCTTTACACAGAAATGCGAATACCCCTTAGCCATTTTGAGTGGCGTTGCAGGGCATTAAAGCCACTCCATGTTGCAGTTACAGTTGCAGTTTTGCTTGATTGCATTTTGAAATATGCATGTGTAGTGTGGAGTTGGGCAGCAGCTGGAGCTGCACCTGAATCTGTATCTGTATCTGTATCTGTATCTGAATGTGAATCAGATGCTGATGCTGATTGTGATTGTGATTGCGATTGTGATTTAACAGAAAGATGGGCAGGCATTGGCAGTGGAGCGTCACCATTTCAGTGGCGGCAATTTGACCATCACGAACCTAATTGAAACGGACCGTGGCATGTACGAGTGCTCGGCAACGAATGAGGCAGCCACAATAACCGCCGAAGCTGAATTAATGATTGAGAACATTGCGCCACGCCCACCATACAATCTCACCGCGAACAGTACGGAAACCTGCATCACAATCCGCTGGCAGCCAGGTGAGAGTTTGACCACTTTGACCCTTAACCTCAAGCAGACCAAAAATGTGACACCATTCGTGGCAATCCTCCCCAGGCTACCTCCGCCCCAATCAGGAGTTCACCGTGTGGTATCGATTGAGTGATGCTCCCGAGTGGAGAACACTCCGCATTCTGGACAAGAGTATCATGGAGGCCACAGTGCAGCATTTGCTGCCTGGCCGGGATTACGAGTTCATGGTGCTCAGCCAGGACAAATATGGCGATGGCATGTTTAGCAAGCAGTTCCGATTCCAAACTAAAGGTGAGATCAGCCAACAATTCAAAATGACATTTTTAATGTATAATATAAAGTATGACAAATATGTCTTCAGTTTTGTTTCAACTATTATTTACTAATTATAATTTTCTGTTTCTGCTGACGTCAGTTGACATTAAATAAATAAATTAAAATAAATATTTTCAGCATCTCCATTCCGAGGCGAGGATTTCGATAGCCAGCAGCTGCCACATCAGCAGCAGCAATCTTCCATTGCAGGTGGTTTGGGTGCCCCATGGAATTTAAGTGTGATTAGTAATCCGCAGGGTTGGCTGCTGCACTGGGAGCATCCCACACTGGGCCTTGAATCGTTGCGTCTTTATACGGTGCGCTGGTGGAAGGAGCCGGAACATTATCTCATCGGCACCGCGGAAACCTTTGACAATTTCTATCAGTTGCGACACCTCAAAGAGGATGTCACCTTTAAGATTCAGGTGCTGGCAGTTGGCGCTGATGGACACCAGATGGTGCCCAGCCCGGAGCTGTATTTGGAGGTGCCGTCGCAGCGCAAGATGCGTGCTTTGATCATTGGCAGCTCCGTCGGGATCCTGTTTCTGCTTTGTGCCCTGTGCGCTTTTTTATACGTGAAACGTAGCTGCTTGCGGCACTTGTTTGCCCGGGACAGCGAGGGGGGCGATGAGGATACGGCGGAGAGCGGCGATTGCGACAGCGATCAAGAGCGGGATAGCAACAAAATACGCGCCTCCTCCTGAGAAATGCAGATCACGTGGCGTTTTGGGGAGGAAAATTGCGAAAATGCCCGGCGAAAGTGTTGCTCAGTGAGTTTTACGTTTGTGCCAGACGAATGACGATTGACGGAGGAGGGGGATGGGAGATGGGAGGAGGGAATAACCGAGTACCGCATAATACTGATTTATAATTTATTTCTAGTTTCTATTTGTACGATACAATATTACTAATTCTTTAATGTAAAAGTTCAACTAATAAAAGTCAATTATTAAATTCAAATGAAATTTCAATTCAAATTTGAATTTGAATTTAAATTGAGCGCATTTTGGGCAGCACTTTAACGGACATACATAAGGTAAACATGCTCGCCTTATGGGCAGCACTTCAGCAAACAAGCAGTAGAAATAATATACCAGTGTGGTTAAAAATGAATTATCCGTCTAATGGGCAGCACTTCAGCAAAAAGAGCAGTAGAAATAATATACAAATGTGGTTAGTTTGAATTGTCCGCCTTATGGGCAGCACTACACCAAAGAAGCAGTAGCTACTAATATACCAGTGTGGTTAACTGGAATTTTCCGCCTTATGGGCAACACTTCAGCAAACGAGCAGTAGAAATAATATACCAGTGTGGTTAAAAATGAATTATCCGCCTAATGGGCAGCACTTCAACAAAAAGAGCATTCGAAATAATATACAGGTGTGGTTAATTTGAATTGTCCGCCTTATGGGCTGCACTTCACCAAAGAAGCAGTAGAAACTAATATACCAGTGTGGTTATTTGGAATTTTCCGCCTGGACAGCAGAAAAATCGAATTCATAATTTTTTAATATTAAGTTTACTTTGGAGGGAAAAACTAAATGCGCTGATTTATATATAATTTCTGGCTTCTGTTTCTACAATACAATCGACTAATTCTAATATTGGAAGTTAAATATTAAGCCGAAATTTCCGTTTGAATTTGATTACTATGGGCAGCGTTTTAGCAGAAGTACATAATCAAAGCAGACTAGGGTTTGTTACATGGGAAAAAGCTTTTTAAAATATGAGAGCAGCAAAAAGCTTAAAAAAGCTCACAGCAAAAGCTATGAGGGTTCAAATGCAAAGAAATCTAAAGGTTTTTCTTTATATGCAATGCACTTATATAAGTAAAAATATATATAAGGTGAACGTATAGCTGTGCGACTTATAGTTGCTGATAATGTGTAGTTTAGTAAAATATTTTCAATGCATGCTTTCCCTTGAAATCTAATCGTTTCTCTCTTGTGTGCATTGTGAGTTGAGTATTTCTAGAAAAGCATGCAGCTGCATGCACCTAAATATGGCTGCAACAGAGACATCTCCCAGCAATTTGGCGAACTTTGAACTAGGCGGCTAGTTCAAATGATTTCACATTTAACATTTAATATTGGAAATGTAAAATTGTTTTGCACTCGCAAAGCTTTGATCCAGTGTTATTCGACAATTGCGTGGCTTCAAAATATAAGAAGAAGAACTGATTGATTAAACGCCTTCCGTTGCTACGCAAACAGCTGCTGATATGGGCTTGGGCTAAAAGTTGTTAAGCACAGCTTTAATGTGAGTTTGTATGTTAGTTGAAACAATGTCAATGTTAAAAACATATCAACAGCTCACCCCTCTCTATCCCTCTTTCTCTTTCTATAGTTGTGCACTTTAAACCGCTGTTGTTCAAAGTTTGAATGAAAAAGTGTAAATAAAATAAATATGATTGCCACAAGTGAGTGCAAGTGTACCCAGTATTGCTCATAATAAGCTCCGCAGTATATAATTGTTTTTTCTTTAATATAGCTGTGTTTTTCACAATACGAAGTAAAGCAGGAAGCTCAAAGTTCAATAATTAAATGACAACTATTAAGAGTGTCAAGTGCTGCATAGTAAAGTAAAAATGACAAACTTTAACAGTGTTGTTTAGTGCACCACACATACACGCACACATATTCATACATACACATGAATTAATAGGTGAGATGAGAAAAAGGAAGATAAGGAGAAGATGTAGAGAGATGCGATTCGGGTGCATATGCACCTTAGCCAAAAGCATTGAGTTAATTTTCTGTTTACGATCAGCTGTTCAGCGTCAGCCGGAACGAAACACACACACAAACAAAATCAGCAGCATTTACACACATATATATACATAGGGCACATGCGCAGAGAGGAACACTAGTTGTGGGTGAGGCCGTAAGTAAAAACACAGGCACACAACCAAACAAATCAGCAGCAGATGCAGAGCCACTGAGGCAGCGAGCGTAGCAGCCATTGACAAACGTTGACTTCCCAACACACACACATATACGCGGAACTGCTGCAGTGTGAGAGCTCAATACATCCTATAGCAGCTGCTGGGAGAGCGCATCACACATTCAAACACGTTTCTGCTGAGAGAGTGCATCACACAGACTCACACATGCACACATGCTTAGAGAGTCATTGCTTAGCTTAGCACTCGCTCACAATTTCAGTTAATTTTCGTTCGCGCAACGTGTAAGTTGTATGTTTGTTGACGCGGACGGTGATTGTCGCGCTCGATCCGCCAAATAAAAAAGTACACGTTTAATGTCCTTCCTATTTTCGGCCAGCTGCTGTGCTACTTAGGCGTTCTCTTAGACCACCTGATCTCAACGTAGCTGGAAGAATCCTTTGTTATTCTTGCCGCAAATTACGTATTCGAAAAGTGAAAAGAGAGCTCGAGCGAGACAGCGATAGAAACCAATAAAATTTATGTGAAATATTTCGGCCTAAAATAAAAGCAACACAGCAAAAAAAATTTAAAACAAAGCATCTCTAGCAACAAACGGAAATCAAACATTTCTCTTAAATAATACTAGAGAGAAAAAAGCGATAAAAATAATAGAAAAAACTAGTTTTTTTTGTGATTGGAATTATATTTTAATTGTGTTCAAAAGGTGAGAAACATATGAAGAAAAACTACGTCGCAGGTTATAAGATTTAATGCGGCGTGCAACACACCAGACCCCCCCCCCCCCCCCTCCGACACATTCTACTTTAAACTAACCCCTGAATTTTAATTTCTGTGAAGATTATCAGTTTTCATGTAGTTTCACTCATACTCAGATAAATATACATATGCATATATAAATTGAAAAAATAAAAACAACGAAAAGTATCTATCTCATGTGTATCTTTTAAATGCTTCTGATGTATCTGACTGAGAAGGAGGCAGAGACTGAGAGAGCGCTTGCGTTCTCTTTGCACTTTTTGCTCGCTCTCCCGAGTGCTCTCTCTGCTCTCTCTTTCTTATGCTTATGCTGTGTGAGATGCTGAAATGGTGCTAAACATTGCTTTGCAACATTATTATAAGAAAAGCAACGCTGAACCAAGCCTTTCAGCAGCCTCAGCCACATTGTAGGCAAGGTGAAAGATGTTGCGGTTGTGATAAAAGCAACTTTTGCTTGCCCAATTTCAAAGAAATTAAGGTATGACAATGTAAATAAAACAAAGACATCAGCAACAACAGCAACAAGGTTCCCGGTCATTCTGAGAAATTGAAAAATGGTTATCAGTGGTCAATAAAACAGTCCATAGAAGAGAACAGCAACAGCATCATCAACAGCAACAACAACAATGTTGCCGGTTTTGTTCGAGTCTATTACATATTAGCAGCTAGACTAGGGGGAAGAGAAGCCAGTCAGTTGCCGGCTTATCACCACAACCATCCCTTATCTCATAAATGTACGCTCGCACACATTTGTTATATATACAAATATATATTATTAATCTCGTCTCTATGTCGATTATCTGAATAACCAAGCAATTCCGGGCAACTGCCATCTTACCACTGTTGTTGCTCAGCCGCCTGCCAAAACATCCGGAAGAATTTTATCAAAAGCAGCAGCTAAATTAAAAGCAAACCAAACCAAACATTTCATGATTTTATCTATTATATTTCTTTTGCACAGTGAGATTAATTTTTTTGTTGCTACATTTCCGTTGTAAAGTAAGGATAATTGTTTATTTTAAATCTAGAAATTCTTAAGCATATTTCCGTTATACATTGGTATTCTTTAAATATAGTTACGATAGCTAAAAGTTCCTAAAAAATATATTTCTGTTATATTTTGTTTATTTTTACATATCACTTCATGTTTCTTTTTTTTTCAATCCATATATCATGTCTGATATAGCCTTTATTTTAATCATAATTTTTTTAAATATCTATTTTTTAACGTGCAACATCTTTTTATTTTAAAACCCAAAATCAAATGTCTGATTTATTTTTCGTTTATTTTTTCCAGTGCACCTGAATAATTCAACAACTTCCAAAAAATAAAATATGCCAAATAAGCAACAAAATCAATGAATCATTCAATAATATTAAAACAAAAACTTTTGTAAATAGAGGCCAATACAACATAAAAAGAAGAAGAGAAAGTTGCATGCAACGCCAAATAAACAAATAAAATAAATTAATATATAAATAAAACAAAAGAAATACTCAAATGCCAACTGCCAATTGCAACTGAATAAACTAAAAATTAAAGCTCTGCTAAGCAATGGATGAGATGCATGCCACAAATGTGCCACTTGTGGACAAGGAGAACACTTGCAGCGCCATCATTCTGCCTGCCACACAGGCAACATCAACATCTGAAACAAAATCAACAACACTACAGCCTCTTGGGGCAGTTCACTACAAGAGTTGCAACATCAGCACAAATGACGCTGCCACAGGAGAATGTAACACGGCGGAGCCTGTGCCACTTTTGAATCAATTGCCAAAATCAAACGATCTAAAGCAATGCAACGCCACCTATGGGTGAGTAGTGAAAACTATGAAAACTAATTAGATTAACATTAGATTATGCTTATTGGGAAGGGGAAGGGAAATGGAAAGGAGAATGAGAGGAGAATAGAAATAGCATAGATTATGCATGTGTATGCGAAATACAAAATGAAGAATGGCAAGAATGGAAATGGGAAGGGGCATTTGATAACACAAAAATCGAAATGTGAAGAATGGAATTGGAAATAATACACTCAGCTAATAAAATCGAAGAGAAATGTGGAAAAGTTCTTTTAAACACTAGGTAAAATTAAAGAAAATTATTAATAAATATAAAAGTATTTATATTAAATTAAATTAGATTAATTTTATAAACTCTGGAAAATGTTTGTGAATCATTTGCAGAGGAAGCCTCGGCATCAAAAGTATGCCGATTTACTCAAATTTAAACCAATTTTGCTAAGTGTAGCCTCGATTTGACTGACCCAAATAGCGTTTCAAAATTAAGGCGTGTCTTTTATTTTCTTGTCGTTTAAGCGATGAAGTCCTATGAATTTCGTTCATTAAGTCATAGCTCTCCTGTCAACTAGCTCGCCATTTGGCTAAAATCACGTAAAGACAGTTTATTTACTTTGATTTATTTACTTAATAACAAAAGTTATTAATTTATAACTTCAATTTAAACTTATAAAATGAGATATATTTACAACATTTCTGGAGGGTTTTCAAATGTAAAATGCTGCAATATTTATACTATAATCTCAAGGTAAACTTAGATTAAATACCAATCAGACACAAAAAACTATAATGATCATGAAATGGAAATAGAGGATTCTTAATTGGTTAAGTGGTAAAGTGTATTTATTTCACAATCATTAAGTCTGCCTTAAATTTTGTTTGTTTATTATTAATTTTTAGTGTTGTCTAAAGTATAACAGTCTGCATAACATTTAACGGTATTTATGCAATGCAAACGACGCACACGCAAAAAAGAAGACAAATCGCAAGCAGCTGTGAAAAATCAATAGAGAAGACCCGTTAGTTAGTATATCTGTAATAACTGTAACTGCTCCCAAGGAGGCATCGCAAATCGCGTGTCGACCTAAGAAATGCTCAAGGCCTGAAGCCTACGCTCATTGTATAACAGTTGTATAACAAAATCTTTACAAAACCCTCCATAGGAACTAGTGAGCAAATGGCAGAAATTACTTTTACACACAAAAAAGTTGACTACTTTAACTATTTTTACATAGCTAAAGCATTAACTGGAGTAAGAATAATTATTAAGTGGGCTTCAAAGCTCTCCAGTGCACCATAATTAAAATGTGACTAATAAGCAAATTAGTAAATTGCGGCAGGCCTTAAAGCTGAAATAAAAACAACAATAAAAATTTTGTATTTATGATAAAAACACAAAATAAAATAATTAAATGAAAAAAAGTTTGTATATTTATTTCACTTTAAGTTTAAATAAATAAATACTTTTAAATTAAAAATATAATTAGATAAAAAATAAATAAAAATCTATTAATTATTTTATTTATTTTTATTGTTTGGTTTATTTTAATTTAGTCAATTTTTACTTCTTGCATTATTTTTTTGTCACTGACTTAAGTTGTTATATAGTTAAGTTTAATAAATTAAGTAATACAAATAAATCAATATTGGAAATAATACACTTTACACTTGACTTGACACAAACGGTTAAGAAAAAACAAAACCCGTTTTAAATGCTCAATGTATCCTTATGTCGTATAATGCTTTTGTTTGTGAGTTGTCAGTAGTGCTGTGAATAAACTGGACACAAACACATGCAAGGCAGACATTTACAAATGTTTGTATGAATGTGTATCGCTTAATAGGCAGCCGTCAAACATACCCAGAGAGAAAGCAAAGGACAGAGAGAGAGAGAGAGAGAGAAAGAGAGAGACTCAAACAATTGTCAGCGACAATAGCGAAGGAAGTGTAAAAAAGGAAACACAGAAGGAAAAGTTCACTTGGCATAGCCGAAACATGAATACGCTTTCCGCTAGATAGGAGCAACGAATTCACAAAACCTGTGACAAACCAAATATGCTTCAATTGCAGCAGTAGTATTCGTGGGAAAGGGTATACACAACTTCAATACTGTTATTATATATTATATGCCCAACAGCAGCAGGAGAGTAGCAGCAGCAGCAATGGGAAAAATCGAAGTTCGCATTTAAGTTTAGTTGAACAGAGTTGATTTCTGTTCCAGTTTAGTTCGTTTCGGTTCTCTGCCAGCGTTTGTCGTTTTTTTGTTTTTTTGTGTTTAGTTCTGTGTCCTTTAAATATTTATGGTGCATATTAGGAAAAATCCACTTTCGACCTTAATATTTAACGTTATTCGTCGGCAGGTCAAAAACGTATACTGTGCTTCGATTATGCAACTGAAAGGCTTGAATAAAAATTAATATAAAAAATAGTTACAGACTGTGGGCGTCGCTTCATTTGCATCATTTGGCTAGCTAAGCCTTAAGTTTACCACACACACAAAATCACGTTGACCTTTCCCACACAAATCGAGGTCAGCTCGATATGCAAGTCGCAGGATTTATTGAAATACAGCTGATGTTGTGCTTTGCATTGATTAAGGCTGGGGGCCTACACTCGGAAAAAAATGACCGTAAATTAAATAAATACTGTATTCTATTAATTATCAAATTAAGCAAATTTAATTTAAATACATTTAAATAGCTCACCATATCAAGTAAGTTCTAAAACCCAGGGCTTGTAATTTTAAACCTATGGGGAAAACATTTTTATTCTTATATTAAGGAAATATTTCCAAAGACAAGAAAATCTTGTAAGTTTTAAGGCGAAGTTTATTTCAGTACGTCTTTTTTCCGAGTGTTGGTATATCGCTGCTGCTCTTATCTTTTTATTCACTGAACTCCATTTGGCTATCGGTTATTCTATTCTATAGATTTCAATAAGCTCCCTGTTGAAGACCATAAAAATAGACATCAGATTAAATAAACTTTGTCTTGAAAGTGACATGACGATAGTTAGGCGATCCCGTACGAAATTACTGATTTATTTGCCTCGACATTTGATATTTCCGCTTAATTTTAATCGTTGCAAAATTACAGTGTAACTGTGTCTGCCCAAAGTTCAGTTGCTAATTATTCAATATTCAATGTTACTCTCAATTGCTAGTAATTGCAACGCATTAGAGTTGATAAGCAGTGTTGTCAAATGATTCGTTTTCTGATTGACGTATAATTAGGCTGAATATCACTGTTGGCAAACATGCATACGCACAACGAGAAAATATTCCAACAATTGGGATATTTTTTGCTTTGGTATTCTTTGGTGTTGCAATACACAAAGCGTTGCTGCTGCCGTTGTTGTAGTTGTAAATCGCCTTGGGCTTCGCTTTGAGTTCGTTAACATTACACGAACCGAAGGCGTTCGCTTGTTCGGTGCAAGCGAACCTAAAATGTACTCATTTTGAGTACACGCGCACCGAGAAATTCGCAATAGCTGGGGCTGCTGTTGGATATTGCGAAGTGGTGCAGTGGGGAAGTGGTGAATTTATCGTTTCTTTGTTTATGTATTAGTGTGTGTAAGCAATCTCCAACTTACCAATACAACTGCGACTTGGTGACGTTGACTTGCCTTTGTTTTTGTCTTGCCGTGGATGACAGATAAACATTAGTGTGAGTCACGAACAAGTATTGGAAAGAGAGAGGCATACAGAGAGAGAGAGAGAGAGAGTGGGAGAGAGATCCAACAGCTGACTGCGTTGTTGTTTACGTTGCCAGTCGGACTTTATTCTTCACTTTTCGCTTCCGTTTGTCCATCGACATGCTGTCTGACAACGATTTAATGCTCATTTTTTGTTTGTAATTTGAAGTTGCGTAGTTCCATAAAAATCGCAAATATTGTGAACGATAGCCAAATATTTGAAATTACACTTTGCGATGGCAAATAGGGAACAATTTGGACCAGCGCGTGAATTTTAATTGTTTGATTTATTATAATAAGCTCCGGACCGGAAATAAACTTTTTTTCAACTAGTTTATTTATTTACTACTATTAGTAAAGACTATTAGTAAAGGCAGAAAATAAATATTAAATTTAATTGCAAATCAAATTTAATATATACATTTAATTTAAAACTAAAAAATCATAAATAAATTACACATTGAAATGAAAATTAAAAAAGATATAAATATATATACATAATGAATTAATAATTATTATTAATTAACAAAGTGAGATGATTTCTAGCCCTGAACTTTAGAGTTGATCGTTTATTTTTATTTAAGAGCTGAACACTTCCGATCCGCATTTTACAACAGTTACGCGACAATGCATCCATTTAATCCAACCTTTCATCCATCAACAATTAGCTGTTCTCTCAAATAATTAAGAAATAATAAGTTTGCACTCGAAACTGTATTTTTAATTGGCATTTGCATTTGATTGATGTGCAGTCGGCTTTATCATTACTACTTTATCAATCACTCAGCGTTGAGTAGTATTTCTTTTATGAATGAAACCCAAACTGAACTTTGACCTTCGACAGACTGACTAATTGTTGCGTGTATAATAAAGACGACTTAAAGACTTTGAATTGACTAGAAAAAACCAATAAAAAGCGATAATCGAACAATGTCTGTTTTATTTCTGGCTTTAGTTGTTGGCTTCTGTCTTATCTCCTTCGGTTTCTTCGTACAAACATACATACATTCATACATAAATATACACACATACATACATACACACATATCCTACATAATTATTAATATATTTTCTCATAGATTGATTAATATATTAGTTGTGAAACAAATGTGAATGCTGTAGTCAAGGGATTTAAAGAAACCAGATAAGTCCATATTATGGTCAAGCAAAACTTGACTTCTAAATCAAAAAAAAAAACCACTTAGAAATCTATACAAGTAGCTGGACCAAAAGAGCCCGTTATCTCTGCAGTCAGTCCTTGTGATGGGTCTACAAAGAAAGTGAACTTCAGTTTAGACAAAAATGCCCAACGAGTTGGATTTGGAGTTGAGATTGATGCAGGGCAGCTGCAGCTGCAGCAGCAGCACCCAAGAGGATCTATTGGGACAGCTCTGCTCCGTGGATGGCATACAAAACAGTTGCTTTGAGGATGTGCGTCAGGATGTTCCAAGATGCAAACGATCCCTTTCGCTCGTCCAAACAAAGCTGACAAAGAACGGCTGTGTAAGCGCCCTCCAGCGGCCAGTAGATGGCGCTCCAGGCTGGCAGCAAAAAATTCTAGTCAAGTAAAATATATTAAAATAAGTAAAATAAATATAATATAATAAGTATCTGCAGTTGACATATTTACTAAATTATTATTTATTTATTCCACTTGCAGTTCACAGAATAATCTGTGCAACGGTCGCTTTACGCCCAGCAACAATCATGTTTTGGCGCCGAAGATCCAAAATAGCAGCCCCAATGGCCAGAAGAAGGGCACCATTTCCCTATCACATCTGCCACAGCGGCCTCCCGTGGATATTGAGTTCTGTGATATTTCATACTCGGTTCCCGATGGACGTTTGCGTGGCTTCAAAACGATTCTCAAAAGCGTATCCGGCAAGTTTCGCAACGGACAAATTACGGCCATCATGGGACCCTCGGGAGCAGGGAAGAGCACTCTTATGAACATCCTTGCGGGCTACAAGTAAGTCTACACTCACCAAAAAGTTGCCTTTAATTTAATGGCTGACTCTTTGCAGAACTTCCCAGTTGAGCGGCTCAGTAATGATCAACAGCAAGGAACGGAATTTGAGACGCTTTCGCAAACTGTCCTGTTACATAATGCAGGACGATGTGCTCATTGCCAATCTGTCGGTGCGGGAAGCGATGATGGTGGCAGCCAATCTGAAGCTGGGCAAGAATATGATAAAATATGCCAAGTGTGTGGTGGTCGAGGAGATACTGGAGACAATTGGCCTCAAGGACTCGGGCAACACGCTCACCTGCAATCTGTCGGGAGGTCAGCGGAAGCGTCTATCGATTGCCCTGGAGTTGGTCAACAATCCGCCGGTGATGTTCTTTGATGAACCCACCTCGGGCCTCGACAGTTCGACTTGTTTCCAGCTCATCTCGCTGCTTAAATCCCTGGCACGTGGCGGACGCACCATCGTCTGCACAATTCATCAGCCGTCGGCGAGGCTTTTCGAGAAGTTCGACCATCTATATTTGCTGGCACTGGGTCAGTGTGTGTACGAGGGCCGGGTGCATGGATTGGTGCCCTACCTGGCATCCCTGGGCTATGAGTGCCCCTCGTATCACAATCCCGCCGACTATGTGCTCGAAGTCGCCTCCGGCGAACATGGCGAAGCAGTCCCCAAACTGGTCCAGGCTGTCCACAGTGGCATCTGCAAGAAATATGTGCACAAAGACTATGGCATCAATTTGGCTAATGCTCGCACAATTGCCAATGACATAGCCAAGGGTGCAGCGGATCCAAATAATCCACCACTGGCCACAATTACGCTGGAGCATGAGCGGTTGCCCAAGTTGGATGTTGACGATGCGATGGATGTGCTGGCCGAGTTGAAACCACCGAAACTGGAGGCACAACAATCCCAGAATTCCGATTGCAGCATCAGCAATGTGCCAACAGTGGCCAACAATGAGGACAGCTGCAGTTTCGGCTCCTCAAAGGCGGCTGCACACAGTGTTGTCGCCAGTGGAGCTGGTTGTGGTGTTGGTGGCGCTGCGGCCACAAGCGGTGTTGCGGGTTGCATGACCTCGTTGCTGGATTCGCATGAGAGTGTTGTCACTTTGCCCAGTCGAACTGGTTTTCCGACGAGCGGCTGGATGCAGTTTTGGATATTGCTGAAGCGTTCCTTTCGGACGATTATCAGGGATCGCATGTTGACCCATATGCGGCTGGCTTCGCACATTATCGTGGGCGCCATCATTGGCATGATATACTACGACGTGGGCAATGAGGCTGGCAAGATTATGAGCAACTGTGGCTGCATCTTTTTTGTCTCTTTGTTTACTACATTTACGGCCATGATGCCCACTATCCTCACATGTTAGTACTGATCCTGATCCCCGATTGCACTGAAAATATAAAGTAATATCATTCTCTTCCAGTTCCCACGGAAATGGCGGTCTTTGTGCGGGAGCATCTCAATTATTGGTATTCGCTCAAAGCGTTCTACTTTGCTAAGACCCTCGCCGACATTCCATTTCAGGTGAGTCCCATTTACAACCTTTTTAAAAGAAAGGAATCAACGAATCAAGCGTATGAGGCATTCCAAAAACTACAATTTTAAATTATCCGAATACTAATTGTGTACAAACTCCACTTGCAGATTGTTTTCTCCAGTGTATTTGTGCTGGTCGTCTACTATCTGACATCGCAGCCGATGGAATTGCAACGCATGTCGATGTTTGTGCTAATCAATGTGCTCACCTCGCTGGTGGCTCAATCGCTGGGCCTGCTCATCGGTGCCGGGATGAATGTGGAGACGGGCGTATTTCTTGGTCCAGTGACAACGATTCCAACGATTCTGTTCTCTGGTTTCTTTGTCAACTTTGACACAATACCAACCTATCTGCAGTGGGTCACATATATCAGCTACGTTCGCTATGGCTTTGAAGGTGTGTCTGACTTTCCACAAATGAATCAAATGATTAATCTATATGTTTTTTGTAGGTGCCATGCTTTCCATTTATGGCATGGATCGGGCCAAATTACATTGCAATGAGATCTATTGTCATTATCGGGTGCCAAAGAAATTCCTCGAATCGATGTCCATGGAGGATGCTCACTTCTGGATGGATGCAGTGGCTCTGATTGGAATATTTTTCGCTCTGCGCGTAATAGCATACTTTGTGCTACGATGGAAGTTGCACATGATACGCTAATGTGGCAAGGTGTCAAGTTGCCAACTAGCCAAGGTGGCAAGTTGGCAAACCCATCGTTGTAAATAGTGGAGAAAATGCGCAAATGGAATTTACCTTCGAGGATTGTAGATAGACGGATGTTATAGCTAATTTGGTGCTTCGAACTATCGTTATTCGTTTTTTTGCAATAGACAACAACAGATATTATCATACACAAAATCAAACTCACATATAGAAATATGATATACATATAAATACATACATATAGAAAGATAGGCACGTTCAAGAGCACAAAAGTAGAGCTCCTTTTTCGAGTATAAATCTTAATGGTGACCAAGCATAGGAGTCTGAACTTTAATAGGTTGAAAATTCTAACAAATTCTACACTCAGCAACAAGAAATCGACCCGAAATTTATGGCAACTTATCTCATTATTCAGAAGGTATATTTCTAAAAACCAGATTTGGTTTTTTATCAGGCCACATTTTAAAAATTTTGAAATTTATGCGTATAATCTTTATAAGAATTTGTATTATTTTTAAACATTATTATTTTAAGATTTTAATTATATAAACATTTTAGACAGTTTTCAATTCAAACAATTTTTAATTTTTAAAATGTATAATTGGAAAGTATTTCGGAAAATAAGAAAGACTTTTTAGTTTTTCGATTCTTTTCTGAGTGTAGTGAAGTCGTAATTAACATAATATATATAAATATATATATATAAATTAATATATATAGTTGCTCACCTCATATTAATTCACACAATAGTTGTAGCTACAAGTTTGCAAATCAGATCCCAACGTTTTCCAATTAATTACTCCGTCCTTTTGTTGAAAGTTCTCTCTTTTTATCTCTGAATCCAAACCACCTTTTGTCAATAACTTAAAAACGAGTTCTGCTTGGTTTAAAAAGAAAATAAATAAAAGAGAACGTGCTCTAGAACCCATTTAAATTAAAACGTGAACCTTGTGATACAGAACACTGCAATTACAAAAAACACACACAAAAAATACAACAAATTTCAAATCTAAATTGACAAAAATGCGTGTAAATGAAACCGTAACGGAATTCGATTGTGGTGATATGAAGCAATTATTAATTAGTACCACTATTCTTAATTTAAGTCGATCAAACTTCAATTTGTAATTGATTATTTAATATATACTATCAGCTTAGTTTAGTAAATCATTAGTTTAATTTTAACAACTTTTATATGTCGCCAAAAGAAAAATGCAATATTATATTTTTATTGTTTTTTTGAAACAAAATTATTTTTGAGTTTTCCCCAACCTAATGCAATGAGAAAAGCCAAAGATCTCGTTAAGCGGGAAAAATGGGGGAAAGCTAAAGCTTAAATCGTTTGGGGCTTGGATTTCAAAACCGAATAAGTTATATACATAATTTTGTGATACATGTAGAAATATAGATACATATATAAAGAAAAAAAAGCAAAGTATAAAACAGCAAGCTGTGGCCACATATTAAGCATCCTCTGAGGAGCGAAACTTATAAACGTTATATAATTGTCTAAAAGGGCAAAATAGAAATTAAAATTAAAAAAAAATGTATGTATGTATATTCCTAGTTGTAGAGGATACATATTTAAACTGCATGTATAATTGAAAATACATAAGCAAAACACACAACAAAAACTCAGTAGAACATTTTTAATAAAGAATCAAATAATATCTTTATATTCACCTTTACCTATTTGAATAATGGTCGAAATGCGCGTCACATTTTAAAAAGCTTTTTGTTGTGGTTGTTTGAACTAGCAAAAGCTCGCAGGAAAGCTTTTGTGTATAATGTGGTTCGTTTCTATTTTAACCGGCTGAACAAAGGCAAATTACCGATGTTTAACTACCTGATTAGAGCTAAAGAGAACTTGTAACGTGTAGTTGGTGTCTCACTGGATATTATGGCTGTATCAAGCTTAATCATTTATCTGATTATTATAATAAATACAAGTTTGTTGTTCTAAATCAATATAAGTTGGAATGCATCAATAGGCTATGGTTCGCATTTTTACTTGTCGATATTTCCCCTTTGTACAGCTGTCCGATAAAAGCAAACAAATAATAATACAAAATAAAAGCAGATGACGGCGATGACAGTAAAAAAAGACCAGCAAAAGCCGAACTTTTAAATAACACATGTATGTATGTACATATGTGTGTGTGTCTGTACGTGTGAGGTTAATTAAAAGCGGGGAATTTCTAATTGAGCAATGATACTGTGAGTGTAGTTGAGCACCCATTCGATTGCGAACAAAATAATAGCACCACTCTCATAAGAAATGTTTTTAAATTTGTAACTTCAATGAAATACATGACAAACAAATAAAATATAATTATAGTTATTAATATAATTAAAATAACAAATTGTAAAAATTATAAATATATGAACAATTTCTACTATTTCTTTCAATAGTTTTACCACATTTCCCAACATATGTATAATTAAAATATATATAATATCATTCCACAAGCAGTACTAACTTTAATTTATAGGGATGAATACTAAACTATATACTTAAACTGAACATATCATTCGCAATAATAACTTTCGTAGTGGTGCTATTATTCTGTACCCAACTGTATGTATGTACGTATGTAAGGCAAGTGATGCCAGCCGATTGCCAGATTGTTGCGTTCGTGTCCCACACAAACATGGTACTTAAGCCAGGCTGCACATCGCGAAGAGCTCATTCTGGATCCGAGTGGCGATCGATGTGCTTCGTAAGCATCGCAAAGCTGAGTTTTGTTTCTTTTTGAGTTTGTGCTGATAATAAACAAAATAAAAATAATAATAAAAAAAATTTCTAAGAATAATGTGCAATAAAAAAGTATAGAAAATATAATAAAATAAAAATAATTTTGCATTTAAATTGGCAAACATGTCGCGGAATTTAGGGAAATTTGGCTTTTTGTTGTGTATACTTCAGTTGGGATTGCTCATAAATGCCGCTGGGTAAGTAAAAAATCATTAGTTTAAGCTCGACAAGGTTATCAATAGGAAATAAATTATATTACTTGAAAAAAAAGGAATTACAATTAGACAAAAATATGTATTTATTGATGATTAGTAAAATTAATATATAAACATTTCCAATGAATTTTCAAACCAGTTTTGCAGTGCACACCATTTTTTTTTTTGGTTTTTGATTTGTTATCTTTGGAGACAAAATGGAAAACATGCCACAAATGTGATTAAATGCGAACGAATACCGGGAAACAATTTTAGGCAAAATTTCTTGTCATTTATATCTTATATTGAAAATAGAGCATGATGCTTGTAGAATGAAAACACATAATTATATTATATTTTTATATTTATATTTTTAAATATTAATAATTTATTAGTAATCTAATTTAAAAGTAATCTAAATTGTGCAAAGAATATGAATGAATAATAAGTCGTACTTAATAATAATAGTTCGTGTTTTTTTTCTAATTCACCTTATAATTATATTCACAATAAAATAACTTATTCATTTTAAGCAAAGGTATGTAACAGGTAGAATGAAATAGCTGTGAGCTATATATTTCGCTGACCAGGTATAAAGGCAGGTGCTTCCTTTTCATTACATACAATATACTTTAAAATATTATTGAGCGATTGAACAAATTTCATCTAGATCAGTTACGAAATATTCAAGTTGTAGTCGAAAAAGTATATATTATATATTTAGGGTATATCGTAGTCAAGAGCTGACTTGACTACAGCTTTCTTACCTGTTAATGCTTAAAATACTACATGAAAGCTGCATTAAAAGGGAAGATAAAAGAAGCTTGAATGATTGATAAGCTGCATAAAAAACCCGTTTTTGCACTTTAAATATAAATAAGCTAAATATAAATTATAGAATACATGCAAGGCTACTTTGGAAATGTATTTATAGAACACACGTCCACATACATTTCCATTTACAATTTACAGCCTGTACACGGTGATTGGGCCTGGCACCATCCGCTCCAACTTTAAATACATTGTGGCAGTCTCTCTGCACAAAGCGGACGCAAAGAGTGTGATAAAAGTGAGCATCGCTGGACCTTCCTTTAACGAGTCGAAACAGGTCGAGGTGCAACCGATGTCAACGGTTAATGTTGAATTCGATGTGCCCAAACTGAAAAATGGAGATTATAAACTGACAGCGACTGGTATTGAGGGCATGATCTTTGAGAACTCAACGAATTTGAATTATGCAGACAATAAACCATTGAATTTTATACAATTAGATAAGGCAACCTATAAGCCAGGCGATCTGGTACAGTTTCGAGTGCTCCTCCTCGATGAGAACACACGACCAGCTACTGTAGATAAGCCCATAAAAATTGTGATTAATGATGGTGCCCAGAATCGCATCAAGCAATTCTCGGATGTCAAATTAAACCAGGGTATCTATACCGGAGAGCTGCAACTGTCAGAACAACCCGTGCTGGGTACCTGGAATATTGTGCTCTTATTGGCCGATGAAACTGCGTATACCAAATCATTTGAGGTGGCCAAATATGTTTTGCCTAAATTCGAGGTCATTGTAGAATCAACCAAGGATGTTGCAATACAGGACGGTGTTATTAAGGCCACGATTCGAGCCAAATACACCTATGGCAAACCGGTCAAAGGCAAAGCCACCGTTTCCCTTATACCCAATTATAGTTATTTGGATGATCAAATGAAAACCATCGATGTCGATGGCAAGGGTCACGTTGAGTTCCCACTGCCTGACATTGAGCAAAATCCCCGTCATACGCCTCCGATGAAGATAATCGCTGTGGTTACCGAAGATTTGACAGGTCGCCAGCAGAACAGTTCGACAATTGTCAATTTGCATGCGCAACGATATAAAATCCAAGCCCTGGATGCACCCAACAATTATCATCCCAACAAATCGTTTACCTATCAATTTGTTGTCAAGAACTTGGATGGTTCCCCCGTGCGAGATGCGAAGAAAAAAGCAAAGCTCTCCTTTGATGGACCCTACAGAAATGTCCACCAAATTATACCACTTATACCAAGGCCTATCAGAGAAAAACGAAGTTCGGAAACCGTTGATTATGAGACTACCTTGGATGAGCATGGTATTGCCACATTTAACTGTACACTGTCCGCAAATGCGCTTCAGTTGTATATCATTAGGGGTTATTATGCGGACACCAGTTACAATTTGGGTTCGATTCGAAAATATAAACCGGAAATTGAGTCCACTGAGCCGCTGAAAATCCAAATAAACACTAAAAAGTAAGTTTTTCTTGAATAATATATTTTATTTATTGAATTTTGTATTATTGTTATTTTATTCTGTTATTTTTGTGATTTAATTCAATTTTTGCATAGTCCAAAAGTGGGAAAAAGCGCGTCTTTTGATGTGAAATCGAATCAACCAATTCCATATATTCAATACGCGATTATCGGTCGGGGCAATATTGTGACATCGGAGCATGTTGAGGTGCCAGAAGGTCGCAAGTCTCACACCATTAAATTTACACCCACGTTTGCAATGGTGCCACAGGCCTCCATCCTTGTCTACTACATCTTTGACAACGAGCTGCGCTTCGATG
Source organism: Drosophila multiciliata (assembly GCA_037043605.1). Taxonomy (NCBI): domain Eukaryota; kingdom Metazoa; phylum Arthropoda; class Insecta; order Diptera; family Drosophilidae; genus Drosophila; species Drosophila multiciliata. The sequence continues at coordinate 18,037,965 of JBAMBF010000103.1, read as the reverse complement.
AGAAACAAATTGACTTCGACAAGGATTTCGAGAACTCGGTAAGTCAACAGAAACCACTCAGACACAAAATTACACCCAATTATAGAGATTGCTTTTTAACAAGCATTTTAAATAGTTTTTAAATTAATTCAATTTATATGTTTAATATGTTTTGAACAGTCTCGGCCTCTTAGGCACACGAAAGCTGAACTCGAATATAAAAGTCGTGCCAGAAAATCGCATTGAATTTTACATTTTAGTAACGATTATTTCTAAATATAAGCGTTTTCGATTAAACTTTTTCTTATTCTTAAGCATAGTTCTAAGATTTTTAAAAATACATTAAAACATATATTTATGGGACTGTCAAATTAAGACAAGCTTTTCAAACAACAAGAAAACTTTTTGGTTTTAGATTGATGTTCTTAAAAATTTAGGAATATTTTTAGATTGAACTAATTGAATTGAGTTTTGTTCACAGATCGAGATCTCTGCTCCATTGGAGGCGAAGCCCAGCGAGGAGGTAAAACTGCAAATCAAAACTGATGCCAATTCGCATGTGGGCCTCCTTGGTGTGGATCAGAGTGTTCTGTTGCTCAAGTCTGGCAATGATTTGTCCCGCGATGATGTCTTTCTCAGTTTCAACAAGTACATGACCACGACACCCAGGCAGGGGGGCTATGGTCGCTATCCCGGTGAATCTTCGGGCTTGGTCACACTGACAAACGCCTAATATCCATATACTTGGGGTGAGTTTAATATTATGATTAGGAAGAAATATGGGCAAATCTTTCCTATGAGAATAAATAATTTTTATTGGCATCACGAAACAATGGAAAGTTAGGAGCAATAATAAATGCAAGGGCTAAATTTAAGATCTAAACAAATGAACATGTGTATTTTAGCAACACGTTCATATGATGCGGTTGATGGAAACCCAGATTATTTACTAGATCCCGATGCTTTTGACGGAAACCCAGATTATTTACTAGATCCCGATGTATTGGATGAAAACTCCTCGAACGAGGGTATTCAAGACGATACAGAAACTGAGACAGCGAACGAAGTTAATTTAATACGCCATCATTTCGAAGAGATTTGGATATGGCAATTGACCAATTTGAGGTGGGTTGCAGTGCCAGAAAACCTACAATCCTAATCTAAACGCATGACGAGCTACAAATATTAATCAATATTATTAACATTAATTATTTGAGGTTAAGGTACATATTTCCACTCACTCTAGCTAATATGATATTTGAATTTTTTGTAATGCAGACAGTTTGCCAAAAATCTCAAAATTAAAATACGAAAGAATTTTTCCGACACTTGGATATCCTGACTATTTATCCTTTTCTAATCTAATAAATATATTTTTTTATGCAGATTCCTAATATAGTATATATGTTTTCTGAACAAGATTTAAAACTACGCTTGCTGATCTCGGCTGAAACTCTTTAATTTTTTACGCAATATATTAATAGAAAATATATACCACTTGTCTTTAGGTGTGACTATGCTGTTTAACAGGGCGAACTATATTACACAGTATTTTATACGGTCCGACGTGAGAGGAGCACCACCCGCTCCCATAATTTTCCCTGAAACTCGAAAAGTTTTTCCCGAAACTTGGATGTTCTTAAATAATATCTCGTAATTGTGAACCTTTATAAAATGAATTGCTTTTGTGGGATAAAACTAATTGCGTTATTCACACTCAGATCTTTATGGAATAAGCGTCATAAATAACACTTCACACATTATTTACCGGTTAGTAAAATTTTTATTTTTCCTGAGAGAAACATTGAGAAGTATTTTTTGTTCATTCATTCATTTAATAGGTAGTCACTTTTCCTAGTCAACTATTCCTTCAAATGCTCAACTTTTTATTCCGTCAAATGACTTAAAGTGCACTGATATTAAAATTAGTTTCTGATCCGTTTTTTTTTTAGTGAAATTAGAAAAATTGATTATATGTTGTTTTTTAACAATTAAAAATCTTCTAAGAGTGAAAATTAATGCTTATTCAAATTTGTACTTAGGTTTTGAACTGGAATATAATGATTTTGTGGTGTTCAGTTCATTTATTGCACCTACAGCACTTCAACGCCCTGGTTTGCCTGCAGTTCCAGTTAACGCTCCACCTCCTCTTGCAGCCACGCCCCGAATTCGAAAAGAATTCCCCGAAACTTGGCTTTTCCAAATAATCATGTAATTCTTTCATTTTCTGTATACGTACAAGATTTGATTTAAATATATATCCATAAATATATAAATAAGTGTGTGGGCAAGGCTATAAGCAGAACTTTAATTCTACTACTAATATTGTCATATTAAAATTTTACTCTTTTATGGACTAAACATTAATGTTTAAAATCTTTTCCATATTTGTACGCCGAATCCTTACATCTATCATATTCCCCGATTTATAGTAATCTCCATATTCAGTTTCCCAAGCAAATGAGGAGCAGTACCTGCTCCCAAAATTCTCCGTCAAACTTGAATCATAATTGTATTTTTTATGCAGACGGCGATCCGGATCTTGTAGTAGATAGACCAGAAGTTCCCAGAGATACATTTAAAACGAGAGTTTCTTGAAATTTATTCAGTCACGAGACTTAAACGGCATTGGTATTTAAATAAGCTTCTGGCCGGTTCTTCAACTTGATTTGAAAAGTTTATCTTGTAGTCTGAAAATCAATGCTTATTACAACTACTTCTTTTTACGTAGATACTTATTACCTATTTCTGGATGATTTTCAAAATGAGGAATTTGAGGAGTTGGATTCACCTGTAATTCCTTTACCTTCAGCACTACAGCGTCCTAGTTTAGCAGAAGTTCCAATTCGAAAAGAATTCCCCGAAACTTGGCTTTTCCAGATTATCATGTAATTCTTACATTGTCTATATACGTAAAAGATTTGATTTAGATATACGTCAATAAATATATGTGTGTGTGGGCAAGGTTATAAGCTGAACTACTAACTACTACTACTAACAATACCTTATTATTATTTTACCTTTCATAGAGACATTTAAAAATAGGCAAAGCATCAATGTTTCAAATCTTGTTTTATATTTTTAATTTGAAGTCTATCATATTCCCCGATTTATTGTTAAAGAAAATACGTTTGATTCCCTTATTCAGTTACCCACGCAAAAGAGGAGCAGCACCTGCTCCCAAAATTGTCCGTCAAAATTGTAGTAGTATTTCCATGAGATACATATAAAAATATAGTTTCTTCAAAGGAGGAAATTCGAACTCTCTGAGAAGTACACAAGACTCTTAAGTAGTTTTTTGTGAAGCTTATAAAAACTGGTGTAAACTGATAATCAATGCCCATTAAAACTACCTATTCCTTCCAAAATAGATAATTATTTCTTATATATACCGGAATATCATGCGATGCATATATTTGAGGAGTTGCATTCAGTTGGAATTCCTTTACCTTCAGCACTACAGCGTCCTAGTTTGGCAGAAGTTCCAATTTGAAAGGATTCCCCGAAACTTGGATTTTTCAAAACAATATAACGTAATTCTCGAATTTTCTGTTTGTCAATTTTTTATGTGTAGGTGCAAGGCTGTAATCCAATAATCAATATTTTATTTCCACTACTAACGATAACTAATTTTAATTTTACATTTTTACATTTAAAGTAACCAGTATTAAGAAACCGGACTCGGGCCTAATACCCATTATGAAAGTCAGTGGGGAAAGGCATAATTCAAACAAAACACGTAAAATAACAACAAAAACAACAACACAAAAACAAACAGGAAATACTGCTTCTGTTCGCGATGAAGATAAATCTGCTACAAATTTCTTCATACGCGAAATATTTATGGAAACTTGGATTTTTCAAGGAAATATTACAAACAAAAAGTACACAAATATTTCGAAAACATTTCAAAAGTAACTTAACTAACTAACCATTAACCATTAACAACTCTTTTAAACTTTCTGTAGGATTCCATTATATATATTTGTAAAACTCATTATTGAAATTCATTGCAAATGCTTGTCTCTGCTTTTTGTTAAATGTTAATGTATATTTTTGAGTACGGAAACGTGACATATATATTATGTTATATATTATATATATTATGTTGTTTCCCTAATATAGTACCGATGCAGGAGGTCTTACTTTGACTAAAAAGATACCGGATACAATTACTTCTTGGGTTGTGACTGGATTCTCCTTGAATCCAACAACTGGATTTGCCCTCACTGAGAATCCCAGCAAAATTCGAGTATTTCGACCATTTTTTATCTCCACCAATTTGCCACATTCTGTGAAGAACGGTAAGGAATTAATTTTTTAATTTACTTAAACAATAGTAGCTCTACTTCTCAAAGCATTTAATAAAAGAATGTAAAAAAATGTATCGAGTCTTTACTGAGCACTACAATATTTTGATTGCAGCTGTATAATATATATATATATTATATATAAAAATGTAATACTTGTATAATTTGATTAGGTGAGGTCATTGCCATTCCTGTCATCATTTTCAACTACATGGACAAGGCACTCGATGCTGAGATTACAATGGATAATTCGGATAAGGAATATGAATTTGCTGAGGCAACCAATGAAGTTGAGGAGAAAACAATCGATGAAATACATCGGGTCAAGCGAGCTACGATCCCCGCGAACAGTGGTCAGAGTGTCTCGTTTATGATTCGCCCCAAGAAAGTGGGAACGATTGCGCTGAAGATCAAAGCCATAACTCCACTGGCAGGCGATGCGATCGAACAGAAATTAAAGGTCGAACCGGAGGGAGTGACAAAATACGGAAATCGAGCGATTTTCGTCAGTCTTAAGGCTGACCAATCGGATATGCAGCACGAACTCGAGGCTGATATACCCCCACAATCCGTCAAAGACTCGGAGTTTATAGAGTTCTCAGTGGTTGGTGACCTACTGGGCCCGACCATTAAGAATTTGGATAACTTGGTGCGTATGCCCTACGGCTGTGGTGAACAGAATATGGTGAATTTTGTACCTAATATTCTGGTGCTCAATTATCTCGAGGCGACGGGTCTCAAAATGCCCAGCGTTGAGGAAAAGGCTAAGAAATTCCTTGAGATTGGCTACCAGCGTGAATTGACTTATAGACATGACGATGGCTCCTACAGTGCCTTTGGCAAATCGGATCCTTCAGGCAGCACCTGGTTAACTGCATATGTCATGCGATCCTTCCACCTGGCTGCCAAATACACCGACGTCGATCCCAAGGTTATGGAAGCAGGCTTAAATTTCCTGGCCTCCAAACAAAAGGATAATGGCGAGTTTCCAGAAGTGGGCAAATTATTTGATTATTCCTATCAGAATGACTTGGCATTAACATCATTTGTGCTGCTGGCGTTCTTTGAAAACGAAGTAAGTAACTTTTGCTGATCCATCTCCAATCTCTTCAAATGTGATCTCAACTAATTTATAATATATATTCTTTTGTGCAACAAATGTTTTTTTATTAAATATGTTTAACTATTCCATTCTGGATTTACAGGAAGTGCTATCGAAGTATCAGCAAACCATCAACAAGGCGCTGGAATATGTGGCTGAAGAGGTGGACAAGACAGATGATGAGTACTCGCTGTCAATTGCAGCCGTTGCTCTGCAATTAGTCAAGCATCCGAAGACAAAGAAAGTTTTGGCCAAGTTGGACATTGTTGCCAAACAGCAAAATGGCCAGAAATGGTGGTCTAAAACCAACGCGAAGAGCTCAACGGATGCAGAACTCTTGATCAGTAGTCGTCCCAGTTCTAGCAACGATGTTGAGATTACATCCTATCTGCTTATGGCACTCCTCGAAGAGGAGACTGCAGAAACAGCGCTGCCCATTGTCAAGTGGCTGATTGCCCAGCGGAACGGCAATGGAGGCTTCTCCTCCACAAAGGATACCGTTGTTGGTCTGGAAGCGCTGACAAAGTTTGCCAAGAAGACGGGCGCTGGCAGCGGCGCCATTGACATTGATTTCGTTGCGTTTGGCAACGATAAAAATGATAAAGATAACGACAACGATAACAAGGGTACTATCAAAGTGAACCCCGAGAACTCACTGGTACTCCAGAGTCACGTTTTGCCCGCCAGCACTCGTAAGGTTCGCTTCACAGCCAAGGGACATGGTTCGGCAATGGTGCAGTTATCTTATCAATATAATGTCGCTGACAAAGAGATGAAGCCCGCCTTCAAGGTGACGCCCACTGTGAAGGATACATCCTCGCAGCTGTTGAGTGTGGAGGTGTGCGCCGAATATGTGCCCCTTGACTCGAGTAACCAGACCAGTGACTCCAACATGGCCGTCATGGAAATTGCCTTGCCCTCGGGCTATGTCAGTGACAAAGATAGTTTCGATAAAATTGAGGCAGTCGATCGAGTTATGCGCATTGATACCAAGAACTCGGATTCCACGGTAATTGTGTACTTCGACAGCCTGACCCCGAGAGATGTCAAGTGCATCCCAGTGGAGGGCATCCGGGCGCATTTGGTGGCCAAGCAACAACCGGCTGCTGTATCCCTCTACGACTACTATGAGACAGATCGACGTGCCACGGAGTACTATCAGGTCGCCTCCTCGCTCTGTGACATCTGCGAGGGCGCCGACTGTGGTTCGGGTTGCACCAAACAATAAGCAATAAGCAAAAGTAATCGTTTCTCTATAAGTCCAAGAACACTCCACCTCCGCGTGGTGTTTAATAAATATTTAAGAGCATTCTAATAATTGTGTGTTTGCCCTGAAATATACTTTCGGAGAGAGCGATTTGATTCCGAGCAATATGTTTACTCTATATTCAATTTATAGAAAGAGCCAATTAACAAAACGCAACGAGCTCAAATCATAAACTTAAAACCCACTTCTATCAGCTAACTATTCCTTATCTTTACAATATATAATCGATAGAATCGATTAGTGAGTTCTTCAGTGATTAGGTTAATGGCCTTAACAAATCGGCATTTGGCTAGACAGTAAGCCAAGGAGTTCCAAGCAGTAAACATGAGGCTAGAGGCACTTTTTACTTTTGTCATTTTAATAGCCTTAACCAAAGGGACAAGTCTGCAACAAAATCAGGAAAAGGAGCACAAAATTCGCTATGATAACTATAAAGTTTTTAAGATTAGGTATGGAAACCTCCAGCAACGTCAGCTGCTGCTCGAACTGACAAAACAATATCAGAGTGTAAGTAACTTATGAATAAACTCCATCTAAAATTCTAAGATCAGACAATTGAAATATACACCACAGTTCAGATTGTGGCATGAGAACAATAATGAGCTACATTTAATGGTCAACCCGGATGCTCTGCCACAATTTGAGAAACAATTAAAAAGGGCTAATGCAACTGCCGACAACTTTATTTGGAATGTGCAGCAGTGAGTCAGACTTTATTTTATTCTTTACTTTATTATTTTGTTTTGTACTTTATTGTTTATATAATTAAAAGCTTGATTGACTTGGAGGATGAGGAAACGACAAAGTCGTCGCCCACATTTGGATGGAAGCGTTATAATAACCTGGCTGAAATCGAGACTTGGCTGGATGAAGTACTCGCAGCTTATCCAGATGTTACTGAAGGTTTTGTTGTAGGTGAATCCTATGAGGGACGAAAGATACGTGGCATACGCATCTCATATAAATCGGGTAATCCGGGTGTCTTCATCGAAGCCAATATACACGCCCGCGAATGGATAACCTCAGCCACGGCCACCTGGCTGATCAACGAGCTGCTCGGCTCTGGGGATGATCTGGTGCGAGAGTTGGCCGAGACGCATGATTGGTATATTGTGCCGGTGCTTAACGTGGATGGCTTTGCCTACACCCACCAAAAGGTAAGTAAAATTTCCAAACTTGTGGCGCCCAGGGTTACCCAGCTTAATATTCACAAGGTATAATTATTTTTTTTTGGAATTTTCAATTTAGGACAAGTACAAAGATTTTCTAAAATTCAATGCTTTCTTCGTAAAATTATAAATATATATTAAAACTATGCAATTTCTACACAGGATCGTCTGTGGCGTAAGACGCGTCAACCATCGAACATTTCGAGCTGCATTGGAGCTGATCCTAATCGGAACTACGATGTACATTGGCTGGAGAATGGGGGCGCCTCGACGAATCCCTGTGCTGAGGACTATGCTGGGCCGCATGCATTCTCCGAGCCAGAGATCAAAGCCATGTCTAATTATGTTGGTAGCATTAAGCATAAGCTGAATGTGATGCTGGCCTTTCACTCCTACAGTCAACTCTTGCTGTCACCTTATGGACATACCAGTTTAGAGTTCCCGGATAACTATGATGATCTAATGAAAGTGGCAAAGGCTTTTGGGGATGCAGTCGAGGGACTGCCTTATGGCACAGTCTACAGATACGGCTCTGCAGCGGGCATTCTCTGTGAGTTCAATTGTAACATGACATACCACAAATAGTTATTTTATTAGTTTTTTTTTGTAATATTGTTTAAGATCCCGCATCTGGTGCCACAAACGATTGGGCCTTTAGTCAAGATATTAAAATATCTTATACTATTGAATTTCGTGATACGGGCAATTTTGGATTTGTGCTGCCACCAGCCTTTATAATACCTAATGCAGAGGAGGCCTTGATTGGCATCGTTGCCCTGCTCGCGGAATCTAAAAAATTGGGCTATCTGCAACTTAAATATCTCCCATAACTAAAACACAAAAATATTAATTTCATTTAATTTTCATTTCAAATAAATAAATATTTTGAAGACGAATAAATAAAAGAAGTTCAAATTGGAAATAACCTGTTAGCAACTTTACTTTATACTGGAATTTTACTATACTTTACATGCTGAGTTAGTTATCCAAATAATTGTACAAATTTCATTTATATTGCCAACTTCGTTAACTAGGTTTCAGAGCAGCTGTTAAGTAACGTATTTATAACAAACTGATTCTTAGCAGAGTTTTCCACTTTATTAATAATGTTCACCCCGTTTATAAGCAGCTGCATTTGCCTTTTATTAGGGTTTCACACCTAGCTTCATCATTCGCAATAGTCAGTACGAAATAGTTCAAGGCATACCACAATACGGGTTTCTAGCAAAGAAACACACCTTTGAATTGCTTAGCATGCTCATGCCAAGAAAGCAGCGCAATACATTTTTAAGCGATTATTGCTTGGAAATTTTTATTTTTTTTTATTAAATTAAGTAAGTTATGCTCTTTAAAAAATTTTTGAAGTACGCATTGGATTACTATTATTTAAGTTTTATGGGATCTTCTAAGTGTCAAACAATTAAAAACTCAATTCTAAGTTTAAAATTTAAAAGTATTTTTTTAATTCGATGCATTCCAAAAGCCGGAAACAAAAAGTTCAGTGAAAATAATTGATTTCAGAGTATTATAGCGTCGGTCTGATAACATGCAATATGTGAAACTTAATATGAGCACTGTTTGCCTGCAAATCAATATACCAATTAAGATTATATTTGGCTTCTTGCTTTAAAATTTCCTAAATGGGTTTAAACTCGACCATTCGATCGCTCAGTTAACAATTGCAATGCGTCTGATTTGGTTGCTTGCCACAATTGTGGTCTTGTCAAGCGCTGGAACACTCAAGGACCCACCCAAAGTGCGATACGATGACTATGCTGTTTATAAGTTGACCATAAATAATAAACTACAATTATCGCTGATAAACATACTAAGTGAACGCAATGAGAATGTATGTATGGGAAACATAAAACTTGAAGTTGTATTTTCTACTGATGGCGCTTACAAATTTGTACTATTTAGCTGAATATTTGGAAGGATTATGATGAGTTTGCAAAGGAAATGGACATCATGGTTAGTCCGGTAGAGTCAAGTCGCTTTCAGCTATTATTGAGACTTTATGGCATCAGCAATCAACTGTTAATATCCAATGTACAAAAGTAAGTTCCAAATTTGTATTTTTTATAATACGAGTATCTGTGTTTTTTTTATAATGCTCGATTAGAAGTTTTCTGCTGGACACTAAAGTTTATGATTTGAAATTGTATTTATATTTAGGCTTATCGACGACGAGCAAGTCTTGAGCAGAGATAGCGGCACCTTTGGCTGGAAACGTTACAATAGCCTCGACGAGATCGAGGCATGGTTGGATGAAATACTTCAAGCCCATCCAAGTGTAACCGAAGACTTCACCGTGGGTCAGTCGTATGAAGGACGGAGAATTCGTGGTATTAAAATTTCACATGGATCGAATAAGCCTGGCATATTCATCGAGTCCAATATACATGCTCGAGAGTGGATCACCTCGGCCACGGCCACCTGGTTCATCAATGAGCTGCTCACCTCACAGCAGCCAGAAGTGCGCAACTTGGCCAACAGCTACGATTGGTATATTGTGCCCGTGTTCAATGTGGATGGCTTTGCCTACTCCCACCGATCCGTAAGTAGACTATATATATAAATTGTAAGTAGCTAACTGAAGGATTGAATATTACAGGATCGCATGTGGCGCAAGACGCGAAAGCCACATCCCACCTCAAGCTGTATCGGAGTCGATGGCAATCGTAATTTCGACTCGCATTGGATGGTTAATAATGGTGCCTCTGATAATCCGTGCAGCGAGACATTTGCCGGCCCTGTTCCCTGGTCGGAGCCAGAGACCCGGGCGCTGTCCGAATATCTGACCAGCATCAAGGAAAAGTTTAGTGTTTACATATCTTTCCACTCCTATGGACAATGGTTGCTATCACCCTATGGTCACACCGACGAGGAAGTCCCAGAGAACTACAAAGATTTGCTGGATATAGGCGATGCTTTTTCTAGTGCCGTCGAAAATTTGGTTTATGGCACTAAATATGTGTACGGCTCAACGGCAAAAGTTCTATGTAGGTTCAACTAGTTAAGGAATGGGTATTTTTATAATCATAAAAAACGTTGTATTTATTACAGATGTCGCTTCTGGTTCCTCGGTGGATTGGGTCTTCAATGAACTGGACAAAAAGGTGGGTTTTACCATTGAATTCCGGGACAAGGGACGTTTTGGCTTTGTGCTCCCACCCTCTCAAATTCTGACTAATTGCGAGGAACTCATGACTGGAATGATTGCCCTGATTGACAAAACCAAAACATTGGGTTACATATAAAATAGTATTTTAATTTGTATTCCAATTATTGGTTATTAAAGTGATTCATGTAGGATGTGAGCAGGTCATCCATTTTGTAGCCTTGCGTTGTGCTGCAGAGCAGCTTCGAGGCACCAATCATATTCCCAAAACGTATATGAAAATGATTCTTCCCCGAACTCCAAATGCCCAATTCTGTGTAGCTATTGCTGCGGAGTAGTTGCTTCGTATTCCCATCGAGCAGATGGAAACCGGTGGAGTTGATGGCAATCAATAGATTCTCGGGCAAAGAGGCATCATTGAGTTGCTTGACGGCAAAGAAGGTCGAACCAAAGCCCGTTTGCTGGGCCAACAACTGAAGAAATATCAACTTGGCTTGATCTTCATCGAGGCCATCATCCTGATCGAGAAGGGGCAGCAATTGTTGGTGCCACTCGGCCAGCTTTTGCAGTGGCAGCAAATCCTCTGGAATCAGACGTGGCAGCAGCTCCTGCAGTGGTAAAGAGCCTTCGCCCTGCTCATAAGACCCCTTGTAGATCAGTCGGACCAGCTGGAGAGCCAGGTCCAAGTCAATGGCATAGTAGCCCTTCAGATATTTGTGCAACTCCTGCGGATAGTTAAAGATTACATCAGCATTGGGATCGTTGCCGGGCTGGCAATCCAACCACAGTTTCCGCATAAAGTGCAACTGATAATGGTAGTTTTCATCGTAGCTGAAACGGATTGTCTTCTGTTGGCGCAAATAATGCAAGAGTTGTGTGATGAAATCAAACACAAAGTCCGTCTCGGGCATGGAATACACCTTCTCGCCAATCTTCAGAAAGATGCTGAAGCCAAGCTGTGACTTCAGCTCCAAGCGATGTGATATCTCGGCGATTAACTCTGCGCCCCGTGTGTGGGATTGGATTTCAAAGGCCTCCACTGTGTCGTCGGGGAAGTAGATCTTGTGATAAATGTGCAGGCAGCGCTGCTGTATGCCCTCCACTTCAATCTGGTGTGGCGCCTGCTTCCGCTGCCCATGTTGCACTGTGCGTTTCAAGCGCCTCAGGCAGGCATCCGCTAAGGCATCGTGTCGCTGGCGCAGGAATAGGACTAGTTCACGCATAATGCACACGTTGGGCGCCATGATACCCGTGACCAGATACAGCAAATCCCATCCACGTTGCTGGCTAGCTGCCAGCGGATTCTCACTCAGCTGCTTCATCAGCTGACAGAAGACTTCGTCACAGAGCAGCGAATGCTGCAGCGCAGGCTGGAAGATCAGATTCGTATTCACAGGCAGATTACCCCGTTCTATATCGCCCATGTACTGAAAATGCAAACTGTGTTAGTCCGATAGCCATAAATAAAATATATATAAGAATATAAGAAAGTCTTTTGAAAACGGAAAAAATTTACTAGGTGCCTCATAAATTTGTAGGAACCAGAATCATTTGTAAACTATCTTTTATTGGTTCTGATTTGATCACCTTCCACTTAAATTATCCCAGTCCGTTAAGTTTAGATCACATGGCACTTTAATTAGTAATACTTCTTGAATCCCAGTCCGATTTTTTACGGGGATATCAATTTGAAGTTCAAACTAAAATATTCATGTCTTGCTCACCTTGAGTATGTGATGAAAGATGACGAGTGCCTGTTGATAGAGCTGCGGATTGGAGTGTAGACTCCTAAGCAGCGGTGCCTTCAACGGATCCGCCGAATATCGCCAGAGAGGTGATTGCTCCGAGCTGGGCAGAGAAAAAAAAAAAACAATTAGTAACAAAAGAAGCCCTCTTAACAGTTGCCCCATGTGTGTAGAGAAAAACTGATGATTTTTTAAGATAGTTTCAGTAGTATTGGAGGAATTTCCTAGAAAGCAAATTATAGATTTTACACGTTTTCCTATTGCTTTATCTGACGCGGGAATAGATTAAAATATTAATATTTTCAAGTTAGGCTTAGGCTAAGATGTAAACAGATGGAAGGACAGATGGACGAAAAGCATGACGGGCATTGCATAAAGCCATATACTTTTTTGTATCATCGATAAATGATTTTAAAATAATAAATATATTTAGTGTATAATATGTAAAATTGTATTATATTATTATATTTACTCCAAGAGCTCCCTGAACTGCAGCTCTGCAAACTGGGCCAGGCTGTGCTGTTGTCGTCGCTGTGGCGAAGCAGTTGCTGAGTTGACTGCACTTGGTTGCTGCTCCAATTGACCCCGATCCTTGAATACCTGCAGCAGCTGTAATCTCGGTTTGGTGAGCGTGGCCAAAATGCGTACTTGGCTGGCTGCAAATAGACCCCATTTGTCATTTACACAACCTCGCCAGAGTAGTTGGGCATTATCTCCCAGGAGCTGGGCACCCGAGACTCCGGCCTCAAACTCTACAAGATCGCCAGCAGTGAGGAGCAGTTGCTCCTGCTGCTCATCCTCATCCTGTTGCTGCTGTTTCTGGCTGCTCTCAATTGCTATGCCGTAGCTGGAGCGTTGTTTTAGATTGCTCAGCATAAAATCAATAAGCTCTTCAGCATCCCGCGCCTCGCTGGACTGCAGCACAAAGTTCTCCCGTTGAGCGGTGAGCAAATGCAACTCATCTTTGCCACAAAAGTGGACCTCGAGCAGCTCCGCATAGCTGCAGGAGGCGAGCACCTGCTCGGTTTCATCTATCAGCGCCAGACCTGCGGCATTTATAGCCAACATGAGTTCATCGGATTGCAATTGCGGCCCAGACAGGCGGACGACCTCGTAGAGCCGGCAGTGCCGCATGGGCCACGAGAGGTGGGCAAAGAGGCAAATATCCTCCTTTGCACGCTGCTGCGACGCATCGTCCTGGCCCCCTCTGACATAGGCACTTTTCTCATACGTCGCTGCAATGAGGCGACTCCAATTATTAACCGCTCTTTCACCTGGTGCGAGCAGATCCCGGGGCACAAAAGCCGTCAACTCTTTGTTTGTTAAGCTGGTCACGTTGGTAGCTCCAAATTCAATGTAGGTGGCCAGTGCACAAACCATGGCAACATCCTTCTCGGAGCGACAACGATACTCGCCACACTTCAAGCCAGCTATGATCTGCTTGTAGATGAGCTGCGTCGCATGGGCATCCAGGGCTGGATCATACCAGGCAGCAAATAATTCCTTGCGCAAATACAGCTTCCAATTTGCATCAGGCAACTGGCGCTGCTCGCAGCTGGAAATGGCATCGAGGACATGTTCGCGTCCTGCGCCCAGTGGCAACAGTTTCTCGTGCAGCGCCAGCACCAAGCCAAAGCCAAAGCTATCCACTAGTTGGAGACTATCGCAGAGCTGCTGCACTGCCTCGCGAGCCGTGCTGGCTGCATCCACTTGTAACTTCAGCACCTGGCCATCCATCAAATGTATCGCTAGCTTCAACGGCTGACGACTGCGAATCGCTTGCAGCTCCAAAAGGGATGGTGGCTGGGAACGTGCCCCATTTGCGAGAGTGCGCTCCAAATGATGCATTGAGGATGATGCCTGCAACTTGGCTGTGCCCATTTTCATATAACTACGCAAATAGGGCTCGAAGTTGGAGCTGGGCGGAAAACAGCTCAAGCAGAGCGAGAGGAGCAGCCAGCCACGGGAGGAGGAACTGCGACTAGGATTTAGGTACAGCTGCTTGCAGATCTGCGCTAAGATTTCGTCCCTGTAATCGGATTAAAAACAAACAAATTTAATCTTTAAAATATGCAGTGCCATTTTACTGATTCTAAAACAAATTGCAAATTTCATTATTTTGATCTGGAATTTAGATATTTATTTTTTACATTTTAGAAAGTATTTAGGAATAAAGAAGAGAAATAATGAATTTTTGATTGATACTTTCTGAATAATAAGGTGAATTACTCCGTCAAAATTATGGCGTATAAATGAAATCCAGGTCTTGTTTCATTTCCATGTTGTGTGAAGCAAATAAATATAAAATGATCTCACCTTAAGCCCTCCTTTAATATGCCGTGTCCAATAATGAAATGGAGCTTATCCAGATGACTGCTGCCGGCAGTCAGCCAGAGTTGATAGAACTCCTCGGACTCCCTTTGACCATTGCCAATCAGCTTCGACTGCCGCTTGATGGTCTGACGGATGAAACGCCGTGGCTTGGAGCCGAGAATCTTGGCCAAATCCTGCATCAGTTCCGGATAACGCAGAGAGTGGTTTGTCGGACTGGGAGCAACCTCGGGAAGATCGCCCATAAAGCGTAGAGTCAACAACCAAATGGCCTAAAGTACAAATTAAATATGAAGATTAAACAATAATTTATGCACGATGAGAAAATCATTTACCTTGGCAGCCATTTGGTCGACGGGAAGTTCGTGTTTCAAGAGAGTCTGTTGAAGGGGTTTTCTCTCATGCTGAGAATTGATGCCGCTGTGAAAATATGTCGACGCATATTTCTGGAAGCTAAAATCCGAGGTGTCCACATGGTTGGCAATTGGTTTGGGCAAACGAATTGTGCCGCCAGAACTAATATTGTTGCTTTTCTTCAGAGAAAGCTAAGAAAAAAACAAAAATAAATAAAGTAAAATTGAAATAAATTGTACATTTTTCAAATTGTAATCTACCAAGTTTTTTCTTTAACCATTTTACTGCCTAGTCAGTAATACTTTAGTATTCAGACAGTTATAATCTATGTAGGTGCCTCCTATCAGGTATTTACTTTATTTATTTTTTCACTGCACCCGAATATATGCCAAGAACTTGATAAGAATCCGTCGATTATTTATGATCGCATTTATTCAGAAGCATTAAATTTTTAAAGCATTTTTTTTAGCGATAACCGCACTTTGAAATGAGAGCTTTGTTTTGCAATTTAGTTAGTCTAAAGTTAGTTGCTGACTAGAGTCGACACCGAGCACTGCTGGCCTCTGAATCGTTGGAAATTAAATTAATATTTTGATCAATAAAAATATATAAATTATTTTTGCTTTTTACTGTTGTTTCAATGCAAAATTGTAGATGTGGGCTTAAATTTGACAACACCTGGTGCTCAAGTTAAGAAAAAAAAAATACAGAATCTGAGTATCTATCCATAAATTTGATAACCTTGCTATAAAAGAGTTGTGAGTAATAAGGTAAGATTAAAATGCCGTCAGTTAGACCAATTAGAAAATGTTCTAAAAATCTGTATTTCTGCTTTACACTATAAATAAATAAAACTGTAAAATTTGTCCATTATTGAGAGTATTTTTGTTTCCTTTTACGCATATAGAAAAAGGTTAATTATGGCAGTATAATTACGGAGATTGTAGAGCTCTAATCTATCGACTATGACTGTGCTAATAGTCTCAACAGGCAATTGAAATTGTGCCGATTCACTAAATGTGAAGCATTTAAATTTTATATCAAGTAGTTTGAATCAATAAGAAACTTTCTTATAGTTTTACTTTTCTAATTTTTTTGGGATAGACGAAGAAAAATAGTTGAATATTAGAAACTCGCCAAGTATTCCGTATAATTTTGATCTTGATTTTAAATGTGAAAAGTGTCGATCAGTTGAATATAGGTTAAAAATATTAATACAGAACTGGCATTTTTTTCCATAGATAGTTTTTGAGTTCAGTTAGATAGTTTCTTCTGTAGATAGTTTTTGAGTGCAGTTCTTTTTAACACTTTCTCATATATTTATTTTATATTATTTTATTTGGAAGTTAAGCCAGTGAGAAAGAGAGAGAGATAGAGAGAGAAAAGAGAGAGTGAGAGAGAGTATGAGAGGTGCATTATGAAAACGATGACCGAAATAAACAAGAACATTAACAAAATAACAATTGAAATGCACACATATAAAAAACTACTGCCACAAGCCACAAATGAAGAAAAAACACGAAATGGATTTTGCACATACGTATATCCAAAATAAATATCTTATTTATCACCGCCACAACAGCAGCGGATTTTTATTAACAAAATTTATAATAAATAGTTAAGTACATCGAATCGAATATACATTAATGGGAAAGTGCTAAAAAAAAAAACGATCACAAAAACAAAACGAAATCGAATCGAGTTGTTATAATATATATATATATAAATATGTACAAGCTGACATTTAAATTGGATTTGAACCAATTAGTCCCAGAGTAGGAAATGGAATAATTCGTAATATCAGCTATTGACTCTACTTATCGTAAATGGGTATTTGGTAATTTGTTCGGGGCTGTTCCAACAACCGCCACTGCTAGAGACGCGTCTGATCGATAATCTTGCGCGGCGCCGCCTCGTAGTAGTTGACGGGTCTGGAGAGCAGCTTGGTGGGCACATCTTTGCGCAATCTCAACTGACGCTCAAAGATCAGCGATTTCTCTTTGACATTCGGCCCCAGGGGACCACTCACATCGGGCTCATCGTTGAGAAAACCAAAGACGTCGTCCACCATCTGCTTGGAGGACTCCACATCAATGTAGCCGGGACTGTTGAGCGTAGTGGTTACAATGGGTGACATGGGCGGTGGCGGCGGCAGCGACATGCGTGCTTGCAACGTGGGTGCAGGCAACACTGTCGCTGTCCTTACCACCACCTGAGGCTGCTCCGCGCTCTTAAAGGATTTTGTGCGTTTGGGCTGCTGCACAGCAGCCAAGGCCAGAGCGTTGCGTGCAGCGGCCTCCGCCTGTAGACGCAGTTGCTCCTGTTCCGCATGTTGCTGTTTAAGACGCAATTGCTCCTGCTCCGCCTGCAGCTGCTGCTCGAGACGCAGCTGCTCCTGCTCAACCTGCTGCTTCAACTCCTGCTCCTTTAACAGCTTCAATTGCAGGTGCTCCTGCGCCTTTAATACCTTCAGCTCCTTCTCCCTCAATCTCTTCTGCTGCAACTCCAAAGCAAACCTTTTTCTCGCCAAATACCCACGGCACAATGCCTGCAACTTAATGCTTCGACTACGCACCATGGTAAACGTGGTGGTCATCCGCTGAGCCATCAAACAGGCGCCCAGACGATGGAAGCCCCTTCGCATAATCTCGTATCTGCGGCGCTGGGCGCGACCACGCCAATGCCGTTGCACGGTGACAATGGCCTGGCGATACTTCTGCAGATAGCTAAGAAACAGCACCCGCCGGAATCCCCGCTGAATGGTCACAATGCACTGGAGCATGCGGCGAGAGCGTTCCGTCTCCAGCAGCACATCATCCTCGTCGCGCAGAAAGAGTTTCGTTTTTCCAAATTGACGATTTGAATCCGGCGGCAAAGTTGCCTCGCAAATCTGTCGCGCCAACTGGCGGCAATCGCATTGATCCAAAGGACCCGTCCTTGGCACCAACAATCGATAGCGCTCGACAAAGGCGCGGTAGGCATGCCGGATGGGGTACCCAGCACGGCGTATTCGAGCCGTCTCCATCATGCCCGAGTAGCGTAACTGGCGCACACACAGCTCCTTCTCAAAGTTCTGAAGGAAAGATTAAATTAAATTATAATTCATATTAAAGTGAAATTTAATCTTAAAGTAGACCAATTTAATAATAAATTTAATATAATAATAAAAAAATTAATACTATAATACTGATTTAGCCTACTGATAGATATTTAATCCATATGAGAACATATCTTGGATATATCTCGAATTGATATATTTTAAATATAAAACTATGACCCGAAGCCTACACACCCTATAAAAATATATATGTAACAACTATATAATTATTTAAAATATATTAAAATATTTTAACATATGCAAAATAAATAAATAAATAAATTAAATACTTCATTCTACAAAGGCTATTAAGATAGCATTCTGTAATCCAAGTTATTCTTGCTGGGAAATCTTATAAATATAGTATATATATATAGTATATATATTCCTATAGTCAACTGCCTATTGCATAGAGCTCAGCTTATAATCAGCAAGACCTTGCGCAATCTGATAAAAATGGAGTTTAAGCATACTTAACAGTTATAACAGTTGACTCACATTGGATTCCTTGTACTCGTTGGGCTTGATGCAGCGTATGAAGTAGGGATGTGCCTGGGAGAGGGTGCGCATCAGCATATCCAAGGAATTGCGGAACTTGACGCAGAGCGTTGGCTGCTTCTTGGCCGTGTCCATGGGCAGTTCGTTGGGACACAAATCCACCAGATATTTGTTGCTTGAGCGTTGGACAAGAGAGCGCAAATCACTGCTAAACGAATCCCTATTCTTCTCGAGAAAACCCAAGGGATTGTACATAACCACGCCAGCATAATGACGGATGCCAAATAGAGAAGTTTGAGTGGTTTTTCCCTTGACGTATATGGAACGATTACCGTGCTGAACGTGCAGTTTCTCGAGCAGTGTATTATCTGTGCCCTTGGGAAACTTGGACTCCTCATCGATGAGCGACATAATGTTCACTGGCTTCATGCCTATCAGATCGAGAATATCCTGATTATCCTGGAACTCGATATGCTGCCAGTTGATGTGCTCCATCTGGTACTCTGCCTGCTCCATCTGCAAGAGGCAAATAAAAACAAAGAAAATATAAATAATAAATAGAAATAAATAAGTAAATAAATGATTTACCTTGAAGATGTGCCCCACAAAGAACTGTTGCAGCTTCTCGTTGGCATAGTTGATGCATAGCTGCTCGAAACTGTTGTTGTCGAAATTCTCAAACCCAAAGATGTCCAGGACACCGATGCTGTTCACCGACTCCTTTGGCTGAATGTTGATGGTATCATTGATCCTGCACACAATGCGCACAAATATGCCATCGTACAGGGACTTGACGAAGGCATCGCGTCCCTCCAACGCCGCCTCCTTGGACAGACTGGTCACCACATGCTCGCCGTGCACAAAAATGGTGCGTTGGGTCAGCGCCGTATTCAATGGGGCCGTATCCAAACCTAGAAGTTGTGCAACACGTTGCAAATTGAGGGGATCATCGACCTCAGCTGCCTCGAGATTAGCCACCTCGGTGGCCTTGAAACGCAAGTTGCCCAAATGCAAAATGGCAGCCAACAAACTGAAGATGCACCAAACCTCATCCGGCTTGAAGGACAACACTTTCATGGCAGCGCGTATATCGGCAAAATCCTTTGCATCCTCCTTGCCGGCCAGTGAGAAACATCCGCCTTGCGCCAAATAATTATATTGGCTGGCTGACGATTCCAACAGCTGCAAGCGTTCCCTTTCCGCCGCACTCAGCCCGGCCAACATGCAGTAGAAAATGTGATAGTTGCGCTCCTCGCGACTCTGGAAGACGATTCGGGATTTCTCCAGCAAATACTGCTGGATGCGGGCACCCTGTATTGCACCCTCCGGCGTGAATCTTATATCAATATATTTGCCAAATCGGGAGGAGTTATCATTCCGCACGGTCTTGGCATTGCCGAAGGCCTCCATAATGGGGTTTGCCTCGATGATTTGCTGCTCGATCCACGAGTGCTTGCCACTGATTGCAGCCAGATATTGGAGTATCAATTTGGTGCTCTCCGTTTTCCCTGCCCCGGACTCGCCGCTAATCACGACGCATTGGTTCTCCTTGTGCCGCTGCAGACGCTGGAACGCATTGTCGCTGATCGCAAAGATGTGCGGAGGCAAATCACTGAGTTTCTTGTTGCGATATAACTGAATCTCGCGATGCGTGTAGATGGGCAGGATCTCGTAGGGATTGATGGCAACCAGCATTGAACCCGTATAGGTCTGCAAAGGAAATAGTAATTTGATTATTGCTCCCCGATCTCTGACTGCAAATCGTTGCACTCAGCAAAACAATCGTATTGAATTTTAGAAATTAGTAAGGATTTCCCTAAAACGAATATCTACAAAATATGTGTTGTTAATTTTTTAGATATATTTTTTATTATTAGAAAATATTGTTTCCGACTGTTTCTAAAAATGTTACGTTTTTTCAAATTAAATTAAATGGTTTTATAAACTATCTAATTTATTTTAAGATCTGAAGTCTTAAAATTGTACTTGTTTACTTGGAGAACTTGGAGTCTAATGATTACAATTGACTTTATAACGTACTCTATTCAGAGTCGACCTTTTAGGCTCTATCTTATCTAAAAATTTGTAAGCAACAAAAAAAAAACACAAATTTTTAAGCAATTTAAGTTACCTTAGGCAAATTTCTAAAATTGAGTGCGATTTGGTTTGCTTGGTGTCATGTGACTCACGTAGATTTTCTGTTTGTCATAGCGAGTCATCAGATTGCGCAGGATTGTGTACTCCTGCAGATCGCCGAGGGTTATCATGTCGTCGACATCTTCCTGCGAGGTGACGTGCATCGCCTTGAGCACGTCTCCGGCTGGGACCCAAAACTGTTTCTTGTCGCCATCGCAGACGAGAGTCTGTGTCTTCTCCGTGCGCACAATTCGTGCCCCGAATGGAACGGCAAATTCGCTGCTTGTGTTCTGTGGCTTGACCCAAACATATTCACCCTGAAGAGAAATTGGGGAACGATCGATTCAATGATATGGAAAAACGAGATCTTATCAAGATAATTATAATCATGTACACGCGCCTTATTACGGAATTTTTGATTAGATATCTGGTCTGGAAACATTACCCATTGTCAAGGTATTTCAGGTGTTTTGATTATTTTTACTGAAGTCATGTAAAAAAAAAATTCAGCTGTCACTTTGAAGTTCTTTGAAGCTTCCCAATTTAAAGGCTGAACATAAATGCTGATAAGGAAAATCATTTTCAATTTTCAATTTAATTATTGTCAAAGCAAATTTTTACATTTGGACTACAAAAGAAATGAATGAAGTTTATGTAATATTCCCAAGTTTGATATCAAATTTATGAACTGTCTCATTTAAATAAAGATGAATAAAACAGTAGCAAAGTCGGGTATTTGTTCGAAATTCGTATCTTATCTTATTGGAATGCCAATAACAAAAGAAAGTCTTATCGGGATTTTACAATCAAAGCAGTGAACACAACACAGCAACAACTAGTTAATAATTGCCAATAACAAATCAGAGAGAATAAAACTGATGAACACTGTTAGTAAAAGTAGACCACAACGATATGATAGAAATCACAAATATTATTTTTATAGAGCCGGGCAATATTATAGAAGGTATGAGATCATAAATAAATAATCTATTTATTTTGGTGACCTTGTTTTTCGATAATACTATAAGACACCTGTTTGTGATAAGATTATGACTAATAACTACTGAAAATAATGCTAAGCTCATAGTGATATTTTAATGTGATGCAATTTCGGAAAGTTCTAAGAAATGCTGATTTATATTTTCAACGGATCTTTTGATTTATAACCAAGCGCCTAAGAATGAGATCATTCGAGCATTTTTGAATTGCAATTTAATTGAGAGAAGTTATGTACGGGTATCTAATAAAAATTGGCAGCTATTTTAATTTCACAAATCGTTAGGGAATTTGTGCAGAAAGCATTAAAAATACAGCTGAAATTGAGTCACATTTGTTTACTTTTGAAAATGATTTTGGTGATATTTCTTGGTTAATTGAAAAAATATTTGTTTTCTTACACTTAATTATCATTTTTATTTTTATTATTAACAAAACTGTTTTTTTTTTATTTTCTGGTATTTATTCTCAGCTTTTATGTTAATAATTAATTCTTTCGCTTTCTTACGAGCTTACAGAGGAGTTTTTTTCTTCAAATAATTAACGCTTGGCAATTTTAGGTCTCATTAATAAATCGAAAGTTTGGCATTGGTTATTGCCCAACCTTACAGTTATCATTTTGTTAAGCACACAGATTTTTTTATAAGACCCGATAAGGAATCCTAGGCAAAACTTACATGTTCCCGCACAAATTCGGTCATGATTCGCTCCGTCCAAAAGAATCTTGTTATGTTCTATAAAATGTATGCGAAATATTGGATACTTGGCGCACTGCCGAGACACACGTGCTGTGGTTGCTGTTAATTGCCTGACTAATATTTGCCAAACAATTTGTTTGTATTTTCACAGCCGTTTTCACTTCAACTCTTTTTGTTTTCCAATTTATTTATTTACTGTTCTTTCGGGTTTTTTTTTTTATTATTTTGCATTCGACCGATGGATGTATAGGTTCTGATCGGCACGAAGACTCATTCACTTGTGAGAACGCTGCTCAGGGAGTGAAGCCGATTCGCTGTCATTTCTCATTTGACTTCTTATCTAGCTGTTCATAACTGATAATGAATATTGAGTGTTGGTTTTTGTTTTGGCAGTCGACCCCTTTTTGGCCTTATCAACAAGCCGGCAACGATCAGGTGTACCAAAAAAAAAACAATTACAAATGCTGCCGGAGAGTCAGTTCCCGACTAAGATATACCCTGCAGCCCAGCTGTTATATATATAGTATATATACAATATGTAAATGTAAATGTATTAAATGTACAAATTTAAAATATATTTGCTAGTTTTATTATAAAATTTGACTCTTAACAGATTTACACATTCAAATGTTCGCATGCGCGTAAGGAATTAAGTAAAAAAAACTATGGTAATTCATGTTTATGTTCACAATCCCAAAATTAAATCATCGTTAATATGGGAAAAAAAAATGTTTTCAATAATTCTTAAAAATATTTCAACGAAAGTATTTCTCTTTTCAAGACTTTTTCTGTATATAAATAATTCAACCCACATCCGTCTCCTTAAACGCTCTTACTCAGAATGAGATTATTGCACATTCATATTAAGCAAATGTTAATTACAGCTGTTATCGATCTCTGTTAGCGCTCTATTATCCGTGTATGTTAAATTGCTGATGTTATTTGCTTAATGCGATGAATACTTTGCCTATACTTATATAGATTTGTGAAATAAGTTAATACCAACATTTACGAATAAATTATAGAAATCGATTGATTATTTATAATTTAGATAATTATAAGTGCGTAATTGTAGAACAAAAATTAATTAAAAAGAAGACCCTTTTAATTATATCTTGAGTGAGTGGTGCTATCATTTTTCGCAGCTGTGTGAATATGACATAGGCACAAAATACACACATACAATCTGATTCAACATCATGCCATCCCTTTCGCACGCATGCAGAATATGCTTGTGCCTGCTTATAGAATATATAATATATATAAATATATTAATATGTCAATGTATATTATATCAATTAGAAGCCTCTGCTTTTAAGTTTGTGGCTTTTATTGTTATCGATACTTATTGATACTCGCGAACCGGAGGAGCTATCATTAAAACTATATAAAAAACTTGATATTTGCGGGGGTTTTGAGTTTTTATATTTCAAATTTGTCTCCAACATCTTTTAACTGTGATCAAGATTATATATATCTTGTGGTTTTACTAAAGCTTTCTTCTGCCTGTAACATACATTGGCTAAAGAGAATATACCCTTTTTGCGCATTTTGAATGCATAGCTTCGACCGAGAACTTGTTGCGAGCAGAGGACGCGTCATAATTAACGTAAAATATTAGTTTAATAAACTTAACGATCGATTTTTGCTCTTATCTGGCGTAGAGCCCAGCCAAATTTCGATGATAATCGACGCGTATAACTGACCACGGCTATGAATCATGTATTCTCTGTCAGTATTCTCTTTCACTTGAATCTATAAATTCCGTCTAACGATAAGCTCGAAATACACAAAGGGACTTTGTTTTGAGAAAAGTATAATAAATCCAGTAATATTTATTATCTATCTAGCACCTATCGAAGTAATCACAATTGCAATTGACAAACATAATATAATGATTTATTAAACAATTTCAACAAGTCTAATCATTAAAAACAAATTTGACAGGTGCTTAATTAAAAAAATCTCTTTACTACGCAGTGAAATTGTCTAATTTATTTTTGCTTGTAGAAAATTCTTTCTGTGATCATTTTTTTAATACCCATTGAAGGGATATAACTGTTTTGCGAAAACAGACAAAACGAGGCATTTGCGAACCATTAAAAAATATATATCAAGAGACAAGCCGATATAGCCGTGACTAAATGACCTAATGAGCTGGAGGCTTTTAAATTGGAATATAATTCAAGATCAAATTACCATGCATTTCGCTTATTTCGATAAATATAGTTTTCCGTTTAAAATAAAAAAATATATGTTAATTGATATTTACAAACGTCTAATAATTATATAATCATTTTTCTTGAATTTCATTTTAATTTAATGGATATCTTTATATATACTATTAGTGATAGATTGTGGGAGCTGTGAGTCTTTTTCACTCGACTTGAACTCTAATATAGATTACAAAGTTCAACTAACCAGAATTGATATCGACAAAAAAGCGATTTGTCATACTGAGTTTATTATCATCATAAATATGTTTGTCATCTATATAAGTCACTTTATAAACACATAAATCGAATTTAAAACCACACACTTGAGAAGGAGAATTGTTTTAGAGTATCTTTATAATTGCAATGAGTCAAGTTTAATTTTATAAGTGCTGTGAAGTGCAGGCAAATAAGAAAAACATGATGTTGCACTCACAATTGCTATATAAATATTATTACTTATTAATTATTTAAATAATTAATGGATTTAATCGCTAGTCATTTATTGGTCCCATTTTATAGCTGTTAGGCTAAAATTAACAACCGTGGGAAGAACAACAATATATTTAGAAAATTTCATTCATTATTTCCTATAGATAATTTGGAACGATTTCTAAAAATTTGTTTTGCGATAAGCGCCACAGAATTTTCAAGTGGATCTAATAAATTTTACAATCGACAGTCTTTTCCAAGTACTGAGAAAAGGTTGTCAAATTAATTAAAAGTACACTTAAAAAAAAATGTAATAATATTTTGGATTTTAGAATAAATGTAAGTAAAAACATTTTAATTGTATAAATAATATTATGTGATTGTATAAACTATCTAAAATGTAAATACGTTTCATTTATAATATATATTATTCCTTATATGAACCTTTTCGAGTACTCTGTTATGCCTACAATAATAACATGTAATTTATATATAAAATATTTAATAACTGATTTTATTTGTCTATAACAATGGTCAATTTAGGAAACCATTTCTAATTCTATAAAATTGATTATCTATTTTATTTTAAATCATTTCTAAAGACAAAAATAACTTTATAGTTTTCGGGACGCTTTATTGTGCTCTGGTATCCTTGATTTGTTTGAGGTCCTTTACACTTTACGTTTCTTGTTTTCTCAAAAGCAGCTCCCTGCAAAATGAAAATGTGTTTATCTAAAAAAAAGAAGATTTAGCTTTTGACCCAATTTCAAGTAAGCAAAAAGCACAAAAGGAAAAACATAAATTTTCTGTCAGCTGTTGCTGCATAAAATTCCATTACAAATACATTTAAATGCAGCAAATATTTTGTGTGTGTTTGTGACAAGGTCGGGCATAAATAAAGCTATTGATGAGATAACGGTACATTTACGCGCTGATGTCGTACAAATTGTTTTCGCACACAGAGAAAAGACCGCCTAAGTAACAAACACACACAATCACGCAAACAAATTCTTGCACTTGCACTGATAATAAAACCCACCAACAAATAAAAGCTTTTTCTCGACCACCGATACTGCTGCTGCCCCTCTGCCGCTGCCGCTGTCGCTGCCGACGTCACGGTACCCATTGTTGACCCATATTTGGGCATCAATGAAACGCGAACAGTGCATCTGCTGCAGGCAGCGCTGCTTTTGCTCTGCTTTTGCCATGTATAAGCTGCAAGTAGCCGGAAAAGCTCACAACAGCTATCGCAAAAAGCTTTTGCAACTGGAACGCTGGCAGTCAACGCTCTCTTAACACATCAGTAATAGATTGAAGCATTTGTTAGAATTTTAAATGTATCATTTAAAATTATAAAAATAAAAAAGAAAAAAATGAAATAATAATAAAACATGCTTTAATTTATACATAAATCATATAATTAAAAAAAATGAACGAGAGAGAAAAGCACAGTAAATAGGGGAAGAGAGATATGAAATAAGAGCTTGCGAATGCACCGTTAACTCATGCGTGTAAAGCTTTAATTGTTGTTATTTTTCGTACGCACTGCAAACAGCTGGAGAGAGCTTTTGCTCCTACGCAACAGAACGGAATTAAAATACAGGCAAGCACTTTTGGGGTAAAAGGGTGTCAATGGAATGGAAATACAAAACTCTATAGTATCTTGAGCAAAGCGTGAAATATGAGAAGTGAAACGAATTTTGCAGCAGGCACAGGAAACTTTTTAATACAGTTTCAGTCACGCAGCGAAGTGGACGCTTTTGCTCTCTCGCTCGATTTCTTAAACTCGCGCACCATTTTAACGGTAATTTTTAAGCTTGACTTTAAATGCAGAAAAAAAAGAATAAAATAAAATAATCATCAACTAATAGCCTGTGTATTGTGATTTTGCGACGCTCTCTCTGTGACTCTCTCTAACACACTCTTGCATACTCTGCTTTGAAAGTACAATAAATTATTGAAGGGATTTCGTTTCGTTTTCATTATTTCAATGCTTCTTCTTGTTGTTGTTGTTGCGCTCGCACTTGGCCCATTGGCCCAGTCCCAGTAACTAAGTCAACAACAACAACAAAAATGAACGCGGAACATGAAATAACGAAACACGAAACACTTCGCGAATGGAGAGCACAAATGGAGAGCACCCATTGAGGATAGGCGTCATTCATCAGTCGCGCGAGAGCAGCTGACCGCATCTGTTGTTCTTGGTCTCGTTTTTATTGTTGTGTATCTTTCCCAAGCAGGTCTAACGGGATATTTGTCCAACGCTGAGTTTAGAGTTAAACGCGAATCAGAACTGTAAATGCATCTGCGTTAATTGCCAGCAACTGCAACAACTAAATAAGTGAGCGAAAAAACAAATAGAATAACTAACTAAAACAAAAAGTACCGCTGTTTTTGGCCCAAAAGCCGCTCGCTTTTTACCTTGGTTACAGGTGAGTTTTCACATCAAATTGCACTGAATATATAGGCATCTATACTATACATAATCGACTAAGGATAAACTGACCTAAATTGCACTTCGGCAAGACCAAAATCAATTTTTATGCTCGGGGCCTGTATACAATGCTAAAGTCATACAGGAATAGTATTATATATATTGTGCATATTATAAGCTTAATTCATACATAATTTTTCAGTTGGAAAATAGCTTATAAGATCCTATATTTATTTATTTCTATTATTTACTTAGAAACATTTTAAGGACTTCTTACAAAATAGTATTCATTATGTTCAACTGCTCCTTAGTTTGCCCTCAGTGCACATTACGTATACGTCCAATTGCTTACAAACACTGCATGAGAAGTCGACCGCAATTGGAGCAGTCAAATGGGGCAAATGTCATTTGTGCCTCTTGCAATGAAACTGCTTCCAGCTGCGTTTTCAGCTTGCTGCAACTGCGGCAACAACTTCTAATGAGACAATTAAAACGCATTTTCACACTCTGAGAAAACTCTTGATTAATCCGCTTGAAGCGCGCTTCAAATGACGCTTGCTTTTTGTGCCCCTGTCGGGAGTGCACTGAGCTCAAGGACGAACCAATTAAAAGTGGGTGGAAAGGATATAAATGTTTTTTGCGAAGGTAATCCCACTCAATAGAGTATACATATTCGCGATCGGGATGAACAGCCGAGTTGCTATGACAGTATGACAGTATGACAGTAGATATAAAAAAAAGTCACGGTTATCTGGTAAGCATGTTACCATTTCCCAGATATTGTTGAGAATTGGTAATCGAGTCAGTATTGTTATATATATAGTATTGTTATTAATATCTAAAAAGCATCGAATGTTAGTATTTTGCAGTCAAAGTTATGCATTAGTTCACATTTAATTATATTTAACACTTGAATATGTCTCATATTCAAGCTGAATCGTCGACAACATTCTTACTTGTTTTAGTTTCGGTTTAACGCTCATTCAAAGTATTCTTAAACAAATTGTTGTGGCTCAAACTTCTTCATTTGTTTTCTAAATAAAGTTTTCGTAGCTGCTTGGTTAACTTTTGGCTAAGATATTTGGGAAACGCACGTTTCCTTTTTGCTTAGCCGGTATTTTTCTATTCTCATTATGTGTGTTTTTGTTATTGGTTTTCGTTTGTTGATTTGAGTTTCATGTTAATTTCAATGTTGAAGTTGGATCGATATTTTATTTTAAAAATAGAAAATATGCCGCATCGTAAAATAAGCATATAACTCGAATCAGACGCGCCCAAGTGTCGCCTGCCGTCTGCGAGTGGCAGCAGCAAAAAGCATGTAGCAAGAAGCAAGTATTTTATGGAATTTATGTTAATTATGCTACTGACTAGTCAAAGTCGCCAAGACGGCGTCCCAAAAGGAAACATAATAAAAATATTATGTTACAAGGCATTGTTACACGCCCGCAAAAATAAGAATAAAATAATAATAACAGCGGAGATTGAGTGTTGCTCGCTGCGTATGCGTAATTTTAGTCATTTTATTTTATTTTTAGACACAATCCAGAAAGTGTGGTGTTTTCTTGGTGGAATCTTTTGTTGTTTTGTTTGGAAAACTGAGAATAAGCCAGATTTGTAAGGTGTAATCCTGTTTGCCAAGTAAATGTAAGTGCAAACAAAATATAAAAAAAAATATAAAAAAAATATGTCTTGGCTAGTCTTTATTTTTAAAAAATAAGTACCCTAAAAAAATAGAATTTTCAGGAGGATTTTCCACATGAGTCCAAAAAGAAAGAGCTCTAAAGAATAGCTATTTGTTGTTAATAATTTATTACTGAAGACAAGTAGAGCAATTTACTCAGATAAATTGGTTTAGAAGTGCATATCGCACAGCATTATGAAAAGGTCAGTTCTTCAAATCAGCTCTAACGATTATGAGAAACGATAAAAATAAATAGGAAACTTGTTCAATAAATCAGAAAATTGCTGTTTTTATTTTCAAATTTCATTCGGAGTCAACTGAAACATGTCCTGCTTAATATTCAATCAGTTAGCCAACTCAACTCCAAACAAATTGTTTGACAGCACACTTGCTATTGTGATTTATGTGCCACGCCTTCATGCCCCTTTGCCACATAATTTTTGGCTACTTTTTGTACCCACAAAAATAGCGAATTTGGCATAGATTCGATGAGGGAGCAAATTAGTTCATGTTGCAGACTCCGCCCACTTTTATAGGCGCCAACATCAACGGCGAGTCTTCATAATATATATGCATATATATATGTATATACATATATTTATATTTTAAAATATATACGTACACACACAGGCAGCAAAGTCCCGTTTTTGTTGTGGCATTCTGTTTTGCTTTAGAGGCGGCTTTATGTTGTGTGTTTACTTGAATTTATTTGTGTATTTCACATTTTTCCCTAAGGTCAAAGGTTGGCCACATTTCTGCTTTGCTATTCACTTTGAGCCCTTGGGCGTATGTGCTTGTGTGTGTGTGTGTGTTGTGTATGACTTGCCATGCTCTCTAAATAAACATTTTTGAAACACGAGCTAAAGACTATCCAATATTCCAAGTGGATTGCTAATTTTTATAAAATTGTGTTTATTTTGCAATTGTTCAAAATATAATTTATTTTTATTTTTAATATTCTTATTATTATTATCATGGATAATTGGTTTGTTACTTTGGCACTTTGAATACCTGTTATTCTTCGTTGCTTAGCAAATAAATGTTTCTAATTATTCACAGCTTTATTAATATATTATCAATTCCTATTATATAATAATAATTTATAAACAAATTTGCCTATTTAATTTATTGCATTTCTGAAATTTGTGACAACAATCCAAAAATCTTTTTAATTACGATAAAATATGGAAATTGTCTTTGCTAATATTAATGGGGCCACTTATCAAGGGTTTGTAGGCCTTTTCTCTTACTCTCTCTCTCTCTCTCTCTCTCTCTCTCTCTCTCTCTGTATTTCTTTCTCCCTCTCTGTCTCTCTCCTTTTCTTTCTTAATGACCATTCCGCTTTTCATTTTACAATCGTTAACATTAATCAAAACGATGCAAAAGACATTTACATATTTACGTTTCTATAACAACATTTTGTTATCAATGACATTGCCATGCAACATGAGTCGATTTTATGAATGTCTGCAATAAACTTAACCTAAATAACGTTTTCTCAGCGGTTCGTAATTCACAATCATGACAAAGATGTCGAAACAATGTGGGCAGAAACCATTATCAAATTGTCTGCAGGAGAAAGAAAATAAGAGAAAAGTTTAAAATAATCGAAACGGCACAAAATACACACTCTGCAAAAAATCAGACTGAAAACCAAAAAACATTTTCTTGTTTAAAAATGTCTGAGCTTTAGAAAACTTCACGCTGAAATTACGAAAAGAAAATCACTGATTTTAAGAAATATACTTTCTAAATTATACGTATATATAATGTAATCTAATCTTCGCGAATTTTGAATATCTTAAATTCAGTGCCATTTTTCGGAGTATACATTTTCTGTTCTTTATAGATATTTTATTATTATCATAAAGCATAAAGATTCAAAGCAGCATATAAAACGAGCAATTCACACACCTTCCGAGCCCTGTAAACATGAGTTTTTTGTTATGTCGATTATAAATAACGATAAATCAAATTGTCCCAATAAATATGCTAATTTGTTAGTCAACGTATTGAGAGAATTTTTGCTTGCCCATCACACAATGTATAAAATTTATGCAAATTTAAAATAAATTTACGTATGCGTCTCCTGAACAAGGCAATTCAATTAATTTTCAATTTGTGACACCAAACTGACTAATACTCAATTACCAACTTTCTGCTCTAACTAACTTTAACTAGTTAACTAACTAACTTTAACTAGTTAGTTAGTTTGTAGGATTTCGAAAAACTTCAGAGCGCTCTGCTTTTAGACTTTAATTAGCCAATGTTCAATAGGTTTTGTTTGTTCTTTTATTATAAGTACTTTGCAAATAGGATTTTCTTGTTTGCTTCAAAACAAAAATTAAGAGCGGATAATGTATGACCGAAATGAATACATCAATTTTAAATATAAAGTGTTAGGACCTGCCGTAGTTTTGTTAGTTTTATTATTCACTAAAACGAAAGAAAATCAGAAATATTAATATCCCCAATACATATGTAAAATTTTCTTAGATATATTCTGAAATATCTTAAAGTATTCTTAGCTGCATATTATTATTATTTTAAATTATATTTAAATTAAGTACAATTTGCAATATTTTGGAGTGTTTAATTCAAGTTGCAATTAATCAATGCAATTCAGCTGCACATTCAAATCATTTTAAATCAAAAAATAGACCTATCAAAAATGAACTGATTTATATTCCATTTGGAATTTGGCTTGAGCATAAATTAGAACACATTCGACTCCACGGTTCTAGTTCGATTTTGGAGGGTTTAAGCAGAACATGACAGGAACAACTTCCGTTTCCGCTGCACTCGAAACTGAAACACAAATTACATTTCCGTTTCGCAATTGGCAGTTACGAAAGCCACGCATCGATTTACAATTTATGGCAATTATACGTTGAACTATGACACACGCAAATAAATAATGCACACACACAGCACACATGCACTTTGCTGTGTGTGCTTGTGTTTGTGTAATTATAAAATTAAACATGGCTTAATGAACATTTCCGGTTTGTTGCACGCAACAAAAACAATGAACAACAAAAATAATACATTTATTTATTGGCTGGCAAGCGGTGAAAATGCTTAGAAACCCACTGGGATTAGCGAGAATTGGCCTGGCTATCAACATTTGCCAACAATAAAGGCAATGTTGGCTGGGGGATGGGGGATGGAAGGGAGGAGCCTGAGAATATAATCTGTTGTCTGCTGAAATGGCTCTGTTTGCAGGTGCACAAAAGTGTCGATTACCTGTTCATTGTTTTTGTTTCTTTTTGGCTTAGCAGCTAATGGACTCAAATTCACCTTGTGGCTTTCACTTTGCATTTTCCTCTCCTTTGTGTTTGCTCCTCTTTGTATTTTGCATGCTTATCTCTTTTGTTTCTGTTTTTCTTCTCAATTTGAGTCTTGTACTGGCCCAAACAAATACAAGTTTACAGATTTAGTTTAGCTTTCGCTGCAAACATTAAAAGGAAGTACGGAAAAAATCGACTTGGATTTCTAAAAATTTCCCTAAAAACTATGAATTATTTCTTAATTTTAGAGATAATATAAATATAATAAAATATTTTATTTTGCTAAGTCAACAAACCTAAATTCTTTATAAAGTGCAGAAACAAGTAATTCAAATTTCCAAACTCGGCTATTATGTTAGAGTTAAGCTGCCATCTGCCTAAAACAACGAATTTTGAGAACATACCCTGAAATTAAGTAAAAATAAACTCAAGTTTTTACAAACTTTCTGAATAATAAATTGAGTTACTGGAACTCTCTGGAAGTATTCAGTGACATGAAAAAGTAGTCAAAAATAGGTCGCCTCAAATAGAGATGTTGCAAGTGGTCCACACTCTGAGGCACATATTATATAAGCCGCAACCACAATGTACATGCTGCTTAACAAACTATAATCTGAGCTGCAATGGTTGTTAACGGGCACAAAAGCCGGAAGCATGCTAAAGCGCATTTGGGCCAGCTAAAAGTTGGCCAGGACTTATGCATATGTAAATGGACACACAGATGCAAACAGCCATAGATAATGGATAATAGATGCAGCCGCAACTCTCTCTCGGCCTGACTTCTCGAACTCTTGCCTGACTGGGCTAAAGTGATGCCTCGACAATTGGTCTATGAGCACAGATAACCTGCCAGAGGCCAGATTTTACACTACAAAAATAAATTTAAATTAAATAAAAAAATATTGAGTATGTTGAGAGCTCAAGTTCATTATAATTGTGGGTATGAAACTATGTTGGATTATATCTTTGCTGCCTTGAAATACACTCAGAAAAAATCGAAGTTTATTAAAAAACTAATTTTATAAATTCGAAAGGATTTTTCCATTTTTGAAAGATTTTATAATGTACATTTTTACTAAATTTTACAAAATTATAATAGTATTAAAAAAATGTCGTTTTCCATTTTTGCAGAAATTTGTTTTTGAATATATATTTTTTCCACATATTGCAAAAATCGTTTCTGTAATGCATTCCTACATTTTTTCTTAATTTTGTAACAGTCTTTTTTCCAAGTGTGCCAAGCACATTTGTGCATAGAAACATATGCAAATCTCTTAGTTATAGTAGTATTTATAATAATTGTATATAATGGCAGTCATCTACGAATAGTTTTGCAAGTCCGGCTTAATTTCAGTTTAGTGCCATCGGCTGGTGGCCGGAGAGGATTCTTAGGTGGTTTCGCTTGGCTGCTTGGAGTCACATTAAGATTGCACATGGCTTTGCATTTTTATTCAAATTTTTATGGTTTTTTCTGGTAAATGTGCCGCACAAACGCATTTTATCGTTTTGCCCATTTCCGACTCACTTTAATGGGGAATTAAAAAACTATTTTAGCCGATTGCCTAACTATATATATATTAAGCTAACTACAAGACACTTGCGTTCAACAATATACTACAATATTATTTAATGATCACACAGATCACAAATAAAATAGGAATTGAGATGTGTCGTTGACTAATACTAAAATCAGAGTGGGTTCATTGCTGGATTTGTGCTGCAATTCATTTCAGTTAAGATGACTGCGAGTGCTGCTTCTATCAACCATTTAATTCGGCTGAGACGAATAGCTGAGTGTATATAATGATGACTAAGAGACTATAAAAGCTAAAGACTTAGAATTCGGTATATTAGACCATGTTTATTCAGCGCAGATCAAGTTAATTTCATTCTATCAATAACTGCGTCTATTTCGTGTCAAAACTTCCATTTCCGATAGTGATTTCATCCACTATTTTGTGAGATTGGCTGCCCTTGCAGGCCATAAAAGTGATTTTACCGAATGATGATTGATGTATGTTAATCTTGGAGCTGAATAGTTGGCATGTAAAACAAAAGCGGGCACAACTGTCAGCATCCTTGTCGGACAGTTCAACATAAACAATCAGAGCCTACCGCTTCAATCTTCCCTCTCCCCTTATTCCTGGCTCAATGAACTCAATACTGGCCATTAGAGCAGAGTGGTCGCATGTGGCGCTCGTAATTGACCATTCTGTTGGCCAAGTGCTGGCTACACTTAGCAAAATATATTGCACTGCATTTTAGAAATTTGTCGAGGCTAACTTTTATTATTATTAGAAATGTATATTTCTAAAAACCAAGGTTTTCCTATTCCTTAAAAAAAACGCAAAAAAAACTTTCTAGTTTTATTTTTTATTTATTTTTTTTGAGTGTATGAGCTCATCCATAGGCTCCTCCATGGGCCGTTTTGATTATGCTCTGACAGACGTCGTCAGTCTCTGTTTTATCTCCCCTCCGCAGGCATACCCGCTGCGTGTGTGTGTGTGTAAATACAGCTGCGCTAATTAACTATGCGCGGTCTTGACAGGAAATGTGCTAACCGTCAGCCGGATTTGGGTAATTAATCTCCTTACCGGCATGGCCGGGGAGTTGAGCGCGCATTTTGATGCGAGTTTTGCCGGTTTGCGTTTTGAATTGTGGGTCAGGGACGGTTAAAGGCATCATGTCCTTGCCACATGCAACACTAGCAAATTTATTACAAATATATGCAACGTGTCAGCGCAAATCAAAAAATCCTGTAAAAAAAAAGTAAAAAGTGGGCCAACGTTTCAAATGACAAACGAGTGGATAACAAACATGGCACAGGAGCAGAGTAAACAAAGACAGATTTACTCGTCAAAATGCGCATACTAAAATCCTTATATCATGCAAGACAAAATGCAGAAGCGTAGACAATTTGTGTGTGTGTGTGGAAATTTATTTCTGATGATCTGTGGGTAACAAATTTGAAGACTTTATTGTAGCATATCGTTTGGAAGCAGGAATGCCTCAGGTGCACTTGGAAGAAAATCGCACTTAAATTGGCTTAAAAATAGAAAATTTTCTCATTTTGAAAAACATTAGGAAAACACTGAATTTTAGAAATATACTTTCCAAGTAATAAGCTGAGTTAACTTTGGCGCCAATAGTAAAACGAATTTGTGAAAATTTAAAGCAAACTTTTTTCTGAGTGTGGCACAAGCAACTTTTCAATTTTGACGAACCAAAAGCGCAATCACCAAAATGCTCGCCGATGGCATCGGAAGAATTGGCAGTTTGGGGACAGAAGGAGTGGTTGCCTCGAGAATTTCAGTTTTTTGCCGTGTCATAAAATAATAAAAATGT
Organism: Drosophila multiciliata; assembly: GCA_037043605.1. Classification (NCBI taxonomy): domain Eukaryota; kingdom Metazoa; phylum Arthropoda; class Insecta; order Diptera; family Drosophilidae; genus Drosophila; species Drosophila multiciliata. Next base: position 18,001,767 of record JBAMBF010000103.1, on the reverse strand, counting down.
GCGAGGCGCAAACATTGCCAACTCAAAGCGATTTGTGCTGAATTCAATTTCGTGTTGCTAAAAAAACCAAAATAAAGAGACGTCAACAAGGACATGAGGCGCCAACAAACTGCCAGCCGCAGCCCGCCCGCAGCGACGGCATGTGAGGATATGTGATGGGGAAGGGGAGGGGACGGGGCATATACATAAAACGCAGACAGCAAAAGCTGACATTTTAATGAAAATAAATTTGATCAACACTTTGTTTGCTCGGCTTGAAGCCGCCGCTGCTTTCCTATATCGATATCAGTTCTGTCGCTCATATTTCCCCATTTTTTTTTTGGCACTGTGAATGATTTCCATTTTGAATTCTAATATAAATATATATTTATTATTTATGGCGTCACTTGGCTTTTATTGAAAATTCGTAGTTTAGTTTGAACTGCTTTGACCAACTTTTTTGTCATTTTATTCAACACATATCTTTTAGCTTTAATCTCTTAGCTGATCCAAACAGCATGAAGTCAATTTGGTGGATAGATGATTTCTAACATATTATTTTTGTCTTTTTTTTATTTTCTGTTTATATTATGATATTAAATATAAATAACATGTAAGCTGATTACATACACATATCATAACAAATTTACCAAACAAATAAGAAAGCTGTAGACGAGTGAGCTCGACTTCGATATACTCTTGAACTGAATACAAATTACAACAATTTTTTGACTTAACCAATAAAAGAAATAGATCCTTGGCTAAAGTTGCAGTTAAGGGCTTAAAAAAGGTTTGCTGTTCTTAGCCTTGGTTTGAATTTGCATAGTGTAATATGTTAAAAGACGACAAGTTGAATGTTGCACACCTCCTCCACACTCACTGCCAATTACAGCTGCCACCTTTCATACACACATGCATATCGCATATATATATAAGCACATTGTTGTGCAATCAAACAGACCGCAAATAATCAAAAGAAAAAAATACCCAGCACGCGGAAATGGACATGGACATGGGGCAGCTGTCCCCAGGGGCTCCAAAAGTTTTCGAGTGCACACACTCAGAAAAAACACTGAGCACTGAAAGTTTTTCTTCTGCCTAGAACTAATTGTGAATATAAAAAAAATTGTTCTTTAAATTAAAAAAGGCTGCCCCAAAATCAACAATCTTCAAAATATGGGTTTATTCATATTACATGCAATGGTAATAAAATAATTATTCTATATAGAAATTCTTCTGATTTTAGAAAATCACAACCTTCAATTTTCGAAATTTACTTTTAATGTGCATTTCCACTGTGTTCGGATTGTTTGTTTTAAGTGCATTTATCGACACAAAGTCAACAGACATTACGCCAAACATTTGCCGGACAATGGGCAATGGCTAGTTGAGTCAGGGGACTGGTACCGCCTGCACTTCCGTTGCATGCTTCTCCACCTGCTCCCCGGCTACGGCTCTCTTTGGCTTTTATTACATCCGGCAGCTGTTGCGGTTAGCGGATCGGAGTGGCAACCACGTCATGGCGACGAGTTTCGTGCTGACATCCGTACCAGGTCGCGCCGTGATTGTGATTAGCCATTACCGGGGCTCAAATAAAGTCACATTTTGAAATTGTCGCAGATGTTTTCTGTAAAAAGCAAGTCACGCCCGTTCGCCATTTGGCAAAACAACAGTCTTGACCTGTCTCACAGCTATAGCCGTAGCTGTAGTCGCTGCCGTAGCTGATTCCGGGCGGATGCTCACGGAACCCTCGTCGCTGAAAGCATTTTTGCTTTAATTTTCTTTTTTTCTTGGGCTTGCAATCAATTTTATCGATTTGATTCAATTTGCATTTTACAATTACACTTTCGTTTTCGATCTTTATCCATTGTGCGCGATTTTTCAATCATGTTAAATTTGAAATAAATTTAAATAATTTACATACTTTTTTATAGTTGTAATTGTCGGCGTCCATTTTCAGCGCAGACTATTGCGGAACTGAGCCGTGCTGTGGTTTATTTATTTCACTTACATTACCCATTTCGTTATTCTTTGGGCTAAACGCTTTTCTGGCCATTTCTCTTTGCCTTGGCCATTGCCGTTCCCATTGTCATTGCAATTTGTTTTAGTTTCCAGCACGTAGAAGGCGGAAATACCAAGTCTCATTTAGAAAACAAAACAAACAAAATCAACTCAATATTCACACTCAAAAAGATGTGCCGCCGACTTTTCTTTGACATATTCATAGATTATATAACTCATAATATTATTAATAGCAAACAGAAAAATAATACCAAAATTCAAAATTGTACATAAATATTAAAGTTGCTTTCGGACTTGCTCAAAATTCAGCCAACTTAAGCCTAAATAATAATTTATAATATTATTATCAGTAAATGTCGCAAATTCTTAAATAAAACGCACGGAATTTTAGAAAATATCTCTTTTATATATTCACAAATATATATATATATATATATATCCTATCAATGGAAGACTCAATTCAATTCTCACTAAATATCGTTCACTTACAAAATTATCAAGCGAATTTTATAAAATCTGCCTGAAAAAATAATGTTTTAAGAAATTAGTTTTTTTTTAAGGCAAAACAAATAAACTAAACAAATATAGAAATTAAAAAGAAAATACATAATCAGTATAAATGCAATGTAATCGAAAATTTTCTCTATCGAATGCTGAGCGTAGTAATTGGCCAAAAACAAATAAAGTTAATTAATGTATTTAATTAACCGCAATATGTTCTTCTAACAGCGGACGGAATTGAGTGCTTTGTAGGGACAAAACTTTTAGCCAGGAAATTATTGGTTTACACGCACGCAACGCAGCCACTGCGAGCGAAGGAAAGAAGGGAAGTGGGTGATTGCTCCTTGCCACAAAAGTGAAGCCATCAAAAGAAGGTGTCGGGACAAATCACGCTGGCTGCTTCAACCTGACAGCTGCCGCCAAGTGATGATAAATGAGGCACAGTTTTGGTCGGTCAGCTGCACTTGCCGAACACACACATACACTCACTCGATTTACATGCTACATGCAGAGCCGTGTGGCATATCAGTAATAAACTTACCGCTGCGTAGCAAGTACACTTTGTGTATGTGTGTGCGAGTCGCTTTATTGACATTTTTATGTGTTCACTTTTCGGTCGTAAAGCAAACTTGTTAATTCGCGCCATGTGATCCATACTTGCCACACTTGCCAAACAATCTACACTTGCCCCTTGGTTTGAGTGGCGTAATTAACGGGGCACAACTCGTTACAAAGGGCCCACCTGGAGAATGATTTTGAGGGGCTTGTTCGTGTTGGGCTTCTGTTTGTTGAGTCGCCACAGCATGGTTACAATTTAGTATTTATTACTTTTATATGATGTCAGCCAATTGCTGTTTCTTATTCGTGTTTAATACATTTACTTGCTGTGTGCGGCAAAATGAGTGATTTGCATTTGCATATATTATTTATACAGTACTTTATTATAATTACTCATAATATATAATAATAATATAATTAATCCTAATATAAATAAAATAGAACGCAAAAGGCAAAAAAAAAATATTTAAATTCAACTAAAAATACAATTTTAAATTTTAAAAAATAAATACAATAGAGGTTAGCTGTTATTGTAATAGACTTTGTTATATAATTTGAAATAGAATTTCGAGTTATCTTTTTTATTACACTTGGCGTTTCCAATTAGCTGTTTGCCTGAGTCTTTAATTATGCGTAAGCTGCCGTGAAATTATTCAAAAGAAGTTAAGCAAGTTCCTAAAAAGCAAATTACAGACAAGTAGTAGGTAATGGCTACCCCTTTCCAGCATCTAGCCAGCTTCCAGGTGCCCCATGTTGAAAGTTCAAAGCTCAGGCGCATGAGGAGAGAGAAAGTGGGAGAGCAAACATGACTGGCATTTCCGAATCTGTATCAACAGTTTGCCATTTGGCTCTGCTGCTGCCCACGCGCACTTCAAAATGCCAAAAATAAAACATTTCAGTAAAATCAACGAAAGGTTTTACTTTTTCCCACCTTCCCCCCGATTTCAGTCATATTTGCACAGTTGTGCCTCGATAAACATGGCAACCAACACTTCATCAATCGGTCCTCTTAAATCAAATGCAGCCCACATCCCCCAACTCCTCTCTTTCTCCCTTCCTGGACCTCTCTTTCTGAGAATGAAGTGTTCTTGAAACTCGACGAGGAAGCTAATCTGTCGGTTCACTTAATCAACGGAGCGGAGCGGAAATGATGTTGCCGCCAATTATATTTTGAGTAAAACAAATCAATGCAAAATATATTGAACAGGATAATGGAGTAAACATTTAATATATTAAATCGAAAATAATCAGACTGTCGGGTATAAGGGAGTGTTAAATTATGAGATAAATATATTTATAGATGTTGAAATCTATATTTAATATATATATTAATATAAGAATTTGCTTTGAACTATTTCTTGTTGAAATTTGTTCAGTTGATTATAGATTCGGCTGTCTGATTACTTATTCCTATACTTTTATGTGTATATTTCAGATATACCATTACGTATTATTTTGTGTTGTGTAATACCATATTAAATGTATACTTAAAACCACTTGTAAACTTTTGAATATTTGTCTAAGATAATATTTCCCCACCTAAATACATTGTATTGATAAAAACTTGTAAACTAATAACAGATTAAATTGTTTAATTCAATATTTCAGCCGAACCACGGTGACTTGGATAAATGAAAGAAACGTGCGATGCAACTTAATCCAAGCAGACAAACTGAATCGCACTACTGGATTGTAAGTAGAATTGCTTGTTTCGCCTTGAACTTGACAACATTTTCCTTATTGTGGTTTTCTTTATTTGCATTATAGTATTTTTGACAAAAAAAAGCGTAAGGTTGAGGCAGAGTCATTCTCAATTTCCTCGCAGGGTCCTTTGCAGTTGAGTAAATCTTTGGCAAAGCGCAGAAAAAGTCTGACGCCAGATTTTCTACCTGGCAACCTGCCATTTTCCAAGGGAAATATCTGACAATAAGAATAAAATTTCAAAGAATGTAATTTTGTGGCAAAGTTGCAAACCACTAAAATGAAAATAATGCTCATGTCATTTAGTAAATTTTCAATGACACACAATTTTAAAGAGACAACTCAATCAACTCCATAACTATAAATTAGCATATTTATCTCAGTGCCGAACATCAGTTAATAAATTATTTGGCAGTTTTCAAACTGATTTCTATGTGTCTGACCCAAAATACCAAAAATTCCAATGCAATTGACATATTGGGCTGCCAAATTGATGATGCTTGACCTGCTTGGAGGGTCCCTAACCACAAAGTTTACTTTGAAATGATTGAAACCTTTTTGGCCCAACTCTCTACAAAGTTGGCTCGCAATGCGCATTATTTGGTAAGCTTAATGAAGCCATAAAGCAGTCAGGCGAGTCAAAGACGCTTTAGCTTTACATTCAACTCAAAAATAATCAATCAAGTTGCTTCCAATAATGGCCTAAACTTTAGTAGACATGCTATTAAAACAGAACCGATACTCTTCATTAAATAAAGGAGTTCCCATTCAAATGCACTGAACAAAAAAATGAGAGAATTTTAAAAACCAGGGTTTTCCCTTCTTCTATTATAGGATTTCATATTTATTAACATTTTACAAACTTTATGAACTCATTTAATTTATTTTAAAAAATTAGGTCTCTAAGACAAACTATTGCTTAACTTTTGTTTTTTATATATTTTATTTATATGAGGCATGTTTTTCTAGAAAAAAGAGATTGCTTTTTTCTTTGAGTGTAGAATTTCTCGTCTGTTATGCATCATTAGGATTGCTGGTAATAAATGTATTTAATGTAAAGCTTGTCATTTCTTCCTTATATTTCAGACCCTATTTTGGTGTGCCTTGGGAGGTATAATATTAGGTGGAATCGTTGTCATCTCATACTGGATAAGACGATGCAGGTATGTATATAACCCTTAAGTGTTGACTGAATGCATTTAGTGAAATATATAGACAGATGTATGGGTAGATATATAGACTGGCAGCAGCAGAAGAATCTCATCCAATTAGAAAGGCACGTCTTGTGCATTTTTGCCAGGGGCTTAAAAATGATTGTGAAAACGTTGGTTAGCTTTAGTATTTGAGAGATGTGGTTAAATTGTCATCGCACTAAGCCAAACAGCACGTGACTGTCAAATGCGGGCGGACAACGTGAAGAGGGGGGCTGTGGCAACTATGGCAACTATGACAAAAGAGTGTCGGGGATAGTTTTGGTGGGTGGTTGCAGTCAAACAGTGGCCAGGCAACGCTGGAATAGACAAAGACAAAATGACAAAGACAAAGTCGTACGGAAAGCCAACTGAATAATTCAAGTTGGCAATTGGACTGGCTGCGAGCAATTAAGTTAATGATACAAGGTCACTGGAAATGGAAATGGTAATGGAAGTGGGCAAAGGGCACAGCCCTCTTCAAAAAATAAATACAAAACGCAAAAAAAAAAACAAAACAAGTGAAAACTTTGCAGTGGGGCATAATCGGCTCTGAAATACCTAGAGTATTATTATTATTACTATTATTATTGTTATTATTATTATTATTACTATTATTATTATACCTAGATAAGTAATACAAGAAAACAGCCTGGGTGTTGAGAAGCATTAACGATACTTAAAATTTAATAACCAAATCAAATTAATAATCTTCCCTGCTAGATTATATATAAAATTCCAATTTATATAAGCTTTGTTGAATTTTGGAAAGAAACAAAAATGTTGGAGGAGTTTCCTATTAATCAACCTTCCAAGTTTGGTGACTTTAGCTCACTTAAATTTATAGACTTCCGCCGATTTTTGGGGGCGGAAATGGTCATATTTGAAAAAGGTCATCAGCAAACTACACTCCAAGTTTAATGACTCTATCTTTATCGATTTCCTAGCGCTTTGTCTTTGCAAGCTTCTATTATTGAAATGTAAAGGAGTTAAAAATATTGTGGACAGGCAGACAGACAGACAACTTGACGAGCATTACACAAAACTAATATACTCTTTCAACTACGATATCAGAGTATAAAAAATAAAACTACAACTACGAGTCGAGCAAAGAATGACGCAGTTGACATTCAGGCCAGACACCCGGAGAAGCAAGTGGGGATGTGGGGCAGGGTGTAGAGTGGTGTGGTGTGGTGACCACTAAGAGTAGCGCCGTGGGGCCTATTACGATAGTTGGCGCCAGTTCGCCCCTATACAACACTATAAGACACACCAACACGCACACACACACACCCATCAATTTATTAAAGGACAAACGCACAAAAGGACAACTGGCAACTGGCATGCCACAGTTGCGTACAGTTGCGGACAAAATTATAGCCCCACTCTCACATAAAAATGTTCCCAATTTATAAGTTAAACCGACTTTAGAAGAAAACTGTTCAAACAAAATGTGTGACAGAAAAATTCATTTCCTCTTCACTGTTTTCCACTCATTTAAATTTAATTATAATCAAAAAATAAATGTTCTGATATAATTTATGAAAATACTAATAATAATAGAAATAAATTAACTATTTAAACAAAGCGCGAAAGCAAAATAATATTTATAATAAAAATAATTACAACTGCAGTAATTACTTAATTTTGTATAAGGAATACTAAACGATTTATTTAAAATCAACATTTGGAAACTATTTAAACTATTTCAAAAATAATGGTTTCTGTTTTCATTCATAAGATAAAATGTAAGAGTGGTGTTATTATTTTTTAAGTAACTGTATGTTGTATGAGTGAGTGTGTTGGTGTGTTTGTGTGTGTATTTTTGATTCCCATCGGCTGCGAGTGTGTCTTTCACGCGAACTTAAAGGCCAACGCGGCGTGAACGCAATGCTTATGTGTGTGTGTATATATATATATGTGTGTATATATATATATATATATATGAATATAAAAACTTTTCCAATTTCCATATGGAGCAAAAAGCAAACACTAAACAAGCAAAGGCAAAGTGAATATTTGCATACAGACGAATGTCCTAGCGACCAACAAATGTGAATGCCTCTGCACACACACACACACACACGCACACACTCACACACACATACGCGCACATATGAGCGGGAGATGTGTGTGGTAAAAGACGATGGTCAACAAAGGTAAACAATCGTTGAGCGGGTCATGATTAATGTGTCACGAGAAGCACAACGCGATCCATTGGCCACAAAACCACCAAATTTTGGTAACAAGCTGACGACAGTGGTGCAAGTCGGTAATATATTTATTCAAATATTTAGTGCGAAATAAAAAACAGGAAATTGAATTTAATGTTTTTATAATTTTATACAATAAAAAACATTTCTTTAAAGTAATTTGAGGATTCCTTAGCATTGCTGTTAACTTTGCATATTTTAGATAGGTGACTTCAATATATATTCATTTATATACTTTTAATTAATGAGCTGTAGATGTACTCATTTCAATCGGATCACAACTAATATCACCAATGAGTGTAATTTAAAAAAAAATCAGTTAGAACGTTTTCACTTATTTTTCCAAATATTGGCTTGACACTCTGATATTAAAACTTACTCTTAAATTAGATTTTATATGTGAATTGAAGCAATCGAAAGTAATTTAGCAATTGCATGAAAAGTGCGATGATAAATTATATATTATTATATGATATACCACTGTCAATGCAAACAAGCCAACATGCCAAGTTAAAGCGGGGTTAGGAGAGGGGGTTTGGGGCACGGGTCAAATGAAGACGAGCAAATAAAAAGTGGATTGGAATTGTGGCAGTGGCAAAAAACGACAAGAGAGCCAAACGAACATGAGTCAGTTGGAAAATTGTCATAAAAATTAAAAATCAATTTTTATAATCCAGTTAGAAGGGGAACTTAAAGGGCCAAGAGCCAAACACAAATACCAACAGAAACCAGTGGCTGATATGAGGCACGCTAACATATCGTAGAATACCACCCAAAAAAATACACACACGCAACATTTACACACACACACACAGGGCTAGTCAGACTTGGCATCGGACTGGAATACAGAAGAAAGAAAATTTCATAGTTTTTGCTTTAACCGAACGATGTTCGAATTTTAGGTTCATTAACAGACGGACCGAGGAACGGCGTGGCCGCGTTTTATTTTGTCAGCTCCAAGCAGCAAATTATTCACGTGCGTGTTTATAGCGCAACAAAGAAGCAACAAAAAATAGCTGAAAATTGTTACCAACACAGCCAGCAAAGAACAAACAACTATTTAAATATTTAATTTCGATTCTCGCGTAATTTTCATAAGAAATTACCGCAGCGTTAAAGTTGCGATCCCTGCTCAAAGTGCGCCTGGTTTCCATCCAAATAACAATGCTGTCGATGGCCTAAGCCCGGATAATTAGAAAGGTGCGCGACGCAGTCGAGTGTCGACTCTCGAGTCGAGTGCTTTTTATGTTAACATGTCAATGTCAATTTTTGTGTGTGTTTTATGCTAATCACCCGCCGGGCCTGAAATTTTCGAGCAGGCCCCGACACGCCCCCTCACTTTTCCCACTCATTTTTTATGTGCAATTCAATTTTTGGGCGTATAATATTTTGTTGATAATAAACTTGAACTTGGTTTAGCGAGCCAGTTAAGTGAGCCAACGAATTGACTTTTAGACTATAAATAAATAAAATATTAAATAATAAGTAATAAGCGCTTTCGTATTCAGTTAAAAGCAATCTATAAGAGCATCCATAGGTAGCTAAATAATATTTGTCATCTAATAATGAGCAGAGTTTTCAGTTAAACAGAAGACCAACTAAATTAAAAAAAAAAAGAAACCGCACTAAATCTCAGAGAAAAAGTCCAAAAACAAATGCTGTATGAGTAAATATGAGTAAATATGAGAGGGAAAATAATAATTAGTAGCCAAATGATATTCATCATCAAATAATGAATAGATTTTTCAGCTAAGCAGAAGAACACCCCAATTTTCCACTTTGAAAAGCAAAACTTAAATTAAAATACAGAATGACAAAGTTGTTCTTTAAACTAAAAGCTAATCAAACCAAAAGTAGGTAAATAATATAAATTATCATATGATAAATAGGTTAAATAAAATAATAAATTAACATTCTTAATTCTCAGTGAAAAAGTCTAAAATTTATATGAGTATACAGTAGAAACAGTTTAAATATACATAAAAGAAGCTATCTATAAAAGATAGATAGATAAATAAAATATATCATTAAATATAAATATAGAGTTCAGTTAAACTGATAAACAAATAAAATGAAAACCAAATTCTACACAAATAAAGAGCGACAAAGCTTTTGCTTTAATTGAAAGCTAACTTAGCAATAAGTGGCTTAATTATATTTGTCATTGGACAAACAAAGAACCTTCAAAAGGGACTTTATCGGGCAACTGAACTAAAGTATTCATAGACTGACATTTGACTAAGGCCGACAATTTAATAATCCTCTAAAGCTCTTCCAAGTTAAATGAGTATTACATTCTCGTACATTCACTAAGCCTGATAAATGCGATTTGTTTGAAGTCGATTGAAAGCAAATAGGGTAAATAATCGTCTGACTGCCTTCCGGCTAGAGCAACAATAATATTTTGATAATATAATGATCACTTTCCATTATGGCATATGGGGCGCTCAGTAATCCCTCTCTTTACCCCGCAAATCACATTTTCTCTATTTCTATATAAATGTTGATTCGTTCCACAAACACATTGACAATTTAATTTGCACGCAGCACAATAAATTGACAGGATAATACAATAATCGAAATGGGTAAAAGCTCGTCCTTCCAAGCACAGCAACTGAGCGATGGCAGCATGGAGAAGGGCGGTTCGAGCTGTAAAAATAGAAATTGATTCGAAAATTTGCCAGCCGCTTGTCTCTTGCAACTTGACACCAAACTATGCCAAACGGCTAACACACCTGCCGCAAGTACACTCTGAAAAAAGTTGTGTTTCACTTTTGAAAATCAAAATACTTTTGACACCAAATCAACTAATTATTCAAATAGTACAATTTAAAAATGGTGGTTTGTGTCTTGCTAAGAGAAACACGATTTTTCTAATTTATATTTAGAAATTGTTTTTAAATAACAAAATAATTTCAAGTCTTCCGAGTGATTTTTAAGAATTGTATGCGATTTTATTTCGAGTGTAAAAAGACAAGACAAGAAAACGGCACAAGAAATAAAATCAATAAGCCTCAAAAACAAAAGTCCAAAAGGCACTAAAGGTATTTCGCAAGCTGAGCATTTCACACGCCCGATTAGATAGTTGGAATGGGATATGGGGTATATATGTAGAGCTGTGAGTGAATACAAAAATCAAAGCACGATGAAATCAAAAGACAACAACAACAACAACAACAGGAAGAAGAGAAGAACAACAACAGCTAAACAACATTGCAAGCAATAAGTGAAATGTAAAATTAGAATTAGACAATTAGACAAATGGCGAAGAAGCCTCTGGGCCAAGACACGTGCAAGACACATGTTTTAGGTTGAAGCGGGAGGGGAGCTAGAGGGGAGTGGTGCACAATGGCCACAATATTCCAGCACACACACAAAAACACCCAAAGGCAGTTTCGATACTGGCAAACGGGGCGTATGATTTATTTAGCCGTCCATTAAAAGTGCTTTTCATTCAGTTGCAGTTGTTGAGTTCGTCCTGGTTTTTGCAGCTGCTGCTGCTCGTGTGAAGGGTTTTAATTGAACTGCATGAGTTGCCATTTGTTGTCATAGCCAAAAGTATTGAGCCATACCTATAAACATATATATATATATATATAGCTAGATATGTAAATGTGTGGAAATTACCACAGTAAAATGTACTTAATTACACAATTAAGCAAATAAATATTGGGCATCCATGTAGGTTATTTATTAAAATATATTCGTATTGGAATGGGAAATAATTAAAACAAATGTTTACTTACACAACTCACAAATTAAATTTACTCAACTACTGAAACTGTTAATTATCTAATTTAGATGTGAATTAGATAAAATGAATTGTAGGAATCAAAAAATGGTATTAAATGAAATCAATTGGAATTGGATGGGAAATATTTATATTTGAATGCATTTGCAAATAATTAAAACAATGCAGAAGCTAAATAATATGTAGATGTAGATGAAACTCATTATAAACTGCTTTAGAAGTGAGCTTTCAATAACTATAACAAACGTACACTTAAGACTAAGATTAAAAATATTATTAGTTTTCAGAGAAAAGTATTTTTCTTATTAAAGGGAAATTGCTTTACATATTAAAACAAATAAATTGGTTGGCTATTTTTATTACCCACGTATTGAGTATACGTAACTATGACTATGATTGTTTTAAATATTAAATAAAAATGTTATACTGAAACTGATAATAGTCTGCAACCATTTTTATATAATTTATTTTTTAATACAGTAAAAAATGACCGATGATTTTTACCATTCTTTTTGCATTTACAAAAACTGTGTGAAATGAATTCGAATAATACAACAATTGTAATCGAACTTCAGATTTAGGTGTCGTGCATTGGACTATTGCCAACTTTGTTGCTTGAGCGACCGGTAGGTAAATTCGCAAAATTCGCTTAAAGCCAAAATGCCAAATGCCAAAGCCAAATGTCAATGAAGAATATATACAAAAAAATATTACGTTCAGCAAAAATTGAGCTCACCACAAAAAAAATCACAAAATAGCATAAAACCAAACAAATATTTGTTTCTTTTCAACAGTTTTGATTTATACTCTTAGCACAAACAACAAATTGGCTGAATTTTAAATTTAAACTAAAACACACTCAACGAATTTTGTTTGACACCAAATTATTAGAAAATTGAAACGCTTTTTTATATATTATATATAAATATATATGTTAATTGAAATCTGCAAAAAATCTATATTGGCTGAAATTTAGTTTAGTTGATCAAATTGAAGAATGCAAAAAGTAATTCGCATGTTTTCATTTCTTATGGCTTTTCAAAATTTACAATACTCGAAACGTAATTTTAATTTCTTTGTTTTTTATTGTAATTTTTCTAAATTAAAGTTTTTGGTTTTAAAGCTTTCCAGGCACAAGGCACAAATTGGAAGCCTTGGCAAATGCTTTTGTGATTGTCATTCCCATAGTTGAACGCAAGCAAATCTTTCATTTACAGCAAATTAATTTCACACACACACACAATACACACACAGCGACACACACCTTATCGATTGCTGAGCAATTGAATTGTGCAAAAAATAAATTGTTACGTCAGCGCAAAAAAAAAATGAAAAATCACGAAAACGATGCAACATGCAACATGCAACATGCAACATATATATGCAGAAATTGATTTGATTTAACTTACTTATCACGAAATCGCTTTACTCAGTTCGTTTATTCGTAATTCCCTTTTGTTGCTGTGTTCTCCAAGTCGTTCTTCGCAATGGAAAGACGAATATTTTATTAAAACAATTATTGCATATTTCTTTCCATATTTCTTTTCGCCACTCAACTTTTGTTCAAAACCAATCAACTTCAACAACAACAACAACAACAACAACTACAAAACAAAAACATTTTAACAAAACACACTTCTTCACAACGAATCCGATTGATCCTTCGCACAGGACATTTGCCAGGAGCAGCAGCAGCAGCAGCACCAGCAGCAGCACCAGCAGCAGCACCAGCAGCAGCAGGAGCAGCAAGAGCAGGAGCTCATCATCAGCTGCCATCATCGGCAGAAACAGCTGCAGAAAATCATCAGCCGATCACAGTCATCGACATCTCAGTCAGCGCCTCCTCCTGCGGCTGCAGTGCATCAATTGAAGCAGCAGCAATCCCTGCCCAATCCACTGCCCCAATTGCAGCCAATTAACGAGTCGCAATCGCATTCGCACTCGCAAGCACCACATCCTCAATCACATTCGCAATCGCATCCACATCCGCATCACGGGTCCAAGTCGGTGTCGATACTCGTCTACAAGACGCTGAACACGGTATTCAAGAGCAGCCGGAAGATCATCGTGCGCGTCTGTGAGGTGGCCAGCGCCAAGAAATCCTTCACCATGTTCAAGTTCAACAAGGCTGCCCAGCAGCAGCGACTCGATAATCGCGCCAGCGCCGTCACAGGACACGATTGTTTTGTCAAGCCGCCGGTGCCGGAAAAGTGAGTTCATCCAACGATTGATTAGCCAACACAAAATTTCAAAATGTGGCCAAAACTCAATTTTACCCAAAAGCAACTAGGATTTTTCTCTGTCTTTTTTAAATATCTTAGAAATTTTATTATTTTACAAATTTTTAACTCAAAGTATTTCCAAACAATTTTAAACTTTTTCAACTTAAAAAATATTGGTTATGGTAATCTAGAAACTAGAAAACTTAATTCTCTTAGAACATACAAAACTAAAAAATAAAACTTAACTGTCTTAGTACACACAATTCTTAGCTAGAAATAAGAAAATAATATTAGCACACTTTGGCTGAAAATATTCAATATGGATCATTATTCCTAACTCTTTTAAAAATTGTTAACTCGAAGTGTTTTCGATTACTTTTCAACTTACTTAACTCTAACGATTTTTGCTCAATTTGTTTTATAGATTTTTAAAAACTAGAAAACTTAATTCTCTTAGAGCACAAATGATAATTTTAATGACTATTTGCGCGATTTCATTGCTTCTTCGACACTTTTGCTCAAAAACTATAAGAACAAATCACACATTTTGAACCCAAAACCAAAACCGAAACCAAATCCAAACCGAATCCGAACCGTTTTAGGAAAGTGAAACACATCATGAAGAAGCTGCACAAGGCGAACGGATTGAAGCGATCAAATTCGGCAATTGAGTTCGATGTCTCAGCGCTGACAGCCGCCAATCGACGCCAAATCTACAGTAGGTAAGTACATTGACTGACTATGTGTGTGTGTCAGCCACATCATACACACACACACATACACAAACACACACACACACTCACACACAGATACACACATAGTCCACTCAGAGAGTGCACAGATGGGACGTGTGCACAATAAAAAAAAAAAAAAGTGAGCCGCCAACTTAATCGTTATACTCGTCACACATAAATTGCACAGGTTACCAACTATTTTATAGTTAAATAGCTTTTAGTTAATGCCTATTTATTTTCGATGCTTATTCAAAAATTCAAATTGTACACTTTAAAAACAAAAACAAAGCCAAAGAAAACAAAATGATCACAATTTATTCTATATATTTTCGTTATTTATATTTTACAAAAAAAAAAAAACAAAAAAATATTTAAAAAAAAAAATAGAATATTGTTGCTATTTTTCCAAAAATTGTCTCGTACGTTATTTTCGAGCGTATCTCAATCCTATTCTATTTGCAGCAACCGGTCGGCCAGCTCGGAGCAAGATAACTCAGATCAGTCCGAGCACTCGGAGAAATCGCCACTGGTTAGCGCGAGGTTAGACAATCTGGCTAGGCTCTTTTTTAGCAAATCGATGCCAGCGGAAGGCGGAAGTAGAGATACCATAGATTCAGTACTAACAACAACAAGGTTGCCAACTCAATTTATATGTACCATTTATTTATTTCTTTCCAAACTCCCCTCCCAATAACAAAACCAAATATAAATAATTTCGTATCTTAATCACACAACATTCACAAAAACTGAGACTTGGAACTCAATTCATTGTATCTACATAAAATACCATATATCAAACTAACCACTACCTACTACCTACTATATATAACATCAAATTGGCATATTTTTCGATTGCCTTTTTTGCGTTACTCGTTTTGCTCTTGCCGATTTTCTGCAAATATTTCAGTTTTGCTTGTTGATTTTCTTTGCTTTCATTTTTTTCGTTTAACATTTTTATTTCAATGGTAGTCCAAAAAGCACTTTGCATGCGAAATAAATAGCGGCTAATGGCGTTCACGATGCTTTCACGTAGTAAATAGCTTAGCACAGAAACCACAATTTAAACCACAAAAACAACCACAAATATTAAATATTTAATATATGAAAAATACACACCACAATTTCAACTTAATTTTTGAGCTCAACGGATTAAAGTATTTGTAATGTTAAGCAAAGCATAACAATATTTATGACATTTTATAAATACGAAGAAAAAAAACAGCAAAGAAAATTCTATTTTTATAGAAATTAAATGGGTTGCTAAAATGCATTTTATGTGCCACACATGGTGGCAAGTTAAAAGTTGCCAAGGTCCTTTTGGCACCTGCTCAAATTAGACGGGGCCACAAAAATTGCAAATTAAATTATCAACTTGGAAAATTTTTCACTCACCAAAATGGGTAGCGAGGCGCATTGATGAAAATGCCATGCCCCATATGAATGTTGTTGAATACCTGTGATTTTGTGTGTGTGTTGTGTGTGTGTGAGTGAGAGTGTGTGTGTGTGTACGTGTTTGAGTGAGTGTGTTTTCCAACCCACCGCTGCGTGCTGAGCCGTGTGATGAATGTGCAAGAGAGCGTAAGCTTCACTTTTGCGTGTGTGTAACTGAAAGGCATATATGTGTGTGTGTGTATAAGTGTGAATGTGTCAGTGTGTGAGTGTGTGCCCCTAACGAGCATCAATATGTGTGTGTGTGCCCTGCAAAACTCAGCGCTCCTGCGCTGCCAAGTATGCAATAAAAAAATTTCACACTTGAGCACGTTAATTATAGTGGCATGGGGAAGGGGGGAAAAGGTGTGTCTGTCATCTCTTTATTGCTATTGCAATCTATGCTCAAATTTTTATCGATTTCTTGCTTATTTATTATGTTTTGTGTTCCAAACACAAGAAAGAAAGAAAGTTGAATTTTGAATTGTTGCCCAATTGCCATTTATTATACTTGACAGCAAATCTGCTAAAGCTGCTTCAATTTTCAAGAAAGGTCTTTTAGATAGTATTAAATTTAATTAAAATTTTCTATTTCGTTAGTTGACAGTATTCAATTAAATATTTATTTAATTAAATACTTGCCATTCAAGCATATGCAAGCTTTATAAAAGAGAAAGTTTTTAATTTGAATATAATTTTCAATTATGTCATTCAAATTAAATTTTAGTTGTCCAGTTAGCAACTATTGCAATGTTGAAGTTAAAAATATAAAAAAAAAATGTTATATTACCTACCCTTGTCAAGGACTTCCCTCATTTCGGCCTCCAGCAGCCTACCTATTTAATTACTAACTGTTGCCAGACAGTCTGGCAATGTCTCAAAATGGTTATTATTTTCAAGAAATACCTTTTGCAAATATTTAATTTAAATTTAATACAAGTTGTAGGTTTAAGCACAGACCTCAGTTTCAGTTCTTCAGCTGCTATTTATTTAGTCTGGCTATGTAAAAAATTAGTTTCCAATTTCACAAAGAACAAACAACAATTTGACAATATCTTTAATAGAACAAATAAAGATACAAGTTTTTTTTTCCCATATCCATTGTTTTGATAATATTTGAGGTTTCCGTGTCGAGTGTAGTCTGCTGCCTCGATAGACCCTTACACACACACACACACACACACACACACACACACACACACACACACACACATAGAGGCAAGTGTGTTGAGTGTGTTGCAAATATTTGTCTAACAATGTGCTCGGAACGAGGCGAAAGCCTTAATTTTAATCTGTTAGCTGGAAGCAACATTTGCTAAAATTAGCTTAAATAAATACAAATATATAATATGCACATATATTTGCAAAATTACTATGTTCAGTACATATACATATATATATATGTATATATATGTACATTCAAGGTTGTGGCATTTAAAAACAGCACAATAAACTATAAAGTGCAAGTGGGCTGGAAAAAGAACTGAGAAAAATGTGAAGTATACGCAACGTTGGACAAAAAACACAAGCGATGCATTTAAAAAGACATGTGCCCAAAATGAATATACATGTGTGTGTGTATGTGTGTGTGTGTAGTGTGTGTTTTTGCATGCTCTGCCATGCCGGGCCTTCCAATATTTTTCTCCTTTCGCTTGTTCAGTTTTACTGACGCAGCACGCTTTGGGGCATACACATTGCGTATACACTCTGAGAAAATACTGAACTGCATTTTTAGAAAATCCCCCAAGGTTACTCACCTTATTATTAAGAAAGTATGTATCTCAAAATCAGAAGTTTTCGTTTTTATTAAATTTTGAAAAAATTTCAACTAGTTTCGAAATGTTTTGAACATTTTTATTTTTACATTTTTAAAAATGAATATTAAAAATGTATTAGAAATAATTTTTTTAAAAAGAAGAAAAAGTTTCTAGTTTTCTTTGTAATTTTGTTTAGCTGAGTGTAAATGCCGTTAGCCCCACAAACAAAACTGAAGCAGTATCTTGGCCAACTTTTGTGCCACACGACATGCCACACAGTGACATGCTCCGTTCTTTCTTTGTTGTTGTTGTTGTTTGAGGCCTTATTAAATTTTCAAACACATGCTAAACTTAGCCGGAGGATGTGCTTAACCTTCGCTCTGTTTTGATTGAGTGGCTCGTAAGTGTTTGTTTATGAGCGTGTCTCTACTCTAGTTGTGTATGTGTGTGTGTATGTGTGTGTGTGTGTGGCACTTGGGGCGAATTTGTGTTTTGTTAACACTCTTGCTTTCGTGCATATTCTCTATTCTCTTTTATTGCGCTTTGCCACACCATTATGCCGGCCACAATTTGAGGCACTGCAGTTGCTTTCAATTTTTGTTCCATTTATCCACTTTGCATTTCCTGCCAAATAAACCAAAAATAAAAAGAGAAAGTGAAAGTGAAAAGGAGAAAAAATAATAATGAAATAAAATGGAAAAACATGTTGAACTGCTGCTTCCGTTTCCGCTGCGCCATTGTGCAGCCAGATAACCCTCCCTTTGCAACTCCCCTTCTGTTCAACAGTTGGCAAAATAAATTTACATTTTTTTGGCAAGCTTCTCGCTTTGTTTGCCAACTTTAATTTTCTCTGGCAACCCCTTCTGTGGCTATTTGTTGTTGTTGTTGTTGTTGTTGTGGGCTCACCTTTTTTGGAAATTATTTTCAACAAGTATTTTTTATTACATTTCAATGTTCACTCTTTCGTATAAGGATGCGATTTGCATGTCAACGTTGACGTGCCACAACCAAGTTGCCACAACTGAACAAGCCGTGTGTTGCAATTGTCATTTGCCATTTAGGTAAAGTTTCGTGTTTATCTGAAATTGAGTTGAAATGAGTTTCAGCACGGAATATGTCAAATTTGCCTTGTTCGTTTTTTCTTTCAATTAATATTTAATATTTAGTAAAAAAAAAAAACAAATAGCGAATCTTTTGATCTTATCTGTCGCATATCTAAGTTGGGTAAATATATTAAATACAAATTATTTGACACATATCAAGTTGGGTCAAATATATAAATAAAATTAAATATTGTTTGCCAATTTGCGAATACCGAATTTAATGGTTAAGCGTATTTTATAAATTAAAGTTTTCGTTTTATGTTTTTTTGGGCTCAGTGAAGAAGATTTAATCTGCAGCATCCTAAAAATTCTGATTGCTTTTATAATAATGTAAATAAATCAGCATAATTCATGTTGAATGCTAAACGTTTGTCGACTTGTTCATTATGATTAATTCTAGTTCCTATTTGAATACTCTCCATAGCTTGAGTTCCTTTCTGTATGCGCTCAAACGAAAGTTGTGAAAATACAATTATCTGAATGAATATCTGAATGAAAATGGGAATTCTAATTTTTTCTTAATATCTTGCAGACCCAACATAAAGTATCAATACTCGGCGCTTGACAGCGGCAATGGGATTGTGGAGCGGAGTCCTCGGGAGCGAGCACAAAGGGAAAGGGCGTTGAATGCCACCCAGGAATGGATACAGAGCGCCAATGGACGCTACGAGGTAATCGCACATCTCGACGAGATCGGCTCGAGGCATGGCAAGAACTGGTTTCTCGTCACGGATGCATCGGTGAGTTGAGATCGAATAATTGCAATTAATTTTAGAAATTCCTGTTATTTTTCTGAGTGTAGGCTGCCAATAACTTATATTTTTTAACTTCTTTTCTGCCTCCAACAGGTGCGCACGGATCGTTTGTTGACGCTGCTTCCGCTGCCCACGGATTGTGTGGCCTTTGAGGATCTGCCGCCGGATGAATGCGCACGGGACATATTGATGGAGCTGTTGGGTTCGCTGCATCATCCTTACATTTATCCGGTGCTGGACTTGGGCTTCTTGCGCAACAGCTCACACAATTATGCCTGCCTGGTAACGCCCTTCAATTCGCGTGGCAGCCTCAAGGATCTCATCTACAAGGTGAGCTACTTACATTTTAAACCAAATTTGATCCTTAATTGAGTCTGTCTCTCGGTCTGCTCCAGGCACAGTGGAACGAACCCTGGGCGCGAAAGTATACACGCAAACCAAATGGTTTGCCCGTGAGTCAAGTGCAGCGATTGGGTCGCCAAATTCTGGAAGCGCTGCTCTTCCTGAAGGAGCGCGGTTTCCCACTTCATGGCCATCTACACAGCGGCAATGTCATTCTACAAAACGGAGCAGCCAGGTGAGATTAGACTAGATTTACGTGTCTTAATTTAAGAAAAAGAGGAGCGAAATAACTCAAGGCTCGAATTAAACTTAAGTGTGGCACCTAATTAAATATCCATATCGACTACTCCTTAAAGTGGTTTAAAATGTAATTAGTTAAGTTTTTAAATAACAATTAATATTATAATCATTCAAAGATATTTAAAGCTCCCAAAATCGGTTCCTCATTTATTAAGTTTCATTTTAAAACTAAAAAATAAATTGATCAAACTAGTGAAACGTAACCAATTAAACAATTTACAAACATTTACAAACTAAATTGCAATTTATTTTATTTATTTGAGAAGCCATCAAACATTTTTGGTCAGCACAATAAAATCCACATGAAAAACACTTTATAAAATCGCAATCTTTTTTTTTATTTTTTGCTCTCTTGTTCATAATAAATGCATTCAACATTCGCAACACACCCGTAATCCTCCCGCCCACAAGTTCTAAAGCTTTTAGAGCAGGTGACAAGCCGTGCACACACACAGACACACACACCCGCCCGCTCCCGCTTGAGAGCCCCCTTTACACCACCCACGCCCAGCAAACGTAAAAATATTGAATGGGGAAAAAAATTCAGCATATTATTCTGACGTTTTTCTGTAAATGCTAAAAGTGTTGTGGGCATAGCATAAGAGCCTGTTTTGTGTATGTCAAGGACAAGGGGGCGTGGACGGGCGGGGGTGTATAAAAGACAAGCTCGTGTGTCGATTAAAGTTGAAAGTTCAAAAATGGCCAAAGGTTGATATTTAAATAACGATTGTTCTGCTTGAAATACTTTTGTGTCCGACGACAAACATTGTTTTAGCCTAGATGGCCATTATGTGATTATAGTTCTTACCCTTATTCACACACCCAAACACACACACACACATACACACACACACAGTTTGGCACGTAAACACATATTTCCCAGCCAAACGCACAGACACATTTTGGTCATAAAAGTTGACGCTTTGTGTTTGTGCCATTCACAGGCGAGTTTTTTTTGCTAAGTGTATTGAGGGGCGGGTTCATCCTTAAATTATGCAATATCTATGTTGTTTGTCATAGTTTTCATTCGTTTTGCTCGCTTTGCAGGTTGTCGGGCTTGGAGAATGGTCTGCTGGGGCTCAGTTCGCGCAATAATGCCGTTATGTGGTCTCGTTCCGTAACGGATATCGAGAATGTGGACATCGTCTGCTTTGGTCATTTGCTGTTTGAAATGTGCACCGGTCAGGAGATGACCACACCCAAACCGTCCATGCGGGTGCTCGAAATGGAGCTACAGCATTATCCACAAATCGGCCAGGTAACTCACACAATATACATATTATATATATATATATTATTATATATGTAATTCATTTACAGGTTCTGGAAATATTAGGCCTTATTTTTGAGCCGCCCAGCGGCGTTTGCCCCTCCGTCGAGGACCTAGTCCTATGCGATCTATTCCGCAGCATCGATTTGCGAGAGCTGCGTGGTCCGTGTTTCAGTGTAAGTACCACAAATATTAACATATAATATAATGATACTATATATATCAGAATATAGACAGTTGCGATAAATATAATAACTTTTTTATTTGATATTGCAGACAATCAAGCCGAGCCTTAGCCGTTCCACGCTAAATCTGCTGCATGCGGTAAAGAAACGGCAATGTGCCTCTCTGGGCAACTCCTTCAGTGAGGCAAGTTCACCCTGCACCCCGCCCTCGACGCCGCATGATCGACGCACTGGGTAAGTACGAACATATAAAAAAAACAATTAATCTTTAATTCTGTCACTGGCATAGCAATGCAACCATCACTCACACACATACTCACACATACTATCGCCCACACACTAGCAATTTCACACACGTTCAAATCTCTTCATAGAAACAAATTCACTCACCAAAAAAAAGAAAAGGCCGCCAGCAAATGATTATTGTATTATTTTCTGGTGCATATAGAAAATGTTGAATATTCTAATCTGTTCGAAATTTGGTCTAGTCTAGTCTGGGTTAGCATATAATAGTCCCTTATAAAAGTCAAGGACCAAAAATCAACAGTCATTTCAATCAGGATGCACTAACAAATTACATGTCTTTTAAACTGGAGGAATTTTTTAATTTTTGTTTAATGTTTTTTTTTTCAAATTATCGTTTTATTTGAAAAGAGACTTTTATGATTTTTTACTGTTGAAGAACTGAACATTATCACTTTTAAAATTTATTGACTCAGCTCGTGTACATTTCTAGAATGTTTAGTGTAGTGTTATTTAAAAACCAAAAATACAGGCTTTTAGTATTATACGGATGAAGAACGCGTTTATTTACTACGCTCCTGAACATTATTAAAGTGTTTAAAGATTTATTTCAGTAAAATTACATAACATAAAAAAGGAAGAATTTGAACAGATCTACTTTTAGATATAACATGACTAAATTGTAGATTTTTAGACTCTTTAAAGTTACTTTAAAAGGAGCGTAAAATACTAGTTAAAAGACTTCCCATTAAGTTTTTTCAGTTTAGACGAATAAATAACTCACTTTAGCCTGTGCCGTCACTGCATATAAAATTAAATATTTAAAATGAATGCCCTTTCTTAATGACTTCGCTCCTGAGTAAACTAACCGGTGCACTACGGACTAATGAAAAACAACACAGTATAACTCATACATAGACACACACACACATACAGAGTCACTCGCAAATACTGTGTGTAACGATAAATGAATGATGTGTTGAACACAGGTCAGAAAAGAACAGAAAAAACAGAGATGAACAAGCTAAATACTACTAAAACAAAAACACACTTACAAAAAGTGCCGTCATAAATTGTATGTGCGTATGTATGTGTGAATGTAAGTGTGCATTAGCATTTAAATGCGCATGTATGTGTGCCTCACCCATGCACCTGTCCGTTTTGTCTGCTGTCTGGGTTTATGTGTGTGTGTGCTTTTGCTGTGCGTGCCTGCGGTAATTATGGTAATGTTCTCTACCCGAGATCCAATGCGCTCACTCTCTCTTTCTCTCTCTCTCTCTTACGATGGAAATAATATAACCCCGCGCCCCGCTTCATGTGCAAATGTCAGCTGTCAGTATTAAGTGCTTGAGAATTATGCATACAACAGAGAAGAATGTAATTAAGTAATAAGAGGAAAGGACACCACAGGGAAAAGTGGAGAAGGGGTGAAAGTATGGAGAAGGGGAGTAGGAGGGAAAATGAGAGCAATGTAAAGGAGAGCAGATTGAAATTAAATTTTTGTTATGAAAAACTGAAAAGCACTTAATGCGCGAATTTAAATTGAAATCATATTAAAAAAAAGGCTTAATTTTAAAAATAATTTCAAATTATTTAAATTTAGATTTCTTACAAAAAAAAAATTTGATACTTAAATTTCTCGACATTTTGGAAAAAAAAACAAATTTTCAAGTTTTGATGCAGAATCCATATACATATATATATATTATATATAAATATAAATAAATAACGTAATTCGGAAATCTGATTTTTTAGCAAAGTTAAAAATGAATTTGAATATTAAAATGAAAATATAAAAAGAATTTAATTTAATTATTCAAAAAAAAATATAACTTTGATTTCTCAAAATTGTAATAAAGGCCTGAATAATGTTGGAATTACGATAGATATAGCAGCTTTAATAATTAATATTTTGAATGCAGAGTTAATTAATCTGGAAAATAAAATGACAAAATTCAAAACATTTTCGTTGCTCATGTATATTTTAAGCATATATTTCTCTCAGTGTGTAATCTATATATACATCTAATTTTTTTTGCTGCCTAAGAACGCATGTCTTTTATATAATTATATATATAACTCCTATAATTTATTATACATGTGTAAGTAGAGGAATTTTTCAACTAAAGTATTTTGTATGCCATGTTTACTCTCTCTTTCTCTCTCAACTACAACAAAAACAAAAAAATATAAAATAAACATCGTTAAACAATACTACTACTATACCCGTGTTTTAGTGTTGCGAAGCGAAGAACTATTCAAATGAACCAGTTGCCGTTACACAAGCCTCATCTATACATTATTGATACATACAGATCAGTCCTTGAATGTCTATCAACATTCGTTTTTGTTTATGTAACATACGTGTGTGTTTTATTTATGATTTACAAATTGTTGCATTTCTGCATTTGTTTATTTACATAACCCGTTCGAAAACTAACAACAACCAACAACAACAACAGTGTTCCGCCTCCTGCGCCCTATGAAGTCTTTCGTATGTACTAAAAACCAAACAAGCAAAAATACCAACAGAAAATACCAACAAAAATACCTGCAAACCAACCAAAAAAAAATGAGAGCTGCAACACAATGCATAAAAAAAAACTCACAAAAGATCACTCACAAAATACAAATTACAAACAGCTAAAAGAAAAGTGTAAAACTCTCAAATAAAATTAAAATTAATACCTGAATAAAACATATAAAACATTAAGAAAAAATATAAAAAATATCACAGCAGTTTTTTGTACTCAAATACTATTTTTTGTACCCTCAAAAAGCAAAAAAAAAAAATCGAATCCAAATATCCCAAAATATGGAAATGATTTTGTTGTTGTGTTTCCACAAAAAAAAAGTATATAAAAATAAAACGTGGTAAGTGGCAAATTTTTGTATGCTAAAACCACCAGCGACAAAATCCACCCCCACCCGTCACCTCACCCCACCCACTAAAACACAGCCCACTTTGATGCACAGCATTCAATCAAAATAAAACTTCGAGTTGGCATAAAAAAACTCAGAGACATACTTAAAAATCATTCACAAAAAATTAATTAAATAATAATAGAAAAACATTTTTGGTAAATATGTATTAGTTTTCTTCATGTGTATTCTGCTTGCCTTTGTTTTATCAAAAACTCGCTTAAGTAGTTTCTATCCATTTCTCCCTTTATCTACAGCTTTCATTTTTAATAACTTAAATTAAGTACGTTTGTATTTTATTATATTAGTTATTGCTTCAAATAATATATTGCATGATAATATCTTTTTTTGAATAGAAATATATATATATATAAAACAAAGTTGAAAAACCGGACATTTTTTTTAAGATTTGCCCTATTGCGTAAAAAGGCTCATGCTTTCACGAAGTGAATAGAAAAACTTTATGTTGTAATTTATAATTCTTTCCATTAAATCTATATATTCCTGTGCCACTGTATAAATATATATATATCTTTGTATCAATTTTTATCTCACAAAGATTTCAATATAAAAAAAATTTCCGAACAGAAAATTTTTATTAACTTTTGGCGTATTGGCTTTAATTAATATTTTATTTAAAAATAAATGCTTAACTCATCGCATTTCCCTTAAGTGACAGTAGATTTTTAAAAACAACTGTTAAGACTTACTTGTTGCAACTGCTGCCAATGGAAATCAATTAAATATTCATTGCCATGCAAATATTCGATATAAATATTTAAATACTTGACAATAATTGCACCATAATTTAAAAAAATGCCTTTAACACGAGAAAAGTTGAAAAAGTTAAGCTCAGACAAAATTAATATTAAAAAAATAAATTTTATGGTTGGCTAAAATATTAGATAAGAAAAGTCTGCATTGTTTTGCTATTAATCTAAGACTTGCGACAATATTGTTAGCCTTGTTGAGAAATAATTTAAATAGGTTAAAACATTGTCTAGCTAAAAGTAAATGTAAAAATAAAAGTAAAAGCAAAATACAACAAATCCCACATAATTGAAATTCTCTTATGTATTTACGTATTTCAAGGGAGAAACTGCACGTGCCTTTGCTAGAGAGCAAGTATTTATTCCAGCTTCAACTGCAGCACGTTGGCAGATGTCCATGCCCACTCACGCCCACAATCACTCTCTCACACCCAGTACACACACACTCATACACACACACAAACTCACACACATTGACACATTGATATCGTATTCATATTTTGTGACTGGCCTAAACAAAACACTCACTGCAAGCAAAGAGAAATTAGAAAAATAAACAATGGAATCAGATGCCATTCTCATCGTGACCTGAAATCCATACTTCCTACACTCAGAGAAAAAAAAGCGTCCTACATTTTAGAAAATCGCTTAAAAATCAAAAAAAATTTTTAAATCGACATTTCGTTTTTAAAAATTTGGTAAATAAATTAGAAGGCCTGCCCCAAATCGACAAACCGGTCGAAATATGCTGGTTTTTTTTTTGTATTTTAGACATTTTTACTATGATATAGAAATGCACTTCTAAAAAGAAGAAATTCAATGAAAACCGGAAAACTTTTTTTGTTTTAAAAATAATTTCTTTGAGCCTTTTGTATTATTAAAAAATGCTAAAAACTGTTGGATTTCGAGTAAATTAACTTGGCGATTTTCTAAAATGCAGATCTGCAGTTTTTTTTTGCTGAGTGTATGTCATGTATATTGCTGATACTGATTGTGTTGTTGTTTTTGTCGCCTTGCACAGCATCAGCCGCACAATGGACTCCTTTGACATATCCAGTGACTCCGAGGAGGCGCTGCTCGAGGAGATTGTGGTCGGCAGCAGCTGTCAACTGAGGAGTCTGCAGCGTTTGCAGCAGTATCAACACTGGTACTCCACACCTGGCTACGGCTACGGCTCCGCCTCTGCTCAGTATGAGCCAGAGGAGTCACCCATACACTACTGTGACCAGGCGGATGTGCCCGAGCAGCCCACAATACGCTGCAGTAGCAGCAGTCAAAGCAATTTAAATATAATCAATGATGAGGTTGAGGATCTACAGGAGCAAGAGGAGCATGAGCAGCCGGAGCCGGAGCAGCTGGAACGGGAGCGGGAGCAGGAGCTAGAGCAGCTGGATCACGGTGCCAGTGGTTCAAGTGGAGCCCAACGCTTACATGCCTCAACCACCAACAACACCGTCAATAGTTGCTCCTTCAATCACCAACTGACCGCCGACATGTGCAACTACAAAAACTCCAAGAGTCGCCGCCTGGAATACTCGCTCAAGTGCCTCAAATATGGACGCAGTAATCCCTCACAAGATTCAGCCTTTGGCTCTTTAACAGACAATGATTTGTCCATTGGTTCAACGGGCATACGTCCGAATAGTTTCCAATCCATATCTTCGCCCATCGATGAGGGCGTCGAGGATATTATTATAGCGACGACAACAGGTCCCAATGAGACCTGCTTGGAGCTGGCAACAATACCACGTAGCATGGTCTCCCAGGATTCGGCAATCTCCTCGCCCTGCCGCGAAAGTTCACCCAGCAATTTTTTGCACATCGATGATGCTGCGTCTGGAACAGGTTCAACTTCATCGGGATCTGGTTGCAACTCCCTGGGGCATATGCGACCCCAACACTTTCCCGTCTCTCTCTCCCCGAAGATACTCGTGACGGCCACAAGTAATTCTAGCAATTCCTCGCTGGCGTCCAGCACAAATGGACAGCAACAGCAACTCCAGCAGCAACCACAATTTGATCCGCCCAAAATCCTCGTCAACGATCAGAATTCTATATACACTACATCACCATCGAAGCGCTCCAGCATGATCGAAGTCTTCTCACAAAAATATAGGGTTAGCTCCTTTGAGGACATGTCCCCAAAGAGAACCAGTTCCACGGACAAGCATCATCTGAAGCACGTGAATCGTTTGGCTTTCCGTTCGCTGGAGGAGGAGCGACGCATAGATAATGCCTTTATGCCGATGTCGGATCGCACCCACTCCGATAATCGAGTCAATATGCAGAGCGAGAAATATAAAAAACTAACCCATGCGTCGTTTCGGATAAGCAAGACCCGCACACAGGATCAATCGCCCACCAACATGGAACTGCAACAGGGCACTGGCTGCAGCAGTTCCAGTCAAAAACAGACCCTCTGGCGCGATAGTAAGTTCTATCGCAAGAACCGCATAGCGAAGAGCAATGACTCCCTGCTGGAACAGTCGCCACATCTCAGCTCCAAGCCCAGCTCCAATCCCAGTTCAAATCCCAGCTCAACTCGTCTCTCCCCCAACAGTCGTCGTTCCCTCAGCGGCAGCCAGCAGATGTTGAGTGTAACAACGAGCTTTTGCGGTACGGCTACGGGATCTTCTCGCCGGTACTGCAGCTCAAAAAGCGAGGATCTGGGGGAAAGTTCGGATTATTTGCGGGTGATGGATGCACGTAAGTCTTATTCGGAACGGCATCTGGTGCGACTCAAGCAGACGGCAATTAATAATACGCATAGCGGGAGTGAGGATGAGATATCCTTCAGCGAGGACAATAATGCGAGGTCGAGGAGCAATCATCATCGGAAGACGACCAATCTAAAGAGCACATCTCTGGCCATGCTCGATGGCTCAACGAATTTATGCAATCCAAATCGAGTCTCCGCCCAAGCTTCAAAAACAACAACTGCCAACAACTATTGCAACCCATCCAAATCCCTCGATCAGGCACTTAACACGACCAGCACGAGAAGCACGAGAACAACAAGGAGCACGACCAGCACGAGCAGCAGCAATAATAACAGCTCCTTGGATGAATCATCGCCATCGCGGCGCACATTGAGTGGCATTGAATTGTCCCGCATCTTTGTCATGGACATGGAGAAGGCATCGGCGGCAACAGGTGCAACAGCGGGAGCTGGGGGAAGCACCGAGGAGAAGACGCCACTCCTCGACAGCGTCGAAATGTCACCAATAAGTCCAACCGAACCGCAATCGGAGCTTGACAAGCTTTAAGCGAACACAAACAGACAAGGAAATACATAGGAATACTCGCTTTAAGCAGCCCAAACTTCGGCTCACCACAATCGGAGCTCGATAAGCTTTAAGCCCTATTTTCAGATCGACAAAAAATACTCGATAGTCGATATGTATTATATTAAAAACAATGGCCGAACTGAATTAATAATGTTAAGCCACTGTTAAGTCAATGAGAGTTTTCTGTTAACACATTGTTAACGACTGTGTCAAAAGATCATAATTAATACATTTTAAAAGCAAAGTAAGTTGTGAAAAAAGAAAAATAGATTCAAATATCTGAAACATCAAGAAATAAGTGTACTTACAAGTGCTGCAGAGGCGATGAATAATTTAATTCATTTTTGGCACTGACCAGAGATTTTTGTTTACTGTTATTTAAAATTAATGCAATATAGTACAGTTTAGTGAGACGATTTTTTTGTATCTGAAAACAGGGTTTGAAGCTTGTGTGTTGGATGGGCCTAAAGCTAACGAGCACACAGAAACGTTTTAAGTAGCCGATATGCAAAGCATGTGATAAAAATATATGAATGAATGTATGTATTAATGTATGTCTGTACTTATGTGAGTTATGTGCTGAAAATCGAAAAGAATGACAGCATTAAATAATTGAGTTTTGCACAGATAAGCGGGTTAACAAAAAAGAATTGAGAGTTATTATGCCGGAATACCGTTTAGATTTTAAGCATTTACATTTGCGCACTGAACTGAAATGTGTTTACAGTGGAAATGATACATGATAATCTGATTGTCTCTTTCTCACTTTGAGCTTCGTTGCGCTTTTTGCAGTGCTTTGTCCAACACTGTATAGCAACAAATTCTTCGGAGTCATTTTCAACACAACAACAATAACAACAGAGAAACACATTTATCGATCACAAAATCAAGAACAACAACAAACACACAAAAGCTTTCTTCTGGTAACAATAATAGTTTCTTTATATATTGTATTGTATTTTACGCTTATTGTGTATCCACTGTACAAGCGCTTTTACAGCAATTAAATCTCTACCGATGCTTTTCAACACTCTAGACTGCTAAGCAAACAAAATAAATATATTGAAAAGCAATTTTAGCAAATAATTTTTTTGCAAAAAAATTAAAGTTTTCGAACTCGAAATTATACACATAAATTGTAGCTAAGACTTAAGCTTCGAAGCGAGTATTGAAAATATTTTATTGTAGCTTAAAATCATTTAAGACCCCAACAAATAGAACAATATATATACACCTAAACAAATAATAATATTCAAATTGGGTCACGTTTTAAATACAAAATATAAGAATATGTAAATTTAGAGATTAACACGCCAAACAAAAAACAAAAATACCTACTTAAATTTAATAATTATATAGATTAATAAAAAATAACAACTAAATGCAATTTAGTAAAAAACGAATAGAAAATTATAATTCAAATGTATTTAGCAGGGGCTTTATTTTTGGTTTCTAAGGAATGAAAGAAATTAAATCACATGCAGAGCAGAGGATCGACGGATTGTATACGAATACAGAAAGTAATCAAAACACAAAAGTTCAAACAAAAAATATTACAAGAAAAATAAAAATGTTCAATATCTACATGTTTATGTTATGTTTATTGAAAAACAGCAAACCAAACAAAGAAACAAAAATCAATTTACAGCAATAAATATTAAGTCAATGATACACTGTTAAAAAATGTAACGCAATTCGGGACAAGAAAATATATAGCTCGTGCATTATCCGAAATATACGAATGATAACGAAAAATACAATAAGAAAATGCAATCAAATTTACAAAACTTACATAATTATATATATAGATATATCACATAAAGCACACAATGGCAAACAAAGTAAAGAAAAATAACAAAATGTACAATATGTACGAGAAGGAACATATTAATATACTATAGAAAGAAATACATTTAGAAGCACGTACCTAGCGAGAAGCACTTTCATGGAAAGAGTCCCCATAATACCCAGATAAAATAGTAAGTTAAATCTTGAACAGTGCACAGAGTTCCACATAAATACAACAGTCGCTTTTAGTTATAAAAATACTCAAAAAAAAATATATATATGTAGAAAATTACTTTTTCATCTCAAATTGTACTGTATTACAGAGCTTGTGTACATTTATTTGTTAAGTATTTCATAGTTGAATTCTATCTGTGTAACAAATTATTGCCTCAGTTCTTAGGCCAGTAAAAGGCACAAGTCGAGAAAAATAATCGCGCCCGCCTAATCCCCTCAAAAATCAATTTTAAAAGCTAACAATATTAACTTACTTATAGAATCGGTGATATTAAGTGAATATTTTTATGATTTTAAACATTTGAAATAAAGTACTTAAGTCTAGTAATTCAAAATAACTTTGCTTCTTTTATTGTGTATCTTTGTACGTTTGAATTTATCGTGCATTTTACTGACACACTTTATAGACATATCGATAAGCATTCGCAGCTCCTGTTCGTCTTCGATTATTTTGGCCTTTTACAGCAGTGTTGTGCATCTTTTCCTAACATATCGATTATTGGTGGCAGTAGCTGTTTGTATTTAGTCATTTAAACAGCACTACTTTTCAAGTAATCGATTAATAGACGCAGCAACAGCTGTTCACACTCGATTATTTGCAAGTAAACAAATAAAATTGCGGCAAATGCCTGAAAAATGTTAACGTTAAAGCCAAAATTCCTAAAGCCCGAAACAGACGATGCCATCACCGATTGCGGCCACGAGGAAGCTCCGGCAACCTCATTTGTCTTCAATACGAATCATAATTTGGGTTTGCAGGAGCAGCGCGAACGTTTGCCAATTCGCAAATATCGTGACCAAATCCTGTACTGCCTAGAACATCACCAGGTGCTCATCTTGGTGGGTGAAACCGGTAGTGGAAAGAGCACACAAGTGCCACAATATCTCTACGAATGGGGTTGGCACACGAAGGGAATGATTGGGATTACGGAACCCCGTCGTGTGGCAACTTTGACGTTGGCAAATCGCGTGGCGGAGGAAAGAGGAGAGTTGACTGGTGCCACAGTTGGTTACGTGGTGCGTTTTATGGAGCGCATCTCGGCGGAGACACACATTAAATTCATGACGGAGGGCATATTGTTGAGAGAACTTTTGGCAGATCCTCTGCTGACCCAATACGGCGTCATTATTGTGGACGAGGCGCATGAGCGGAATATGCTCACCGATCTCCTGCTAGGTCTGCTCAAGAAAATACTACGCAAGCGGAGCAACCTCAAATTAATAATCTCCTCGGCCACCATTGATGCCAGCTTCTTTGCCGAGTTCTTTAGCTGGCCGGGAGCGGATCAGCCCATTAGCATCAAGCTCACCATCGAGGGACGCATGCATGAAGTGAACCATTACTACCTCAATGAACCCTGTGCGGATTATGTGCGTGAAACGGTGGAGACAGCATGGAAACTGCATCAGCGGGAGCCACCCGGCGACATTCTCGCCTTTCTAACCGGTCAGGATGAAGTGCTGGAGGCTCGTGATTTACTCCAGGAATATATAGCCAGCACTGAAACTGCTAATCTCAAAGTGCTGCCCATGTATGGCAGCATGTCCAGCGCTGATCAACTATCTGTCTTTTTTACGCCGCCAAAAGGCGTGCGAAAAGTTGTGCTAGCCACAAATATAGCGGAGACATCGTTAACCATACCGGGCATAGTCTATGTCATCGATTCCGGCTATGTCAAGCTGAAGTGCTTTAACCCCAGCACCTGCAGCGATAGTCTCGTCATTGTCCCAGTGAGCAGGGCATCAGCTATACAGCGAGCCGGGCGAGCGGGTCGCATGCGTCCAGGAAAGATCTTCCATCTGTACACCAGGAAGGACTACGATGCACTTGCTCCACGCCAGCCACCCGAGTTGCGTCGCAGCGAACTGAGCGCCGCTGTGCTCCAACTGAAGGCGCTTGGTATTAGAAATATTTTACGCTTTGATTTCCCTTCTCCTCCACCGGCAAAGAATATGTTGGCGGCACTGGAGGTGCTCTATGCCTTGGACGCCTTGGATGTGCAAGGTGAGCTGACGCAGCCAGTGGGTTATCTGCTGGCCGAGCTGCCCTTTAGCGCCATGCTCTCCAAGATGTTGTTTGTCTCTGGGCAGCTGGGCTGTGCGGAGGAGATCATCACCATAATTGCCATGCTGCAGGTGCAATCTGTGTTTTCTCGGCCAGCTTCGGCGGCGGCACAGCAAATGGGACGCATTGCGCATCGGCATTTTGAGGTGGCCGAAGGAGATCTGGTGACGCTGCTCAACGTGCACAGCGCCTTCGTGGAGGCAGGCATGACGAAGGAGTTCTGTGGCCAATATTACCTCATCTATCGCAATCTGAAGCGCGCCTGCGAACTGCGAGAGCAACTCTTGAATCTTATCCGTAGAAAGTATGGCATTGCCATTTTCTCGTGCAAAGGGGATGTGGAGTTGTTGTGCAAGTGCATCACGGCGGGCTTCTTCACCCAGGTGGCATATCTGCATCACTCGGGAGTCTATCGACAGATTAGCAGCGGAGTTGAACTCGCCATTCATCCAAACTCCACACTTTATACGCTGCCAGCGGCGAAATATGTCGTCTACGGGGAATTGCTGCAGACGACGAAACTCTTCATGAACCAGGTGACGGTGATCAAGCAGGAGTGGCTCACCGAACTGGCGCCACACTACTATCAGCAGACAACAGTGCGGGATTAGTAGGTAATCGAAAAGAGCAGGAAGGAGACGAATATCCTGAATAGTTCATTTCAACCAGATAATTGATCTTGTTTTTTTTTTAATAATATTGTCTAAAATTGATGTAGAATTGTGATCCAAAAATATGTTGCTATTTTCTCATGTTAGAAAAATGAGGAGCAATCCAAAATAAATTAAACAACAATTTTAAATACAACTGCAACATTTAATGCATCTCTAAGAACTATTATTATTATTATTATCATCATTATAGATTAAAGGACTACTCTGCTAGCCGGCGGCGACTCGACCACGTCCCTGGAACATCATCATGGACTCCGGGCCACGAACAACGCGCGACATCAGCTCCCAGCACACTTTGGCCGGCAACAAGCTGCAAGCAAAAATTAATTTAAAATTGTAAACTGACTAAAACTAAGACTAAAACATACCATTTAAGCGGAGTCAGCATACGGATGGAGTTGGGCAGAACGCACCAGATCTCATTGCGGCGGACAGCGCCGACGATGCGATCCGCAACATATTGCGGCTCCAGCATGGGCAACATGCGTGGCTTGACGCCAGCAAACATGCCCGTATTAATGTAATATGGACAAATCAGACTCATCTGGATGCGATCATAGCCGTGGGCCTTAAGATCCGTCAACAGGCTCTCATGGAAACCGATGCAGGCATATTTGGTGGCAGCATAATCACTGCAGCCATAAGTGCCCAACATGCCCGTCACAGAGCCAACGGTGACAATGTGTCCACGATTGTGACGCATCATGTGGGGCAGGAAAGCCTTCACAGTCCAATAATGTGAGATGATGTTAATGTTGTAGGTGTTTTGGATAACCCGATCGTGGAGCTCCCAGAATGGTTTGCAGCACACAATGCCCGCATTGTTGATCAATATATCCACATGACCCACATCCTCGGTGATTTGCGCGGCACGCTGATATACCTGCTCCCGATCCGATATATCTACCACATAACCCTTGCAATTGTTGTAGCCATGCCGCGCCAGCAGATCCACAGTCGTCTTGATGGCTGAGCGAGAAGAAGAGTGTTAATTATTACACTTGGCCAATAACAATGTGAGACACAACTTTCTCCAACAAATTAGGGTTCCTTAACCCGGCAGCTGCTAATTAGTAAAGCTTACGTGCCGCAATCACTTAGCCACGCAGCGTTAATTAACTCTTCAAAAAGTAAAGCGGAACCCACCTTCTTGATTGATGTCCCAGATGACGATACGTGCATCGAGCCGAGCAAAGTTGAGCGCTATCAAACGACCCACTCCGCCACCTCCACCTGTGATGAGCACGACCTGCCCAGAGACATTCTGCATAAGAAAGATAATTGCATTGTTATTGAAAGTGAAATCGAATTCGAATTCGAATTAACAGTCTAGATTTCCACATGCCAAATTAGGGTTTAATCTA
Organism: Drosophila multiciliata; assembly: GCA_037043605.1. NCBI lineage: Eukaryota > Metazoa > Arthropoda > Insecta > Diptera > Drosophilidae > Drosophila > Drosophila multiciliata. The sequence goes on along the minus strand of JBAMBF010000103.1, from coordinate 17,966,409 downwards.
AGTTGTATTATCTTGTAAAAATATAGATATAAATTTATAATAAACTAGACAAATAAGTGGATTCTTTTTTTAATATAAATACAACTATTTATATTTTACATGGTTTTTAAAAAATATAGCCATGGAGTAAGAAAAATAAAAACTTACAATTTTTTTAAACTTATAAAATTACATTCTGCATAAAAATATATTAAAAGTGAAATATAATTAAATTCATAGATTTCGACATACAATTTTATTTATTTAGTAAGGTTTAATGTAACCTGTAAAATCAACTATAAGCAAAATATGTTTGTTATTGTTAAAACAAACTACTTTTATGTAAAATCTAGTATAAATATAGATAGTAAAAATATAGCTATCAACTTATCATAAGCTAGACACACAATTGCAAAATGTTTAACATTTAAATACAAATATTAATGCTAATTTATTATTATATTTTTGTTGCATGAATGTGACAATATCGAAAATGTTTGATACGAGACAAGCGAATTGAATTTTTAATGGCTGGTTAACCAAGCAAGCAGCGCAGATTGCAACACAAAGATGTCCAACTTTTTGCATTTAGTTGCGGCTTGGATTATTTTAATACCCTTCATTAAAAATGGGTAAAAGGGGTATAATGGTTTTGGCAAATGTATGTAACAGCCAGAAGGGAGCGTCTCCGACCCCATAAAGCATATATATTTTCTTCATCAGGATCAACAGCCGAATCGATATAGCCATATCCGTCGTGCTGTATGATCAACTGCTCAAATTGTATTAATATCGGATAAGAAACGCCAAAGTTATAGTCAGAAATATATTCTCATATTGATTTTCATTTCTACCAACAAACATAAGAATTTTTTTTTGCATTAATGTACGAGCGCATGTGTGAGAAAGAGATAGCATGATTATCGACGCGAGAATCAATGCGTTTTTGTATGTGCATTCTAAAGAACTCGGTTGACTAAGATTTCGTGTATGTATGTATGTATGCATATACAAGTGTTTCTAGCCAGCCAATCAGGGATCAGTTCGTGCTTGTAAATAAAAATATGCCTTCATTAATTTGTTGTTTGAGTGCCTGTGTTTGCTATATCAAGTTAGTTAGCCTGCATCTGAGAATATATATAACAGCTGTTTTTAGGGTATATCTTATTCGAAATAACCCGACTACATCATTTTTACTTGTTTTTCTTTACATGTGTGCAAAAAATTCAATCAGGTTTCATTGAGCGCTATTGGTTTTCCTATGTTATCTGTCTGTTTGCAAGACCCTCAATATTATTTTTATTTTGATACTCTTTTCACAGTGTGTTTTTATTATTTCTTATGATTTTTCCTTTGTGCTTTTGGAGTTAGCATGAAGCGTGTAATTTTAGTTTCTTGCACTAGCAACGACAACAAACACAATGACTAAGCAATTGCGAATAGAGCAAACCATTGTCGAAAATATCTGCAAGAAAAGCGCTTCCTTTACACTTAGAAAAAAACACCGTTTAAATTTAAGTATATTTGGAAACCAGCGTTAGTACTAATTTTTATTTAAGTGTGATTTGGAATTAAGAGCGTTTTTTTAATCTTCATGTCGATTTTTTCTGAGCTTACCTTAGTCATAGGATATTTAAATTGTAAATTATACAGTTAGTTTGGCTTGTTTGTTATATAAACAAAATTCATTTCAATGTCAAACGCTCTATTGAAAACAAAAGCACCAATAAATAAGCGAAAAGCTTAAACAATCCAATAAATATTTGTCACAGACTCTGGTAGCAAATGAGGAGTGGGCACTCACATGTATTATAAGTGACGTCCACGAAAATGCAAAAAAATAAATAAAGGCCCAAAGACAATACAGAAAACTGTGCAAATAAATAAAGAGGAGTTCATTCATGTGCTAAGAAAACAAATAAAACTAAAAAAAACCATTAAAACCAATTAACAAAAAATATGCCAGCGTGTGAATATTGCTTTTATTTGTGCTTCTTCAAATATTGACAGCAATCCACTGGGGCATTTATGATGGTCAAAACAACGCCTCCGTTTTGTTGAAGATCTTGTCCAAATTGAATTTACTACTGTTGTCAATGAAACGCGAAATCAAAATAAATTCGAAAGTTTTTACGGTCCAATAAAACTGATTGCATGCAATTTTGATGGATTATGCCAAAAGACGGTAGAAATATTGAATAATAATAAAAATACAACAAGATACACGAATTTTTTATTTATAAAAAAAAGTGAGGTAAATTTCTTCTTCTTTAAAGAAAACTTTAAATGTGATCATGCAATTTCGAAATAATTGTTTATTAATAATGAAAAGTATAAGCAATAATAAAAAATCACTTAACCCACATTAAAAGCATTTCGCACTATTTCGCTCTTTAATAAGTTTTAATGATGTATTTGTTTAATACAAAAAAAAAGAGAAATACGCCAAACAATTTGTAATTTATGGAAGCCAAAACACTAACTTATGTTATGAATAGAAATTGTGAACTCATTTGAGATGAGTCACAATTTAAATGTGTTAGGTTAACAAAGTCAAAAGACAGAGCAGTCATGATCTCAAAACTAAGTCAAACCGAATGCAAATTTCGACAGAGACTTTATCTTGTCTTTTGATTTCATAATTTGATTAGCATTTTTACTTACCTTCAACTTTCTAAAGCGCTCCGGCAATATTGTATAATATATTGATTCCAAAATGTAGAATATCGATTTTAATATGAACACTACTAAATCCATAAAAAAATGATAGAAAGCCGCCAATGGCTTATCCATATGCAACAAGCCAGGGGGCGTGGCAGTGTTGATCATATTGTATACAATTTGCAAAAACCGAGATAATGATCGATGGGAATTATGAACTTTAAGGCACAGTCTTTGAGGCCTTGTAATTATTCAAAATAAAATGCGTAATTCGTTGCCAGACACGTGCGGGGAGCAGTTTAAACTTGGTATGCGAATTCAAGACACACACAATACACAACTCTTTGTCATATATGTATACAATTATATATACATATATTTATATATATATGTATATATTTTTTTTATGAAGCACTTTGCATGCTAATGTTCGTGCATTGGGAGATAGTCAAATGAACCATGCAACATGAATTCAAATTAAATTTCTCTATGTGAATGTTTATGTTTTTCTTTTCCTTGCTTTTTTCTTTGATTCGCAGTTCGTTTGTGTTTAATGTTTTTTACTGTTTTTTTTTATTACTATTTTATATCTTTAACTAATAGCAGCCGCGTCGTCCGCTCACGTTGAACTCTAGATACGAACTGAAACCTACAGTCTTCCGTTTGGAATCTTGTCTCTCTTGCCTGTCTTTTTCTATTTTTTTATTTTTATTCGTAGGCCTCTTTGGAGATCTGTTACAAGAGTCACACAACAGTGGAATCGTGATCGCTGCAAAAAATAATAAAAAGAAGAAACATCAACAACAACAACAACAAACTGCATATCTATTATTACTTTCTTTTGCCCAGCTCGCTGCTGGCTTTGGCCAGCTGCTTTTTGCTTTTGGTTACTCAGTTAGCAAAATTGTGTGCAGAACCTGTTTGGTTTGGTTTATTATGTCACTCGTGTATTCTTTCAATAAAAACTCAAATTAGTCAAGATTTATGCAAAAGAGAGTTAATAGGAGAATTCAATTCCTATTTTTGCAGTTTTTCTTAGAATTTAAGGAGAGTGCTCGAACAGAGTTTTTAACTTTAAAATAAATTAACTAAATTTACTTGCATTGATTTGTACTACAAATTCAAGCATACTTTTGAACATGCAGATAAAGTAGTTGAAGTTGAAGTGCGCGGTTCAAATGCTACAATTTGCAAATATATATAGCTCTGGTACAAATTTTTCCAATTTCCAATTATTATATTTTTTACAAATTGCAACTGCCTTTAAATAAAAACTTTTATAAAAATACGCAGACTGCTTCTGTAATAAAAATAAAAGCATACTTTTAGGCATAGCCTTAAATTGTGTTAAGTATATCTGCTGGTAATGCGCAGTTCAAATGCCACAATTTGCAAATACTTAAAAAAAACCTTTGACATTATTATTAAGTTTTAAATATTTTTAAAAATTTTATGCACTATTCATTTTTGTTTATTATTTATTGCAATAACCTCAAAATGTTATTAATAAAAACATTCAGTCTGCTTTTCAGCTGGCGCAACGAAAGAAAAAACAACCCCCGTTTCGACGCTGTAGTCGATGTTGGTGCGTTGCGTTACAATTCCCAACTGCTGATTCGGCGCATGTCACGTATAAATAGCAGCAACGCTGCATGGTACGTTGGAAGTGTCTTCTGTGATTGTTCTCTGTGCATTGATCGATATATAGATATGCCATCTGTTTATCAGATCTGCTCAGTGCCGACCCTCCGTCACACTTTGTTTCCCAGTAATTCTGCCTGGCATTGCTGTGGCAACAGGTTTCGATTGGCTTTCCGCTGCCTTTGCTACCGACGACGGGTCGAATAGCAACAGACGCACGGTTAACGCATCTGCATCCACCCCACCGCCCAACCTCTGCCTCTCGCGTATCTCAGTCTTCGATGATTGGGGTGCGTAGTATTGGTAACGGGTTGGGCGGGGGGCCGCTAGTGCTTGAAGCCAACAACAGTTGCCCAAGTCAGCCATTTTCAAAATTTCTTGGTTAAGTAACTTTGTAGCTTAGCTTCGGATTTTCGTAATAAATTTGCTGTTCAGAACACTTCCATGTACGCGGCATTGTCGAGCAATTTGCCCATTCTTTTGCTAAAATATATAAAAAAAAAAATACTGATAGATATTAATTTTACATTTTGATACACTAGGAAAAATGTTTTAATTAGCTTTACTTTACTCACCTTATTTATAAAACTCGCATCTTTTTCAAAACTATATTCTCTTTCTTCCCACAGGTATATAAAGTAAATTGTGCTATGGCTTCTAGAAATATTTTCTAATTATTTTATTATTACAATATAAGATTTGTAAAAGAAAAAAAGAGAAATACGCTGTGACATTAATTTCTACTCTTGATAGGGTAAGTGAATTTATTGTGTGTTAAGTTTGCTAATTCTTGGGCGTGGAGCAACCATTTCGCAACGACTTGTTGGGCAACAGGACACCGAAGAATAACGAAGCAGCACTCGAAATAATATAATAGACTTTAGAAAACATTTGACCAAACCGAATCTGTTTTGTCATCGACACCAAGGAGCCCCTCTCCCGAGGCTGAATATGGGAACTATGGGAAGTGACACGAGGGGTCCTATTAATATTATTATTGGTATTAAGATTTCCGTGCTGTCCCCTGCACACCAGACTCTGCTCATCGAGTCCAATAAATTGCCTGAAATACGTTGAGAAACTAAATACCCATAAATACAGTTAAGGAGTAGAAACCCTGTTACCTATATGGTCCCTGATTCCTTCTCAGCTGCTGCTCGAGTCTCTCGATTGTGGATCGCATTTTACGCATTTCCCCATTATTCTCCGCCAGCTCCAGCAGATAGGCGTCTTTCATTTTCTTGTAGCTGTTCCCCAAATACCGCATTTCATTTACCTCCAGCAGCAATTGCTGCTTCTCCTCAATTAGCTGCTGCACTTTTGCCTCCTCCTGAGAGAGTTGCAACATCAGCTGTCGCTGCTTCTGTTGAGCTGTTAGCAAATCGTCTGCCGTTTGATTTGTCAGCTTTTGCAACTCCACAAACTGCAAGCAGACCTCAAAAATGTGGATTGGAACGGTAAAAATACAGCCCAGAATTTTAGAAAGCCACCAATACTAACTCAACCTTTTTTTTGAGAATATATTTCTAATTAGAAATGGTTTTTTATAAATACTAGTTTTCAAGGCGATTTTTTAAAATTCAGCGTGATTTTGTTTTTGCTTTTTAAAGCAATCAAACTGACCTCATTTGTCAAGGTCCTTAAATCGCTTTTCAGCAGCTCCTTTTCGGTGTTCAGTCTGAGCACAGAATTGGTCAAGAGCTCGCAGGAGGAGCGCACCTGGCTGACGCTCAAAGTGGAGCGATTCAGCTGCAACTGGAGTTCCGAACAGCGTTTCTGCTCACAGCGCATCATAGTTTCGGAGACATGCAGATCATTCTGGCATGACACGCTCTTAGGGTGGAGAAGCAGAGGAGGAGGGGTCATCTTTATGAGAGGATCATATCTCTCGTTCTATTACTCACTTTCAACTGCAGTTTTTCGACGACCTTTTGCAGTCGTCTGACATCGGCGCCTCTTTGCTGCCAGGCGTGTAACATGTCCGAGGTGAACACCACCATGTCCTCACCCGGTGTCCTTTCCAATGGTGCTATCAGATTACTCAAAGCTGTAGTCAGTCCTTCGGGCTCTTCGTCATTCTTCTCCATGGGGAAATACTTTCGATAATTTAAGTATATATAAAAATATATGTATGGGTATTTGTGCAATTGAAAAATTTGTGGAATTTTGTAAAATCTGTCTGTTTTTTTTTTGTTCTGAGAAGTTTTAGGCAATGTTGACTAAGGCAATATTCAAAATGGCCAGGAATATTGTTTAAATCGATTTAATAACAGAGATATATCACAAATATTGATATGAATAGGTAATTGCTTCAGCTGCTCTGCAGTTCTGTATTTCACAAGAAATTCGACGAATTGACGAAAGTCCTTGCAGTTTTTCAATAGAAATTTGCACGCACACTTTTCGAAGTAGGTGCAAATGTGAGGAAGGATGGGGGGTGTATTTGGTGGAGATTAAGGTCTACAAGGCCGAGTGATAGGTTAGCAACGAAAACCGAATGATTTCAAGGTAGTTGTAGAAATGTTGATGTGGTCTTAGTGGGTGTTTAATATTATGGAGAATCTGTGACATATACAACCAAAGACTAGATAATTGGATAGATAGATAAATGAAAGGTAAATCAAAGATAGATTAATAGAAAGATAGATAAGTAGGTTAGAAGTCCTGGCTCAATATTTGCCATTTAATCGCTCAAAGCTCTATTTAATACAATCCAAAAAGTTACGCTACTTTTTTTCAGCATGCAAATGATTTATTAAAAAAAAACAAATTGCTAAAAATTAAATTTAAATGTGTTCGAATTTAAATATTTGAATGAAAATTGCTTTTGCGATTTTATTCAATTGAGGAGGGTAAAAACATTACAAGGTCCTTCACCGAAACTTAAAGTTCGCATTAGCACGAACTTTGTATGGTTAGTTGCCCCAGTCGAACACTTTCAAGGACACGTCGCATAGGAAGTTCAAAGCGCTTAAGGACGACAACAAAAACTATGTCGGAAAATCAATATATGGTGTATACAAACAGCGGATTAATTTCTTATATACCTGAACACGTGTCGGATATTCTGGGGGGCAATCAGGCCCAAGCCCATTAGAACCCAGACACATCCCACTTCGTGGAAAACCAAGTCGCTAGGTAAACATTGGACAAGTATCGCGTGATTTTACCGACAGACCTTTTCTGATTGGCCGTTTGCTGTTGGTAGTTGGCTGTTGGCTGTTGCCTCTTGGTGTTGCAATTACACTTAGCTGAATTTAAACTACTTTATAGAAACTCACTTCATAATAACAAAAAAATATTTGTCAAAATATATATGATTTTGGGCTAGCCTTTGGAATTTGTAGAAAAATGTGTTCTATTCAGAAGTTGTTGATAAAAACGAAGAGGAACATTATTTACACTCTAATTTTGTTCAACTGTAGACTGTGGAATGGGGCATTTGTTTGATCAATGTCTGGTACAGTCCATTATTTTATTGTTCTTGGTTTCACTGGAATTTCTTCTGTTTCGTTTTATTTGTTATTTGTTGTGAAACTTTAATACGGCACATGGATTGACATAATTTCTATATATTGCGTGGATTAAGTCATAGGCGATTTTGTAGATGAAATTTGAATACGCGATCCAAAAGAGAGACTATTGCACGACTCGCGTGACAATTGAGTGTTTTTTTTTCGTTGTTTTTAATTTTTTTTATCTGATAAGCGTTGCTTAAACTAAGAAATTTCTTGAGTGTGTTGGGGCAAATTCTTTACACGCTGCAGATTACTCTAGAACAAATTTTTTAAGGCGCCAATAAATTTACATTCAAAGATATCAAAAATATTACCCAAATAATTGAAAGTTTACTTTTAATTATTCCTAAAGCGGAATTGATAGAAATAAATTAGCCTTTAAAGCAGGAAAATATGTTTTGTAAAAAGAAAATAAACCAAATTATAATAAATTGAATCTTTTTATGGCGCCAATAAATTAAAACCGCTGAATGAATCAGCAGCCAAGAATTATAAACTAATATCAGCATCCTGAATGTCAAAGTTCAGGCTAGAGAAAGTGAAAGTTAATTTTCACATGCAGCTTGTGAGTCATTTGGAGTTAAATGCCACAACAAATGCCGCCGCATGATGATATCCTTTTTCCAGGAATCACGCGCTGAATCAGTCGCTGCTCTGTCGCCGCAGACAAACTAGCGACAACGTGCACCCACAGCCACCCACAACACAAAATATTTCCATTCATTAAAGCTTTGTGGGGGGTAAAGAGCTTTTGCTGCTGCTGCTGCCTTTTTCTTTGCTGACTCATCTTTAACTGACACTGTAAGAAATTTAATTGTTAGTTTTGCAAGCGCAGACGTCAACATAGCTCTGCTCATCTCAGCTGAAGCTTATGACGACTTGTACGTTGCCTTCTCTCATTGGCGCTCTCTCTGGCGCGCTCTCCATTTTTAGTTCGCTTTCTCAGCTGTCTGCTGCTCTCTCACTTAAGCCGAGCTTGCACCTGTTTTTGTTGTTATTGCTGTTGACTGGTGCGTCTGCGTCATGTGTTGTTTTCGTCTTGTTCTTTGTTTTTTTTTCTCATTTGTAAAAAAGCTTTCGGCTTTGGCGGTATTTTGAAATGGCGTCTGCGCGATTAGTCTTCATTACGCTGGCGTCGTGATCGGTTTAGCTCGTAGCGTCGCTTAAAAACTCATCTTTTTCTTAACGTCGCGCGCGCATGTGCTTAAAGCTCCCAACACGCTCTCCCTCTCTCAGTATCAGTTTAACTGTTCATGTGTATGTGTCTCTCCCTCGCACTTGTTAAGAAAAGCTGTGCACGCCAAGTGTAGACAAATTGTAGATAAAGAAAAAACAAAAAATAATACATAAAATGAAAACGTGCAAACACAAAAAAAACTACTGTCAAAGTTTCACTTGCCAGGTTTAGCAAGTGTAGACGACATATTAATAATAAAAATAAAAAATATTTTATTAAATAATAACAAAACTTTTAAACAATAAATCATTAGAATTTGGTTTTTTTACGATTAGAGTACGAAAGATTCAAAAAGCTTCTTCAGCAATAACAAAAAGTGCAAGACACACAAGCGCACACATGCAAATTAAATCCGCCCGGCTGTTGGTGATGATGATCATCATCATGATGATCGCATCAGCATTAAAGCCCGGAATTCCCCATAAGAAGAACGACGTCATGACAAAAGCGCGCGCGTCTCTTTCGCTCACTCTTTATCTATAATTATTTCTCCTCTGGTCACACTCTCTCGCGCTCTCTCGCTCTCGCTTTCGTTTCTTGACGTTTCTCATTTGTTGTTGTTGTTGTTGCTCTTCTTCTTTCTTTCTCACTCTTTTTATATTTTGCTTTATTATCACACATTTAAAATTATTTTATCTTCTTTTTTGCGCACATTTTTTTAATAAGCCAAGAAAATTATTTATATTAAAAATAAGTTCATTAATTTAGCGAACCTGTTTTTTTAATGAATTAAGAGCAAATTTATTAAATAGTGCTATTATCTATAAATAAATTGTAATCATGTACTTATAAAACGGCACTTCCAAAAATTATCTCCAAAAGTGATTTTAATTCCAGACATTCCAGCATTGGAAAGCTAACAAAAAAAAAACAAATTCAAACACTCGATGCATTTTAAGTTGTCATCAAAATCACATTGCTTGAGGTGAGTACAAAAACAAGTTCAATACACACACACATACATGTGAGCTTTGAGCTTTTGATTGAAAGAGTTTTATGATTGCTGCATGACTTGAAAATCCTTCAGTTTAATTGATTATTGCTGATTAAGTGAACGTATCATATTTAAAATTATTATTTGTTTAAAATGTCTTAATTCAATTTAAGGCATTAGTTTCATTTTATTAAATTATTATCGACTTATATCACATATTATTTATTAATATATGAATATTCAAGTCTCAAAAACGGTAATAAAAAACATCTACCTTTAATTTGAAGCTCTGTAAAATATTTTATTTGTTTAAAATAAAAAAAAAATTAAAAAACATAGTATTTAAAATGAAATTATACAAAGGAAAGAAAAATTTCCGTTTTCAATTTTCATAAATTGAATAAAAATTAAAGCTTTATGTTCAACTTTAATTATGAATATAAGAAATAATTGAACGTTGAAAATGCGGACCTTTGGCACTTTTCACTTTAAATAAATTTAACTTCTTTCAATTTACATTTGTTGCTGATTTGAGGTTTTCAGTTATCACTTAATTACTTGCATTTTGCAAGCACCACAATTCGTTTGCAGTGTATTTACAACCCCCTCGTAAAAGCTTTCAACACAAGACACGCTTTCTTCCCCTATCTTCCCTATTCCTTTACACCAGTAACATATACTCGCTGGCTCTCGCTCTCTCCCCCGCCTTAAATTTCTGTTTGTGTCAAGCATAAACAAAAACAATAACTAAAACACCTGTACAAATGGCAGCGCAGTCGAAGTCGCAATCGTAGTCGTAGTCGTAGTCGTGCGCTTGTGTGTGCCTTTGGGGGTGGGCGGGGAAAGCTTTTCGCTTTCGCAGGCAACTTGCAATTGTGTTTAGGGTATACGAAAATGAAACGAGAATTTTCAATTTCATATTTCATTTGAAGATCGACTCTTTGCGTTTGCGGTTGTATTTTTTTCTCCCGGATAAGAGAAAAATACGGGAATTTCACTAACGATAAATTATTAAATTTTAGTGTACGTGCGGTAAATCAAGTATTATGTATACTTGGATAAAAATAATTTAAATATATATATGAATAATAATATATATATATTAAAAAGAAAAAACGAAATCTAAAATTCAAAAACACACTGCATTTAATTACAGGTGTGTGTTTGTGTAATTCCCCCTGTGTGTGTGTGTATTGTGTGCGTGTGTCTTGCTTTACTTTACCTTAAGCTAATTCTACGTAATTTTCTATTGCACAAAACAACATGCAAAACCGGCTGCTGACTCAATATTTTGTGTTAAATATATAAATTTATATATATGTGTGTGTGTGTAAGACTTGGTGTGTGTTTTGGTGGATGTGTGTGAGAATTACGGCAAAGTCATCACGAGTAAAATAGTTATCTCAATTGTGCGACGGACAAAGCTCGACTTTTGTAGACTAAAGCTAAAGCTAAGACAACAAAATCAACAAAGCTACACTTTTTTTTTTAAATTTTCGCAACTTTGATTGATTTGGTCTTATATTGTATTTATAGCTAATACGACAAAATTAGCAAAGCGTCATGTCTTCAAAGTTTTGTTATTCCAAACTAATTGATTGAATGGATGATTTAGTGTACTAATTTAAGCTGAAGCTACAATATCCGCAATTCCTAGAAATTATCGCAATCCATTTATATTTTTCTATAGAGTTACATTTTTGCAAACTTTTATAAATATTCTATAAATTTATAAACTGTCTAATATATATTTTTTTTATGTGTAATCTAAGCAACAAAATTACTTCTTTTAGAGTTCTTATAAAAAAACATCCAGAAAAAAATTATACCATCTTTTAAATTTTATTTAATTTTAAAATGGATACTCTCATTAATTATAATAATCTGAATAATATTTTGAGTCAACCTTGGGTAATTTCTAAAATTCCCAAAGATTTTGTATCCGACTGTAGCAACTGCATACAGCTAACCATCAATCATCAATTAGCTTCAGTCAGATTGAAAGAATTATAAACTTTTTACAATGTGGGAGTGATACGACATTTGTACTTTTATGCAAACACTTTCACATATTAGAATGCGGTTAGAATAGTTTGAATTGATAATAAGTCAAAAATATGAAAAACTTAACAACCACTAACAAAAATGGCTTAAATTTGGGAATCAAAATTGCTTGGCTTCCACTAAAATTTATCAAAGCGGGCGACAGGCAGACAGACAGACAAGCTACCAGTTATTTATTTGTATTTTTATATGAGTTGAAAATTGCTTAACGCCAGTGATCATTAAATTTATTTTTTTTTTTTTTCAACTAGTTAGAGCTGGTTTTGGGCTCAACTTCTAATGTTGATCTTATTCTGAGTTTTTAAAGCCTGGCGCCAAACGTTTTAAATTTTGTTGTTTTACTAAAAACAGTATAAAATTAGAATATTAAACATTAGTTGTTGGAAATGTCATTGGCCGAAAGCACAATTTGCTGCCTGATTGCCGCCGGTTAGTTAATTCTTTCCTTTCTCTCTCTCTCTAGTTCTGCATTTCTGTTTTTTTATTTATTTACTTTTTATAGGTAAGCATTTTGTCATTAATCAATTTTATGGATCCAAACTTCTTTTTTTCGTTGTTGTTTTTTCTTCTATATTTTTTTGTGAACAAATTCTGTTTTCGGGATTCTTGCTTCATTGTTGTTCGACTCATTTCACATATCATCCATCCATCCATCGATTATTTTTATTTGTTAATATATATATATATATATGTATATGTATATATAGATATATACATTACGCGGTTTCTGTCTCTCTCTCTCTTTTATTCTATTTTTTTTTCTCTGTCTCTGTGCAATCTCCCTGATACGCATTTGTTACGGATCCCAACGCAAAGCCGGCACAATTCGGAAGCTTATCTATGTTCCATTTTTGTGTTATATATTGTGTATTAAAAGGTGCTATAAACCAAAAATAAAGTTATAAAAAAATTGCCATATAATCAACAATAAATTCAAGTAGGTTTGTACTTGAAAATCGTAAAAGCTTGCATTGAAGCAATCAGTGAAAAAAAAAACAATTAATAATAAATAATAAATAATAGATTCTAAATAATAAATATAAATAATAAACATTATATTATATATAATAAGTAGAAACAAATAAATAAAATTATTGGTAATTGAATAAAAAATTAGGCAGCTGACAATTAAATGTTTGATTGGACTACAAATTATTTATATTATTTCTGAGTCTATTGGACCTATAATGCCCCTGCTATTTGTTCCATCATTGTGATTGGCTCTTAATAGATGGAAATGCGTGCAGGGTATTCTCTACCTAAAATCATTAACTACCATATTATTCAGTGTCAAACTAATAACAAGCAGATACTAAAAAATATAAAAAGAATCGTTCAAACGCATTTAAGAATTATTTTTTCTTAAATTAAAGTCATGATTGATGTTGTTTTTTATTCCTTATCAAAATCATTAATTTATTTATTGATTTAATGGCCACATTTTAGTGTCCACCGAACTATACAAAAAGTACAAAATAAATGTATTATACCTATTCCGATTGTTCCGTTTAGGGGTTTATAGTAGGATATCCCCAGCCCTGTGCCCTGGTGCCTCTCCAACTATATTAACTAAGTGAATAAAAAGATTTTGCACTCTTTGGGTTAAACAACTTTCAAACCCTGATAATCCACAATCCATTAAATAAAAAATATTTTCTTTATAAATGTCATCACAACAAATGCAAAAGCACGCGTTTTCTGAATGATTGTTTATAATGTATTATAGGGCCACACGAGCGCATTCCGAGCATTTTCAAAATAATATAAATACAAGATATATAAGATATTTAAATCTTTGCCTTGTGAGTCATAATATTCTTGGAAATTCGCTGGGGTTTGCTAACAGTGAAAACATTTTGTACAACAAGTTTTATTTCGTCTTATAATTATCACAAATATTATATATACATAAATCATTTTCCTTCATTTTTCTTGTGAAGTGGCGCCCAAAAAGAGATGTGGACAATTGAGCGGAAATGCCAATTGCCAGATGTCTGTTCTGTATATCTACCTGAATATTGTACTTATAGCAAAATTACCGAATACCGAAACGGCTTTCCTTCAGTTTAACAAAATTTATACAAAATAAGCTATGTTATCCGCTTTGTATATATTATTATTTTGATACCCTTGACAAGAGGTGGAATTGGGTATATATCTTAATAAATGTATATATATATATATATATATATTTATATATATATATACATTTATTTATACAAACATATATATATATATATAAGTATATATTTAACTTAACCTACTTTTGCATCTGTTAGCAACTTAGATTATTATTGCAGAGTATTTTGTAGTGAGTCATTCTAATTAATATCTAGTTTTCTCAATGAATCTGTTAAATTGTGACTCAGTTTTATTGGAATTTAAATATGTATAGCTAAGCATTAAGTATTCTAATTCACAATATACTCAACTACTCAACTATCAATTTCTAAAGACAACTCACTAGCAAAAAAGCATATAAAAATGAATACATATTTTTAATTCTGATTTCTAGGAACAGATAATGATAAGTGATAGAGGACCTAGAAATCTTTCCATATGTATACTATCTGTGGGTAAAAACCCAATTTTTTAGCAAATCTATGAACTTAATGAATAGAGAAGTAAAATAAATAATCAACTAAAACGTATGTTTTTATTTAATCAAAGCAGTTAGCTGCGAACCACGCGGTTCGCATAATTTTTTAATGAATGATTTGTTGGCACAAGTGTTTCAAAGTTTGTTGACTTCGCCATAATCCATTCATAGTCACATTTAGTAATATATATAAATATATACATATACGTTCAATTGAACTAGATCAGTTTAATTTAATGGAACACTACTTATGGCAATCTAAAAACAAGCAACATGATGAATGATTCCTCATCAAAAATAAATACGAAGAACAAACATAAGTTCATCCACAAATATATACATATTAATTCAAAATTTGAACATTTTAAAGAAAAAAAAATTAAATACATATAGCAAAAGCTTCTTTGCATTTTCTTGTACATTTTTAGGCGACAAAAACAAAAGTTTTCGAATGAAAATTTTGCTCGCTTCAACGCTATGTGTTCAGTCTGTGGCCGATAAGCGAGAAGTGAAGACGTGCATTTCGAAAATAATTTCAAACATAAATAGAAAGTCATCTATGTATGTGTGCTGTTAAATACATATAAACATACATTTTGCTTCCCTCTTTTTTTCTGGTCCTGAGAAAACCGGTCAAAACCGAAAAGAATAACGACACTTTTATTAAAGATAATTCTGTCGTGGCCTTAACCAAAATTATTGTCAAGCAATAAAATAAATAAACTTAATTTAGTTTTCCAGTGAAAGGTGATTATTTTTAAATAAATTTCAAGTGATTAATGTATAAAAGATGTAAATGTATATAAAATAAAACGTTTCTTTTATATAAACAATTTCATTTATTGGCACTTGGCCAATAGTTGTATGCCATATTTGCTTAATGCAAAAAAAAAGACTTTATGACGTAATGCGTGCAAGAAATATATCTGTGTTTGTGTCTAAAAAAATTGAATATTAGATACGCTTGCATTGTTTTAAGATCGCAAGTGCAATGTGCGAAACTCATGCCATTTTTTGTACATATATACATTTATATATGTATATGTATATATATATTATACATTTATATATATATATATATATATGTATATATAATACTTGCAAAAGTGTTCTTTCATTATGTTAAAAAAGCCAAATTGTAATAGACAGGCACATTTGGCATGACGTGCGAAATGGCTTTGATTTTGCTTTTTGTGGCTAAAATTGATTTATGATTTTAGTTGCCATTAAAATTAGCAGTTGAAGTTCATTTCTCAGTAGTCTTTTTTTTCTAAATATACTAAATTTACACAAATTGAGTATTAGTATTCTCTGATACTTCTGAACCAATCCTTGAATCGATTTAATATTAAATAATTAATATTTAAAAAATATAAGAAATTGCCAACTTGTTGCAACATTTCTATTTGCTTTTGCTTGGTTTTAGTTGCTTCCGCAAAATATGCCCCATGCCATGTTGCAGACCGACCAATGGATGGCATTAATTTCTCAAACGAAGTGACGTATTCTTTTCACTTATTTTAAATGGCAGACCAATGTCTAGACAAGTTTGAGGTCATAATGCTATATATATATATATATATATATATATATATATATATATAATATATAAATGTAGTATTAGCTAAATATTCGTACATAACTTTAGGCCCAATATTGATAAGACTCAATCTTTGAAGCAAAATCTTTGGGGAGGTCAGTCTACATATGTATACACATATATATGACTATATGTATCTATAGTATAATACCTGCTAAAGATATACTCGTGCCGGGCACATGTATATAGATATAGATCAGCAGCAGCCAGCAGGCAGCATTGGAGCAACTTGTCGCGCACGCATTACGCAAAATGTTATTTTTAAATGAATGTCCAACGCAGCTAAGTTGACTTTATGGCCAGGCCCAGACCAAACCAAACCAAACCAAACCAGACCAGCAGCCGGTTACACACACACACACACACACACACACACAGAGATTGCGGTTTTTGGGTGGAACTTGTGCAGTTGCAATGATCTAATGGGCATGTGCATATTTTTGAATGCAACGCATCATGTTGCAATGTACACAAAGAAGCACCCACATTACAAATAGTTTTGAGTGCTGCTCGAATCTTGTCTAGTTTGGGCATTTCTCTGTTATTATATATTTTATATTTTATATATTTTTTTTTAATTTTTAAAAAATTTGTTTTTTATATATAAAAAAAGCAGCTCGATTTTTTTCTTAGTGTATATATATTTTGTGATGTGGATTATTTTTGGCATACGTTGTCATTGTTATTGGGAAAAGAGCAGCGTCATCGTTTGCCAAGAATTGTGCCTCTTTGGCAACTGAATTGAAACAAAGTTTTGCTCATTTCATAATTTTTATTTATTTTACCTTTTCAGTTAATATTTCGGCTTTGAAATGTTTCCTAATCAAAATAATTTGGCCGGCGCTGCGGCAGCCCCCAGCGATGCTCAGCAACAGAACCTCAACTACAATAGCCTGCAACAACAACAACAACAACAACAACAACAACAGCAGCAACAGCAACAACAACCACAGCAGCAGCAGCAACAACAACCACAACAGCAACAGTTGTCACAATCTGCGAAGAATGTGCGCAAAAAACCGTATGTGAAAATAACAGAGCAGCCAGCAGGCAAAGCCTTGCGCTTTCGCTACGAATGCGAGGGTCGCTCGGCGGGTTCCATACCCGGCGTCAATTCAACGCCTGAGAACAAAACCTATCCGACCATCGAGATTGTCGGCTACAAGGGACGCGCCGTTGTCGTCGTCTCCTGCGTCACCAAGGATACGCCATATCGGTGAGTAAAACGACAAAGAATGCTCGAGTCGAGAGTGCTCGACTGGAACAGAACCTGAGCACAACTCTAGCTCTAACTCTCTTTACCCACTCACCATAAACATAGAGTGAATAATATAATAATATTATTAATTATTTATTTTATCAACAGTCCACATCCGCACAATCTGGTTGGCAAGGAGGGCTGCAAGAAGGGCGTCTGCACACTGGAGATTAGCAGCGAGACAATGCGAGCGGTCTTCAGTAATCTGGGCATCCAATGTGTCAAGAAGAAGGACATTGAGGCGGCGCTAAAGGCGCGAGAAGAGATTCGCGTAGATCCATTCAAGAGTATTTATTCAATTGAATCCATCGAGTATTTCTGATAAATAATGCATATCTTTTTTATATATACAGCTGGATTCTCGCATCGCTTTCAGCCGTCGAGCATCGATTTGAATTCGGTGCGCTTGTGCTTTCAAGTATTCATGGAGAGCGAGCAAAAGGGACGCTTCACATCCCCATTGCCTCCCGTTGTCTCTGAGCCGATCTTCGACAAGAAGGCCATGTCCGACTTGGTCATTTGTCGGCTGTGCAGTTGTTCGGCCAGCGTGCTGGGCAACACCCAGATCATATTGCTGTGCGAGAAGGTGGCCAAAGAGGATATCACGGTGCGCTTCTTCGAGGAGAAGAACGGACAGACGGCCTGGGAGGCCCTTGGTGATTTCCAGCACACGGATGTCCACAAGCAGACTGCCATTACCTTTAAGACGCCACGCTACCACTCCCTCGAGATAACCGAGCCCGCCAAGGTTTGTTTTCAGATACCCTTGAACTTGTAGAAAATCGCCATGAAATCTTTGAGTTGCAGTCTAAATTTAAACTGTTTTTATATAGAAATCTGCTTGACTTATATAGAAGTTCTTATTTATTTAAACGTGTTGCATTTCCGAGAAATTATACGGATATATCTATATTTATTATATCTTGTTCAAAGCAGGACTTTGAGATTAGTTGTTACTTTTAACTGTTGCACTATTGTCTACAACTTCAAGCAGTTCACAGCTAAACTATCGATAACAGTTATCGTTATTTTAAAGCACTTATGGCAATCTAATTATTGATACCATACATTTTTGGAAAGTTTTCGCTCAAATGAAGAAAAAAACCCTTTATTTTTAGAAATTTACTCTGCAATTTTCGCTTGGCGAATTACTAAGATTCAATTTCGATTTTCTTTTACTAATTAAAATTTGTTATCAGGTTTTCATACAGCTGCGACGACCGTCGGATGGTGTCACCAGCGAGGCTCTGCCATTTGAATATGTGCCATTGGATTCAGGTAGGCATTCGTTCTGGAATCTTCATCGGCATCTCAAGCGGAAGCCGGATGAAGATATCTTTCAGCAAATACTTTCGATTGATAACGCCAAAAGCGAACCGCCCACAATTGAGGTAATTGATTTGAATACAACCAAATTGGAGGAATCAGAGCCGACACTGATTCCGCCCACAAGGGTTGAGGAGGAGGAGGCAACAATGGATGCTGAGGCAACAGTGGATGTCACAGATCAGGCGCCACAGGACATGGAGACCGCCGATGCTGAAGCGGATCGTTTGCGCACCGAACTCGAAATCGATTCGATAATCGATCAAAAGGTGCGCGAAATGGAACAGCTGCAACTGGAGCAGCAACAGCTGGAGCAGCAACAGCTGGAACAGCAACAGCTGGAACAGCAACTGGTGGCAACAACGACGACGACAACCAATGAAAAGATTAACGAATGGATTAAGTCCAATGAGTTGCAACAGCAGTTGCCATACGAATCCAGGTCCGATGCTGCCCCCGCTGATCTTGAAGCCGAGGACAGTGATGCAGCCAGCCAGACAACTCAAGTGGCAACACAAGTGGCAACCCAAGTGGCGCCTCAAGGGGCAGATGAGGAGGATAAAACGTTGAACGATCTGCTCGAACAGGTGGCCGAGCTGGATGAGATCTATACGGATTTTGTGATGCAACGCGATACGTACAACAATACGTTGCAAAACGAGTTGCAGAGCATGGATCGCCAGCAGCCACAGCCGCATCCGCCGTTGCAGGTGGAGGATAGCTTCGATGATGCAGCTACCTATACAAGTCTGCAGATTGCATTCAAGAATCCCATTCACATACCCATGGATGATGACCGAATGCCACCAACGCCACCCATGTCTCAGTGCGCGCCAGAGGATGCGCAGCACTACGATGCCGTCGAGTTGAACTCGCAGCGGGAACAGGAGCTCAAGGAGCAGGCTTTCGTCCAGCAGGTTGTCGTCCAGCAGGAGGAGGAGAAGTTGCCACCTTTGCCGCCGAAGCGTTTGCGAAAACAGGATAGCAATGCCGAGAATCGTTCCATTGATGCAAATTGCAGCAGTTTGCCAACGGCAGCCCCCGTTTTACATTCACGAAACTCGGATGCAGCAGCGCCCACCAAACGCCTGCCACATCCCCCGGAGACGGATCTGAAACCCAAGCTCAAGCCGAAGCCCGCAAAGAATCCCAATTTTAATACGTTGCCACGTCAAAAGAAACCCGGCTTTTTCGCCAAACTCTTCTCGCGCCGCAAAAGCAAACCCGAATTGTCGTTGGACAGCATCGAGAATTGCTCCAAGACAAACAGCAACTTGGCGAGTCGCGAGCCCAGCATGGAATCGAATCTTAACATGCGTAAAACAGAGAAATCAAATGCGGCATGTGCCACACGCAAGTTCAACAAGACGAGTAAGCCGTGTGGTCGCAGCGTGAGCAGTGTGTCCGGCAAGAGACCCACGTACCTCAATGCAAATGTGGTGCACATACCACTCAAGGGCGACAGTGCGAGCAGCTTGCAACAGGGCAGAAATGAGGCGTATTCGAATGCCAGCACAATAACAGTGGGTGGGCAGTTGGACAGACGCACTGCATCCGCGCTGCAATTGGCCGAGATACCCATTAGCGAGGGGGGCATGGAACTGGTGGCTATTGCCGATCGCCAGAGTCTCCACAATTTGGTTAGCTCCATTGAGGCACATTTCAATGTGAAAATGGATCCCAATATGGATCTAACGGAAGTCGAGCATTTCGCTCTCTATACGAGTGTGCCGCCCCAGGCGACGGTCAGTGAGTTTGACGAGACGTCTGCTTACTATGCCTCCGTGGATGCGGGCGAGATTTTGACACCCGAACAGGTCGCCAAGCGTTTGGTGGCAGCTCAAAATGTCAGCAATTGAGGCAGGATCGGCATCTGCCACACAGAAGCGCTTCAGTCTGCCATTGCTGCATAAATAATTGTTTTTTATTTGAAATTCAAAATTGCAGCATTTTCAGCGAGCAGCAGCAGCAGCAACAGCAACGCAGGAGCGGTTTGCTGTTGGGCGCACCCGCATTTGGGGCGCATAAATAATTGTTGTTTTTATATTTAGCGCAACGACTAAAAGCAATTTGTACGAAAGGCTCGAAAGGCCTTTCACAGTTTTACACTTGGCAGCGAGCGCCAAACGATTGCGCTCCAAATTTGTAATTTGTAATTGTAATTTGTTTTTAGAATAATACCCCCCATGACATACCCTGTAAAATTGGTATGTCTATTTTGTAGTCGATAGTTGAGGATCGAACTATCCAAACGAAACTTGTTTTGTGAAACAGCTGAGCAAAAATTACTGTTCAATTTGTTATTTTGTGTCTTGGAACCAAGACAACCAAATTTGTATTTAATAGTTTTAATACGGGTTTTGAAACCGTGAAGAAACCAAGTTAAACCAAGACTCTTAAAGAAAAGATTGTCACATTTTTGCGAATACACTGTAAATGTTTTTATTGTAGATCCAGCACATTTGAGGCGTAAACGTCAAAAGACTGGCGGTGATCCAATGCACTTATTGCTCCAGCAACAGCAGAAACAGCAACAGCATCAGAATGATCATCAGGATGGTAGTAAGTTATTTCTCTATGTGTACTTTTACACTTGCATTGGTTTTTTGGGATCTGGTGTTGGCTTAATCTTTGTTCTCTGTTGTCCTGCTCATTTTTTTCGGGCTATCTTTCAAATTTAATGTTGTTGGATCAAATTCAATTTTGCAGAAAACAACAATCAACTAGTCAATAAATATACATATACTCAATAGTGACATCAACTTATCCTACCTATATATATATATATATATATATATACTATATATGTACTGTATGTTTCGTATACCAAAGACTTGGCAATTTCTATAATGTATTAATCGACTAGACTCTTAGAAAATATTAACAGGCAAATACACTATTTAAAAATAATTTAAAAACGATGCAAAAACATACAACAAATATTTATATTAGTAGAAAAATACGCACATTGTTGAAAATTATAAAGTTAAAAACTTGTCGCTTTGCTAAATTGGGGAATACCAAAAAAAAAAAAAATTGAAATACGTAATCAATTTGATATTTTTATACAAAACCAAAATAAATATACAAATATTTCAAAACTATTTTATAAAACAACCTGTAGATTAATTAAAAAATAATATATATATATTTTGAAAAACTGAAATACAAAACTTTTTATATGATTATAAAAAAATCAAAAATATTCAAGCAGTTTTTATAGGGTTGAGTTTAGCGACAAATTTAAAACGAGTAAGTTTTAAATCATTAAAAGTTTTTGCATGCGTTATTCAAGCTATATTTTTAAACTTAAAATATGTGTTTAACACATTATTTTTTGGGTTGTTTATCATTTTTTAAATTAATTTATATTTTTTTACTTTCATTTCTTTAAGTTGTTGTTCATGTTGCTGTTTTAAGTGTTTTGTTTAACGTTGCTTGTTTTGTTTGCTTTTAATAATTTGCTAACATATTTCTGCACTGCTTTTTAGGACAAAACAACATGAACTGTTGGAATGCACAGAATATACCGCCCATCAAAACCGAACCGAGAGGTGAGTTTCAAGACGTATGCACTGAAAAATGTAAATGTTAGTAAATCGCCAAGGTCTGCTGGATTGATCAGAAAATCAGAAAGTAAATTTCTGAAATGGAAAATTGTGGCTTTGCCAGAACATTTGTAAATAATTTCTAAAAACAAGAAAATCCTTTTAGTTTCCAGAGCGATTTTCTATATTTTGAAATTTGTTTTGCTGAGTGTATTCTATAGTAAAGGCCTAATTGATTTATACACACAAACTTTCAGATACCTCGCCGCAGCCATTTGCATTTTATCGTACACAACCGGAGCTGACGCCTTCGCCGCAGCCGTTGTCGCCGTCGAGCAACTACAATCAGAACAGCACCCCCTCGCCATACAACATGACAGCAGCAGCAACGCCTACGAATGGCCAGCAACAGCAGCAACAGTTGCAGCAACAACAGCAAATGATGTCGCCCAATCATCACCAGCAACAGCAGCAGCAGCAACAGCAGCAGCAACAGCAGCAGCAGCAATATGTTGCTGGCGGCGCTGCCAATTTGGAGATGGGCAACAATTACAATCCCTTTACGCAACAGTTGCTGGCACAGCATCAACAACAGCAGCAGCAGCAGCAACAACATCAGCTTCAATATAATCCCAATGTGAATCCGAATCCATTTATATCCACTGGCAACACAGCTGCTCATTGGGATAGCAGTAAATTCGCAGTTGCTGCTGTGTCTGCTGCTGCTGCTGTTGATGCTGGTGGTGTGTCCTCGTCGGCGGCAGCAGCAACAGCCGGCAACAACAATCTAAGCAATCTCAACAATCCATTTACAATGCACAATCTGCTTACAACTGGCGCAGGCGCTGCCAGCAGCAGTCTGCAATGGAATCTGAGTACAAATCATTTGGTAAGTGCAACAAATCTTGGCCTAAACCACCAAGCAATCCATAGAATAAATCGATAGTTTCGAAATCGATTACTCGTTCCTTAATTAAATAACTAATTCCACAAATGTCTGATACATTTATGCAATCAGTTTTTTAAATATTGATTTAAGCTATTAATGATTAAATATTAATTATTGATTATTTATTAACTCAACTAAATTTTGCAGCAAAATCAGCATACGTTGGAGCAACATCAACAGCAGCAGCAGCAGCAGCAGCAACAGTTGCAGCAACAACTCACACCAATGCATCAGCAGTACGACAGCAATGTGCCCCTCAACAACAACAACAACAACAACGACAACAGCAACAACAACAACAACAACAATAATAACAATGATAATGGTCCGACGATCAGCAATCTGCTTAGTTTTGATAGTGGGCAGCTGGTTCGCATCAATTCGGAGGATCAGCAAATGTTGCGCCTCAATTCAGAAGATCTGCAAATATCAAATCTTTCCATATCTACGTAATACCTTTACTATTCAGTTGTTAGTCTTACTTAGACCCAGTGTGTCTTGTATGTAAAATGTAAAACGTGTGTTTTTAGCATAATTCTTGAAATACGAATAAATTAATCGCTTTAGCAGTAAATAAATATTATAAGTTTGCTCCACTTAAGTGAAAAATCTATTATTGGTTCAATTTGAAAAACCTTTCTACAGAATCTTTTTAAATACCCTCTTCCAAATTGGAAAAGCGTTTTATTTTCCAATATCTGATTACAGAGACAAATCGAACTTTCCCTAAATTTACTTTTAAAATTGGAATATTTTTATTTGAATTAAAATTAGAAAAACATCGCTGAAATTTTAACACAACAAAAAAAAAAACAAACATGCAACACGAAATTATAAAACAAATCAAAAACTAACAATTTGAAAAAGCAACGATTTTAGTTTCAGAGGATTCCTTAGACTCCTTGGCTCCATGATTGGTACCTCCATGGAAAAATCCCTTGATCCGCTTGACGGCTGCACTCGGTATTCTGGGAAGGGGCAAATTGGGCGGAGGAGGCAGAGTGCCTGGCAGCATGCAGTAGGCGACGAAGTGCATCAGATTGTAGGTGGCATTCTGATAGGCCTGGCGATTGGAGAAACACTGCCGTAAGCGATGACCCACAGTGGCAGCGAGGCAGTTCTGCAATGTGACCAACTCCTCCTCCTTCTGCTTGATGTCCACCTCGAGCTCGGCAGAGTGCTGCATCAGTTTTCTGAGGGTGGCAAATAGTGATTAAGATAAAAAACTTTTTTCTAGTGTAGGATTGAGTTGGGATCTCACCTGAGCTGCTGCTCCGTTTCGCACTTGTAGTCCACGAGTTGAGTGCTGGACAACTTCAGCTGCCCTGCCAGGTTATCTATATTCTGCAGCATTTCATCCATGGACTCCTGGTTCTTCTTGTGCTCCACTCGCAGTGCCTCCAGCTGGGCAGTCAGCTCCTCAATTTCAAACTTGGCCAGTTGAAATTCACGCTGAATCCTCGTCAGCTGTTCGAGCTGCTCCCGTTTCAAGGAGTGCGACTGAAACAGATCCTTTTTGGTGGTTTGCAGTAGCTCCTGCAGATTATCAACTTCCTGCTGCTTGCTGGCCAACTCCTCAGCTAGCTTGAACTTCTCCTTATTGGCTTGGACCAGCAAAATGCCAAGTTCAGTGTTGGCTAACTTGACCTGGGCACTCTCCAGGTAGGATTGTTTCAGCTGCTCATTGAGGGAATCATTGCGACGCTTCTCCACGGCAAAGAGAGTGTTGTAAACATGCAACTGGTTGCGATTCTTGACAAACTGGGAGGGAAGGCATTATTTAAGTTATCCAAAATTATTAAATCATTTTTAACTACATTGCGCTTGAAATCCTCGACCTGCCCGCCAAGCTGACGCACTTCCTCGCGCCGCCGTCGCCAGGAGCGTAACATGATAGTGTTGAAGATGCGCAAGCTGGCAACGAGAACCAATTCCTTCTCTGCCATTGCAAGCACTCCAGCCTCATTCATCGTAAATCGTGCACCACACAGCTGAACTGCAGTCGCATCCTGCATGACTAGTTTACCATGTGGGGAATCACAACGAGCCAACTGATAGCCACCCGTGCGTCGTGCCTCCTTGAAGTCTATTTGAGACACAGATTTGCGTGCTTGGAAATTTAAAATTGCTGCCGTCTGCTGGCGCTTGATTGTCAAATATGCTGGCATCGTTACTAACTTGGATTCCGATTTGTTGTAGCCGGAATCGGCCCCACTGGACTGACTACTAGTTGTGGCTAGCGATGCATCCGAGGAGGATGGTGTCAGCGGCACTGCCTTGGGCACCTTAATTAGCTGCACATTTTCCTTGCCCTTAATGCTAAAAGGGAGCCACAATTTACAATTATTATATAAGAATTATGTAAAAATAAAATATTATTATTTAATGTCATCTGACATCAAGTGACACCAAGAAATTAAAAAGAAATTAAATATTTTAAGTTTAGGACTAAATTTAAAGTTAATCTGATACCAATAAGTAAAATCAGTTTAGAAGAGGTGCCACAGAACAGGCTGGGTGTGGCCAGGAAATAGCGATCTATGGAAATGTTTTTGTAAAGATCAGCGGTCTTTAAAGCCAGTCTTTAGCCTTTATACCAGAGTATGAAAAATGACTCCATCTCTGCTGGAACTCATGCATTGCTGGACTTACCTCTGCAGCTGCTTCTTCTGCAATCGCTGGTTGTTGCCGCTTTGGGCGCGACGCTTCTTCATCTGGGAGCCGAGCAGCGTTTTGTTGTAAGGTGCTCGTGGCGAACACTTCTTGGCGTCATCTTTGCCATGCTTCGATTTCAGCTCACTTAAGCCCAGACACGGATTTCGGGTCCACATTTTTGTTTGGCTTTTAGATTTTTTTTTTTAAATTTTTTTTGGACACAATAAAAATGTAAAGCAGATATTCTCAATATATAAGAAAGCTTGGAAAATTTCTGTTTATTAAGTTTTCTCTTTTTGTAGCTGTACTTCGTCTGAAAACTCGTTCACATGTAGCTTGAATAGTTTTGTGAAAGCCTACAAAGCAGACAAATAGCAGCGCCTACTGATTTCAACTATAGACAAGTAAACCTATAAGCCGACTGTGACTAAGGTGTTTCTATCTGATCTTGATGAATTGATAAATAATATTCAGTTTATTAAGATTAACAGTGCTTATTTTCATTTATCCATACTAAATTGGTCTTTGCTATGTTTACTCATAACACTTCTGCCATCATCTACACCCATTGACCCCTAATTTGGCCGCACAGTAACTCAATTTCGCAGAGCATCCGTTTATTGATTGTGGGCCATTTGATAATTGCGGCCAAAAGTGTTTCCACAACATTTGGCGCCCAAAAAAAAAACGGTTACATTTTCGTTAGGGCGCATTTCAAAAAGGCATTTTAAACGCAGTGAAAGCTTTTTGCACAAACTTATATTTTTCACCACACGGCGTTTGCGCAGAGTGAAAAGCTTTTTTTGAATTCAATTTGAATTGGCTGGAGAATAAATAATGATGAGGATTTTGGGCCGCTTTTTGTGTTGTGGCCAACAACGGCTGTAAGCAGTTTCATTAACGTCGCGACGCTACTGGCAAACGGTTGGTTTGGCTCGAAAAAATTCGCCTACAATCGAAATCGACAGGTGCGAAAATTAAACATAACAGCTTTAAGAGATTTTCGAAGAAAAATATAGAAATAAAAATGCAGTTGTTAATTTAGAAAATCATTAAAGTAAAATATCGAAAAGTGAAATTAGTGTGCTTAATAGCTCGTTTTGTGTGTGTTCGACTGTGTGTGTGATTTTGTGTGTGTTTCTCTGTTGGCTATTACGAAAATCGAAACGAACAAATATTTGGAAAATATCACACATACCTTAAGTAAATATATTGAACATATCGAGAGATTCTTTCGGGTGAGTTCTGAAAAATGGCACAGCCTATAAATAATATCTTATGCATTGTGATTTGCCTAATGTTTGCCGTGTGTGTTTTTGTGTGTTGCGAAGACCCCCTGCCAACCAGCTTAGCAACAAATAACCGCTCAAAACAGCACACGTATTGTTTATAAATAAGTGCCCAATAACAAATTCCAGTGTTTATCAATGAAATGGGTTTTTCCCTTATACTAAATTTAATTCTATCTGGCTTAATCATTTCGATGATTTAGTCTACCGATTTGCGTCTTGGGGAAAAAGTAATTAAATGAAATGTTATTATGAGGCGTCATCTCTCGTTTATATTTCTCTGATCAGGTTATGCCTTATCGTCATCATCAACTAGTAAGTTTTACCTAGTTTAACAGCTGACGTCTTACATAAGACCGACTTACTTATAGATTGTCGCGAGCTACCAATTCCCGGAATTGCTGTTTAATCAGAATATTCTGTTGTACCTGGAATAAAGCGCAGAGCGCGTCCAATTGTCGCTATAAAAGGTGTGTTTCTGTGTCTCGTGTAAAAGAATTAAATGTTGTGCACAGCTTAAAAGATCTAAACAATTTTTAAAACAACATTCAAGTCCTTAACAAAGGAAAATAAATTCTAATTGTGCTTTCAGGTAGTTGGAAATGTTTTCAAATTGTTAGTTGACACAGAGTAAGTTGAGTTAAGTATTAAATTAAATACATTGAATAAAACGAGTATTTTATCAGCCACGTGCTTACTAAACTTCAGTTGGGAATGCATAATATAATAGTTTAAATAATGTTGGAGCAGGCAGTATCAGGTATCTGCACTTGCATTTTCCATGCTACAGTCTGAAAAATAATAGTACTGAAAATTAAAAAAATTACCATGTTTTTAAAAATTAGTTCTCAATATATGAATACTATGTTTGTTTCAATTAAAAAAACTTTTTTCTTATATTGCTTATTAAAAGAAAATATTTGTATTATGAAAAAGTGTAATTATAAATCCTTTTATAAATAAACTTTATGTTTCATAAGATAATAGATAATTTCTCTACATTTTTCTACATTTCAAAGCAACATTTTCTTTGAGTGTAGTCAAGTTATTTGCCAGCTCCATATCCAGTTTTCCGAACCCTCTCATTTTGCAATCGCAAATTGTGCTGTTGGAAATGGCGCTCACAAATTGCTGGTGCATTAATTAATTAATAGTCAGCTATACACGAATAAAGCCACAATATATGTATATATATATATATATAGACTATAGACGATTTGATGTTATCGTTGTTGCTGCGGTTACCATTGTGATTGTCATTATTGATGTTGTTGTTGTTGCATATACAATATACAAGTTTACTTTGAGACACAGATGATGTTGATGTGTTGTCAGCTTTGTTGTTTGTCTCTATTTTTGTCTGATTAGCGCTGTTTTTTAAATTTTCTGCTGCTTTTCTAATAAATTGTGAAATTGTTTATGGAACTCAACGATCCAGTTGCCAGTTGCAACCTTGATTGGCAACGAGTTTGTTTCCACTGCACGCGGAACAGCCGCCTCTGCTCAGAGCTGGCCATGTTGCAGTTGCAACTGTGACATAATCATTGATAAAAAAAAAAGAAAAAAAAGCAAAAGTGTAGCAAGCAAAAGTGACGGGAAAGTTATGTGCAACTGGAATCGACGACCGACGATCGACGACCGACGTTGTTGGACAGCATCGCTGGTTTCCGCATGGGTGCGGGCCACTCACTCGCGTGGCAAGTAGATACGGATACACATGCAGCTACAGATACTTTGAGTGTATCTGTGAGATACAAGTGGCGCAATTGCGTCTGCGTTGATGATTCATACAGCAATTCGGGGAATCCGAAACCGAATCCGAATCCAATCAAGTGAAACCCGTCGACTGGTTTTTTTCTTCAATACTGGTTTTACGTACTTATTTTATTTGAGCTGAATTTGTTAGCCTAGCAAATTTAAAAAAATATATATATATGAAAAAAAGTTTGTCTTTCCGTTCGTTGATTGTTGAAAAGCAACTTTTGAATTTGACGTATGATGATTTAATCTTTGCTTTCAAGCAACGCTTTTAGTAACTGGATTAATAATTTAAAAATAATTCAATTTTTGCTAACGACCACATTGTTTAATTAATATGTCATAAAAGCAGAACACACAAACAAAAGTTTTTTATATGAAAAATGTATTCTAAAATTGAATATTTACATTCAAGTTAACATTTCATTGATATAAAATTAAGAGTTAATAATTTTATTTATTTGTCACTAACGAGAACATTATTTATTGATACATTTTTAAAATATAAATTTAACACTCAAGATAATAATATTTAATTTAAGTGTAATAAAGGCAGTCAACCAATTAGTTACAAAAAGCTTAGGAAAATATATTTTTTAAATGTTATTTATTTATTTATTTAACTTAAAATGATTGTTAAAAAAATTGAGTTCATATTATTTGTATATGGTAAAATGGTTTATTTATTTATTACAAGTCTTGGGACCAGCCAAAAAAAAATTTCTTTAGTATCCCTTCATCTCTCAGCTGTCCAGGAAGGGCATTAGCTAGTCGAACAGATCTCACATGTTTTCAATTCAGTCAGCTGGCCAACACTTCAGTTTATTTTCTTTTGTAATTATTTCTATCTCTATTTTTTGGCTCATCTTGTTGTTTTTTTTTTCGGTTGTCGATACGCTCTTTTCGGACATGTCTCAGCACTCTCTCTCTCTCTCTCTCTCTGCTGTCTCAGCTCAGCTCTGCTCCGCTGTTGTGTCTTGAATCTTAATGCTCTACGCATCTCGTCATTGTTTTGCGGGCGTCGCCAGAGTCGACCTTTTGTGCTGCATATTTAGGCCATTGGTGTATGGCCGAGTGTGTCTCTGTATTGGCAATAAACAATGGCCTTTACTTTGGTTCACTTTCTGAGCCAAAGCGAACAATAACAACAACAACAACAAGTGGTTGCCCAACTTAGCCGTTCAATCGCTACCAATTTTGGTCACTCTCTCACTCTTTTTCTGTCTCTCTCTCTCTGTCTCCGTCTCTTTGTATGACGTCTAATATCTTACGATTCCCATTCGCAGCTCTGCCTTTGTTAGCGACTCTTGAATGTTATGTTTGACCTTGGGTTAGCGCACATAGCGCATATTGGCCAGAAGTGCAGATATGCTCAGACAGTGGCAGAGGCACTGGCAGAGGCAGTGGCAGAGGCAGAGGCAGAGACAAGGGAAGAAAAAGAGCAGAGGAGTCATTTTGTGTTGCTTATTATTATGGCTGGCGTCTCCCTTATTACACTAAGCAAAACAAACGACTTTAAATTAACAAATCAACCTGTTAAAAAGAATCAATTTTTATAATACGAGAAACATTTTCCTTTAAATCACAAAATGTATTTTTTGTAATTTATTATAACCGAAAAATGTATCTTAAAATGTAAGGTGAAAAATGCATTTCTTGCTACCTTTGACAGAAAGTATTTTTGTATTGAAAATGGTTAAATTTGTTTAATTGATATTGATTATATTGACAGTA
Source organism: Drosophila multiciliata (assembly GCA_037043605.1). Taxonomy (NCBI): domain Eukaryota; kingdom Metazoa; phylum Arthropoda; class Insecta; order Diptera; family Drosophilidae; genus Drosophila; species Drosophila multiciliata. The sequence goes on along the minus strand of JBAMBF010000103.1, from coordinate 17,935,659 downwards.
TAATTCACAAAAAGGTATTTCAAATTCATTAACTGCGATTTATTTTTAAATTTGGGATTTGCCATTCTTAAAACACGTTTTGTGGGCGTTGACGTGTTCCTCAATGTTTTGATCTGCTTTGCTTTGTCTTTTTTATGGCTTTTCGTGTTTGGGTTATCAGCTGACGTCACGGAATCAATCAGAATTAATTTGCTTGCTTTTAGTCCAAAATATTGAATATGCAATGACCGCAAAGGTCTTCATTTAACTCAGCGCAAGCTATTAAAATTGATTTGGCGGCTATTTTGGGATCTTTGCCTTTGTTTTGCGTAATTGCAACCGATTTTCCACAGGCGTTGCAACTAGCGAAAAATTGCATTTTTCTTGCCCATGCCGCGTATACTTGATGTTGTTGTTTAAACAATGTTTTTGGTTGCAGCACATGAACTCATGAACACGGCCAAATAAATTATCGATATTCTCTGCTGTATTTTACACAAACATTATTATTATTAATATTTATTATTCTGTGTTCAGTTTTTGTGTATTTGGTGCTGTTTTGCTTAAATGACTACAAATCATCGGCTTGATGCAACAACATGCAAAATTGAGTCAATAACTGCCCAAATTGATGTCGACTATTCTGGGAAATGCATCACATCAGAGCTGTCAATAAACTGTTTTGGTTTATGCTCAACTTGACTTAGTCATTCCACTTTTAAGTACAAAACAATACCAAAACCTAGGAAAGAACGAAAGGACACTTCGAATATTATATACCCTCATAAAAAGTATATTATGATAATTAAATATATTATTTAAACTTTTAGGTATTTTGTTGGTTTTTTTTTTTAGTAGTTTGTATTTATATATAATTTGTTTCAGGACTGCCTCTTAACTGAATATTTAATATATTCGTAATTATATTATATAGGAAAGGGTGCACTGTCTTTTCCTATATTTTACAAAGTTTCTTTCTTTCGATATCAGTAAACTAGTAACATAAATAATATTAGGTATCGTGGGGGATTTTAGCGGGAATTGTTGAATCATTGAATGAAGATCAAGAATATATACACTTGATAGAGTTGGACACTCCAAGAACACAAGGGGCTTACGTGAAGTCTACGTCAGTATTATTATTTTTAAGAAAACGTCACCAAATTGTTGCGCTTATCAATCTGCTCGCTTCCTTTGCAGGAAATGATTGCGGTTGCACAAATTGTAGTTTGTTCACAACAAATTATTCATATAAAAAAGTATTTTTGCGTAATGAAATCAAAAGTTTTTTGATTTGACGATATGGCTTATAGAATGCAATGGCCGCCGATCGTCATCAAGTATTCAATATCAACAATACGACAAGTTGACGAGAGAGAAGCAAACCTCTCCGAGCAAAGTCGAGTGACAGTTCAAGCTGGCAGCGAGTGTAAGTGTGTGTGTGAGTGTGAGTACGAGTCTGAATGTGAGTGCGAGTCGATCTGTGAAGCGTTTGAGAAAACATGATGCTCAGTTTGAAACTGAACTTTGCCGGTGACTGATGTGATTTGAGTTTGTGTAAAGTGAATTCCAAATCGAAATCGTCGCCGATTTGTGCAAGTCACTCGCGAGTGTATATTTTGTATATCTGTTAATTATACACGACGCAAGCCCGACATATATATTATATATATTTTCATATATATATAGCTGCAGTGCAATACCCACAATAATAAGTAAATCCTCACTTTTAGCTGTACTAATTGACTCGCTTTGTTTTTGGCGCGCTAATTTTTAATAACTAAAAGAAGAATAATAACGCTAAATTTAAGGAAGTTTGAATTTGTATTTAATAACAAACATATCTATATAAGTCTGTATATATGTCTGTATATGCTTGCGTTTAAATGGAATTGCGGAAAAAAGTATAACATTGTGTCGCAGCGTGATTAAATCAAGTTTTTTCTTTCTAACAAATACAAAACCAACAATAACAACAACATTATAAAAAAATAAAAAAAAATACACAACTACACGCCATAAAGGTTAGCAGTAATAAATTAGGTAAAAATGCTAAATCTAACGCGCAGTTTGTTACTGAAAATAAACTCAGCGTTTAATACATGCATAAACATTAATATTGTAAAAATTGTATGTAAAGAATCCTACACATTTCAACTATAATTGCAGTAGATAATCTAACAATTCCAAAACAAAAACATATATCAAATTACAATCCATAGAAACAAAACAATATTAATAGTAGTTAGTCAAAAGAGTTTTCTTTAATATTTGAATACTAATGGTTTTCAAACCAGTTGCTGCTTATACTTTTAAGATTTACAAATAATTTTAGTAAATTAAAATTACAAAAAATATTTAAATGTATTCTTCGAATTCTAGAAATTCTTGGTATCTGGGCGATAGCCTTGGGTGTGCGAGTTCAAATTGAATCTTTTCGTTAACTTCAAACGCTATCTGTTATTTGAGCAAATTATTCTTGCTAATTGATAGCACTGGACAATAAATATTGCAAAAATGATACATTGCCAATTCAACTTCAGACTCTTATCTTATATTATACTATATATAAGCATACAGCTCTTGCTATAATTGTACATCTAATAAAATTGTGTTTAGTTCCAGTTAGATCTGGTTGGTTTCTTTTTCAAATCTATTGAGTTATATGTGAATCCACTTTTAGACAGTGCCCTCGATTACTGCCTAGCCTTTCCTTTGATAAGCTTCTTGTCTCAGTGGCGATAACCCCGTAGGTAAGTTCAAATTGCTCCGGCAACATTTGTTGTGGTTGTTGCTTTTGTATATGTGAGAATATAAAAGAATTTAAGAACAAAAGTTTCTATATAATTTAGTTCTGAATATTCAATAGCACTTAATAAGAAAGATTCCTACAATAAACGAATATAAAGAAGCGGCTAGAAGTGTAGTAATTTAGCTAAACTGTGCAACTGTAATTAACTACTTCAATATAAATACATACATAAATATATATTTATATATATAGCATAGCTTAAAGTAAAAATTCAACAAACAATTTTTATAGCTATAGAAAGAATCTTGAACAAATTGAAAATAGTTGCAGGAGGCAGCAATAAGTTTTTTAGAAACTGTAAAAATAGTTATTAACTATTGATATTAACAAACATATATAAATAAAAACCTATGTTTTTATGTTTTGAGTTTTATTACGAAACATTAAACTTTTATATGGCAATAATTAAATTGACTACAGACGAAATATAAAAATTGCATTGTTATTGTTGTTTTTCCTAATACGATTATAATTTTCGTAATATCATCTTACATTTGATATTATTAAGGATACATATATAATGTATTTGAAATGTTGATCGATGCTTTTATTTACACTTATATTATTTATTTATTAAGCAGGTGCATAACTTTGATTAATCGCATATTAACCTCTGTTGTTCAGTTGTTATTGTAAACAGGAATTGCAAACAAATTGTACGAGTTTATAGCTTGTTTATTATGCGAAATTTTCTCCAGAGATTGTTCTCTAACACGATTATAACTCATAATTCCAGATACAGAAAAAATAATTTAAAAAAAAAACATAAACAAAAGGAAATTTTGTTAAGATTCGCTGTGTCAAATATTTAAGGAACAACCACAACAAACATGGCACATTTGATGGTCAACGGTAAGTTGAAGAAATTGGAAATTGAGATGGACAATGTTTAATGTTTAAGATTGCGGTTGACCACATCCGAAACTGATCGATCGATCGATCGATCCGAGCAACATTTCTCAAGGCTGGCCCGTGGCGTAATATGCAAATATTTAGATTATCAGTTTGTAAATATTTTTACAAAGCAAGCAGCAAATACACAGAAAAAAGTTTATAAAAATCTTAACATCTGGAACATTTCGTTTGTTTCATTTGCAATCAAAGCGTTTAACGCAAAACTCTGCCACATACAAAAAAAAAAAGAAAAAAAGAACTTAGACAAATCGAAATCCAAAGCCAGGCCAAATCTTTAAGGCCAATACACTTTTATTTATACACACAAATACTTAAATAGTTGCATGCGGACAGTCAGGGCCAAAAGGAACTTTAATATCGATTTATCAGCCTATAGACCTTTAATATACCCTGCCTCCCTCCTCACTATTATAGCCCCCCACCCAGCCACAGCCATTTGTATTTTCAGCAATTGACGAAAGCAAAAGAAACAAACAAACAAAAGCAAATTTCACACCTTTTCAACACAGATTTATAGTATATACATATATATACATATATGAACAATACTAAATTTGATTTTTATAATATGATTCGATAATCGATATACGCATAGTAACAGAGAAATGACGCATATATATATAATTGTACAATCTCATTGAACTCTATTTGCCTAAAACTATTTGCAGATTGGATTTTAACGAAACAAATTTATGTTTCAGCTTTGTTTATTTAAAGAAAATCAGCTGAAAACAATTCAAGAAAAAAATGCTAAAATAAACTATTATAACTATGTGAAATAGTAATCCAAAGTTGAAAATTGTTGGTCGAAAGGTTATTAGCCTAATAGAATGCAAAGCTAATGAGTCTTGCTAGGATAAATTAATCATTACATTTTTAATAGTTTTTGTTGCAATTATTAAATAATAATTATTTAGAGTGAAAAGTAATCTGGCTAAGCAAATGAAAATTTGAATTTATCATTTAAAATTAAATTGATAAAATTTCATTTCATGCAACACATTCATTATTATTAAACAAATCCGTCGACTGATCCGAATAGACGTCATTATGCTTATGAATTCCCGATCGAGTATACGCCATGTTGGCCGTTGAAATAAATTTGAATTGCGGCAAGTTGAATTGATTGAATTGTGAAAAGTTTTCAAAGTTGTAATGAAATGCTGCTGCTGTGGTTCGTTGGCATCGCGTGTGAAATGTGTGGTTTGCGATTAGAATAAAATTTTGTGTGGAACAAGAAAATTGTTTTTTTTTTATATTTTGTATTGGAAAATACTTTTGGTTTTGGATTTGTAAAGACTTTTTGTTTGATTGCTTCGCTCGGCAACGACATTAAAATCGATTTCTTTTTCATTTTATTTGATGTACAATTTTTGGCGTTTGTAATTCAATTTTATTGTTCTGTTTTGTTTGCATTCAATTTATTTACTCTTCCTGCTTACAATAGAATTAATTTTGTTTTAATTAGTTTCTAAATTTTCAGCAAATTCTAGAAAAATTCTTTATGCGTTCTTAAAAACAAAGATTGGAGGCAACGAATTAAATTCAAATCAAGGTTAATGGAGGCTTTTCCAAGAATAATAGTAATAGTTTATTTCACCTCTCAAACACTCTTATCTTAAGCAGCCAAAACTGATAGGAACTTGCTTCTCATTTCGTTGCTAATTGCTAACTTGTAACAACAACAAACACTTTAAATTGTATATTAATAAAATTGTGGACGAATAAATTTAATTTAGCTGCAAAAAAAATTAAACTTGCATTTTATTTCTTACAATAGGTTAATTATATCAATATTAAGATTGTCAGAGAATAAATCATGATGTAAATTTTATAATCAATTAGGTTTTAATAATCAGAGATTGCTAATTAACAAACTTCATGTCAAATCTTATCTCTCATCCACTTTCTATTATTACATTAGATTGACATTATCTATTAGACAATTTATTATTAGATTTATTGACTTTAAGTAAATTTCCAATTTTAGCTAACATAAAATTTACAATACCAAATAATCGTTTTAATCGTTAGTTTTATTTTACTTTTTTGTCATTAAAAGTTCCTAGATTTTTGTTGTTAATTTTTAATGGTTTTTGAAGAGCAACTTTGACAGACAAAATTTGAAGGACGTACAAAAAATTGTAAATTTCACACGTCATCGATATAGTCTGACAACATATTGCGATAAATACAGCATTTATTGATTTTTGCACACACACTCGCACACACACACACACACACACACAAAATGCAGCTAGAAACCACTTAAAAAAGTCCAGCGACAAAATGTTTTGTGACAGGCTGTTTGCCAGTCTTCACGCACAGATTTTGAGTGTTTGAAATTAATTTTAAATACAAATAAACATTTGAACGTGTATGTGAATGTGCACACCCACACACATGTCGACGGTTGGCCAAGATTTGTTTAAGTACTTAAGGTGTGAATGAAAATGTCCTCAATGTCCTCAATCTGCTCCCCAAACTTCGCTTTGCCCTTCTCCCATCCCTGTGTCTGTGTGTTTGATGTGGCACAGCCTGCAAAGCGTAACCGGTGTGCGTGTGTCCGCCTGTGTGTGCGTGTTTGACTTAGATGTGTTTACACTCATCAAAATAAGCTCGGTAAATTTTGGTTAATCACTTTGCTTTTGGGACTAGGGTTGCTGACCTTCTTATTGAAAAATAAACTTTCTAAATTTAAAAATTTGTTGCTGCTAAAAGCCAGGATTAAAATTTATAATTTTCAGTGGGGATTTTCTCAAAATTTGAAGGTAATTTCTATGTGTGTACAATAGAATAACTTGTATATATAAAAATAACATAAAACACTTGCTTAAAGTTCTGCCTTTTAAAAATATTTATTATTAATAAATAAATTTGGGAATATGAACAATAAAGCAATTACAACTTTTAAAACTAGATTTTTTTTGGCTGAGTGTAGGTGGAGCGAGTGAAGTTGGCCCACTAATTTTTTTGGGCGCGCTGCTTTTGGTCTAGGTCCATTGAAGTATTTGGCCCTATTCAAGAGCCACTTGCTCAAAGCATTCATTTTCTCTATTTAGCTGTGTTTATTTTCGCTTCAGAACGCGATTTTCCAATCGATTGAACACATGACAGGCTCCCGTAGCTGTAGCAGCAGCTACTAAAGTAGGTATACGCACATATATATATATATACATATATATGTGTGGCATGCCCCATATGGCACCGGCTGGAGAGAATGCCACAGGGCGTCATCGTCTAAATGCCACTTTGGGGGCATGTAATTCAAAACTTTGCGATAAATGGCAGCCACCTTAACTTCTTCACAAAAATGTGTCTGGCTTTGATTTCATTCTATTTTTGATCATATTTAATTAACATTTTACTCTCACCTTCTCTCCCATATTTCCTCTTTCTATTTTTTTTTTTGTTGGTTGGCAACCTTTTTTTTTTGGTGGGTAATTTCGCTTCTGCATTTATTTACGCATCAATTTGTAGCGCTGATTTATGTCGCCAACCCTCAGCGATAGGCAAAAACGTGAAGCAAAACCAGACAAAGGCTCCTCTAGGAAAGAAAAATAAACGGGCAAATATCCTGTAATCAGTTCCATTACGAAAACTTCAAAATCCAACGTTGGCATAGAAAGAGATATACAGAGAGACAGATAGGTCGATAACTTAACTGTAGCAAATCAAGGTCGACGACGCCTAATTCAAGACATCACGACAAAAAAAATAAAAATCAGCTTCCGTTTATAAGTCTACACAGAAAAAACCCAAAATTAAAATATATTTATAAGACTTATTAGATCTCTGGGGATATCTGAATGCAAATATTTATTTTATGCATTGGGGAAAAACCTAAAAATAAAACCATTCAGAAATAAAGTTACTACGATTATAATGCCATAATTAGCACTTCAAATCATGGCACCCATTTGTGAACACTCTTCTGGGTACAGGGTAAAATAAAAAAAATGAGAAAAGTGAAAAACCTTCAGATAAATGCTTTGCCTAAATGCGAGTTAAATTTGCTTCAGCGTCTGAGAGCCACGCAGGCTGTCTTAAAGTATTAGCAGCTCTGTCAATGCGCACAGGCGGCTCAGTGGATAGCAGGGGGTGTGAAGGCAGAGTTGGTGGTGGGGGAGGTGGTAGGATGTGCTTGCCTGCTGAACGGAGCAATTGCGCAAGTTGAAAGCGCTCCTTCGTTGACAGCTTAATTAAATTACAAATTTACTTAGACTCAGATCAAAATGTTTTTGTAATTGAAATTTAAAAATGTTAAGCTTCGCTTAAGATCGCGCACAGCTTAAATTAAGTAAAGCTCTTATCAATTTCCCCAGCCCTGGATTATTATTATATATAAATAAAATATATAAATACAAATAAAAATATATTTATTTCACTTACCCTTGACTCACTCCTTGGTATCGATCTAACAACGTAGACGCTGTTTGCCGAGTTCGCCACGTAATGCGTAATCCCACCCATTCACACACCCACGCACACACCAACACACACCCACGCACACGCAAGCATGCCAAAACATGTTTGTTCCTGTCACGTAAGCATTCATCCTGCAGCGGCTTCTGTTCTTACGCAACACCTCATAATTCATATATATAAATTTTTATATATCCGTATATATACATATATATATATATATATGTATATATATATAAAATGTATATGCATTTTGCGCCAACCTGTTCACCTGTTTAATAAGCATAATAAGAGTGTCAATGGACACATCTCCCAAATACACTCTAAAAACAAAGACGCAGTCGGAATTACCAAAAATTACCCAAATGTGTTAAATATATAAAGTATGTTTTAAGGATTTGCATTTCTTCTTTTAACAAAATATTTAGATTCTTCCTTCTTATTGTAATAAATATTATACAATTTTTGTTTTAACTTATTTTTTTCGACTCGAAAAACTATCTGTTTCCACGTTGAATTTTTAATATTCAGTTTGACTTTTTGTAAGTGTAGAAATTCCTGGTGTCATTCCGCCGAATTTAAGCGATTCGCATTAGGTTATAATTACACTTATTTATAATTACAGTTGTCAGTAAAACGTGATCTACGTCAAAATGCCGACGCTTGTTTGCGTTCTGTGATTTGTGTAGGGTGTAAAAAAACAAACAACTTGTGTCCCAATTGTTGTTGCAGTGTTTTTCACTGTAAACCAAAATAACAAATGCAAATTTCTCATGTGAGAGAGGGAAAAAGAGAGATGGAGTGTGCCATGTGTGCGTTTGGCATATGGGGTTAACGGGTTCCAACTACGACTTTCATTACCTGCACAACCCTCCCCTCCCCACCCACTTATCCGTCCCAAGTGGCAAGTGAAGTCCTGCTTTGCCTTAATAGCGAAATAAAGTGCTATTAAATATGCATTATTATCTGAGAGAACACAATAACCTTGATAACTGTGTAGAAGTAAACCGGTTCCGAAACGAGCTTGTCTGTCTGATACATATATACATAGATAAATAATAAACAAAAAATTATAATAAAAAAGCATGCCCAACTATCAGATACACTGCGGCTCAAAACTTGAACTGATTTGGTTGTTTGTAAAATGAAATTAAGAGCAACATTTTAAGTAATCCACCAAACGACAGCAGCAACAATATCAATTTATTTCTCCTACATCTAAGTTATTCACTTAGCAGCAACAATTATCATTCTCTTAGTTGTCAAAGTATTAAGAGTGCATATTATTCATTTAATTAACACTTCCAAAAATAAATAAAGAAGCTTAGTTAGACTTGTTTATTTATATTTTAGCAAAAAATAATAAGCAATATAATGTAAATAAATATCAAAGTGTCGTCCAACATAAATTTAATTAAGAGCGCGTCTATCTTCGTTGTATTAGCTTTCTCTTAATTAAACCCAAACTGCCTTCTAAATAAAACGTTCAAGCTAAGCTAAAGCTTTCTTCTCTTTCTCTCTCTTAATATTAGGCAGTTTTGCAGCAGTACAATCTATGAGCACGAGAATAACCGTTCGGAGAATAACCGTACCAATGGATATTTGTGTTTTCATTGTTGTTGTTTGCAAATAATATGCAAATTTTTATGGCCAACTTGCTTAATAAATCTTTGCCTTTGATTTATGCATCTAAATGCACGTCTATCTACATATTTAGTATACACAAACAAGGAAATGAAATTAATAAAACGCTTATCAGATGGAAATGGCAGAGTTCGAGATTGTATATATTTTTGTGAAAATTTTTTATTTAACAAATTCACAATGATTTTAATACATTTTGAAAGGCAATCCATCAGTGAATGTTTGATGTTCAAATTTTTCTTTGGTCCTTTAAATATTTATAGCTAAATCTGATGTACACAAAAAAGAAAAATAGATACAAATATCTTTGCAATAATAAATGATAAGAAATAAATTGCGGAAATGAGTTTATATAATAAACCAGGCAATTTTTTTTATTACACTTTGAAAGAGTAATCCATCAATGAATATTTGATGTTTAAACTTGTTCTTTAGTGTTCCAAATATTATAGGAAAGGGGAAAAAATAGAGGCAGATATATGCAATAATGAATAGAATGAAATAAATGTGTGTGTAAACAAATCGTAGCAAAGTAGAAGCACAAAGTGTAATCAATCCCGAATTCTAATAAAACACTTGTATAAACATATAAACATATATACGTATTAATCATAATATAAGATAATGGGATATATGCATACGCCTAATGAATACTTATGTGAGCCGGCAGATTATACTAATCCATCATTGTTCTCCTTTGCAGACAATCCCGTTCAAATGGCTGAGGACGAATTGTTTGTGGATTTGGGTAAGTAGAAGCAATGAAAACTTAATGAGAAATATAAATATATAGCCAAGAAATGGGGTAAATGTGCGTAATTAATAATCAAGTACAATTGCGGCAATAACATGTGGCATGTGGCACAATAACTCAATCGACCAGAGGCTTCATTAGCCGCACAATTGTTTTGGCCAACCTCGCCTCTGCCATTTTTCGTGGCAACATTAAAAAGGCAGCTAAAAGCCAATTTGTTCTTGTACTTGTTTGAAATAATTGTGCTGCTGCAAAAGGCCAAGACATGTGCCTTAAATGAGTCTCTTGCCATGTTTCTGGCGCTACCAGTGACGTCAAACGCTTTAACATCTGGCCCAGCGAGGCTCTACACTCAGAAAAAAAGAAACCGCCTTTAGTTGTGGAAAATCGCCCAATTATATCATATGCTCTGAAAACAAAAAAGTTTTTCTTGTTTTTAGAAATACTTTTAATATATTAGAAAGAGAGAAATTCATTTTCTAACTTTCAACTAGCCCTGAAAACTAGAAAGTGTTTCTGGTTTTATTTTTTTTAACCCTTTTTGTTTTCATAATTTGTTCGATAATAAGGCGAGTTACTTTTAGCAATTTTCTAAAATTCTGGTCGATTTTTTTCTGTGTGTATTAGACAGGCCTTATGTGTAGTCTAGCCTTAAAAAAATCATTCTTGAAGCAGCATAACAATAGCTTTCCCCCACCACTCCTCCTTTGTATGCCACACATATGCATAAATCATAAATATGGCTGACATGTACCTCATAGATACATGCCACAAAAGTTGTGGCTATTTGCTAAATTGTTTCCGGCTTAAAGCAATTTGTTGCCGCTTTATTGATATTTGTTTTTATATATTTTCTATTTTAGCCTTTTCATCACTTTCCTTTTACTGATTTGTTCCTCTTGTAGATTTGCGCTTATTATTATTTTTGATTTATTTTTTAACATTTTATATATTTTTTATTAATTATGATATAAATAATTATTAATAATATTTATTTACTGTGCATTATTGTTATTTGCTTACTGACAGCGCTTTAAACATGTGCTTCTTTCTCACCCATTTCACAGAGGAGATCCTTGATGGCGGCTCCCAACAGACTCGACCTCCGCCCTTGGCGCAGACTTTTCCACAGTCGGCGTCGTTGCCAGTGATGCCATCCCACACACCGTTGCCCCTGCTGGCGACGCCAACCGCCCAGCGTCGCCCCTACATCCGCATTGTGGTGGAGCCCACAAATAAAATCATACGATTTCGCTACAAGTGCGAAGGACGCACAGCTGGCTCGATTGCCGGCATGAATTCCTCGGCGGAGTTGAAAACCTTTCCCACCATCGAGATTGTCGATTACAGTGGACCCGTTGTCGTTGTTGTCTCGTGCGTCACCAGGGACAAACCGTATCGCCAGCATCCCCACTGGCTGGTCAGCAAGGAGGAGGCAGACAACTGCAAATCAGGTGTCTACAACAGGCTGTTGCCGCCGGAGGAGCGTCGCCTCGAAATGCAGAAAGTTGGCATCCAGTGTGTGAAGAAGACGGATGTGCGCGAATCTCTGCTTGCCCGTGAACGGAGGAACATTGATCCATATCATGGTGGGTAATCTGATTGACTGAGTGGCTTGCAAATATCATTATAAACATTCCAATGCAGTCTTAAGCCGAGCTCTCTCGACTGGCGTATTCTGACTTATTTTAAAATAAACTATATAATTTTTTTTTGTAGCCAAATTCGATCACAAAGACAACATCAGCGGCATCAATCTGTATGAGCTGCGTCTGTGCTATCAGGCCTTCATCAAGGTGGGCAACAACCACGTGCCATTGGATCCGGTTGTCTCCTCGCCGATCTACGGCAAAAGCAACGAGCTGACCATCAATCGTCTTTGCAGCTGCTCCTCGAAGATGAGTGGCGGCGATCAGCTCATCATGTTGTGCGAGAAGGTCACCAAGGATGATATACGGATACGTTTCTTCGAGACCAACGAAGCGGGCGTCGAGATCTGGGAGGCATATGCCGAATTCCAGCCCACGGATATCTACAAACAGACGGCGATTGCGTTCAAAACGCCGCGTTATCGCAACACGGAGATCCAGCACAGTGTTCAGGTGAGGGGAAACAAATTAAATAACAAGTAAATAAAATATTAATATAAAATCTATCGAATTTAAAAAAAATGGTTTTTTTATATTATTGCTCATAATATAAAATTAAATTTCTTAAATTAGATTAGCTTTTTGATAATATTTAACTAATAAATATTTATAACTAATTTTGAGGACGAGAAATAGTTTGATGATAATTGATGGATTTGTGTGACTTTTTTGTATTGTGACAGGTGGAGTTACAGCTGGAGCGACCCTCGGATCGGGCGACGAGTGCTGCGCTGCCGTTCGAGTATTATCCGAATCCAGGTATGCTAACATTTGCGCGATTGCAGCGCAAGCTGAAGCGCAGACAGGAAATGGATGTGTTCCAGCAGATACTTTCAGTAGATAGCGAAACGACGGCCACGAAGTACTCGTGTCCCCCGCTCGATCTTAACGAGGACGAGAACACTGTTTCCTCCGACGATCAACAGAGTTCCGGAACTCTAAATGAATTTGAAATTGCTGTGCGAAAATTACAGCTCCGGCAACGTGGAGAAATGGATGTCAACGAAGCGGATGCCACGGTGAATGAGTATACGGATCAGTTGGCGGATGATAATGACCCAGAGCAGGATATGATGATGGAGATTGAGCTGGAGGTGCCGCAACTGTTGCCTCAACAGGCTGATGATTGCACACAGACCTCAACGCCAATGGAGGAGGTGTTGCGGCAGCCGCAACTCCCATTGCGACCGCTGAGCAATGTGGACAAGATTAACGAGTGGATGCGGAGCAGTGAATTTGAGCGCACCGAAAGTCTAACCGTTGAGAACGGGGACACGCCCACACTCTCCCACAGCACCGCCCAGACGGCGTTCACAAATGTAAGCAGCCTAACGGCTAATACAACCATCACTAATCAGCTGGAGGATGAGGAGAAAGATTGCAGCGTTTCACGCCGCAATACGCTGGAAAATTCAGATCTGGGCGAGGAGCGTGAACCTGAGCGGGAACCGGAACAAGAGCCGGAACTGGTAACTGCCAGTGCCCAGGCCTCCGTGGACATAGATGAGCACTTTGATGAGACGGCAACGTATACAAGTCTCCAGATTGCCTTCAATCATCCCGTGGCAATTCCACCTAAAGTGGATCACAACTATCACGTTTCCAATCCGTTTAGTCAGCTGGATGAGGCAGAGTTGGTAGTCTTAACCAATCCCCCAGCGCCCAAGATACAAGTGAATGCCGCCCAGACACCAGCAACGCCGTCGACATCACCACCACTGCCGCTGCCGCCAAGGTCACCCTCCCCCGATCCGGATCAGATTCTGCCGCCGTTGCCGCCCAAACCGCGTAATTCGCAAGATTTGAGTGTCAGCGAACTCAGTGTCTCCAATTCCGTCTCCATGAGCCGATCTCGCAACGGAAGCGTGAGCTCGACGAGAACTACACCTTCTCCCATTATTATCATGAGAACTCCCGATCAGAGTCCTACAAAGCGGCTGCCCGCCTCGGCGAGCAACTCGGCAGCTGCCTCGCCCAAAAAGCGACAGGGATTCTTTTCGCGGCTCTTTTCAAGGCGTCGCAGCAGGGCGGAGGATGACGAGACTACCAAGCTCAAGCCGGAGCACGCGCAGTCGCAGCAGCATTTGGTGCCCACTCGAGAGTTCTCACTCAGCGATCCCAACAGGAGTTCGATCAGATCCTTGCAGCCACCACGCAGTGGCGGCAAAGCTGGAGTCGGACGCAGTTCGAGCAGCGTTTCCGGCAAGCGACCAACTTATCTGGATGCAGATGTCATCCATATACCCCTAAAGGGCAGCGGGGACAGCGAGAACAGTCTGCTACGACCCGAGAGCTATTCGAATGCCAGCACTCTGAGTTATGGGCGTCCCTTGGACAGGAAAACATTGAGCACGCTGCAATTGGCGGATATTCCGATTAGTGATGGCAACATGGAGTTGGTGGCGATTGCCGATCGCCAAAGTATTAGGAATCTATGTGAGGGTGCATACGGTGTGGTGCTCGATCCGAGTGTGGATCTACTGGAGGCGGAACACTTTGCGCTGTACACGAGTAAATCACCAGAACCGGAACGCGAAATTGAGGATGCACCAACTGAATTTTTGAGTGCCGATGAAATTGCTCGTCGGCTCGCTGAGGCCAATGGCCTGGCAGATTAATCATTTTTCTTTTTATATGCATATATATTCAACTTTTCTTCTAGTCGTCTTTTTCTTTCAGTATTATAACACCTATGCGTACCTTTACCACCTGCTCCCCCTCGTCCTAATCGCATGCTAATCCTTGAACCAATTGTCTTTGTAGATGCTTTGGCCCAGAAGTGCCGCCTTGATGCGCGCAAAGCCACTGAAACTGTTAAGCGCAAATTGTCCCAGATTATGCATCACCAGCATCACAAACACTCCAAATTGTTAAGTAAGTCTACTTTTGGATTTACCGGGTGCAAGGCTTCTCTCATCCACTGCCTTCAAGGCATCTGATCCCACTATTAAGCCCTGTTTTCGGTTCAATTAAAAAAGGCAACCGATTTTCAAAAATAAGAAAAACAAAAGTTTTGTAATATTATTTTTTGATTGAAAACAGTTTGCCAATATTTAAATGAATGAATTTTGATATATATATATTTCAATTTATATATATATAGATATAATTCAATAACATTTTTTTATGAATCTGAAAACGGGGCTTTAACACACACACATAAAATACACAAAAAAAACCATTGCATACATTTGGGTGTCCTTCATTCAGTCAGCTAAAGAAAAGTTCCTATACACACACACACACCATACACACGCACAGTTGCATACAGTGCTCTATAAATGTATACGCTAGTTTCCTCATAGAGTAATCCCTTTGTGGACCAAATGGGGCCAATTCATGTTGGTCAAAATCGTTTTTTGAATTTAGTAGTAGTCAAATATTGAGGTATCTTTGATACCCTGTTAGCTTGTTGTTGCCGCGTCCTTTAAAAAGATATAAATATATATATATATATATATATATATATTTGAACCACATTCATATTTATATATATGTATATGTGTAATTGAATTTGATGAATAAAGTTTTTTGCAAAAAAAAAAACACGAAAAGTTTTCCTCCAAATGGCCATTCTAAAGAGAGGACAATTTAATTAGTTTATTGATGTCTGTCTGAAATTCTTTGGCTAACTTTTTATTTATTTATTATTATTATTAAATATTATATAAATAATTTTTGCCTACTTTTCATTATAGTAAAAAGTACGATTTTTTTTAATTTGCTCTATTCCTTAAGTAAAATCGGAATTTAAACCTGAAAACAACTTAGAATTGCCATTAAACTTCGGCTAGCCGAAAATGTCATATTTTTATTATCTTGTCTATTCCCATTAAGTTTAGCTACAAAGAAAAGTCGAGAATGAGATAAATACTTGGTCAAGTAAGTTCTCAAATTAATGAAGACGTTAATTGCTGTTCTTGTTGTTGTTGTTGTTGTTTATGTTGTTGAGTGACCTTTTAAGTTTAGCCAACTAGTTTAGTTGACCTTATTTCGTATTTCTTATTATTGCTCTTCTTATTAATTTGTTGCTGTTCACATTTTAATGCTTCGTATTTTGTGTTGTGCTCATTAATTTAGCTGTTAAGAAAAAGTTTTCTTTTACTTTATTTTTGGCAAATAAACTTTTTTTCTAACGAACTTTTTTCGATACTTTTTGCAGCCCACACGCAGCAGCAGCTACAACAGGTTATGCCACAGCAGGGGCAACCACAACCACTAATTGTGCCACAAATGAGCAGCTATAATGGACAGAGTCCCAGTCCCGTCGCATATATGGCCGAGATCAAGGCGGAGCAGTTGGCTGGCTATGAATTTGACACAACACGCAGTTGCCCCTCGGCGGCCAGTTCGTGCAACATGCCAATCAATCTCCCGTATCAATTTCCCGTATCGCCCAGTGCCAGCAGTTGCAGCACCATCGACAGCAATGCACCCATGCAACAACAACAACAGTTGCAACAATTGCCACATTTAACGCAACAGGATCAGCAGCTTCTGCAATTTGTGAACCAGGAGAGTGCGAATCTCACATTTAGCATTAACAATGCATCCAGCAATTGGGGCACGGTAACAACATTCAATGGTGGAAGCATAACGCCAACTTACCCAAGCACAAATAATACATACAACAACAATAATAATAATAATATTGAGTTTAATGCAACTTGTGAAACATTTCTGCCAAATCAGCAAGAAAATCAATTCCAGTCTCCGCCAACTCTGACAAATATGGCACAGGTGTTGCCTCAACAGCAGCAGCCCGAAGAGAATCTTTCCTTAAGTGATCTGATCAGGTGTTATCAGACTCCGGACGATATTGATTATGCTAATGATATAATAAGGGATTTGCAGGCGACGCTCATTAATGATAAATGAAGCATTTATTTTAGAGCCACACTTGTACATAGTTTATCTTTAGTTATACATATTGAATTCTTAACAATTAGCTTTTTCGAATCTCATTTCATATGTTATATGCATTTCTTTACGAATCGTTTTTAACAAAATCATAATTATAATAAATTGAAAAAAAAAACCATAAATTTATTATTTCATTTTCCTATTCTAGAAGATTTGTTCACGAGATGTGCAACATATTTTTGGAAACTAACTTATGCGATTAACGAGATAATTTGGGCTGTTAATGCAGCAAATTAAATAGTTATTACAATTTATAGATAAAACATTCGAATGGTAAGTGACATTTCAAAAGTGCGGAGAATGTGCGAAATAGTAATAGTAATAAAAGTAATAGTAATAGTAAAATATGAACTATAAATTTAAAGGATTAACGGTAAGAATAGGGCTGACCGAGCTAGGCATATAAATCATAATAAATTCTCATTTCACATGTTACGGGTTTTCTTATGAATCGTAGTTAAAACATAATAAATATAATAATATAGAAAGCGTAAATTATATTGTACACGAAATTTTAAATGTGTAGCATTAATTTGGAAATATATAAAGGACTGTTCTCGATAATAATATTCAAATTCAAAACTAGAGATTAAACATAAAAAGAAATTTCAAATGTGGGGAATGCGTACTAGAATTAATCGAATACTAATCGAATACTTAATAGGTAGTAGTAGTAGTAGTAGATAAATCTTCGTTTAACGACAAAAATAGGGCTGTCCGCGATTTGCATGGTTCTCGCTGCGCATGCCGGCAAAGAAACCTTTGATATCATTCTCGGTGACAACCCGATTGTTGCTGGCAAAGGACTGCAGAAACTCCTTGAGCTTGTCGCCCATGCGATTGTATTCCGTAATCACATCGATCTGCTTGGTGCGGTCAATGGTGGCCAGGGCGCGTATGGCCTGCTGATAGGTGGAGTTATCCTCGCCGCGCTTCTTGCCTCGCTCCTCGTACGCCTTCACTGAATCCTTGGCATCCAGCAGAAACTCCACGGACTGCTCCCGATACAGCTGCATGCACGCCGAGCACTGACAAAGCGCCAATCGCCAGTCATTGGGCCAGAAGGCGGCACCTGTTGTAAGACAATTGTTAATAAATATATTGTTAGATTTATCAGATCTGGTTAACAGTTAAATCAATGTCATCAAGTAAATGAATATATATATATATATTTATCCATATATATTTAAACAGTCATAGGAGCTAAAAAGCTCGACAACAAAAAAATATTTGAAAACGTTTTGAAATTGAAGCAAAATGAATTTGGAGTACTTCTCGGAGGGATTGGAGTGCCTAATGTATTGCGGCCTGAAATTGTCGCCCGAGCAACGCATTCTGATTGAGAATTCGCTGATTGTGTTGCTGCAGGAGAATCGATTTTCGGGCATGTATTTCTGGGGTCGAATTACGGCAGTTAAAAACGATTATTATATTGCCTTTGGCTATACGAATGATTGTCTGAAGGATCGCAAATATTTCTACAGCCTGGATCAATATCAATGGCAACTATTGCCCTTTGTGCAGAGTCCAAAGATATTTCAGGCCACAATTTTATCGCGAGAACCATTCATTGGGGATCCCAGTTTGCAGACATATGTCAAGCTGGTAAGTCTAGGAGATATCTTTAACGGATAAATTGAGAATAAGTTTCCATTATTCTTCTTTTAAGGATCCCACATTTAATATTGTTGCCAATCAAGTGGTGAGCATAGATCGCTCCGAGGTGATCAAGCTGAAGGAGGAGGAACGTTTGGCCGCGATTGTTTTTATTATTAGCGAGGAGAGTGCAATTTGTCCACGTGGTGCTCTCTATAAAATGGTTGATGGGCGTGTTATACCCAATCAAATGTTTCGTGGTCTAAGCGATCTTCAAATCGATAATTTATCGTATTATCAGCTGTATCGTTTGCCACGCAATGATTTAAAGAGCAATTTGTCGAAGCGCAGCGATTATAATTATGCCATTGATTTTTTGGATACCATTGATGGCGTCATTCCCCTGAGCCAGGCCTTCTCCTTGAATATGCAGCGCAACGAGCGCATCTCTATCATCAAATCCTGTATATGGCAGGGGATGACCTTCTTCCATAAACTCGGATCCCGCAAACATGGTTTCCTCTATCTAGGCAATGGTCGCAAGAACTTCGATTTGCTCTTTATGTGTTAATAATTTTCAACATTATAAATAAACTGACTTATAAGTTGTTAGCGATTTGTGTTATAAATATGCCCTTATAAAATGGTATTTTAAAAGAAGAATAAATAGCACCAGTTGTGGTATATATATATGATATATATTGTTAGACAAATTGGCAAAACTAGCGAACAATTAATGGCACACGAATTACTTATAGAAATCGTAATATTTGGCATATTGTAAAATTTATAGAAATTTGAATATTTCCAATATTGTATGAAACATGTAGAAAATGTATTCTCACATTGATCTCATTGTGATGTCTTAGTTTTTGTTCTTACTCTTTACGTATTCTCTTCGCTTTACCCGGCAGGGTCTATGCCCATGGAGTAACTAGGTGTAAGTTGACACATGAGCTACGTTGAATTAACACACTTAACAGCTGTTCAGTTACGATAATTAGCGTTGAGTGGAGTGAAGCAATTTATTAAATATTTAATAATTAAACACGTTCTACAATACATTGCACCTACCCAAATAAAATACATAAAAACCCAAACAAATATCCAAAAACAAAAAAAAAATAATAATAACATATAGTTGCAAATATTGACGTAATATCTACCGACAGCCTTGCATAATTACCCCATGCACATGCAAAGGGAAATTTTGAATAGGAAAATTGGCGAGCAGAATATATTTAAGAGCTGCAGGGGATATCGAGGTGCCATATAAATGGGCTTTAATTAACTCAAAAACAAAATTACCAATAAAATACAAAATTATTTAAGAGCTGGCTGCCCTGCATTGGTACAGCTCACTCGCCTTGAGCTAATTATAATTACATTTAATTATAAACAAATACACTTACCTTTATAAACTGTATTTCGTTTGGGACGACGACAAATCTCCGCCGACAATTTAGAACGTTTCTCAGCTGGTTCTCCGGACTCCGCCTTTGACTCAGAATTAGACTGAAACTCTCTCTTTGTCTGCGTTGCCTCAGCCTGGGATTGTTCGCTTTTTGATCCGTTCATAGCCGACTCCAACTCGCTCTTCGACTGCGACTCCAAATCGGCCTTTGTTTCCTTTGGCTCCAACTCCAACTCGATCTTTGCCTCAACCTGCAATTCTTCGCTCTTTGATCCCTTTGACTCTGGCTCAAACTCGCTCTTCTTTTGCTGTGACTCCGACTCCAGCTTGTTCTTTGTTGCCTCCGCATCTTGCTCATTTTCCACACTGACATCAATATCCAATTCATTCCTTCCCTCTTGCTCCTTAGCTGGCTGCAGGGCGAGTCCGATGTAATCGCTCAAGAGCTGATTCTGTTCCATGCAATTTTCGCAAATCATTTCGCTGCAGCCTTCCAGCCACTTTTTCGAAATCGGTGGCGATTTCATGTGCTGCAAATGGAACCAATCCTCGCAGATGACGCACTGCAGCATTATTTCCTCATCGGTGCGTTCCGGATCTGGGTACGGCCGTTTGCATTTACAATACAAGCCCTGAAAATTTTGATTATAACAATTCTCCGCATTTGGCGCCTGCAGCGCATCAAGTTGGGGATTTAGAGCGCAACGCTTGTCGGCGCCCAGGCGCAGTGTTGGACAATCACAGCGGAAATTGCGCTTGGTATACAGTTCGATTAGTTCATGATTCTCGTGACAGCGATATGAGCAAGCCAAGCAAATGCCGGCACTCTTAGTGGGATCAGTGCGAGCTTCTGGGCAGCAGGTGAGGCACGAGTAGAGCGCCTGGCGATCAATCGCTCCCTTGGCATAGGTGCATTCTTTTTCATCTGAGCCACCCAGCACTGCGGCATATTCCTCCTCCATTTCTGTCTCCTCCTCGAGCACATCGAGCATTGTAATTGTCGATTGTTCCATCGAATTTGGTTCGTTTGAGTCGCTCATATTTTGTTATGTATCAGAAAATAAAATTTTAACACTTTAAATTTTTGGTAAGTTGAATATTTTGCGTAGAACGCCGCGGTCGTTTGGCGGAAAAATTGCAAGCTAGTGTAGGTCGGTTCATGAGTCACTGACTCAAAAGAAAGAACCTGGCAAGGAGGTTCATGAAAGTAGTTCTGATTAATTTAACATAAATTGATCGTTTGAATAAAAATAAACAATAAACAAAACAATAAATCTAATAGCCATTATACGTTTTAAAAAAAGAAGAAATATTATGCAAACAATTTTAGACTTATTTTGAACAGACTTTTTCTTTATCGATATGAAAGCCGATATGACAGACCGTACAAAGCACTTATCGATATTCACAACATATGGTTTGAATGCGACAGATATCATTTGGCGGTGTTGGTAAGCACGAGCGCACCTTAAGCGTTTAACAACACTCGCGCGGCGCATTATATTCGTGTCTGCAGCTGATTTCCACAAGCAATTCCAATTTTATAAAACATAAATAATATAAAACCGCAAAATGAATGCACCGCCTACATTTGAATCGTTTCTGTTGTATGAGGGCGAAAAAAAGTAAGTAAACAATTTTGGAAAACAATCAAAACAACTGTAATTTTATTTATGTTTTGCTAACAGAATAATCAAGGAATTGGATACGAAGGTGACAAATGCGGCAATATTCACCATCAACAAGGAAGATCACACTCTGGGCAACATGATACGCAAGTAAGCAATGACTAGATGGAGGAGACAATTGCATATAATAATATTCCCAATGTTAAACAGCCAACTGTTAAAAGATCCAAACGTTCTGTTTGCCGGCTACAAAGTACCACATCCGCTGGAACACAAATTCGTGATACGCATTCAAACCACAGCCGATTATTCACCTCAGGAGGCATTCATGAATGCCATCACTGACCTGCTTGCGGAACTATCGCTCTTTGAAGAGCGATTCAAGGTGAGTTTTTAATTTGAATATAAATAAAAATTTTTGTTGACATTATTAATTCTTTTTGCAGGATGCTATTAAGGAGAAAAAGGAGGGCGGCGATTAGATTTACTCATTTTTATTATCGACAAGAAATTTACGAAACAATAGAAATATATATTTCCACTAATTTGTATAAATAAATAAAAGTAATATATGCTATTAGTGAAATGTAATAGTTTCTCAGCTGAGGTAAAAGAAAAAAACAGATGACATATAAAACTCGAACAATTAATGCATTTGTAGAACAACCAATAAAAGTGTCTTATTCGCTAATAGGTCTCATCGTCGGCGCATTCGCTGGTATCGTGTCCAAAAACTGCAAATATGAATTTAGTGTTAGTAAATTGCTAAAATTAAGCTAATTATTGGATCAGTTTAGGTGCACACCTTCACAGGTTGCGCAGTATTTGCGTGGAGCCGGCAACTTGCGTTCCTTCTGCGTATTGGCCTCAGCAGCCGTTGGTGGTGGTGAATAGTCGCGATCCTCGCCCGCCTGCAGCGGACAATCCTCGGTTTCGTGCTTGTCGAACTCATCGCAGATATCGCAAAAGAGACGCGGCGCCGGCTTCCGTTTGCTCAGCATATCGAAGGCATTTGGTCTGCAAAATAAAATAAAATTTATTAACTACATATTTTGATTTATTTTAATTAATTTGTAATCTTAATTGGATTTTAGTTACTTGTTAAAGTCCAGGGGCAGCGTTTCCAGCGTTTGCACCTTGGCCTTGAGTGCATCATTTTTCTGCTGCATATCCGCAATGATCGAGTTGAGGAAGTTGATCTTGGCCAGACTGTTTTCAGATTCCACTTGCTGCAATTGGCCAGTCCGATTATACATATGTATATGAGTATATACAGACAACTATATATATACTATCAGAAACTAAAGACTCACCTCTGTTGTATCGTTGGAAGTTATTGGACTTGTCATAGAACCATTGGCCTGAGCACGCAGCGCAACAATTTCACGGGCTTCCTGGAACTCGAGTGCTTGGAGCTGTTGCTTTAGCTGCTGGCATTCCAAGCGGGCCATCCGCTCTGATTCGCGTGCCTGGACAACGGTTGTCTCCAGTTGAGTCTTGTGGTTTTGTAGCTGCTGCAGTTGCTCGGTTTTCTCACGGGCAGCATCATCCATTTCATCGATGACTTTCTGGTACTCCTGCAGTTGGCCAATGAAATCGTTGTTTTGCTCGTGGAACTGTTTTTCTTGCGCCATGCTGCTGGCTTCCACCTGCTGCAGTTGCTCTGCAGCTGTGGTGGAAGCTGTCTTCAGTTCAAGCAGCTGCTGTTGCAACTCCTTGTAGCCGCTCAGCTGCGCCTCGAATTGTGCTTGGCTCTCGTTCAGCATTGTCTGCTTTTGTTGCACTGCGTCGAGTAGTTCTCCATTGGCCTGTTGCAGCTGACGCAGTTGCTCGGCAGCCTCAACAGCTGTGTCCTGCATGCTTGTCTCAGTTTGTTGCAGCAGCTCCATTTTTCCCTGCAACTCCTTGTTGCTGGCCAGCTGCGAGTCGAGTTGTGTGTGGGTTTCCTGCAGTTCCTGCTTCATGCCCTGCAGCTTCTCAATAAGCCGTTCGGCATTCATGTCCGCCTCCATTTCGAAGAGCTCGAAGATGTGCGCCGTTTCACTCTTCTCCGCTTGCAGCACTTCCAGCACCGTGGATAACTCTGCATTGGTAGTGGATATATTGGCATTGGCCACCTGGATGGCCTCCACCAGCGTCTTCATATCGGTTATCTTTTGTGCATCCTCGCGTGAAAGTTGCTCCTTGTGTTGCAGTTCAGTGTTGGTGATCTCCAGGCGTTCCTTTAGCTCCTTGATGGTTAGTTCACTGCCACTCGATTGCTGCTTCTGCTCCGTCTGTGCCTAACTTAGTTGCTCTTGCAGCTGCTTCAGCTGCTCCTCAAGTTTTGCTTCCCCCTTGAGCTGGTCTTGGCTCTCCTTTATGCTGACCTGACTCGACTGCCACTGCTGACGCACCTCCTCCAGCTGCCGCTCCAGCTGCAAACGTTGCTCGCTGCTTGCATCCCGCTCCGAGCTGAGCTCCTTTTGGACTGCCGCCAGCTGCTCCTTTAACTGCTGCCGTTTTGCGCTTAGATCACTTTGCTCATCTCTCGATCCTCCCAGCTCCTGTTGCAGCTTTTCCTGCTGCTGCTCCAGCTGCACGCATCTGGCTGCTGCTGCCTCCAACTTCCGATTTGCATCACTCAGCTCCAAAGTCTGCTTAGCAGCCAGCTCCTGCTCCGTTTTGAGTTTGGATTGGAGTTGGTTGCTCTGCTCCGTGCTGCTTGCCAGCTCTTGAGTCAAAAGTTCCGCCTGGGCACAGAGTGCATCCAAACGCTGCTGGCTCGCCTGGACCTGTCGCTCCAGAGCAGCACGCTCCTCGCTGCTGAGCGTGGCCAGCTGCTCGTTGGCCTGTTGGTGTTCGAGCAGTTGTTGCGAGAGCTTCAGCAGTTCTGCACTGGAATCCGTTGAGCTGCTGTGCAGGTGAGTCAACTGTTGCTGCAACGTTTCACTTTGTTGCAGCAGCGACTGGCAACGTGCCTCCAACTGTTCCCGCTGCCTGCCCGCATCGCCCAGCGCCAGTTCCCGCTGAATGCTCAGCTGTTCCTGTTCGGCGAGCAACACTTGCTTCTGCTCTGCCTCCGATCTGTGCTTGTCCCGGCTCAGCTGCATTTCCTGCAGCTCCTGTTCCAGTCTCGCCATCGTCTGCTTCAACAGTTCATTGTCGCTGGCCAGTTCCAGCCGCTGTCCACTGCTTTGACTCTCCAGTGTTGCATAACTTTGCTGCTTGACCAGCAGCTCCTCATTCAGCTGCTTCAGTTGTGACTGGAGTTGTGTGGTTCCAGTCCCAGATGAGACTAGTTCCTGCTGCAGTGCGTCCTGCTGCTGCTGCAGTGCCTCACATTTGCTGAGCAGCGCCGCATTCTGACGCTTCACATCGCCCAACTCCAACACTTGTTGGGCGCCATTTTCATTGCTTTCTTTTAGCTGCACTTCAAACTGGGCGCATTGGGTCTTGGTGGCCTCCAGTTGCTCAGTTTGTTGCACGATTGTGGCTTGCTGGGATTGGGTTAGCTGTTGCGCCGCCTGCAGCTGGGCAAGTTGAGCATTTAAAGCACTTTTAACTTCCTCTTCCTTCGCCTGCACCTGGCTTAGTTGTGCTTGGAGTTGGGCAAGTTGTTGGGCGCCAGCTTCGCCGCTGCTGGTTGCCTGCTGCTGCAGTTGCTCCAATTGCAGCTGGCTGGCTTGCAATTTAGCTTCCAGTTCCACTAATTTGGAAGTCTCCTGTGCCAGCAGCGCTGCTTGTTCCGCCTGCTCCTTCGACTGACTTTGCTGCAACTCCTGATGACTTGCAATTTGCTGCTGATGTAATTTAGTTTGCTGCTCCAGTTGCTGCAGCAGTTGCTCATTCGATTTCTCCAGCTCGCTCAGCTGCTGCTTTTTGCTGACTACCTCTGCTTGACTGGCTTGCAGTTGTGCCTCGCCTGCTTGCTGCAGTGCCTCCAATTGTTTCTCCAGCGCTGCCTCGCTTAGCTGCAAGTTCTGCGCCTGGCTTTCGCCACTTGCCTGCAGCTGCTCCTGCATCTGCTGCCTGAGCTTGCCCAGCTCCTGCTCCTTTTGTTGTTCCATTTCCGCCTTCTCTTTCAGCACTGTTTCATTAGCTGCCTTTAGTTGCTGCAGTTCCAATTGGAACTGCTCCAATTGGGTTTTACTGTCCACATTTTGGGACTGCTGCACATTGAGCATCTCGTCGAGCGCCGAGCTGTCCGCCTTCTGCACATTTAGCTGCGTTGTCAGCTCATCCAGCTGCTGGTTTAGCTCCCGGATCTGTTCGTCCCGCATGCGAATCTCTGTGTGGAGTATTTCACACTCATCCGTCACATTCTCGCGTTCGTTTTCGAGCGTATCCGATTTGCTTTTCAGCTTGGAAAGTTCGTTGCTGACTTGCTGCAGTTGCTCCTGTTTGGCGGACAGCTGCTGCTCCTTCTCTGCCAGCTGCTCCACTTTAGCTGCCAGGCGCTGCTCAAATTTAGCTTGCACCTGCTGCGATTGCTTCTCGTTCTCCTCCTTGAGCAGGGCCAGCTCGTGGCGCAGATTCTCAATGCCGCACTGCGACAACGAGAACTTCTCCAGGCTCTCATCCTTGCCAAGGAGTTCCGTTTTCAGCGTGTCACTTTCGCTCTTCAAGTAGCTGATATTCTCGCGTAATCTTTGCTCCTCCTCCAGGGATTCGGCCAGGCGTGCCTCATTATGTTTCTCCTGCGCACTCAGCTGCTCCTGCAGCTCTGCGATCTGCAACTGAGCATTGGCCAAGGCCTGATTGTCCTCCGCAGGCGGCACGCTCTGTAAACTGGGCGTGGCTATTGTGGAATAGTTAATGTGTTTTAGTCAGAATCGAAATAAATATCACAAAAACTTTTTCACCTGAGACCAGTTTGGTTAGCTTCTTTTCCAGATCGTGAATCTTTTCCTTGTACACCTGAGATTGGGCCTGCGAGGGGAATTGTTGAGTAAAGTTGAATTATTGTGAGTCAAATTGGATTTTTAATCTAGTATGTGCATTGACTAGGGAGAGTTCCAAGTTATGGGATAAAATAGTCATCTGTTTATATGCTTAATCAATTCACAATGAACAGTTTTTTTTCGTTGTATATTTATAAACTATTGGGAAATCGTGTGTATATTTTATACACATTTTTGATTAATTCAAATTCACTATGGAAAAAATACACTTTTTTTCTAATTATCTTGAGCAAAGCTGTTTTATCCTATATCATCCTCAACCCTAGAAATAAGAATTCGACTGTATTTTGATTGTACTTGTAACATGATCAAGTTTTAATAATTTTATAAAATATACATTAACATTTTTGAGTATAGATTTAGGTTCTAGGAAATAGACTTCGACTATAGCTGTAGCTGTAAAAGCGTTGTCTGATCTTTTTTTGTTTCCTCATCTCTTTTTTGCAGTTTCGAGTAGAACCCATCATTATAGAAATACCTAAAAATGTTCAGTATCGATTTAAAAGCTGAAGTTTGATCTTTTATCATTTCTAGTGATCTCGATCTTTCTTTGTCTTCATTTATTTATTTATAGATTTTTCAATTTATGTTAACAAAGATTTAAATCCTCAAGCATTTTAGATAACAAATATTGACTATATTTTGAATTTTAATATATATATATATATAATTGCTTAATTTATAAATTACTAGTTTACTGAACAAAGCATTAACACCTGATCCGTTACTGATAAGAAATCCGTGAGGGAATAACTAAAACACTTCTTTGAAAGATTATTATCTATTAGCGTTTATCTATTCCAATAAATCCGTTAATAATTTGATTTCTTACGAAACGTTCGCATTTTTTTTTTAGTTTTTGTAAGTTGACGGGTTTTAATTGCCCCAATTATAATTTCCATTCTGCTGTTAAGTTATTACTGAGAATTTACTTTAACTGTAGTAAGGCAAATTATATTTATACGGAATACAATTTATTCTTTATTTGTTCCGATGAATAAATAAATAAATAAATAAAGCAAAATTGCAGCTATAAGCTATTGACGTTTATTTTTATCATATTGCTATGCATTTCTATCAATAAATTCAAGCAATTTATTTATTTTTCCAACTGTTTTTTATATCTTTTCTGATTGTCTGACCGTAAACTTTATTTATAAACCTTGATATACTTAAATCTTTCATTTTCTACAGTAGTCTCCTTAGTCAGTGCACAACTCTTTTGATTAACTCTGTCTTACATTCATTTCATCGCCACAGAACTGTGCCTCATCAATTGTAAATTGCAACTCCTCCGATTTTTTACGCTCATCGCCCAATTGCGACTCCAATTGCACAATTCGAGTTTTTAGCTATTTTTTGGGGGAAAAAAGCCAAAAATTAGCAAAACAAAATTCGAAGTCATTTAGAAATAAAACAACAACTGCAATAATATTTGTATAACGTATATTTGATATCGTTAATGTTATTTTTATTTTTTGTATTTCGTAAATAATTATGTATTTTTTTATCGTAGATAGTACAACTAGACCAACAGCAAGAAAATTCGCTTTCATAAAATCAATTTTATACAGGTTTTCCAATTTCCAAGTAGTATTTATATATATATATTTATATATAGTATATATATATGTGTGGTATATATGCATATTCAGCATTGCTCCATAAAACATACAAATATGAAATTCAATTGTGGGCTTTGTGGCTCATGTTTTCGTTGTTGTGATATGAAGATATATCATTTATATATTTTTTGGTTTCTCAGCATAAAACGCTGTGCAGACTTCTGCCATTTCATCCTCAACTTAAATTTCAGTTTTTCTCATTCGCGAAAAATCATTCATCAAATTCTTCTTCTCATTTGCTTCAATTTTCTTTGAGCACGTCCACTACTTGATGCGCAACGGTGTCAGGACACTGTGCAGTATGCAGTGCCTCTCGTGTTTGCCCGACCAGCCACGGAACTCGCGTCGCAAATAGGCCATCGGCACCGGACTGCTATGGCGGGCTATCAGCCGCCTCCAGCGATCCGCCTCGATCAGCAGTTGCTATAAAATGAAGGAACAGGACAGGACATAAAGTGGTGCGGATAAAGTTGTTCGTTTCAGCTAAACAAATTTTTGCAAATAACAATTTGGTTTTGGTTTTGGTTTTGGTTTTGCGTTAAAAAGATCAGCAGGGTATTAGAACAGTGGTTGGTACAGTGGTTGCACTCATACAAAAGAAATCAGCCTACATTTTAGTAACTCACCATTTAATTCAGAAAGTGAATTTCGAAAATTTATGGTCTTGACTTTTTGGTTTGCGTTTTCCAATTTTAGGTTGGCTTTTTTACTTATATTATTTTTAACATTTTATAAATTTAAATAATTTAATTGCAAAAAATTAATAGAAATTATTTTAATAATATCTAAAAATAAGAAAAACTTTCTATTTGTAAGAGTTACTAAAATGTTGGACGATTTTTTTTTCTGAGTGTGATTTTTGGTTGGTTTGTCAAATGTTGCCAATTAAAGAAGAAAACACAGCTCAAAGTGCGCACGAGAATTATCTTTGTACAATTATAGGATAGTGAAATAAAGTAGAGCACGCTTATAACAATTAACTCAAATTTATTCAATAAAAACCAGAAAATAAACAACAAAAAAAACATAATCTAAACTAAACACAAGCATTAAGCGAAAACAAATAAAACTGACTCATTTTTAATGCAGTCAGCGCCTCAAAAATGTGTGAAAATATTTATTTAATTTTGCGCATTTGTGCTTTTGTGCTAAAAATGAACAGCAAACAAATATTGTAAATGTTTTTATTATTTTTCTCTTTTTTTTAAAAAAGTGTGAAATTGTATAGCAAAAAGTTTGAATGCTCTAATTTGAATGTAGAAGTTGATGATATTGTAAATAGTTGATACTGCTGAAAGTGTTATTCTAAAACCAGGTGTTTTCTGAATGAGATACTGCTGAAACTGTTATACTACCAATGCTAAACAGATCTTAAATGAGTTGCTGCTGAAACTGTTATACAAACCCTATCAAATGTTTTTGGAATGAGTAAGATTATTTTTGGATGAGCTACTGCTAAAACTGTTATACTAACACCCCAAAGTTTATAATACTTATTGTTATTATTATTCAATAAATTATTGTGTTTTTTGTTATGAAAAGCTGTTTGAAATACTGTTTAGATAAATATAATTTTTTTGTCGATTCTTACACCTTTAAGTATTAATTGAATTCTCTGCATTTCTAGATTCATATTTTTTATACGACTTCTAGACATTTTTCTACAACGAATAGCTGTCAAAACATGCAAGGTTATTAACCAAGTTTATTAACACCTTGTCTAAAAGTTAATATGGTTTATCAACAAAAGAATTACATTTGCTGAAAATTGTTGGGCTCGTTAGCGACTGGTTAAGGTGATATATAAACGAACCTTGGCCAAGTAAGAAAGAAGCTAGAAAAATTTAGCTACGACTAGTTAAGATTATTTTTTTTTGTTTGTTTGTACTTTTTCCAGTTAGCGCGGAATTGTTTTTCTTTGCCAATTAGCGAAATTTGTGTGAATCATTGCAATTGACAACTGACAATTTAAAGAAGCCCAGAAAACAGTTAAAAATAAACGTGCGCAAATTAAGTGTGTGTGAAATTGGCAACGAGAGAGAAAGAAAGAAAAAAATGAGAGACAAAAAAAAAACAGTGAAAGAGAACAACAACAAAAAATTATTGAAAAATGTTAACACAAAGAAAGGCAACGAAAAATCAACCAGGTGAAAAACAACACAGAACTTGAGAACATGTGTGTGTGTGTGTGTGACTGCGTGTGTGTGTTGTGTGTATGTGAATTGTTTTCTTTTTGCAATTGAAGCAAGTTTTAGAAAAAACAAAACCCAAAAACACAGCTGAGCTGAGAATAAGCAAATCCAGTTTGTCTCTCTCAATTTTTTTTAGACTGGAAACAATTTCTTTTTATCGCAAAACCAAACTTTTTTTGGCTGCGAACGTTGTTCATGTTGTTCTCGTTGTTGTTGTCTTGCTAAAATTGTTGTTGGCTTCGTTGTTATTGTTGTCGTTGTTGCTGCTGCTGTTGGACTGTTGCTTGATGTTGTGCGGCTGCTGCTGTGGCGCGTGGGCAGCAATCGAAAGGGCCGCCTGCGATCCGCATACGGCTGTGGCACATACATTGTATCGGTGAAGATAATTACCTCATTGATGTTCTTCTGTAGCTGCAACGCCTGATTCTGCGAGTCCTCGCGATCCAGTTCACGTTCCACCATCAGTTGCTCCACATGTTGTTGCTTCTCGCGCAGCAAGTCCTGCGGGAGATGGGGAGAGAGTGGGGAAGAGAGAGAGAGAGACGGTTGGTGTAGGTGTGTGTGTTGCACATGAAGCGCATGAGTTACATTTGAATGGCCCAAAATTATATATAAGAAGAGTAACACAAAATAGCAACGAGCGTGTGTAGATGTGTATATATAATAAACAGATATATAAATATAAATATATATATATATATGTTGTGTGTGTGTGTCTACACTCATCAAAAAAATCGAACTGAATTTTATAATGTTTTTTTTTTTATAATTTTTAGACAAATTTTCTATTACTAAGAACATTTTTTGAATAACCGGAAGAAGGCTTTTCAATTTGTAAATTTTTTTTTCTCATATTGCTCAAATTCAAGGCGATATTTATTCTGAGTGTATATGTAATATATAGATTTATGTGTGTGTGTGTGTATTTTGTGTATTTACAGGTTGCAGAGTAAAGCTACAAAACTATTGATATATAGTTATATTATATCTATATAGGCATTATAATAGACTTATTAAATTTTGAAAATTCAAATTCTGTAAAATCTAATAAAAAGAATGAATTATTGGAATTAAACAGATTTTTTTTTAAATAATAAAAAAAAATTTAAAGGTCATAAAATGTATTACTAAATTAAAAAATAAGATTTGAAATCGAATTGCATTTCTTGCAAAAAAGACTAGCAAAGAAATTCTATTTTATACCATAAAATGTTAACTTAAAATAAAGTTGCAAGACTCAACCAACATTAATATAAATAGTACTTTTAATAACAATAGTTTTGTAGCTTTAATTGATTGGGCCACAAACCGTTGATAAGCCCAACAAGAGACGGATTACGGTGCGCATGCGTAATATATAAAAAGAACGACCAACAAAACAGAAAAAAATATATAGAAACACAAAAGCGTGCACAAAAATAAATTTACTATGCAGGGGGGGCAGGGGTTGTACGAGAGTAAAAATATGTATATATATATTCCAAAACACAAAGAAATTAAGAGAAAAGGGGAACATAGCATAACATTTATAGATATACATAAAATATACACATAATAAGATAAGCCAAAATAGAGGGGTGCAAATAGTTGTATATATTTTTATATAAATATTTTTGTACATCGGTTAAGGTTTGTAATATTAGTTTGGTTCAATAGTTGCAATGTTGCATGTGGCATGTGTTAGTAGCATTAGTGGCACACACTTAAACACTAGATTAGCTGATTATTAGGTCAAAAGAGACAAAACACACGCTGAAGCGACTTTATTTTTTTGGGATTTGCATACCTGCATGGAAAATTGACTTTTTGGCGTCGCGACAATTGACCGAAGTGGCGTGCTAGACTTGCGCTGCAGGGGGGGAAGTAGGGGTTGTTGTAGGGGGTTTGAGGATTAGAATTAGAAGTAGAATTAGAATTAGAAGAAGACGCGTTAGTTTAGATATAAAGAACGGGAACACAATTAACAATTAACGTTTAACGTTTAACAATCAACAGTATTAATTAAACTGATAAACTGGCAACGGCTAACTAAGTGTCAAATGTGTTGCATGTTGCATGTTGCATGCGGCATGTGGCATGTGGCATGTTGCAAGTTGGTTTGCAGGCCTGTCTGTCTGTCTTATACCTGTGCATTCATGCGTATACGCGATGTGTTTGTTGTGGCTATGCTGTTCATGGTGCCAATCGATGTGAGAGATTCCCGCGAACCGGTTCGAGACAAACGCGTCTTCAGCGTCGACGGCGACAGCGACACCTTCGCTATCGGCACAAACACACCAAACCTCGGCTTGCACTCAAAATATCTGCGGAACACAAATAATAAAAGGGTTAATGAAGTCTTAAATTACATGCTTTTTTTTTGCCGAGTGTTTGAACTAGACCCACCTGATGCCATCGACAGCGCCATCGTTTTTGCCGCTTGCCTCATCCAGCTCGACGCCGCACCAGTTGCCTGGGGCAAACTGTGTCTCGCCCAGGTAGCGCAAGATGCCCGGACGACTGCCGAAACCGGAGGAGACAATCACTCGATCGCCAACTGTCAGGCCATTTTCTGAAAGTAAACGGGAATTAGAAAGACACCCACTGGGAGTACTTGGATGCTTCACTTACTGCCCGTGCCTGGACTGCGTAGCATGGAGCTGCGCACACTGGCTGTGGGTGAACCAGTGCGTGAGCGTTCCGGCGAATGCTTAGCCAGCGGCGATGTGGGCGTCATGGCGCCCGACAACGGATATGTGGTGAGCCGGGTGAGGCGCGAGAAAATGCCTCGTTTGGGTTCGCATTGAAAGTAGCGTTTGCCCGAGACGCAGCCATCGTTTTTGCCTGTGTTCAAATTGCATTCAAGGTTAATCGATAATTATCGATAGTTATTGTAAATGCTGTCCAAGCTGTCACTCACCATTTGGCTCATCGAGCACAATGCCCGCCCAATCGCCCGGCGCAAAATGTGTTTCGCCAATGTAAGCTATTTGGCCCGAACGCAATCCGCCCACCCACACACGTTGGCCAATTATGAACTGCTCTGTGTTGGCTGTCAGCACCGTGCTGTTGTGATCTGTGCAATGATTAATGTATATATATAGTTGGATGAGTATTCAAGTCTTATATATATTTTATTTCAATATTTGTACAGTTGCGATATAAACTATAGCAACACTCTCACAAGAAACATTTTCAAAAGTTTAAGTAATTTATGAATACTCTAAATTATAATTTAAGTAAGATTAGAATTTTATCAGTACTCCATTTATTTACAGAGAAAATACTAGACAATATATGCTAAATATGTATAGATGATGCTATAATTTTGTCCGCAACTGTACTCGTATATTATCAACGTCAAAAATCAGCAATGAACTTTCAATGTTTTTGGCTGCGTTTCGTAATGTTCCCAATAACAATACATTATTGTGCAGTTCTCAACTTGACAGAACAACAACAACTACAGCAAACGCCATAAAAAATGAAATAAATATATCGCTATACAAGTGGTTTATCTATATAAGTATAGAATATGATGTCATATGCAAATCGTTCTATTTTTACTTTGCATATGTCGCTGCTTGCATTCAATGAAAATCATTTGTAGCTGTCATAAAAAATAATAAAAAAAAACTACAACGCGATTTGATCCCCCGCATAAACGGATATTGGCTATTACATGATTATTTTGATATATATATAGAAATATATATTTACATATATGCATATGCACTTGTTAGATCTGCTCAAGTGGAGTTCCCAATCAAAAGACAACGCCTTCAAAATGCCGCTTATATTTAACAAATTACTTGTTGATGTTTGATTAATGGCTTTCAAATTTGAAAATCCATTAAGCGTAAAATCCAAAAGCAAAAACACAAATAAAATAGTTGCATGCAGCGAATTTCATAATTTTTTGTTTATTTCACCGCTGAATTCAATTATTTTTTTCGCTGCAACATCGTTAGCCAAGTTCACCCACACATTGCTTTATAATAATTTGGCGAATTTTGTATCATTAAGTTTTCAAATTGTTGCCGCTGAGCTACGCGAGATGTGCCCCTTGGCTGCCTGCCTGCTTGCAGCATAAAGGTGTCAAGTTTGTGTAGAAAAACAGCAAAGCAAAATAAATTATACTTTAAAAATACTCATGCATATGCATTAGCTAGTTATATAGCCATAAGCTTACTTAAGATACTCTTACCAAATTCAAGAAATATGATGGATATTAAAATAATAAGATTGATTAATTTGAACTTTTGAATAATCGAACCTTTTTAAAATAAGTGCTGGATTCGATATTTATTTATGTAAAAATAAACGAAAATAAATTTTTAGAAATACGTGGAACTAATTAAGTTTTGTGTCTTGAAAAAATATTCAAAATTAAGAAGCTCTTAGTGCGTATTAATAAATTATTTAGTAAAATGAAAACCCTTACTCTTTTTTTTTTTAATTATTAAACATGTAAAAGCTAACGAAAAAAAGTATTCATAATTAAAAAAAAATCAGATTGAATATAAAAATCTGTATTTTTAAAAAGAAATTCAAGATTGTGTTCAGAAAGTGTATTCAAGTTAAAGTCTAATAAACTATTAATAAATTAAAACGTAAGGTTGTAAACAGAATTTGTGTGTGGACAAGTTGAAAAACACAATAAAAAAAATGGAAAATCATCATAAAAACCCAAATTCTTTGTCCTCAAAGTATTAATAAATTAAAGAGTAAGGTTAAAAGTACAACTTTGAGCGCAAAAAAAGTACTGCAAATAAAAAGATTCAGACAAACTCTGACAGAATTGAACAAATACAATATAAAAAAAATAATAACAAGGCAAAACTTAAAGTTTACGCTTCGATAAGTACTTAGCCAGATAATTGTTGAGTCATGTCTATGGCTTATTTTAGATGACGCAGCTAACACTAAGTAGAGCTCGACTACAGCTGTAAAAGTCTAAATATATAATGCTAAATTTCCCATATATATTTTAAGCTTGGCATGTAAAACCTTGAAGCTTGTTGGATTTGTATTTAGTTTTATTTGAGCTGCAAAATGGCAACAGCAGATTAGCTGGCTCATTGGTACAGTAAACACCCACTAATAGTTGACATAAGTGCTGACTTAACGACTCATTAGCCTATGTAAATTTGACAATATTTGGCCCTGTTTGCTTTGAAGCAAGTGCAAATCTACATAAGAGCAGCAAGTTGCAACAAACGAGGGGCAATCATAAGTCGAGGCACCATTTAAGGTGCGAGCAACTGGCACAGTTTCAGAAGAACCACCTGCGCAAATATCAGGCATGTTATATATCAATATATGTGTATAAATATACATTATTTTGGCACACGAGCACTGGTTCCACAAATGATTAAGAGATGTAGCAATAGATAGACAGAGATATACACACTGGGACAGTAAAATAGATCTGAAGAAGAAATGACAATTTTTTTCCCAACTTGAAAAAATATTTTCTGAGATTGATGGAGTTGGACAATTGCGATTTTTATCATTGATGGTAGAGCCTAAGCTCTATCTTCTATCCTGATCCCCATGTTGATTTACTTGGCCCATTAAATAATATTATTTGATGGCGCTTTTAATGATTATAGAGTTCCGGTCAAAATAATTCTCAAATCATTTAATAAAAATATAACTAATTTTTATGGCGATCAAATCGAGATAGTTTAAAATTTTTATATATTTTTTTTAATTCACAAACTACTGTTTGCAGACCTATTTGAATGTCCCAAAGTGTATGCGCCTCGATGCTGATCTTTTAGCTTACCTGAGCTGCGACGCCGACCTGTGGCCTCAAGATAATAATCATCTAAGCCAGAAACAGCAACAAAAACGAGAACGTAAACAAAGCACAATTACAGATGAAGAGCATGCGGTGCATGGGGCAGGAAGGGGGTGTGGCAAGTTGAGCAGACTTACACGATGTGCGGCGTCCATTGTCGGACAGAGTGGGCGTTCGAGACTTAAGCGATCCGCGGCCGGACGAGTAGCGTTCCCAATCCGAGGTGGGTGACAGAGAGGAGCGCGTAAAGCGCTTCACAGTCTCTTGATAGAGATCTAAGATTGTACATATATACATACATATATATTATAAAAATATATATATATATATAGTATTTGCTGCTGCTGCATGCGATTAACATAAATGTTAAATGTTAAAAATTCGCCAAAGCAATTTTAATTTTTACAACTTGTTTCTGGTTATTGATTTTAAGTTTTTTTTTAGTCTTCTTTTTTTTTTGGGTGGAGCCTGAAGCCGAGTTCATTTTTGGTGGCTGTGTTTACATTAGTTAATAATTAGCGAATTTGTGTTAATCACATACAACGGACCCAAGTCTGGGCCTTTGGCATTTGTAAATTATTATTATGTGAAAGTTGCTTTTGTTGTAGTTGTTGTAGTTGTTGTTGTTGTTGCTGTTGTTAAATCAGTTATTAGCCGCAAGCAATGTGGTAAAGCAGTTAACTGAAAGAGCTCTCACGTGTGTGCCTCAGTTGCCGACAAAAGGCTAAGACAACAAAATTCTAACTGAACTAGAAAACCCGTTCAAAGGTAGAGTTTAGAAAGGTGCATCACTAAAGAGTATTGTTTTTGAAGGCACACAAGTTATGAATATGAATGTCGAATTG
Source organism: Drosophila multiciliata (assembly GCA_037043605.1). Lineage (NCBI taxonomy): Eukaryota > Metazoa > Arthropoda > Insecta > Diptera > Drosophilidae > Drosophila > Drosophila multiciliata. Next base: position 17,898,530 of record JBAMBF010000103.1, on the reverse strand, counting down.
AAATAGTTGGTAACAAAAAAAAAAAAGAGAAATTGAAAATCGAGTTGTGTGTCTGGGAAAAAAAACAAAGTATTTAAAAGCTTTTAAATCATTTTTTAATAAAATAATGAAAAAAAGATTAAAAACCTAATTCTGTGCAGTCGAAAACCACTAAAAATGTAAATTTACATAAAAACTAAATACGATTTTCCAATTAAGACTGGGTGTGGAACAGTAGCTAATTAAGCCAATTTTATGGGCAATCAAAGAGGAAACTTCCGTTGTGTGTGAATTATATCTGACTTTCGAAATCAATTGTCGTAAATCTCGAAGAGTCAAGATGAAATCAAAGCATAAATCAATTAAATTAAATCGAAAGAGTTTGGTGTTAACCCAGTGCAAGTCAGTCAGTGAAGAGTCAAGAGGCAAAAAGAGATGCAGACACTGAAAGCAAAACTTAAAAATGTTGGCAATTGCACGATTTTGTGGTTTCCGCTTAATTTACAGCTTGACTACGATGATGAATACGCCGTGTTGGAAATTGTGTTTTTATCTTTTTGTTGTATTTTTGTCAGCTTCAATTGGCTTTTCGCTGCTGTTTTATTTGCACTCATGTCTGCTATAAATATGTATCTTGAAGATGCGCAAAAATGCCAATGCAGCAGCAGCAGCAGCTAATAAAACTGGCCGAAACGGTAGCCCAAGCATGACATGGCCAAAAAACGCACAACGGCGGACAGAAAGACAGGCGAACACTTCAAGGTTCAATTGTTGCTCAAAGGAAAAACACACTCATCGAAAAAACACAGGCTGCCATTTGCCAGTCCAACAATTTAATTGTTGGTTTGCGTTCGCTGCTGGGCAGCCAAGACAATTTGTTATTATTTGCTATTAGATATCGTGACGCAAGCAATTTTTTAATTATCACAACAAGCCCATGTATCTGTTTCTGTATCGGTATTTGTATCTGTATCTGTATCTCCCTTTAATTTTTCTTTTTCGAGCCAACAAATAAACTTTCACTGTGCCCAAGCAGGCGAAACTTTTCAAGAGCGCCATTTTTTCGATTGGCTCTCCGCCAATTTTCGTGGAGCTCAATTCAAGCAAATTAGAAATGATTTCAAAAAATTAGAAACCTATCTGGTTTACATATAGCTATTTTTTTTAGAATAACTTATAGAATCGATCCAATGTCAGAGTGTCGCTAAGTGCTAATAAAACAACCGCTAAAGCCTTCAATAATTATAAAGTTTATATTTAGTTTACCCTTCACTTGGCGCTTGCTGTTAAATCAGAATTGTTAATTTTTACAGCGAGTCTTGTGAATTGGCTAAAAATACACATTGTGTGTTGACAATTTCCTTGCAGTTGACATTCACAGAGTGTCTAATGAACTCATGTCGCTGACAGATACAGATACAGATACAGATACAGTCACAGATATAGATACAATGAATGAATCATCAAAGGCGGCCGCTGAGAGCAGCGAGTGAGTGAGTGTGGCGCCCCAAGTCTATGGCCAGGTCGAGACGTCGTAATGCTGCCTAATGTGGTTTTGGCCAAAAATGCACCCAAAGCCGACCCACTTTGTGCATGACGATGCTGGCCAAATTTGGAACGCATTGCAACGAATCGAATCGGTTTGCATCAAAACGGTTTCGAATCGAAATGCTTTTGAATCGGTTCTCGAATCATGGCCCGATAAATCACAGCGCCATTGACATGGGCTCATTAACTATTTACAATTGATCAAACAACATTTAATTAAACTAAATTGTGTGTAGGCTGCTATCTAGCTTCCAGATACAGATACAGATACAGATACAAATATCCAAGTGGGTCGTTGAACGATTTGCCTCCCACATTGGTCAGTCTGGTCACACTGGTCGTGAGTTAACTATTACATGACTTTGCGTCAGGTATTACATGCAAATCGCTCTCTGTGGCAAATGCCGACAACTGTTCTGCTGCTTTTGCTGTTGCAGCTATTAAAATAAAACACATTCCAAACAGCAGCAAAAAAGTGCCGCTGAATTTCTCACTCAACGCCAACTACAGGCTGATCTCGATAAAGATCTCTAAGTCTCGGCACATTTATCTATTCATCTAAAAAACGTTCAAATAAATATTTATTTATTTTATGTACAGTTGGACTTCGATTTGTTGTAAATATTTAGATTTTTCTATTTATCTAACAAATTTCAGGTTAAATGATTATTAATGATATATATATTTTTTCTATTAATTCTATTAATTCTATTCCCATTTTTCTATTTCTTTAAAGATATCAGAATAATCGTACTTCAGCAAACTTCTTCTTATGAACCATAGAACACTTCCGAGTTTTCAAGAATTCTCGATGGAATTTTCTCTCTTTACTTATCTAATCTTACTTCAGATTCAGAGAAACGCTTATTCTTGTTATTTCATATCTCGCGTTTTATATCTCTCTTTCCCTTGATTTGTAAACGATTTTTAGTTTCCTCATTTTTTTGTGGTTTCCCCCATTAATAATTAATAAGATTATCTCATATAACAAATTTCTAAGTAAATATTTATTTCTTGTCAGCAAAGTTGGCGGATATATTATTATAAAAATGAACATAGCTATTTGAAAAAAATTTTTTTTTTCATCTATCAATTTCATAAATATATAAATAAACTTGTATAAAAAATAAATCGTGAGTGTAATTAAGAAATAAATCTACTAATGTCTTCTCATTTGTTTATTTGAATAAAAAATAAATAAACAAATTTTCATTTATCGCACTTAGTTAATATGCACTGTGCCCATGTGGAAATGGCATATTTTAATCGCAATTAATTGAATGGCTGTGAATTGTGCATTGAGCACAACAATAATTGCATTTAATTTTCTATGATAATATTCTATGATATTTTCAACAGCTGCTTTTGTTGGCATTTCAGAATCGACGACCAGAGGCAAAAGCAAAAAAGGCAAAGTGTTTAGAATTTCACCAAATGAAAACTGGTTTAATGACGGATTTATATATTTTTGGTTTGGTATTTAAATGCTTACGTGACCCGGCTGCTGCGTAGTTAAAACTTTTCAGGTTTTCACAAGAGCCCAAGCAACTTCAGAAATATCTATATTATAAATACCAACATATATATGTATATTTATATAAATTTGTTTGGTTTGACAACGACAAGGCAATAAAAGCCCGAAAATTTTTGAACACAGCTGCCGTAGCCATATTTTTTGTATTTTTATTCTGAAATACCGGTAATAACAATAACCCCCTCTTGAAACCCCCCTTTGACTTGGTCTGCCTGTCGTTTATTTAACATTACAATTTAAATTGTATAATTTTATACGAATTTGCTTAGAACGTGTTTAGCATTTAAAATACTGAAAAAACCTCAGTTGAGAAGGGCACTTGAATAATCCCAATATATATATATCAACACATTTCCTTAATGAAAGTCGTTTTGGGTTATTGTACTGCATCGATTAAGTTTATAGCTGATTTTATAGATAATTCAATTGATGGGTTCATGTCGTAAACATTGCTTTGACGTGCGGAATCAGGTTGAGTTGATAAATAGCTAAACTTATTGAGGTCAAGTTGAGAAGTCGAGAAAAAATATTACACAATTTTATCATTGTAATTTTGTGTAAGACCTTATCTACTTTTTTATATATATATAGTTAATTATAGTTATATTTAGTTAAAGCTGAACTATTAATCATGTAATCTGTTTTTAATCATTTTTTAATTGTATTGAGTAAGATTTGAAATACTCCCAATTTAGTAAATGTAATCTGAGCTATAAATCAATTAACCCATTTTAATATGTTTTGGTTTAATCTGATAAATGAAATAAAGGTGATCACTTAATTAGTTTAGTAAAATCTGAACTTTAAATTAATAATAGTTAAATAAATAGTCAACATAATTGCCAAAACAAATTTAAGATTAAAGCATATCAAATCAAATAAAAAATTAATGTTTAATTAACGGTCTCATTCAGTTTATGGAACTGTGTTAATTAACCCATCATCAGAAATAAATAAATCAGTATTTGATGTGACATGATATTAAGATTTTTATGAAGAGCACTTTGCAAACCAAGAGAAAAATATAAAATGCAAAAATTAATGGTGTAATTAAGAAATATATATTTACCTGTATAAGCCGAATTGATCGAACTCAGATTGTCATCGCTTTCACGACTCATGCTGTTTGTATCTAAAAATAAAATCGAATAACACAAGACGAAAGCAGAGAAAAGAAAGAAAATATGAATAACAAAAAATCAAGCAAAATAACAAATAACAATGAGAATAATAATAATAAAAATCGAATGAAGAGCACATGCTGAGCATAAGAATAATAAAGGGTAAATTAAATTAAAATTAAAGCTACTTACGACGAACAAAACAATAAACATAAAACACATTCGATCACAATAAAAGGCAGACGGACAAAGGCAACAGTTGCTTTCAAGATATAAACAGAGGCTGTCTCTCCGGCGATCCAGGCCAAAAGCAACGGGGCCAAAAGCTAATTGGCCAAGAAAGCAAACGGCGGCAAGCAAACGGGCAAAAAAAAGCACAAATGTGCAAATACCAATTAGTAGCCGCTAAAGTTTTCGATACAAAGTCAAAATAAATATCGCTGTGTGTGTGAGTAGTGTGTGTGACTATGTGAGTGTGTGTGTGTCTGTGTGTGGGCTGGGAGCAAGCGCAGTTAACAAATTGCACAGTTAAGCGAGAGTTATATAAACAACAAGCCAGTCGCTGAGATAACCACAGACAGAGGCATGTGAATGTAACGCAAAATGCAAAAGCGATTGTCAGTCAAAAATATTTAAATATCTTACAATTAATTTCGGCCAGTCGACAATGCGTTAACAGAGAGAGGGGCAGAGTGGTCCCTTATACGACTATAACTGTATTGTTGCATAGCAAGATACACAGTATATCTTTAATTGATGATCAAAATAGGTAAAATGAGACAATTGAGCTGGGTTGAGGCAACAGACCAATTATCTGATAAGCCAATTATCTGAAAAGTGGCTTAAATCAAAAACTTAAGAGAAATGCAAAAGAAAAGACAAGGAACTCAACTAAACTGATCATAGACAATGGGAAGGAATTCTCAAAGCACAGCATAGCAGATTGTATACCCTACATCTGAAATATATGCAGTATCCTAGGATATGTAAGAAGTTGTAAATAGATCAAATCTAAACTGGAGAATGTCTTTGATGATTTTCAATAACTATTGCGAGTCATTGATTATTATTAATAAAGTTTCCTAATTGTAACCAGATAACATAATAATAAATATTTCTTATATTTTTAATTTAAATTAAATATCTCACTTTATTTAATTTATATTTTATGGGTCGACTGATTCTACATTATTATTATTATTTATTATTATTAAAATTAAAATTATTATTATTATTAAAAAATGTTTGAGTTAGAAATAAGAAAACATAACTTCTAACCAAGAACACTTTTATTTGTATTGTTTTAATTGCCACACTATTATTTCAAGAAATTCTTAAATGCATATTAAAGAATTTAGCTTGTTACTGAATAATCCTTTAGTTAACGATTCCAATTAGGGAATATTTTCTCACATATCCGACTCATCGAAGCTAGATTAAAAGATATTTGACCATCTCTCAGCAGCTTATTGAATAAGTAATATAATCAAAAAAGATCTGATAATTATAGCTTATGCTACTCTAAATTGTGGTCAGAGCTACTCCAATAACAGTTAGTTAAAATGATTGAACGCCTCCATTCAATTTGATTGATGCCCAGCCCAGCCCTGCCCCAAAGCGAGTTTTGATTGCGTGTGGGTTGCACAATTTGTAGCAAATTTGAGCAGAGCAAAAGTAATAAACAATAATTATATATTTTGGTATTATTTATGGCTACTGGCACCAAAAGAAGCAAATTACTTCAGCGCTTAATTGTTTGTGGCCAAAAACTTGAAAGCGCTTTTATAAGTTTGGCATTAAGCAGAAAGCGTAATTAAGTTGTTTTGTTGTTGTTGTTGTTGTTGTATTCCTTCAAACTATTTGCCCATTGACTCTATTGAGTTGTACAATCGAGCATTTTATTAATGTTCGATCAGTTAAGCAGTTAACAAAATCACCAAAAAAATCAACAAAGACATATAAAAATTTTATCCTCATTTTGTTTACTTTTGCAAACTTTGTCGTGCCTCATTTTGTTGTTAATTATTCAACAAACAAATTAAAAACTGAGTGAGATGTGTTTGACTTGCAGATACCCTGTAAACAGCGAGTAGTAGTTGTGATTTCTGTTAAGTGTTATACCCGCATTAATTCTACAATTACTGAGGATATTTGAATATACAAAATTCTTAACCACATTTAAAAATAAACTCGACTTAGAATTTTGCGATAATGCCGGTTAAATCTCTGAGTAAATGCTTGAGCATGTCGCTGATTTGAGTAAAAACATTGACGTCAATTTAATAGGTCATCAAAATTGTGACTAGTCTCGTTATGCGAAACGTGTTTTTCATTTTTTTGGCGAAATGTTCTCTAGTTTAATGGATCGTTGTTTAAATCTGCTGCGCGTGTTCAACTGTGTTTCGGGTATCTTTAAGATACGGTTTAAGTATTTTTAATTGACTGAATAATTATGCATGTTGTTATTCGGTTTCGACCGGATTTTCTTATTATTGACGGCATCTTCATATTTAGAGTATAAGTAAAGTGTAGGAAATGTGTACAGATAATTCTATTTGAAAATCTATATCTCCAATTTATTTATTCAGTTACCAACCAAAAACTAGCAAAAACATAAACAACTGTTATCAAATAGAACTCAATTTTCTATTTTCCCTAAAATAAATTAAGTAAAATTTATAATAAAAATTAAAATTAAATAAATTTAAAAACAAATAATAAACATTAATCAGATTTTACTAAACATATTAAACTTCATTAATAGTAAGCAACGACTCGCAATAATTATTAAAAATCATTTAAGGCATTCTCCAAGTAAAAAGATTCTTAAGAACTGATCATTTTTCTCCATAATCTACCATAATTAAACCATCTCCAATCAATTTAAACACTCCAAAAATTCCTATAAATAATGTTTAACACACGTTTTGTCAACATTGTGATTATGATTATTTGGCTAGCATAAACAAATGAAATGTGAGGAGACAGCTGCCTTGGTAGCTAAAACTTGGCACCTTAGCAGCTAAATGGAACTTTGAAGTGCCACGTTTGGTAATTGTTGAGGCCGGCAGTTTTGTGTGACACGTTAATTTATGTGCCTTTGGCTTAGAACAAAATCGCAAAATCGAAATAATTAAAACCACTCGAGTGTGCGCACAAACAACAATACAAACAAATGGAAAAAAATAAAACAAAAATTCTATTTGAATGCGATTAAAATTGCTTCTTAATTGTTTAGCGCAGATACTCTTCACATTACGTACACTTAGAAACAAGTATAAAAGTATAGATTTAAAGCATTTAAAAATTGTTCTGATTTTTAATAAAGGAAATAATCATTTAGAATAAAAGCTTTTAATGAAAATCGATGTATGAAAACAATGGGAATTATTCATATTTTATCTACATTCTTAGACAAATTAACACAAGAATAACGAAACAAATAAATTAAATTTTTTTAAATTTCATTACGATTTTTTCTTTAGTGTAAAGTCATTAAAGCTTGAAGTAAGTACAAACGTGTAAGGGATTAACTCAGCTGTGCCATACAGGTATAATTAGAGGTAATAAAGTCGCCTTCTGCGCCAGATAGAAGTCGATTATAGTTCGCTTGTCGGGTGGTCGAAAGAAGCAAATAATGAACTCAGTCATTAGGCCTTTAAATGTTTAAAATATTACACGCATGCGCATTAGTAATGCTGGACAGACAAGCTACGCTTTAATATGTTGTCGAACCAGCAAACCACACATAAAAAAAGGCAATAATGGGTTTGTTTACGTTCAAATGGAAGCCGGCAAGAAACGGCTAAGAACTGAATTGTTGGCCAATGGAAAGAAAGCAGCAAAGCGCAAAACAAAACAGAACAAAAAAATATTTTTAAACATATATTAAATAATATATCATTTTTTTTTTTTGGCTAAAAGCTATAGGCCCAAAGGTAGCTTATGCAAAATATTTCTTACATAAAAAACGACGACAACAACAAAAAAAAAAACACAGGCTACCCAAAAATGGGCAGCCATAAAAATTAATTAACCAAATGCGGCAGCACGTAAAAGCTACCAAAAAGCAAAACAGTAATTGAATTACAAAAAACAGAAGAAAAAAAAGTAAAAGGCGCCGCCGGAAAAGACAAAAAAGCGGTAATTTTTGAGGCGTGTGAAGTGCAATTAAAAAAAAACACATTGATTGCCATAATGGCAATTAAAACGTAATTGCAGCAACATGCAAGCTGCAACACGGTGCGTATGCGCAACATTAGCACAAATTACTCATACGTCAACCCACGCGGATGCGCAGTTTTCTAGAACAAACAGAGACAAGCAGCAACAAAAATACACCAAGCTGAGCTCATTGCGCCAAAATGGAAATAAATAAATACAAAATAAAGCAAATAATAATAAAAACAAATATTGTAGCTAAACAAACAGTTCAGAATAGCAATTGCGACATGAACCCAGAATCTCTTTTGTTTCATTTTTTATGTATTTCACACAAAAACACTTTAAGAGCAGTCCACATAAATTGTGTTACTACCAATAATAAAAAATGGTTTTGGTTCTGTTTCTCCCCGAGCCCAACTGGAAAGATGATGCGTGTCACAAAAATGGCGATTTGTTTCGTAACATTTGCGCCCACAAATCGACATCCATTTTAAGTGTGTAAAATAAACATATATAAATGTGGGTATATATACATATAATTGCTTGGATCGTGTTGTGTAAGCGCGGGAGGCGATGTTGTCACGCCACCTTACATTTGCTGTAAGTTCAACGGAAGCTGTCGTGGGTAGATATTGAGAAAAATGTGCTAACATTTGTAACAACTTGAAAAAACCATTAAATTCTAAAGTGATTTAAGACAACTAGAAGTTGAGAAATTTGTACATATTTGATAAAGAAAATAAAACTTAAATAAGCGACATTAAATTGCAAAGTAAAATAACTAAATAAAAGTTAACCAAAATATTAAAACCTTTGGAAATAGACAATAACTTTAAGAACCTTTGGATTCTAACGGGAATTTAACAAATCAAAAAGAAAAATGTGAAAATATTTCAGAAATATTCTACCATATATCAAAAACTTATCAATTCTTAAATGTATCAATTAACAAAATGTGCAAAAATATATTAAAGAATTTAAAACAATTAAATTTTTCCTTTTTTATATAATCAATTAAGCAATACTAAAAATGAAAAATCGGCTCGCATTTTAACAAGTCGTTCTCAAACTAATTGAAATAATAATAAAACCAGCTATTTATACAGAAGTGTAGAGCAAGAAAATAAACAAAATTTTCTATCTATAACCAAAGACGATTACTTATCAATTTCAAAATGTTTGCAATGTTGTGAAATTAGATTAACATATAAAAATATGATACTCTTACTACACTGCATTAATTAATTATCAAATATAAAAATATTTATCGCTGAATATATATAAAAAAAAAATATATCAAAAAAGTAACTTGACCTGGAGCCAGCAAAAAACGAATTAAATTATGAAAAGAGGTTAGCCATCAATTAACAACGCAGAAATAAATAATTCAATTTAATATCAGATAAGCTAAAACTTGTTTTAAAAACATATTTCAAAAGGCTAAACACCATGTTATTAATGTTTAAAAATCGGCTTGCTAAGCTATTTTTATAAGTAAACATTGTGAACAGTGTTACGAAAAAGAAAACCTACTTTTTATTTTTCAAAATGATTAATCGCTTTTTCTGCTTTATAAAATTAAAGAAATCGACAGTTTTGACTTAGTCCAAGCATAAGAAAATATATATCAAAGTAACTAAATTCGTCAAGATTATAGGCCTAAGACCTACAAAGATAAGTATGATGTATTTTCTACACTCGGAAAATAAAATGCATTGAACTTTAACTAAGTTAAATATTAATTACTTCTTTCCTATCAAAATATTTTTTATGAATATCGTTAAAAAGTTACTGTTCCTTAGAAATAATAACTAAAAAATACGAGAAAAATTTCAAAACTTTTACCGATATAAACAGAAAACTTTCAAGCGATTTTCGTTGAAGGCTGATTTTTTCTGAGTGTAGTACTAACTATGTTTATCATCTGCGGCTTGTCATTGACAAAAAATGCGTCTGGCATTGTTAAAAAACGATAATGTTTTTTTTTTTTGGATTTGCAGATAGCGAGTACAGCTAGTAAATTTGGATCTGGCAATGCCGCGTCCGGAAAGAAAACCAAAATTGTTGCTATATTTTTTGTGTACACTCGATTTCTTATCAGAGTTGTCAAGAGCAAAAAAAAAAAAAGGAAACACGCAAAAATTCTGTTGCTGATAAAATGCCATTGAAAAAAAACAGACAATAAGCAACAAAAAATATGGCCAGCGCAATAATTTTCTTGTCTACATTTCTACATTTCGACATTTATTTTTATACAATTGCTACACGAGGCCCGACTCCGAATTATTGGCCAGGTTTCATTCATCCAAGTCGCGTCCGGCGGAATAGAAAGCCCAATAGAAAGTTTTGCGTTAGGCACAAGCCGGCTAATTTGCATAAGGTGTTGGCAAAGTGTAGCGATTTGGCCAAAAGTAAATAAATAAGACGTCACAAAACAAGCCCAAAATTTGGTCAAAACTTTTGCGCAACATGCTAATAAATTTTTTAGGTGCGAAACATTAATTCAATTACATTGAATTGAATTCAATTCAATTAAAATGTATTTACACAAAATATTAAAATAAACTGATAAACTGTAAACATTAAATAATATTTTTATCTTTTTTTGATGATAATGCTGATGCTGTTAAAAACTCAAGTAAACAATAGGTTTTTTTTATACCTAATTAGCGGTTAACCGCAAATTTCAATATAGCAAAATCCGGTTAGTGTTTTTATTTATTTGTTATTGTTGTTGTTTCTGTTTTTTTTGTACTTTTACTTGATATGCGGCGACAACTTTGTTGTAGTTTTGAGTTTAAAGTCTATGGATCGACTAAGGTTAATATTGTGGGCAAAAGCGAAAAAAAAATAATTAAAACACGCACATGCGATTCTCAATGCTGGAGACAAACTGGAGACAGAAACTCTGACTAAGCCTCAACGATTTGGCCTAATTACAATAATAAAAACAATGCGGGTCAATTGCAAGCGGATAGTTTATAAATAAACAAAAGATTGCAATAAAAGTAGCATTGAAATTGTGTACAAAAAGAATAGATAAAAAAACACATCAAATAAATAAAAGTAGCATTGAAATAATCTACAGAAATACCAGAGGGGAAGAGAGAACCAAAAAAAAAGAGCTGATAAAATTAATATATAGAATTTTATTTACAAATTCATTTCTTAGATTTGCAAACAAACCCCACAGGGAGAGATAAGTGAAATTAATAGATGTGAGAAATTCTGAGAATAGTCTGCTCAAAATTAAATGGTTGAAGCTCAAAATATATTTTTAAAGATTTTCAGTACATCAAGCATTGAAATAAAATAATAACAATAGAGGGAGAAATAAAGAATCGAAACTAATAGATACTAACAGAGAAATACCGAGTATTCAAGTAAAAAAATTTGATTTTTAGGATGGCAATTAAAGTTTAATGAAAAATTATATAAAACATATAAATATGTGGGGAAAAAATGGGCTTTAATAGAAAAATACGAAAGTAATTAAAAATAAGACTATTAAAGTCAAAGAAGAATAGCTAACATTTAAACAATAATATAAAAACAATAGGAAAAGAGAGAGATAATCGAAAGTAAGAGTAATATAAAACTAAAGTCACAAATTCAATTTATGATTTACATATTTTCAAAGGTAGTCAAAACCAATTAATTAAAAAATTTTCGCTTTGAACCGCACCCTTCGTAAATAAAGTCGACAAGCTATAAAATAAAATTTGACAACGAAGTAAACCCTACCCAAAAATACATAAACTCAAAAAAAAGAAAACGTTGTAAATTTGTTTTGATAGCAAAAAAGTTGGCATTCACAATTTATCTTATCACAAAATGCAACTTTTAAACGAAACCAAAAAAAAAACTGCTGTCATGTTGCGAAATAAAAACCCAGCAATTATTATTATTTATTCTCTTTCTTGTCAACCAAATAATTATTAATATTTATCTATCTCTTTTTCTTTGTTGTAAAGACAGCTGCAGCAAAAGAAGCAAAACGATTCAAGGTAAAAATTTTGGGAAAATATCAAATACAAACAGAACTGAGTCACAGACACTTTAAACAAATGCATACACCCAGAAAAAAATCAGCCGACATTATAGTACATTTTTAGAAATATTTTGTATTCTTAAGAACAAAATTTCTAAAAGTAGAAATGCAAACAGTCAGTTTCAGAATAATTTCTTGCCAACATTAATGTAAAACTATGTAAAATATTAAAAATGTTTATTAATAATATAAAGCCAAAAAAAGCCAATGTTAAATTTGAACAGCCTAAAAATTCGTCTTATCTTTTTAAAAATTGTATATAAATCCAAGAAATTTACTTGCTGAATAATAAGCTGATCTACGTTTGGCGTAAAATTTTGGTGATTTATTAAAAATGTAGGGTGACTTTTTTTCCAAGTGTATGCAAGTATATAGAAACCGGCGATTTGGGACAATTTCACAGCACTTAGAGCACAAGTTGGGAAATATGCCTTTTAGGGCAGCACAGAGGACAACAACAATACAAAACTTTTACTTTTAAGATACTTTTCGATTATTGTAATTTTTATTATTTGGCTTATCTAAATTCACCTTTGTTGTTTTTAATTGGTAAGAGTTTTTTGTGATTGGCTATTTTGAATATATATTATAATATATAGCCGTAAAATCGGTTCAGTTGAAGCCAGTTGCTGGCTGGCAGCTGCTTGCTCGTAAAAAAAGCGCGTCCGTCTCGCGAAAAGTCGTTGAAGTTACTGAAAAAACGCAAGTTTTGCACAGCTTGCAAAGGCCCGAGGAGAAGTGCGAGCTTTGAGAGAGATTGAGAGAGAGAGAGCTTAGTGAAGAGTATAATAAAGAGAGCGAACGCCAGAGTGCGCAAGCGAACCAAGCTTTGTAGCGAAGTGTAAATGTTTATGTGTCTGTGAGTGTCTATGTGTGTGGAGCAAGCGTGTTTTTATTGAATAAACGACGAAACCGTAAAGTTATTTTTTTTGCTATTGTTTTTTTATTGTTCAGCTCGTAACACGGACGCGCTTACTTTAAAAATATTTTTATTTTTCGCAAACTAATGTCTTTAGTAATACGACGGCCAAAGCTTAGCAAAAGGAGTTGCCACACTTTTGGAAATTTGCAATATGCGCCCGGAATTTTCAAGCACTTGTGAAATTGGCTTTATATTTGATTAAAGAGTAGCTGCTCGTTGAGCATACTGCACATTTAAGCTGCTTATATTGGGTGCAATGGGTGCGTGCCTTGATTGATATTCGTGGCGCCTGATTTTAATATCGTCTGAGTCTGAATTTCTGAATTGCTTTTTGGCTTTTTGCATTTTAGAACTTGAAGCGCAGCAAGATAAAAAATCGATAAATAAAAAGTCAAATAAAATAAGAAATATACAAAAAATAATATAGATATCATATAAAAAGTAAATTAATAACAAATAAAAAAAATAAAATGCATACAATTTAAAAATTTGCAAAAACTCTAGCAGCAGTTGTTTTACTCAGTGGAAAGATTTGTCAGCCAATCGAAGACACTTTATTTAACAAGGCGCGATCAAATGTTGTCTGCCTCTGCTTGAAACTAGAGAAGAACATTAATTAGATTTACACCCAACCCAGTTGGGGCTTACACAGAAGAGACAAAGTATTAAAGATCCTATCTCAAGTTTCAGACAAATGAGCTTTCAGTTTTTTGTAGCGCACACATCTTGAGTTTTTTTTACGGTTCTTGTTTCCGATCAAGATCAATAAAATGACATAAGCTCTGCCACACGACGACCAGAAACTAGAAAATAAAACGAGAAAGTGCAAAAAAAAAAGAAGAGCACAGTTGAGAGGAAAAGAGAGAGGGAGAGACAGATTGATACCTCTGCGTGAGTGTCAAATGCGCAGTGCAAAAATATAATAAATGACAACAACAACAAATTGTATGTCATCAGCTCAACTGACAGACAGATGGACAGTGAGAACAGAAAACAATATTCAATTATGAGAACTACATTTTATATACGAGAGAGAGAGAGAAAGATAGATCTAGGCTTGCTGCTGGAATATTTCCAGGTGGGAATTTGACATTGATCGTCGAGAGAGAGAGAGAGAGAGAAATGTCACGCAATACACAAATGATTTACTTCCAAGTAACAAATACTAAATACTTAATATACACATGCTTTTCATAAGGGTATAGTCACTTTATCAGTAAGATGAAATTTAGACAAAATCTATCTAAAAAGAACTGTTTTATCTAAAATGAAGCCAGCTGATTTTCATTTGCATTCGCTTTTCCAGGATAGTTTCTATAAATGAGTAAGCGGGTGGGCAACAGACTAAGATTCGAGAGGTAAATAGTGGAGTGGTAAGTATCACATAAGGTGAGTTTACATTTTTGGTTCAAGAAAAGTGAATAGGAAGAGTCAAATAAAATAAATAATATTTGAATACAGAAATGGATATCAGGTAAATAGACTATACCAAAATTCCTCTAGTTTATTCACCTGGTCTCCAACTTCTGTATTTAATTCAAGCTATTCAAGAATTCAACCCACCTACGAAATTCGACGATAATTTCTAAATTGACGAAATTTAACACTAGCAACAAAAGTAATGTGAATACGATTTCAAATGTTAAGCAGCAATGGCTCTATCAAATCTGATTTAGGGCTTTTTAAATATATAAAATTGGCCACTCGATTCTCGGGTCCAAATCCAAGTAAATATTTTAATGTATCTCAAAAATAATATCTGCCATAAAAACTGATTTGAGGATGGGTTTAAATACCGTAACATAATAAAAATCTATATCTGCTCGATCAATAAAAAGAGCAATAAGCCATCGTTAATACTTTAATTACAGAATTAAAAGTAAAACGAGTGGGAAACTGCGGTTAAATCAACTCAATTGACGAGGATCGTTTCGGATCGTATCGAATAGTGTTATTATGCCTATTATACGATATGGATAAATGGGCCAATGGGTCGATCTAAAATACGATCACAATGCGAATGCGGTTTGACACAATTACGTGAATCAAATTGTGACACAGACGCCTTCATTTCTCAGAGCACAGCAGAAACCGGCTCAATTAAATGCTACACTCAGCAAAAAAATCTCCCTAAAAACTAAAAAGTTTTTCTTCTATTTAGAAATAATTTATTAATATGAGAAAATATTTTTCTAAAAATTAGAAAGACTTTATCATAAATATAGAAATTCTTTTTAAAAAAATTTTTTATTATTAAGAAATGCATTTCTAATAAGTAATTAATGCAACAAAATATTAGAAAACCCAGCATGAATGAAATAAATACGGTTTTAGAGAGCCACAAAAAAAAATGGACATATTTATTTTCAAAGGCGATTTACTAAAATTCCAAGCGTTTTTTTCTAAGTGTAGCCGCGTTCTTTTAATTGACCGTAATGTGACTATTAAAAAATACTCTAAAAGAGTTGAGCCGTCTAATTATGAGCAGAGGCGTCTGTCAGTCAGTCTGTCTGTCAGTCAGCCAGTCTGTCAATCAGTCTGGCAATTCAATGGGTCTGTTTGCTTATCTGCTCTGTTTATTTGTTTACAAATCAAAACAATTGTTGGCCAATTAGAGTTGGACAGCATTTTAATTCAATTGAAGTTGAGGCATTAAACAACAGAAATGGCCCGATCTGATTCATACTGAATACAGTCGGTATGTGTATATATGTAAGCACATTTGTAAATCTACTTGATTTCTCACAGCGATTTCCATTTTTATTATGAAGTGCAATTGGTAATTTGCAATTTTGTTGCCTTTTTTTGTTTATTTATTGAAAGGCATCGCTTTAAGTTGTGGGTGCGTCATTTTCCCGATTAGATCTGAACTGAAACATTTGCCCATTTCACTAGTGGGCGTTGTTAACACACACAAACACATACATACATACATACTTGTTGTTACTTAATAAAACCGGAATTACAAACGACTTGCAACTGAACGTGAGATATGAAAGGGGGTCGCCTTTAGAGATTAGAGAAATTTCAATTAACTCGATAAGTTTTCCCAGGATAAGGTTTACAAATAGGAAAATTGCTAGTAGCCCAAAAAAATATAGAGGAAATCAATGAAAAATCTTTTATATTATTTACCTAATCTTAATCGGGCATTCGAATATGTTTTAATTACTACTAATACTAATAATCATAATAACTTATTTTAGTCTAGTACTGCTTAGTTATCAGTATAAAAATCATGTGTGGAAACTCACCTCGAGGTGGTGGACCCGATTTGGGTGTGGTGTGATTGCAGCAGGGTCGCCCGATTTTCGATACCGAACCAGTCGATCCGAAATTGGAAGGCAACTTCATTTTCGTAGGCATTCCAGTCACCGACGAAGCAGATGAAGCGGGCGTTGGGATATTGGAACGACTGGGCTGCTTCAGTTTGGACACTGGAGCAGGCATTTCCGTTTCCGTATCCGTTGCTGGAGATACAGCTTCCGCTGCTCCTGCTACTTCCACACTTTCTGTTGTTTCACTCATTTTGCACTTATTTAAAATTTTTACTTTTTACACACGCGTTTTAAATATTTTAAGCGATATAATCAACTGGCTAAATATTTATTTATAAATTAACTTTATTTAGATATTTTATATTTATTATTTATAAAAGGAATGGTTATAAAAATTGTAAGCGTAGTCAAAAATAAGCTTGTTATATATATATATATTCATATATATAAATCTGGCAAGGGTTGTTTATAAAATTATTTTAAGTGAGTTGAATGCGGTTTACTTACCTTAAATAATATATTTATTTTTCTTAATTTTTTCTTTAAACTTTCATTTGTTTATAGCAGCACTAAAGATTTTTATTCTAATTTTTATTTTTTCGCTAGTTTATTGTCGCAATTTGACACACTGTGCGGCCTGTTGTGACTTTTTTGGCGCGCACGCAGGTTACCGCTTTCTCGCTCGCACGCACGGCGGCTTTAGCGCGCAAACAGCTGATTGAAGCTGATTTTTTTTCTGCAGCTGCTTGTTTTATATTCCAGTTGCAGCTGCTCCAAAAAAAAAAAACAAACTAATAAAAAGTGACCGTATTTTTGATACAATTTAAAATAGGCGGAAATTGATGTGGAGCACCTTGAATTAATTAATTGTGCATAATTCTCTCTCACACACACACAGATACACACACACACACATAAATAAGCTGAGCACTTATTGAATTTATTTGTTGTTGTTGTTTTCTTGTTGTTCTTTGCTTGACACAGTTTCACACGCGACCACGTAGCCCCGTTTAATAGTTAAGATTACGTTAAGCAACGCAGACCACGATTTTAAAGATACGTAACGCGTTTACATTTATAACAAATTCCGCAATAAAATTCACTAAAACTTTATTGGCGTTGATTTTTCGTTTTGCGCTGCGTTGGAATTTTTTTGTTGTTGTTGCACTAGCGATGGGCCAGCAGTCATTGCAATATATCTCAAACATCTATCGATATGAGAAGCGTGTGAGCGATTATAACAATATACAAATTGGGATGCGACAACACTAGTGATAAGCAAGTAGTGGTTGCAAAATAATGTAACCACTTATCGATATTAGCCGCGCGAGTTAAAAATATTCAAATTTTCATATGTTTAAGTGAGCTAAACGAGTTATGTCCAAAAATTTGTTCTTGAAGTATGCCTGTTGCTAAATAAATCACAGCCATACATTGATATAAACAGCATTATAAATATAATCATATTTGTATATAAGCGTACAAGTGATATGCACATAGTAGCTTGCAATAATATTTAAATTAGCACACATAAGAAACTCGAATAAACTCGTCGTAATCGATGAATCGATCGTTCATAATCGTATATCGATGAAAAATACCAATATTGGTTGTAGCAAAAAATGTAAGTATTTTTTGTACAAACGCAGCTTGGTCATACAGCCGCTACGACCGCTTAGTATTTTTATAATTTCGTGGCGAGCGTTTGTTTTTTCGTCGCAGTTGCCGCTCCGCTTGATTTCGGTACGTTTTGTGTTTGCGCGCGTGTGTGTGAAAGAGAAGAGAAGAAGAGAGGCCGCAAAGGAATAATTCCAATTCTTGGAAATCTTATCAATGAGCTGGAAAATGCCAACAAATTGTTTGTAGCTGTTTGTGTTTTGTTTGCCTGTCTGTCTGTTTGCTTGTGTGCGTGACGTCGCTGCTGCCACGCCCACACACAATGGCAGCCACAGTATATAAGCGTCTGCAACATGCCAGCGGGGTAGGAGGAGGAGGGGGCGTGGCAGGCCTGCTCACTTCCAGCACATCACCAGCTGGAATGGGGCTGGGGGTGGGTGGTGGAGGTGTCGCCTCACCAATGCTTGGCCAGTCGCAGCTGACGCGATCACTGGAACGCATCCTGGAAGAGGCGCATTTTAGCGGTGAATTAATATTGACCAATCGCAAGCTGAAAGATTTCCCAAAGGCGGGCAGCAAATATGGATTAACGGATACCGTTATTGCAGGTGCGTTTTTATCTTCTTGCTCTCATCTTATGCTAAATGCTTTTGCCTGCTTGAAAATCGATAATTTGCAGCAGCCCAACGTATGCTATCCCCCATTCTGTCTCACATTGTCCAGCTGCACACTTTGCTCTCTCTCGTCCTCTCTTTTGCCTGCCAAGGACATATAATTAGCGCAGCTGTTTTTATTCGTATTTTTTTTCACTTGCATTTTGTGCACTATTCGCATTTCGGGTGGGTTTTTCCTTCCTCATTCGTTTCAAGTTCAGCCAACTTTCGTTTTTGTTGTGCCCGAAAATATTGCAGCCAATACACATAAGGTATATACTATCCCCACCCCTATCCCACTCACTCCACTCCGCCCACCCATTTACCATCTGTTTTACGGACGACCCTCGCATCGATTTTCAGCTGTGTTCGTTTAATTCATCTTCTTCCTCTTCTCTGCCGGTAGAATATTTTAAGAGTAAGAAAAGCAAAAATACAAATATAAATATTGATAAAAATATATAAGGTATATAAAAAAATATATATATAAATTTTATATAAACTTTATTCACGTTTAAATAAATATTAATATTATTTAACTAAATTTAATATAAATTATAAATAAAATGAATATAAACACGAGAGACAAAATCATAAATGAATAAATAATATATAATATAAACATTTTATTTATAAATATACATCTATGAAAGCAATATAAATAAAATATAAATAAATAATTAATAAATAATATTATAAAATGAATATAAATCTTTGGAATAAATTATAAAAATATTTATTTCACAGCTTCTTCTTCTATTTTCACATTTTTGTCTTCAGTTTTGCTTCCGGCATTTTCCAATTAAAATTCGTTGTTTGTTTTGCCGGCTTGACAATTGAGTCATCAAACGTTGTCTTTGTATTTGTGTAAGTGTGTGCTTGTATGCGTATGTGTGTGTGTGTGCGTGGGCGTGACTAATTAGCAATTAAAAGTGTTTCCCCCTTTTTTGGTGTGAACATAATCATCATCACCCTCTCCCATCTTCTGCACATAATCAAGTTGTTGCTAAAATATTTGCTAAATAAGAAGAAGAAGCAGAAGAGGGGAAAACACAAAAAGTGACTAAAGTATAAAGCTACAACCCCAAAAGAAATCAATGAAAGCCAAAAAGCATTTTTTCTTGTTATGTTTTTCTCCTTTCCTTTCTATGCGTTTTTCTTCTTATTATTTGGCCAGCACAACCCTCTCAAGGATGTTGCGCGAATGAGTGCGAGGGAGAGGGCAGGTGCTTGTGTACTTGAAAGTTTGGCAGACATTGGCTAGCCAAAACAAAAAAAAACGATTTGTTGTTGTGGTCTGGCAACCATTCGACCCTCCTCCCCACTTCTCTTGTTTTCTTTCTCTCCCTCTGGAAGTCATTTCGTTTTCAGTATGCAGTTTGAGACTTTCTGATTGGATCGCTTGTCACGTAAAACTAAACAAAGAAAATGGAAATAAAATGAGCAGATGCTGGTGGCAGAAGGGAAAAAACAGGAAATTATTTAAAATAATTGCAAGTTGCATGCAAATTGCATGCGAAGTGAAATGTTAAAAGGGAGCAGCAGAAGCAGACAAGTAGTAGTTGGAAAGGTAGTAAGTGAAGCTGAAAAGGTAGCAGCATATACCGTTGGCAGCTGCATAATGAACAGGTGCCAGTGTTGCTGCTAGTAAAACAGGTTGTGTAAGCAAAGGAGCAGAAGCAGCTGTTGTAGAAAAGGTAACAGAAGCAATACAGGCAGCTGCGCAGTGAATGCAGCTGCCAGTGTTGCTGTGCGGTACAAATAAAAACAGGCACTGCCCAATTTGAGTAAGAAAAGGAGCAGAAAATCAAGCAGCTGGCAGTGTTGCTGCAACAAGCCAGGAGAGTAGTAAATTTGTATTGTTGTTGTCGAGTTGTCAAACAAAACAATTTGATAAGTGAGATGAGTTGGAAATGGGAGGGGGTACATGGGGGACAACTGTCAAAGATAGTTTCCGTTGTTGTTGTTCTTCTTGTAATGTGTAAATCGTAAAGCCGACAGTTTTTATTATAAGTCTGCTGTTGTTTGCTTGCAGAGGAAGCGAAGCCATCAAAAATTGTTTTTTTTTCTTTGAGCACGTCTTGCGCGTTCAGTGACTGTCAAACTGTGTTGTGCGTGCACAGCATGCAAAATGAATGGGAAGCCGAATTAGAGATTGCAAAGCTAAGCAAAAAAAAAAACAAAATATATTTATATATTAAGTTATTATAAGTGTAGATAAGGAGCTTATTAAAAATGTTGATAATATGCTATTTATTAAAAAATAAAAAAATATTTTCTAACTAAAGCTAAATTACTCGAGTATTTATATAGGCATCTAATGCGGACAATTAACATTTTGCACACATATTGAGGCCAAACAGCAAATGCAAACTTGACACAGATGTAAAGCTTCATTAATTTATGAGTGTAAGCAATAAATTCATTTATTCTTCTTGTTGCGTTTTCAATGTGTGGCAACAAAAAGCGGCGGCAGCAGCAAACGCTGAGGCATAAACAATTTATGTAGCTTAATTGGAGAACGTAACACGCGCCACACCAATACAAACATAATTATATGCTTATGTGCTGCATATCGCGATATCAAATATCATGAAAAGCGTAGAAAAGTAAAGTATAATAATTAAATAGATTTAGCTGCTTTGCTCATTAAGCAGTTATATTTATAGACCAAAGTTCGTTTTAATGTTAGTTTCCACACTCGAATAGATCGATAAAAAGTGTTAATCAATCATCGTATAAACATTGATAAGCAAGACTCAACTATTAATATAGCAGCTGCTATCAGCTTACAAAAGAACTGCAAATAAATTGAGGCCAATGGCCACACCAACAACAATATCAATTTAGTGTGTGTGTGAGAGTGTCTGTGTATTTGTATGTGTGAAAAATTGTACCAACAGCTGTTGCGGAAAATGCACAAGAAAATGCGGCACTCAAGCGGCGAAAATTCATCATTAATAACAACAACAAGATAAATAAAACAAAATTGAAATTGTTTATGCTTGAAATGTTTCAATATTTATTTAAATACGTGTTTAATGTGAGCAAACACAGTTCGTTGTTGTTGTTGTTTCTTAAGTTTACATTATGTCTAAAAGAGCAAGTAAAATAGAGAGAAAGATTGGTTGACTATGAGATACTCTACAAACAACTTGTTAACTAGGCATAAGTCTTGATACGAATTTTAAATAAAATAAACTTTAACTTGATCGATAAGTAAACTTATTAATACTTTTAAATAATAATAATAAATGATAATTTAGAATTACTTATTTTTTTTCTTAGTTTTCGCAGTTGATTTCTTCGTCCTGTCGCATTCCTATTCATGATACCGCATTTATCCACTTTTAATAAAGGCAGGGTATTCAAAATATTTGCGAAATTGCAATGCACTAAAAACCAACACAACTTTGTGTCTCTATCTCGCCGGGTGTGTGTGTGTGTGTGTGTCTTTGTGTGTGTACTTTGAGTGACTCTTAAGTATGAAGCGAGTGGGGTAAATGGTGGCATCGGATGAAGTAAGGAGAGGAGGAAGGGGAGGGGCAATGCCTTCGTTTTCCACATAATAATACGTAATAAATGATGGCAGCTAGCAGCAAACCTGATGCGATTTCATCAGAAGACTTCGAAGCGGGATTTTTTAATTATTGTTGTTGTTGTTGTTTTGATTTGTTCGAGGATAGAGTGAAAGATTGATTGAAGATGTAAGAGGAGTGGGCAGAGGGTGAGGGTAAAAAACCATATGAAAAGTGTTCAATTTGATTTGTGTTTCTTCAGCTGCGGACTATTTACAAATCTACTTTGCTCAGCGATAAGCAAACAGTTCGTCAAACTGTGGGAATAATCAGCGTCAAACAAGCATTTGCGAAAGCGTTCATTTTTTAATTCACATTCACATGAATAATAATGAATGCAAATTAACTAAAGCCACAAGGGCAAAGAGTCTCGCAAGAAGCTCAAATATGATCAAATTGTGTTTCGTTTTTTAATTTATTTTTAATTTTTATTGTTTTTGAAATGAATACAAATATTCGGAGGGGATTTTTCTGTTGTGCTAACTGCTTTCAATTCGTTTGCAACACTGATTGCCCAATCTATCCATATATTTATGAGTGCAAATAGTAATGGAAAGTTGGCCATATAAATTTAACTTCCAGTCAACTACATATCTATCCATATCCGACTCTATCCATATTTACATCCACAATACCAAAACGGGCAACTTGATTGCTTGACTCTTTGCCTGTCTCTCCGTCTCTGTCTCTCTTGACTCTATTGTGATTCATAATACCAAAAGTGTGCCCAAACACAAATACAGCAACATCATCATAATCATCTCCAACATTATCATCATGTTGTTGAAGAGTCGGCAATAAAATTGAGTCGAATTAATTTCAATAAATCCATCAATAGAAGCCAAATCGTGTGCCAAGCAACCCGGAATAAACCAGTCACAAGTTCCCAAATGGTTCCCAATTTAAAA
Source organism: Drosophila multiciliata (assembly GCA_037043605.1). Taxonomy (NCBI): domain Eukaryota; kingdom Metazoa; phylum Arthropoda; class Insecta; order Diptera; family Drosophilidae; genus Drosophila; species Drosophila multiciliata. The sequence continues at coordinate 17,875,177 of JBAMBF010000103.1, read as the reverse complement.
TGGACAACAGCTCCAAAAAGAAGAACTCATTTTTAGTTGTTGTTGTTGCTTCTTGTGTGGAATGTAGCGCCATCAATTTAATTTGTTGCTGTTTCCGCCCTGCAACATATCAAATGGATGCCCTTGCCACGCTGCACCCTTTCTGTACACTCACAAAAAAACTGATCTATCATTTTACGTATACAAACATTTCGAAATTTTATAAATGTATCTAAATTAATAAAAATAAATAAAAACTTGGTTTCTAAGACAGATAACAAATAAAATCTTATATAAAAGATGAAACAGTAAATTTCATTAATTGTTTTTGAAGAGACTTTCTCTAAATATGAAAAAAAAAAATGCATTTCTAGCAAAAATTTTAGAAAGAAAATTTGAATACATTTTTTTTGAGTGCATGAGTAATTCGAGTAGTACATTCTGCATTCAATATTTATGAGCTGTGCTGCAGGTGTGGCTGCCACACAGATGCCCCAAATGGTGGTGCGATCCAATTCCCGATTCTATGGCGTCGCGACAACCACGCAAAAAAAAAAAGATGAAAACAAAACAAACAGCAAAATGAAAACAAATTTGATTCATGTTGTGTATCGCAATTTAGTTTTGGCGCATTGCGTTGTTTCTTTTTTGGCTTAATGCCAATTGGCCAAAACAGACGAAGAAGAAGAGCAGACAACAACTTGGTGCCTGCACTCAGAAAAATAATAGTCCTGGTGTAAAATCGAACAAGAGAGATCAAGTAATTTTGCAAAGGGTACATTTTTAAAATGTAGAGAAAATATAAAACACTATAATTCAAAATTTAAATTTTATTTATTCTTTAATCTGCTTTTTATTATGAGTTTGACTCAACTTTCGAAACTAGTTTAAAAACCATAAAAATAAAAACCTTTAAGTTGAAATTAAATCAAAATGTAAAAAAAGACATTCATAAAAAAGTAGAACAACATTTTCTAGTTTTTTAATTGTCGTAAATAATTTTATTTTACACTCAAAAAAGATTTGACACGAAAAGTCAGTTTTTGAACTAGTTGCACAGAAATTACAAGCGGCAACCAGTTGTGGCAAATGTTAACATTATGTTTATATGTGATGCATGCCGCTTATGCAACGAGGAGAAGCAGGAAAAAAGAAACCAGAAATGCGAATCCATCAGCCACTTTTTGCACAAGTACTCAGAAAACTGGCTGACGACAAACATTGGCATTTGACTTGTTGTTGTTGCTATTGTTGCACGCACACATACGGAGCATGCTAAGTCTACACTTGACAAAAAAGGGAAATCCAAAACTCAGCTTAATATTCAGAAATAATATTTGTAAAATTGATTATTTAATTATTGTGTTTATATTTTTAATTGTCCATTGCCTTTCTAATTTTTAAAAATTATTTTCCCAATTTTAAAAAAGTATTTCTTAAAAGCATAGAAATTAATCTCAGTGTATGAGTGCGTTGTTTATAGGCCAGCCAGCGAAGATTGCTTTATGCTTGCCCCTCAGCAGCAACAAGAGGCAACAGCATTTGCTGGGGTGCGGCTTGGCTAAATGCTCGCTATGGCTTCGCATTAGTGTAGATGCCTCTCATCCCCTTCGCTCCCAGTCCTGGCTCGCCCTCCTTTTGTTGCATATGCTTAAAAGCATTTAGCAGACAGAGACAAAGGCAACTGCGCTTAAGATGCACAATGTTGTCGCCTGCAGTTGAATAAACTTTGCCCTGGCAACAGGATGTGTCAAGGACTCTTTTTTACCCCCATCTGATGTCATCACTTTGCTCTGTAATCGGTTTAATCTGTTACACGGAAAACTCAAGCGGAAATTGGATTCGCCCTGCAGCATCCGCGATACCTTGGAAAACATCAGCAGCTCAGCTTACTTTCAGCTGGGGGCTGGCCCCTTCCGCATCCGCCAGCTGCCCAGAGCCAGACATCACACTTAGAAAAATATGAGAATGGAAAATATATGATATTGAAAACTTATATATCTGCCATATGAAGCAAAGGGATTTGAGATTGTATGAAAAATATTTTGGTTTAAATAGTAAAACTGTTCAAACTTACACAATATGCTCTTGGACAAAAAAATTTCAAAATCGGGCTTATATTTAATATAGCTGTCATAAAAAATCTGTTAAAAAAATGTGTTCTTGTCTAAATTGCCATTTTGTTGCCATGTTAACTGAACCAAATTCATTAATTATATTTGTCACAATGCTTCCAACATTTTAACAAAAAATTATTAATGTATGAATATTATATCATACAACTTCCATGGGAACAATCAGTGTATTTTTGTAATTTCTTCTTTAATTTAGATGTCGTCAACCTAAATTATTATTTCATAATTCTTTATAACTTGAACTTCAGTTAGGCTTAGACTTAGAATACTCTACAATTGTTATAAAATATTTATGGAGGCAACTCAGCAGCAACAGTTACCTACACGCGGAATCAGTTAACATTATATTACATAGCTGCTGCACCTAAACATTAACTAAATTTAATTAAAATGAATCACAAAATTTCTCTATTCTTATTCATATTCTGCGCCCATTTTTTTTTTTAAAGCTTTTACGCATTATTTTCCGTGTGTACAATAAATTGTGGTCTGTTTGCGTTTGCAACCCACCACAACTAGCCGCATTGTCTGTGCCCCATTATGTTTAACGCTCCACTCCCGCACGCCCCTTTCTGTACACACGCCACATGCTACACTACTTGGCACATATTTTGTTGTTTTACGTGCTCATTTTGCATGCAAATTCATTTAGTAAATTAATTGGCCATTCCACGATGTTCTTGATGGGTAGCTATGAGTGGTGAGTGAGTGCTGAGTCAGGGGGAGAGAGGCTTGGTGGGTGACTGTGGAGTGGTTAAATCGTAAATTGCCGGAGCATATTGAGGTCATGCGCTCCACTGGAGTCAGCATCTAGTTGCCCCAGGCAGTGATAAAAGTTTAACTCATAAAACTCAAATCAAGCTTCCTCCCTCCAAGAAGGAGGCCCCCCATTTTTCACAATTTTATGCATCTTTTTATTAATTCCGCAACAAAACTTAAAAATACATCTTTCTGCAAAAATGTGAAATTCTTGCTTTAAGTTTTTGTCTTTGTTTTCTTTGTAAAGATTCAAATTTAAACGATTTATGTTTGAAAAAGATTATACGAATTTTGAAATTTATATATTAATTCTCCATTAAAATTTGAACTGTCGACAAATAAACTTTTAGAGTTATTTATTTTTACTTTGTATATATATTAATTGCTTACCCCTTTAATTTTTCTGTTCTTTGCAGATCTGTCCCGAAATAGATTCTGTGAGCTGCCGGAGGAGATAACCACGTTTGCTTTCCTGGAGACGCTGATGCTCTACCACAACACGATACGCAGCATACCCGAGTCGGTGAAGCAGCTGTCATCTCTGACCTATTTGGATTTGCGTAGCAATCAATTGACTTCATTGCCACGCGAGATTTGTTTTTTACCGTTGCAAGTGTTGCTTGTCTCCCATAATCGGCTGGCCTCGTTGCCCGATGAATTGGGTCGTTTGGATCAGACACTCACCGATCTGGATGCATCCTATAATCAGCTGAGTGCGTTACCAGTGCGTCTGGGGGAATTGCGCACCCTACGCTCCCTTTCGCTGCGTAGCAATCAGCTGCTCTACTTGCCCCGGGAAGTGACCTGCCTCAGTCTCGTCTCGCTGGATGTAAGCAACAATCGAATTGCGGGTCTTCCACTCGAGATTCGCCACATGAGCACCCTCGTCGAACTGCAGCTGGAGAACAATCCACTCACTTCGCCACCAGCAAGCGTAAGTGTTGACACAACAAAATCAGCATATAACAATTAGGAATATAAAAAATATAAACTATGGATAAAAACGCATTGAATAGAATATTTTTCAATTATTCATTATTTGTTAATATTATTTGAGGGAATATTGAAGATTTGCTGATCTCAGCTTGAAATGTATTCCTTGAGTACGTTTTGTTTTTCTTTGACTTATATTTTTAGAAAGAGGGTGCTATTATTAGGATTAATTATGGCACCCTCTTCATAAAAATAATAAAACCATTAAAACGGGGGATGTTTATAAATCCGACAGATTTATAGAAAACTATCTTTCCCTTTTTCCTGCTCCGCACAAGAATTAGCATTATAATAATCTTATTTTTGTGTAATGCTTTGAGTAATATAAGGATTCATTTTACTAGGAATGGGTTTTAGTCGAATGACTTCAAGTATATAATGCTTTTATAAGTTCTCTAAAGAGATCTGATGATTTTGCCAAGGTTTTTACTTGATTTTTTATCAACTGTTTAAATAAATTATTAATGGATGCAATGAGTATTTGAGCAGTTTTGCATTTAAACAGTCTGATTATAATTTTTTACTTTTAGAATAGAGACATCAACTCATAGTCCACTATAACTGATAAGATATGCTATCAGTTCTGCATTTATTTTTAAACAAGCCTATTTAGGTTAATACTCTGTGCTATAATATTAGACAATGCAAAAAGTAGTTTATATAAAAATTAATCTTGTAGTTGAGATATTATTTAAAGAACATCTTTTTTTATATGCTATCCTAACTGAAATTACCATGCACAACAAATTTTGTATAATAATATATAATCATACTCTATATACTCATGTTCTATATACTCCCCTTCTCTATATAATTCCTTCTCTATATACTAATATTTTATATACTGATATTCTATATACTCAAAGCCTACATATTCCATTCTCTATATACTCTTACTGATTTATATATATTCAATTTACAGCTGTGTATGCGTGGGTTGGTTCATGTGTTCAAGTTTCTGGAGACGCAGGCAACCAAAGATGAGAAGGGCTCTCGTGCGGGTGGCAATTACGATGGCTACACAACGTTGCGGCGTGCACCGCGTCACAATTCGAGTGGCAACATGCTGGAAACGTCGACCAGTCAGCGGCATGCGGCACGCCATCAAATCGACTCCGGTTACAGCACCAGTGATGGATTGGATAAGCGTTGGTCCCACGACGTGCCCGGCAAATCGAAGACTGACTCGCCACTGCACTGTGCAACGCTGCCACGTGCACTGCCCTCCAGCAGCAGCAATAGTCAATCCCATCAGCAACAGTTGCCGCTGAGCGCTGACCTGATGGATGCCTCGCTCACCTCCAGCACCAGCACCATTGTCGATGAGAGTCTCACTTTAAGTGCGGGCATCTCGCCAGTGGCATCGCCCTACAAAAAATCTACTTCTTTGTCGCACAACAACATCAGCTACGCCCACTCGAACAGCTCGAGCAACAGCTCTTCGCCGGACCAGGAAGAGGATCTGATGCTGGACCATCAGGAGCGCAGCGTCCACGGCAGCAATGGCAAACTGAACAAGAGTTTCAACAACATTCAGACCTACAAGTGAGTGGAAAGTGCTATTTAAATAATTCGAAATTAATTTCTTTTGTTTCTGAGGGTTGCCGGCGGATTTTATTTACACTGACTGCAGTCTGTTTTAAACCTAATCTGCTGGGATTACTAAAGAAACTATTTTTTTGGATCACTAAATATTTAACGCTTTGCAAACAGTTTCTTTGGAACTATCAGAATAAATTCCTATTGCCTCCTTGTTATTCACATTACACTCACTTCATAAATCACTCTTTGTTCATACATAAAATTGGACAGATGTCAGAATGCACATCGAGGTCGTATGGCACATCAAACCTGGCCCAAAATAAACAGAAAATACAGTAAAGAATTCTTTAAACTCAAAGTAATATCTTTTATAGGCGAATCCACTTTTTAAATAAGTTTTTAATTGCAAAACATGTGCTAATGATTTTGGTACTATTTAATTTTGCACTTGGGCGTAATATTCTTGAATATGAATCTTGAATATGGTCTCACAAGTACAAGGAATATAAAAACAATTTCTATTATTTTTACTATGTGATCTTAACTGGAATACTTACCTAGTGGATTCTGTCTTTCTTTTCTTCATAGCAGCAATGCTTGTAATTCTTTTTATATAAATTTAATATATAATGAAATCGATTCTACTAATGATAAACAGTCAATTTCTTTTTTCTAATTTGTAGGCTGCTCCATTTGCTGGCCATAAGCCAACTTCGAATATTAGGCTTAAATTATAATGGGATATTCCCTTTAATAAGTTGTGCTTCCTATCTTTCTTAAGTGGGTCGTCCTTTGCCTGAGTCCAAGGCACTACATCGTTAGACCACTTGACTATTTCAACAAACAAATCAAATAAAAAATGAGAACACTAATCACATTTTACCCATCTTATTACAGGGAGTACAAGGATGCGTTGAAGCAGCAGCGTAATCAGGAAATCAGCAGCGTCTACAAGCAGAAGCATCCCAATGCCAACACGAGTCCCAACGAGGAGGAGTTGTCGCCACGCTGCCTCAGCAATGGAAGCTCAGCAGCAACGTTGCCCAAGTCCATTATGAAGCAGCCGAGCAGCAATGGTCACAATGGAAATGGCAATGGCAATGGCAATGGCAATGGAAATGGAAATGGCAATGGCATCGATGATGTGGTTATACCAAAGAAACCCATACAGAAAGTGATTCCATCACGCAACACAGAACTGATGTCAACGTTGGCCTTAAAGTCGCCAGTCGCTCCGGAAACAAATGGCGCCCATTGCGTGGGCTATGTAAAACCGCATAGTCCACTGAAAAATGGCGTCGGAAGTGGAGTTGGAGCTGGAGTGGGAGTGGGAGTCTTGACCATCAGCAATAACAATGGCAGCAGCAGCAGCAGCACTAAATTTAATACGTCCAATGGCAGTGGTGCAGGTGGTGGTGGTGCAGTGGGTGGCTCCGGCTTAATAAAATCGCCAGTGAGTGCCACAAGTAAATTGAGCAATGTGAAAACCCATCGCACAGTCACCTGGAATCACGATATACCCGCAGAAAAGCTCAGTTTCACAATGCGACGCGAATTCGATCGTCAGCGAGAGGAAACCGAGCTGATGTCCCAACTGAGAAGTGTAAGTCAGATTTAAATAAATAGAATTGCGATTAAAAATAATAGCATAAAGTAAAAAACTATAATTTTATTCAGTTTTTTATTTTACAAATAAGCAAAATTGATAATTAGTTTTTTAATTCGTATGCTATTTTTATTTTTTCGCAACTCTATAAATTTATATATATAATTTGCCATTTTATATCATATCTAATATTTTTTACATTTGCAGATCATCGAGACGCGTTTGAAGATGACTCTGCCCGAAGATATCGCATCGGCGCTCACCGACGGCGTTATACTCTGCCATTTGGCCAACTATGTGCGTCCTCGCTCGGTGGCCAGCATTCATGTCCCCTCACCCGGTGTGGTGAGTCCTCAGCTCCATTTGATGATTTGAGTTGATCAAAAACAATTTTTGTACAGCGGTTAGGGATTGATACTAAAGTATCTGTTTATAAATATAGTCATATTTGACCTTGACAAGATGTAGGGTTTTTCTTTTTGAACTATATGTTCTTAGTTGTCATATATATGTTCTATGTTTTCTTAATTTTGATCTCTATATAAATCCTAGATTCATAGTTGGGTTTTTTTCGTTTACTTTTGAGAAACTTATTCCAAACCCAGCTATTAAACAGTATATCTGTCAGACATCTTCCGATTATAATCTATATCTCATCCGCTGTACGAATATTATTTTGAACAACTCTTCATTTATCTATATATTTATATATATATATATATATATTCATATTCATTTACTAAATACTTGCCACATTTTTACAGAACAAATTGTCCATGGCCAGGTGTCGTCGCAATGTGGATAATTTTCTGGAGGCCTGTCGTCGCATTGGTGTGGATGAGGTGCGTATTCAAAGTTCCTTTAAAACTGTGCCACAGTCTCCCCTAAAAGTTAAGCAACACCTTTAAGTTAAAAACTTTCAGTCATTGGTTGTGGGGCAAATTTGAAATGCTTTTTGTCGCTTTGTAGAGAAGAAAAACAGTTGCCAAAACCTTACACCTTATTCCTAAATCATTACACACACACAACGCACACACACTACACACTACACGCACTACACACACACTCTTCACACACACTATGCACACACCTACACTCACCAAAAAAAAGAGAAAAAAGTTGATGCAATAAAAACTGTTATTGGTTGTTGGTTGCAGGAGTTGATTTGCTACTGTGCCGATGTTGTGCCACAACAACACCAAGAGCAACGCGCAGACGATGACTATGATGCTGATGTCTATGTTGCTGACAACAGCAGCAGCAGCAGCAGTTGCAACGGCAATGGGAACGACAGCAGCAGCAACAGCAACATTTGCAGCAGCAACATTGAGCGAAGGCAATTGCCAAATGCTGTGGCTTTGTTGCGAACGGTGGCTGCTTTAATTGCGTTAGATGCGAATCCACATCATCAGCAGCAGCATGTGCGCTGTCTGCAGCAGCAGGAGCAATTGCAACTGAAGCTGCAACAGTTGCAACAGCAGCAGCAACAGTTGTCGTCGTCCAAATTCAACTCCTGCAGCCAACAGCCAGAACAGATGTTACAACTAGCTAATGTATTTATTGGGCATGATAATAATGTTGTTCATGTTGATGATGATGATGATGATGTGGCGGCAACAAGCCAACCACAACAACAGCAACAGTTGCGACTGCCACCACAGCAGCAGCAGCAGCAGCAACAACTTGCCACAGTTGGTCAACTTTTGCGCAGTGCCAAATTGAAAACTTTTGATAAAATCAAAAAGAATCTTTTGTTAAATGGCCAGCAAAGTTTTCACTTGCACCACAGCAACAACAACAGCAGCAGCAGCAACAACAACAATCGCTGCTCCACACTGCAAACAATTATTGAGAGCGAACACGATGTGGCATCAGCTGGACCAGCTGGACACTATCATCTAATAGACGAGAAGCAGCAGCAGCAACAGTTGCAACAGCAACAACTGCAGCCAAAGGATTTGCCCGCAGTTAAACCTTTGGCCAAGCGCATTGAGTTCTTTGAGCAGCAGCCACAACTGGAGGTCTTCAGCATCTATCAGCAGCAGCAGCAACAGTTGCAGGTGCCACAGCAACCATTGCCGCCGTACAAGCTGGAACAGAAACACGAAGCTGGCAATTTCTCGGTGCTCAAACACGACTCGCATACGCTGACCATCATTTTGTCCTGTGTCTTCATTGCCAGCTTTCTGTGGCTGATGCTTTTCCCATTGCCCGGTTAGCAATTGGTGACAGCAACAACAACAGCAGCAACAGTTGGTACAACAGCAGAAGCTTCTTGCCAGAAACAAGTCACAAGTGGAGCTCTTTGCCATCCATCAAAAAGAGCAGCAACAACATAAGCAACAAAATCAACAGCAGCAGCAACAAAACCACAGCAGCAACATTCGCCACAATAGCAACAACAGTTACAGCAGCAGCAGCAAGAATGCCTAAAGGAGTTGGCCACAATTCGAGCTATTTGGCATCCATCAACAACAGCAACAGTTGCAGTAGCAGCAAAATCTATCCACAGCAGCAACAGTTGCCGCCACACATCATCATCCATCATCTTGCCAGCTTTCTTTGACTGTTGCTCTTCCCAATTTGTAGCTTGTATTGCCAATTATTTATTAAGTATCAGCTTTTGTACTAAACACAGACACATACTAAATATTTAAGTTCGTCTACTAAATATTTAAACACTTGTAAACAAACTAAATATTTAAACTCTTGTAGTGAGTTCATTTGAGGCTGCTTTTTTCTTATGTTTAGTGCTAAACTTAGTTTATATATATATTTATATATATATATATACAATCCACTAACTTGATATATACAACCCCAAAGACTTTGTATAAAGGGTATTCCCTTAAAATTGTATTTGCTATTATGTGAGATTTATTCATGACTAAACCACATATTTATATATATACACTCATACATACACACATACATCACACAAACATCAAACATCATTTCCATATATTTGCCCCAGTTTACAAGTATTTCTACTATGAAAACATACGCTTGTCTTCAATAATATACTTTATATGGTATATATATATTTATATTGTTAGGCTAACAACATTCGTTGTCATTTCGATTCCTTAAAGCCCAGTTAACAAATAATTTACACTTTAATGTTACTTCAAAACAAACTAAAAACTGAATTTGAGTTCCGTTTTAATTAATTCAAAGACGCTTTATTTCCATACTATATAGATCATATACCATATACATATATATTTATATATATTAACAAAAATTGAAAAGATATATTTTAATTTCGTGTTCCAGTTAAAAAGTATTTTCACTTAAAAAAATACTCTTGATTTCAATATACAAACAATATTAAAAAATATGTTTACTGTAATTTTAGTTTACAACGATTTGAGTTCCGTTTAGTTAGTAGAACTAAGTAGGCTATATAGATATAGAAACAAGTTGAAAGAGTTTGAAATTTGAGGATTGTTGTAGTTTGAGAAACCCAATTTTGGGGAGGAAGAATGTTATGAAAAACCAGCGGGTAGAAATGGAACGGTTTAAATGAGCAGGGACACAAAATAGTTGTAGAAACAAGCGTGAAATAGTTAAATCAACAAAATCAATATAATATATATATAAATAACTATATATATATGTAGATATATATCTTGAAGCAATAGCGCACAATACTTGAACAATCTTTGCTACGCACACGATTCTCAACACAAATAAATAAAAGAAATAAAAACAGTGCCTTTGACTGAATCGATTTTGAACAGTCCCAATATCTGTCATATATATGTATATACTATATATGGCACACACACACACACTAACACACACATACATACGCACACTATACGCAAACTTTTCAATAAAGTTTTTGATCAATTAAAAGAAAAACAAAATATTTGTAAAACTATATTTTAGTTTTTTAAACTATCTTTAGTGAGTGAAAATCCAATGACTATACTATTATTATATTATTTATAACTATGAAAACATTCCTAACTATATTTATATATAATATATAATTTGCTTTAGACTATATTCAATTTATATATATCTTTATATATATACACATATTCTACAAGTACTTAAAAAACTCTCATTAAAAAAAACAAAACAAAAACCTAATCAAATTTCTTTAAGAAACACAAAACTTTGTAACACACACACAGACACACATACTCGCATACACATACACGCACACACACACACACACTCGTAAACTTGCATAGCTATGATTAATATTTAGAAGTAGTACTTAAAAAAATTAAAAACATATACAACATATTTTGTCTAACAAAAACAAAAAACATTCAGGCAGCTAAAAGAAATGCAAAGAAAAACAAACAAAAATATATATCTAAATTTAATTATAGTCATTAGTTTTTATAAACAACATTTAACAAAGACAAGCATTTTGCAACACTGTCAACGAAAAACAATCAAAAGATAAAGGAAGAAAAATTCATGAATTGATTACGTAAAAAAATTATTGAAACGATTACGTAGTACGCATATATATATAAATCTTAATGAATTACGTATACGTAAACACAGTTGCGATTAAAATAATAGCACCACTTGTCAAAGAAATGTTTACAATGGTATCTTTTTGAAATTATAAATAAATAAATATATATTTACGAGCCGCGATCCACAAAAATTGAAACAATGAAGCCAAACAACCAGCAAAGTTGCATTTATTATAAGTAATAAACATATAATATACATAAAAAAAAAAAAAAAAATATATATATATATATAAATTTAATTTATGCTACAAATTGCATTTACTATAAGCAGCAAGAAAAAGAAATACAAAAATTATATTCGAAAAATATGCGAGACAAACAAATAACTAGTTTTACTAACCAGTGTGCAGTTTGGGGGCAATTGTGCTCTAACCTATCCGTGACACGCAACCCAATGGCTGTCAAAACGCTGTATCATCGATGAACTTTTTTAAAGTGATTACACTTTGACTATTGTTGAATTATTAATAATGTAATCTATTTTTACTTTTACAGAATTTAATTTGCTGCGCAGCCGATGTGCTGGAAGGTAAAGGTGCCGTTCAGGTTTCCATCACAGTTGGAGAATTATTTCGTTTGCATGGAAGTTGCACTGGAAGTGGCAACAATAGTGGTGCCGCCACGCCCACAAAATCACCGACTCGAACAACACGTGCCACATTATCACCAACGCCCCTAGTCTAAGAGTGAGAGAGAGCGAGAGAGAAAATCATCGTGAGAAACTTTTGCTGGAAACTGCCAAAATGAAAATAAGAATTTGCTGGAACTGCAACTGGAACTTTTAGTATAACACATACAAACACACTCACATCTATACAGGTTTCCAATCAGAGTGTTGGCCGTCATTTTTGTTGTATTTGTAGCGAAGTTAATTTGTACACACAATATTATGTTATATTTGTAGTTTATTTATTTGTATGTAAATACACACACACACACACACACACACGCATACATACGCACACAGTCAAACCAAAAAGCATACAACGATAAAGTATTTATTATAATTGTCACACACAAACACATCCATACAACATATATGTATATTATTAGTTTGTGCGCAATGCATCTATAACTGTGTGCCATTCTGTTTCTGTTATACTCGTTTGCAATTTTTGTGTGGCCAAAAAATTATAAACTGGAATACTGTTTTAAGTATGAATTAAAATTGCTGCATGCAACATGAATTAAATTAAACACCCATATATATTCTATATACAATTTTGTCATATATATACTTTAATGCGTATATCTATATTAAATAATTATTATGTAGCTTAGTCCTAACTAAAAATAGCTGTGCTCACTTTTTTCTACAATTTGTACGAAGCAATTTATTTGTGCACTAAACTGTAAGTCTTCGAATATATCAACAATAAATTGAGAATTGTCATACTTAAACATATATTGTTGTCTCTGTCTATCTTTCAAAGGGGGCTAGGCGTCCAACTCTGCTATAACCAATACAACGCTAGAGGGCGCCAGTACTAGAAACGAGGTTCTCTCATTGATTGTGCTTTCTGCTTTGCACTGCTTTGGAGAATACAACTACTGAATTGTTTGGGGGTTTCTGCATCATATCCGTTTGTCAGCTTTGCATAATTTATGGACTTCAATGTGTTTCCCCTTAAGTGATGGGCCCTACAAAACACTCACGCTTTCCTAATCCACTCACTAACTAACTCACTAAAGCACTCACTCACTAACTCACTCACTCACTCACTTATTAACTCACTCAATCACTAACACACTCACTTACTCTCATTAAACTACACTCTATCTTGCCAGAGATCAGCTTACATAAATGTAAAACTTACCATGTAACTTCACGCACACATATGTAATGCATGACCATCAGCTGCAAAGAGAGAGCGTGTTAGCAAGAGAGTGAGATAGTGATCTTCTCAGGTTGGCAGTTAGTACGAAAAGTCACTCTTTTAAGGTGCTCACAAGCAGATTATCAGCTGGTTGATATTTGCAATTAAAATCTTGAAAATATAAGAGTAATTGTAAAATTGTGCTTAACACACATAACGAATGTTCGCAAAGTGGGAAAATTGCTGTATGTTTGTTAACAAGTGGCAATATAAGTTGTGCAAAGTGCCGAAAGTAATAAATGAAGTGATTTCTGCAGTTGCGAAGCGAAGAAGAAGAGAAGCCAAAGAGAGCATGGTTATCTCAGATGATTTTGCTGCTGAGTACTTTTTTCTTTTTGCATTTCACTTGTATTCCAATTGGTTGGTGAGAGGGGGATGGGTGGTAGACTACGCCTGCCTATTGCTATTTGCCAAAGGCTTCAAGTGTGCTGTTCAATATGTTTGCACATGTGCGTCTCCCCCTCCTCTTCAACTTTCTCTCCCACTACAACCGTTACCCACTCCAAGCAAGCAAAACAAACTCGCGCATTTTTTTTTTCGCTGTTGGCAAAATGTAAACATTTTCTTTGCTGATTTTTCAGGGATTTTCATTTTTCACTCACTTAGAGCGGGCCTACGAAAAACGCAGCCAGCTGTGTACCAGAAAAAAAAACAGAGAAATAAGTTTTCTTGTCTATGGTTGATAAATTTGCATAATGCTCAACGCAAGCAAATTGTTGAAAGTTTTTTTTTTATAAGTGGCAAAAATAGCAAATCCATAAGTGAAATTTAATAAAATTCATATATACATATATAATATAAAATATATTACATATAGTATATGTTGTAATAAATTTAATTCACTTTATTTATTTAAATTTATTTATTGATATTTTTCCTTCCAACTTAGTTTAATTAAGGCAAAAGTAACGAAAATTTGACTTATTTAAATCTGAATTGACTTTTAACTGGCAACAATTTAACAATTCAATTTCAAGTTAAAAGTAAAATTTGCAGCTTTTCCTTTTCAATTTTGCCTGCCCAAATTGGAAAACTGATTCGTAATAATTGAAAGTGATTCGTAATAATCGAAATCAAACACTCAACAAACTCATTCAAGCCGGGATGCAAGGATGTCCAAGGATTTGATTGCTTCACGTGGCCAGTGAACAGTTTCTCCACCCTCACCACCTCTCCACGACCACTCTTACCTCACTTATTCCTTGAGTAGAGGATTTTTGCACAAAAGACGACGCCGAGAAACCATCATAAAATAGTTGCGAAAAATATTTTCTAACGAAAACAATGCATTTCAAATTTTTTTACTTTTTGTTAACAAAAAGCACAGCTAGCAAAAAGGGAGGAAGACGTATAAGAAGAAGAAGAAGAAGAAAAAGGAGGAGGAGGAGAAAAAAACAGTTCAGTTGATAGCCGGAAGCCAAGCAATTTAGTATTCGCTTTGAATTTGAATTAATAGGATTAGAGTCAAAATGGCTTTCGATGGCTCGACTCGGATAGCTTTGGCAACTAAATTAAAGTGCTTTTTACCATAAAATTAAACGCAAATGTTGATTTACCAAAGCACACACACACACACACTCACATACAGAAAGAGAGAGAGAGAGAGAGTGTGTGTGGGAGTGAAAAATAAAGGTTTGAAATAGGAGCAATCTGATTAGTTGAGAGATATGGCAGCTAAAAAATATTGCCGCATACAGCAGCATTTTAATTATCGCAATTCCCAAGGGCACAGTTCAACTAATTGCCCTTACCTCCTCTCAAGCCAAAACCCCCAACATCCCAACCACCTCTTTACCTCCTCTACGCACCCCTTTGCCACTTGACATTGTCCGTCCAACACGCGCTACAATTAAACTATGCCCAAAAATGCTGAGGGGCGTGTCCCAAAAAAACAAAGGGACAACAATGGGGAAGAGTTCGCTCGTTTCATAACACTGCTCGACAGGGATATGCTGCTTAAAATCTTAGAAATATTAACTTTTTTAAGACATATTGTTATGTAAATTTTTTTTTATATTTTTCAAATAATAGTTTTAATTGTAAGCGCTTAAAATAGTTTATTCTAAGTGCAGTTGAATTATTAAATTTTTATTTGGGATTAATTATTTGTTTCATTTTCATTTAAATATTTAATTTTAATATTTACTTTAATTTTATTTTTAAGTTTCTCATATATTTTATAAATACCTATATATACCCTATATAAAAAAATGTCCCTAGGGTAAACGAAAAGCACACACAACCTTCTGGCTTATCAGGCAAGCAGTGCCAAGAGAGTTAGAAGGGGGAACTGCCACTAATAAGAAAGCAACTGCAATTTGTGGCAAAAAAAACAACAAAAAAAGTGTATATACATAAGAGGGCGTGCCCGCCCATTAAGTGACTGAAATTAGGCATTCCGTGCGAAATGTACGAAACGAGATAATCATTTTAATACATTTGAGTGTGACAAATGAGTCGCCTGCCTGCGATTGGCCTGCTTGGTAGCTGTTAGTTTGTTATTCAGTTATTTGGTTGGCTGCTTGCCATGTTTCTTGGCCCTTTGCTGGTTGCCCTGAATTATTAATCAGTCATTGCCTGTGGCTGGCTAATTGATGGCTGCATGCGCCTTACGTAGTTCGTAATACGTAAGCTAGTACGTTAGCTATAACGTATAACGTATGTACACAAGTCGTAATTGGGCATTGTTTATGTGTCACCAAATGGTCAATTGACACGCTTCCAGTGACTTATGCTGATGAGTCGAAATTGCTAATTCCTTTGCTCAACAACTACAGTTAAGTCATTCCAGGCTCTTCACTCAATATACTCAACTCAATTAACTCCTTTCCAATGTCACAGAAAAGAAGAAAGAAATAGAGAGAGAGAGCGCATTCCTCTGCAGTTTTAGCAACTATTGCTCTTCTATTTTTCTGACAAACACACACACGTCCTAAAACGATCGCATAGTTTTTTGGTTAAAGATGCACGAAAATTCACACATTTTGTTGTGAGTGTTGCTCTGCTCTCTCTTGGTCCGCATTCTTGCTCGCTTGTTCTTGCAATTTACTATGTACATTCACACACACATGCCCATCAGCAGCAAAGAGAGAGCGTGTTAGCGAGAGAGATCTTCTTGATTTTACTCCCCGCTCGCACTGGAAAATGTCAAAATTTGGCAGGTTTGACGAAAAAGTTTTTTTTTCTTTTAGTTGCTCACAAAGAGATTAGAAGGTGGTTGATATTTGCAACAAAAAAGCGGGAAATCTAAGAAAAAACTTGTGTTCGCGAAAAAACGAGTGTTCGCGAAGTGGTGAAATCGCTGTTAATTAAGAAGTGTCAATTTAAATTGTGAAAAGTGCCAATAATAATATATATAGTGATTTTTTCTGCTGCGGAGCGAAGAAGATGAGAAGCCAAATAGAGGATATTTCATCTCCGATGCTGTTGCTGGTGAGTACATTTTTTTCTTCAATTTGTTTGATTCTGTTGTCTGCTTAGTGTTTGGCTTTGCATATTTATCTATGTATGTGTACATGTCGTTTTCATTTTTTTGCACACCCGCGCTCATTCATTTGTGTGTATATTTGCTCTCTTTCTTATTGGAAACATCTTTTACACAATTTATAAAATATTTAACGATTTAATGCTCAATTTAAATTTTTGTAATATGTATTTACTTACATATTAATGGCTAGACAACTTTTTTGCAAACCATTCTGGCAAAATATTTGGATAAAGCCTTTTTAGAGAAAACCAAAGCATTTCCCAATATTAATTTATTCGAAAATATGAACATTTTATTTAATTTGGCGCAAAAGCCGCTGTGCAAATTTCACCCCAAAATTCTTTGCCCTTTTTTGCCACTGTTATGCCAGCCCCAGACCCGGTCTTCATTCCAGGCGGCTCTTGGAAAACTTTAGTGAAACTCATTTGAATGCATTTTCGTAATGAAGATGAATTTTGCGGAGATTGTGTATTTTTCCAGTTCGCGGCACATTTTTTGGAAAATTTGTTTGGCCGAAAGTTTTCAGCATTGGTTGTTGCCCGTTTTATTTAATTTTCTTTTGTGTCGTCGCCCCAAGGCAGTGATGACTGTAGCTCTTTAAATGTAATACGCGAACAGACATTCTAAAACACGTATCAGATTTCAGTGTTGGCCAACTTTCAGTGCGCTAAATGAGTTTCAGCTGCAAAATTAAAAACTTTATCAGTCAAAAAAGTAAGAAAATAAAAATAATATAAAAGTATTTCACACGTGTGTTGCGCGTGTGAAAAAATCTTGAAACTTTTTCATGAAGTTAAAGCAAAGTAAAATCAAATTATTGTGGTTGGTCTCTTCTCCCCATTTCGAGCCCGGGTTTGCCTGTCGGGCTGCCTGGCAAAAGGATTACGCGTTTGCCGCTTCAGTCTGATGATTTTGCTACACCCTCTGCCGCTCCAGCTTTAGCTGCTAGTGCTACACTCAGAGAAATTGTAACAGATGTTCGAAAGCCGTTTTTTTTTGACTATACCGACATTTTAGAAAGTTTTTTGGATTTTTGAAGTCAATAGTGATTTTTTTTAATTTTGGACAGAAATTGTCTTTAAATAATATTTATTAATGGAAGATAATATTTCTAAGGAACAAAAAAATACTTTCTTTATTTTTTGGGTTTTCGATCTATAAATTTTTTATAAAAATCCAGAAAAAATTAATAGCATTTAAGGCGATTTTGTAAAACTTAGTGCAATTCTTTTTCTCTCAGTGTATAGGTTTCGGGCTGCTCTAGGTGCTTGTGCTACCTGTAACTTGTCGCAATTGCAGTTTTAGCACAGTCTGTGCCCCGGGGGGGAAGGGGTTTGAAAGGGGTAAAAGGAGTGGTGGGGGAGCAGACTGGCAGGGAAACAGCTCGTTCGCTTGAAGTTGCCGCATTCTAATTGAATTTTCACTTTTTTCTTTTCTCGACTTGTGCCCATCCCATCTACCCTGCTAGCCCACTATATTGCAGCCTAGGCTGGGCATACACACACACGCTCCCACACACACACATTCCCCCACACACACACACATGGCCGCTACGTGATGCTGCGGCGCGGCACAAAAATTGCAATAATTATTTTTAATCTTAAGTACGACTTTCGCGTAATGAGATTTGGATTATCTGTGCGCAGCCCTTTACCTTGTACACACATGCCAACACACACACACACACACAAAGCCAGACATATAACGAGCAAAAACCCCAAAATTTACGTGCATTAACATTTTCCGACTAAAGTTTTGAGCTTCTAAATTATGCGAACTCTGCATTAGTGGAAAACGCTTTAATTTTGCGGCTTGTTGTTTATAATTTAAAATTAAAGCTACAACAAATTAACTGTCATTTAAAATGATTATATATGTTTTTTATATTTATATGAAATATATATGTAAAAAGTTTTAGAGCTGAGCATCAAACTGTAAAAATATAATTCTTAATGCGTAATGAAAAAGGTTTTTTCTAATTCTTTTCTCGTTTTTTTTTAACACAAATAATATACGTTTAGATATTTAATCTTCAACTATTTAAAATTTAGGTTCTATTGCCGATTCGGTATATAAAAATTATAAAAATTTATTTTTTAAACAGTAGTTCACTGAATTGTATAACAAACATTCTTTTACTGTCACTCCCCCTCTCCTTCTCTCTCGTTTCACGTTTCCTTTTTTCCACTCCTGCTTATTTCTGCTGTGAATAAAATGTGTAGAATATATTATATAAAATATGTTCTAAGCACATTCCGTGCGCATCATTGAATTGTACTCGAAAGTATGAGCCTGGAATATACACACACCAACACACACACACACATACACATACACACACATAGTCATACAACACTCACACAACATTCAAGTGCGACTAAATAAATATTCGAAATATTTTTCACACTTATTTTGCATATTTTCTGATGGACACGACTAAGTTCAGTTTATGAGGAGCAGTGGAGGGGAACGGGAAAGAGGAATGTGGGGCAAATGGTTTTAACTGCGTATTTTTGAACACTGTTTGCATGGCCAACATTTTAAAGTAGTCTGCCTTGAGTAAAAAATAAATAAATAAATTTACAAGTAAATAAGCGGCGAGTGCACTGAAAATATAGGCGAATGGATCGAAATCCATTAGCTGCGCGAGAGAGAGAGAGAGAGGGAGACACAGATGCAGAGAGTGGGGAGCGGAGGGAAGTTGATAGTGGCGAAGAGAGATTCCCAGGAGCAATGATAGCTGTGAACCTAATAGCCTCGCCTCGACGTGTTGTCCCTTTCAATTATGCCACAACAGGCCAAGAACAGAATGGACCAGGCCAAAAGCAGACCAAGCCTGGCCAAAAGCAGAAACACTTCCTCTTTGTTGCTGCGGTTTTTGGTTACTCGAGCATTTTTCAATTTCACACGTATCGCAACAACAAAAAAATTGAAGAAAAACCATCAAAAAATGCGGCTCATTGTTATTTTTTTTGTTGCTATTGTTATTCTTGTTGGTTACACTCAGAAAAATAGAAAAAAATTCTAAATATTAGGCAACGTTTTTCTATAATGCTAAATGTGAAGCTTAAAAATACTTTTAATTTAATAATAATATATTAAGAAATTTTTTATGATATATAAATGGAAAACAACCAAACTAGAAAAAATATAATCTAAAATTATGAAAACCAAATACTGGTTATTAGAAAATTTTAAAAACTTTCTTAATTGTTTTGTATTTTTTTACCCAGTGTAGTGGCAGGTGGCAAGGAGTAGCAGGTGGCAGGGGTTCGATGGAAAGGGGGCGCGATCCCGCGGGCAGCATGCCGGCCAATTCGCTCTTCTCGAAATTTATTGGCAATGGAATAATGCCAGGCACGTTCATTTGATTACATTAAAACGAAAGTGGCTAAAAAGGTTGCCCAACTGTCGAGGCGACTATCCCAAGCAGAAGCAAGGCAGTTCCCCTCCTCAGCTTCCACCTCATAGCTCCCCTTCCTCAACTAAAACTCTCTGCTTTCTGGCATAATTGAGCTGTGCGGCTGGGCGGCGTTTTCTATTCTATTTTTTTTTTTAATAAATAAATAATGCACGTGGAGCCGCTTATTATGCGGCTGATAATGCGTATGATAATACATAGACAAACATATATATATATATATATATATATATATATACATATGGATATGGAACAGAACAATAGAACTACACACAAAATCATACACAAAGGGATATAGGAATTTATTTGGTGTGTGGTTGGTTAGCCAAGGGCGTTGCCTGTTTTTCAATTGTTTAGCTAGTTTTGCTAGGGGAAGGTCTGGACTTAATAGCTCTGGTGTCATTGGGGTATCGTAGTGTAAATCCCAAGATTATAAATAGTCCGAGCTTATTAATTTAGTCGCCGCCCTGCCTAGCTTTTTAAAGCAACCAAAAGTGGGACCGGAAATAGATGCTAAATTTATTTAAAGTTTAATTGTAGGAAAGTAAACACCAAAGTTTCCCATTCTGAAAATGTCTAGAGTTCAAATTGATATTAGAGAAAATAAATATTCGAAGTCTTTAAACCTTTTTGCTAACAGATCTCAAATATCTTCTTTAAATTTCTATTATTATGTCTAATTTTCTCTATCTTTCCATATTTTGCTATAATTTTGTTGTTCTACTGATAGTAGTAGATTTTTAAGTAATTGTCTTTGATGTTTGCGAAACACAATCCCTGGTAATTAAGTGTTGGAATTTTGATACTCATTCAATTACTAGGTGGAGTTTTAATACATAAAAACAAATTAAATAGAAGGAGCTCGACTATAGAATGGTTTGCACACTCAAATTTAAGCATGCGGAGAACTGTTCCCACTTCTTATGACTGGCAGTTTTCGCTAAGGTGAAGCAAAGTTAATCTGCGAATAGCATATGCTAATGTATATCCAAATGTGAAGCCTTAAGATCTTATTGTCTCTGAGATTCTTTATATTGTTCTCCTGCCTCTTTAACAGATGGCCAACCGAACATGGCTAAATCGACTCGTAACTTAATACTGATCAAGAATATATACATTATCGGATCACAGATGATTCCCTTTGACTGTTACATACTCTTTCACATGACCATGACCCCAACTTTTACACATTTTTAAAGGGTTCAGGGTATAATAAATATGAGATATAATTAAGCGCATTAAACCCACTTTGACAGTTTTAATAAATTAGTATATATTTTTGCTCTGATTGATGCTGTAATCTAAAAAGGATTGTTGCAAGAAAGAATTTAACAGCGGTCATTATTCTGTGTCAGCTAATTAAAGTACTGTCCGTGCCTGCATCTTGCGATGATGATTTCCCCTTAAGAATGATTTCTATCAAAAGTGCTGCTTTCCAAATAATTAATTAATTAGTGAATGAATTAATTTCTCGCCAGGAGGCAAATCGAACATTTTATGCGATTTTATGCAGGTGAAAGAATAAAAAGTTGCACTTATCGTGATTATTCAAAGTTAATTTATGCTTTAATCTTATCTGGGAGAAAGATATCATATTAAGCAAGTAATTTTTATCAGTGCTTTTTCAATCACTGCCTTAATTCAAAATCTGTGCTCTGAGTGTATTTGCTGGTCGGGCTTTCGCGACTAGCACCTTCTTGCCTGTTCATTTTTTTTTTACTCTCAATTGAATGTTGAGGCACGTGCTCCCAAACTCCCAAAGGCTCCATGCCACAGCATCGTAAGGGATTTTTGCCAGCCGCACACACTCAAACACACACACACACAACCATACCCAACTCCCCATCGACATTCCCAATTCATGGCGCAAGTTCAGGTGGGGGAAAGGGAGCTCAATGGGGTTTTCTTGTTCTTCTTGTTCATTCATAATAATTTTTATTATGGGTCATCGGCCATTTGTTAACGCAACGCACACACACACCCAAACACACTCACACACATAGAGAGAAAAGTGCCTGCGGATTCGAGCAAAGACCATTTCATTGAGCACATCTATTAGGCCAAATGTATTCTGGCTCGGAACCCTTTCTGATATCCTCTAGCCATAAAATATGCAAAAGCAGGCAGATAAGAAAAGAGAAAACGGCGACAACTCTACAATAATTTGATATCTGTGCAAATATCTTCTTTTTTTTTTTTGCATAACTGGCAACTACTTTCATTAGGGCGCAAATGGGGGCACAGAGGGTATCTGCTAGTCCAGCAACGATTTGTGCACAGCATTAATGCTTAGTTCTTACACTCTGTTACCGAAGGTGGAAAGAGTATATTTGCTTTTGTGTTTTTAATGCTTTTCTTTGGGATTCTCGGAGCATCTTTAAGCTAGATTTTTGAAACTTGGAATATATATTAGTAAACTTGAAAAATATTATATATTAATTTCTAATATATATTATATATAAAATAAATTTAATTTTATTTATTTTTTACTTCTTACATTTATTTCTGTTGACTGACCTTTGTATTTAGTAATAAATAAATTAAATAAAATACTATATTTCGCAGTCGTTTACTCCCGATTTTTTCTTCTTGCTTAAAAGTGTTGCTGGTTATATTTCGATGCTGTTTATACTTTTTATTTTGCATATTTTCGTGTTATTTGTTTTATTTATGGGACTTGGGAGCTGATAAATGGCTGGGGCTGAATTCCTTTTGGACCGTGCCTTGATTTGCTCGGCCTATCAACGTGTTGATGTGATTTTTTTCCTATGCAAATTATATTTTGTTTTTGGGGGAGAGTGGACATTGAGGAAAGTGAGATCGATGTGGGTTGCAAATTGATAGATGGCTAATAGATTTGGCACACAGCTAAACAGGACTTTAGCAGCTGCACGATGCTGCAGCATTATTAGGCCTAATAGCCTGGCTAAGTGTTTAAGTGGCACAGCTGACAACTGATAAACTAATGGATTTAATTACCGCTCCGAAACAAATGCATTTGATTGCAGCAAACACAAACTCTCAATCGGCCAGCGGCATATTTGAAGTGTTATTCAAAATCAGCCGAAACACTTTTGTTTTTGCCACAAAATGCTCCAACACTTTATGCCAAATTGCACTTGAAATTGAAATGAACAAATTTAAATTAGTTTATCGATTTGTGAATTTTTTATGCAAAAACTGTTAAAGCCACTTTAGGCACTTGTTGAAATATATATTTCCCTATATGAAATGCGTTTAAATGGAATTTGATTATATAAAAATATAACTTTCTCTCTATTTTTTTTGAGCTTGCTTTTTCTTGTTTATCATCGAATTGCATGAAATTTGCAGTTGCATTTGAAATTCAACTTTTCCAGTTTTTTGGTACTCAGTTTTAATTTGATTAGTTTATACAAATGATGTATATGAAATAACTTAATTTTTATTTTAATTTAATTTGAAAAGTAGCCAAACCACAACTATCTGCGTCAATGTCGAATATTTATTTATTTATCAACTTAATCATATTTTTTATGTTCTTTATTTGGTTTACAGAGTTTACTTTGGTTTTTTTATCTGCAGAATATTCAAATATTTTGCAAGTGAAACAAGTGTAATATTATTTTAGACTTAACTGCAGCTTTTTGACTATTTTATTTTCCAATGAATTTTAATTGAATATTATCTATATTAAATAAATAGATCCTGCAGTCGTTATACTAAATATATTCAAATATTTCATTGCATACTTTTTTTGCAGTAAAGATTAATTTGCTCTTTAACAGAGCAATGTGCAAAGAAAATGTTGACTTTATTCCATTTTAACCCAAAGATTTATGATTTTCATTAATATCATCCTTTTGGATATTATATATATTTATATATTATTTTTATATGTTTTTATATGGTTGCAGAAGCTTTCCTCTGTCTGTTAAAACCCTTCTCAGGGCATAAAAATGATTTATATTCACAACTATAATAATGGGAAACATGGAATAAGTTGGTTTTATTACTTTGTTTACATTTTGGGAATGAAACACATTTAACAATTGTCTGATTAATTAAATTGCATTATGTGCGATATTATTTTCCTATTTAATGTTTTCTATCTAATCAATATTTGCTTAAGCAACTTGCTGTTGTACGTTCATCTGTCTGCCCATCTGTCCATGTGTCCATCTATCGCAAGTGGCAAAGTGATTGACCCAGTTACTTACTTAAATACGCCATCATTCATCACTGTCCAATAAGCCAGAGTGTTTCCAGCTTTCAGCTTCCAGCTTTTGCAGCTTCCCAGCTGGCGATTGTTTAATGTTTCTGGTTTTAAAACGCAGAGTAAGCACATCATTATGGTTTCTTAGTTGTGCCGATCATGTTTAATTACGTGCACCTCGCTGGCTTGGCACTCAATATATACTTCTCCCGCTGCTGGGCATTTGATACCCTGTAATCAAAATATTTTGTCAAAGTGGTAGCATAATTTTTTATAGGAGTATGTTCGTAAAATGTTATGGGATTCTTGGATTTTATTTATTTATTATTTAAACAGCGTTTCAGATAAATTGAATAGAAGTGTTTTAGTAGGCACTGCAACAAAGATAAATTACTGGGTACATTTGAATGTGTATGCTCAACATAATAAGTCCTTGTTGGGCTTTTCATTAACAGAAAAATTTTACATTCTTTAGTATTTAGTAGATGTAAAAAGCAGCTAAACTATCTCAATAAGGGATTTAAATTTACAGGGTATTTAGTTATTGTGATGAGTATAAAGAAGCAAACGCAGATAAAGCAACTTGTATTCTTATAACAGGGTATGTGTGCTCAACTTGTTTATTAATTATTGTACTCCAACAACTTTGCCATTAATTGCTTTAATGGAACGCAGCATGATAAACAAGTAAAAACATTGTCTACTAAAGATAACGACTACAAGATACTCTGTACAATAAATCAATTTGCATCCCTTGTTGTCTTAGAAAAAGGCAAGTGTCATTCGCTCAGGCAGACAATTAAAACGAATATACCTTAAATTCGTTGAGGCTAACAGGGTATTAGAAATATGTTATGCGCACTAATAGAAATAAAAGCTAATGTAATTAGATGCCGTTGCATTTAGCCTGTTGCGAGTCGTTGGCTGCTTTAGTCAAAGTGGCAGCTACAAAAAAGGAACACTCCAAATTAAATGCAACAGCTTTGCTCCAACTGCCGTGCACATTTCAGCGACAAAACTATGGCCAACTGTGCCGTTGGCTGCTTAAAAGCTTTGCATTAACTATTAAACGCCACTTCTATTGCATATTGCATAATGGACAAATGTTGCACCGTTGCAAGCGTTGCTGCAACAAAAAAACAAATAAAATTTAAATTGGTGTCAGCAATGCACCTCTGGCAATAAAAATGCGCCAAGCAAAACCGCCGTGCAACTAAATTCTGACTAATTTTTGAGTGGCACTGAAAAAAGCGCCACTTGCAACACCCAAACCCTTTCTATGATTTGTGTCAATAAATTGAAGTCAATTTAAGGAGAGAAAAAAAAATGACTGTCAGATTTGCGCTAAATAAATTTTTATTTATTTTTGGCTCCCCCCAAGCAGCAGCGTGCGTCATGTTTGCCATTTTAAAAAATTCATTCATCGTGGCACAAAACAAACAGCTTAGCAAAACAACTGCCCCAAATGGTGGCATCTAGTTGCCGTGCAACGTGCGCAATGCTATAAAATGCAATCAGCTGCAAAGAAAATGGCTTTTGCCTCAACTGCAGCTGCTTTCACATGAAGAGAGAGGGAGAGAGATGCATTTATAGAGCGAGAGGTAGTGAGAGAGGTACTGCTGTTACACTGTTAAATAAATATAACTGATTTTTAGAAATAAGAAAGCATTTTTTAAATTTCTAATTGAAATTAAGAAATGCAAACGCTGATTTTTAGAAATTCAGAAAAATTAAAACTCAACTTTACAAATAATAAGTTGAGCAACCCTTTGCCATAGTTTAAAGTGATTTATTTTTGTGAGTGTAGTCAGTAAATAGGAGCAATACAGCAGCAGTTTCTTCTGCTTGTACCGAGCCACTTGGCATGGCATAAATTAAGGTGCAACAGCATATGCTGTGTGGCAGAGTTGCACAGAAGACACCACTCGTGTGGCAGCCAAAATATTCCTAGACGAATGCGCATCCTTTGCAGAGAGCAAACGAGAACTGACAACTTGTTGAAAATTATGATAACAACTGACTCAACTTCAGCTTATGGTTCCAAAACGGGTGGCTTTAGAATGCCATATTTTAAATATTTTGATCATCTATTCAGCAAGTTCAGTATTTGGCTCATTCAGTTAAATAGAAAAGCTTTTAATACGAATTTTTATTTATTAAAAATAGTTGTTAGGCAATATACAATAAGGATAAGTTGTTCCTAAGGCTTGACAAGTAATATATTTTGATGACTAAAAATCATTGAAAAACGTAACTTTCCATATAAATCTAATTAACGGACTAGACATAGATATACACTGCTGACTTTGCTAATAATAATTTGTAGAATAAAATGATAGTTCATACAAAAAATCAAAATCAAAACCTTTAGCGCGATTAATCTGCGATAGAAAAAATAATTTAAGCCTCTCAGAGAAATAAGTTGCATAAAATGAATTCAAAGAGCACCCTAAACGGAAGAGGCATTTTAGAAATACTACTTTTAAAAAATTATATTTTCATATTATGGAATTCGTTATTCATTTATTAGTTATAGTTAAATATCTGGCAGCTTTGCAGGGTATACTATCAAGATAATTTAATGATGGTCAATCTACTTGCAATCTTTCTTACAAATATTGAAATTTTGATAAGGATTATATAATCAAAAAAACCATTTCGCCCACAAAACATTAAACGAAAGCTCCGTCAGATCCCACAAAAGTCATTGTTTCTCTTAATTGAAATTGCAAAAAACTGAAATTCTATTTGAGATAGAAAGAGACAGACAGATATGACCATTGATTTCTATCGACTTTCTTATCAAGAATATATCAACTTTGTTGAGTTGCAGCTGCTTCCTCTTGTCTGTTATATAATTTTGAACAACTTTTTTAATTTTAAATTTAATTTAATTCCCATATTGGCCACAGCTTAAAACATGCAAATATGTAACTCAAAGTTTTAATTACATATAAAGAATAATTGGTGACTACACAGTTGTGCATTTTTTATATATATATATTATATATATGTATGATAAAAACAGTTTTATACCACAATCAACAATCTGGTTTCCATTAGAATTGTTCTCAATGCAATCAGAACAGGTTTCACCAATTGCGGCCACAAAATGCATTTAATTAACCCAAAAAAAAAAATAGTGTCGCTAAAATTGCATTTTTTGTTGTACATCAAAATCGCTATCAAAATACAGCAAAGAATATTTTGAACTGAGCTGAACAATTTTTATTATTGAAAAAATGCAATTGCTTTTCAAGCGCTCGACTTTTATGCATTTTGTTCATTGATGTCGAAAGATTTTAATAAACCTAGCCTTTGTCACAGTGAACTTTATTAAAAACTCCGAGTGTCCGAGTCTGTCAGCCGGCTAATATTTTATTCATTTTGATTTTTCGCACAAGCCAATAAAAAATATTCCCCAAAACACCCCTCAATAAAAAAAAATTGAAATTTTAGCTATTGTGCGAAATCAGTGAAGTGTGAAAATGGCTAAAAGTTATGCTATTGCTCTCTATTTTTTTTGGCACCACAAAAATATGCGAAGGATTCACACAAAACCCGGTTTTCGCTGCATTTTCTGGTTGTTAATCAAACTCGTTTACTCTCAGGCAGTTCAATCAGGACTCAGCAAGACATGATATATTTGGGTTAGCCAGCTTATCACGAATACAATTTTTAAAAATTTAAATTATTGAAGTTAGTTGTTGGAAGTTAAAAGTTAAAAGTTATTTGTGCGCCTGCAGCCTATGAGCTCAACGAGTTAAACAAGTTTTATTGGTCCAGTCGAGAGAGCTCGACTAGAAAATACCCTGAAACAGCGAAAACGGTGCAGTTATCGAATTAGTTTTATGAAAATATTAGTCATCTCAGAAAAATTACAAGATTTCGTTGGGAAACCCATAAAATTTAATCTGACAAGAATAACAGATAATTAGTTTGAATATAGGTAAGCTTAGAGTTATACAAATAATCTCCAGAATATATATATATAGGTAATGCTGTTTCAGATGATTTCTTCTGCCTGTTACATACTGGCGCAAAACTTCATCATACCCCATTTTAGCCATTTTGAATGACTTAAGGACATACAAGAACGAAAGTTATTCTAGTTAGTAAGTTTGCCAAGCTATCGAATAAATTTTAAAACTGAATAATTAAATTTTTGGTAGCTAGATTTCATAAATGATACTTGGGGGCAAATTTACCTTGACTTGTTGGAAAACGCGATTTACGCGTTTTGCGTACATTTTCCTGGAGCTGACAACTGTTTTGCCATAGGCAGCTGCCAGTCAAAGTTAACAAGAATCGTCAATGTCTTTCCTTTGACGCTGCATATGATTATTACACACACACACTCACACACACACACACGCACGCACACATGAAATTGTAGTTTCACAGATAGTTCAAAGTTTTGGCAAAAACTTGTTGAGAAAACGCAGAAGCGAAAGATGAAAATTGAGAACAACTTAAATTCAGCCGCAGATCACAAAAACTGACAATCAAACTTGAACTTAATGAAAATGCAATATTTGCCCTGACAAGAAAGAACAGCAGTAACTTTTCCCTCGAATGATAGACTATTTAATACCCTTTACAGAAATATAAGCGATCATTAAACGAAGTTTGATTACACGCAATCTTTTATTATTATATGAAAATTGTTATTTTTAATATTAGGAAACATATTTATCAATATCTTAAATGAAGAGTACTTTTGGGCACGTCTAAGCCTTGTTCATTGAACTAGGAAGGAGTGTGGAAACTTTTGTCAGGCTGCCTCTAATTTATGCATTTGTGCAACACATCAGAGCGAGGCACACTGAGAAATAGCTCTGTTTGAAAATTGTAAACTTTTTATTATTTTTTGAAATAATTTTTATAGAAGTATAAAGACAACCTATTTATAAACTTTTATGTTTACTTTATTTATTTCACATATATTATTTAAAATATTGTATTTAGTTATATATTTTTTTAGCAACAAAAAAGAAAATTTTACATTTGTTTTTTCCCCGAGTGTATCTTGATTTTAGCATTGAGACGAAGCAAGCCAAGCAAAACGCCTGAGAATTGTATTTTACATATTTTTCAATTATTTCAAATTCAGCATTAAGCAAACGCGCAAAAACTCGGATGGCCATCAAACGCAGAAGACAAAGAAAAATTAGGAATAATTCAAGTCGCAAGAAACGCAAAGTGGCATCAACCGAATGCCTGCCACGAAGTCTGCATCAACTGAGCAATTGGGAGCTGAAGCGCTTTAATTCTGCCCTCAATGCAGCTGCCAACTGGAATTGCGGCCAAGAGTCTGACTCGCCAGTCCCAATTGACCATGTTTCGTTCCCAGATCTTTGCAACGATAGTTTTGGTTGCAGGTGCCTCGCAATGACTTTAATTGTGCTCGGCTGGCTGCATGGCTGGAACTCCGATGGTCAACAAGAATTGATTGATGATCCTGAATGTTGATTTACTTTTCAGTTAATTTAAAATATAAATTATAACGTAAATTAAAAAATTAACCAGCCAAATCATTCATAAAGATTCTCATCAATTTGTGCTTCCACTTTTAGAAATTGTTTAATGGAAGGTTTTTAACTAATATTCGTTCAACATTTGATATATGTAATTGTTATTGCCTGTTTTTTTTGTTGTTGTGTTGCTTATGCAGATGAAATGTGTTGCACTGGATAAGCGGGCAAAGCGAATTGTTGCCTCAACACTCGGTGTTTTGCAGCAACTTGGTCGAATTAAATTAAAATGCCAACACGCAGCGTTTAGCAGGCGAATGAAATGTTTTTCATGCTTCGTTTTGGTGTAGTAAGTTTAACTGATACTGTTGCTGTTGCAGTTGCAAGTAGAGCTGCTTCTTCTGCCTGGGTGGCACGCTCCATATTGCTTATGAGCGAGCAGAGCATTCTGTGCACCATTTTCATCAGCCCTCCGCGGTGTCATTTATCAAAAAAGCTAAAAGAATATATTTGCATTTTGAAATATGGCATTTTTATGCATTGGTGTGTTGCAGTTTGCCTCTCTCAGGGTAAAAATTACCCATGCCCCATGCCTCAGCATCAGTAGCCCCGCTATACGCCCCCGTCTCCACCCTTTTGGACGACTTCCAAAGTGCCCGAGCAAAACATGCATATAAAATACGAATTCATAAGGCGAAAAATATGCGCGTTTTGCGCGTTGCATGTTATATATGTGGTATGTTGCATGTGGCATGTTGTATGTTGTATGTTGTGTGTTGTGTGTTGTATGTTGTGCGTTATATGTTGTGCGTTGTGTATACGCAACGTTTGCCACAATTTATGCATACATGCCACGCATTCACAATCGCATTCACATTCACACTCACATTTACATTCGTCTTGCCTTTTCCAATTTGCAACATATTTTTGCTTAATGCGCATATGAAAAGTATTTGTCATGCGAGTCCATTCCGCAGAGACTGATTGCTGTCGCACCTGAGTGCGAAGTTTGGTTAAACACTTGGCCAATGAACTGCCACATATATTTAACTTGTGAGCAACAGAGTTCAATAATCTACTGTCTACACTCGCCAAAAAATTCGTAATCGAAAAGTTGAGAAAACTAGAAATATTTTGTCAACAATTTAGAAAAACTTACCCTGAAATTAGGAAAAGAAAAAATATATATAAAATAAATAAAAATAATTTAAGCTATCTACTGATCATGTCATATAAAGCTTTAGCTATATTTTAATTTTATGCATTGTATAACCTACCTCAACATATTTCTGTTTTATTAAATCTTAAAATACGAATACGAAACAAGAGCTAATTTTAGAGTTGCTTTTAAGCGTATTAAAACTTGACTAAATTATTCTAAATTTTAGATAAATGTAAGACAAAATGAAATAAGAAAAACACCGATTTTTAGAAATTCAGTTTCCGAATAATAAGTTGAGTTTATCGTTAGGCGATTTTCTAAAATGCAGGTTGATTTTTTTTTTTGCTTAGAGCATCCCAATTAAATATATATTTTGAATATATATATATATAGCTATAGCATTACAGGTCGCAGTTCAAGCAAGTTAAAGTCTGAAGTTTATGTATGTCCTCGCTGCTTGTTTCGTGTGTTGCCATCGCAAATGAATGAAATTGTGGCATTAAATGCCATGGTTAATGCTTTCATAAAATGCCCTTGTGGCACACATGTTATTCAATTGCCAAAGCATCGAGGGAATGAATGGGGGAGTGAAGTGAGGGGCGTGTCCAGCACACTGCCAAAAAATTAAGCGTCGCCACAGCGGCTGGCAGACATTGGAGGTGCCTCTAAGCCATGAGGCATGGACATGAAGGCAAATAATGAATGCAGCACTATAGCCCTTAAAGTAGTAGTCCAGCTCAGCCTCAACACACACACACACACACACACTCGTTTTGTGTGTGTTTCCATGTTTTGTCCATTCTTCTCTCCTCTTTTTTGCCACCTGCTTATATTACTTTTGCCAGGCATTTCTGTTGCTAAATATCCTGCATATAATGTACACTTGGGTATGCTGCGCTTGACCCATAAGAGATAGAGGGAGAGAGAGAGAAAGAAAGAAATATTTAGATGTATAGAGAAAGATAAAGAGAAAGTTAGATAATATAAAGGACAGAGATACGGAGATGTACCAAGAAACGAAAGAGTTAAATACAGAGAGAGAGAGGTGGACAGAGAGAGAGAGAAAAAGATATAGAATTAAGAAGAGATAGAAAGAGATCTTTTAATGAGATGGATCCCGAGAAAGATACAGATAAAAAACAAGAGAGAGAAAGAGAGCGTTCTAAGGCAAATAAAGAAGCTCGGTTGATTTTGAGAATGGATATACGTTAAAATAAAACCTTGAAAAAAGAGAGAAAGAGACAATAAAATGAAAAAGAGAGAGGAAAATTGAATAAAAAAAATAGACTAGACTAGAACACAAAGATAAAGCCATAAGATATTATTGTACATGCCAAAAAAATAATCTAATTTTAATTCAACTGCAAATATAATATTCATATAAGAATATTCTCAACCAAATACATTAACATAAACTAGTCGATCCATGCTTAGGCTTAGACAGAGAGTGAGAGAAATAGAATGAGAGATTATTGAATAAGCACATAGGGTATACCGTAGTCTATCATTGCAAGGCTTACTCCATTAATTTTGCTACTATTTGAAGCTCGTTCATTTATATTCTTTTTCACTTCTCCTTTTTTTTTTGTTTGCTGTGTTTACTAATTAACCGAAACATTCTCCTTGTAGTTACGCCTTCCTCAGCCACTTTCTTTGTTGTGTGTGTACGAGTGTGTGTGTGAGTGTGTGTGAGTGTGTGTGTAAGTGTGTGAGTGAGTGTGTGTGTGGCATTGATGAAAGAGCTACAGCATTGCGCTCTGAGCCCCATGTATATTATTTTGCAATTAGACTGCTGGCCGGTAAGCAGACACACACAAAACACAGACACACACAAAACACACACACAAAAGCAGTTGTTGCCCGTGGCCAAAATTGAATGGCTTTAAGGCTTCATTGCTTTGAGTGTTGAAGTTTTTTTTTCGCTTATTCGCATTTTTTAATTTGCTTGCGCCAGCATTTTATTTATACGTATTTTAATTTATTATATTTTTGTTGGCTTTAATTGCGCTGCATTACAAAATTACAATATTACGCATACGCACTGTGTATTCGCTGTTAATGAGCTGATAATGAATTTATTAAATTTACTGCACACTACAACGAATTTTTTATTATTGCTCGACAGCCTGTGCACATAGATAAATTAACCGCCCCGTGGCAATAATAATAAAAATAATAATAATAACAATAATAATATTAATAATGTTGTAATAAGCGAAGTGGTTCGGCTTGGCGTGTCAATTGTTATTTATGCCATATATGCACATAAATTGATCCGCATTTCCATTTTGCCACTCTTTCTCTGCATTTTTCAATGTTTATTTATGCACTTTGTTAAATAACTTTAATGCATGAGCAAAACGACAATAAAAGCACACCAAATGCGGAGATAATATATCAGCATTAACAGCCATATCCGGACCGCAATTTAAAAATCGTATATACATATATATCTATTTATATAGATATATATATATTATATATATGTTAAACAAACTCACAAATTAGTCGAATAATAAATGGACTCGAATATGCCACAAAATTTGTAAACAT
This sequence comes from Drosophila multiciliata, assembly GCA_037043605.1. NCBI lineage: Eukaryota > Metazoa > Arthropoda > Insecta > Diptera > Drosophilidae > Drosophila > Drosophila multiciliata. The sequence continues at coordinate 17,841,489 of JBAMBF010000103.1, read as the reverse complement.
TTTATGCTAATTTCACTTAAATGCAATTAAGTCGAGTGCTTGATTATTGTGTTGCATTGTTTCGCTGTGGTTGTTGTTGCCGCACTTTATTTTCTAAATCCCCTAAAATTGATTTTATAATTTAGCCATTTAACGCATTTGGAAACAATTAAGCCAGCCAGTTTATTTAGTATCTCATTTTTATTCTGCAAGTGTTGCTCTAAATGAATAAAATCCTATTAGCACTTTAAATTTAAAAATGATTTCTTTTCTATGCTGCTTTTGATTATTCATGATATTTAAAGGGTATATTCCTTTGTTATTTGTTCTTTGTTCTTTCATACATATTTTGTATGTAATAATTTCAATATGAATGTGTTGACAAATGGTTAATATTTACAACTATTTAACACATTTCACATTATTTAATTAACAACAAAGCGATGTGTTTTTTAATATTTTTTTATGGTCTTTGGCATTTGTTTATTTTCCACTCCATTGGCATTAAATGATTTGCCTGCCAAACGCGACAAAACCAGAAGCCGGAAACCAGCGGCCAAAAGCCAAAAGCCAAAAGCCATCACAAACTTTGACATTTCTGACGTGGCTGCAATTGCAGCACGTAGCTGAACAGGAAATTGCGTGGCTCAACGCGGGAAGCAAATAGTAAATATAAAAAATATGTATACATAAAAAAGAAACTTACAAATTTTATTTGCCTTTAAAGTTGCCAAAGACTGCAAAGAAATGTCATATTTTCGGTAGACAAATAAACTGTCGCCTGTCCATTTCCCCTCTTCCCATTCCTTCCTATCCACCAGCTGTAAGATGATGAATGCGCGCAGATTTCTTCTGCTAAGCAGCCGCATTGTAAATAGCGGTAAATATATATAACAACACAAATACAAATTCATGCGAAATGACATAAGTCACCACAAAAGTAATTTTTCACTAATGAGCTTCCCTGCTTGCCAGCTTCAAAACGACTGCACAGTGGTCTGAAACTAATTGTAAATGTTTGCAAATTATTAAAATGTGTTCTTGTTTGAAATTGTTCCATCAAAGATTTTTAGATATTTTTTTTTATGCTAGCTAAATTCATAAATAATTTTTATATGTCGAATTTAAATTTTCGAGTCTCTTAAAGTCTCTGAGATCGGTCATAACACATGAAAATATCAATATAAATATTTATTATATATTTATAAACAAGAATTTATATACTTTATGGATCCCCAGATGCTTTCTTCTGTCTGTTACAAACTCTCACATAACTCGAATATATTCAGTCCTAAATTTTTTTGGTGAATTCAGGCTATATATTTATGTAACCTGAACTCTCTATCTTTTATATTAACATATATTGTCTACATATATATAGATTCCGACTCCGAGATTCACATTGATCCGTCTGTCAGCTAAATTTAATTCTTTACATACATGAATTAATATATTTTTCAACTTAATTTTTTATATTTACTTAGTTGGTTGACTTGGTTACCAGAAAGCAGCTGACTGCTGCGGCACACGCTCCTCCATCCTCCGACTGTTTGTGCTTCTAGAGCGCTGTATCATTGTATTTAATCTAATGATGTATCTCAGGTGTTTGTTTGTGAAATTTATCGTGAAAATTTTATCCGTATTCCTTTGGCTTAAGGCATTTTTAGCTGCCTTTTTTGCTATTGCTTTGCTTTTGTCGTTGCCATCCTCTCAGAGAGAGAGAGAGAGAGAGAGAGAGAGCGTGAGTTTTCCTTGGCATAGTCTTAGTCCTTTGCCTGTTTGTGTTGTTTCCAGTTTTATGACCGGCGATTTATATGCAGCTATTAGTTTGGATAAAAAAAGGAGCACAAATTGTTGTTACGTATTTGGCTTAGCAGAGATAGCATGGGAGCGTGACTGAGAGAGAGGAAGAGAGAGAGAGAGAGAGAGAGGGGAGAGGTATGGCTTTGCTCTTGGTTTGATTATGGTTTTTGGCCATAATTAGCTGGCTGGTTGGCGCATCCAATTAGCCAATATATAGCAGCATTGGCATTCGCACCTAATTACTGTAGCAAGCCTGTAGCAACAAGCCACACCTAATGCACAAATTACAACATGAATATTCATATTTGTGTATCTGCAACTGCAACTGCACCCGCAAGAGCAGCCGTGGCAAAATCATCGTTGCTACAGCTTATTGCCAATGAAAAGCGGTTGTTTTTCATTTGGCTCAAGTGGCTAAAAAGGGTAAAGTTGGCTTGCGCCTAGTTATGTAATCTGAGAACTTCAAGTATATTTATGCCTGATCAGCAATTACAATCGAGCCGATATAGCTATAGTTAAGGGACAAAAATAGCCTAAACTTGAAAAAATAAGTTATAGCTTCCCACTTTATTTCAGAGTATTTTCAAATCGAGCTCACTCGACTACTGCAAATCCTTGCTTGCAAATACAAAATCTGCATGCAGCTGAATTTTTCTTTTATTTTTCGATGTTTTTTTTGGCAATTGTTATTGTGTTTGTTTATTTGCTTGGATCTGGTTACTGGATACTGGATACGGAATACTGGACACATAGCTGAATCGGTACCTGGATTGGTTTGGACTGACTGCCCTTTGCATAGCATTTCAGTGCGCTTAACAATGAAATTTGCGCATAACCACATGCAAATTGCCAACCCACAACATTACATACACACACGCGCGCACTCACACACACACACACACACACACATGCAGCTTGCGAAATTTACAAATAATAATCTACGCGCTCGACAAAAGAGTTTGGAGTTATAGGGGCTGTGGGGGTTATGTCAAAACGCAAATTGCTGCAAGCCGCAGCAATACATAAACAAAAAAAAAAGGAAGCGTAATAACTGGATCAGCGGATGCGTCAGCAGCTGTGGCACATACGAATAATGTATGCTCTTTGCTGTCACATTTTGTTGCAATTGCAAAATTAAGAGTTACATTTGAAAATTATAATTGTACTTAAATAATACAATTTGTTTTTGAATGAAGCAGCAGCTTTACTGTTTCTCAGATTTAATATAATATAATATTATAAATAGATTCAATAATTTGCAGGGCATATTTCGATATATTTCCATATCCCTTAATTTTTTAGTTTATTTAAAATATTTATAAAATATACTTTTAATATTGTTTATGTACTAAGGCATTTGTTTAAGGTCAGTTCACATTCTATAAATAAACAAATAGATTAAGTAAATCAAATAAATTAATAATAAATGTTAGAATAATTTATTCTGATTAACAAGTTGATATATCCTTGGCGCCAAAGAGTATGTCGATTTACTAAATATGTATGCATATTTCTGGTTTGGCTGTTCGATTATTCGCTTGAGGCAGTTGGCGTTTTGGTAACATATTGCAACATTATGGATGCCATGTCGATGTTGGTCACTGCGACATCCCCGCATAATCCACTCGAACGCCCGCCAGCGATTAATCGATAAACTTTATTACAATTTGTTGTGGCCGCATTTGGTTTTTTTTTTTTGTTTTTTTTTCGTATTTTACGCACATTACATACGCAACATTGAAACCAACTCTGGAGTCTGTCTGTTTGTCTGACTTTGGTAATTTTGGCATGTATAATAATTTATTTTCAAAATTTAGATATATGCATATTTCTGGTGCTGTGTGTGTATTTTTGCGATTATCAGTTAATTAGAAATTTGTGCGGTGAATATTTGTGCAATTTAAGTTGTTTGTCACTGCCGGAAATGACGAAAATTTTAGCAACATTTTTACACATCCGTTTCAATTAAACTTTTGCTTGCAGCAGAAGAAAAGAAAAAAGACGAAACGACAACAATACGCAAATTTGTGAATGGGCTTGTTATTTTTTGTTAAAAACTTCTCACACACACGCGCACACACGCACACACACGCGCACACTCGTACAGCACGCAGACACGCTCATAAATTTAAAAAATGTAATATCCCTCTTACGGAAATGACAATTTATTGGTGGTTTTTACTATTCACAATTTATTTCAACTCCGCAAGGAAATACATTGCGGATATAACGCCCCATAACCATGCACCCCCCCTTTGCCCGTGACGCCTGCCCCAATGTCTCGATGCCCCAATCCGCAATCGGCAATCTCGCTGCATTTGCAGTTGCCCGGCTGGCAAAAGTTGACGCTGCAAACAAACAGAACGACAGACGGACAGACAGACATACAGAGAAACAGAGCAAACATGTTCGCCAGTGTAAATATACAAATAAAATAAATATATAAATCGGCTGCAAAGTGGCCACTGCACACTCAGAAAAAAATCGCGAGTAATTTTTAAAGGTTTAAGTTTTGATTTTTCTGAAATTAATGAAAAATATGTATAATTTTCAGTCTGTGGTATTTCAAGTGTAATTTCTTTAATTATGTTTTTGTTTCGTATAATAAGTATTTTAAAAAATTTAAGAATTCACATACACAAACATTTTAAGTTGAATTTAAAATTCGTTTAAACTTTTAGGAAAATGTTTGTTTTTAAATTTTAAAATTGATTTCCTGATATTTTACAAAACGGATTTCGTAGATTTTTTCTGTTCAAAGTGCAGCACAAATGTGCTGGAAAGGGCACAACAGCAACCGCAGCCCACAGCTGCGCATCCCTTCCCCCCGGCGCTGCACACACACACATCCACCAAGCTGGACACAGCAAACGTTGCCCGGGTTGCAGCTGAGATTGAAAATCCGTTAAGTCATCGCCTCTGCTAACCGCTGTGGCCGTTGACTAGTGTCACCATTTATACTCTTGCAACAAGCAGGAGATGCCTCCACACAGATATGGTATATAATTTCTGATCTGCGTTGCTATCCAATATAGCCTTGTTCATCTCTTTGTCTTTTGCTTGCAATATTTTAGCTCAGTTTTCAAATCATGTAAAATATATATTCGTCTTTTTACAGCAAACTTATCAAATGTTGAAAACGGTTATAAACGGTCAGCTGACATAAAAAATCAAATAAGATTAATTCCATTATCTACTAATATTATTAAGATTAAATTTAATGACTTAGAGAAATATAAATTTCTAGCTAGAAGTTTCGCTCAATTTTAAAATATTGTTCCCACAAATATCATAGATCAAAAGATCATTTTATATATAAAAATCTTTTGTGTTTAACAAGGTATTCAAATTATACTTTATTAATAAACGTTACTATATAAATGATATCTATTTATATATCACAAAACTGCCATAGAAATTTTGACTCTCGTCTGTCAGGGTATTTAATCGAAGGTTTGCATTGAAATAGTTTTGTTTTCTTGTTTTTGTCTATTGCATTTGCAGCTGTTTTTGTTTGTCTCCTTTGCTGGCTGTCAATGTGTTTGTTTGCTTGCATTGTTGCTCTGGTCACACTTTTCTCTGCTGCTGGCTGTGTGGCCAAATCCTATGACAAATAAACGCTTCTCCAGCAATTGGTTCTTGTTGTTACTTTGCTTTTAATTTAAGCTTGCTGCACAATTTTACCCCAACTATTCCCTGGCAAATTGATGGGAAACACAAATACTCCCTTACAGACAGGGATTCAGTGTGTGTGTGTGTGTGTGTGCACAGCACAAGGAATGTTTTTAATGAATTTCTAATTGGTATTATTATCTTGATTTTGTCTACTTCAACTTAAAAATTGTCTTTTCCCCTTTGCTGACAGTATTTGTCATAATAAACAATAGTTTTAATTTAAGTTCAACGAATTCTCGTTATTTGAACTTAATTTCTTAAACTTAATTTAAACTTAAGCATTTCTGCTTTAAATTAATGTACATATTATATTTATTGTACTTTAATTTTAAATATTTACTTCATTTTCACTAATTTAAGAAGATTAATTGTTGCTTATTTGTGTAAATAATCAATAAGAATGTCATCTTTTTACCAGCTGCGCTTTAAATAAGTATTTAGGAGTAAAGTAAAATACTTTAAAATATTTACTACACTTCCACTCATAGATTATTTTCTTTGTGGTTTATTTGTTGTTGAATTGTGCAAATAATTGATAAGACTCAAGTTAGTCAATTTATTAATTATGATATATTTGTGCTTTAAATAAATATTGAAATGTTTTTTTTTTGCATTCATTCAATATTACTTGAGGCAGATCTGCTGAACGTTGCGTCAGCAAGTGAAGCTAACAAATTTTGATATTTACTCAACGAAATTGCATTTTCCGTTTGAGTGGCGATTGGGCAAAGTAAAATCAACCACAGAGAGGAGCACGATTAATTAGAAAATGAACTAATTGAATTCGAATAACTTAAATTAGGTAAACATATGGCAGGGCAGAAACGAGAAGCACATCGAGCAACTAACTGAAGCGATGCTAATGTTATTGACAATAAAAAAAAAAAAAACGGGAGCGAAAAAATAAACTTCATATTGGAAAAAATACTCGAAATCGAATTTGAAATGGGGGAAAGGAAATGGGAAATGTGTCTCATGTAGCTGCGGGAATTAATTAAGTGCATTAAAACTTATTGAACTATATCAAAAAGAAGTCGGATAGCTAGAGACAGTTAAGAGGAGGTTCTGGCAGAAGAGGATGGAAGACGGTAGACGGGAGACGGGGAGATGCTGAAGCACTTCCCAGCTGGATGCAAAATTATTTAACTGACGTCGGGGCCTCTCTGCTGGGGGAGAATTTGTGTCGCTCGCCTCGTTGACTGCAGTCAAATGCTAAATGCCGTCACTGAGGCGATGGCAACAGTGCACACTCTTACACACACGCTCGAACACACACACTGCCATACACACACATACACATTTGTACACACACAATCCACATTCACGTACGCCGCAGAACCGGAACAGAAACGTGCCCCAGCACCAGGGACAGCCGGCAGATACAGATACAAATACACAAATACAAAAACACACACACACACACACGCAGAACACATACACACAAGCACACACTCAAAGCGAGGGTTGACTCATATGTATTGGTTAGATATTATTTAATTGTTAAATATTAATATTTTTATACTTGCAAAAATATCGTGGCATATAGAATATAGTTTTCGAATATATGTTTTAAATACATAATAGCATTTCAGAAAATTATATCTGAATCATACATTTTCTTGCTTTGATTATCCTTTTTAGTTAACTTTACACTTTACGTAAATCCAGAGATATTTTGGCAATTAATTTCAATCTCATAAAATATAGCTTTTCCGCTGGTAACTTAAAGAATATAAATGTGCCATAAATTAAATCGCACCTTAACTAAATTTTTTAAGCAATATGATTTTCAATAACATAAGTATTTTATATATTTGTTAGTTTCGAACTTTAATTTCAACCCTCGGAATGTGAAATGCCAGTGTGCATATAATGCGTGATGGAAAAGTTGCTGCTGGCGCGTGATTCCAATCGAGTTATTACAGAAATTAATCATGTTGAACATGCATGGGAATTGCATATATCGTACACACACACACACACAGACAGACAGACAGACACACATACATATATACAATTTTGCTGCATTTTGCATAGCGAGCATAAAAAATGGCCGCAGACAACCTGGCTGCATAAAAAAAAAACACAAAAATAAAAGCGAACCGAAAGATTATCATTTTAAGCATTCTTTGAGTGAGTGATTAAAATGCGTGCATGAAAAATGTAAAAATGTGGACAGCAGCAACTCTGAAATATTGTCATAGTCAGGCACACACACACATACACACTCGCAACGATTCTGGCCAAATGTGTTAAGCTTAAAGCGATGTCAGAGTTGGCACTGCGTAATTTGCGTTGATTTATGCCTGGCCAAAATTGCAACTAGACGTTGCAACTGTGTTACTCCGTGCAACTGTGGCAGCTTCAATGTCGCCACTGCAACGATGTCAAGGTGCTCATTGCAAAATCAGACGGCGATATAAACTGTTAATGTGTCTACGGCCATGTTCCGGGGCACGTACATTCAATTAAACGCCCTTGAGTGCCGTACACGCCTTTTGGCGTTCACTGTACGTGTGCACGTGTGTGTGTCTGTGTGTGCTTGGGTGTTGGAAGTCTATTGGCATGTGGCATGTGGCATGTGGCAGTGCCATCAGCTGCCTCCGAGCAATGAGCTAAAGATAAATAACAAGCCATATAACGCATACGCACTGTGTGCCCAAAGTGCATGCCGTGCCTTGCTTATGCAAAAAGGAAGCCTTTCCCATGTGCCATGTATGTGTGTGTGTGTGTGTGTGTGTGCCTGAGTGTGCGTGCATGTATGCAAGTAACGCAATCGCTTCACAAAGCCCGGACAACAGTAAACAAGCACGGAGAGATAGAGACGACTACAACATGAACTACACTCAGAAAAAAAACTATATTGTATTTTAGCAAGCCTAGAATTCATATATTTCAACAGAAAGTATATTTTTTAAAAACTAGGTTTTTTGGATTTTTTTTAAATGCAAAATAAAAATACATATGTAATTATACAGGTGTTTTTCCTTTATTTTAAAAACATTTCAACATTTTACTATTTAAAAAAAAATATATATATATAACTTAATTTAAAAAACCAAAACCGAGAAATCAAAGTCGAAATTTTATTATTTTTGTTCATTTTAGAATTGACTTTATTCTAAAAACCCAAGCGTTCATTTCAACATTTTAGAAATGCATTGCTTAATAATCTATAATATTTTAAAACAATAGAAAAATACATCACATTTTTTGGACTTGTATATTTTCAGCAGTTCAATTTTCCAGTTTCTAGTTTTAAGTGCGATTTTTTTTTAAAATTCAGTAAGCTTTTTTGAAGTGTGTTTGCTGTTGCGCTGGGGGTCAACTTTGGCGTTTGTCAACGCTGCCCAGTGCCAGCCAGCGCTTTTTGCTTTTGTGTGTGCGAGGGTGTGTGTGTGTGTGCGAGTGTGTGTGTGTGGCTCTGTCTGTCTTTTTGCATGCTGTATGCTGCGTGCTGCATGCTTTCAGGCGTTGATTTCCACAACTGCCAAACGCTTGTCTTTTGATCTTGCCATGGACTGTTGCACGCTCCCACGTTGCCACAATGCCACCGTGCCCCCCATCTCTCACGCCTCGCAAATGCAATTTCAATTAAATTTTAAATATTTATGCAGCTGCAGCAAGAGCTGAACACAAAAATGTTGCTGCCCTGACACTTGCAACAAAACAATTGCAACCAAATGGCTTAATCCGCTGCTGTTTCCATTTGCCATTTCAATTCCGCACTTTCACACTCACATATGTGTGCGTGTGTGAGTGCAAGTGAGTGTGTGTGTGGATTAGCATAAGGTCTGCATATCATGCTGATCAGCTTTTATATCCATCTGTGGTATTTATACAACTTGCCGCAGGCTACAAAGCAAACGGAATAAATTTTATTTGAGCCAAGACTGCACCTTACTATATATATATATATATATATATATATATATATATATATATTTTTGTACATATATTTAAGCAGACAACATCTAGAATTTAGAGTGTTCAAATTTAATTTCCTTTTTTTAAGGAATTTTTAAGTTCGATTTTTGTTTTTATTTAAACTAATGTGAACCTTTAAATATTTACTGATCTTAAAGAGCTAAGAATTTAAATTTCAAGTTTCGAATTAAGTTAAATAAAAAGTTTGACTTGAACAAATAAAATAATTGATGCAACAATAAATACAAATAATAATTTTCTTCATATAATAATAAAAATATATGAAATTTAAAAATTATAAATAAATAATTAAATATGTAAAATTAATCATGTTGTGGATTATTTAATTGCACAAACGAGAATTAAATATATAATTAATTTTCTGAGTGTAAGACAGTCCTATTATTTCTTTCGCTTTTTACTCTAACTCGCTGTTAATGTCTCCCTCTCTCTCTCCCACTCTTATCACACTGTTAAGTTACTGTTAGAGCGACTTTGTCGCTGTTGCGATAATAATTCACACTCTCACTGCGGGGAGGGGTGTTGGGGTGTCGTGTAAATCATGGCCGATGCGTGAGTTGACTGCCAGTTACTTATAGCAAACAATTGTTGGTGCCACACCCACAATTAAGCAGTACACACACACACAAACATAAATAAGCTACTTGACGGCCGAATAATGCCGCAAATAAATCTAATAACGCCCGCATAATTTGCATAATTCTCGTATTTAATAGACAGGCGTGTCAGGCAGAAGGCTGGCAGCCAGGTAGTTGAAACAGAATTGTAGCCGCCATAGTCGCGGCAGGTAATCGTCGTGCTCTGGGTTCCGTATCCGGCGTATCTCTCTTCCGCCCCTCTCCCAACCATCCTCCGGCAGTGGCTCATGTCGCGTCGCTTTGTTTACTGTGTTGTGCCCCACATAAAACACTCAAAGGATACGCTGACAATGAGGCTTAACTGACACACACACACACACCAACTCACACTCACACACACGCTCACACATTAAGCTTAAGTGGGAGGGGTGGGGTTGGCTTATGCCGAGTCTTGCCTGGTTGTGCGCCTAAAAGCGCGCTTAAATAAATTCAATTTAACGTGACTAATACCATTTTATCGCATTGTTTAAAGCATGAAGCCCCGTTGCACTGTGGACAGCTGCCAGCCACCTGGCACCTGCCGCCTCGCACTTCGCCACACATCCATACACTCGCAAAAAAACAAATATTTAAAATTTCTAAATATTAGAAAGTATTTTTAAAAAAATTAAAAAAGGCTTGCTCCAATTCCACAATTAAAAAAATATGGCAAGTTTTTTATTTTTAATCGAAATCGAAAAATCTTTTATAAAATTTAGGAACAAGTAATAAAATTTACTGATTCTGCTTTATATGTATATATATATATTCTCTGGTTTTTTTTTTATAAAATAGAAGCTACATTTTTGTGTTCATTTTATAGAATTCTTTTCAGCATTTGATATATGTTTATTTATCGAAAATTCAACATTAATGAAGAACACAATGTTACCCATGGCAACTTGCCAAAATTCAATGCGATTTTTTTTCTTAGTGTATACGGCCATACATACAACACACACAGGCGGACTGGCGGACAAACGGACAGACTACCTGCCTGCAAGCCTGCCGCATGTTGCCATTTATGCTTGTATGTGTTCGCCAACAATATTGTCAAATTTCATACACAAGTCTCTGCACACACACACACTACTCATTCTCACATGTGTGTGTGCGTGTGTGTGTGCTTTTGTCTCTGGTTGCTTTGTGTGTGCGCCTTCTTGTTTAACTGTTGCGATTTACGGACTAACTCCGACGGAGAACGTCGACGTCGCCGTCGCCGTCGCCGTCGCCAGTGCAATGAGGAAATAATAAATACAACATCTGAGGAAATTGAATTGTATGTTCTTATGCCTTCATATGTGTGTGTGTGTGTATATGAGAATATATATATATATATACATATATAAATGAGTCTTCATATGACTGAACTGAACAGCCGACAAAATTGTACACATTTGAAATTTTAGCAATTAATAATTGTTTGTATTAAGATAGTTTTGGGATATTTTATAGTTTTGTATTTTTGGAAATATCAGTAATTATTTAATAATAATTAGTTGTTAACTAATCTAGACATTTTTCCTTGTAAATGCATTTAATTAAGTTAAATAATTAAAATAAATAAAACATTTTATTGACCAGAATTTCTGTCATATGACAAATAAATCTTACTGAAGAATTTCTTACAATATTTTAGTATGCGTATATATGGAAATTTAAAATAAGTAATATAAAAAAAATCTTTTGATATATGAAATATATTTTTTTAAATTGCTGGCTTGGACATATGGCCGTTAAATATTTTAGATGAATTTATTTTAATATTATTAGTACATATTTTCTGTCAAGAAATGAACCGAGATTGAAGCTCAGCTAAATCTGTTATATTTTTTTTTTCACGTACACTAAGTGCATAAATTAGAAATTAATCGACTATATCTAAAATGTAGAAAATAATACAATATATAAAGTATCTATAAAATAATCTTACATATATCTGTTAGTGAAAGATTTTTAAAATATAAAAAATATATAGAACTAAATATTGTCAACATTCGCATTGACAATTTTGTTGGTTGTCGCGAGGATGGTTTCTGTTTGCTTGTGTGCTTATAGGCCACTTTGTTGCTTCTATGTTGAGGCTGTTGCTATTGCTGTTGCAGCCACTTCCTCAGTACCCCCCACCACCCGCTGCTGGTATTTATCCTCGCAACTGCCACTGCTTCAACATCTACTCCTGTTTCTGCTCCGGCTCTGCTCTGCTCATCTATTTGTGTTGAAGTTAATAAAACTGCCTTTTATGGTGCTCAGCCAATATATGTATTTTCATGGCCATTTGAGCGGCAATCAAATTAAATGTTATGTATGCTTTTAAAGAGCTGCTTCAGCTTCTTCTTCTTCTTCTTCTGGGAGAGCACTGAGCGGCATTTCCGTTTCCGCTTGCGGGGCCGATCAACGACAATGCGAATTGGCAATTTGGCAATGCTCACTTATGCCAATCAAGTGGCCAATGAAATCATCATTTTTTCTGTGTGCTTCAGGGCACAGCTTGTGATTATGATTATGCAATCATTATGGAAAATCTTTTTTTTCTATTTTTTTATGCTCAACGTTGATTTTTGGATATTGACTGAGTTGCTTCTAATTGAGTTAAGAGCTTTTGCTCGGGGCAGACGCGGTGTTATCATGATAAGTGTATAATATTCAGATAAATTTATATAGATATTAATAATTTCTGATAAATATCAAGCACAGTTTTGCATAACAAATGTTGTTAAGCTTCGAAATCCTCAAAACTCAATTTGCGTCAAATGCCTCAGCAAAGAATATAAATTGTTTTGAGAAGTGAAAGTAGAAGAAAATAGAGAGAAAAACTCGTGCAACATTTGTTAATATTATTTATGGTCACGTAGCGATTTATTTTGCTGTAGACATTTTTTTTCTAATGGCCACAAGCAACATAGAAAATACAGCTGCCACAAGCTGCAGTAGCAGCAACACCATCAGGTGTTAAAGGCCACTTAAGTACTGAAAAATGTTGCCAGCCACGGCGCCGTAGAGGAGTAGTTGCCATCGTGGACCCACCTGGGAAGCCACCTCGCGTAATTACTACACACCCACCATCCCCTTCCTCTTCGCATTGACTAAAAAGGGGTAGCTAAAGTGTTGAAGGTGCTGCCCGGGTTAATGCAACAAACAAATTGATTCTAATGGCAGCATTCCACTCTGCGCTGCTCTGATAAAAAATACCTGCAGCTACTTTTCTTCCGTAATGCAACAAATTAAATTGGGATTAAGGGAAGCTTAAGCAAAAATGTGCTAAGGAAACTCTTGTCTCGGTTTTTTTCTCTATAAATTTGAAATTGTTTGTGTAAATTTAATTAATTGTGTAAGAAAGAAATTAATCTACTAAAGAAACTATTTCCTCTGGTTTCGAAAATTCATGTGATTTTTTTAAGTTTATTTTTTAAAATAGTCAAATTTCCAAAGACAAAAAAGGTTTTTGTTTTTGCTGTTGTATTTTTAACTGCTAGTTTTGAGTTACCGTCGAAATTTGTCTGATTGAGTTTAATAAGTCTAAAAAATCTAATTAAAAATACCTTAAACTAAAGAATATTCCAAATCACTTCAGACTAAAGAAAATCTTAAACAACAAATTTCTATTTAAACTTTTTAAAAATATTTCTTTAAAATTATTTGTCTTAACAAAAATGCTTCTTGTTAAAATATCAAAATCCAATAAACTTGTTCTTTGTGTAATTTTCTCTGCTTGTTTTGAGTTGTAGTCCAACTATGATTCAAAAAAACAAAAATACCACTTTTGTTACGCAATTTGAATGAGATAGAAATCTCAAGAAAATCTCATAGAAAAATGTGTTGTAAAAACTCTCAGTTTGCAGACTTAGTTTGTAGAAATGCTTATGTAAATTTAATATGTAAATATGTAAAATAGAATAAGGCAATAAAGTTGTCATTGTTGTTGCTGTTTGTATTTTCGGCTGAAATTTTTCGAGTCATTTTGGAATTTATGTGATTGAGTTTTGAAACTGGAATTTGCCTTTGGGCATTTGGACAATTTGTGCAAGGCCAACTGAATGACAGCAGCAACAATGCCAACAATTTTAAGCCACAACACTTTAAGTGTGAAATGAATGCGGATGCAACAAGGATACATAATTGCGCGCGTGTGTGTGTGTGTGTGTGTGGGAGCGTGTGAGTGGGTGTATCAATGTGTGTGTGCTACATTATGCCTTGTTAAAAATGCCCAAAGAGTGAAAGGGTCACAAAGAATGATGCGAAAAGTTGTCTATATGCATGTGTATGTATCTGTGTGTGTGTGTGTGTGTGTGTGTGTAAGTGTGTTGGTGTGTCATCATCGTGTTAACAAAAGAGCATACTCAAGTTTCATACGAAATGCAATTCCACTTTTGCGCACTTTATGTCAACATGTTGTACGTAAATCTTTGTGTAAGACTATGCCAAACGCTTTGCCCTCGGTTCAGGGGGTTGCGGGGGTTGTCCTCGACTGTCACCGTCCGGCTGTCCGTCTGGTATAGTTTACAGCCTCGTTGCGTATATGTGTGTGTAGGCGTGTGTATGGTATAAAACTGTCAAAAGTACTTGAAATTTCATCAGGCTTTATACACTCAAAAAAATTATCGGTGTGAATGTTAAAAATTCGCCAAAAGTAATTTACTTTTTTAACCAGAAAGCACATTTCTGAAAGTAAGTGTTTTTATTCTTAATTTCTTTCTTTCTAGTCTCTATTCAAAATACAAGCTTTTTCATATGTGCAAAAGTAAATATTAAATAAAATATATTAAATATCTAAGAATATATATGTAATATATAATATTATACATGTAAGGAATTGTCCACTTAGGGCAGGTCTTTATAGCTTTTATATATTTTAAAATGATTTCTAAAAAAAAATAAAAAGCTTCTAACTTTCAGGGCTATTTTCATTTCAGTGTAAGAATTCCTACATTTTAGAAATGCAATTCTTGAAAAAGATTGCTAAGAATAAAAATAAAAATAAGACTTTTTCGTTATGGTTGATTTAAGCAAGCCTTTAAAATATTAGAAAAATAATTTCTTTTAGATATTATTATTATTTGTGCTGTCTAGAACCCAGTTTTTAGTGGGACTTTTTTCCGAGTGCAGACTGTTTCACTGTGTGTGAGCCTCGTTCACGCAGCTTGGCAAGCAGAGCAGCTTGGTGCTCAAGTATAACTGGGCCAACAGAAACGGGACACAGAAACTGGACAGTCACCCAGTTGCCCAGTTGCCCAGAGGCCAGAGGAAAGTGTGCCCCGAGTCATAGACAGACAGACAGACAGAAGGACAGACGGACGGACGGACAGAAGGACGGATGAACAGAGTTGTCCTTGTTGCGTTCGCATTCAGTAAAAAGCTCAAATGCAAAAATCACGCTCATATGCTCAGCTGCATGCAAAGTCAAAAGTCTCTTTGAGTGTGCACAACACACACACACACACACTCTACCTCTCTTTGGCAATATGTGTTTTTGCCTCTATGCTTTGGTTAAAAACTTGATATGCGTATTTGAGTTGCGCTTTTTCTCCATTTTTTTGGCTGCTTGCCAACAAATTTTGCACTCAGTGTTTAGCCGTTGCACAATAAACAAACATGCCCCCAAGACCTGCAACACCATGCAAAACCAGTCAAGTCATGCGGGCGTGGCATCTCACTCCCTGTGTGCATGTGTGTGTGTGTGTGCAGTTGCCGTGAAATATTTGGTTCTTGTAGTATTTTTTATTCACTTTATGGGCTGAGAACCTTTTGCTTACCATCAAACCGGAAGTTTGCAGGAAGTTCTCATGAAAATCAAGCAGCTGACACAACTTACAAGAACAACCCCCTCCTCTACTCCTCTCCCCTATAGTTATTTTGATGTGGCACTTCTGGTTAGGTGCTGATTGTCTCTGAATGCGCTGCAGTGCTTGCACCTTGACGTATGTTGCAAGACACCTGCAACTGCTTTGTGTGATTGATGCATGGTGTCTTCACTGCAAATGCAACAAATTTATAAGTGCGATGTTAGCTGACTGATGCAACTAACAACATTTCGTACAATTTGAAAAAAATATATTAAGTATTTTTCATAAGGAAAAGCATTTTCTACATTCAACAATATTTAAATATCTGAAAAACTGTAGAAAGTCGACGATGTAAAGAAAAGTAAAAGTTAGAATAAAATTATTAATAAATTAATGTGTTGTTTAGCAGAAAATGGTTTCAAGTAAATTACGAAATGTTAAAAAAGAAAATGTGAGAAATTATGATGAGAATTATTTTATATTCTCGATTTAACTTATTGAATTAATTGTTTAAAATTAAACAAGTCCCATAAACAATATTTCCCAATTTTATTGTTTTACCCTGTCTTTAATAAATAAATAAATACGTAAACAAATTCTATCTTTTTAATAAAAATATATTTTAAAATACAAAAATAAATACATACGCGCCTCATTAATAAATAATTTTTAATTATAAATGTTGAAAATTCTTTTATGTTTGCTTGCTAACCTGTTCTTTAATAATTAAAAGCAAATAAAATAATCTTTGCCTTCTCGTTAATAATAAATTGAAAATAATGTATAATAAATTGAAGTTCACAAATACTTCTTACATTTAAACAAATTTAATTATAATAAATGCACCATTTTGAAATTCATTTAAGTATAGCATAAAATTAAAAATGTTTGTTTTAAAATCTACTTGTAAAACTTCTCTTGGATAAATAAATACAACAATATTGAAATATATCTCGGTGCATATAATAAATTCTTTACGTGTGAAATGGAAGCGCACTGCAAACGCTGCTGTGGATGCAACATAACTGAACTCTCACATCCACATACAGAAATGCAACTCAACACACCCCCATGCCCCGTCTTTGGGTGCTTGCTACATGTACTTGGCTGTGGGCGTGGCAATACAACTGTTATTGACACAGCATCATATTGAAAATATGCAAGATATTTTTTTATTCTGCTTTTTGTTGTGCATGCGAGTTGTTTGTGGCGCTGGTGTGGCAGCTTGTTGTTGTGGCAACTTGTTGTTGCTGCAGCTAGTTGTTATTGCTGCTTGTTGGCTGATGCTGGCTGCTGGTGGAATGCTGAAGGAGTTTGGGACATGAACCGTCGCTCGGGTAAATAGGTGCGACAACATGGAGTCATGGCATATATATATCAAAGAACAGTGTTGTGCATATTTTATGTGTCACACCCACAGCCCAAATAGTAGGCTGGATGGTACAACAAAGAGTGGAAGAGAGGTGGTGGCAAGGGGGTGGTTGGACATCATCATTATATTACACTGATAAACGCCTTAGGCAGTCGACTGTCAAATGCAGCGAGCAGAAAAGGCGTTTGCCCTTCAGCCCACTATCTGTGCGAGTGTCTGTGTGTGTGTGTGTGTGTGTACGTGCTTGCTTGACAGCTTATGATTTTGTAATTAAATGCTTTTATCAACAAACAGCCCACATGTATAATTAAGTTCTAGCAGCGATCAATCAAACTGGATAAAGAGAGAGGGAGAGAGAGAGATGATTTCATTGGAGTGCATTTGGCAAGGCTCTTCATTTTGTCACTAATTAAAATCGATAAATTCTGCAAAATATGCTCATTATAATTCCACATACACTCGCACACACTCACACACACACACTCGCACACACACTCATTGTTGCATTTATCTAGCATATTTCCGGGCGCTTGTTTCAAAATTCCTTTCTGCATTGCATTGATTAGGTGTAAATTTATGCACCATGGAAAGTGTTGCACAAGTTGTTGTTGCTGTTGCAACAATTTTGTGCATAATTTATGAACGTGCCTTTTAAGTGAACTCTGCTTGCGGTTTTAGTGAAATTGATTTGTGATTCGGTTGCTTTGCAGCCACCTTCGACCAAATTTAACTTGAGGTTGCATCCGCAAAATGTTTTGGTTTGCTCACATATTATCTTTCTAATAATTTATAAATAGACAACTGTATTTAAATTTCAATTATCTCAATTTATTTAATGTTTAAACTGTAATGCCATATTTTATTGTACTATTTTTACTATTAATTAAATTTATCGCGTTGCTTTTATTATATTTTCGGATTTGAATCGTGCAAGTAAACTGTGAACATTTTTGTAAGATTTCTTTCCTTTTCTTGTTAACATTTCAAATTTAAAAAAATTATAGGAAATATTCACAAGATATTATTTTGAATCGATTGTGATACCAAATAAGTGCTTCAACAGCCTTTCCTTTGTGAAAACTAAACTGTTTTTCATATATTGTTGATATTTATTATTTATTTAAATTCTAAAATGCATATTACTCCGTTTAAATATTAAATTCTGTTGCAGTTGTTGCAGTTGCTGTTGTTGAGTTCAGCTGTGAGCAATGCTCAATTGGGCGACAAACAGTGGCAACACCAACAGCAACAGTTACTCATGGGTTAACCCAGCACATGGCCTACAAAATGGTTTGGTTTGGTTTGGCTTGTTGGCTGCTTCAACCCGGTCATAAATCCTTTAGTAACCAAAAAAAAAAAACAAAAAAAAATGAGTAGATGCGAATATGAGCCCCGTTTGTCTGTGGCGCAAAGGGAGTTGACTGCATAATTTGCCTTGTCGTTTTTCGTTGGCAATTTTTCGTTTTAATTTTCATGTATCTCCCTTTCTCTCTCTCTTTATTCTCTCTCCCTCTCTGTCTCTCTCTCTCTCTTGACCTCTTAGCTTTTGTTCTGCAAACTGACAGTCAAATAAATTATTACGCTGTCGTGTAAAAGCCGCAGAGATTAAGCAATTATATGGCACTTAATGCTCGACCAGGTTCACAATGCGTCCGTCTGTCCGTCCGTCAGTCCGTCTGTCAGCTTGGCTGACTAATTTAAAGCATCCGCCTTACATTTTTGATGTCCAACTACTAATAATACAACTACCACAGACTGATTATCTCTGAAGAATTGAGTAGCATATTTTGTTGATCATTCTTTGGATGAGGTTTCTTATAATCTTTATTCCAGTTTCCAAAGTTGATAGAGACTTTTAGTAAACTATCCTTTAACTCTTATAGATAAGTGCAATTATCGATAATTATCGATTTCATAATTGAAGACTGTGGCTGACAATAAATTTTAAATTGCAAGTGTCTATTTTTGAATGACTAATAATATATATCTATACCAATATACCTATCTACCATCGATAACAGAGTATGTAAAAATAACAACTACTCTGAACTGAGCAGGTGCTTGTGTTACGCGTGCTTAACCGCTATTTGATTGGCTGCTTGCCAAAGTTTTGGGCAGCCGACAAATGTAAAACTGGGAAACTATTAAACTAGAAAGCCGAAAACTGAGGAGGCCGCTGAGACGGCAAATGTGGCAGCTGTTGCAGTTGGCAGTTTGCTTGAAGGTCCTGCATTCTGCATCCTGCTGTCTGCATTATGAAAATGAAAATGAACATTTTTGGCCAGACTGATGCTGGCCCAATTGTTGTTGTTGTTTTTGATTCTGTTGCTCTTGGCAAAGTTTTGTGCGTGCGCGAAACCATAAAAGCCAACGATGTGGCAAAAGCCTTTCTGAAGTTGCCACAATATCGTTTCTCAATATTTCTGCGCGAAGAAACAATTTATTGCAAAGCAAAATGCACTCAAATGTAACTGCTTGACTAAATAACTTGATTCAGTTTTAATTTAAGTTTTATATATTTTATATTAATTCAATTCTAATAAAATGCATATCAATATCATTATTATAAATTTAACAACGATGTAATGCATAGCAGATTTCATTTATTTCTTGCTATGCAATTCTTGACTAAATATGAATATTATTTTGTTAATTAAATGCAGAATTTCTCTAATTTCATTGTCATTGTTGTAAGTGAAACATTTGTGCAAAACTGTCGCATGCAAATCAATCTCATCTGTCTCCCCAGAGCCAGACAATTTATGCATGCTGCCAGCTTTTGGTTTCCCAACACATCTTGCGAGCTGTCTTCCATGTTTCATTACATTTTTCCAGACTCATCCTTACTCATCTGTGCATTTTCAGCAACAGCAAATAGCAACAGCAAATAGCAACAGAAATTGCATGCCTTACAAAATAGTTGTACAAAATAGTTGACATATAGAATCACAGGACGTCGAGCTGATGTGCAGTGGCCCATGTCATTTGTCATTAAACACTTCGTTCGAGGCTGAGGAGTAGCCACACTCAGAGAAAAAATATAGCTTTTAATATAAATTTAATATTACATTTTATTTTGATTTAACTATATATATTTTTTAGCAAATTTTTAAAATAAGAGAATTTTTTTCAGAAAATAAGTAATGTTTCCATAAAGCACGCAAAAATATGTTAATAAAGCTAATGTTAGAATTGCTTTTTTCCGAGTGTAACAGCAAAGCAACAGCTTTTGATAAGGGGAAAGCATATGGTTTACATGGCGTATGCGCAATATGTTTGTTTTCAGACATTGTTGCAAGCTTTGTTTGTTGCTGTTGCCAGAAACTGAGATTTTGCTTTCGTCTAAATATGTCTGCATTTTTCAAGGACTGTTTGTGTGTCCGCAAATAAAATTTCTTATGTTACAAGCGCATTTTGTGCAAAATAGAAGACAAAACCTCACTCAGAAACATAAATTTTTATAAGAGTTCTTCTTCCTCGATTTTTGACAAGCTGCTTGATTAATAGAAGCAGAGTCTCTTTGTTCCCCCTCTTTTCCCGCATCTCAGCATATGCAAATAAGCCAAGGGCTCTGTATCTCTCTCTCTCTCTCTCTCTCTCTATCTCTCTATGCATATTTTCCATTAAGTTTATTGCAAAAATTATTTACTCTGACCAGAGCAGAAAAATAAGTTTAAGCAAGCCACCAAATACTTCTGAAGCCATTTTACAAATTAAAGGGCCGCTGGCAAGCCAGGGAAATGTATATTTGAATCTCTGGCCAACAACTAATCCACATTAAGTGGCTTCAACCATGGACAACCATGGAGTATTTAAAATTTAAATGGAACTTGGTCATTCCTTGCCACAATTAAAATGCGCTTTCATCTCTATTGACTCTGCAACCCTCCGGCTTATTATGCACCTAGCATATTTGCCCGAAAAACTGCGAAATGTCGGCTTTCGCATATATTTGACTTTCGGTTTTATTATTATGCAATATTGCTTTGAGCCTGAGGCGATTTTCTTTTCAGCATTGCAACTGGCTGGCAAAGGGCGGGAATACTTGAAAGTTGAAAAATAAATAAAATATGACTGGTTATTAATATTAAAATTATCTTATGCGCGATTCAAATTGAAACTGAAATCTCTGAACATTTTTCTATATTTCCTTAACACATTTGAATATTATTATCTGAACATAACTTTTAGATAAACAAAAATATCTTGTAATTCACTTCAAGTAGCTTTCTAGCATATTTTATACTTTTTATTTCTAAAGCTAAACATAAACTTAAAATTTTCATATATTTTTAATTGTTTCCTTTAAAATTTCCGCATATTTTTACAACATATTTATTTACTATAAGCTGTACAAAAATGCTGATGAATAAATGATAAACCAGTAGAATTTTATACCAGGTATGCAACTTAAAAATTCGTTCATAAAATGGGACAAAAAAAATAGAACAGATTTTGCATCTAAAATGCAGTATGCAATTACCTTAAAAATTGCCAAACCATCGACAACAATTTGCAGGAAACATTTTGTGGGCCCCAAAATGTTTAATAAACATAAATTCCATTGTTAAATTTTTAACAACAACAATAATAATAAAATTGGCAAAAAATACAAGTGTCATGTGGCCCTCACAAAGAAGTGCTGGAAATGCAATTTATTCCAATACACTTTTGGCATATTGAATTTGTGATTAGGCAAATAAACTCAATGGAATTACAAGTGGCAAACAACTTGGCAGTTTATTGTGCCACAGCACACCGAAACACACTTACACCTCACAACAAAATATATTTATTTTGTCGTATTTTGCTTTTAAAGTTAATATTCATAGGCATTACTTTTCAGCTTAATGGCAAACAGCAGCAGCAAAAAAATACAAAAAAAAAAGAAATAAGAAAAGAAAAGAAAATTCACACGCACAATTTCACTTGGGCCAAATATCTGTCAAGGGGCAGTGGGGGTGAGTTCTGCGAAAAAGAAAATCTACGTAGTTGATTTTCCACACTGCTAAAAAACTGAAGGAGGAGTTTTGGGAGGAGTTGAGACTCTCACTGACATTGTTGTCGCTTATGCTTTTATAATATGTTCATAAATTCGATTTATTTTTCAATCAAAATATAAATATTACTATTTTTGTAGCTGCTGAACTTTTGTATCGGGCTTAGTTGAATTCGTTTGCAAATCTACTTTTTATTGATTGTCTGCAGAAAACACTCACACGCAGCTCGAAATTGAGATAATCCCAAGTTATCCGCTTAGCAGCAATAACAAATCTTTGGCAACAAGTGAAACACTTGTCCAGCAATGAATTTTTTAAAGATTTAAGTACTTGAGAGAGGCAGGCAATACGTTATATATATATGCTTGAAGTATCAAATGTAATTAACTTGTATGATTTGAATTAAAAGTAGCATTAAAAAATACGTACTTACCTTAATAACCAAATTAAATTTACTCAGCAATTAAATTTGTATTATTATTGATAAAAAATAGGCTCATAGAAATCCACTTCATTAATAAAATTAATATTAGTATCGGAGTAAAAGTGTTTTACTTCATATTTTAATTAAATTGACTTCGTAGTATAGTTTTTTATTCATGGCATTAATATGCAATAATGCATTTAATAAATAAAATAAAAAAAGTATTGTCAGAGAAACCCGTATGAACCAGAATTAAATTCATTAAGTTGATGATGGAGATGAAACTGACCAAAAAGTTTATTTGGCCATTTAATGGCGTCTCAAGCAAAGATGTTGTCTGAGAGTGTATGTGTGTGTGTGTGTGTTACATTTATCTATCATGTTTGTAATCAGATCAGTATCAGAATCTAAGTTTATAGCTTAGGCTTAAAGGTTGCCGATCAAGATCAACAGACAAACGCCAGTTTCTGCCCCCATGTGATAAGTTACTTTCCTTAGAATTCTTATAAAAATTTCATACCTTTAAGTAAATTTAATACTACATTTTGTAATTAAATTAACATAGTTTTTACCTTATTACATAATAAGTATATAAATATTGTGTTCTTAGTCTTGTACAGATGCCATAACGCAATCATGTTAATCTAATGCCTCAAATACAAAAAAAAAAATCAGCACTTCGCTAAAGCCGCTCAAAGCTCAAGAAGCAACAATTTTCACTTGATTAAAAATAATTTCAAAGGCATGCCAGAAAAGAATGTAACAGGAGTGAAGAGCAGAGCAGGTTGCAAGACTGGGTGGGAGGAGGTGTGTGGCAACCTGACGCGACGTCTGTATTTATGGCATGAGAAAATCTACATAGCGGCAACATAAATTATGCTGAAAAATATCCAGCGCCAGTTTTTTATCTTGCCTATCAAAAGTGTTTAGCAAGTTTTTTTTTATGGAAACACTGGAAACATTATGCTAATATGTGGTTAGGTAGCAGAGGAGGGGAGGTGTGCACAACGGGTGGTTTGTGAAAGAACTCAAGAACTCAATGTGCAAGCTGAGCATTCCTTAACTGTGCTCATTTTAAGTGAATATTTATGTGCTTATTTTCAGTAAACTTTCGGCATCATTTTTAAATGCAGTTTTTTAAGAGAAGTTGCCTTTAAAGTGCGTCTAACGGCGCAATTAACAGCTGTAATTAGTTAACAGCCGATATGTAGCAGCTCAGTTAGCAGCTGCATGTGCGATGCTTTCCAGAAATGAACGCTGTTAAGGGGCACAGCTTCCAGCCTGGGGTAACAGTAGCAATAACAGAAGTTCGCTTTGACAACCGACAACAGTAAAGGCAACAGCAGTGAGAGTTAACAGCAACCAACAGCAGCTACCAATAACATCAAACAACATCAGCACTAACAGCAGTCGGCTGTAAGCGCCAACAACAAACACAGCATTAACAGCAACAACAATAGCAAAGGTCATGTTAAATGCGAAGCTTGCTAAATTTTTAACAGCAAAGCCATGCACGTTGGACAAACCAAAGGTCATCATGTTAAATCCGCTTTAATCAGGCAAGGAAAAAACTCTGCGCTTTTGCCACAAGTAATTTGCAAAAACGCAAAAAAATAAAGAAAAAATAAAAAAGTGGAAAACAAAACAAAATGGGGGAAAAAAGAAAGTGGCGAGCATAATGCAAAATAAAATCAACAATTATGCTTCACTTTGCGCACGGTAATTATGGAAAAATGTCAACAAGCCCTGGCAAGGTATGGTGATGGTGGAGGAAGGGAAGGGAATGTTCCATGGCCAGTGTTGGTTTTTAATTTCAAACGGCGGAAAACTAACAGCAAAAAAGAAGGAGAAGAAAACTATAGTTGTTATGGCGGTAGGGGGAGGGGAAGCGGAAGCGGAAGCGGGCTGCTCAAAGGATAAAAGGAAAAGTAGCGTTTGGTGCGCATTTTGTGCAGATTTTTGTTTGGTCGCCGAGTTGACACCAGTAATTAACATAAGACAAAAGGGCCATTTTTAAGTGTTGTGCAACGTTTTAGCACTCAGCAGTGATTAAAGTAAATTTAACTGCAAAAAACAACACTCGAGTTTAACAGAAGTCAACGCTGTGGTCGCTGTTTGGCATTCGTGGTCGGGGTCGTGGTCGGTGTCGGGGTCGGGGTCAGAGCAACACTTAACAGTCGAGGACGCTTTGCCGCAGCTTACACTAAATTACATGCTTGTTGTCTTTCCTGTTGTTGTTGTGTTTGTTGTTGCTATTGTTGTTATTCTTATACTTTGTTATCGATGAGACAAGAAGAGCATATCGGCTTGCGAAATGTTTTTTGGAAAATAGGAAATTTTAAGACAAATTTTAAAGACAAACTTGAATGATCATTAAATATCAACGATCGTTGTTCCCTAGACTGATATCTCTAGCAGAGTATTTCGACTGCGGCTGTTGATGTTGCTCTCCTTCTTCTTGTTGCTGTTGTTGTAGTTCGCCCTCATTTCCGCTGGAAAGTATGCAACATCTTAGGCGTCAGTTGGCAATGCATCAGCGTCAAATATTGGCAACGCTCGCTGTCACTCGATTATGCCCACGCCCAAAGCTCATATCATCTGTGCTATAAATAACACTTCTGCCTTAGGGTATGTGTATGTGTGTGTGTGTGTGAGTGTGTGTGTTGTTAGCAGCTGCCAAAGCAAATTTACTAATATCGTTTGTCGTTTATCGTTGACTTGCCGACTGCCAAACATTGACATTTTGCTAGCTGATGTCAAAATATATTCAGCGAAAAAAAATAAGCACTTTAATTTGCATAATTAAAAATACAGGTTCCTTTTTATTAACACTTAATTTCTTAATGTTAATTTTAAATAAGTTGAACTTTTTGAAAAAGGGTCTTTAGTCATTTTTAAACACGTTTTTATAAGTTCCTGCCACATAAAACACAAATTGTGTATGTTAAGTGGTTCAACTAAAGGGAAAGCCTCTAGTAAAATCTGAAATTAGTCCTGTAAAGTATTAAAGAAACAGCCAAACTGACACGACTAAACCAAGAACACAATCCCAGCTCTTAACCCTTCTTGAAATTCAATATCCTGTTAGCCCAAACCGAAACTGAGCACAAATAATGTAAAATAATGTCAGAATTAACTGTCACCGAAAGTTGAAAGTTGAGATGCTGAATACTTGAGCCTTTTGCACATATCACAGTTGAGCTCAAAAGTTTTCTGTGTGTGTCATTGTCCTTTCAATAAATTTTTAGTTTAATATTTCTTTGTTAACATTTTTTCCTGTTTTGTTTTCAAGAGTTATTTGGGATGAAAATCTACAAATTCATATATCAAAGAAGAAAGAAACAAATGCAGTTGACATTTTAACGTCTTTTAACTTTTATTGGTTTGATGTGTAGGTATGTGTTTGGGTTTTTTTTTGTCGATTCACACACCCACACACACACGCACACCTTTTGCCAAAGAGAAAAGGTTGCCCATTTCATAATATGGCAAAGCGAAAAGGACACTTTCCTAGAGTTCAAACAGCTTCAAAGTGACTAAAGCGATTTTGCTTTGTTTTATATATGATCCACGTGTAAACAAATATATATATATATAAATGTAACCTTGAGGGGGTTGTTCAAGGGGTGGTGGTGCCGTTGGACTGTAATTTAATGCCGCTTCAAGCGAATCTACAAAAAAATGGTGCGTAATAAGAAAGAAAAAAGAAAATATAAACAAAAAAATACCTGTTTCAAATTGTTGTTGTTTTTCTTCGTTTAACTGCAGCTGAAAATTATGTTGTCGTTGTTGTTGTTGTTAGATTTTGTTTCAGGCAACAAACAACACATAAATTATTTGCTACTCGGTATTTTATGCTAATTTTAGGAATTCACCTTTAGCAATTTTCCTGTGAATAAATGGTTAAAAATTCAGTATTCAGTTAACAAAAATTAGAAAAAATATATTTATGCTGGAGTATAGTTGAAATTTGATTAGCTATAGAATATAGCTCTTGTGTATCCAGTGTGCTAAATATGAAATAATCATTTAACGATTTATTAAAAATATATTCTTAATAAAAAATTTAATTTCAATTTTTTATAAATATTCCACGGTATACTCGGTATAAAATTATTGTTCTGTGCTGGAGTTTATTTGAAAATGTATCATTCTAACAATAAAAATCATAAGGACCTACCAAATGGCCCTCGGAATAAAAGTTATATATAATTTTAAAAATAACTTAAAGATATGTTAGAACCTGTTTATTATATTTATTTGTTATGTACGTTATTAGATCATATTTCTCCTTTGTGCTGGTTATTTATTATTTATTTATTATTTGATTTACTAGGAATTTTTGTGTATTATCCGCTTGACTATATTCGTGAAGAAGGGTATTAAATATGAATTCGATGCTGGTTGAATGCTTATGCCAGCAGAAGAAGAAGACTTAATTGAAGTCAAGCAGAAGCACATTACGCATACGACAGGTTGAACACGCGCGGAGACAAAAAGCGGCCAAAATGCCAAAATGCCAGAAACAGAAACAAAAGCTGGCTGTAAGAAGACCATATTATCCAATGCCAAAGTACTTGAACAGTGAGCAACATTGTTGTAGTTTTTAATGGATTTTCATTAAGTACAAATGGAGATACAGAGAAAAAGACAGAGAGAGAGTGAGACTGGGTGGGGGGGGGGGGAAGGGGTTATGGTGAGTGAAATGAAGAGCATGAAAAGCTGTTAAGAAGTTCATTACGTTGATGATGGCAAGCAAAAGACGCAACTGGCCAAAAAGTTTATTTGGCCATTTAGTGGCATCTCAACCAAAGATGCTGTGTGAGAGTCTATTTGTGTATATTGGTGTGTTGGTGTGTGTTACATTTATCTATCATGTTTGTAATCACTTTTCGTTTGGTTTCGAGTCTCGAATCAGTTGCCGACTTTTGGCATTTGGCCATTGTGAATGGCATTCGCATAAAAGATTTTCGCACATGCTTCACAATTTTCAAGTGTAGAAAACTTTTTTAATTGGAAAACACATTTAAGTGGATTTCCATTGCACACTCGCACACACCCCTTCCCCACAATGTGTGTGTTTGTGTGTGTGGTAAAGTTTTAATGCTGTTTATTTAGACAGCTATGCTGGATGCTGGATGGAAAAGTATCGCATTTAAAGAGAGTGCATAACAAAAAATAAAATAAAAATAACTTTTCCTCCTCAGCACTATTCCGTTTTTCCACTTTTGCCTCTTTGAGTTGTTTTAATGTGCAATGTGCAATTGCAATTTCTCCACTGCATTTTCCCAGTGCATTACTAACTCACAGTTTATGCATAATGTCGACTTTCATTTCATTAGTTTTGCCTTGCGTTCCCATCTGCTGCCCATAAATAGATACATTTTTGTTCGCTTTTTTATTTTTATTTGCCACACTGGAGACTCCGCTGCCAAAGTAGTAAACAACATTTTAATGTTATTAATATTTCACAAACCTGGTTGGCTGCCTCTGCTACGGCTGCTGCTACTGCTACAGTGTGGCATATTGGCCAAGTTCGAAGGCAACCGCTTCTGGCTCTTGCCCCTTGTCAGCTGGCTTTGGGCTGTTGGCTCTCTTTCCGCTGTTGATTCTCCCGTCAACACAGCTCATTAAAAAAAAACATTCAACTTACCCCCTTTTTTCTGCCCAGTGGTCAATTTCATCCTACTCCTTGCATCACATATTTTCCTGAGTTGCCACAATCAGACTGATAACACACACTCTCATTTACAGATCGCCACACATGTAAAACTTGCAACTTATAGTAAAGTTAAAATAGCTTTGCTTGCGCAATTATTATTTTTTACATATTATTAAATAAATATATATTCATTTTTTAATTGCATATTAAATGGGGCACGTTAATTAACACATTGAAAGATTAAAAACTTTTGAGCCATAAACTGACGTAGTTTTAACATAGATAACAGGCTGATATCAGCACAAACTTAGAAAGCCCAATTCAGTAATTAAAATTAGAAGTGCAGCCATAGAAACACAATTTCAGAATTTATTCATAGTTGGCAAATAAAAGTTGAGAAGTTTTTAGAAGATTTCCCTACTTCATCTACTCTGCAGCGTCCTCTGCAGAAATCGTTGAAGTTGGTTTGGAATCAATTGGCTTTCATGAAAAACTCAGCAATAAAACAGAAATATTTAACAGCTCAATGCAGGGTATCTAATAGTCGCACTCTCTCAACTACAGCATTTTTTAGTCAACTCCCTACAATGTTAAATATTTTTCAAACATTGTTTTCCAAAAAGGCAAAATCTTTCGCTTGATAAGTGGCCCGATGACAAGCAAATGTAAATGTTGGGCAACTGGCAACAACAGTTGTGTGTGGTCCTTAAGGGCAACTAATTGGACATATAATTAATTTAAATGCGTAAGGATGTGCCAAAAATAAACCGACAGAGACACATATGTTTAAAGTGTGAAGGAGCCACGACTTATGAATGAGTCCTGTTAAAAGGCGAGCTGGAAAAATGTTTACACTGCGTGTGTGCGACGAAGTAGACAGGCAGACAAAGCCAGACAATGAATGCGAGGGGGGATATGGGATATTCCAACACACACTCTCGCACACACACACACACAGTCAAGTCATTTTTCTGCCTGAGTCTCATCAGAGCTCGTTTGGAGCACGCTTAAAAAAAGAGAGAGAAAAAATAAGAAAGGAAAAAAAAGGAGTTATTTATCATGATATAAGTTATGATGACAGCATGTTGGCATTATGTGACTGATAAGCACACACACACAATCACACGCACATACAAAAGAAATACAAATGAATTGAAATATCGAGGTGTGAAAGCTTTGACGCTGCTGCCATTTGTCCCCACATAGTCTAGGCTCTAAATAATGGCAGCTGCCTTTGTGGCAAGGAAACATTTGCATAATAAATGAAATCAACAAACGGAAAAAGACAGAGAGAAAGGGAGGGGGCGTCAGCGTGCAACTTGCGGCAAGTTGTAAATGAAAAGTTCATGGCAACGCTCTGTGCAACTTGCCTCAACTTGTCCCCCACAAGTTGCATGCTTCATCCACAAGGATTGAGAATTTGAGCTGGGCGGCAACTTGAGTGCCCGAGTCAAGTCCAAGACATGTGGCAGCTGTACTGCAACGCTGCTGCAACAAGGACACGACCTCAGTTTCGCTGCCTCAGTCACCCAGTCAGGCGTTTTAATGTTGCATACGGATAATGACTTGCTACACTCAGAAAATAACAATAATTAAAGATTAAAGCAAATAAATATATTTCGAAAATTTAATTCATTTCAGCGCTGATTCTTTGATGATTTAAATTATGATTAAATTATTTAAAGCCAACTAAAATTTACACAAAAAAATACAAAAACTAAATATTATTTAAATTTAAAAATAAGATATTAACTTTTTTTTTACTTATATTTATTATTAAACAATAATTTCAAAGATTTCACATATTTTCAAACATTTTACATAGTTTTTAAATTTAAGTTATTTATTTATGTTATATAATATAATGAAGACTAATCAGCTCATTTCAAATAACTTTTCTAAGTGTATGTATAATAAATTCTAAATTACAAAATTTATTTCTGAGTGTATGTGTAATAACCAGCTAGGCTACAAGCACATTTATATTTTGGTGCCACTAATTGCATAAAAGCCGGCAACTGCCTGAGTTAAAAACTGTTTAGAAACAGTTAAAAACTGTTAACTGTTGACAGTGTTAGCCAGAGCTGTGCGTCCTTACGTTGAGCCAGTCAATTAGGCAAAACACTTTTTGCCACTGTGCTGCATAATTCATGAGCCTAGTTAGGATAGATCAAGGGAGTTGGATAAAGATACAAAAAGAGAGTTTTGCAGTTACAAATTAAAAGCATTCATAAATACTTTCCTTACATTTTGATGCTCTGTAATCTGCCGCATTTCGGCCACTAATTTGGCCTCGAGACAAATACGCCTACTTCTTCTTCTTCGGACCACTCGACCCAAACCGGCTCAAACCGACTCGAGGCCACCTCAAAGTCCAATTGAAGTCAGGTTGATGTGAAAACTGGGCGTAATTGAAATATTGACAAGTCGACAGTCAGTTGAACTCCTACATTATGCAAGAGCTGAGAACGCAATGAATAACAAGTTAAATATGTGTCAGTAGTAAGTGTTCAACTGGTAGATACCCTGTAAAATGTATTTAATGTATTTATTCAACAAGTTGAAATCAGTATTTCTTCTAAATTTACCCAATACATACATAAGTTATAAATATTATATATTTTATATCTTTTCTTTTTTGTTTAGGTTGAGTTTAGAGTTTTAATATATTTGTGAAGAGAAGAAGATTTCTGTATTTTCTTTGAAGAAGACGTAGTTCTGCCTTATTAAGTCTAACTTCTAAAGTCTCCCTGATAATACAGATATTCAATCTATATCTATCTATTATTATATACCATATACATTATCGGCATACCACATTCAGTGCACCGAGTACTCAATGGATATACAAATTATAAGAAAACATGCCACTGCAAAAAAAAACTTGCTGAAGCAATTTTAAAATATTCCCTTTAATTTATAATTTATCAGCTGTGGGCCAAGAAATTCAACTTTAGAAGTTGTGTTTGTTGGCCGCATTGTTTAAGAGGAATTTGCGAATAAACTTTGATTGTGCTAATTAGCAAAAAGGCGCCACTAAACTCGAGGTTGAGGCTGCCACATTGAACCTTGCCTTGAGTTCATCTTGCGGCACAGCTTCTACGCCTTTGCCACTGTCAGTGTCAACAACAATTTGTTGGCAACATAAAATGAAGTGAAAAGGGTAACCAATTTTGGCAGCCAGCAAAATTACGTTTGGGCCGTATAAAACGTACAATGAAATTGCCTATGTGGCAATAGTTTTATTCTTATGTTTTTTTTGTTGTTGTTGCAACAACAGCAGCTTTTATTGTTGTTACTTTGGATGCTGTTATGGAATGGCTTCATTTTTGTATGTATTTTTCTTTATTCCTTTTTTTTGTCAGGTATAACGTAAGCTAAGCAAACATTTTGGCCGACATGCAAAAAAGTGTTAGTATGCTCGACGCGCGCCCATCAAAAATGTCCTTTTACCACACACACGCACATGCACACACACACACACACACATGTATGTAAAAACTCAGACGTGATGTAAATTTCTATTGAATGCTGAATGGGCAGAAAAAATATTTTTAATGGTCTTTGGGCAGCAACAGCAGCAGCAGTAAAAGCAGACCCGTTGACAGTTGCATGAATTGATGGTCGTACAGCAGAGGGCTAGGGGGGAGAAAAGTGAAGGGGTGAGTTTTTCGGGGCAGACCCTCACACATAGATGCGTATGTAAAGCAGGTTTAGCAAGCCAACAAATCGTGCGGCTATTTAAAGCCAATGTGCATCCCAAAAAATATGCTACATATATTTTTACCTGCCTGCAAGTTAGCCAGAATTGAGAATTCAGTATAAAAAGTACATTTTGTTCTCTCGAACATAACAAAATTGGCCAAGAAGTCGAAGAAGTAGTGTTGACCAAAATATATATATATTTAAATCGTTAACATGCAGTGCACAAAAATTCAAATTTAAAGTCAGCATGTAAAAATAGTCAAGTAAAGTAAATGGAATAAAAACTAATATAAAAATTTCTTCTTTTTTTTAGTTATTTATTCATTTGTTTATCTATTTTTTGCACAATCTGTCAGAGGACAATCAGCTAATTCTTTTTGTTACAAACACATTCCAGTTTTCAGCTCTCGAATTATTGAATTTATTATTTATTATATTTTTTTTTAATATTTAAAATAATCTGTCAGCGAACAATCAGCCAATTTTAATAGATTCAAACACATTCAAGTGTTGTTGAAAATTTTGTTTACGTTTATTGAAGATAATACACATAAAAAGATAAATATATATTTATGTATATATAAATATCCGCTGATACTTGTTTTGTCAATATATTTAGGATAAGATCTCGATTGCATTTTTTAAATCACGAGTAAGCTGATAGGAATGAGAAGCATAACAGCAATTTCATATATTGATAACTATTCAAATACATTTAATTAATTTAATCCTAATAATATATTTTAGATAAATTTATTTGTACTCTATTTTGTCATTGTATTTTATGTAGTGTTTTATAAAAGTAATTTCCCTACTAACTTAAGGACTGCATTGTAACTCCATAATATATTTGCAAGGTTAATCTAAAAGCTGTTTGTTTTAACAGTTTTTGAATTTAAGCCATTTGCGTTTTGCTGTCTTCCAATTGAGTCTGTCCTGTCCAAGCGTCACCTGAGTTACTTAAACTGATTACTCTCGAGCATTGTAGTTTCTTTTAGAGAAACTTAAGAAGAACTGCCAACTCCAAATGTTTACCAGCAGACAAGTTGATCCCATGCTGATGATAATCACTGAATAAATTTGGTAATTTATTACACAATTTACAGCTTTCGAGCAATTTAGCTTGCATATTTCTGCTAAATGACGTTCAGTTTTTTGTACGTTTGTCACTTGAAATGACAAAACTGTGTAATCTAAGCGATTTGTCACTGTCATAATTTATAATACAATTTATATGTCATTGCATTAAAAAAATACACAGCCAATCACACACCCACACACACACACACACACACGTGTGCAACGAGGAGCTTATCAAATCAAGTGGTTCAACATGATTCAACCTTGGTGTTGAGTGCAAAAACTAAGCTCACATATTTTATACGTGTCAGCAAAATGGTAATGCAAAAAAGAAAACCACTAAGATGGCTATAGTCGAGTGAGCTCGCCTGAGGTATACCCTGCAGCCAGCTGTTAAATATATTCAAGCAATTAATAGGCAATAAAACTGAATAGTTTGCTTTCAACTTTGCTGCATATTTACAATGGTATATTTTAATGCTATCGGAAATCGATATGTATCGTTATTCGATGCCTGTTACAAACCTAAGCAAAGAACCATTCAACATTTCTTAGGCATTATCAGGGCGCCACAAAAAATTAAGAGTGAAATCGAAATGAATGTAAAAATACGGTTAGATGTCATTATATTTTTTTGACAGTCAGATTTAAAATTCCAAATCGATTGTTTTTGGCCACAGGGCACAAGTCATAAACACCAAAACACACACACACACAAATGCAAAAATTTATACACTACAAAAGTTGTTTATTTCGCTCTCTCTTTCTCTCTCGCCGTGTTGCTGTCTGTTTGTGCAAATATTTTGAATATGCATTTGGTATTTGGTATTTTTGCATAATTTGGCATGTAAAACACATTTACAACAATGCATCACAAGCCGAAAGCATGTAAATATTGCATCTGATGTGCTGCCAACTTGGGCGGATTTTCATTTTGATTGCAGCTGCGATTCTATTGTTATTCCTCTTGCAATTCATGTTGTTGTTGTTATTGTAATTGTTGTTGGCATACGCTGTTTGTCTGTGTCTAACTGTCATATACATAAAGCGGCATGTCTGACATTATATATATGGTAGAGCTTATTAAGTTAGTTAATAGTATTGACTCTATAATGATAACTTAATATGAAGAATAATTTCTTAACGTGTTTAAAGATCTCATTTTGGTTGTTGTCTAGGTAGCTCATATTGGTTGCTGTCTTTACTCTTGTCATTCTTATTGAGGGATCTCGTCAGGGTTGATGTCTACGCTCTTAAGTAGACTCGCCTGCTTGTGAATTCGCTCTGGTTGTCAGACCTTCGCTTCTTTGGATATCGGCTAGGTTGATGTCTACACTCTACACTCGCCATTGTCTTAAGCGAATTCGCCGGCTTGTTGTGGTTGTCTCGGCTATAATCTTTGTTCTTGCTTCAGGATCAAATTTTTGTTGTTGTCTTCGCTAGTTTTTGTTCTTCAGATATGTCTTCTTGGTTGTTGTCTAAGCTCATCATTTGTTGCCGGGGTTGGCCTGATAATAAAAATAAATCCACGTATACAAATATATATAGATTTTTATAATAAGAGATTCTTCACAGAATGAATATCTTTTCCGTAAAGGGTATCTCGACAGTCGTTGCTTAAACAGCTCTTATTATACACAAGCAAATACATGAGCCATGAACAGCCAGCAAAAACCAGATTCTTGCCAAGGCAGCCTCTGTTCTCAGCTCGGCTTACTGCATAATTATATGCACTAAAATCCGTTAAATAAAATATTGCATGCCACACACACACACACAGCTACACCTACGTAGCAACACCTTGCATTGTTTATGGCTCGCCTTTGCTGTTGACAATATTTATATCGCGTCTTTATTTCTGCATTTTAGCTGCTCCTGTTTTTGTTGCTTGTTTATGTTTTAGTGTCAGAACATCGCATTTTTATGCAAATATGCCAAGTTTATAGCACCAGAGATGGCTTCACACTTTCTCCGTATCTCGGTTCTCCGCTTTGCTTCATATTTATTTATCGAAAAACACAACAAAAACACAAACAAATTGCGGCAAACTTTTTTGGCGTCGCTTTCACGCTTGCCGATAGCCAACAGCAATTTTGTGCACTATTTATTTCTGCAGCATAAGTTTTTCTTACTTTTTCTTTTATTTCTATTTTTTTAGTATTATTTGTGTATTATGAACTTTGATTTTGGTGCAGAATGTTCAGTTTCCATTCAATTTCTTGAAGCGATGGATACATTT
Source organism: Drosophila multiciliata (assembly GCA_037043605.1). Taxonomy (NCBI): domain Eukaryota; kingdom Metazoa; phylum Arthropoda; class Insecta; order Diptera; family Drosophilidae; genus Drosophila; species Drosophila multiciliata. Next base: position 17,806,202 of record JBAMBF010000103.1, on the reverse strand, counting down.
AACAATCCCTTTGCTTATTGTTGCTTCTCTCTTATTTCTTCTCGCTTTGGTTAGCATTTTGCATTTCCATTATTTTTTTTCATTTTGGCTTCATTTTTCAACTTTGAAGCTACATCATCCGCTAACCCGTCTCTGTTCTCTTTCCCCCTTTTTTTTTTTTTGCTTTTTATCAAATCTTTTGAAGCTTTGCTTCTCGCTCTTCTCACATTTGCCATGTGATTTAATTCTTGTATTTCATCTGGCCTTACATAAAGCTTTGCTTCCAACTTAATGTTGTCTTATCGCTTAAGCCTTTGCAACTGGCAACTATTAAGAGACTCTGAAAAAAGCATCTGATGCTACATTTTTTTTCTCTAGTTCGATTTAGTGACAAAAAAAGTCAGTCGACACAATAATATACGAACAAAATATAGATTAAAATTAATACAAAATACTGATATATATTTAATTTAAATTAAAAAATAAGAACAATTTATAAGATGTAGATGAGTTTATTTGGTTATTCAAATGATTCTGGTACATTCATTTTAAATTATTATTTACTTATTATCTTCTTCTTAAGCTATACAAATTAAAGATAAATTCATATACACAATAAAATGAATTTATAATTTGAATAATTATAAATTTCTTCAAGAAATTATTTTCAAAAATAAGTAACTTTTTTTTAGCTTACATTTAATGTGTTTACATAAAACAATTTTTAATTTTGTTGTTTATTTCAATAAAAAAGCAATTTATAAACATAAGTTTAGAGGTCTCTGCAAATCTGAGAGTCATATAATGAAATGGCAACCCTTAACGGCCCATTTTCCCCAGCTGCCACTTCCCCCCCTTTTTTGTTGCGAGTTATGTAAACATATAGAACGCATAAATATATATATATATATATGTGTGTCTATATCTGACTACCTTCAAGCAGAGATACCACCCAAAGGTATGGCTGGGCCTTTGTTTGTGTGCTGGCCATAAAAGCACTTTTATTGCTCATTTGACAATATGGCCGCTTGCATCCCCCTTGCGATGCCTCTTGTTGTTCTGCTGCTGTTCCTGCTGCTGCTGTGTCGGTAAATCTAAATAATTTGGCAATTTTGTGCTGATTTTATGACATGCCACAAAGGTACATTAAAAACGCAACTTTTTGCATGGAATGTGTGCAGCCAGACATGTTGATAAGGTCAACATTATCCCCAAAAATCTTATAAAAATACAAAAGAGTATAAATTTAACTAAATCTAATTAATTAGAAAATTTAGTATTAAAATTAAATATTTTTAAGATATAAATTTTAATTGAATAATATAAGTATTTTGTATTTTTTTAACATCAATTTAATTTCAAATTTTATTTTTGATTATATTTAATCAATATGTTTATCTGTTTTATATGTTTATTTTGTGTCGACCAACTTAAGTTAACATTCATAATTAAATTGTATTTAAGCTTTCAAAATATCTGTACAATGTTTCCGCAAGTGTGTGTTGGCATATATATCAGATGCAGCTTAAAAAGAAACGAATCTTGTTAATTAGTCGACGAGCTCCGCTGGGTAAGCGTTTAACAAGAAAAATATCAAGCGTTTCCCGAAAACTTTCATAAAGTTATGCATTTTATGGCAGGCGCCTGATTAAACTTTTCCAGCTGCAGATCTTTTTTGTGCAGTGCTCGGCTTTGTATGAATTGCTGCGGGCCAAACAGAAAGAATGAAGAAGTCAAGCTTAAATTTCATTCACTTGGGGAACAGGAGTCAGTCAGGTAAATTAAGCACTCTGTATGGGGGCCCAAAGTTAAGCACTTTTTTGCATATGCAAATGAGAAAGGAGGCAATGAAAATGCATGGAATTAATTTCAATTTTTGAGTGAATGTATAAGGGAATATTGTTTCAAGAGATTTGACCAATTTGTTGGCACTTGTAATTTTATACTATTCTACTACTACACTTAGGAAGCCCCATTCAAACTAAGTTAGTAATTGTGTTTCTGGCTTGTCAAGTGCTTAGATATATTTGCAGCAGGTTTTCAACAGAGAGAATTTTTCCCATTAAAAAGTTAGAGGGGAATAATGATTTTCTGCGCAGTTATGTAACTGGCAGAAGAAAGACCATATATATTATTAATCAGTAATAATAACCGACTAGATAAAACTAATATCGATAAAGACTGATTGTCGATAGCAATAAAATACATCATTTCAAGATATATACAGCCTTGTTTTATGCATTATATCTAGACATAATATTAATTAATATTTGAAAACAAATTTTGGAATATATATATTTCCGAATAATTTGCACAGATTAAGTTAATTTAGTAACTTTGACAGCTGCTCCCATTTTACGAATATCAATAAAACATTGCTTTCCGATGGGTATAAAAATCGCTATTTTAAAGGAATACTTCCAAAGACATAGCTACAAATCTTGAATATAATTAAAATGGTATTCTATAGTCGACAGCCTGCTTACTTGTAAAATGTTAAGCCGAATTCTTCGGAATTTCTCGCTCACTTTGGCACTATTTTAATTGAGACTTTAAAATGTGAAATGTGAATTGTGTGGAACTTTTGGTCAACAAGTTTTTAATTATAAAATAACTTTGACTAGTTTTTGCACATGGCACAAACATGTGCCAAAGAATTAAGTATGCCAGTTGCCAGTTGCCAGTTGGTTGGCAACAACACTGTATGGGACTTTACAACACTGGGCGGGATACAATTGATGGCAATGCTGTGTAATTAGCCACAAATTGTTTAGGCCTAGTTGCACACGCAGCCAGATGTTCAGTTGTCCGGCTAAAATCCAAATATGCACACACTGCCAAAACCAAAGATGACACAATTTGGGGCACAATTTCAATGTGACTGTGTGTGTGTTGGTATGAGTGTCTGTGTGCGTGTGTGTGTAGTATGCTTTTATGTTTAACTGTATTTGGCCAATTAAGTAGGCGGTTCTCGTACACAGCTCACTCATGTCCACGCAAATTAAAATAAAATTTCTTCTTTTTTTTTGTGGTGCTGCTGCTGCTGTTGAGTGTGGCCAAAAACTGTTGAAATTTTGTGGTACAACTTGCTACTTGTCGCACGTAACGTATACGCAATTACGCAGGCCAGCTGCAACAGCTTGTTGCAAATAGAACTAATATACATACGCAACACGATTGCGCGGCAGCCTCCTTTTACTGCCAATTTCGGACTGATTAACTTAATCGATTTTTAAATGGAATAATGCTGAACTGAACTGTAAATTTAATTTAATTTCTATTTAATTATAATTAGAATATATAATATAACTGTTATATTTATCTGAGATACACTTTTCCTAACTGAAAAACAAGGCTTTATCGACTAGTCTGTTAATCCTAAACAGAAGATTTTTGCTGCTGCTTTTTACGTTTATTGCACACATTTTGGCATTTTAGCCATTTTTAATCCAAGTGTGTTTATTGCTGAGCTTACAAGTGCTGGGCGTGTAATACGAGTTGTTAGCCAAATCGGAGACATAAGCCCATAATGTAAATCTAAAAGGCCTACAATGGATGAGGAAAGTAACTTTTATTATGCGACTCCTGTGTGGCCTGTGAGGCACAAATAACAACTGAGGCAACTATCAACACAGCATAAAAGTCTGTCTATCAACAGCAATGACAATGCCAATCGAGACAAGCTCAACAGAGAGGGGGTGTGCAGCAGCAGCAGCAGCAGCAGCATTAGGTTGCAGCAGTTGAAAACTAACATTTTTAGTGTCAACAATGAATTGAAATGAGCAGCACTTGTGCTGTGTATGGGGCATGAATGTTGTTGCAACTGCAACTGGCGAATCTAATTTAAAAGAAGAAAAATAATTAATTGTCCTCGCTGCAACACTTGAAAAAAATTTAACTAGAATTTTGTATCTTAACTTTAGAAAATCATTCTTACTTTATTTATGTTTTTTTTTAATGGCAACAACAAAATAATAAATTGAAAATAAAATTTCATATTTTAATATTAAAAAAAATGAATAAATATTTATATCTTCGTAGTGATTCTTTTTTTCAGTGTGCTGACTTACGTAGCGAGTGACGAACTCAGAGTTTGATTGCAAGTTGCAAGTTTTGCCTCGCTTGGCCCGCAGCAATTTGGGTGCATTTTTAATTGCATTGTGTGCAGTGCATCAGTGCGAGTTGCACTCGTTTGCATTTGCATAATGATTGTGTAAGCATGTCAGGCAGTCACACAGACAGACAGATAGACAGGGGGAGGGGGGCAGGCAAGCAGCGAACAAGCCGCAAAAATGCCCAAGTCAAAGTCTGCTGCGTCAGCAGTTTGTCTCAATAAGAGCACATTTCGCGTCATCTCTCATTTGTCAAGTGTGTGTGTGCGAGTGTGTGTATGTGTATGTAGGGGTGTGTGTGTGTGTGTGTCGCCAAAGCAAACAAAATGCATTAATGCAAGGCGTGCCAGTAGACAATGGAGTACTCCGACTTGGCTTGTCTCACGCAGCTCCTTGGCATAGCTGACCCAACCAGACCCCAAAAAATAAGTAAAAAAAAAAATAAACTAAGCACACACACCCACACACACACACACACACACACAAACGCACATGTGGCAAGCTTGCCTGCCTTGGTACAAAATCCATTAGCAACTAAAGTGAAATTCATTGTTTCAAAAGTACATGTTGAAATAAATTGAGTTGTGGCAGCAACAACAAAAATGCTGCTGCTGCTGCTGCTGCTGCTGCTGCTGCTGCCTGCACCTGTTACTCAGACAAAAGCAGACAGTCGCAAACGCAGCTGCCACAAGGGCCAGTGGCAAGTGGCAAGGGGCAGTGGCAAGCAGCAAGGACTTGGGCTGTGGGCTGGGGCAAGGCAAGGCACTCCAGCGTGTATCTGCTGTTGACAAGCAGCCAAAACAACTGCTTCAAATGCATTGAAATGGCTAAAAAAAATAACTGAAATGGCTAGAATTGCTAAAAATGTGTGGAATGGCCAAAGTGGCAATGGCTTGTCACATGCAACATGCGGCAACATTGCGTATGCGCAACAGCAGCCAAAAAAAAAAATATCTCAATGCATCTCTCGAGTCATGGCCAAAAAAATGGAAAAATAAACTGCGAATATCTGCTTAAAATTTAATCGACAATAAAAATAAAAAAATAGTAATAATAAAATATTTATTTAGCTTCCCAAATGTTACTTTAACTTTTTAATCTTCAGTTCTTAAAATTCGCCTTAGTTTCCATCCGGTTGTGTGGACAGAATTTGGTCTGGTTGAACTTAAAGTAAGAGTGAATAAAATGGTTCAATCCGTGGCCTCAATGCTGCCACATATGTTGCAGTCAACAGAGTCTTAGTTGCCGATAATGTGTGTCTGTTGCAATCAAATACGCTTTCAAAGCTTAGCCGCTTTTGCCGCACATCGTTTAAATTTGAGACAAGTTGGCATGGGAATAGCAATGTTCCACCCTGCCACCTTACGTGGCACACATTTAGGCTGGCAAGTGTGTGCGAGTGTGTGTGTGTGTGAAGTAGGTGCCGAGTTTGGTTATGCTTTTACTTTTGCGGCATTGCTTACTAATTGAATTAATGTACACAAAATTTCACAACAAAGTTTCTCTTGCACACGGCAAAAAACGAAAAAAACGATATGTGTGTGTGTGTGTGTATGTGTGTGTGTGTGTGTGTGTGTGTGTGTGTCTGGCATGCAGGAGACAAGGAGTTTTGTGGCATTTTCTTGTACTTGCCACGCGACACATGTGCACGATTGGAATCAGTTTTGGCAGCGTCAAAGCGAATTGAATTTGTCTAACCCCCCCCCCCCCCCACCCTCTCTGAGTATCCACGACCTTCACACTTCTACCCTATTGCCACTCCCCTTTTCCATTGCTGCCCCAATCTGTTGCTCAAATCCCTTCTGCTTCTCTGTTAAGTAATTTTAAAACAATTTGTTCGCTTAATGCCAAAACATGTAAAGTTTTTTAATTGTCTACAAATTGGCAACATTTGCAGTCAGCGCACAAAAATCCGAAAGCCAAAAGACATTGAAAAGTCGTCGCCAAAGTTGGCGTCGCCTTCTGGCCAAAATTGTTGTTGTTGTTGTTGCTATTGCTGGTGTTGTTGCTGCTGCTTGTGGCACATGTTGCACTTGGCGTCTGTTCACAGCCTTTTAATTATATTTAATTGGAATTCGAAACCACAGCTCGCTTCACCTACCCAAATCAGTTTCGCTTAATGTGTCCCAAATCCAAAATTTTGTATCGCGTCTGTTTGTAAAAATCTGGCCAGCAGCTAGTAAAGTAAATATTTTTTTCTATTTCAATTGTATTTAAATCTTAAAATCTTTCTACAGATTCCGCTGCAAAATTACTATTTATATTGTTCTCCAGAACTACACTTTACTTTTTCCACTTTATCTTGCAGTATTAAAAAGTATTCCTTTCTTTATTATTTATTATAATTACAAAAAATTCTGATTATGTATTAAATAAAGAGCCATATATTTCAGTATTTAGAAAATCATAATATTATGATAGAATTTTTTGATATGTTAAATGTTATCTTATTTGTCATATTAGTTAATTAATTTTTTTTTTAGTATTATTAAATTTAACAAAATCTTATTTGTGAACTAATCAACCTTAAGTTTATTTATTAGAACTACCTATTACTTCTCCCATTTTTTCCAAGCGCTGTTCTACTAATTATTCCTTGCGTTAACCTCTGCAATAATAATTATAGAATTTGTTATTTCATCACCTCAGAGTCCTATTATTTCATTAAGAACTTAATTTTAAGCGTCTTATTTTAGCTTGCATATCTGTTTGGGCAACTTAACTATTTTGTTTTTATCTGATTGGGGTTTTCCAGTTAATTTATATACCCCGCGAAATCTTAAAAATATTTCTCATTTTTTGTATATTTAATATTGGATATTCTAAATAGACTGTCACAGGTTGTTCCATTAGTTATATTAGCATTTAGCTAGATTTACAGTTAAGTCTCACTAAAAATAAATAAATTTATACGATTCTATTTGATTTATAATAATGGAGAATAAAAGATAATTTCTACTTATGTAAACAATTAGTAATACAAAGTGTTATTTTTACTTTCGCAATGGACCAGAGTCAATTTGTTGTTTGGCCTTTAAGCTGACACACCTACACACACACACACCAACGCACACCCCTATTTACCTAGAGTAAATGTAAATTTATGTGTAATTTTTAGTGTGCAATGAAATTTCAGACTGTGGCACTTGCCACACTTGACAGTTTTGTAGCGTGTACAAAACTAATTTGCTCTTGAAACCACAACAGCAAAAGTCAGAGCCGCAGCCGGCAACCACAAGACACTGCCCCATGTTACATGCCACATGCAACCCCCTCTATGCCTTCTCAAGCCACAAGCCACTAAACCACTCGCTGTTTCAGGCTGTTGAGCAGCCGGCGGCTCAGTGTTATGTGTCCTTGGTGTATCCTGCTTGTTTTGTTGTTGTTGTTGCAGCCGAATGGAGTGTAAATGAGATTTTTATGCAACACCAAACCGGCCACAAGATGCAGCAAAAGTGCTGTTGCCTTTGGTTAAGTCAAAATGGCGACTCTTCCTCGCTGCTGCTGCTGCTGTTGTTGTCTGATTTTATTGCTTAAGTTGCGAGTCATAAAGCTCATTACGGCCAGGAAATTGCATATAGCATTACACAACACAACAAAACACAGCACAACACACACCACAAGCGTCGAGTGTGGAAGCCGAGCTTAATTAATGTGCTGCATGCAACTCGACTTGCAACAGCACTTTTAGCGCTGCGACTACAAAAACGAAATAGAAAACGAAACTGAAAATGAAACTGAAAATAAAAACGATAACGAAAAACATGTCAGGTTTCAAAATCATAATTGTGTTAAATTTGCAGTAAATATGTTTTTAGTTGTGGAAGTGCTCGTTGGCAACAACAACAGTTGCTGCTGCTGCTGCTGCTGCTGCTATTGTTGTTGCTGTTGCTTATTTTCATTTGACTCTGTTGACTGTTTTTCCTCGTTAGTTTTCTTAGAACTCACTGCTCAACTTTTGTGGCTTGCCGTATACGCAACGTGTGTGAATTAGATTAAGCATACGCACGGTTGGATGCCTGCTCCAGCCAAAAACTTTATACAAATGTCATGCCATGACATTAAATCGGTCTTTCTACTTTATACACTTGGCAAAAAAAATTAAACTGAATTTAAAAAAAAAACAAATTTTGGCCAGAACTAAATAACTAAATGTTAATTTTGTAACTCTCTGAAAAAAGCGAGTTTTATATTTCATAATTTTGACGTGAATTTTACAAAGAAAAAGTCTAATTTATATTTTATAGATGTTTTCTATTTGTCATAATTATAATATAAGTTATTTGCTGATTTGTATAATTACATTTTTGGAAGTTTCTTTATAGTAGAAATACGTAAAATATAAAATACACATATTTATTAGGATTGTCGATTTAAGCAAAGCTTTTCTAATTTAAAGAAAACTGTTCTCTTATATTCTGAAATTATTTGTAAAATCGATAAACATTTAAATTTTCTAGTTTTTAATTTTGCTGCAGTTTTTTTTTCAGTGTGCTTGCGTGTGTGTGTGTGTGTGTGGCAAACGCATTCGAATATAAATTACCATTCTGTGTGCTGTATGCTGGGAAATGAATCCGAACGGAAATCAAGTCGCCCAGTTCTACGAATGAGGACAATTAAAACGAGTAGATTTTGGCCAAATATCTCAGCAGCAAAGTTTGCACATTCAATTTATAAATTAGAAGCAATCAATCAAGACAACAAAAACTGAACTAAAAATAACTTGAAACATTCGATTCTATTCTATACATAATTGAATTGCATTTGTATAGTTTAGCAATGCTTATGAACAGAATATATAAGATGGATTCTTTTGGGCTTTTAGCAGATATGTCATTTCTAATAACAAACCAATTAATTTGTGTCTATTTGTACTGAATTCGATATTCGATATTGGGACAACTAATGTCGCAGCAGCTGGGCAACGATTAATTAGGCCTGTCATCGTGTAAATTTTGCTAAATTATTATCAATACTATTTGGCAGCAGGATAAGCCATTCTCCATTTATACAGATATATATATATATATAACTGTTTATTTGAAGGTGTGTGTTTCAAAAGGACAACCACAGGTGATGAAGGATGGAAGGGTGTCGACAGGCATTCAGTCGACTGTTGAAATTGCAATTGCGATATGACAATAATGCAATCAAACAATCAATCAATTAATGTCTGCTTGAATTAATGTTGAATATTATGTATTATCATCAATACCATCATTAGCACTAAATTCAATTATACCAACAGCAGCCAGGGAAGCCTGGGCAGCTGGGGACTGATTCATCATTGATTTATCATTGTTCAATTTGGGCAGTTGATAAAATGTGTCTAAACACAGCATTTGCTGTCAACAATTGAGGTTAAAATTTCAAAATTATATGTTTAATTTTAAGTTTTTTTTTTTTAAATTCTTTGCCTGTGGCAACGATTTACGTATTTGTCCTAGTCCAGTTTTACATGCGGTCAAATTAGCAATGGAATTGCTGATGTTTGCTGCAATGAGGAACTCCATTTCAAATTTACATTTTGACGGATTTCAGTAAAAAAAATAATAGCAAAATGAGTTGCAAAATTTTATAAAATTAGATCTCATTATGCGACTTGCAATTGCTTAAAAATAAAGCTTAAGTAGTATATAAAAAAGAGTTAATAAGTCTCAGCTCCATTTAGCTGATTTTTATTTACTTTTATTATTAGCAATGTGTCAAAATAATTAAGCGTAAAACTGACTAAAATCAAGCTAAAAAATTAGTTAATAAGTTGTATTTATTTTTTATTTTTTTTAAAGTTAAGTATTCATTTTGTTTGTATAAACGAATAAATCTTAGAAAAAACACCCATTTATGATGTGCCACTAAGATGTTTTCTGGACAAACAATATGTCTGTTCTTAAAAAAATTAAAAGTTTGAATTTAAATATCTGCATTTCAATGGGTAATAAAATAATAAAAAAAATTAATTTTACACTAATCCAGAGGCATAGCTTAAGATATGGGATGTGCACCTTCCCCTTCGTTCTTTATATATATATGTATGTATGTAAATTGGGGTTGTGCATTGCAACTTATAAGATCTATTGTGCCCCTGCTGAGCTTATAGCTCCTCTATCAACCCCAGTTCCTTGCCGAACGTCAGAATCATTGATAAGGGCTTCTATGTCATTGACACACATAAAATGCATCCCTAGGATGCTGCACCTTTCCCTGGATAAAACGATTCATTCTGTTATGATGTGAGTTGAGGACTCCTCACAATTACAAAAATTACACTCAATTTTACTATAAATACCCAGTTTGGAAAGCTCTTCTTTTTGTGTAAATAAAATACATTATTTCAGACAAACTGCTATTATCATATTTTAAATAGCGATTCACGTAGAATTACTCAATTTGTATAACAATATTCATTTGCATTTGAGGAACTTTAATGCGTTTGTTTACCAATCATTTGGCTGGAATTAAGTCGATATCATAATATTTATATATATTTTTGTAGTCGTTGCTTGTATCTGCTTGCCACTGCTGAATGTTGCCACAGCGGCAACAGCAACAGCAACAGCAACACAAAGTCGTCATCTCCCTCAATGTAACTCATACGCCCCGTTTTTCACTCTTTGTGCGTGTGACATATGCAAATATTGATGCGTATATGGGCGTGTGTGTGTGTGTATACAGTTGTGCATAATATTATGCAAATGTTTTGTGCGTGTGTGTCTGTGTGTGAAAACAAACACAAAGATGAGTAAGAGAGAGACAGAGATAGTGGGAGCCCCATAAAAGTTAAGTAAATATATAAACAGGCAGCGGCTTACGCATGCCTGCCTGCCAGACGCTTTATTATTGTTGTTGTTATTGTTGTTGCTGTTGTTATTATTGTAACTGCATGTTAATGTTGTGTTATTGATATGTGTAACACACATAGACATTCACCCACACACATACAAAATCAAAAGCCGAGTAAACATTACAAAATCAGTCATGAATCAAAAGCCAAAACGAGCACATGAATATGAATGTGAATATCAATTTGAAGACATCATTTTATGCACAACACAACACACTTGAACACCTCTCACCCCCCTCTAGATCCCCTTCGTTATGTAAGTTTAAATAATAATAAATTGCGCGTGAACACATCATGTTAAAAAATTACATATTGCAGCCACAATTTGAGTGGTTTCGAGCCACTCAAATGCTCAAAAAAGTGCAGCTTTATTAACATTTTTTTTTCTGTGGTATTTATAATTCTGCCTCAATAGGTTTATAAATATATATATATATATATATATATGTGCATTATTAACTGAACATTTCTTCTCCCTCTTTCAGCATACATACATGCCATGTAGTAACAGGATAGCTTGGGGCAGTCGCACACAACTTTTGCCCCAAGAGGTAAGTAAAATTATATTTGTTTAAAAGTTTATTTTTGAATTATATATAAATTGGTTTCCTATCTCAATTTATTATTTAGTACAAAAAGGCAAGCTATAAAAATTGTTAACTCGTTTTACAATTGTTCAAAAACAGAGTGTTTCATCTATAAATATGTAAAGTGTTTAAGTATATAATTACTGTATCATAATATATCACTCACCTTCGTCACAGGCCACAACAAAGATTACATTTAATATACAAAGTAGCAGGAAATACATCAGTAAAAAGTAAAATTATTATTACTTGTTAATCTTTTAATTTATACGCAAAAATATTAATTTATAAAAAATCTGTTTTGTTTTTATATATAAAAACTCAAAATATAATGTTTTGAAAAAAAACCTAAGCAACACAAAGACTAAGATTTAAATTTTAAGCTAGGCGCCAAAATCGACGGCGATTTTCTAAAATTCAATAAGAATTCTTGTTTTCGAAGTTTAAGCATAAATTTCACCAGAAATAATTGGATAATACGAAAGAGTAGGAATACATTGTAGAAAAAGCCTTGTAGCCAAAAAAAAAAAACTTAAATATAATTAATTAAATCCATAAAGTATTTAAATTGATAATTGCCAGTGAAGCTGCCAATTTTTAAATTATTCGCATATATTGCACTTAATGTCCTCCGATCAGTTTATATACACTTTATATTATTATATTTTAATATTTGCTTAAGGCAATTCAATTCAGCGCTTCATCTGGCTGGAATTAGCTTTAGCTGTAAAACTGGAGACTAAATTCGGGGAGGGTCAAAGCATTTCTGATTTTCCAGTGTTATCAACCTTTATCATTTGCCATTTCCTATTTCCCATTTCCCATTTCGCTTTGCATATGCAAAAGCCAATCTGCAGCTGCTACCAGCTCCTTGCCGCTGTTTTCTCTTTTACTTAGTGTTCTCCTTTTTTTTTTGTTTGGTTTTTTTTTCTTTTGAGTCACTTGAGTGGGCAACGCTGTGTGCCACAATTTTGCTGGGTGGCGGCTGTTAGAGTGTCAAGTTGCTGGGGGTTTCAAGGCGCTACCGCAGCTGCAACTTGAGACAGCAGCCGCAGGATGTCATCGGATAGCAGTTACAGCATCTACACTCAGATAATACAATTCTCTCTAAAATTTAAAAAATTATTAAGAACTTAAATTTTAGATTGTTGTTTTTTTAACCAACAATCGATTGATTTGCTCAATTTCAGTGTGCATTTTTCTAAATTATAATTTGAAATACATCTTAACTAATATTAAATTTGATATTTATATTTAAAAATATATTGGAAAAATATAAAAGTATTCTGTTGATATTTATATTATATTATATTAGCTATCTATGTAAATTATATTATTATTGATTAAATCTTTTACAATTATTTTTTAAATATTTTTTTTGTTGAGTGTATAGCTTTTATTGGAATTGCTGCTGCTGAGGCTGCTGCTGCTGCTGCTGCTGCTGCTGCTGTCTTCACTAATGAAACAAAAACAGACAAGTTAATGTACAGTTGATGTACATTCTAATGGCTAGCTGTGGGCCACACTGCATCCATTCCATTCCATTCCCACCAGTCCACCAGTCCACTCGTCAGGCTGGTTGTCTGGTTAACTGGCCGCAACTGTCTGCAGATTTGCATAGAAAGCAGCACTCGAGTCCGAGCTAATTGAGTGACTAAGCTTCGGTGGCTAAAGTTTTCGACATTCTAATGCCATTGTCAAGCTGCTGCTGCTTCTGCTGCTTCTGCTGCTGCTTGCCGCTTGCTGCTCAAAACTAGTTAGCATTTCCGCTGCTGTGGCAAGGCACTTACCTGCACAGAGCTCTGCTCTGCCTGCTCTGTTCTGTTCTCTGTTCTCTAAAAATGTACCCATAAATATGGCCTTTTATAAATAATTCAAGCGCATGCTGATAGTGGCTTTAAGCCATTTTGCTGGCGCTTTTCTAGAGCGGCGCACAAATTAACAGAGCGCATTGAATGAATGAGGCGGTGGGCGTTGGGCGTTGGATCTATACAAAAGGCTCAAAACTTGCACAACAGGCCAAATGTCACAGCAACAAAAACAAAAACAAAAACAAAAGCAGCCAGTAAAAGGCAGCTGAAACTTGCGGAAGTTGGCCTTTTCAAATGCAAAACTTACACAGTTCTAGTAAAATGCTCATTCTGTTCTTCTGGTTGTGCCACAGTTTTTGGCATTAAAATCAACTGTGCATGTTTTTTGGAATTATTCGAGCATTATTTCTCAACTAGCAGCAGCTGCTGATGTTGTTTGCCGACTTTGAGTATTGACTTGCCTTTTTAGCACATTTGACTTAATTTGCGCACAAAAAGTGCTGCCTACTTTTCAGCGCAGCACGCGCCATTGCAAATTAACGGCAACAAAAGGCAGGCAGGCAACAAAATAATACAACAACAACAACAATAGCAACAACAACGACAACTGTCAACTGAAAGCAAACAAAATAACACAATTTACAGTTAATCTAAATGTTGGTTTTTATTAGCCAGCAGAAGTTTCTGTGGCTGGGACTGCAACTGAACTTGATAAAAGTTAAGCTCGGCTGCAGAGTGTGAGCAAGTCCTGTTGCGATAGGGTGTGTGTGTGTGTGTGTATGTGTGTGTGTTTGCTGTGCATGATATAGGAACAGCAAAAGTGACTTTATTATAATTTTGAACTTTTGATTTACTGCGCACTTGGAGTGTGTTTGCGGGTGTACAGCGCACACTCATAAAAAAAACATTGCACTCAGCTTTAGAATTTTAGAATGTGTCCATTTTGACGTCTAAGCAAAACCACTTTATTATTTAGCAAGCACATTTCAAAAATTTCTGCTTGTGGTTTTTTAAAAAGCAGAACTTTCATTTCTAAATCTAAGCATGGATTTTTTAAATATTTTTAGACTTACTAAATAAAAATTATTTATAAAAAAATATAAATAAACTTAATATTTAAGGGATATTACCCAAATATTTCTAAAAAGAAAAGCAGAAAAACATTTTATTTTATAAAACAATAATTATTTTAGTGAAGTTGTTTAAAGTTTAGCTAGATTTTTTTCTTAGTGCAGCTTGTCTCGTTTCGTGTTGGGTTCAAGATGCCAAGGGGGCCAAGACCAACACCAAAACCAATGTCAGCCCACTCGAGCCCAAGGCGGACAACAGCAACAACAACAGCAACACACAGGACAATAAAAGCCAAGTAAAACCACACACAAAATGATGCTAATTTTAACACCACAACAACAATGGCCAACAACAGCAGCAAATACAAAACTGTTGCCAGAGATAGCAGCAGAAAGCGGCAAGAAAATACAATTGCAAAAGTTTCTTACAAAAAGATTTACAAAATAACAATAATAAAAACAACAATAAAATTAAGCATTGTAATATGGTGACAACATGAATAAAAAAAAAATTATACGCCACAAAACACGAAACAACCCTGATAAAAAATAAAATCAAATCAATCTTGAGGCGGAGACTGTGCGCTAAATACTCTTTTTACTGGAATTAAATTCTAAGCCAGATAAGATTTTCTGAGAATTTCTACTAAGGAATTTTATTAAAATATATATCTCTTATTTAAAAAATATATTTATATTTTTTTTGGGGAGTTTTAAAGACTTTAATCTATGATTAAATATATATTTCTTTGTATCGAAGTTTTTAGTCAGATGCAATTTTGTGATCATTTATTGTTAAGCAAAAATAATAAATATAAATTTATTTGAAGAAACTTAAACTAAGCTCTCTTTTTATCAGTTTATATTTATTTTAAGTGCAAATTGAGCTTAAGTTTTAATTTGTTTTTTATTGAAAATTTCGCTAAATTGTTGACTTAAAGTCAACCTGAAAAGCGTTTTTTATTTTGCTGAACACTTTTCGTTTTATTTTCTTCGTAGAGGGCGCGACTTCAAAATGTGCCGTTAGTTGTAGTTGTGTGTGAATGGGTATGAGTGTGCGTGTGTGTGAGTGTGTGTCGGATTTAAAGCGAGCCAGGCACGTGTCATAATTGCAAATCAATGAGCTGCAATACAATAGTCGCACTGATTATGGCCATGTCATAACGATGATTACCCCAATTGTATCAGTAAGTGTGTGTTTGTGTGTGTGTATGTGTACGTGCATATGCTCACACACACTATGTCTCGGGCTGTGTGTGTGTGTAGCATTTTAATAAATTACGTGACAAGCTGCAACGGTCTAAGCCTGCCACCCATTGGGGAGCAGCAGCAGCAGGTGGCTCTCTCCCAAGGGGGGGAGTGGTGTGTGGGGGTTGTTGGTTGGTTGCCCGAATTCCGCTAATGTAGGCTCATTAGTTGAAGCATTAAAGCAGCATTATGTGTGCAGCACTTGGGGCAAAGGTAAAGGGGTGCACGGGGCAGATTGCATTTGCATTTGCAGCTGGCAGCAGCTTCTGGCATATTTGCATACTCGCACTTGAACCTAAATACCCAACTCTCTATCTCTCTCTCTCTCTCACTCTGTCTCTATCTGACTTGCACTTGTCTGATAACTGTCGCGCATCTCGTGTAATTTGCAAAATTAAATGACAAAGTTTTGCACACAGTTAACAATATTAAATCGGATTTCAAAGGCGCCAACGTCGCCAACATCGCCACCAACGACACATTCAGCAACTCCAAAATGTAATTACATTTTCTGTTTTGTATGTTAACAAACCGTATAATTGGCCTCGGCGCTTTGTTGGCCGCCTGCATTCAAGCCAACCATCTTTGCAGGCAACTCCTCCCTTAAGCCTCCCTTCACCACACTCGAAGAAAACCTCGTCTTATTAATCGAAATGTTTACTTATAAAAATCTGTGTATTTCTTTTCTTATTTTTGAAGTAAACCTTTTTAGAATTTAGAAAAACTATGTCTAACTTCGGAAAGATTTTTTATATGAAACTATTTTACAAAATTTTAATCTCAAATTAAAAAAAACAAAAAAATCTATAATATTAGTCTTATTATTGTTTTATTATTAGTATTTTGTTAGGGATTTTGCGAAGATTCTTGGTCTACATTTGTACTTTTTAGAAATGCTTTTGTAGATAAAGAAAAATATAAATAAATTAATAAGCACGATATTTCTAAAATGCTCAATTTAGAGTTTTTCTAAATATATGAAAAATGTTTTCTCATATTTAAAATCGTTTTCTAAAACAAGGAAAACATCTAAAACTTTTTTAAATGCATTTCTTAGTAAAATTATTTAATAATATAATAATATATTTTTCAATAACAGAATAACTCATCTTTTATTATCGATTATCGATTTATGGCAATCCGAGGTACACCTTAAAAATTATTTTTTTGTATTTGAAAATTTCTAAGAATTTTTTTAGAGTGTAGTTAACAACAGTAGCAGCAGCAGCAGCAACAGTTAGACGCACATTTTTTATGCAATTATTTCAAGAGCAACTCAAGTTTGCAATTGATTTCTTAAATTCTGTTCAGCCATTTTATAAGATAAGTTTGTGCAAGTTATGCCAACTGTTAATTTAGTTTAGTGGCAAGCATGCAGAAGTGCAACTCGCAGCAGGGAAATTGATAAAATTTGTATTTGTGTTGCAACTAATTAAATTTTCTTACCTTTAGCTGCTGCTTGGCATTTGCGGTTTTCGGTTTTACGCCTTTCCACTTTGCCAAAGTTTAGAAATATCACTGAATCTGTGTGTGTGCGTGTGTGTGTGTGTGCTGGTGTGTGAATCTGTAATTGTGCAATGCGCTCGTGTGTAAATTACAGCTGATATATTATTTTGGGCACTGCAATCGCCATTGTGTGGCTTTGATATATTTTCCAAATTTGCCATCAAGTAAAATTTAATGAAATTGTTGCGGCATGAAACTGTTGTTGCCACTGGCAACACAGCACAGGCCCAAGATGAGTCGCCGCTCGCTCGTCAACGACACCAACGACATCAACGACATCATCATCGCCATCATCTTTACCACTGTTTGCTCATCCGAAACCCAGACCCAAAACGAAGACCCAGATTGCACAGAGAAATCTGGGTCAGTTGCACAGGCAATGCGGCATGAAATTTTGGGATGCTTGGCATGTTAAACAAATTTTGTGGTCAGTTGTCAGCAACAAAAAGCCAAGAAGTCAAATATTTGCTCAACCAGCTCTCAATTTTACCCCACATCCCACAACAAGCCACTGATTCTTATTATGTTCCAGCCCACAGAATTCAGCTCCAACTTCAACATGGCCAACTCCTGATCTCATTAGCAAAGCGAGTTGCAAAATAACCACAACAGAAGCAGTTCATCTCATTTTGGGGCAGCCTTTTTCAAATTGATTTGCCTCGCTCGAGTCGCAGGCCTGTTTGAGTTGCACTTGACACATGCTGAAGCCATGCGTAAATCCCTTACAACAACTTCAAACGGGGAAAGAGCACATTAATTGATTTCCCCAACACTTCAATGAACATTCAAGTTCGCTAACCACTACAACTACAACTACAACAAATAGCATTATAGCCAAACTATATATTATGCTTTATCAATGACGTCTGGTATACCCTGCAAATGAATTAGAGATTATTAATTATATTAGTTATCATTTCTTATTATTATATTATTTATAGAACAAATTTATTTTTATTTTTTAATATTGGTGTGTGATAATTTTTTTTCCTTGCTTAACAAGATATGCAGATCATATTTTATATATAGAAAATCTATTATTATAAATCTATTATTATAAATAAATTATAAATCTATTCGCAGACATCGATCGATCGATTATAACCAAAATTTAACAATTAATTTATTATTATTTGTTCACCCTTTTTTATAACAAGAAAACTATTATTTTTACTATATTGCTAATTCTTTGATTAAAAAAAAAACGTATTTTATTTTATATCTATATTAAAATTTAGATGACTCTAAGTTGAGGTCAGTCCATGAACTCTTGCTATCTGATTTTTGAATTAAATTTACCCCAAGGCAATATACCCGTTGCCCAAAATAGAAGTTGATTTTGGTTTTGCGGTGCTGTGTGGCATCCTCATAAGCCGTTGCAAGGACGGGCCACGGCCACTGAAGCGTGGCAGGCGCGTGGCCAACTGACAATGGCAGCAGGCAGCCAGCAAAAGGCAAAAAAGCAAAAAGAGAAAAAAAAACATGCAAAAGAAAAGAAAAGAAAACAATGGTTACAAAAAAAAAGAATGGAGAAGGAGAAGAAGTTGAAATAATTGTAATGGTTGCTTTGCATGCCAAGCGGCGCACTGTGCCAATTTTTCAGTTAAAAGGCCGGTGGAAGATAAAAAAAAAAACAAAAACACAAAAAAAAGCAAAAATAAAAAGTAAAAAAAGTTGAAGGGAAAATGGTGCAAGAGCAATGTAATAAATGCGTCTGCTTTGTGGGGCAACTGATGAACAGCCGCAGAGGAAAACATGAGGCAGCCACCCAGCCAGCCAGTCAGCCAGCCAGCCAGACCGATAGAAAACGGTAAGTTGCTATGAAATTGAAACTGTAACTGTAACTGTAGCAGTGAAACTGAAACGGAGGCGCCACCTTGCCTTTGGCTGATAAATGTGGCAGCTGCAACAAATTCCACTTTTCTTATCTACTTTTTCTCTCTACTCTGATCACGAGTGGTACTCAGAGTACATTGGTTTTGTGTAGTGTCCACTAGGGCACTACAAAATCGGTAAGAATCGATGAGTGAAAATCGATAAACATAAATCGATAATAGCAAATCGATTAAGGCACATATCTCGCACAATTGTACAACCACAGTAACCAAATTTGGTTCTTAGGCTAAAATATAGATTTCAAAGCTAAAGTTCTCAAATTTTAATAGTATTATAATATTGCCGATAAAACCAGTTAAAAAGAAGCAACAAATTTTTGAACCAGGCATATAAACCTTCCAAACACCCTAATTTTCCCGTATCTCTCGCAATTTAAGAGATTTACTTACCAAACTTAGAAATTAGATTACTGGAATCCACTTGAAATTTTTCCGTCATTAAAATATTTTTAAGCTACTGCAATTTCAGAGCTTAGATCTTAGCTCTTAAAGCAAAGCTTGGTGGGTACATTAATAGGTATCCCCTTTAAAAATTGATATTTCTCATCAATTGATACTATTTATTTGTATCAGTGTATAAAGCAGTCGATCAGGTCTGTTCAGTTTTCAGTTATTTTTTTTTTTTGGAGTCACATCAATGCATTTCGTCAGACTCACCTGTATATATACCTATTTCACTCTTTCACTCTCTCTTTCTCTCTCTCGCTCTCTCGTGGGGTATGTGCTTGCCTGGTTTTTTATGTGGCGCACTTTAAGAGGCATAAAAAATGGCCATTGCCTTGGCAAAAAGCTGTTTTATCTTTTAGCGTTTTATGTCGCATTTGCGTATACGCTTCTCATTTTTTTCTGCTTCTTTTTTTTGTAATAAATTTAAAACATTTTGCACTCATACACATTTTATGAATCTTCAAGACAAGCCAAGCGACTAAAGTGCAGCTGAGCTGAGCTGGTTATTTTTGTTGTTGTTGTTGTTGTTGCCAGAGTTGATATTTTATTTGGCCATTGAGACACGGGCATGGCAAAGTGCACTGCAATTGGGATTTATGCAAATGGTGATATATAGGAGTATATATGTATTTATGTGTGTGTGTGTGTGTGTGAATATGTATTTGTGTGTTTGCGGAGCAAACTTTCAACATAGATTAAAAAATGTCAGCGAAATTTATGCGAAATTATGCAGCAGCAACAACTGCAACAGCAACAACTGCAATTGCAACAGCAACAATTGGAAATCTTTTATGCATATCCAAAGTTAACGTTGCACATACGTCGCGTCTGCCTCAAAACTTTTTGCATTGTTTTCAATGCCACACACGCCACACACACCAACACTTCCAATGCAAATTTATATCAACTTTATATACCCTTGCCAGGGGATTTGCGAATATTGTATCAAATCTGCAGAGTCTTTCGTTTAAGCTTATTTATATTAAAGTTTAACATTTAAATATATAAATTCCTAAGCTTAAACTTGACACAGATTTTTTGCAATTTCTGATTGTGTAGAGAATTTGCCCTTTATTTCACTAAAAGAGTGCAGTTTTTTTTTAAATTAATATGTTTTTAAATTTTTATTCAAACTCATTCACTTTATACATCTTTGAAAGGGAATCTCCAAATATAACATCAGCTTATAGTAAATCTATGTGAGTTAATATAAATAGTTCTTATTTTATATTTTTCTTAAATATTATATGTTTTCAAATTATATAAGCAATGTGCATATTTATTTAAAAAAAAGTCTTAAGTGTATTTAAAGATCGAATTCTTGTTGACTCTGTTTTTTTAAAAATAATTTCAATACATATTTTAGCATATCACAAATCGTTGGAAAAAGATGCTTACTTTTTTTTGTAGGTGCTGAATGAGTCAATATTATAAAATGCATAATTTTAAATATTTTTTTATGTTTGAAAACATTTGGAACGTATAAGATGTAAGAATCTATGGTTTGTATTTTTTGCATAATATTTTCCAATTTTATGATGACACAAATCGACTTAGGTTTAAGTTTGATATTGGTTATACAAGTTTTATGATATTTCCTAAAATATTCAGAGTGTATTGAATGTTCGATCTGTGGCAGAAATCTGTGCATACTGTTTTTTTGAATATTTATCTCCAATACATATTTTATGTTTGCCAGCTGTGCGATAAATCAACTCGCTGCATTTTAATAACTCCCTCTGTAAATGGGGCAGCCAGTTCGAGATTTGTGGCAACATCAGCAGTTGAATCCACAAGACGAAAAAGAAGACAAAGAAGATGAAGATTAAGTTGCACATTGCTTCATTATGGCATTCAGAAATTGTTATGAAAATTGAGTTTTTGGCCGCAAGCGAAACTAATTTTGTGCGCTGGCTGCTTTTGAGCTTTTGGCCTTTGCTTTTTCACATAAAACCCAATCGGCATTGACTGCATTGACTTTGACTTTGGTGGTTGTGGCTGATGGCTGATGGCCCATTCTGTTCTTGGAGCAGTGTGCTATCGATAGACTCGTTATCGTTATCATTTGGCTGTCCATTTGCTGCTTATCAAAGCTGATTGCAATGCCCGCAGCCTTGGACTCTTCTCGACTCGTCTTTACTCGACTCGCTTTCTGTTTATATTTTGTGCTCAGGCCGTGGTCCTCCAGTGTATTTTCCCATTGCATACTTATCGTACTTTCCCCCCCACCCCCTTCCTTGTTGTCCTTGTTTATTGTTTTGAGTTTTGCTGGCGCATTTGCTGCTTCCTTTCGACCTCAGACACAGGAGCTACAATTCTGGACTCTGCTCCGGTTGCCATGTTATTGCATACAAAAACTTCATAAATCTTTTGCTCGCTTAAACTTTTGCAATTGAGTTGTGGATACAAATTAACTCGACTTGCTGCTCAAAACTTTTTGTACAATAACACAAAAAGCAACAATAACAACAACAACAACAACAATAATAATAATAATAACAAAAGCAACTACACAAAAGATTCAGCAACTGTGGCAGCAACAGTAGCAAGAATAAAATTCCATTCTAATCGCATCTTTTTCTTAAGTTTTTCGACTTACTTCCAAATATGCAAGAAATCGCTGAGGTAAAAATTAATGACAAATAATCCGATTGGAGTGCATAGAAAAATCGCTGTGAACTTAAGATATTACTAATCAGACTGTAAATATATAAAATTTAAAATTGCAGCTAGCTAAAAAAAAATGTAAAGGTACGTACAAGAATTATTATATTAACATTTAATTGCTTCAGTAAATTTCAATGATTTCACATTCCAAATATCTTATAAAATGCATAAAACTTAATTTGTCAAAACTTTTACTGGCACTTCTCCATTTAAAATTAGACAGAGCAGTCGAGAGAGCATATTTTATTATAATTGTTTTGAACTTCAGAAAAGAATTTTTGCTAATTTTTTTAAGCACTTGTTATATTTTTTAATTTAAATTTAATTTTTATATAATCAACTTCTTATCATTTTATAATAGACTTTAGCTATCATTAAATACATATAAAAAAATCTTGGTTTGAATTTAAATTTTAAAAAATGCATCTCTTAATATAAATAATAATATAATATAAACAACAAAAGCATTGGTGAAAAGCTTTTTTTGGTGATTTTTTTAAATATTTGTATGTTATGTATTAATTATCAACTGCCAACTAACTCAGTTCGCAACTAAAATGGCGTAAACTGCCCTGGCATTTTTGCAGGTTTGTCAAATTGAAGCCCAGCTGCCACAAGGCTGTCATTTGAAAAGGCACTTTTGCATTTTGCCGCTGATTTTGGCATTGTTTGACTTTTTCCTTTGTCCGCTGTCTTTGCACAAATATTTTCCTTTTTTATTTACTTTTTTTAGACAGAATAGCTTTTATGGTTGTGCAGAAAGTTGCTGGCCGGAAATGGGCAGCATATGCTGTGGGCTGAGGGGGCAGGCAGTGTAGGGAGTGGGTGACAACTGGACTCGAGTCGAGTCGAGGCGAGTCGAGTCGAGTCCATCGGTGACTCGATTTCCACTTGAGTAAACATTAACGTGCCGGACGCTCCATTGAAATTCAAGCGTGCAATTCATTTCCACTTAATTTTCAACGCTGCTTTCGAGTTTTCGTTGCCCTTTTTTATGCCATTTTTGATACCCTTGCAATGGGCATAGCAATTTGGGAAAATTTGCAAATCGCGTGATAAAGAATTTTGTTACTGAATAAAATGTATATATTGTCAAGCAAGTCTCTAAAATCAAATTGAGAAGGGCTCGATTAAGTAAGATATAATTAAGAAGAAAATGTAAATACGCTTGTTTTTGATTTTTGATTTTTCATTAAGCTTAAATTTAAATTTTATATTGCATAAGAATTACATATTTATTATTATTTCTAATGACCAATCTAAGAGTTCACACTTGTGCTTTTCAAACTAATTATTCATTTAGTAAATTAATTTTTTGTGATGTGGAAAAGTATTTTGTTTATATCACAACCAAACTAATTAATTTTTTCAATATGGTGATGATTTTATTATTTGTAAATTTAATAATTCATTTAAAATTTGTATAATTAAAACTAATAATTTATAAAATCGGAACTAACTTCTATAGCCCATTAAATTAGTTACCAAATTTGTTTGAGTAAAGAAAAAAAATGAAATAATCTTCCAGCAAAAGTATTCAAAATTCGTTAAACCAAAACCAGTTTTTGTTTTCCCTATTTTTTTTTAGAAACAAGTGCGGTGGTTTGTGACTTTTGTCATTTCCTTTTTGGTCATTTGATTCTCCTTATCTTAATTTTTTTTTTATTTTTGTGGCAAACTTTGTAGCAAAATGTGTTGCAAATTAGTCACAAGTGTCTCAATTTTGATACGCTGCGCGTCAAAAAGTCAATTTAAAGTAAATTTATGAAAATGATAATGCACAAAAGAGGAAAAAAAAACAAACAAAAAATAGAGATGCGGCAACTTCAGCTGGGGCCATGTGATTTGTGGCAAATTGAAAGCAATTAAGCGCGACGCGTGCCACAAGTTGCACTCGCTCTCTGGCAACTTGATTAGGCGGCTGTGTGTTATTGAAATTGATGGCACTCTTGTTTAGTTGTTGGGTTTTATTTTTTTGGGGCAAGTGTGTGTGTTTTCGAGAATTGCCTGCGAATATAACATTAATTTCAATGGCGACAATGGCATTTATTGATTTGTGTGCTTAACCGATTACAAAGTGTATCTGCAGCAGTTGTTTGTTGTTGTTTGTTGTTGTTGCTCCCCCCTCGAAAAATTGTTGATGTTCAACATAATCATTAGCATAAGTTAGCCCAGTGTTTGTGATAGGGTTCGTTCATAATTTGTTTTGTTTTGCCGGCCTATTTTGCGTTGATTTCATTTTGTCGGTTGCCTAATTAATTAGATTGCGGCATTTTGGGGCGCCTCAGGTATTGAGTAAACTCCTTCAAGTACAAGTGCCATCAGTACACAGCATCCTCTTCCGCATCCTCGCATCTCCTGCTGCCCCTCTGAGATTGTTGTAAATTGATTAACTGACTGACGAAGGGTGAAAATGCGATGAATATCAGTCGTTGCACCCATTGGCGTTTTGCTGTTTGTTTTAATTAAATTTATATTTTCCATTAACTGTATAATTATCTGCTGCTATTGTGCTACAAGTTATATAACACTAATTGAATGTGTATTGAATGCCATAGAAAATTGCTCGTAAATTGATAAATTGATAGGGCTGCTGAAGTTAACTTGACTCTTGTCTTGCTACCATTTCAGGTATTTCCCAAAGATATTAATTATTATTTCACATAAGCCATCTTCGATAGATTCCCATTGAAAATTATGTGTAGCCTTGCGGCTTGATTGTGGATTACTGAAATTTACTTGAATTGGCAGGTTGAAATACATTTCAAAAATATGTACAATGCAGATTTTGAGAGAATTTACTTATGTTTTAATTATTAATTACTTAAGTCCAAATTCCATTAGACTTAGAAATTACTAAATTAATTCTTAATTTATAATATAAGATTTAATTTATTCAAAGATAACTTCTACACAGATTTATTTAGATTCTTATGATTATATTTTGTATTTCTAAAGTTAAGTTAAGTTTGCCAAATTAATTATTTAGTGTTTTATATAGATTTTAAAAGATTTGCTTTATGGCTTGTCTAGTTGAGTTTAAAGATGAAATTTAATAAACAATATATTCAATACAATTTTGAGTAAACTTTGCCAAATGCATGTTCTACATATATATGTTTTATATTTTCATAAAATTTAATGTCTAATAACTAAAGTTTATTTAAGCTTTGTAGATGAAATTTAATAAACAATTCTATAAAATTTAATCCAGCAGTTTTGTACAAGCTTATGGCTTAATGAATAATAAGTAAAATCGAGTAAAGTTTGCCAGATGAAATGTTTTACTTGCATGTTCCATATATATATTTTTTTGGTATATTTTTGTAGAATTTAGTATGACTTGTGGGCTTAGTGGCTAATAACTAAAGTCTAATTGATTAAAAAAGCTTAAAATCTGATCTATACAGATTTTCATCGAATATAAAATCAGATATATTATCTTAAAGGCTAATATCAAAAGTCTGGTTGAGTTTGCCAGATTAAATGTTTTAGCATATTCTATGCACATTTTTTATATATTTTCATTTATTTTGCTAATAATTAAAGTCTAGTTGAGTTATAGAATAAAATAGTTAAAAATCGAATTTATTAAGATTTTTATCAAATTCTGTATTATAATTTGTTTTTAAGCCTAAGAGCTAATATCTAAAGTCTAGTTAAGTTTGCCAGAATTATTATCCATGGACCTATCAGTAAACGTTAATATAAATTTGTGGCTGACAGACACAAATTGACACTTGAGTTAACTGTTTGCTAACTGCTCCACAATGTCGTGTTGCTGCCATTAAAAGTGTCTGGATTATGTACACAAAAACATATTTGATGCTGCCACAACTGTTTGTGTTGTGTTTTGCTGTGTGTTTGTTATGTTTGTTGGCCATAACCAGGGCCAACCTGTGCTCAACTTTGTTTATTACTTAATTTTTACTAGCTGCCAATGCCAGGCGACACTTTGTGCACCAACAAAGACAGAGACATAGACGCCAATGAACTCCAGGCTTAAGCCTCCAGACTCCAACTCCAGGCAACAACTCCTGACTCCCGACTCCAGCTCCAACTGCTGCCTCAACTCAGCTGAGGCAGATCATCCAACTTATGCGGGCTGCACTTGTTACGCACCCGCAGCGAAGGACTACGCCGGAGTACATTTACGGGTTACATTATGGCCAAGCGTTGCCCTAATCCACCACTCCCCACACTCCACCCACTCACCCCTCTATGTTGCATGCATTGTCCGGCTTTTATGGCATGTTGTAAACACTGCGCATAAACTTTGCACTAAAGTGTTGTCGTATAAATTGTATTATGGCAGCTCCCAGGCCGGCCATTTAATGTGTGTGCGTACGTGTGTGTGTGTGTGTTTATGTGTGTGTGTGTGTGAAAAGTAACAAACAAGCAGACACAAAAAACCAAAACCAAAAGTAAAAGTAAAACTTTTCTGTTTCTCTTTGCTTTTGTTTGTGTTTAACTTGTTTTGTTTTGCTTTGCTTTTTGCCAAGATATTTATCATTTTTAGTTAGCGCTGCTTTTAATTACAATTGTTGTGGCTAGCAAGGCTTTTATATTTTTATTTGTTTATTTCTTTATTTGTTTGTTGCATTTCCAACCCTGTCTCTCTCTCTCTATCTCTGTGTGGCTGGTGTTGCTTGAACTCCTGTTGATCCTGGGCCAGTTAATTGCATTTTCACGCCCAGCTGAATGCCAGACGCAGACTCAAACTGGAAACGCATCGAATCACATCACATTCAACATTTTGCAATTTTGCTGGCCATTTCAGCAACACAATCATCATCATCATCATCATTGTCAGCGTCATCTTCATTATTGCCACAGGAAGCCTTCATCTTTTTTCCCCTATTTTTTTGTATGGGCCATTTCTGGCCCCATCTTCATGCATTGGCAGCAGCCTTTGAATCTCTGTCTGTCTTTCTGTCCGTTTGGCTGGCTGGTTGGCAGTGAATTGCCCTGATTCGATTTCATTTCATGACCATTATTTCGTCCATATACCGAGTAGCAGAAACAGCAGCAGCAGAATCAGCACAGAGCACCCGGAGAATCCTAATTGCCGCTGCTGCATTCTGTTGCTAAACTCATCTGCATGCATTTTGTTGTGTTGGTTGTGCTCTGCTTCTTCCTTTATCTACAGTTTCATTACACATGCCTGTCGAAAAAAAAAAATAGATTGGAAAATGTAGCAAAAAAAATATGCCTTGATAATATCAAGTTTTCACAACTTAAGTACGTTTATTGGCCTTAAAGTACTTTGCCCAGGATTCGGAACCGAAAATTTAAGAAATTTTAAAAAGGTTAAAAATTAAAGTTGCGATTTAAATAATTATAAGTTAAGTGGAAGTAGTTAATTTTAAAATATAAAGAGAAAAGAATCATATAATAAAATAAAGGTTAATAAAATATAAAGTTGTTAAATATAAAAGACAAGTTTATTTTAGTTTTATAAATATTAAATTAATTATATAAATAAAAATACGACACATAAATTTTTTAGAAAATGCCATTAGTGATTTTATTTTACATATCTTACAGTAAGTGTAATATTTCCAATTAATACAAACTAATTTTTATTATAGTCGTCAAAATGTAAGGTGTTTAATATTAATATTATATTTTATTGTAATAAATGTTTACTTCATTAATTAATAATAATAAATTTATGTTTATTACATTTTTATTTCTGTTTTCCCCTCGACTTAATACTAATTTCTTTATTCCATTTATATTACTTCTCGATTTGTGTTGCGATTCTCTTAATTATGATGTGTGCAAACTGCATTTCTTTAATTGGCTATATTGGCTATGAGCACTCCACCTACAACTTTCTATTGGGACATCCTGGCCCAAAGAGCCATAAATCATAGTTAGCTTTGTCATATTTCTTTTCGCCTCTTTTTTGCTGTCGCTTGGCTGTCAGTTTTGAAGGCCAACACGCGCATATCGACCACAGAGCGCACCGGCCACATTTACCAACTCCAGGCCAGGCCAGAAGAGGCCAGGAGAGGCCAGGACAGACCGGGACAGACCTGGTCAGGTTGGGCAGACAATGAATGGAGGCTTCTCCATTCGGCGCATTCATATTGCAGGCGATGACTACAAATTGGTCGCATTTCCTGGCATAAAGTTGCCCGACTCGCATGCAATTGAAGTTGGGCCTCCAACGATGACTCAGCCGCGAGTGCTCTTAATTTTTTTATTCTTATTTGTAGTCGTTTAAATTTGGTTGCCAGTATTTTTCTTTTCATTTTTTTTTATTTTGAACTTTTTTGTAGTTTTTAGTTTTTGTGTTTGCTGCATTTGACATTTTGTGACTTTTGCTGGGCGCGTAATTTATGTGAGTTTTGCACTGCGTTTGCTGCGAGCAACCAAAAAATAAAAAAGAGAAAACAACAAAAATAGAGAAAACAAGGAACAACAAAAAATGGGAGGCAACTTTAAGAGCCAGTGTGACATTATGTGAAAAGACAGTTGCCGAGTGTAGACAATAACAAAAACAAATGGCTCAACTTGCCGCATAACTTTGTTTGCCGCTGTTGCCCCACATAAGTGGGTAAAAGTACTCGTAAGTAAGTAAGTAGTTTGTGCCCGACTATTCCGAGTGCTTTGTGCAACTGTCTTCCCTCCACTGACTCCCTGTCTGCCCGTCTGTCTGTCTGTCTGTCTGTCGGTCTATCTGTCTCTTTGTCTTGGCTCACAATCAGCTGACTGTTTGTCTGTTTGTTTGTTGTGGTTTATTTGCTGTTGTCAAGTTGTTGAATCGCGTGCCACTGCGTGTTGCCACATACGAGTTTCTTGTTTCCTTGTTATTCGTATTCATTAGCGCACCATTGTGTGTCATGAAATTATAATAGCGCTCTCTTAACTTGCACCAATAATTAATTGCCAAAAACTATAAGTGCAACTATACCACATGAGATATCTTAAGTCAAATTAGCTTATTTATCTTTTATCACTAATTTATTTATATTATTATTTCTAAAGTGACAAATCTGGAAATTATGTATTATTTATATATAAATAAATGTTTCCTTTGCCTTAAGCACAGCACTACTAATTAACCTCTGTAGTCCAAATCTATCATTAAGAAATCATAAAATAATTTACTACAACTAAGAATTAAATGCCAAGTTTGATAATAACCCATTTTTACTAATTAATTCTATGTGTTAAACCATTAATTTTTTTAATAGTTTAATTAAATGAAGCAAAATAACTGTGATACACTACAAAATCCAACTTAAATTAATGTTTCTAAGCGCTGTAACTAATTAGTCCTCGCATGAACCGATTCGAGTATCCGATTGATTATTTAATTTATTCAGAGTCCTTTATTTATATCATTAAGTACTCAATTTATAACATTTTTTTATCTTGGTTAATTTATACTAACTATATTATTTTCCTCCTATTGCGCTATTCTGTGCTTAGCCCAATTCAAGAAAATATGTTTAACCATTTTATATATATATTTGAATACCTAAGGAAATATAATAACTATTGTTTTCCATTTAAATATTATTGACTAATATTGATTGACTAATATTTGTGTTTTCCATTAACTAACATTAAATAAATAAATACAAAATATAAATTTACATCACATCACCTTTGAAAAATAAATCTAGAGTTGAACTTGGATGCTTTTGCTTTAAAATATTTCATTCTCACATTTCGACTTCAAGCAACAACATCTAAATTATTTTTGTAGTCTTTCAATTTGTTTCGACTTTCAGGTAAGAATTGAAATCGAATTATTTGTTTTTTGTTTTGTTATTTGTAAATAATAAAATTGCGCTGCTTAGATCAATCATGTGCTGTGGTCCTTGCGGTGGTGGATGCGGTCCTTGCGGACCCTGCGGTCCTTGTGGTCCTTGTGGTGCCGGTTCCTGTTGTGGTGGCTGCTTTGGGCCCAATATCTGTGGACCCTGCCATGCCACTGGGCCTTGTTTCGGTTGCTGTGGACCCTGTGGCGCCTGCGGCCCGTGCGGCGGTTGCGGCAGCAGTTGTGGACCCTCCTGTTGAATTCCAATTTCATATGCATTGACACTGACCCATGGACATCCATGGACATGAGGTGCTTCCCATATAGATCTATTCAGCTGTACACCTAAATCGAATCAAATTGAAACAAATATAACGAAGCATGTCGAAATAATCGAAAACTGTTCTTTTAATTGAAATTAGGGGAAAAACTTTTACATTTGATACAAATTAAGTCTCTGCTCAAAATACGTATTTCTAAATAAATAAAAATAAATTATATACGTATAAATAAATGAAAATAAATAATTATACATTTATTAATCTGTACAGTTATCATACATTCCGTTTCATAATAGAAAAAAAAAACAATAAACATAATTCTTAACATCTTTATTATAAAGCCAAAATACTCAACGATTGAAATTACTCGTACTAACTCCGTTGGAGTATAAAAGCCGCCCAACCACAAAGCGGGAGTGCTGCCAACTTTATTTAACTGTTTGCCAAGCTGTCAAGCGTTAGCGAACTGCCACACACTCCCAAACACACTCCCAAACACACACACACACACATTCGGGCACACTCGGAGATACACTCATAAGTGGTACTATTTGAGTCTTTGGTTTCGAGTGGGAGCATTTGTGAAGCTGCTTGTACTGCACTCAAAAAAAAAGTTGCCTTAAATTTTTAAAGGGGCCTTAAGACTAAACATTTTTCTTCTCTTTAAAAATAGTTTTTTTTATTAGTAAAACAAGACGTTTTTCTAAAATCTAATATGATGTTTTTTTTTAGTAATTTCTAACAAGTAGAATCCAAAATGAAGACATGAGTAAAAAATGTACTTTCAGAGAATATTTGAATTTATAATATATATAAAATGGTTTTTTTAGAGTTGCTTGTAATTTATTAAAAATAAAATACCTTTTAAAATGGAGAATAATGTTTTTTAATTTTAGAAAAATGGACTACAAAATTAAAGTCAGAAAAACCCTGGTTTTAAAAATAACAATTTAAGTTAACCTTGTAAAATATCTTAAAATGCAGTTTGGTTTTTTTTTTCGAGTGTGTTTACTGGCACTGCCACTAGTTCTGCTGTTGCTGTTGCTGCTGCCGCAGTTGCAACTGCTGCTTGTGTGTGGTCCTGGTGCTTGTCCCTTGTTGAGAGTACAGCGTAAAAGCCAAAAAGGAAACGCGCTACATTTGCGCTCAACGTGTTTGCCTTCAGCGTGTGGCAGGCTGCGGAGCTTCAGCGTTTCACGCTTCGATTGCCGTACAGGCAATGTCGAGTCGAGCACCTGAGAGGATAGGAGAGGAGAGGAGCTCAACACAGACACACAAAGAAAGATATATACTGACATAGCGTTGCACAAATGCGCGGCAACACACACATTTAAATCTAGGTGCAGAAAAATATATTCCAACAGAGAGCCAGCCGAGAACTTGAGCTGTGGTGCCACGAAATTAAATTTTAAATATTTATAAGGCGGGGGGAGCCAATAAAAGGAATTTGCAATTGGCCTGATTGGCTTTTAATCGCGGCAGACAGTTTTTAATAAATATGCATAACGCTGCCAAACGAGAAAGCTGTCCAGCCGACAAATCCACCAACCAACAAAACACCCAAAAAAGAGAGCAGCTCCAACAGCTAATATCAACAGCGAGGCGCCACCCACAGCCAGGAGCCAGAAGCATCTTGCGGAGATACAGTCAACAAACTGGAACGGATGCAGCATTGTGTTGCGTAAAAATTGCGGAAAGGCAAAAATCAAGTGAAATTTATGATTGCCATAAAATTGTGTGAATATCTCTATGTGTGTATGTTTGTGTGTGTGTGTGTGTGTGTGTGTGGCAGCCACAAACAGAAGATTTTGCGCCTCCTGTGAACGGATGCCGGATAAAGATACAGTTACAGCTAAAGGCTACTGCAACTGTAGACTTGGCCAAGCTGTTACTTATGCGCATCCGTCTGTGGCACGTAGCTGGTGTGTATCTCCTAGATACACACATTGTTGCAATTGATGCCGCTGGTGTCGACTACCACTGCCACTGCTACTATAGAAGAAATCCAATCGAGCAACTGCAATTTCGTAAATCGAACAAAACTGTTAGCCCATAGCTGCATTGCATTCTGCATTAAGCAAGCAATCAAAGCTGCCTAAAAACAACCATCAAAAATAGCTACACTCTCAAAAAAATCAGACTCATATTTGGAAAATTGTTCCAAAATAAAAATTAACATAAAATAAAAAGCGTTCTTAATAATTGTAAAATTTTGTTATATCGAATAATAACTTCTGAATCTAAACATAATTTTTTCTAAAAATTGGAAAGATAAGCGACCAAAAATATGGAATTATTTTTATTTACTCGGATTTTTATTAAAATTAATGAACCAAAATAAAATTTGTATATGTGAAATCTTTATATACTATTGTTTTTTTTATTAATGAATTAAAAATAGTTAATTTTAGACTTAGAAAATGAAATTTATATTTTTTATTCAGAAAACAAATATTTTTAGC
Organism: Drosophila multiciliata; assembly: GCA_037043605.1. NCBI lineage: Eukaryota > Metazoa > Arthropoda > Insecta > Diptera > Drosophilidae > Drosophila > Drosophila multiciliata. The sequence continues at coordinate 17,773,516 of JBAMBF010000103.1, read as the reverse complement.
TTTATAAATTATCTAAAATTCACTGCCCTTTTTTCTGTGTGTAGCAAAATGTTGCCAAAACTACATAGCGCGTGGCATCAATCTCATCATCCACATCATCGTCAACATCATCGAACATGCAAGAGGAACATCATCAATATCAGCAATGGGTTTGGGTTGGCTTTGGCTTTGGCTTGGGCTTTGGTATTGGGATTGGGATTGGGTATGGGTTTGGTTGCCGTGCAGTTTGTCGTATTTTGGCTGAGCTGATAAGCAGAACAGTTCGTAATATGCAGGTTTGAGTGTGTTGGTTGCTGGTTGCAAGTTGCTGGTTGCAAGTTGTTGGTTGCTGGTTGCTGTTTGCTGGTTTCCTGGCTCATAGTTCCGGGCTTTCCACTCGCTTGTTTATTTGCTGGCAAAATTGTGAAATAATGTGCAGCAATCAATTCGCAATGCATGCAACATGCCCCAATCCCAAGCGCAAAAATATGTGCACTCAAGTGCTTCACAAATGCCAGCTGCCACGGCAACAACAGTTGCAACATCTCACTGAAATGGCATGATGAATATGTTTACATCAATAACAACAAAAACCAGGGTCAATAATCAACAACAACTCGCAGCTCTCCCGTTCCCCGTCTCCCGTCTCCCCTCACCTGTCTATCGGCACAGCAGGCACTGATGATGAACACGTCAAAATGAGTTTACTTTGTGGTGTAGATGCCACATGGAGTACCTCACCGCCTGCACATATAAAGTGCTTGACATCCAGCAGCCAGCACGGATTAATCAGAGCCTCTCGAAAAAATTGAGCTAAAGTGAATCCCTGTGGCTCTCCTTGTACTCGCGAGCCTTTGTTCTGCTCCAATTAAGTCAAATCTTAATTAGTTCCCTGTCTGAACTGCAAGTTTCGTTTGAGAGATAATGAAAACCACTATAAAAAACATGTAATACCGTTAGCAAAAAACAATGTTTCCCGTTAATAAACAACTCAATTAAGATATTAAAATTGCAGCACAATAATTGGCTAAATTGTTCATTCGGTTTTGAAGATATTTCTCAAAACCGAACTATATTTTTTATTAAATTTTTAAGCACATTAATATTATTCTAATTTCAAGTTTTTATAAAAATATATTGCAGCTTTTATTCTAATAATTATTGTATTGGTAACGAAAAGTTTATGTTCATATTTAATATTAAATCACAAAAGCAGAGAAATAGTTTTTCCAAATCGAGATTGGCCTTGACTACATTATCAAGTCGTATTTCCTGCAAACAAATTAAGAGTTATAGACAACACAAGAAACGTTCAGTTAAAAAAAATAAATTAGAATTTTACTCAAAAATATCAAATAATAATAATTGTAAGAATGGAAGGCACTACGAACATAAAGGGAATTCTAAAGATGGGCGAGAGCAAGTCAATCGAGACGCGGACGGCAAAATTTGATGAGATGAATTTGGTGGAGACATTTCATCCGGCCAACAAGGATTATGGCCACATGATCATCAATGAGCCGAAGACCCCATTTGTGTTTGATGATGAGCCACAACCTGAATTGGACACCGAAGCACTGATGGCAAAACTACGCATTGCCGCCGAATCGGAGACGCCATCGTTTGGCATGGATATCGATTCAGACGATTCCTCGGATGCCGAAGATTTCCCAGAGACCGTCGATGAGAAAGTGCGTCGCAAGGAGTTCGAGCGACGTCGAAAACTCCATTACAAGGAATATTTTTCAACTGCCTTAGCACGTCGCTTAATCGCCGAGGAATTTGAAGAATGGAGCAGTTCAGACATCAGTCTTACAGACGAGAAACTGCCGACCATGGAGAGTTGTTCGGTTGAGCAATGCCCATCGGAAGATAATCACTCGGATTCTTCGATGACGTCGGAGGCCCCAATACAACAGCCATCGTTTCTGGATGATGACAATGGAACACCCGAACAAATGGAAATTGAGCCGGGCACCAAAGTCGGTCATCCTTGCTATCAAAAGCTAATGGCTCAATCCACCGATCGATTGCAGTTCCCAACAACAGCTAAGGTTGAGAATGGGGACAGCGAGCCAAGGGAGATCTCATCCTAAATTGAGAAATCCCAACTATGACAGTAATATTTCCATTGACAAATATTATTTTGAAGTTCTGCTTGTGGCGATGTCTATTAAAATGGTTCTTGGCCGGAACTTGTGTGAGGCTTGTCAGATTAGCCAATTGTTAAACACATTTGGCTGGGGCTCTTTTCCTGCTTTCAGTCATCTCCCATTTGGTTTCCTGAATATTAAATTATGTCTGCTTGGCTTGTTAAGTTTCCTGTTTTTGCATTTGATGTGTCTCCTGTTTTTGTTGTTGTTGTTGTCCTGTCTGCATCTGGCTTTATAATTTCCATTACTTGGTTTTGTGCATTGACTTGTCGGATAATTTTGCTTAATAACTAATTTTGACATTTTGTTTTGTGCATTGCATCTTAATTGAAAATTCCTTGTGGCCCTTTTGAATTCGCTTTGATTTATTATTATTGCCAGGCGCACCCCGAATGACATTTCCTTGGGGCTGGCTTTAACAAAATGACGTCCATTTAATTATTATCAATATTACAATTATTTTTGATTACGAGATTCTTAAGTCGTTTTAAATAATTGCGCATAATGTTTAATTTAGCCATTAACTGTGAATGCCAGGAAATAGGGCCATTGAATTGCATTAAGATTAGATTATTGTTGAAGTATTAAAACCATCAAATTTAATTAACAGTGTAAAATAATTTAACTCAAATTCAAAATAGCAAAATGTGAATAAATTTATTAAAATAAAAACTTTCATTTTAAATGGTCTTTTTTTTTGTTAGCCATAAAATGCATGGACAAATACTTGAAATGTGCCATTTAATGCAACAATTCTCACCTTCTCCCCTCCCTCTTGAGGCAGCTGTGGCACGTAGAAAGTGCTGGTCGAAAGCCTTTAATATGAATTTGCTGTTGGCAAGGAATTTAAGTTGGCCCGATTTATTGCCTTGGCCAGAGCACGAGACAGATACAAAAGCCGCAGATGTTGCCCTCTTCATAGCCAGAGAGTGTATGAGTGTGTGTGTGTTGTGTGTGTGTTCTTCTTCTTCTTTAGCACGACAATTGCCGTGTACATTTCATTAAGTGCATAAGCCATCGTCTGTCAGCGCTGCGTGTAATGCTTTTTAAGCCGGAAAATTATTTTTAATACTATTTACAGGCACAAATATAAAATTGCAAGCGTAAATAAAAAAAAAAGCAGTCACGAAATGTAGAACTGCAAAATTGTGGAACTGTGGAACTGTGGAACCGCCAAGACCTTTATCCCATCTTGATTGTCCGAGTAAAACAAACGAATGCAGCCAAGATAAAGCTGCTGCACGCGTTTTCAGGCAACATAGTTGGGGGTTTTTTTTTGGGGTAGGGGAGGAGGGGGTTACCCACTCGTGTCGCCAACAGTGCAGCTAAATATTTGGCAAAGCATTTTTGGTATTTACGACGGCATGTCGTGTGGCATGTGACATGTGGCCATTTGGTATCAAGGGATGCACCTTGGATATCCTTCAGGTGGCAAGCTTTGCAGCTAGCGACAAAATACTTGCGCTCTGCTCAGCTCTGCTCAGCGCATCAATTCTCATTTTGATAAATTATAAAATTCCCAACGCTGTCAGTTGCAGTTTAATGGATTGCCCCCGAATCCCTCCCCCCTCGCTCAGCGTAACCCAAGTATGCAGCATAAATTCACTTAGTTCAGATTACATTAAAATTCGAAGCGACTTGAGTTATTTTCCTCTTTCTTTTCCAGCTCAGCCTTCAAATTATATTTAAGCCAAGTTTTGCTCTTAAAATAATACACTTGTTTCGAGTGTGTGTTTTAAGGGAGGGGGGGAGGGGTTAATTGAAGAGCAGCAATGATGCGTTTGACCAGCACAAGTAGCACTAAGTAGCACAGAAAGAGATAGCTAAAGAGAGAGAGAGAGGGAGGGAGAGTAGCTGAAACCTCATTACAAGCCACTCACTTGTCTCTGGGTTGGTTGTGCTTGCATTGGAAAGCAGCTTAGCTCCTTGGCTGAGTTTGATGTAAATTGTCTAATTGATTGTTGCTGTTCTACTTAGTGCTCTCCACTCAAATGCCGCTAATAAAGATTTATATGCACTCAGAGAAAAGCACTGCAAAACATCTACTTTTTCTAGTATTTAAAAATAACTTGAAAATGTTAAAAAACAAAAATTTCTATTATTTAAAAATATAGAATGAAATTTTGTGTCTTTACTTATATTTTATCGAAAGTTTTCTCTAATTAATTTATATGAGTTTATCAACTTTAAATATGCTTAAAATTGACAACTTGGCTTAAATAAATATTTTTCTAAGTTTTGCCAAAACTCTGTCTGAAATTTAGTATGCAAAGCCCTGTTTTTTAGAGAGCCACAAAGTTAGATTTAGCAAATTTACTTACCGAATAAAATATGTATGGGAACTAAGCAAACTTTAATTTTAATTTAGGCAATTTGTTTTTTAGTGTATTAACTAAGTCTGTGAACTTTTTCAGGTGCTCTTAGCTCTGCCTCATTGTCTAAGCGGAACTAAAAACTCTAACACCTGGCCAAACAAAAAACTAAAGTAAAACTGTGGCTGATTTGGGGTTGGTCAGGCTTTGTCTGTGGCATATGTCCGGGGTCAGGGTCAAACGGGTCAACCCCTTTACGATTTTTCTTGCTCTGTTGCCTAAACAAATATCTGTGTGTAGTTTATATGTTTGTGCACGCGCCACAAACGGAACACGTACATAGTGTGTGTTTAGTGTGTGAGTATGTGTGTGTTTATTTGTAATCAATTATCGGATAGCGTAATCTGTTAGAAGGACAGCTGGCTGCGTCAGTGGCACGACAAGTTTTGTTGGGGGAAAATGTCACAGCTGCCCGGCGAGTGCATAAATTTGAGTAATACCCTAAATAATTATGACACCACACGCAAAATTCGTGCATAAATAATGCAATTCGCCAGCGAATTTCGTGTGACTAACAATCAAATGTTCACTTTAGTCTAATAATACGATATGCTAATATACCCATCAGCTAATTATATAAATTAATTACATTTGCATCAAATTATTATTGATAAAGCTTCGCACAATAATGCGATTTAATAGTACAATTTTATTTTTACTGTTTTGTTGCTAATCATTTATCCTGTGCATAAATATTGCACTTAAATTATGAAACAACATTATTTTTGTTTGGAATTAAAAAAACCTCATTATACAAAATTAATCTACAATAATACCTGTTATTTTTTTAAAATTTATTTATTAATTTTTTAATATGAAAAGTATTATATTTTTTAGATTTTGAATTAAACCTGATTTACGTATTTTATTTGAAACCATCTAAATACTCTTTTGAAATAGAAATAATCGACATTTGAATTAATTTTAATTTTATAAGCTTTCTGAATTTTTTTTTACATTTTATTATTACCCCATTTAACTATGAATATTTTTTAAATTCTTCTTTTTGTGTTTCTTTATTACTATTCTCCATTGCTTTAACATTTAAGCATTTCAATTCATAAATACAGTTGAGTTAACAAATGCCTGCAGTAAAACATTTGCATAAGTCGTTTAGCTTAATAAAAAGAATAACTTTTAACAAGAATGAAGAAGCACTTTGGGAATTTGCAGAGCTCTACTTAGGCGCTGGGATCTGTGTTTATAAGGCCAACTATCAACTGGGCGTAAATTATTTCCACAGAATGCAGTCACGATTTACTAGAGCATTACAAATGAAACTAAGTTTTCCACAGCTAAAGTTACTTGTAGCCGAAGGGGGAAGAGAGGAGGCGGCAACTGTGTGTGGCATGTGCGACTTTGTTGGTGGCCGTGCATCTTTATGCGCATATGTAAACACTTCCTGCTACAGTTGGACTCATTCAAGGACGACAACATCCAACTAAGAAGTGTAAAAATCCATGGATAAACTACTTGGCTGGCTGAATTTGGCTTTGGCTCTCTCTTTCTGGCTTCACACATCGCAAAGTTTTGTGAAAAACTTTTGCGAAAAGTAGGCGTAACTACAATGGCCTTATAATTTCCAACTAATGCTTTTCATTCCGTTTTCAGCTAATAGACTGAAGATTAAATAACAGCAGCAAATAGTTGAGAAAATATTTTATATTTATTATAAAATATTTTAATATTTACAATTGATTTCTATAGATTTACTGAAGACTGACAATGCTTGCGTAAATATTTCAGAAAATTGTGAAAGGCATTTTCAGCAGCAACATTAACAAAAATGTGCCAAAGGGTTTCCCATTGATAGTTGAAAGGGTTTTTCAAAAAGTGGGTGTCGAATGTGTTTGCAGTCAAACAAGTATAAATAATACAAAAAGAAAATACTTTCAATTTCCAATTTGTGCATTATTTTACATTATTTGGTTCTTTTGTTTCAACTTCAACAATGCATTGGCTGACTGGCTGGCAGTGGTTGCATTTTTACATATTTTTTGTCTATCATCGGATTTTGCAAAATGTTGTGAATACCAGGAAAATACTTGTTTACAAAGCTCTACGCTTAGTTCAATGAAAATTCATGGAGCGAAAAGCTGAATAAACATAAAAAATAAATATATAAAATAATAATAGAGAGAGGGAGAAAAAGAGAGAGATATAGAGTGAAAGAGGGAGAAAGAGAGTGTAGTAGGAAATTGTAAAAAGCATACAAAACGTAAAAAGTAAATATACATTTTAATAATATTAGGGAGCGCAATAGAAAACTGTCTGTCAGATACGTGTCTCTTTAAAACACATACATATATATGTATACATATATATATATATATATAAATATATATATTATGCAATAATTTAAAGCACGGCATAGAAGTATATCTTGCCAAAAAATGTATGCGTGAAATGCTAAATAAATATGCAGCTCTTTGATTTTAAAAAAATATTTTCATTGATTTCATGGCTAACAAATTTTGATTTTATCTTTGCCAAAAATCCACTTTTACTGTTTACTATTTTTTATTTTTGATATTGACCTGAAAATGCAGGCTTAAAATATATTTTACAAATTTGTTTGGCAACACCTGTCTTTTATTTGCACACAAACATATACATTAAGCTAGCCATTAAATAAATCCATAAATTTATATATATTTTAAGTTCGTTTATTATGCAAATGGAGGCCTTTGCGAGTTATAACTTGTATTTTCTTTTGGCCAACATTTCTGTGGAAATTGATTGCTCGCAATGAATACTTTATAAAGATATTTGGTTAATACAAACTCACAAAAAGTGAAATTTAATAACGTTAAAAACATTTGAGCATAATGAAATACTAACTGCTTAAAACATAAATAAAATAAAATACTCATTTTTATTTAATTGAGAAATAAGTAAAGGCTTTAAAAACATGCTTGAAATAAAAATCTGTGACTTAAAAATAAAAATATATATTTACCGTAATATATAAATTAATAATTTTCTGAAATAAATAAAGTCATTTTTTTTATTAAATTAATTAATATTTTTAATTGAATATTGGTTAAAAGTCATATTTATTTAAAGTTTTTAGTTGGCTTCAGCTCTGGAGCAACTGAGACTCTTTATTAATTGCATACAAATTTGGTTAATATGCAATTGTTGTCAGCCCAGCTGGCATAAATGGCCAGAAGTGAAAAATTGTATTGTGTTGCACGAAACGGTGGCAACTAAAGCCAAAGCGCCCACAAAATGGACGCCTGGCCGCACTCGCGAATGTGACTGCGCTGTCCAATGGCGACTTAACAGCTTACGTGTGTGTCTGTGTGTGTGTGGGTATGTGTGTCTATGTGTGTGTTTGTGTGTTTGATGTGTGTTGTGTGTGTCGTTTAGATTTAGTGCCGCTTGTTAAGTTTTGATGCTGTGCCATTTATAAGTGACGCAGCAGCCAACCAACTAGCTCCTCTCCCCTCCTCTTCTACTCTCTTCTCTCTGGCCAGTGGACACTGTCCATAACGTGGCAACAAATGCAAACTGACGTTTTTGCATGGCACAACTTTGAACCTTAACATGACAGACCTCGACAGCATCAGCAGAAAGCAGCGGCAAACCAACACACTCAGCAAAAAAAAAACAGAGTTGAAAGTTTTTCTTGTTTTTAGATGTAGTTTTTAAATATATAAGCACATTTTCTAAAAATTAGTTGGGCTTATCCCAAATGCATAATTACAAAAATATTGTGTTTTTATTTATTTGTCAAAAATAAATATTAGAAAATCTTTTGTAACATAATTTATGAAATTCCGACACGAATAATAAAATTTTCTTGCTCGACTGTCTGAATTTAGCTGTTGTCTGTCCTTTTTATAAATTATAAATACTTTTTATCAGAATATTATATATTTATAAAATTGTAAAAATTCTTGCATAAAGTTGCTTTGAACAAATAGGAAAAAACACTGTAAAGATTTTTTTAGCAGAAAAGAAAAACTTGTTTTTCAAAACATACTCGCTGCGTAATAAGATGAGTTACGCTTGGAAAATGTTGTAAATAAATTAATTTTTTTTTATTTGAGTGCATGAGCAATGTGCAACTTAAAGTGTTTGCCACTTAAAGGGCGAGTTGTGTGCACGTTGCGCATACGCCACGTTTGTCGCTGCTCTTCAGCTTCACTACTCGCTATGATTGCTACCAGAAAGAAGCTAGAGAAATAGGTCAGGCAGGGATTGGTGGTTAGAGGGTAGAAGGGACCATATACCAGTCAAGTAATTTACGCACAATAATGCGCATCGTTGAACTCTGGCTGGCATTGCCGGCCAGATGATTGATGTATGGACGTGTTAATTAGGTCTACTCCTTGGCGCATTTACACGCATCCAGCACAAGGGCCAAAAAAAAGTGGAGTGGATCAGCCAAAAAAAAAAAAAAACGTAGAAGAAAAACCTACCTAATAAAATTCGAACAATTCGTGCAAAAAACTTGAAGAATTGATTGATTTCTGGGATATCCACAAGCACATTAATCAGCAATGCGCCTTGTTTGATTGCTGCTTCAACTTGCCTGCCAGCTAAATTAGGCAAACAAATACACACACGAACACACACTTACACACACACACACATTGGGAAAGTTTTGCCATGCTTTGATTACCGCTAACTGTCAAGTGTCCAGTGTTGGACATGCACTTTTGCATAGGCCGACAAATTCAATTTATTTCAAGTTTGGCCAACAAAAAACAAGCAGCAAGCAGCAAGCGAGCAGAGCCAGAGCCAGAGCCAGAGCGAGAAGAAAAAGAAGAGTGAAAAAGTGCAATCTGCTCACTAAATCAAAAACAGATTTTGGCAACAAATTCGTTATGCACGTGACTTGTCCAAAAAGCAGCCAACACACACTCCAAATACACATACCCAAAAGAAATTTGAATAAGTGAATTTAGAAAGCGTTGGCGGCAGCCAAAAGCAAAAAAATAAAATCAAAATAAAAACACAAATGAAAATTTGGCTTTACAACGCCGAAAATAAAATACACTGACAACTATTTATATATATAGTCAACCGATTTGTATCACATATGTCTTTATGCATATCATCTTTTCGTTGCATCAACCAAGTTTGAGAAGGAATGATAAAATTACCAAGCTTATCAGACTAATCAATAGCCTCTGCCACATACAACCAAGTCGTAGTTGCCACATTTGGCTGCAAAATGAGATGGCTCACTAAAAGTGTATAAAAAGGAGCTTCTGCTAAAGCTAAGGACACTTTTCATGAAATGCAATTTCGCACTTGTAAACTTTTATGGCTGCATGTGCCAGCAGAGCTGCGCATTTAGCCAGTTTATAGCTGACAATTTACTTAAGTAATAATAATAATTATTAAATACAGTACAATTTTAGTTGTAAGTTTGCCAAGTCACCTATATTTTTATTACAAGGTATTTTGAGTATTTTCTTATGTTTTTGGTTTAGCTTGAAAAGTATTAATTAATTTTAAGCTTTTGACAAATATATCCGTATCGGTTTTTAACACATAACTTATAAAATTAATTTATAATTTAACATTCAATTTATTTTTATTCATAAGAAAATCAACTTTTATTTTATTAAAGTTTTCCATTCCTAATTTCTTTTACTTAAAGATGAGTTTTAAAAAGCTTTAAGGGATAATTGAATGTTTAATACTTAGAGTAAATATCTTTATTAGATTATATTTATTAATATTAAACACTTAATTATGTAAGTTGCTTAGTGTATTTTTTTAATAATTTTAATAAGCCATTTACCTTTTTATATTAATTATTAATTATGTATAATTACTTGCTGATCTCTGTTTATAATTTTTATTTTATTTCGCTAAAGTCTATAAATAAAAAATATATATATAAATTGAATTACATAATTAAATTAAACTGAATCTCAATTTCATATTAACAATTAGGTTACTTAAAAAAAAAACTGAACTTAGTTTCCGGCCAGCTTTTGTTGACAATTTTGGCCACTTCATTTTGGCCCAACACTGATTTGATAATGTTGCGGACTTGTGTGGCGAATGCCACTACTCTTGGCCAGCTACATAGAATGGCAACAGGCAACTTGCAACAGCTTCAAATAGCACTAAACTTTACTTTACTTCACACACATTCACACACAGACCCGCACACACACACACACACACACAGGCAAAAAATACTCACACACTCTTTACACCGAATTGAGATCAGCAACATGCAAATCTGCTCGGTGTTTGAATGTTGACAGCGCATTTGCCTTGGCACCAGTTTTGGCTATCTATCTATTTTTTACAGCTGTTTTTTTTTTTTGTGAGCAGCTTGTTTATTTGGCTGTCGCTGCATTCATTTGCTGCTTGCTTGGAGGCAGTTGTCGTCGCCGCTTTATTTGCACACTTTGCTAATGGATTTTTAGGTTTGCAGTTTGCGGCTGCACACGGGGCGTATGCTTAATATTTGAGATCTCCTCTGTTCAAATTATGTTTTATGTTTTTTTGTGGTTTTCTTCTCTTTTTTTTTCTTCTTTGCTTTGCCTCATTCGGCTTGCATGGGTTTTTTGGGGCGACTTAATTGAAAATTCAATTAGACCTGTGCAAATATTTTTGGCCAAAAAGGAGCAGCGCACAAATTGAGTTACAGCTGTTTATCTAAATAAAAATTGCAGCTACTTCTCTCACTCTCACTCTGTCTCTCTCTCTCTCTGGGCTTGTCGCTTCTGGTGTTGCTTTGGTTGCCACAGCAGCCGTTGCATTTTAATTACAACTTAAATATCTCAGTGCGGTCGGCAGTTGCAAATTACAACTTCACTGAACCGCAAAATGAAAGTTGTTGATTTTAGTTTTACACTCGCTGCGCAGTGCTATGTGTGTGTGTGTGTGTGTGTGTTTTCTGCTCTACTGGAATTTCCACTACTGCTTCTGCTACTACTCGTCTGCCACTCCCCTTGACTTGGCTAACTAAATCAATTTTGATGAAGCCCCAAGTTAATTGCTTTGCCCACTCTTCTCGCAGTGCCGCAGTTTATTAAATAATAACTCCCCCCCACTTTCACTGAAACACACTCCAAAGTCGTACATTGTGTTTTTGACTGCAGCCACGCCTCCTTGCACCCTTGCACCCTTGCCCCCTATTGTGGCACTGTGGGTGGTGCGGCTCTCCTAGCCAGAGCTCCCATTGTTCCGCATCTGCTGCACGTGACTTGATTGTCAGTTGCAATTTAAGAATTTGATAGTTTGACAATGCATTTTGGCTCGTTTCAAATGGCGCTGACTTCCCATCCCTCCGCCACCTTCGCCCCTTTCGCTCCTACACATTCAAAGCCAAAAGAATAGCTCTCACTGCAATTGCATTTGCTTTTGGCCATGTTCCATTCGATATTCGATACTCGCCTCGGATTGCGTGCCCCTGCTGCGTCATTTAAATGTGGCATAAGTAATGCATTATTTGTCGGGCATCGTCAAAGGAATTTCAAATAGCATTGCTACTTAAAGTTCCATCCCATAAATATATAATATTTAAATAATTAACTTTAACTACAAGGAAATTTCTACGAATTTTTATATTTTCAATCAATATGTGAAAAACAAACTTTTTAATAAGCCAAATTATGTTTTAGCAAATAAATGTTTTAAATATACTTTTACAAATACCTAATTAACTTTATTCATTTCCATTTGGAATGTGTGAAAATACAATTTAAATTGCCCAACATTAATTCGTGTTGGAATTGGTTTTGGGCAATATATTTAGTAAATATTTGCATTTCGTCATAGAATTGTGGCTTTTAAGGAATTTGACATGCAAAGTAAACATAGATAAAATTTGTGTATATTTATTTATTTTACATGTTGCACAAATAAATTATGTTTTAGGTGCGACATTTGAAAAATAACTTTAAGGCGTATTTCTCTATAAGACATGTATATTCCTGATCAGTATTAAATATTCAATCATATTCATCTCATCCTTTTTTCCTTTTCCCCATTTGATTTGTTCTATTCCAAAATTGAAGCTTAGCATTTCAATTGCACAACGAATATTTAGAGTTGAGCTTAGGCAATTTCATAGCTGGATTTAGCTGTCTGCACACTCGCTGATTGTTGATTTACTTATAACTGTAACGATAATTGGTCTGATCCGTAGTATTAAGCTACTTAGTGTTACAATATCCAATTGGGTCAATTGATATATAAACGACAATTCACACAGCTCTTTGCATATTGGTTTTGCAGCAGCCATGTGGCAAAACATTTTCCGCCTTTAAATACACTCATAAAATAATCGCACTGAATTTCGCAAAAAAAAAAACAACTGAAAGTATTCATAAAAAAATAAATAAGTTTTCTTTTTTTTAGAAATATATTCTGAGCATAAATATAAACAAATTTTAATTTATATAAATATTTGAAAATTAAAATAAATATGTTATATTTATCATTTTTTTTCAGACATTCATTTAAAAAAAAGCTAATTTTAAAATTGCTTATTTACATATAAATAATATTTTTTTAATATTCAGCTTGATTTTGTTTTGGGTGTACCTTTTTCGTTTATTTTTTTTTCACCCATCGGGCTTAACTCGTTCATGTGCAAAGCTCGCATTCAATGGCAGACAGAGCCCCCTCCCCCCTTCCCAAACCCCTGCATTTCTCCGCCACTCCAGTTACAAACACAATTGCAAGTTGATGCCAGGAACAGGCAAAGAGGAGCAACAGCCACAGTTCATTTAAGCGTGTAAAAACATAAATCAAAAACCATGGCCTAATGCCAGACAGCCAGCCTGACTGGTAACTGTCCTCTCTGTCTATCTCTCTATCTATCTCTCTTGCACTCTTTTGTCTCTCTTGTTATCTATATATATATATAAATGTTTATATGTTGGCCAGCAGGCGACATGAAGTGTATATAAATTGCCTACTTGCATTTTAATTAAACTGACTAAAAAGCAAGCCAATGTCAAATGTTCAACACTCCCCCCGGGTTTAAGCCTGGCTATTTCGAATCGTGGCCCTTTTGTGGCTGCTGCTGCTGTTGCTGCCGGCGGCTATAATAACACACAAAGGCAGGTCATGTGGAAATTTGCTTTAAATTGACCAACTGACCGCAGCAGCAACCTTTAAACAAATTAGAAAAACTTCTGTTTCATTGTTGTGGTTATTGTTGTTGTTGTTGCTGTTGCTGTTGTTTTTTTTGTTAAGACACATTGAGTTTTTTATTGGACCAGTGATTAGCGTTGGCTTTTTTAATGGGTTTCTCTTTTGCTCTCGCTCTCTCACTCTCTCTCTCCCTTTCTCTCTCGGCCGCCCTTAAATTTTTGACCGCAGCTGTGCGGCCTTTTGAAGTGAATAATTTTGCTTAATATTGTTTTTTTGTTGTTGTTGTTGGCTTTGGCAATGTTCTTCGTGGCGCCTTCATTAAATTTACATTTTTAGCTAAAGAGTAAGAGAGAGAGAAAGTGAAAAGAGTGAGAGAGAGAGAGAGAGAAAGAAAGAGAGAGAGAATGAGAGAGATGCCTGAGTTTTGAGGGTGTCAATTTTTGGTCATTGTGCAAAAGGCGACCAGTTGACAACATATGGCAACCTAGACAGTCAGTAGACGAGGGACGGGAAGTGGTAGAGGGACGGGAAGAATGAGGATGCAGACCTGTAGAGGCGCGTGACCAGGTAATGGACTGTAATTATGCTAACTAAGCCATAAGCAAATGTCGATGTGACCAACACACTATGCAGATACATGCAAGAACTGGCCATATCTGGGCTAGCGGGAAGTGCTGGAAAATGTGGGGTAATTGGCAACTGACTTAAATTAAGCTATTCTGAAAAATATTATAGAAATAGCATAAATTGAAACAGACAAAATTGGATTTTTTTTAAACAAAAGAGATGTAGATTCATAATAAGTATGTAGCCAATTTTGGAAAAATGAAAATGTAATCTTTATTTAAATAAAGTCAAAATAATAGATGCATATGTATATATTTACATAATACATATTATATTTTATTATTTGAGAAAAGAATAGTTACCATAAGTAGTTTTTATAATGTTGTAAAAAATAATAAAAATAATGTGAATTATATGAACAATAGAAAGAATGGAATAGAATATTCCAAATTTGTGTGCCTTGCAACATAAAATAAATAATTATAATATATTAAAAAAGGAATAAAATCGCTACTTTTCCTTTTTACCTTATATATAAACAACAATTATTGTAAAAGGTTCGTGTCTCGACTGAACTAATTCCGATTTCAATTTTCATGAATTTCATATTTTAAAATGGAATTATTTTCTTTTAGTTTTATATAATTTATTTAAACTGATTTCAACTAAATTTCATTAAATAAATAAATAATAAAAAAATTAATTATATAAATGAACATATTTTCAAAATCACCTAACCAGGAAATATTTCTGATTTTATGCTTGTATTTTTATGGCGACTTATATAAAAACAATGAAATTTTTTATATAGCTTATAAACATTACCAAAATTCAAACCAGCTTATAAAAAATATATCAATCCTTACACATAAAAACAAGACTAATAAAAGAGGTCCTACTATGGATTTAAAATAACTATTTAATACTATAGTACTAACTATATACACTAATAATATAATATATATATTTATATAATACTATATAAATATTCCATTGCTGTGATCAAAGTCTCAAGTTGTGATATTTGTAAGGATGTCGACTGCCTAGTTTTCACCCATCCTTTGGAACCTTTTCAGCAAATGATTGAAAGCAACAGCGAATGAAATGTGAATATAAATTCATAATATATTCAGAGCATAGCAATTGAATTTATTTACTTTTTTTTTGGTTGATTGGGGGTATCTATAAATGGCAACCAATTTACAGTTTTACGCCGCAGCAAACTTTATAAATAATTTGCGTGCCTTTTTTTTTGCCTGCTCATCCATCTGTCCCTTCACTTTGTCTATCTCTCTTTCTCTCTCTCTCTCTCCGCTGTCTCTTTCGCTGTTCTTCTCGACTTCGTTGGGGCTTGGGTTGGGTTTGGGCCACCCACGCAAAGACCCCACATTTATGATTAATGAGCCTTAACTTTTGCACTTTTCCATGGCAATTTATGCGCCGCATGCCGGGCGCAGTGACAGCAACAGCAGGGGGGGTAGGGGAATGCGTGGCGTACAGACAGCTGGGGCAAAGTGGCATGCCGCGTATGTAAGTTAAGACAATTGTAAATGTTTGTTGAGCAATTAAAAGCCATGCAAATGTTGGCATTCAGCTCGCTTTTGCCTTTTTCCGCTTTATTTGCCATTATTTTGTGTAATTTGATTTACTTTGGCAACAACGATGAGCTGCCAGTGGCTGCCACAAATTGTCAATAAACATATCAATATGCAACATGAAATTGGTTTAATGTCAATCAACAGACACACAGACAGACAGACTGACAGACTGACAGACACACGTACAACCCACAAACCGTTGGCTTATCGTGGCAAGAGTCATCCATCAGAAAAACAAAAAAAATTAAATGGCAAATAAAAAAGTGTAAAAAAAACTGAAAAATGTTTACACAAATTCAATAAGGAGGCGTGGTGTGCAAATTGCGTAACGGTACACCTGCACACACACCCACTCACACACACATATCATCGCTTTGATTAATTTCCTTTAACATTTAGTTTTTGCAACTCAGAATGCGGAATGAAAAGCTTTTCAAACGAAATAATAGGTCAAGTTGAGTATGTAAACAGTAAATATTAAATAAAATGAATTCAAGCTTAAACAAAAAAAAAACTTGACCAAAGCACAAACTGTAAATAATTAAAGTCAATATGCGAATAAATAACAGAATAACTGAAAAGAAATTCTAAACAAAAAAGAAAGTAATAAATAAAATACACTTTTGGAATGGAGTCAAATATTTTACTATAAAATTTAAAGAAATAACCGATTGTTCATATGGAGGCTATATGATATAGTAGACCAATCTTGGTTGTTTTTTTTTTTTTATTTAAAAAACTATATTATTTAAATCATAAAAAATTGGATTGTTGCGAAACTTCGACCAGGAGCTACCCGGAACATTCACACGAACTGAATATCATTTTTATAGTACCTATGTAAATATAGTTAATTTTCTCAGTTCGACATATGAGGAAAAAAATATTGAATTTTCGCCAGACTAAGAAAAAACATTTGGCGTGGAATCGAGGGGTGGCTGTGGTTGCGAGGGGGCTTTCTCGTTAGACTGTCGCGTGAATCACGCTAACGTGCTAATTTCTTGCTCTTATTTTTGCCAGCTGTCTGCTAGGCAAGTTGATTGGGGAGAGGGGAGTGGGGGATTAAGGGGAGGGGACCACGCCCACTGCGGACAATACGACAAGCTCGCTAGGGGCTCGCATGATTTGCAAATTTTGATGTGATTTGTATTATTTTTCGCGCAGTTCTTTTTTTTTGTCTCGACTTTTGCTCGCTTTTTGCTCGCTTGTCTTTTTTTTTTTTGCTCACTTTTTGCCTCTAATTAGGCCCCGTTAATGGGGCGAACGTCGCGCAGACTCAGCTGCAAGTCACGAAATGGCTATTTAGCGCTTATAGCCAGTCTGAGTTGGCATTTTTGTGATGCTTTTGTGCCTCCCTCTTGGCTCATAATTTTTCAGCTAAATGTTGCATTTGCATGAAACGCGATATGAAAGTGGAAGAAACTAACCTAAATATATAAAGTGAGAAATCTGTGTGTGGTGAGTGGGGGAAGGTGGAGGGGTCTTGGTTGTGGCTGCAACTCTGTCTGCATTTCAATGAAGTTGAAATTATACTTTTATTAATTAATGCACTTAATGCACTTTTAATGCGCAGCAAATGTAAAATAATTCATGCGCTTATCAGCGCTGATAATGATTAATTTTTGCCAGCCTTTGTCGCAACATTCACAATTCCCCGCAACCCCCTTCACCAACACCTTCACATCCCCAACCCCCGCCACATCCGCAACCCCTTCCCTTTTCATATCCGCACTGGCAAACTCAACGCTGCCTTCAATTATAATAAAATATGAGCCAACCCATTTGGATGTAATTGTAAATAAGTCAATATATTAAAACACTCGCATTATTAGTTAAACAGACTACCAGATACCCTGTAACAAAGTGACTTGCAAGCATAGATGTTTTATATACTAAAGAGGCTGATAACTATCCTATTCTCAGCCAATATTATTGCAATTTTTATAGTTGAAAATAAAAGTAATAATAATACAAATAATTGTAATAATAATAATCATAATAATAATAATAATCTTAATAAAAATATTCATAGCAATAATAAAAATAATAATAATAATATAATAATAATAATTATAATAATATCAGATTAGATAAGGAATATATTTACCAAATTTAATCATATCTGTTTTCTTCTGTCTGTTACTAGATGCAAAGGCAGTCATCAAGCAACTTCTACTCACTTTTTTGTGGTTACAGGGTATGCAACAAATACTCTCGTATAACACATAAAATATTACATGAGAAATTGTTGCCGCTTATTTATGAGAGTGACAAATGAAAGGCTTCGCATATGCAAATATGATTTTGTAATTGCAAATTGCAATGCATTTTTAAAATGCAGGTCAAATTTGCACAGCAGATTAATGATTGACGATTGATAACGGAAATTGGTCTAAATTGACCAACCGATCAAATTTGTATGAAATTTATACTAATTACAATTAATATCGAACGCGAATCTAGTAAACTAAATATATTACGAATATATATTATAATGTGGATTGCTAGGAGATGCCCCGACTGGAAAATACTCTGTTAAACATTTGTGTTTCCAATTTGATCTTGATAAAATATTCACATTTTATGAATAATATTCCTCAGTACTCTCAAGGCTATAAAATTATTTGTAACTGATATCACAAATCGATTAATATCGATAAAAATTAAATCGACTTCAGCTGCTTATTATAATCGTGACATTATAATGACAATCAAGAACATATAATCTTTATGCTTTAGAAGATACTTTTTTATGCCTTTAACACATTTTTCCACAATTTCATTTTTAATTTTTTCTACATTTTAAATGGGTTAAGGATTCTAATTTAATAAACTCATTTAAATTTTTAGACTCTAATGTGAATGAATAAAACTTAACTAAATTAACTTTCTAATCAACATTACTATTTTAAATATAATTGCAAATTACAAAACTAAATTAAGGTTTGTGGTAAACTTCGATTGAATATCCAAAAATGTAACGTCAAATTGAAATCCATTGCATAGTCAAACTATTTCGGTAAAATTGCCAAATGACTTTAAATAAGAGCAAGGGATAATTTATCAGAGAAAGAGAGCTTAAGTTTGAGACAGAGAGAGAGGAAAAGAGATAGAGATAGAGATATAGAGAGTGAGAGTGAGAGGAAGAAAACTTATACGCACTGGACAATGACTGGGAAGCACTTGAAAGCTTTGCACTGAGTGCAATTAATTAAGCAAAGCTGAAAGTCATGCACAAACACACACACACACACACACACATTCGCACATACACACACTTACAGCACACACAAACACACGAATTTAATTGCTTACAAGTTGGAAACATAACAAAGAACAAGCAACAACAATTGAAGCAACAATTGTAATAAAGCGTCAAGAGTAAAGCAAGAAAAATTGCAACAAATGTTGAACTAAACCATAAACTGTGATTAATTGAATATTTCTTATGCTGCACGTACAAACGTGTGTTAGACAGAAACCGAGAGTGTGGGAGAGAGAGAGACAGCAGTCTCTTCTGGTCCGGTGAAATTCACTTAAGTTCCAGCTTCGACTAGCGACTACTTTGAACACTTGGCAAATTTTCCAGCACTCAGAAAAAAATACGATTACGCGTGCGTATTAAGTTGCCCCAACCGAGACCGAACGTGCAACACCGCACACGCCACTCTTGCCCCCCTTTGACTCTCGACCAAAAACAACAATGCCGTTTAGAACAATGCCAATGGTGGCATCTTTGGCTGCTGTTGCTCCCTGGGCAGCTGGAGTGCTCCACAGTTCCGCAGTTCCACAGTTCCATAGTTTGCAGTGGCTGCTGGTGGCTCGTTATCTGCCGACTTCTAATTCAGGCACAATAAATCAATGCAACGTGCTGCAAGCGGCAACATTTTGTGGCGCAAATGTGTAAGTGAACTTGATGAGTGTTAGAGGGGAAAGGGGGGACAGTAGCTGACTGTCCGCCTGACAAACATAAAATGTTCTCGCGCGTTTGCCTAATCGAAATTTGTTGGCCATTTGGCCCATTTTTTTTACTCTTCTCATTTAATTTTTTTCTTGTTTTTTTTTTGTCTTTTGTATACAAAATTTATTTATGTATTTTTGCGTGTGTCTCTTGCTATTTTTATTCGGTTTTAATTGGCCATAATACAAATTTATTGGCCCAACTTGTTAATGGCTCGTTAATGTTTTAAGTTTTGTCCTGATTTGGACTTTGGGTAATCAACGCCAGCCCTCCGCAAAGCCCTCCCTTTTCCCCATAAACTACACTCAGCTTAAGCTGTGCTTAAGCCCTAAATTAATATATGAGAAATAAGTATTACTAAGTTAACTTGACTAAAGGATACTCTTCATCCATATTGCATATTGCAGTTGCCAATTATTTGCTAACATTTTATTGGATATTTTTTATAGATTATATGAAAATAAATAGTCCTCAATTGAAATTACCCAGCATTTAAATATATTTTAGGTTTTTTTTTCAAATATTTCCCTGTAAAGTTTTCTACACTCAATTTTATCTATTCCTGGAAATACTCTCATTTCCTTTCTACCAATTTTTATTTTTTGTATATTTTTTTACTTTATTATTTATGCATACGAAAATGGCTTAAGAAACTTTAATGAGCTCCAGTTGGGAATTATTTTTCGACTATAACTTAGTCGTTTCGACTCGCCTCGCTGTACTAATTTAAATTATATACTTTAAATAGCTGCAGAGGTTTTTTCCTTCTCCTACACACAAAATCATTTAAACGTTTTTTTGCCCATTTTAGTGGTATAAACTAAAAAAAAAATAAAGCATATAATTAATTGGAAATTGAAGCAAACAATGTTAAAAGCCAAATCGTAATTAGTTTCTGGCTTCGCATGGATTATGATTATTGCTGTCTTTCAAATACTCTATGAAATTGCGCACAAGAGTTGTATTTTATTATGTAATAATAATGAGATAACATCAAACTTGTCAGATACATATATATGTATGTATATATAATTTTTATATTATTATTTTTATTATTAATAATATATTGTCTCTATAAGCAGTCCCATAATAATATGCAGGGTATATTCTCATTGAGCAAATTCTCTTGCATTTCAGTGCTGCTTAATTATGGTTTTTGCTGATTGTTTATGTTTTCAGCTGGCAAAATCAAACATGAAATATAAACACAAAAAAATAAAATAAAAAACCATACAAAATTATATATATTAAAATATAGTGGATATTAATACTGTGCGTAGGTCAATCTATAATTTATGTTTTATGATATGATAGCTGTATAAATTACGCATATTCATATGTTAACTCGAGAACTGGGCAACAATTCAAATAATGGCGATTAATTCAGTGGATTTTGCATGTGCAACAATTTAACTACATTTCCGGAGGCTTAATTGCCGGAAAATTATTATTATTATTTTTATGCCGCAGCGATAGATTCAATTAACGATTTTTATTGCGCAAATCGAATTCGCATTTGACTTAAAGCTGTGCAAATTTACTCTTAGTTCTGGCTTAGTCAGGAAGCCAAAAGTTATTTTATTATGGAAACATTTTTATGGCCCTAAAACTAATGCTTTAAGGAAGACGTTTCCGACTTTTTAAGGTATAAAAGTTATTCCTAATGCAAAATAATAGGCTGATTCGTTGTCTCCAATAATATTTAAGAGGTAAAATTCACCCTATGTATTGTACTATGTATTTTTTGTTAAATATATATTTTTATTGATTTTATAATTTATACATTTAATTTGAATAAATCATTCCAAAATAGAAAATAATCGTTGCGAACTTCTAAAATACGAAAAATATATTTTAGAATTGTTGAGTAAACAGAATTATAATAATAAATAATAAAATTGTTCAAATATAATTAATGCTTTATATGCAAAATATTTAATAACAAATAGTTAAAATATAATTAATGCTTTATACTCAACATATTTTATAAATGTTTAGCAAAAAGAATAATAATAAATAAATAATAAAATAATTGAAATATGATTTATGCTTTTTTTACAACATCAGTTTTGCTTTTTGCCAACTTGAGTAAAACGTCTTTCCAAGTATCTTTTTATTTCTGACTTTATTCGCTTGCTTCTTAAGCCGATGAAAGCATTTTGAAGGGTATCTTTTTATCGGCATGCCACAGATAACCTTTATTTTAGTCAACCTATGCACTCTTGACTTCCAAAAGGTCTTCAAGTGACAGACTACCCCAACAAATTGTCAAAGATGAACAAGCTGATTGTATTACACAACATGTGCAAAATGAGAAATACAAAATGCCAAACACAAAGAAAGACGAAGGCAGCCAATGCCACTGCCACTGCCACTGCCACAAAAAACAGCAGCAGGCAATTTAACTTAGTTAGTTGAAAGCTGAAAGCTGAAACAGGCCTGCCACTGCCACTGTCTCAGTGCAAAGGTGTTTCGCTCAGATCAACTGGACAGCGGACACGGTGGCAGCCACAGCAGCAGCAGCAGCAGCAACAGCGGCAGCTGCCACTGAAATTAAATCCCCCAATCAATTTAAAAAAAAGTATATGCAGACGCTTAAAATCCACACACAGTTGCAACCGGTTGGTGTCATGCAAAGTAGACCCAGTTCCCAGTCAAGAGTTGCAGCTCACTCCCAGCCCCGCGTTCCCCTACACTTAGCTAAAAATCGTACTGAATTTTGGAAATTCACCTTATTTAAGTCGCTATATTTTTTATATATTTTTATCAGTGTTTTTCTGTATTTCGGGGCACCTTTTCTAAAGTATATGAAAAATACTTCTTACTTTCGGAATATTAATTCAGATTTTTAACAAATAACTCTAAAATTCGCTATTGTTGCTTATATTTTATTAGTAATAATTTTAAGATAATGCAGAAAGATTTAAAATAGTTTATAAAATTAACTCAATTTCCTATTTATTTTATAAAATTCTATAATGATTATATATATATATATAAATATATAGATCTTTTTATAAGCTTTTAAAAATGTTCATTATGTAAACAAAAAAATTTTTAATTGGTTTATAATATTAATTTGGTTTAACTGTATTTTATTTATTAGGATTAGGACATGCATTACCTAATAATAATAATAATATATATTATTAATCTTTCTAAAACAAATAAACTTAAAAGAAATTTCAATTTTTTTAGGATTTATCGATTTTCTTTTTATTTTTAGAAAATTGTTTTCTCTAGTTTTCTTATATATAAAAAATATTCATAAAAACAAGAAGAACTTTATAGTTTTTATTTTTTTTCTCTGAGTGTCGCCTCTTAGTGTGTCTACCTGCACCTGAGGCTGAGTCTGAGTCTGAGCCTGAGCCGTCTCCGCCTGCTGTCGGCATCTTTGGCTGGGCACGCTTGGCGAAGGCGTTCGTGTTTAAACGCGTCGACAACAACAATAAAAGCAATCAGGCTAAACAGCAACAACAACCACATTTACAGATGCCGACGCAGACGCAGACTGTTGCAGACACAAGCCGGGTGCCGTCTCCGTCTCCGACTACCTCTTCGATTTCGATTCGGGTTCGATTTGTGCACCTGATGACGCGTTTCCAAAGACGCGTGCCAAATGTGACAACAAAATTGAATCGTATTTATTTTGCTGTTTTGTTTTTATTTCTTATGAGTCTGCAACCCTTATTTTTTTTTACTTCAGCTTGCAACATTGTTGCATGTGGCACACACATACAATTTGCGACTTCCTGGTGCAGTCAAATAGAAGTCAAAATAGCCATTTGACGCATTTCATTGCCATGAATCATAACGAGTTTATTTATGAATACTCCCCACTGGCATTTGCAGCTTTTTTTGCGTGTCCAAATTAATTAAGACTGCATCCAGTCGGCACGTCATATGTTCAGTTAACCGCCCCCTCTGCTGAGCCACTCCCCCCTAGCAATGCAATGTGCAATTACATTGCATATTCTTTTCATAATTTTGATAGGGAATTTTTTTTGAGAGGGACTTACAATTTTATTGTGGAGTTTGTAGCGAAAAAATAATTTCGAAAAACATAAGCAACATGAATGAAATTTTTAAAATATAAATTTAACACATTTTTTAATTATGTTTCTTGGTTAAAAAATTTACTCAATATGTGGGTTAGTTTGCTAAAATAATTATTATAGAAAAATTTATTAAGATCGGCATACTTTATCATATAACTGCCATGGGAACAATTGAGGGACAACTTCTGGTATGAAAACCATTTTTGTTGACCAATTTATTTCAAATAAACACTTTAGTTATGTTTGGGTCTAATACTTTTATAGCTAAAGCAAAGTAAGATTTATATATAGAAAATATATATATACTATTAGAGAGTATTTCAATTTCGACAAGCTTCAGATCAAAATTTCTTACTTGTTTTTTATGGCGAAATTCACTCTTTAAATATGAGTTATTTCTGATGTTTGTTTCCAACGCTTTTTATCACTTTTGCTTGAGGGCGAGTTTACTCACTTTCTCCCCCTCTGTTTATATATATATATATATATACATATAGCAGTTGAGTTGCATGTGGACAATAACATTTTGAACCCGCACACTTGGGAATACTGGGAGCAGCAGGACTCAGTTCTGCATTCTGGCTATAAACTTGAATTTGGGAATGCTTTGTTTGGTTGATGGTCAGCGTTTGTTGAACCCGCAGAGAGACAGTAATGCTGAGTCATTACCGTTACCGTTCCTCTTCCCGTTCCTGTTACTGGCTATGGTTCCGGTTTGTTGTTGTTGTCGCGTGCCTGTCTTTCTGTGTGTGTGTGTGTGTGTGTTGTGGGCGTGTCTGCGGCTTGGGCTAGTCGCTGCCACGTGCGTGTCCTTGAGGGGAAAGCAAAAGTGTTTGGAATCTGCCACATGACACACGTATGCATGTGGCATGCAACACACCATAAGCCTATAAAATGAGCTTGCTGAGTGACTCTTAAAAAATGCTATCAAATTGCATATTATAAATAAACATAGGAAAAACCATTTGGCGGTTTTAAAATTTATATTTATTAAAGTTTAATGTGTTTACAATATTTAAGTTTTTTAATTTATTTTATAAATTAAACTTTATTCAATTTATTTTTAATTATTATAAATAATTATTGAGAACTAATATTTATATATAAACGGAATATCTGATATATTTATGGCAATTAAATAAGTTACAATTATACTTAAAATTCAATTTTAAATAAGATGTGAATTTTCTTAGATGTTACTTGCTTGTGGCATGCCACAAAATGAATTTGGCGACAGCAATAATAAAATAATATAATAATCCACAGAGTAGCTCAAATTGAAGTGATGAGAGAAATATATTTGCAGCTTTGGCAATGTTCGCATGCCACTTGAGGCAAGTATGCAAACACTTGAGCAAACACACACATACACAAATGTCAACGAGTGTGTGTGTGTGTATGTGTGTGTGTGTGTTTCCTCTGAAGTGTGTACTTAGTTTTGGTTAAGCCTTTTAATCATCTTTATTAATATTAATAAACCCAGCAGGCAACAACAACAACAATGGCAACAAAGCGGCAACAATTATACAATTATGCCTGCAACACAAGGCCGCTCAGGGGCAAGTGGCCAATTGGGCAAGGGGCAAGCGGCAAGGTGTCAGGGATTGGCGTGGGGTTAGGGGTTAAAGGCTGGCACTTAATGGTTATTCAGTTAAATAATCATTAGTCAACAAAAAGAAAAAATGAGACCCTTTTGGAGGCAAGTCGAGTTCTTGCCCCTTGATACCTGCCCCGTCTCCTCTAACTGTGCCTAAGCAACCGCAAAACCCAGTCGAAAATAAAACAAAAACAATTTATTTTTTATTTATAGCTTGACTTGAATTTGACTTGTGTTTTGATTTGCCTTCCTCGGCGGAGTGGTTTTCGGGGCATGCCAATTGAAATTCAAGTGCGCACTTCATTTCCACTTAATTTCGGAGGCTGCGACGCGTTGCCACAACAACAACAACAACAAAAGCAAGAACAACAACCCCTTTTTCCTCCTTGCAAATTCCTTTTTGTTAATTGGAAACCGTTTCTTGTATTTTTTATTGCTATTGTTTTGAGGGTTTATTTTTATAATATAAGCAATAATTGTAGATCCACAAATAATTCAGTTTCTATAACTACGCCACAAACTCTTTCTTTAATTACTTTTTTACATGCGATTTATCTTTCCTCATTGTTTCAAGAATAGCAGAATAAATTACAGAATGCTAAGAAAACATCAGATTATATTTATTAAAAATAAATATTTGTGCAGAATCAAAAAAGGTTCAGTGAAATATATAACTGGAAAAACGAAGCATCTGCGTAGCATAATTATTTTTATAATATAAATATTTATTCCAGATCGATTTCACCTATATCAGATATCAAGAATAAAATATGTAAAGAATTTTCAACATAGCTAAACGAATTTTTAGGGTAATTCAAGTTTATTTAATTTTATAGATTGTCAAATTCGTCGCATATATCAATATTATTCGATTTCCGTCTTTAATTCACAAATGGAAAGATATTTCATTTTAATTTATATAAATACAAACTTAATTTTATTTCTTACAACGAGCAATGGGCTAAAAATTATATATCTATCTACGGATTAACTAGGGTTTTTTAAAGATGATTGCATCATATAAAATCAAAAAATAAATAATATATAAAATCATATAATATTGACACAGCTTCTATAAACATTGTGAAACTGATTCTATCAGAAAAAAAACTCAATATTCTCATTAATTGTCTTTTGGCTTGTGCATCAATTGATGGCGTGGCGAATTAATTAACTGTACAAGTTACAATTATTAGAATCTAATAAAAAAAAAGAGAAACTTTTAAGCAAAAGCGATTTTCTTGTTGAGTATCATTACTAATGTGATTTAATAAAATAAAATATTATTAAGAAGCTTTAATTTAGTTGTGGGTTTTTTTTAACTATGCCTGAGACAGTAAAAAAAAGCATGCTTTAATTTTTAAAAAACGAAAATAGCAAAATATTGCTCACAATTTGAGCACACCCAAATAAACATATATGTAGAGGGTATCTGCTAGTCGATTTCTCTCAATTCGCTCATTAAAACTTATTTTTGGTTGCTTGCCAAATAAAAGTTATTTGTTGACTTCAAATGTGTAAAATAAATGGATTTTCCTTTAGCCAGTTGTAAGTATTAAAAATCCACTTAAATTATAAATTACTGGATTTGAAAACATATAACAAAGTTAACGGGACTTTCACTTAATTTAATCAAAAGTATCAAGTACAGTTTGAGTATCTTTAGCTGGCTTAAAATGACATTTTCCAACACTGGTCGCCAGATAACAATAGTTCAAAGCTTTCGCGTTGTGTTTGATATTTAATGCCTTGGAGACCTTAGCCATAATTGTTTTATGGCCATGTCAGAAACGTGCCTAGCCTCCAAATGGGCCGATTTGGCCAAAAAGGATGCTAGGCCTAACCACAAAAGGAGCAATTCTGTTGTCAACAATTCGTTTTGTAGTTCAACACTCAGAATAAAATTTGCACTGAATTTCAGAAACACTTCAAGTGTAACTCTAAAATTGGGAAAAATTTTTCTAGATTTTTAAAGTGTAAGAGGAATTCTAGTTGTAGATTCTGTTGCCTTGATAAACAATATAATTTTAAGATTTTGAATTTTAAAAAATAATTTTCTAAAAATTTTGTCTTTCTTTTTTTTGGGATGATTGATTAAAGTCAAATCTTTCTAGTTTGTTTAGAAATTTTATCACTATTTTTATCATTTTTAAATTTATAGTTTTTAATGCATTTTTAAATTTAAAGCGAGTTTCGAACCTATTTTTTAGCTGAGTGTATTTATAGTCAAAGTTCGCGTTTATCACTCAAAGCGCAAAGCCGCAGCATAAAAAATTAAAACACGTTTCCCAAGGTAAACATACACACACCAACACACACACACACACACCCTCTACCCCCTTTCTCCCCTCTCTCATCACCCTTTACTTGAGGTGTTGTAGAAAATGCAATGGGAATTCTGCATATGTCAAACTGTCAATGTTTATCTATTTGATGGTGACTTTCCTTTTTAACTGTGTGTGTGTGTGTGTGTGTGTGTGTAGAAGATCCTGAGGATTAAGGTTCCTGTTGATTTATGGACACACAAATAGCAATGTGTTTCAAATGTGATTGAAAACTGATAAGCGTATGCCAGGCAGAGGCAGGACTCGAACAGGACTCGTGTGGCAGGATGCTCGACCCTGTTTGTTTATGTGGCAGCCAAAGTGGGGGTATGTAGGGGGCGGGGGGTCTGGTTGCCCTTAACTGGTCGTTATTAGTGTAACTGTCAGCTGGCGAAAGTGTTGAGTGCCACGTCTGTCAAATGTGGTTGAGGTTTGCCACGGACATGGGGCACAGTGGATGAGGGGAGAGTGAGCGGCTGCGAGTTGTGGTGCGGCATGCCCCAAAATATAAACAGCTGCAACAGCAATTGATGGCTTAATTTGCCACCAATTTGCGCTTATCGACGCTGTTGCTTGCACACCCAACAAAAAAGGAGTCGCCCAACTTGCCCCTTGCCACACAACACACACAGATAAAACAAACAAACTTAATTTCAGATAATTTATTTTTACTTATTAGAAATGTTTTCTATTATTAAATGTTAAAATTGAAATCCTCAATAATTTATAAATATTATTTGAATTCTCTTTTAAAAATAAGAGAAATTTTACGAAACTTTAGAAAAAATTCACACAGTAATTAAGAAATTCAAACCCTGATTTTCAGTTAGCTGCAATCTTTGATTTAAGCTGAGTCACCCTTGGTGAATTTCTAAAATTCATGGCAACATTTTTTTTGTGTTTACTCCGTTTTGCATGTGGCCCAAACGCATGGCTAAAGTGCAACTTGGCCCTTGACTTGGCCTGAAAAAAACTTCGATTGTGGCCCGGTTGAAAGTGAGACCAAAACTGAGGCATGCAAATTGATTTTGTGACGCTTTTTTATGGGAAATGGCTACGAGCATCCACCAGAAAGAAGCGTTCCCAATGCCATGAGCCAGATGCACATAACTCATGCATATCTGGTCTGAATAAACAGCTCTTTTTTTAGCAGTTTCCCGAGAAACTTGAAAGAAGTTCCGAAAATCCCTTTCTCAAAATGTCCCACGATTCGGATTTAAAATGCATGTCAGAGCAAAAATAGAGTAAATTTGTCACGTTTGTGGCTTTAATAAAGAGCCACATAAAATATGTTTCCAGCTAAATGTAGATAAACTAAACTAAAAATAGGAATAAAAAAGTTTAGCAGATCGCTTGTATAAATATTACATAAAACCTATAAGCAAATTCGAATGCTAATTTCACTCGTTATTGGTTAAAAATAAAAAAACATAATATAAATAATTAATTTATAATTATAAATCGACTAAAAACGTATTTAAAATTAAAGCTTCGAATTAAATTATATATAACACTTTTAATCAGACACAAAATAAATACAATAATCAAATAGTAATATTAAAAAAAGCATTTTTAAACTAATCTCGCCAAATTGCTGGCAAATTACTAAAAAATGATGCGAGGATGATGCAGCACTTTTGCACTGCTGTCCAATTGACAACAAATAACAAACAGTAACAAAAGAGACGATGAGGTGAAGAAGAGAGAGGAGTGTTAGCTGCAGATGTGTGGAGGTGGAGGAGAGCAGCGGTAAACGTTTGTCCATCCCTTTTAAGCAACAAAAAGAAGAAGAACAAGTCGTGTGTAGCTCATAATAAAGCAATAAAAAAAAGAGACGAAGAAGCATAGGAAGAAGGGGAGGAGGAAGAAGCCAACTAAGGCACGTGTGTGTGTGTTGTGTGTGTGGGTTATTTTTTTTTTGGTGAGTGCTGCTTTTTTATAGTTTTTTTTAGCTCTAATTTATCATCAAACTGCGGGCACAGAGAGAAAAGGGACACAAGGACATCGTGTGGCAAACGTGGCCAATGTGGCAGGAACAGCTGGCTTCCTGGCGGTCGACGTTCCAGCTGCGGACTGCAGTCCAGGTAGCTGTTAATAGTTTATGTCTAAATTGAAACAGGTTGTTTCTGGCCAAAGTTCCAGGCAGTATTACAGCCAGGGTTGCACGCAGAGTGATAAATATTTTTTATTTGCTCGCTTTCCAATATCGCTTCCAGTGAAAGTTGCTTAATCGCTTAAGCAATCGATCAGAATTGCAGGCAGAGTTCCAGGCAGGAAGTCTGCTTTTTCCATTTGCTCGCTTTCAAATAGTGTTCGCCTTTTCTTTGAAGAATCTGCCCCGTCCCCTTGTCAATGTGTCAATTTGTCAATCGTTTTAGCCGCATATCTGTTTACAGTAAACACAAACACACACAGCCATGCATAAGCAGGCATTTACAGTTAGTCGGCTAGAAGAAACCCCGCAGCGAAGTAAGGATTGACTTTACATTCCGGAATTCATTCAATATGCATACAAAGTAATTGATTCTTGGTAATCTTTTTGTGTTTACATTGAAAATTTTTATATATCCTGACATAAGTCTATTTAGTAAACTCTTTTATATTCTTAATATATTTATTTTATAATTATATTCTTTTGATAACACTTTTTATATATTTATTACAAATCTTTCATTATGTGCATTTTTATAAAATTGAATTCGTAATTTTGTCTTTTCACTGCTGGATGTTTTCAGCAAAGAGAGGCAAAAATACATACACACAGCCTTATCCTTATGCATTTACAGCTACTCGGCTAGAACAAAGGCAAAGGCAAAGGCAAAGATTCCATTGCCCACTTGAACGCACTTATGCTCTTGTCTCCCTCACATGCTCACTCACTCTCTTCCACTCTCTCGCTCTCTCTGCCGCTCTCTTTGTGTATGCGTGTTTATCTGTTGTTGTCTTTGGCTTATCTCACTTACAAGTAATTGTAATATTATCCCTAATAAGCAAGAGATTGATAGCATTCCAGGGAAACACACACTACACACAAACACTACAAAAATATTGAAATCTCAGCGGCTCGAAGAAAAAAGGACACACACTCACACCCCTCCTCCTCTTCTTCAGCAATCAACGCTTGTTATACCCTGCATCCATTAGAAATGGGTAAAAAGGGTATAATGGTTCGGAGTGTGTCAAAATATTTGAAATCTGTTTTTAAATAATTTCAATTTAAATTGAAACATGACCCCTTTCTATATAATACACAAATATATTCTCAATCTTAATTTTAAGCAACAACACTTGCAACTGCAACATTATTACGTGTTAACTCTACAAGTTTATGTCCAAGTTCGAATTCGTTTGAATTCGACTTTTGACTTCGAGTCTCTGCGCATCGTCACTTTGAGTAAACAACAATGTCATAAAATCATCAATCAATGTGAGGACTCAGATTTCGTCCAAGGAGTGCGTCAATAGCTTGGTTAGAAGATTGGAGGGGTATCTGCTTATTATACTCTGTTAACGAACATACAAAGAGAGTATATTGCCTAGTTTACTACTCATCAGGCTGTCTGTCCATTTGCCCGCTTTGTAAGTTATATGATATGCTGGCTATGAAATCTATCAGAGAGCGCGAATCGGAAAAATATATATATATACATAAATATAAATTATTGTACATAAATATATATAAAATTTATTGTATCAGAGTATTTTTCAGTCGGCTACGGTCTGCGATTTCAACCTTTTCACTTGAATTCGTTCTTCTTCTTTTTCTTGTGGTTGTTGTCTGTGGGCATTTTCTTTGTTTTTGGATATTTGCTTGTTGTTTGTACGACTCGCATAACGGTTAAGACAAACACGAGAACGACTTTGTCTTCTGCCCCTCCTTATCCTTCATCCTCTTCGTCTTATACTCGGTTTCGGTAGCTGACCGGTTGTTAATACAATTAAGTGTTATATTTGTTATGCTTTCGTTTTTATGCGACTGCCAAATTGTTTTATGGGCGTGTGCCACACCTATCACAACAAATCACAATAACAACTAGTGCGAGGGAGACGTAAGCTTGCCAGAAATAGGCCCGGAAATGCTCTGATTGATGTTCGGCGTGGGTTTTTTTTCTGCTCTGCTTGGCAGAGTTTTATCGAGGAGCAAAAATTGTTTCCTTCTGGGTCGGTAAAAAAAGAGTTTCTCGCTAAATATTATCACAGGAAGTAAATGGGAATTATTACTTGATGATTTTTATTGGAAAAGGGAAAACTGTTGTTGAAATATTTTGTTTGTGGTGTGTGTATTAAGCGTGATCTGGGGACAACTTGGTAGGTGGTATATTATCGTTAAAAGAGATGCATAATATTAATTAATAGAAATAATATTACCTAAATTTTGTTAGATGTTGTTTAAATTGCAGAGTTTTTACATTTAAATTTTAGTAAATTTGTACATTTTAATTAAAAGGATATATTTCATATTTTTTATTGTTATTTTATTTATTTTATAAGGTTATTGAATTAAAAAATGTATTTAAATAAAATATTTGATTTGTTAATTTGCCATCAAATTTATAATCCTTGCAGCAGGATGCAACTATAAATGCCACATTAGGTAAATATCACCGTGTTTGTGTGTGTGGCAAGCTTTTTGGTTGCATCAAAACGCAAAAACATTAATTACATACAGGATTCGTCAGGAACATTCAAGTCTTCAGTTAACAGCAGCTGTTAGGAATCGTCAACAGCCGTTAGCAGCTACCCCTCAACGAACATGTTTGTGTTGTACGCCCTTTGCAACATGTATAAGACGTATAAGAGTGCAGTGCGTGCAAATAAACGCTAGATGGCGCCAGACTGCTCGTGTGCTTACAACTTCGTTTACAGTGCATTCGGGCTATGTTGTTGTTGGGCTGCAACAGAAACTGCCGCGTTCGGCTTCGTTGAACGCTCGTCGTCGTGGGCAACCCGAGCGAACGTCACTGCGCTGCTCTGCTTCGACTTGTATGATTCAGTTCAGGCGTCAGTCTTCAACGACGCGCGCATTGTTACGGACCGCTGTTTGCGGACGCACACTATTTGTTTATCAGTCCCAGCCAGTATCAGTCAGTTTTACAGCTATAAAGTTTCGGCTTCGGCTGCTCTTCGTGTGTTTCGTGTGCTAATCGTAATGCTGACCGGCTCAGTGTCAGTGTGTTTGACAGCTGTGTGTTTGTGTGAGTGACCGTTTAACGGTTCCTATTCGAATTCGACGTTCGACGAAAATATACATAAATCAAATGCCGATCGCTGTGTAAAAATGAAACGCATTTCTTTCGATAAATTGAACAGAGATTAGAAAACGAGACAAAATCGTTGCTCTCTTCACTCTCTCTCTCTCAGTGTACTATAAGTGTGTGTGCTTTGTGTGTGTGTGTTTGTGCCCAACAATTAATTAGCATTTAAATCGCTCATTTATCTGAGTCCGAAAATAAATAATATAAACAACACACCCAACAAACAAAAAAAAAAACAAAACTAAAGGAATTTCCACCATTAAATAAAGGAAAAAAATTACTTAGGTGAGTTGAGCTTTAGATTAGCATTAAACAAATACAAAAACCACTTAAATTAAATTAAAACTCACACTTTTCAGCCAAATTTACATACCGAAAAAAATAAACAAATATTTGCATTAAAATAAACAAGGGTTTTCCACTCAACCCCACCCCCACCACCACCCCCACCCTTAGCATAAATGGTATTCCTGTTTTCCCAATGCGAACATTTTTTCCTTTTTTTTGTTTCTCTATATTTTTTGTAGACTCTTTTTTGGCCATTTGTCTTTTTTGGGTCAGCAAATGCGTCCAATTTTTCCGCGCGAAATTTTCCAACAGTTCAGTCGCATTTTTTTGTTTTTCTTTTAACTTTGTGTTTTTCCTCGATTATTTACACATTTTTTTGTGTCCAAGAAATTTTGCTGGCGCAGATTTTAAAACCCTTTTACATCAAAAGCATAGCATAAATAACAAAAAAAGAGAATAACAAAAAAAAAGAAAAGTGAATAGCTTTGCTATTAAAAGTTGGTTCTGATTTGCATTTTAATTGTCAACGGGGGAATATGTCTTGATTAAGTAAATGATATCTGGCGCGGATTTCAATTAGAACTCCACAAAAGGCACCAGAAACACACAAAAAATAAAATAAAATAAAAACACTTTTACAGCTGGCATGAATTGTGAATGGAAAACTAGTTTGTAGCGGCGATTTTTGAGATTTCCCGTAAACAAAGAAAACCATATCAGTTGACACAGAAAAATAGAAAAATTACAAATAGTAATAAATAAATTAAAACCAAAGTAATGCATTTTAATTGAGAAAGTAAGTATAATTAGTTCTGCATTTGTCGGATTGCATTTAGTTTCAAGATTATTTTAATGCAAATAATTATTTTTTTATAGTTTTAGAATTGTTAAAAATGATTTAAACAAATGATTAATGATTAAGCAATAAGTAGCAATAATAAATATAGTTTTCGTTTTCAATATGAGTTCTTTCTTGTTGTTACATTATATATATTTTATATCTGTATATATATATATTTTATATATTGTCAATTATTTGCGGCTAAAACTTTAACAATTTTCATAATCCTCAGCAAATTTGAGTATAAGTTTTCACAATAGAGTTGACTCTAAATATGACTCCATATGTTTCCCTAGATCAACTTGACCTTCTTGAACATGCCTCACAAGCCCCTCAACTCCCTCTCCCTCCCTCCCCCTCCCCCACCTCTCACTCTATCCCCCTCCAACATGACCAAGAGCATTTTATGTTAATGCTCATCACATTAGACAAAGCCCTTGACTTAATGTAGCACAAGCCTCACCCCGACCGACTCCCCTTCCCCCTTGTGCCAGACACTAATTGGATAAACAAGGCAAACACAAGCGAATAAGAAGAAGCAGCAAATGAAGAAGATCTTTTGATCTTAGCCAAATTGATCCAAATTGTCAACGATTTAAAGAATTTTACATAATCTGTTCTAAAAAGAATAAAATAAAATTAAAGGTGAAAAAATTTAATTTAAAATCCAAAATGAAAAATAAAATTGATGCCAATTGTCAACGATTTAAGACAGCAAAAAACAAATTGAGCTCACGTTTAAACCGGGTCAAGATAAGTCACCTTACACTCCTTCCCTCCACCCACTGTTCACCTCCCCTTCACCTCTCATTTATGCCATAAATCTTAGCACTTTCCGAAATATTTTCATTTAAAACGCCAGACTGAAAAAGCTGTTAAAAATAATAAAACAAAAAAATAAAATACATATGTATGCATGTAAAGATATAATGCAAAGAGGGGCATGCAACGGAGGCATGTAGCATCAACATTCATCAATCTGTCAGTTGGGGCCTGTCAGCTGTTTTAAGCACCCACAAAAGTGCTCTCCACAAAAACAACAAGAACAATACAAACTGAAGATGAGCAGCAAAAATAAAAGACAGAAAAAACAAACCAAAAATGAAAAAACTCAAAACCAAAATATTTAAATGTAGCAAAACCAAATAAGATAAATAAAAAATGCATTCCTTTTTTGCAATAACAAAAGAAAATTCGCTAGCTGTCAGCCAGAGAGTTTGACGGGGAAATTCCCTGTAAACAGCTGTTAAAAATTTGGAAATGAAAAGATTTTCTGGTTTGCGAAATCTGCTTAATTCTTTTATATACTAAAATAAATTCTTGCTTATATCTCTTATTGCTATCGATAATCTATTTGTATCGAATTTGAGTTAATGGTGACAGTTAACCATTAAATGTGTGTTTCTGCTTATCGAAAATTATAAAATATTTAACTGGAATAATTATATTTTAAATACAATTCTTTTCTAAATTTATGCATTTATTATGCATTTATAATAAAGTTGCTTCCCAGTGTCTCTGTTACTTACCCTTGCAGTACTTCAATATACCCCATTAGCCCATTAAATGTATTGCAGGGTATGCTAGGAATCCGCGCAAAAAGCAAATCTTTTTCACTCACATTTTGGCCCTTTTTGTCTGGCCACGCGCAAAACGTGCGCCAATCAATTTGGCCCAAACCGAAAAAGCCAATATAAGACACGCAGTGAGAGAGACAGAGACACACAGAGAGAGAGAGAGAGAGAGAGAGAGAGAGGGATATATTCTAAGAGCGTGTGAAACTTTTCGACTCCCACGCCAAAAACGAGACAAAATAAAGAAGAGACAAATTAAAATAAGACAGAAGAAAAGCAGGCGACGAACGCTGTCTTAAAATTAGAGACAAAGGCAATTTGTCAGTTTGGCAATCGCTCAACGCAGCTAAAGATACAGCTACAGCTACAGATACAGATACATTTACCAGCTGCAGATACATTTCGAATTCGTATCTGGCAGATACATTTGATGAGCCGGCTTTTCTTCTTTTTTGGCTATTAAGCGCGCGTGTTGATTGATTTTTATGTTTTGCGGTCTTCACGAATTTTCCCCAAAACTAAGAGTGATATTACACACACACACACACACACCAGCATACACTCGCACACACACCGATCGATCGTTGCCTGAAAATTTAGCTGCTAAATCAATCGACACTTGAACCACATTTTTTTCCTAGCAGTTGTTTTTGTTGTTTGTGTTTAGTTTTAGTTGTGTTTATTAATTACACCCACACACACACACACACCAAGTGTGTCCCCTAAGCCGTGTGAATATAGTTTTTCTCCCTCTTTCTTACTTCCTAACTGTATCTTTCTCTTTCAGTTTTCTCCCTCAATCTTGCTCAATTTCTTCAACTCTTTTTTTGAAATTGGTCTCAACTTTTCTCAACACTCTGGCAAATAGATTTCAGTGTCGCTGTGCACTTAGAGAAAACTGCTTCGTGTTGTTGTTGTTGTTGTTCTTTTTCTTGCCCCACAAATTGATTGATTTTATTTGCACTTCTTTTCTCACTTTCTACTCCACTTCATATGAGTTTTTCCCCCTTTTTGCTGTCTGTGCGTGTCTGTGGTATTTAGAACTGGGGATGGTGGGAGCGGGGTCAGAGGGCATCTTGTTGGGTATTGTTGACATTTTGCGGTTAACTCATTTACGTAGTTGAAGCAACGTCATCCGTTGCTTTTAACCCAATATTGGCCCCATTGCCTGATTGGCATGGTGGTTATAACAAAATGACACTGGCTGAAAGCGACAGCTCATTTTCGAGATTGGATTCCATTTTGACAAAGCTAGGGTGAAATTGACCTTCTTTTAATTGAATTAAAATTAAAATTACATATTAAATGAGATAAATAAAATGAGTCTGACTAGAAATTAAATAAAATACAAAGAAATCTGTTAACATAAATAAATTAACAGATAACAGCAAAGCTGCCGCTATTAAAATGATTGAATAAAAACAGAAAAAACACATATCGAAAAATGGCCGAACTTTTTAAGCCAAGTTGTAGGCAGAAAGGACTTAAGCTAATAAATGTAATGCAACTAAAAGTTGTAAATAATTCAAACAAACAAAAAGGTCAAGTCTTCAGTCACATCTTTAACTTGGCCTTAATTAAGAAATTCGTTTTTTGTTTGCAGTTCAGACAACTTTAAATTATGCATTTGCATTGCATTGCTTCCTCTTCTTCTTCCTTTCCTCTTCGATTATCAATTTTGATTTTTGATTTTTGATTTTGGCCAGATAGCCAAACTGCATTATTGATAGCCTGCCCTTTTTATTAAAAGGTCTGCAAAACCAAAAGCCTTCTGAAATATTTTCATGCATAAATTATGTGCTCTCTCTCCCTCTCAATCTGTCTCTCTTTCTCTCTGTTACTCTCATGTGAAAAATCTGCAAATGTTTTTCTCAAAGAGCAACTTTTGAGCCTTCAGTTTTCTGCTCCGATTGCAATTCATTAAAAATACTCGTATGCATGTAAAATCATAAAATGAAAGACAAATATCGCATAGGCAATTAAAAAGAGCTGCACACACACATTACACACACCCACACACACACACACACACACTCACACATCTGTTAACACATATCTGTGTATTGTATGGAAATGCATTGTGCTTGTTGAGAAATTTGATAAATTATTTTTGGCATTCGAACTGCAATTGGAAATCCCTATAAAATATTCAGTTTGCAAAACAATGCAAAAATTCCACTGGCGATTATTATTATTTCTGGCATTGTGAATATTGTAAAATGCCTTTTCGTACTTTTGTTGAATATATATTTGTTGTCGTCTAAATCTAATTCCCAGTGTACATTTTCTCTGTCCATAAACTATATAAAATTATTACTGACTAATTAAAACTTACAATGAAAAATAAAATAAATCTAGAAAACATAAATTTAAAATTAAACTTACATTAAATAAAATAATTTTATATTGAAAATGTAATGATTAAAATTTAGTTTGGCGGTTTTTACTAATATTTGGAAATAAATTTGGCACTTTTTGATGGCCGCTGGCAAATGTTGAATTTATTTTTGTTGGTGTTAAAATCTGGTTCCCAGTTCTCAATTTGTGATTGCCCTTCGCACTTTAGTCAAGTGCTCTTCTCAGTTGGCTCTCTCTGCTCTGCCCACAAGGGCAACCAAAGGTATCATAAACAAGATACTTGCAACTATTTTAAGTGGCCCAAATTTCAAGTGCTGATCTTTGAAGTATCTGGAAAATCGATGACCTGTAAGTGGATAAAAGAGAATTACTTCGGTTGTAAACTCATAAATATTCCAATATTTACTTAGAAAGAGTGACTACTATTTATGGGATAGACTATACAGAAATCGGGGTCTAAAACAGAGTACGCCATATCTAAATAATTATAATGGCTGATCTTTCAAGTATCTGGAAAGCCTTGGACTAATTTTCAAGTGGATTAGACAAAATGCGTTTGGGAACGTCAGTAAAATGAAAATTGTTTCTACAAATGCACAGCAGAAATTTTAATTAAAATTAAATATTAAATTCTTAATTTTTACATTATACAAATACACAATATAAAATAAAGTAAATAATTTTTTACTAAGTTTGTCTAAGTGGAATTGGAACCTCATTTGGAAATCTAACATTGAAAAAACCCAAATAGTGCAAATAATATTATTTGTCCCAAAATATTTATTTATTTCGGTTTATTTCGGTTTCACACAATGTTCTGGCTGTGACACCCCGTCAACCCCAAAAACTGAATAAACATATTAATAGAACAGCAACTTTTATGAGATTTTCTCTCTCAGATTTGAGCGGTTTATGATCTGGAATTGTGAATAATATGGCATCTGAATTTATTTAATGCAGCTAACAATTGGGTCGTTGTAAAATAAATAAACCAATTTATGCACAAACTGAATTTACAACAGAAAAAAGAAACAAGAAAACCAGATGCAATAATAAATAATGGAAAACACGCCACGGTAAAAACGTCCAATAAACAAATGTATCACAAAATGGGCACAAACTGAATGCATGAAAAGCGGCTAAAGGGGAATGGGGGGAAAAAACAACATATTTATTGATTGACAGTCAAATTAGCGGCAATCAAGCGAAGCGCCCAAAAATAATTTATAAAATTATATAGATGAAATGATATTGGCTAAAAAGTCATATCAATCAAATGAATTATGGCAGACCTTGGGGAGGGGGGTATGGGCGAAAATATAGAAATGCAAATCAATATGGGCAAATTGTGTGCTGCAAACAATACGTCAATCAGTCAATCACTCAGTCAGTCAGTCAATCATTGCAACTATGGCCACACAGACTCAAGTGGCTCTAATGTGCATAAGGCAATCCAACAGATCGATTATAACTAAAGGTGTAGGGAAGAGAGGGGATAGAGTAGAGAGGGGGATTATACACTCAGCAAAACATCGACTGGAATTGTACGATTTTGAAGTATAACTTATATTTATTAGTAAGCATTAGTTCTTTAAAATTGCGTACTTATTAGCATTTTAGATGTTTTATAAATTTTATTGCTTCTTTTTAGAATAGGCAGTTATATTTCTCAGTGTATTTCTGTCCATGTCTTGCTTGATTTGTTGATGTTTCAGTGTTTTTTCTTTTGAATTGGCGCCATGTGAACGCTGCAACCTAATTTAGAATCCAGCAAGTGGTGTTACATCAACTAATCATATGCTATAAGTGTGCACCACACACACACACCACACACACACACACACACACACACATATATATATTCGATAGAGAGCTGAAAATGTTTACACACGTATCATCACTCATACGTCACGTGGAACGACTACATTTCAATTTGCCACGTTCCATAAATGCATATGTTCTGTGTGTGTGTTCGATGTGTGTGTTCTGTGTGTGTGTATTTTATGTGTGTGTGTGTTTTATGTGTATGTTGCATGAGTTGTAATAAAATACGAGTGCCGGCAACTCGAAAACTCAATTGCATTGACGTTAGCATAAATATTCAGGCTTTACACTCTAAAAAATGATTTGCGTAAGTTTTCAAAATTTTTGATTAAAATTAAAGATTTTCTTTTTAATTTTCGAAATTATGTCAAATTTGAAGGTTTTTTAAGCAACTCTATCCATAGTTTATGTGTTGTTTATATTATAATTATTTCACATTTCGAAGCATTTTACCTAGTCTCTAAATTCATATAATTGTTATTCATTTTTATTAGTAACATAAAATATATTATTATAATTCTGATTTAGCGAAAATCTTTCTAGTATTGGTAAATTTTTTTTTATTATTCAATAATTATTGCTAAAAAGAAGAAAGAATTTTTCAAAAGTCAGTGTTATTTTCTTTCCATGTGTACTTACAGCCTTATCCACTATAGTGCTTCTGCCTGTCCATCCCAACCCCACCCCTCCTCCACCCCTCTTCAGTCCATCACATCCCCTCTCCAACTCAACAGTTGGCAGTTTATAAATTTTTAATTTACAAAAAAAACGCTGCATGTTATTTTTTATGGCACTTGCTGCTATTGCCAGATTTGTTATTGTTGTTATTTTTGTTGCTGATAGCTTTGCATTTAGCACAATATAAACAAATTAGAGGGTATCAAATCGTATATACGCCAAGTTGAGCACGATTTTGTTTATACAGCTTTTCAGCTGCGCATTTCTGTTAGTTTATTAGCTGAAAACTTGCCTGCTTTTTTATGGACCCGGGATATTTGTGAGTGTTTCTTCTTCTGTTTCGATTCTTCTTCTTGGTTATCCATGGGCAGTTTTGAAATCGATTTGAAAATTCAGCCAGTGGGGGTCGGCCGTCCCTTCCAATGTGGATCATTGTGTGAGATCTGATTTGCATTGCTATAAATTTATCAATAGTTTTTCGATTTTTTGAAAATCGAGGGATTTTGAAATATGTGTTGACTTGCAGAATAATAATAGTAAAACTTTAAGCTATACTTAATATAGATGGGATAAAAATGATAGTCAATTAAAAAATTATTATTAACTTAATGAAGAAGAGAGAAAATCTGCATTTTTCTGTTCCTCAACTGTATTTCTGTAAATATTTATATAAATGTGTATCATCATATATATATCAATCAATCATCTGAATACATATATATATGTCTGTATGTATTTATTTTTGATACATTATACACTTTCCATTGTCTGCGAAGAGGAATTGGAACCTTTGCACCTTTTTGCATAAAGAAAATCATTCACTGTAATTGATAACTTGACAATTTTCAATTGGAAAATACAATCCGAAATGTGGCAGGGACAGGGCTGCCATAGTAATGTGTTTTGTCACATATATATGTGCAGCAGGGGGGGAGGGGTGAAGACGGTGGTTGTTCACAATAAAAACCCCAAAGGCACTAAAAAACCAATGAAGCGCATTGTAAAAGTATCTTGACATTGTTATAGTTGGCATAAGCAGTGTTTTTTTTATTAACAGCCAACTTGCTAACGGGGCTAAGAGCTGAAAAAGGTTAGCTTTTGCTCACTTGTGGGGCTGCCCCAAGGGGTACTTGGAGTAGGGGAAGACGAGGCACAGGGGGAATTACAATCAGACTCAATTGGCTTTAATTTAAGTTTGTGAGTGACCAAAAACCATAACAATAAAACATAAGAAGACAATGAGAAAATATGTTGTGCGATACGTTCTAATTACAGTTGGAGAGCTACTGAAAATAGGGGGTGCATGGGGGATGAGTAGAGGGAGTGGTGGGGGGTTGTTTAGTTGCCTATCTGTTCATTCGATTACATTTTTCCGCCACTTAACGGCCAAATTATGCAAATTAGTCAAAGCACGCGAGCAAAACGTGACTCAATCCCCACTCCGCACCCCTAACCACCCCTAGCTCGCCTACACGCCCCTATCTGATGGCAGAAATTAGTTTAAAAAGGACCTACGTGTGTGTGTGTGTGTGTGTGTGTGTGTGTGCACCTGTCGGTCTGAAAAACAAAGCAATGAACAATGAGAAGAAGTTAAAAATAAGGAAATAAGCAAGTAGGTAAATAGGCAAATAGGGAAATGAAAAAATATACTGAGAAAAATAAAATTAAAAATTTGGTTTTATCTTTTCTAAAATAAACAGAAAACATTTGTTTTTATTGCAGTGTGTTTTTTTGAGTTGGAACTAATAAAGTATTTCTTCTAAATATTACCAATTTAATTTATACTTTTATAAATTTATTTTTTAATAAAATATTTATATATTAAATCATATTACTTAATTTCCTAAATTAATAATTTTAACTCAACTTCAATTTAGGATGATTTTTTTCTTAGTGTACACACCCCAAATACAGGTAAAGGCAAGGGAAAATTCACAGTGCCAGGCCTTATAAGTGTTACCATAGCATTTGCTTTCAGGGGTTGCTTGCCACTCCCACACAGTCACACACACACATACATACACACAGAATGGTATTTGGGTATCTGACATTTACACATGTATTGCAAGTCATTGGGGCATTTACGGCTAGTTATCTGATATCTGTGCACATTTAAAACAACCATCTAGAATCAGGCCCCGAGCTTGAATCCAAGTCGAGTCAAAAAGTTTGCATGTTAGCAATTTTTTACAATCATTTTGGGTGTAATATTTGTCAGTCTTTGTCAGGAACTGAAGGTGTCTTCTATTTGTCAATCAAAAATTTGTCGATCAAAATTGTGCACAGCTGAATATGCCCCAATGTGTGGCACTCTGACAGTTCTCCTAGATGTCGGAGGAGTTTTGCGCTTGTAATGGAAGTTAAGTGTAAAACGTATATATTGGAAAAAAAATCAAATAATTAGCTTAAGACAAGTTTCCATAGACTGTAATAAATACCAATCTACAGTTATGTAAAGTCAAGTTACTAAAATAAAGACAAGTTTTGCAATGACAAACAAGAAGAGTCAGATTGAAATCGTTCTCCACAGAAACCCATTTTTATATATTTATTAAACTAAAATAATGGTATAAATTGATTATTTATTTGCTATTCAGATTTAGATGATGTGCACATTATGCTGACGACTACAATGAATAGAATGTGCAGTTGAACAATTAAGAAGAATCTTAATTTATTTATTATAAAATTAAGTCAAGTTTTCATTGACTACAAAGAACAAAAAACACTATTCAAATTGTTTGGCAAAAATTTAAATGTGAATTGTTTCGATTACGCAAGCACTCAGCTGAATGAATATTGATGTACGATTCATCCGGCTTAAGATGTGTCTGTGTGTGTGCGTGTGTTGTGTGTGTTAGTTGTGCCACGACCAAGAACAGCAGCCACTGGCCCCATCAATTAGAGGCGTTTCTGTGTGGCCAATGAATCTAATTTGGACACACAGTCAACAGTCCACTGGGGAACAGCTCACAGTTAAACAGTTAAAGATAACCCCTCCCACACTCCCCCTCACTATCTAGAAAAAGGGGAACGAAAATTATTCATGGCTTCCATGGAAGCCGAAAAACCGGAGCCCAAAACGCAACCAGAGAAGGAGAATCTGGAAGCGAAGACAAAAGGCGAAGATAAATGCCCAACAATTAGTCACACCTACTGATGACAATCAACGAGTGATTTTCCAAAATGAAAACCCATCCCCCGCCCTCCCTCAGCCCCCTTAGCTCCACCCTCGCTTTACTGGTTTCGATTTGGGATTTTGATTTTGGATTTTGGGTTTCGATTGCAGATTGTATTTTTCACTTGCCTTGGACAATGGCCAAATCTAATGACAAAAAGTGAAGTGTGTGTGTGTGTGTGTGTGTGTGTGTGGGCGTGGTTGAGGATAGTTTCAGACTTCCTGTATGCCCCCTGCCCCCTAATTCCCAGTGCTGTTCACAACAGCGAGTTGTATTTGCAGCGCTTAATTGCACATGGGAGAATGGGAGAGATGGGTGTGTGCCATGTGTGTGTGCTTTGTGCCTGTGGTGTTGATTGACATATGTATAGTATATATGAGTGTGTGTGTGTGTAGGTGTGTGTGCAGGCGTGCAGGTGTATGTTCCGTTTTGATTAGCGGCATGCCATGTCAAACAACAATTTGTGTGAGCGAATGTCATTTGAATGATGACATTCGACATCAACATCAACAACATCCAAAATCGACTTCAACATCGACATCGGCACAGGTGGCGCTTCCGCTTGACACTTGCTGTGAGCTGAAAAACGTAGTGGCTTACAGCCGGAAAGGGGAACCACGAAAATAGGGGAATGGGAAGAGGGAACAGGGAACGTATATTGGGATAGCCGGCAAATTGTTATGTGTCTCTATTATGGCGTGCTAAACAAGCGACAAATTGCATGTGTCTGCCACAACAACGGGAATGTGTCTAGACGAGCACACTTTAAAAAAAAAATTAAATATGCCAGCTGACTGTAAAAAATGACCCCGCATAAGTCAGCTTACATCAGCCTCTATCATTTTTTAATTCCCGAATAAATTTATAGAAAAATAGAAAAAAAGCATTTATAATTTTAGA
Source organism: Drosophila multiciliata (assembly GCA_037043605.1). Lineage (NCBI taxonomy): Eukaryota > Metazoa > Arthropoda > Insecta > Diptera > Drosophilidae > Drosophila > Drosophila multiciliata. The sequence goes on along the minus strand of JBAMBF010000103.1, from coordinate 17,728,929 downwards.
AAAGGTCGCACAGAAATTCAGGCATAACTCAACTTATTATTCGATGAGTTTATTTCTAAAACAAAAGGGCTAATTTAAAGAAAATAACCAGCTTAAGTCTATTATTAATTTTAGAGTATTTTTATTTTTAGAAATAGCAGCAGAGTTATTTTTAAAATTTACCTCAACTCAGCTTAATAATAATTATAAAAAGTATACAGTTCTGGGTCTTTCTAAAAAGCAGAGCTTATCATTTATTGATTCCACAAGGAATTTCTCTACAATTTAGATAATTATATATTTGACTTACATTTGTACACAGAAATCGTACTTTAATTTAGCAGTAAGAAATGTATTTGTTAATATAAGAAAACATTTCCAAAAAATAAAATTGTAATGCGTATTTTTAAACATTTATATAATCATAAATAACTTTTAAAATAAAGACATATTTCCAATTTTTCTAATTATTTGAACCACTTTTTCGCTGAGTGTACACTCTAAAGGCGTGGCTGTCAAAAAAATGGAATGACAAAAGAAAACAAAATATAAACAAATTTTTATGAGGATGATACATGTGTGTAATAATAGTCAAATTATTCATTTCAACTCATGTTTGTTTGTTGTGCCACCCCCACCTTCTCCCACTCTCTTTCTCTCTCTCTCCCACTCTCTTTATATATTTCTTTCTCACTCACTCACTCTCTCTTTCGGTGTTTTGTCTTTGCAGTGTGACTAACAATTAAACGGGACGAGTTTCAAATACAAATAAAAAGACAAAATGTTTGCCTGTTTCACTTTGATTGCTGCGCTCTTCGTCATCGCCACATTAAAAGGTAAGTGAGACCTATCATTATATGTACAATTACGGTCAAAATAATAGCACCACTTCTACATATTTAGCTTACGAATGAAAAAACAAACCAATTTGAAACCTGAAACTTTCTTTTTTATTTCTAATATTCATAATATTACGTCATAATTGAACAAGGTTATTTTTTTTATCGTTAATTATCTGGGTTTTTCATTAAATTAAATTTTGCATTTTAAATTTTTATTTAAGCTTTTTTTCACATTTTTAGGAGTTCTCTATACTTCTTAAAAAGTATTCTTATTGAAGCTTCCAATTTTTGATAAATAAATCGTTGAAAACATCTTCTATGTCAGAGTTATGCTATTATTTTTGCAACTTAATATATAGAATATATATAAATTATTGTTATCGGTTGCTCAATGGTAGACTATAATTAAATCGTATATATATATAGAATATATTTGACTGCTGTTGGTTGTTCAATTATGCAGCTCTCTCTGCGCCGGGCTTCATTTGTCAATATGAAATTTCACACTTTGGCTGACATTTCAAATTGCGAAGTGACCAAAATGGCAAGAAGCAGTGGCAGCTGTGGCAGTGCGAGGGGGAGGGAGAGGTGCATATATATGGTGTATGGATGTTATGTTTATGGCTATTCGCGCATCGCTGACCCAAAGCAAAAACCAAACCAAACCGAACTCAAACAGCGCGGCGCCGTTGACGCCGCATGCCTCATAAATTAATTTACACTTGAAACTCTGTGGCGCACTGTGCAACAACAGCAGCGTACAACAAAAACAAACAACAGCTGCAACTGCAACAGTATCTGGGGGCGGGGAGTTGCCACCCATGGCGACTGGCATTGCAAAAGTTGCTGGGCTGTTGTTGTTTTGGCCAGGCCAAGTGCAGTTCGTTATGGCCACATTAAATATATTTGGTAAGAGGGCAACTCGAGCTGCTGCTGAAATCGCAGCAGCTGCAGGCTACTTATACCACCAGTTCATTCATCAGACACGCACACGGTGCACAGTGGCGCAAAACGACTGAATTTTAATTGAATTTAATTATTTAATATCAACTTAAATCAGACATTGGCAGAATATTCTGGCTAAACTTTCTTAATATGTATATTTTAATTGTTTTTTCATTTGTTCAAAAAATTATAAGATAAATTCAAATATAAAATTTTGCATTTTAGTAAGCAAAAAGATTAATGAAAGATTTTCGTCTGACCGAAAATCTGATTTTGAAAACGTAATTCAAGTTAAAATTAAGAAAATATAAAGCATATTTTTCAAAGTTAAATTTATTATTATAATACAATTATAATTATGATAAGAAAAGTATATTTGGCCCAGTGTGCAGTGGTATAAAAAAGAGAAATTTAAGTGCAGCTGTCTAAAATGACTCTTAAACTATTAAATTTTAATGAACTATTTAATTATTTATTTCAATTCAAAAACGATGATTTCATTATCGAAATTTGGGATCTTAAAATAATAGTGCAACCCACAAAATAAGTCAATTTAATGAACAAATCTGAACTTCTCACTGACTCTGCCAGTTGCAAGTATTTCCATGCCTCAAACTGAGTAAATTTGGGAAAATGGGCTACTTTATAGCTTGAAACCCGAGCAAGTTGCCACAGATTGTGGCAAGTGCTGCGCTTCGATGCAAGTTGAATCTCGCGAGCTTTGACGCAGTGGCAACAGTGGCTGTGGCTGTGGCAAGCAGACAAAATACACATGAGGCAACCTCATTATCATTATCACCAATATCATCGTCATCGTCATCGTCATCATGATGATTATTTTGATTGTTTTGATGATGATCATTGTCAGCTTGGAGCGAAACGCGTCTGTTTTATTGAAATTGACGCTTTCTTCGCGCCAGAATTTGTTTACGCACAGTCGCGGTTGTGCAGGGGGAGATTGTGTGTGTTGCATGCAACAAACAAAGAAATACAGAAACACAAAATATGAGCAAATTTACTGAACCTTCTCTTTGCGACGGCAGTTTGTCGTCTGTCGCCTGTCGCAATAATTTCAACTGCAATTGAAATAAATTAAATTGCATGCGGAATCGCTCTGCGCGGCGCCACAAATCGCATGTGTGTGTGTGTGCTTTGTGTATGTGTGTGTGTGTGTAACAACGGGAATTGTGTAAAGTCAGCACCCAAAAAATTCAAAAGCATCCCCACTCGCTGCCCCCACTCCAGTTTTTGGGGCTGTATATGCAGTTAACCGCAAAACGACTCTGGATGCTGGATGCTGCATGTTGCATGCGACATACGCCAAACGCCAGTCATCATGCGCTGATGTGCACATGTCACTGCGGCATTTGTTTAATTAACAAATACTCTGCCCCTTGTGTGGATTGTGGGCAGTGTAAGTGGTGTTGGTGGTGGCAAGTGCCACACAGTGCCACACGCTGCCACAAAGCTTTTTCTAGCCATTGTCAGTCATCGTTTGTCTTTATAATTTGTGCGTTGATGAGTTATACTTTTGTTTAGCTGCCCTCACTGATTAATGGCCTGTACATTTAAATGTGTGTGTGTGTGTGTGTGTGTGTGATTGTAAAAGTGAGTGTGCATCATGTGCGGCAAATGCGGGCATCTTACTTGCCTCCAACACTCCAACAAACATTTCTAAGTGTGTCAGCACTTTAAATGGGGCAGAACATAAACGAATTGTTTGGAAATACATTTCTTGTAAACTAAATGAAGTTAATGCTTCAAATTTGTAAAGTACAAATTATAAAAAATTAAAGTTTGATTAAAGTTAAAATTTATACTATCAACTAAAATTCAAAATAAAAATTTTATTTTTAAAAGATACAATAAACATTATAAAATGTGTTATTTTAAATATCTAATGTTAAAAATAATGTATACAATTTAATTATCAATCTATTTATAAATAAAATATATAAAATAAAACATATAAAATTCAAAATATGAGTTCATGAAATATGAAAAATAAAATGTATAGTATAAATAAATAGTATATATATAGTATAATTATTAATTTAGCGACGCCCAGAAAAACCCAATAAATCCAAAAATGTTTAATGATTATGGATGAGTAAAATGTAGAGAAATTAAACTTGAGCAGCTTAAGATATTTTGATCCTATCTGCATACTGATTTTACCATCTATCAACACAATAAGTAAACACATTTTGTGTGCGGCAACAAAGTCCCAACTTGTGGCAGACAACTTGTTGCCACAGCTCATATGAAAAATTCATTTATTTTATGTATGTATATAAAAAATGAGTAGAATACGATTTTGTGTGCTTCTAACTTGTCTGCAGAGCGAATCAGAATCAGAGCAAATCAACAGAGCGTTAAAAGCCGCAAAGTCGCCTCACAACTTTTCCAATAAAATGCCAAACAATTTGAAAATAAAATAAATAAAATGACTCGTTTTCAGCTGTGAAAAACTGTTGATGACATTTCCATAAAATAAGCAAAATGAGAAAAATCCAAAAAAAAAAAAAAAAAACATTAATCATTTAATATGATAAGCAATAAATAAATCTCTGATAATCGTGCACAGAAATGACAAAAGAGAAATATAAAATTAAAATTATAAATATATATAAATGAAAATATAAATAAAAATAAATAAAGAAAAATAAAATTAAAAACATGAATTGTAAAAAATATAACAAACAAAACTTAAATTAAACAAATAAAAATTTCAATTAAAATTTTATTGAAATTTAAGATGAGAATAAATATTAATCATATAATTTGATAAGCAACAAATGAAGAGCTGAAAATCTTTTAACGTGCGGAGAACTCGGAATATCTTTTTGAAAATTGGAAGCAGCCGCAAGCCGCAACTAATGAATGAATGAATGCTGCATGGAGCAGAGAATTGACTTCGGCTTCCACATCAGCGTTGACGTCGATTTTACCCCCACGGATTTCACTTGCCTCCTTCCCCTGCCACTAACCCTGCTTCTTTCTTCCTTTTGGACTTTGGCTTTGACGCATTGCATGCAATTTCAATTGATTATGCTACGCTTGAAAGGGTTTCACATCAGCCAACGGGGGGAAAAGTAGAGGGAAAAAATGAAAGACAGCTCTAAGGAAAACTACTTTTGGATTTCACTTGCAGCCAGGGGCGCGACCAGCTAAAGAAAAAGGGGGTTTGATGGTTTTGCCCAAACTTGTCACATGAAAATGCAATTCTATTGATTTATGTGCTCAATGCAATTACACGAAAGAAACCAAAGGGGGGTGAAGTAGCGAGGAGGTTGCCGCGTGTTTGCTGCCAATAAAAATCAAGCAGGGTTGCATTTGACAGCCGCATAAATTGCGGCATGCCCCACACACAGAGAGACAGACACCTCCAGTGACTAGGTGCGAACATGGCCAAAAAAAAAGAAGAAAAAATGCCTCAAGACGGAGATGAAGCTGGCAATGGAATTGGAGAAAGAGATGGAGACAACGACTGAAATATAGCAAAAGACAGAGATAAAGAAAGTAAAAGCCAACAAAAGTCAAAATGGGCGTCGTTTTTTTGGGGGAAGGGGCGTGGCACTGCGGCCAATTTAATTTATTGCCACAGCTCGGGCGACTGCCTTCTGCAAAATTGTTTTTAATTGTCCCAGCAATTAAACACACGCCCAGCCCATCAGCTCGACCTTTGAGTCAAGGAACTCCTCCTCCTCCTGCTCTTCCCTCTTCTCCTCCCCCTGCTCCTTCTCCCTGAGATAAACAAAAATAAAGTGCGAAAAAAACTTTTTGTTGTTCGGGATTGGGCTTATAAATTTATTGGCACCCAACAAGCAGCAGACAGCGAAGACCCCATTAAATATGATATAGATATCTGAATTGCCTTCGATTGCAATAACTGAAAAGCTGAACTCTTATTGCACTTAATTTATTGTCTCTGCTTGCGATATGCACAAATTTAGAAGCTAAATGAGTTTTTGAGAAAAGGAAAAGAAATTGGAATGAGGAATGAGGGATGAGAATTTCCTGTAGTAGGAGAAGAAATAAATATAGAAATATGAAATAATTAACACATATCTAGGAAATAAAAATGCGAGAAAAAAATGTAAGAAAAATATTTAATTTCATAAAATAATTTATAAAAATTTTAAACAGGCACAAAAAATAAGAAACAATCAAAAAAATTAAAAATTATTTTACTTAAATTTTTCTTTTGGTATTTTTAATTACTTATAAACAGCAAATACTATTTATTAAATTATTTTAAGACAAACGCTTACGTTTTTTGAAATATTATATGCTTTTAAGATTTATTGCCATGCTTTTATATTGAATAAATTTCGATATTAATTTTAAATTAGTGGAATATAAACAAGCCTAAACAAAATGAAAAACTATCTCACAGTAAATACCAACTATATCTAAATAAAATATGTTAATATATTCAATTTAATATTGTATGTCTAAAATGATAATTATTGTGTTTAAATATTCTATGACAACTTCAGTTAAGTTTCGCTTCAAGTAAAAAAAAAATAAATTGCAGAGAGAATATTTAACCAACTGGAGCAGCACCTGTTTCCAAAAGTTTCTCTGTGTTTCTCGACTCAGTCGCTGTCAGCTTAAGCCAATAAAAGTGCTTTCAAAATGTTTGCTGCCTGTCCTTATGCAAAGTACTTTTATTTTCGTGTATTTTTTTTGTCTGAAATGTTGACATTTCTTATGTCTTTTCTTGCTGCTGAGCAGCTTTCGCTATTTATTATTTGCTTTCATTTGTTTTTTTGCTCGCAGTCCTTTTAACCAGCGAAAATATAAAATTCCTCAAAATCGACATAATGCAATTTTAGCATTTGGCATTTTTCTCATCATTTCCTTGGCAGTTTGCCGCTTTACGCTTTCCACTTTCGACTTTCCTCTTAACCATTTTCCCTCGTTTCCCGTTTTTGGGGACTTCATCTTGGCAATTTTTTGTATTCACTGCTGTTCATTTTATCTACTTCTGTAGCCAGGGCTGTCGTCGCCAGGGCTGCAGCACCATTTTGTTACACAATATTTTTGCGCTTGCTGCGTTGGACTGAAAATTATGTTGCAACTGTAGAAAATATGCCCCTTTTGGAGGTAGATGCATATCTAGAGGCATAAATCAAACTATGACTAAAATTTGTTTGCTTGTGTTAGGAATTTCTGTTGCTGCTGCTACTGCTGCTGGTGGCATCTGCGGCAAGTTCCTTATTCTAGAGCCATCACTCAGAAAAAAATATTACTCAGAAACCATGATTATATTTTATAAGTTTTAATACTTACTTATGTATTACTATTATTTATTATAAGAGTAATAAATGGAACCTTTTGCATTTTAAATATTATAAAATATTTAAAAAAAAATATAAAAACATTTTTTTGTAGTATAATTCAACGAATTTAGGTGTTTTTTTTCGAGTGTTGGCTTGAAATGCTGCGTGTCGCTGGGCGGCAACTTTCAACCTAAAAAAGCAAACAAATTGGCGTGGCATGCGTCGGTTGCACTTATTTTGATTTAAATTCCATTTGTCGTCAACATGGCTGTTTTCCATTTTTGCCAGCACTATTTATTTATTCACATTTGCGGCACGCGCTTATTATTCCATCTACATGCTGCATGCCTGCCTGCCTGCCTGCCACCAGACAGTTGTGATAAACTCAATGTTTTTTTTGGGTTTGGGGCAGCGATTTCTGTTGCATACGCATTTCACCTTTAACGCTCTTGCCAGCAATTGATTAACATTTAAATTGATTGCAATGCACCATGAAAATGAAGCCATAAAGCCCCCAAAACACATCGTTGCCAAAAACTAAAATTCACATCTGGCCAAGCACAGATGCCTGTGGCAGGCGCAATCCCATTGCTGAAATGAATTGCAAATAACGCGTTGACCGCGCTGCACCTTTGCCTGCCACCTTTTGCTGCACAACTAAGGCAAAAAACCTAGCCCACAAGCACACACACACACACACACATACACACACGGGCAATATCTGTTGTTGCTGCACACTCAGCAAAAAATTATATTATTGAAATAAAAAAATATAAAAAATTAATTTTGCCCTATCAGGTTTTGAGTAATAATAAAAGTAGTGATAATAAATACATAATTTATACCTCTAAGAAATCAAATCTTAATAGTAGAAAAACCACTTCTAAAATTAGCAATGCTTTTATTTTTATTTTATAAATATTTCTAAAATTCTGTTGGATATTTTTTTTTTGCTGAGTGTATGCATGTTGCTGGCGGATAGCAACATGAATGCCAGCAGCGGCAACATGCAATGCGTTTGCCGCCAAAAACAGAAAACAAACAACAAAAGCAACATCAACAAACACGAGCGTAAAATTTTTCATGAATTTGTAATTTATGTGCTAAAATGTTATCGTTGTTATCGCTCCTTTTGTGTGCGGCCAACAACAAGAACAACAATGCTATTAAGCGGCATGTGGCATGTGGCAGGGGCAACCAAAAAGGTTGCAACTACTGCGCATTGAGCAAGCACTGCTCGTGGGCTCAATAAACGGAAACTCATGTGAAAAATGGGCTGCAAAATAAGCAACTTATTTCACACAAATAAAAAGCACTCGAAAATCAATTTAAGTCTAATGCGCTCCGCTGCGATGATTCATATAAGTTCAACTTAAAACATGAAATCGGCGCTTTGTTGAACCGGTAAAAGTTTGAAGAGAGCGGAGATGATATGCCGACAGATAAATTTAAGAATTTGACTGCTTCTTCCTGTGGAGGCTATATGAAATTGAAATAAAATAATAATAATTTAAAAATAATATTAATACAAAGTTACAAGCTTCAGTCTATATTATATTTTCCACAAAGGTTTTACAGTTTTGTAATATTTTTGAATATTACAAATATCTATGTAAGTAAGTCTTTAAGCAGTGATTTTCAATAAGAATAGGTAGATCAGAATATTCACTTGGATAAATATGATTAATTCATTCTAAAAGGTTGTTAAAGTCAACTTGGGTTCAGACGTATTAGGTCATCATTCATGATTCAAATTCTGCGAGTATTTTGAGAGCTTTTAATAATTAAACTCTCCTCCAATGAGCAACTCGATGAGATCATGTGCCATATTTTTCGTAAGCTCTGTTTTCAGATTGAGGAAAATCAAAAAACAAATCAGTCTGCTGAGAACCAAAAATGGCGAATTAATTTGCTCGCCTAAATTTTAAACAAGACAGGCTAATAATACTAAATCTGAGTCTGCTGCTGCAGTTGAAGTTGCAACTACTTCTGCTGTTGTTGCAACTGCCGCCGCTACTTGAATGCATTGCTGACTTGGCTGATGGCGATCTTCGTCCAATGTTGGTCAGCCGCAATATTCAATTAAATGGGCCAACAACAAACAACAAGGAAACACAAACACAGACACACACACATATATATATATCTATATATATATGTTGGGTCAATCAATGACCCTCCTTCCCTTTTGAGGACACAAAGGTCACCGCAAAGCTCTTTGGCTTTTTCGCAGATGTCTCCGGCTGCCAAAGTAAACCGATTCGATGCATAAAACTTGATAATGAAATTGAAAAACGACACGCAAAACCCACAAAATGCGTATTATGCGTTTTTGTGTTGCAACGAAGATTGAATACACTAATTGTGGCTAAAATATATATTCTAAAATCTAATAGATAATTGATGGGTTTTAATCGATACGATTTAAACGATTTATATATTTCACTTATGACCAAATAGGTTGAGGTGAAGAATAACTTGTATTCTATGATTTAATTTATTAAATCAAATGCTATTTAATATAATATAATAATATATTTATTGTATATATATAATAGTTGGATAGGTACATATAAATATATAAATTAAAAGTCACTTCTAGGAATTGTTACTTAAATGGGAGTTAATTTACATGATCCATAAAAATATGTGGATCGAATGATATATCTGGATATATTATAATTATTTACTCAACCACAACTACTATTTATAAATTCTTGCGCTGTTTTCACATATATATATTCTCATTCATATGCACTCAGATTATTCACCTTCGTCACTCACACGATGATCCAGGTGACAAAATTTTACGACCCACTCCAAGATACTCTTACAAAAATAAATGTATTTGTGAGAAACTTGCTCCATTTGTCGCTTGTCGCCTTTATTGTTGTTTGTTGCTGCTGCTTACACATATATATATATATGCATATGCATACAGTTATCCATAGTGGATATCCATATCCATATCCATATCCATTAAGCTGCCGGCAGCTATTCATGTGTTTTCACGCTCATGTCCAGACATGTCCAGACAGACGGACATCTTTGCTTAATGCAATGCCCGGTTGACTTAAGCCAGCGAGTGCGAGTGCGACAAGGAAAACGCCTATTCCTTCGCCCCTCTACTTACTTACTTTGCTGCCCCTCTCTCTCTCTCTCTCTCTCTCTTTTGAATGGCATAATAAAACTCGCTTTAGGAACAGTTGGCGAGTCGCCTTTGTTTCTTTCTTCGCTTTGCCTTGTGCCGGCAATCGTAAAACATTTTTTAAGCGACCAACTAAAATTGCACACATACATATATACATTTGCGTACTTACTATATATGTGTGTGTGTTTTGCATTTTGTGGTTGACTCAATTTGTTGTTGTCTTCCTATTAAAATATTGAGCGACTTTCAGTCACATTTTACATGCACATTTACACGTTACATTTATCCGCTTCCCCCTTGCCTAACCCCGTCCCTTGCGCTTAACCGATGACTCAACAATGCTTTTAGCTTAGTTGATCGTAAAATATATTTGATTTTTTTTATGTGTGCATTTCCCATTCTGTTCTGCTGCTGGCATTGATTTGGGAAGAAGAAGAAGCAGAAACTGTTTCAGACTCGACTCGATTGACTAATTTTATGATCAGTTACACTGGGAAAAAATCGACATGTATTTTAGAAATTCTTCAACAATAAATTTTTAGAAAAATTTTTGCTCGTATTTTGAAATTAGTTCTAAAGAAAAGAAACACTTTCTGCTACTTAGATCAATTTTTTTTAAATTTAAGTGCGATTTTTTTTGTAGTGTACTTGGCGCTAGAATTTTTTGTATTTAGTTGCTGATTTTAGTGTTTATCTTAGTATTATTGTTAGTTTATGCAACGTTTCTTGCAGCTTTGATCTTTCAACTTTAATCTGTGTGGGGCCCTAATTACCCGTGCCATATAATGGCTATTGTATAACTTGTTCCGGTTTCATCAGCAGCAACATCAACAAAATATTTCAATCTCGTTTTTTTTTTTGTTCTTTGCTGGCTGCGGAAAGCAGCTTTCGTCAGCGGAAACGGAAAGAGTTTTTGTGTTCTTTTTGTTCACGCTGTTGCTGTGTGTGGGAAAAGTTCTTAACAGGTGTCAGTGCAGCTGGCGCCTGTCAAGCCGTCTGAAATGCGATAGAAAAAAATATACATAAACGGCTTACAGTAGTGCAAAAGATAATGGCACCACTTCAACAAAAAACAAAAAAATTTACGATTAGAATTAAAGCAGCCTTTTTAAAAGTAAGCAATTACAAATGCATTCGATTTCTAAAAGGAATTCATAAGTATTTTAAGTATTTTAAGTATTTTTTTGAACTTATTTATGTGGTGCTATTCTTTTGACCGCAACTGTAGCCCGCATTCGAGAGTTATTTGCGTTGGAGAATGCAGGCATACTTTGAGGCGAATAAAGCCGTAAAAACTTTCCCACTTTTCACACACACACACACACACAGACAGAAAAGTAAATATGTATTTAGATAAGTGGCGCTTATCGCTGGCAAAAGTGTTGCAAGTCGCATGTTGCATGTTGTTCGTTGCCGTCGTTGTTGCTGTTGTTTGTTGCACTTCAACTGGCTGCCGCACACGCAATTAATTCTTTTAATTGAAATTGCTTTCGCTACCCGCCTAATTGGTAGTTACTCTTAACTGTTCACTGTTCACAGTGGGATCTGCTCTTCTTCTTCTGCTTCTTCCTGATATCAGTTGCATGCCCCAAATGAATGCAACATGGCAGCCTCTCCACAATGAATGGCAAAATTAAAGGAGAAAGAGAACCAGAATTGTATGAATGAATATACAAATAGCATTCGCACAGTGGTACAAATTGTGAATCTCCTCTCCTCTTTTTTTTATGGCCCACTAATTCCAGTTTATGGCTTGACATGCTTCCGAGTTGAAAGCTGTCTGGGCCATAAAAGCATAATACTGTTCCCACATCATATAGAGTCTGAGCGTTGACATCGTGACATATTTAAGCATTAAGCATTCTTACTAAGTGAGGTGATTTTATGGAATTTGATGTTTTATTGGTATTTTTGCTATAGGCTGCTATAGGAAATACAATAAAAATATACATGTATAAATTTGTCAGTTTTCTTTATAACTTAAAAGATATTGTGCTATGTTCAGGAAAAACTTTAAGCCAATGAAATTTATATTTAAATAAACTAGCAATAAAAAACAGTTCCCACAATATTGCGGCTAAACTTTGACATTATGATCGGTTTAAGAATGCTTAAGTTTTATAGATTTTCATGTTCGTATTAATACTTGTGCTATTTGATGATGTGGTTAATATTCAAGATTGAAAAATATATTTTTTATTTATTATATCTTCTACATCATAAATATAAATCCTAAGTGTGATTTCTTGTTTGGTTTTTTTGGTTTCTACACCATTTTTGTGCAAAAGAAATTAATTTAAATATAATTTAGATGCGCAAAAAGAATTTTATATTTTTAAATGAAGTTTCAATAATTGTTGTTTTATAAAAATTTCTTCATAATAATTTTATATTAATTCTGCTGTTTTTTAACATTGCTAAGGCTTACTTTTAATATAATTTAAATATAATGTTTTGGTGCCACTATGCAACAGGGTGGCAAGTGAATGAATAAATGAATTCCACAACAATTGGGCAGCTGGACGGGGGGTGTGGTAGTGATGGGGGGGATGGGGTAAGTTTTGTGTTGAGTGCAAAGGCAAGGAAAATGCAGTAACTGGAAAATTGCGCGACAATTAAAGATTTTGCGCGTTGGAGTCAGCATCGTCGTCGTCGTCGTCATTGCCCCAAATGTGAGTCAAGTGGGACGTGAAGTGAGTGCAAACAAGACAAGTGGGTGGAGAGAGAGAGATAGAGGGGGGTAGTAGAGGATGGGTGGAGTTGGAATTGAATGTGACAGTGTTGGATGCTGCCCCTTGCCACACTGCTGTCAACTTGTTGCGAACTCTACGAATTGACTGTGACAACTTGGCTGACAAAATGCTAACAAGATGAGGAAAGAGTCTGTGACATGTCCGTCGTAGTCATCGTCTACTGTACACTCATAAAAAAATAAACACAAATAAACAAATCGCCCTGCATTTTAATAAATCGCCATATTATTCAGAAAGCTAATTTCTAAAATTTATTTTTGTTAACGACTTAAAACCAGAATTTGTGATTCCAACCGACTGACTCTAATTTTAAAGGTCTTTGCTTTCCAGAAGAAGGCTAATTATAATTATTTTATTATTATTTATATTCATTATTAAGTATTAATATTATATTAAAATACTTTTTAATGGAATAGTCGATTTACTGCAAGCTTTTCTAATTAAAAATAATTTTAATATTTAGAAATAATTTCTAAACACGAGAAGAACTTCGGGTTGATTTTATTTTGCTGAGTGTAGGCAACATTGTGCGTTGGCGTTGACGTGGTTTTTGTAATTTGCTGCAACAAGCGGTGGCAGCAGCAACAAATGACCAAATGTGTCTGTCCGCGTGTCAAGCGCAGGGACCACCCAAAATGTTGCCGTTGGCATATTCAATCCTTTTTTGGAGCAGCCAACTTTTAGTTATTTGCATCGAACGCTTTTACAGTGCGTGAAAATTTATGAGCAATTTTCCTTCTATTCCTTTCTTTTTTTGTCGTTTTATCTCCCTTTTTGTTGTAGCTGCCTGCTGGCAACGCGGCGTATGCGCAATTTTCCATTTTGAGCCGTAAATCATGCGGCCAATGCCTGACTTTTGTTTTCGGCCCGCCTGTGTGGCGTGTGTGTGTGTGTAGGTGTAAGTGCGTGTATGTGGGCGTGTCTCCTGCTCATGTGTGTGTGTGTGTGTGTGTTTGAGCGTTAATCTTCGCTGCAGTCGCCGCTGTCTTCAGTTTGCTGCCAGTGACAGGCAGTCGGCATTTAGTTTTAATTTATGGCGCATTTTGCTAGATGTTTTTTCCTATTTTTTCTTTATTTTTTTTGTTTTATGCTTCTTTATCTTCTTCAACTCGGTTTTGGCCGGCAGGCAGGCAAAAAGGGGCAGTGGCAGTGTCAGTGTCTCAAGTGTCGGCCACTGCACAACTCATTTGGAATTTCACATTCTTAATGCCCGCATGCCACTTGCCCCATTCATTCCCTAAGCAGCCGCCCATTGATGCGCCTTGCTGCCCCTTAAGTCATGCCATTAAGGCGATGTGCAAACTTGCCACCAGTTATACACTAAACAAAAGCGACAAGCGAAACTCACTTAATTATTGAGGAAGTAGTTTTTACTATTTTATAACAATTTTTAAATTTTTATATCAACATTTCAAATAATTTTAGATAGTTGATAAATTCATATAATTTATTTTTTACATTTGAAATTTGTTTTCTTTTATTTAATTCATATTTAAAAACTTGCTAGTTTTCATTTTCGATATTCTAAAATTGAGTGCACTGTTTTTTTGCTGAGTGTATTCTGCCGTTAAGTCACCAACTGTCATTCATCTGGCTGACCAACGTCGCAATGCGCTGTCATTCGCATCGACATGCCACTGTCAACATGATCATCATCATGAGAATGCTCATCATCATCGCCGAGTTGCACGTCGCCAACATTGTGATAATTGTGCCTAATAACTTTTGATGGCTGTAATTAATTCCCATAAGCGCTGACTGGTCGCTTGATGCATGTGTTCTTGTTGCCCCTTTCTGGCTTTCTTGTCACTTCTCCAGCTCCGTCTTCATTTTCTTCCTGCTTCTTGTCTGTGCAACAACAACAACAACAACAAGTAACTCAAACGGTTTGTCAGCCATGAAATTGACACGTCTTTGGTATTAAGTGCCACATTGAATTGTGCAAATTAATATGGAGTTGTTGCAGTTGTTGTTGCTGGTTGCTTCACCATGCTAAATGTTGGCCAGCTGTATTGTGTATGCCACTTGCCCTAGCATTTGTGCCACAAATATCCGATAAGTGTTCAGATGCAAATTGTTGCCAAGCATTCAACGATTAGAAATTTACTTTTGTGATTATTTATTGTTTTATTTTCATTTAATGTTAAATGCTTCTTAAATCAAGTTAAGCGCTTTTACAATAGTTAAAGTCCAATTATAACATTAAACAGAAATTATTTAACACGCAATTTAAGTCTAAAGTTGGCTGCACTTAGAGAAATAAATCAACCTAAAATGTACAAAGTTTATCTATAGTAAAAATCAAAATGTTTTGATTCTCAGGAATAATTTCTAATTATACGAAAAAAGTAATTTGCTTTAATAATAAATAATATTTAAATTATACAAATATTCTGTGCTTGCTAATTTTCTATATATATTTTTGCGTGTGCTTGCAACCCTAATTAGATCCATTCGACAAACAATTTCATGCCACTGACAACCTGACAAAGCTGACATTGCTGACATTGTTCAAGTTTAATACCCACTCCTCCCCTTGCCGGCATTGTGAACATGGACACCCGCTGGTTGAAGCCCCAAGTCAGACCGAAAGCCGCAAACCAATTTGCATGGCCAGTGCCTCTTGCGGCAAGTTCTGTTGTTGCTGCTGCCGCTGTGTGTCCACATTGCCAATAATTTGTCATTGTGGTGGCAAATCTTGCAAATTGTCGCCGGATTGTAATTAACACTTTGCCTCGCCAAAAACTTAAATGCCACCGCGTTGCAACTGAAGCGCCCTTCAGCTAACTCTCTCTCACTCCAGTTTCAACTGCCACAAATAACAAACAGACTACGCCCACCCACCCCTCGAATGAGTGCTGAAAACAATTAGAAACAGCCGCGTTTTGTCGCCTGCCCCAAATGGTGTCCAACAGGGGGCATTTGTTGTCATTAACGCGACTCGCAGACAGCTCTATTTTGCCACGCCCCCTCCACACATAATTTGTAATTTTATTGCAATTTTCGTGGCAATTTTGAACACAATTTTTGCAATAAGCACTCAAAGGCGTGGGGCGGAGGCGGGGCGTGGCTTATTGGAAACATTTGGCAATGCCAACAATTTGAAGCATGTCTTCGCTTGCTTTATGTGTTTCGCTGGCTGTCTGCCTCTTTGTGTGTCTGCCTCATTGCGTGCACTCAGAAATAAATCAGACTGCATTTTTCAAAATACGCAGCAATATTAACTAAATTTTTAAAAATCTTTGAAATATAATTCAAATATTAACTTTTGATTGATTTTATTATTAAAAGGAATTTGTAATTTTAAGATTTTAGTATCATTAATTTTTTCTGAATTTTGAAAACGATTTTTCGAGGAATCAAAATTAGTATTTCTACATTTTAGAAATACATTTATTAATCATGGAAATATTAAAAAAAAATTATAAAACAATAGCATATTTTTGCAATTGATTATTTTGAGTAAGTCTTTCTAAATATGTTCTTTCTTAGTTTAAAAGCTATGTCTAATAACAAGAAAAACTTGTTGGTCATCAAGACGATTTTCTAAACATTCTTTTTTTTCAATTGATTTTTTTTGAGTGTATCTGTTCAGTTGGGAGTCGCTGCTGTTAAAACTAACACAAAACGGCGACAAAACTGCGGCGACGTGTTGATTGAAGCAATTAGCAGTTGTCGCTGTGTGTGTATTGGGGGTTGCAACTTGCAGCGTGCAGCTGGCCTCGACCACAGCCAACACACACACACACACACACACACGCACAGACAACAATATTTGTCTAATTACTTTGCACAGCTTTCAGCAAGGCAGCATGTGTCTTCATTTTGTCATGAGCAACAAAAAAAAAAACATTTTAAAAAATAGCAAGAGAAGAAAAAGCAGCATGCAACAGAAGCAGCAACATCGCTCAATGTTTGTTTTGTGCTTGTCAAGGCAACAACTAAGCGACAGGCACGCCAGCAACATTTCCAGCACGCCAGCAACATTCGACAGTTGCTGTGTGGGTTAGCAATCAACAGCAGCAGCAGCAGCAAAAAGCTGAACTGCGGAAATTAATGTGGTAAACTGGCAAGCAATACTTCCTACAAACCCCCCGCTTGCTACTCGCCCTCCTCTTTAGAAACACTCGAAAAAAAATCAAACTGCATTTTTGAAATTCTTATTATAAATTTAATTATTTTAAAATTACTAAAATAAAGTCCTTAAAATAGAGAATTCTTCCATAAAATATAGAAAAGGTTTTTTGTTCTGAGAACAGGAAGAACTTTATGATTTTTAAGTTGATTTTTTTTGCGAGTGTAATAGTCACTTCTTTCCACCCTTCCCCTTGCCTACGTTAAGCATACTTGTCCAACTTGACTGGCAATCAAGCCAAAGGCGAAGGCAAAGGCAACTTCTTTGTGCCTTGTTTGCTGCTTTTGACATTTTTGCCATTTTGGCCCTTACCCACTGCTTGCACCCTCAGTGCACACTGGCGCCCCATACAAAACCGCCCGCCCCCATTCTCCCCCCTGCACTGCACATGTCCCGTCCTGTTGCATTCAGCGGTTTTGTGCCATAAACTCATAGTTAATAGCTTGTGCCAGGCGTTATAAATAAGTTTATGGTTGCCCAAGCCAAATGTTTAATTATCGTTGCCTTCATTGGATAGCTATGGAGAAGGGGGCGTGGCAAAGGGAGGGGTGTGGGGTTGGCTACTCCATAACTGTCAATGTGCGCGCAGCCGTTTCTGCGAAGCTGACAAATTGATTGATGATCTGCTATAAAATGTCTCGTTTGTTGTAAATGTAACGCATCATAAATTCGCAAAAAAAAGAGCCAAAAATGTGGAGCACAAGCCACATAAAAAATAACACAAGAGAGAGAAAAGGAAGAGAGAGAAAGGGAGGGGCGAAGAGAGAGACAGAGAAAGTCTGGTTCTCCAGACAGCGACACAGACATGAGGCTAAAAAAACAAAGAGCCTGCAGACGAGCAGGGCTTTATATGTGGCTATAATTAAAAACATATGTGCCGCAACCGGTTAGCCATCGTATGTGTGTGTGAGTGTGTGTAGGTGTGTGTGTCGACTCCGCTAAACAATGGCAGCTGAGTCAGCCAAAGGACGACGGGAATTGAGTATGGGTTAATTAGACGGGTGTTGAATGCATAAACGGCAGCTGCTTATAAACAACCAGATTGGGGGCGTCTGTCTGAAGCACCCCCATCCCCCTTGGCTCTTAAACCCCCCTTCCCCACCCCTCAAAGTTGGGAGCAAAAGAATTGCCAAGGCCAACGAGGGAATTCAGATTGGATTCATATTGAATTGGTTTTGATATATTAAATATCATTAATAATTATTAATTAATATTTTATTGTCAATCTTAAACAAAGCAAAATTGCAATTATAATCTGAACAATCTAGCCAAAGGAGGCGCTAATAGAACAGTTATTTAATTTTACATATAATAATTGTGAATCCAAAATTGTCAGCCAAATTTTATTTTTTGTTTAATCTTCGAGTACCAATGGTAAATATAATTAAATTATAATTATAATATTATTATAAAATATAAATATTGAGAATCTATATTTTAACGAGCATTACTTTTCCATTTTTTTAAACTACTATTTATTTATTTTTTATAAATAACTCGACTAGAAATTTATGTTAAAATTAAACACAAAAATATAAATTTTTAATCATTGTTTTACCTCAAAGATAAATCTGCATTTATTCATCAACTTTTCGCTGTTGCCTGCATGTTTTGTGTGCCCTCGACTAAACAATAAATAGCTAAAACACACAAACACACACAACGTATTTACTGTAAGCCTGTCATTTTTATCAACGCTTCACTTTAACAACACGGAAAAAGAACAAAAAGGAAGAAATAATTCGAAGTCATGCGGCAATCGGCGCAGGAATTCTTTTTTGCTGTAATTCACATTTTTCACACGCCATTCGTTTTCAATAACTTGACGTGCACACTAACACAACCACACAAACACACACACAACCACACACACACATACACACCACACACACAAAATATTCAATGCGAAATTAGCACATCGAAAAAGATGCCAAGCTGAATATCCCTTGTGCCATATTTGTTCGCCCTCATCTTGTATATATATATATATATATATATATATGAACAGTCATGATGACAATCGTGCATCGTCATCAATGCCAGACTCCACCCCAAACCTCCTCTTTCCGACGTTATATTTGCAATGCCAAAGTTTATATAACTCGACGCGTAAAGTTTGAGTCAGTGTGGATAGGTGCTTCTATACCCACCTCAACGCCCGTCCCTTGCCCCATCGAGCTGCCATGCTGACACTGCTCAGCTTGTTAACGAATTGCACAACTGCTCCACCTTTTTCGCGTTGAGTTCCTGGCCAGAAGCAATGTTCCTACGGGTCTCGAACAGAGCCTCAACAGATTGCTGGAAAGCCGCTCGATGACGTTGCCAAAAAAAAAAGGTTACGGCAAATGCGAAAAGCACAGGAAAATCAAAGCGAAAATATAGGAATAAACACACACACGCAAATACACTAAGAAAAATTCCAACTAAATGCTCAAATTATAAAAAAATGCTTAAGTTTCTCTAATAAAGGGAACAACTTTTTTTATATTAGGATTTTATACAATTTAATACATTTTAAGGGAATCTTTTTTAATTTTGCTGAGTGTATAATGATATACACACACACACAAATGTATTGTCATGTATATATGGGCAGGCAGTCGGTATAAAAATTACTTTGTTTGGCTTATGCAATTTTATTGCGCTTGTGGGTTACACTCGGTGCCAAAAGTTTTCCCCCACATCGCGAGAATCTCGGCTCGAATTGCCGTGCAAGTCTGCAACGAGATTTCTCAGCTGTATTGCGCTAGTTTCTCGACAACTACAACAAAGACAACAACAACAACTATTGTAAATAAGAACAGTTTCTTTTCCTATTTTTTTCTCCTTTTTATATTGCTATATAAACCAAAATCGTAAAAGTGATTTTGCGACGATTCAGCAATTTCGCATAAGGTGCTTTGAGCCCAGCTCCACAAGCAGCAGGTAATATGGCAGCTTGCAATATGTCTAGATAAAGTTTTTTCTTAGCCATAATCAATAGATTTGCGCGGATACTGAAACTGTATCAGAAGCATAATAAATGTGAAAATGTGTGCAAATAACTTGCGCCATTTAAATAGTTTAAAACTTTATTGTATCAATATGTGTGGACTACTTTTCTTCTAAGTCTTCGGTTTAATATTATTCCTATATCCGCAAGCAGACTATTTGGCACAAAATCGTACTGAAAATTCCAAATGTTTTTTGCTTTTAGAAATAATTTAAAGTTTCACAGCTAGTTGAATGAAAATATGCGCAGAGTCTGTTTGAGTTGGTCGTTAAAAGTATTTATTTTAAAATGAAAATCGAATTAACTTGCATAGTTTTTTCCTTTAATGAAATAATTTTAAAAAATGCAAAAAAATTTAAATTTGAAAGTTGAATGAAATATGTTGTTGCTATCTCATCTGTTTAATTTTGTTTCTAGTTTTTAACACAATTTAATTGTCCAATTACTGAATATGCACACTGAAAAAAATCAGCCTGTAATAGAAATAGTTTTGAAATCCCGAAAAATTTTCTGATTTATATACTTACAAATTAAAATTACAAATACAAAAATTAATAAAAATTAAAATTAATAAAAATAAAATAAAATGTATAGCTTAAGAAATTTGTAATTCCAAAAGTCATGCAATTTACTTAAATTCAGTTGAGATTTTTCTGAGTGTAGTTGAACTCGCTACTCAGCCAACTGTCTGAACAGTGGTGACATTTTCTGTTCATTTAGTTGCGAGCTGTGAGCGGGTTGGGGTAGTCGAGGAAGGGTGATAGAGAGGGAGAGGGTGAGGGTGAGGGGGAGGGAGAGAAAAGCACTAGCTAATTATAGTCAGTCCAATTTACTTGTATGCTGACAATAAGTTTAACAACTGCTGAAGGCAACTTCAACTAATCCTGATTCCAGATTTCAGATCCCAAATCCAATCCACGAACATTTTGAGGCACTTCCCAAAACTAAGGATGACAACTGTCAACAGTTCCACTGGCAACACTGCGAAACTTTTGCAACAGGATGACACAAATTAGGTTTCGAAAATTAGCAAACTATGCTCATGTTATGCCTGCCTTGCTCTTGGCTGTTGTGGATGGGGTGTGTGGCAAGTGGCATGTGGCACATGGAGAGTTGGCCGGAAATCTTTTAGGTCGAAAAATATTTAGGCAAATTCAAACTGTTGCGCCCCACAGGCAACAGCAGCTGCTGCCTGGCCAAGACCCAGTTGAGTATTTTGGGCCAGGCCGGAAAACCAGCGGAACCAGGCGACTCGCAAGGATGTCTAGGGGGGTGGGGGGAGGGTGTGAATGGTCTGGAGGGTTTTAAGGGGGGCAAGCACACAATTTGGCAGTCATATGCGAGTTGCAAGTCCTTTGGCTGTGGCTGCTGCCACGTTTTGTGGCCGCTTTCAAGTGTGAATTTTAGCAACGGAAGTAAGCAACTGACTCGCAACAACAACAAGCTGCTGTTTGCAACGTTTCCACTTGTTGCACTTGTTGGCGCATTGTAGAAAAAACGACACTCAGAAAAAACTATCCCAGAAAGTTTTTCTTGCTTGTAGAAATAATTTCCAAATAAAGAATAAATGGTTAAAAATTAGAAAGAGTTGTCAAAACATTTCCTAGAAACATTTTTAAAAATAAAAAAAACTTGATTTGGTTAACTTTACTTATTCGGCTTTTCAGTGCCATTTTTCTCTGAGTGTAGGCGGCTGGTCGGCTCTTTGGCAACGTTGTGCATTTTGTGTGTAATTTTTTAGTAAATATTATTGGCAAGCATAGGCGAAAAATATGAGAAACTGAAGAAGAAGATTGCTGCCAAGCTGTGCCACTTGTGGCAAGTACTGACAATGCCAGTGTGGCAAGCCAGTGTTCCTTAGCGGGGCAGCTGCCTCAAGTATGTGTCTGAGCTTAACGTCTCATGTGGCAGGCAGCATTGCTGAAGTGGCTGCCACTGTTTGTGCCACACTTTAAATGCACTCGAAGCTGTTTGCTTATAGCACTCCACACTCCACACTCCACACACACTATGCCACATGCAACGTGCAACATGCAGTATGCAGTATGCAGCATGACATGCCTTTTAGTTGGGGGCGCCGCTGCCCGCCTTTAACCGGTTCTTGTCGACTTCTCTTCCACTTCTGCTTCGCCTCGCTATTTTTTATACATTTTATTTTTTGCATTATTTGCACTCCTTTTTTTTGTTTTTATTTTTTATTCACAGCTGCCGCTCAGCTTGGCTTGCGTTTTAAGTGCAGTTTGGCGCATACACATATTGGGAGTCTGTGTGTTTTCTGTGTGTGTGTGTTGTGTGTGTGCTGTGTGTGTGCTGAGCCATTTTTAAGTGACTTGCCGGCGACATTTGCCACCGTCGCGACGACTGTTGACTGCTGCCGCCTACAACCGAAAACCATTTTTTCAGCAGCACCCCTACACTCAGAAAAAAACTTGCACTTCAATTTAAAAAATCACCCTAATAACCAAATAGTTTTTATTGCTCTTAAACATCGTTTTAAGATATAAGAAAATATTTTTATCATACATTAAAAAGTTATTCACATTTTTTTCAAAGTATTTTCTATTAAAAGTAAAATGGAAATTAATTATTTTTAGAAAGCTTTATTTTTAAGATTCAGAAACAAGTTATGAAATTCAGTTAAAACAAATTAAAATAAAAAAAGGGAGTTGCTTGACTCTTTTTTTAAATTCATGTTATGGCTTTTCTCTGAGTGTACCCCTCCCCACCTAGCACACAGTCTCCCCTCAGTCGACGATTTGTCGTCGCACGCCTTGTTCTCGTGTTGCATACTTTCAAGCGCCCAGTGGCAGCCATAAATCATAGTGGCACAGTGTCAAAGTGTTTGTGGCAGCCTTAAAGTGTTAACTCAGCACAAAACCTCCAACAGGCAACCGGCAACTGGCAACCGGCAACTGGCAACCGGCAACTGGCAACTGCCAACTGGCGGCAATGAAATTCCACAATTTGTGCTGGCCACAAATGCAGACCAATTCTCCTAAAATATAAGCAGCCAAATCTTTATATTTATGGAATGGAATATTTAAAAACAAGTAGGAAACGTGTTGGTGAATTTGCGCGACTGCAAAATACCCTGCAATCTGCTGTTGAATATATTCTAATTGTCTCAGTTTGTCTAAGTACACATAACATACTTACTAAAATATTTATTCTCGCTTGAATGATAAATAAAATATATAAATTTTATGAAATAAATAAAACATATAACATATTTCAGATATATAAAATATTAAAATATATATAAAAGTGAAAGTATATTTTCGACTATAAATTTATATAGTATGTCAATAAATATTATTTAAATTAAATGCGCTTGCCTTCAAAATTGTTTTTTTTTTTGGCAATTTTTTATTGAATTGATCTGTATTTTTATTTTTGCATAAAAATCATTATACCCGTTTTAACATTTTTTAATGGGTATATTTTGAGCTCTTTGCTGAGTTGATTTAAATCAAATTAGAAATTGCTCGCTTTAGCACATGCGACCACCAACTGAATTGTTAAGTTCTGACTATCTTTAAACATTTTAAAGCACACACACACTCACAAATACACACACACACACACACACTTATGTGTGTATGTCTAACTGAGAGTCTAACAATTTATGTGACATATAAAAACTGGCAGCTATTTGCTACTTTAATTAAATTCCTATATAAGATCGTTTTGCCACTTGGTAACTTAATTAAATTCACTTATAAATAAAAATATCTATTCCGTATATAATTTATATACATATATATATATATATTTGAATAGTTTGCCTATGCTCCATTGCCAATCGGATAATGCTAATGTTGTCTGCTGGCAGCCAGGGGAAAAAAAATGTCAACACACTTCTAAGTATGCGATTATATCTAATGTTGTTGCCACAGTTGTTGCTATTGTTTTTGTTGCTGTTGCCACTGCTGCTGCCAGATGTTTTGTCGCAATGCTGTGCGGGGAGAGAGGGGTTCGGGGGCGCCTAATAATCTGTACATTTTGCTGCAAAGATTTATTATCGTTTCATGCGGATAAAAGATTTACGCACACACATCAAGAGCGGGGTAAACTCTGCAATCCGATTTGGACAATCTACCCATCTCACTCACTCTCTCTTTCTATATTTATATATATATATATTGTCTGTCTCTGTCTTTTCACAGTTGTTTCTTATGCATTGTGTATTATGTTTATGGATATGAATGTGTCGCATCTTCAGAAATGAAGTCATTTCGCACGCTGCTGATTTGGTTATTTATCATTATATTCCCTTATGATGCCATGTGATACAATATTTATTGCTGCCACTGTTTACTGCTGCTGCTGCTTCTTCTTCTGCTGCTGCTGCTCTGAATTATGGCAACCAGATGACATTGACATCGTTGCATAAATCACTTGCTAATAAGATAAAGTCTCGACTCACCCCCTCTCATCGCTGAACCCTTTAACAATTACCAACTAATGTGGTTACAAATACTTTGAGCCCATTAGGGTTCCAGTCTATTTGGTCAGTTGGTCCGTCCAATAAACAACATGTCGGCCATCAAATATAATTCGCCTGCCAACTGAAACTTTCGGGGTTTTTATACTGCCTGCGTAGTAATGCCAATTGATTTAAATGTGCGACAAATTTGTCTACACTCAGCCAAAAAAATGAACCTAACATTAGGAAAATTGTGCTGAATTTTTTATATTTTTTATATGTGTTATTTTAATTATATTCTTAACTAAACGAATAAAATGTCTTGCAAATATAAAGCAATTTTTTTTTAAAGTTTTTTAGCAAAATGTTTTAGTTTTAAAAAATATTATTGAAATACACAAAAATCTACTTCACAAAATGAGTAGATTTTTTTCATACATATTTTTTTTAGAAATGAATTTCTTTATTAAAATTCTTTACTCAGAAATTCTTTACTAATAAAACAATTTGCTCTTTTGGCTTAAACAGAGTTTAAATATTAATTAGCATTTTATTATAATAAAAAAACTAAGCAAGTAGCGAATATATTTCACGTAGGTTCAAATTTATTAGATTTTTCTCAAAGTGTAGCGGCGCCCAAGCTCAAACCACAGCCAAAGCCCGACAAAAGGCATTAGACGAATTGACAAATCTGTTGGGCCCCCAAAGAAACTATTAGCATTTTGCTAGCAGAATTGTCTGATTTGTAGTTTGCCAATTCCGAAGCCCGAAAGGGAAAGCCATGAAAAAAAGGAGAGAAACGTTCTGTCAAGTTAATCATTTGTGGGATATTATCAATCCATTTTTGGGCTTTGCCCCAGCCACCAGCTGGCATAGTTTGTCCTTGCTCTTCTCTGGGTCTTGTGGGTTTGGATTTAAGCACATCATTACATAAAATTCCCCAAAGTGAGGCGCCCCAAAACCCCAAAAGCCCAAAGCCCAGAGAGGCGGCAGTTCTTGGGTCGTCTTTGGATCGACTGGTAACCATAATAAAGCTTATAACACTTTGCATTACACTAATGCAAATACAATAGCTATGTGTGTGTGTGTGAGGGGGGAGGGGTGTGTGTGTATGTGTTTGTTGTTTTTAGTTGAGCTTCAGTTTCAGTTACAATTATGCCATATGTCTGGATGCTGCTCGCTTGGGTTCACTTTGGGCCACAAACACACACACACACACAAAATTTGTTGAAGCTTCAGCCAGGGATTAAAATTCAGCTCGGAAGGAAGAAATCCCAAAAGGAGCCCAGAGCAAAAACTGAATGCAGAGGCAGAGTTGATTCAATGGGCGCTCCAGACCTTAGTTCGGAGCCAGTGGGATTGGTATAAAATTTAGCTGAGGTTGTTGGCCTTAACTGACTACCACCAACACAACACGTCCTTCGAAGTGCCAGCCCCCTCTCCACTCATAATCTGTGATTACCAGAGACAGTTACAGTAATACCTGTCTCCCCTTGTGAAGTCTGAAGCTCATTATTCAAGTTTTGGTAATATGCATTTGCTGCATTATTGGTTATTGGTTTATTGTTCCATTTCTGGCTTATATGCCTGGCTTTGCTGGCCTGTCTGGCTTGTTGTGCAATTTACATATACATGATTCGCATTTGGCCCAAGTTGCCTGTTAACCCCAACATATGCAAATCGGACAAATAATTCAATACTCGCACTGCACACAAAAATGAAATGAATAAATGGAAACAAGAAGAATTTTCAAAATCACTTAAATGTTAAAGCATTTCTCAAAAGCAGCTGTGCAAAAGCGTAGATTATCTTTCTATGCTTGAATAATAAATGTTTTTGGCAAGTAAAAGCTTTAAGCTGCTTTTTAAGAATTAAAGAGAAGTTTTAACACGCTCTAAAAATACACCTATAGCAAAAGCAAATGAATAGTCAATATTTAAAATTTATTTTAAATTTGCATTTGTTATTTAATAATTTAAAAAATATACAGATTAAATCTATATTCTTTGGCAATAATTTTTATTCTCTAATTATTGTTTACTTACTTTATTTACTGACTAAATTGATAACTAATTTTTATTACTCTTTATTTTACTATTCAATAAATCAAAGTTAAATCATGAAATTTATTGGAATAACCCTTACAATATGTAAATAGATTGTGAATTTATTTTTATGATTTATAATAAGTATTTTTATTTTTAATTATAAATAGATTTAACTCAATTTATAAATGCACAAAGTATTTAAAACTTTGTCATCAATCTGAGTGGGACACACAAATTAAAAGTTGACTAATAATTTGACTGCTTCTCATTTGTCTGTCTCTTTTTTACTCTTTAATATTTAATATTTAATTGCTTCCCATATGTCAAATAGTCGAGCGACGACAGCAATCAAAAAGTTAAGAGCCAAGCGACAATTCGACCACAAACTAATTTATTAATCCCGCCATTCAAACTCACTCACACACACACACACACACAGAGACAAACTGTAGTTAAAAGTGAAGCCAAGTTGTAGCCACGCTTGTTCCTCATCCTTCATCCTTTGTCCTGCATCCGTTTTACTCCTTTGTCTGTGTCTCTGTTCACTCGAATGTTGCCGCCAAACCGCTTTTCGGACATGGCTAAAATATGCAAAACTATCATAAATCTCAATTTAGAGATTTATGAAAAAACACACACACACACACATGCATACTGCACAGCAAATAGAAACTGTAAAAAATACCCGCAAAGTAATAAAAAAAATTGTTGTAATTCCAATTCAGCAAAGGCAAAAGCCAAGCCAAAAAAATTCAAATAAAAAGCGAAACGAAAAAAGTTTTTCAACGCCAAATATCACCAAAATACCGCAAGCGGCGCAACAATATAACAAAAACCAAAATCGTATGAGTTGAAAAATGGAAAAATGCCCAAAATAAAAAGGTTATAGAAAAGGAAAAACCGTCGAGCAAAAGTTGAAAGTTCAAAAAGCAGTGCACAAAAACAAATAGAAATGGTTTAAAAATCACAGCAAAATGCGTTTGCCACAAATGGCCAACATGCAAACGATGGGAAAAGGCTAACAAACGTGTATGGCGACTATTAAATACTGTAACTAAAATATACATAAATAAATGTATAAATTGAAATTTTAATTAAGCTGAATAGAAATACAAATTATGATCAATCTGAGCACTTAATAAATTTGATAAATTTCAGTGTCTATAAATTTAAACGAAAGTCAATTTGCCATTTAAAAGTTAGTGTTTGGTCTAATAAATATGTGAATTTATATATTAAATTATTAAATAAATTGAAATAAAATTAAAATTCAGAATTAACTTTGCAACTTTTACTCAAGTTTTATTGGATTTGAATTGCTTGTAAATGTTAATGATTCAATTATCAACAATCAAATCGAACTAAGAAACTTGAAATAAATAAATTGATAAATTAAATAACTGTTAATTATTCACATAAATCTGAGTTGCTATAAATATAAATATTTGAGAAATCACATTTCACTTAGATTTCAGTTAACTGGCAAAAGTGAGTGTATTTAAATTGTAAGCGATGCAGTTGGCATGACAAATTTGATGTGCCAAAACGCAAAATAAAAGAAAATATATGGAAAATGTCGTTTTCGCTTGGCAGTGGGAATCCAGACTAGTTTGGGGCAAATTAAACAAAAAAAAATCAGAGCAGAGTCGCATATAGATTTCTGGACTAGCGCCTGGCTTGAATTTAGCCCAGTCAGCGGCATGAAAATTACGACACACAATTTGTGCAACCCAAAGGAAAATGCTGTAAATGAATTAAAGTAAAAGCAAAAACAACAACAACAACAAAAAGACTATCACGATAAATGGCTTAATGTAAGTTGCCGGTGCACAACATGAAAAATGCGCGAAAAAAAACACGAAGGAAACAATACAATACACACACACACACACACAGCCAGGCAGGAACAAACTGCGAGCAGTGCCAAATAAAAATTGTCATGGCGCCATGCGGGGATGGGGGAATGACTTTGGGTTCGAGGGAGTGGCAGTATAGAATATGCGGAAAAGGGTTTGAAGTTTGTACCCATATTTTATATAGTTGCTCCCATCCGAATCGTGCCACATCCCCCCCTCTTGCATTGCGTGTCTAAAAAAATCTGTCGCTGCTTCAGCTTCAATTATTTTTTACACGATATTCCTGTCTCTTTCGAGGCAGTGCTCATTTATTGTCTCCCTCTCCTTCTCTCCTTCTTTTTGTGTTTTCTTTTCTTTTCTTTTCTTACATATTTTTTTTTGGTGCTGCTCATAAATTTTGGGGCCCGTCCTATTCATCTTCCGCTGGGGGCATGGAATAAGTGGGGGGGGGGGGGGGAGGGATGGTGCGCTGCTCGGTGAAGAATCACTGCTGTTATTCTAATTTTATGGAAATTCCTACACTTTTTCTTTGCCTTTTCTTTTCAACGCACGGATTTGCGTTTGAGAAAAATCTGTTTGTCATTCGCTTCGTTGCGCCTCATTTTGCAAAAAAAAAAAGCAGCCCAAAAAATATTGCTGGGCCTGTCTTACGGCTGGCCAACTCCATTGAGTGGCTGTGGCTCGCAGTTGGCTAAAATGGGCGCATCTCCCCTTCCCCCGCCAAAAAAAAAAACCAGCTGAGAAGAGTGGGCGAAAAAGTTTTCACAACCCATAAATTTGGTGCATTAGATGTGCGCCACGTAAGATTCTTGCAGTGAAACATGTGGCAAGGAACAGGCACAAATTTGATTTTAAAGCTGGCGCAAATTGAATTTTGATTTGATAAATTTGGAATGCAACATTTGCTCATAGCCAGTTGCAACTGCTGCACTTTTCTATGTTGCATAACTAACATGCACATATGAGTTGCAACTTAAGCCTTTCGTCTCGACAGCAAACAAATTCTGTGATTGTCTTGAGAATGTTTTATAGCTTATAGATTATATATATGTATGTGTATTTATGTAATACATATTTTGACTACAATCTTAAGTGTTTAATTTAATATTAATATTAACTCAATTAGTAAAAATTCATCATTCTAATGATAAAGCTGAAAGTATTTAAATATTCTCTAATTACTGAATATAATTAAATATTCATTTGTTGCAACATAAGGCTTTAGCTGCAGCTAGAAATATTCTCTGTGATCTTAAAAAAGAGGAATAAACTCAGCATTGATTTAATTTATATAAATACTACAAGATCTAAAGATAAAAATAGTGTTATATTATTAAATGTTCTAATAAAATATTTATAATATTTATATGCTTAGTTTGCAACTTAACTAATGACTTAAGCTGTTGCAAATATATAAATAATATTAAGTACAACTATAATAATATCTAGCTAAATAAAATATATAGTTTTTAATCTGTATTGTTTTTTGTTTTATTTAAAATTAACTTTTATATTATATTTAATAGATATGGTAAAGTTGCAGCGTTAAACTCTACAAGTGCAGCTGGAATATTTTTCAATTATCTCTTCAGAGAGTTTTATAGCTTATATATATATATATATATATATATATATATAGTCTCCACACGTATTTGGTCTGGATATGGCTTAGCACACTTTTATTTGTTTAATTTAATGCTTGAACTAAAACAAACTTCGGCACTAAGGCACTCAGCTCACTCAGACTCAGAGTGCCAAGAACTGCATTTGGGTTATCTTTGTTTTTTTTTTGTTTTTGTTTTTGTTGTTTTTTTTTTTTTGGTTTTTTTATGGGATCTGCATAGTTTATTGTCAGTTTTATGAGGCGGGTCGGGTCGCCCCCGCTGCAGTTTTAAATGCTTGACGATCAGCGCTAATGCCACAGTTCCCGGAGACCTTCTCATTAAGTGGGGCAGCAGCAGCAGCAAGAACCACACTTTTCTCACCTTCCCTTTTACGCTATTCCCCTTTTTTTGCTTTTCGCTTTTGTGTTTGGTTTTTTGTTTTTTGGGGTCAACGCAGGGCCTATTAAATATTTTTTTTATTTTTTTTGTTGTGGCCTGCGACATCCGTCGAGCGTTGACAAAATTAGAAGCGCGTTGGCGTTGAGGCGTCTCGTCGTGCCGGGAGAGAGAGAGAGGTGTGAGGCGTGTGGCATGTGGCATGAGCGGTGAGGGATGGGGTAACTTTGAAGGGCCTGGTTCTGCATTTATTTTCACACTTCGACTTCGCCATCAAATTAATTAATATCATAAAAATGTCCAACCTTAATTATCATAAATAGACAAATGACAACAAATATTACGCGACTCATTTGCTTTTGAGTTGGCACCAAGATGAAAAGTGCGAAAAAACACTGGGACAGAAAAACAAGTTTTCTTTTTTTTTCATTTTTAATTTCATGGCATTCGCCTAGATTTCTTAATGGGGCAACTCATTAGTTAAATTCATTTTGGGGCAATAGTGACATTAATTTGTTGGCATGGCATTCGATTTGTTAGAGCCATTAAATTATGATATTCTGAAACCAATTAATTTGGGCCAACTTTGAGGGATTTAACAAGCAAACATTTAGCATTTTAATTATGTGTGGAGAGCATAAATTAGTTGCACACAACAAAGCTATTTTTTATGTTATCAGAATGTGGAAAAATAATTTGCATATTTTTGTAAAGTTATGTTAATCTAATTTATTCCCAAATAATTTACAAAAATAAGTTTGTTTTTAAAACACACAATTTCAACAATTTTTTGGGCATAGAAAAATGTTTGTATATTTTCCGTTTGAGAGAATATGAAACTACTGCAATTTTTGTATAAAATAAACACTTTAAAACTAAATTTGTAGCTATGAAAAAAAGTTAGTTGCCTTTTATTTTTGATTATTTTATTCTAGTTTTGATTGGTGTTTTATATATAGTTTACAAGTGTAAAATTTTATTTATGAATGCTAATCTAATTTATTCCCAATTAATTTAGACGATTTAGATATTCAAAAATCAAAATAGAATTTCCACAAATTTATTGATATGAACAAAAGTGTTGATTGATTTTCCACTTCGTGTGCATTTTGCATTCTAGTTTTGTTTGGTGTACTTTGTTGATCATTTGTCTAGAAAATGTGCACAACTGAAAATTGAACTGCCTGCCAATGCCAATGTCAAAAGCAGAGCACTTCAAGTGTGTGTGTAAAACGTTCTGAAAAATACTCGAAATCATAAACTGAAAGTTGAGAGTTATTTTTGTGCACATAAAAAATCAATTGTATTCAACCCCAAAAAGTGAACTGGCAATCGTAAAACGCACATCGCACGACACATGTCAAAAGCAACGCAGAAGAAATAAGAAAAATCAGAAAAATCAGCTCACATCTATTTCGAAGCGAGAAGCAAAATAAAAAGTGTCATAAGGCATTTGGGTGCGTGACAGGCTGCAAGTCCAACCTCGAGTCCCAGATGGAACTGTGCACACACACACAGTACACCCATCACACACACACACCCCAGTCGCTTTCTGCTGACAAATAAAACTGTCAGTTTTAATAACTAAACACATCAGCAGCAGCAGCAGCAGCAACAGCAACAACAATGGCAACAAGTGCACTTCTACGAAGCAGTTGTCGTTGTTGTTGTTGTTGCAACGTGTGTCGCAGCATTCGTCAATGGGGTCTGTTCATGCCCCCGACTCGACTTGTGTGCCCCCTAAATGTTGCGTGCCCTGCAACCCGCTGACAGATTACAGCTGCGATAAAGCCCCGCTGTGCAACAAAATATTCTTCTCAATTTTTATGTCTCTTTGCGCTTATTTACTTTCAATTTTTAATTAAAACTAAAGCAACTCAAATGCAAAGCTGATAACAATTCCCTTTCCTCTCTCTCTCTCTATTTTACTCTCCCCGCGTCTATCTGTCTGTCATTTGAGTTCTTTATTTAATCTGCACAGCTCTTCCGCTCGTCGTAAATATATCAAAAAAATTGATTTTTATTTTCGTAGTCAGTTTTCATGACTTTGCCTCTATTTGGGGTCGCCAGCCTATTGATAATCCCTGGCAATTAGGCTTTAAAGAAATTTATGTTCAAATGCATCAGCGACTGATAGCTGAGTTCCTAAAAAAATCTATAATCAAATCTATAAACTAAGAACTTTAAACTTTAAACTTTTGACTTAAACACAAACTGAAACTGAAACTGAAACTTTAATGCAATTTTCACTCTTTCTTTCGCTTTCGTTGCAGGTATGTTTGTCGCCTCACTTTAAAATTGCATTTGCTACGGCTGCGGCTAAAGTAACAAGAGTTATAACAGAAAAGAAAATAAGAAAAAATGCCAACACTCAAGTTGCACAGTTTGCGGCTAGGCAGCTGTGCCACAACTGTGGCTGTGGCATCAACGTGTGCTGCTGCTGCTAGGACGGCTGCTGCTTGCCGCAATTGTGTCAACGCTGGCGTGAAAATCCATTAGAACTAAACTATGTCAATCGATTGAGGCAAACGAATGCGGAATGTGTTAAACAAAAGCCAAGCTGCCAGCGCAACCAACACGTAAACAAAACAAATTTCCAAATGCATAAAGACCATCAAAGTGCATACAAAACGCACGCAGATACACTCGGAAAAAAATCAACCTTAAACTGAAAATCGCTTTAAAAATAGAAAGCTTTTCGTGCTTTTTTTTTTTTAGAAATAATGTTTTTTTTTAATTTTCAAAACTATTCCCCTAAATTGACAATCTCAAAAATATGGTATCTATTTATATATTTTTTTTTACAGTTTCTGCATTTTTAAATCATGCATTTTTATGAAATTTGCTCTCTCGGCTGCTTTTTTAAAGTGCATTATTTATTTATAATATGAATAACAACAATCATGTGAATTCTTCACACACTGAAAATTTACAGATAGATTCAGATAGTTTTTTTTGCTGAGTGTATTTATAAATACATATATACATATATGTAGACACTTTAACGTTGCATGAATTATTTAGCTAGCCAGCCGAAACCCAAATGCATTTCTAATGCTCGCCCCGAACCCCAAGACTAAAGTGCAAATGATATTTACTCTTCAAATTTAGCCACAACTTAGTTAGTCAGAGCCAGAAGCACAAGCAACTCCTACTCAATCTCATCTCAACTTCAGGTGGCATCAAAGTCATCGCCGAGCCGCACGTGCAACTTTATGGGGCTGTCGATCCATTAATTTAATGCCTCAGAATGTTGTCCACTTTCAGTTTTGTTTGGGCAGCCCTAAGTGGCTTTGGGTCGCCGTCTTTTATCCAACGGCAAACGAAACAATAACAACATTAAATTAATTTCAATTGAATTTAATTGACATACATAAGACACAAGACACAAAACAGAAGACACAAAACAGAAGACGGAAGACAGCAAATACAAAAGGGAAACTAGACCCAAACAACAAGCTCTGCCAATGAGCGGATCCATTTAAATTTGTACTGCTTTTCGAGAATTGAGTTTTTCTAATTTTGTAAGTGAAGCAAACATTGATTTGCTCAAAAAAGGTCAAATTCTATTTACAAATTATGGTTGTAAAATTGAAATTTTAAACTAAATTTTCAGCACTTAACCATGCTATCTAGAAAACTTTAAAATATCAGTGAGAAATTAAAGCTGCGCAGAGTAAATAACAAATGGAGGAAATATTAATGAGATCTAATGAAATTTACTCTAAATATCATAGATAAATTATATTTGTTGCCCAATTTTTAGAAGTTGGCAGAAAATGTATTATGGAAATTTTATTATTATAGTTAGAATATTTATTTATTACATTAAAGGTAAGAGACTTAATGCTATTATTGATTAATACAATTTATTATTTTAATCTCAATTTAGAAATTTGTTGTCTGAAGTGGCAAATGCGGAAAGTTGTTTAGAAAACTGTAAATTAAAAAAGTGGCAAACAAAATATTTAAAGCTGTGCTAAGT
This sequence comes from Drosophila multiciliata, assembly GCA_037043605.1. NCBI lineage: Eukaryota > Metazoa > Arthropoda > Insecta > Diptera > Drosophilidae > Drosophila > Drosophila multiciliata. Next base: position 17,694,529 of record JBAMBF010000103.1, on the reverse strand, counting down.
AATCAAATTTAAAATTGAAAATAACTTGAACTTTATTAATAAATAATAAATAATTTTTATAGACAAATTATATATATTTAGAGATACATTTTCAGAAGTTGACAATGACAAAATTTGCTATTCAAATTTAAATCATTAAATTATTTAAAATTTAATATTATTCAACGAATATTTATCAATGAGATTATAAAAGCTACCGAAATCAATTGAAAATTATGTAGAACATCATTTGCATATTAATGCTGTATACAAATTGTGTTATTAAACATATTAAATACAGCAGAAAGTTAAATCATTTAAAAATATTGAATTATATTTTTATATAAACAATTTAGATCTCTGTTTTCACAAATTATTTCCAATAAAATTTAATAGAAAAATTATTTAGAATTAGTAAATGCAATGCATGAAAACAAGTTAAACTAATAAAATTTAAGTAATGAAAAAATACTCGATTTTAGTTTAGTTAGTAAACATTGATTTCAACAAGAATTAAACATTTTATTATTTTCATTTATTTAATTCTTCATTGTCGGCAAATGATCAACATTTATTTTATTTGTGTCAATTTAAAGTGTTTATCTTTTATCTGTTGTATCCAGATAGGCTGTCAAACATTTGAATTTATTGATTTATTGCATTCAAGTGCTTATTGTGGCCAAGCAGCCAAAGTATCTTTGAGATGCGTTTGCATTGTGTGGGCCTGGCCAATCAGGCAGCAAACAATTCAATTGCAGCATCAGCAATAAAATGCAGCCGACCAGAAGGCATATGTGGCTCACTTTGATTGACGTTATGGTGACAGCAAAGTCGACCCCATCCCCCATTCCCATCCCCCTCTCCCCCGCGCACCAATCTAACCATTCTAGCCACTTCTCTGATCCAGTGTTTGTCTGTGCTTCTTGCTGCTTGTTGCTGCTCTTCTCCAACTGTTTGTTGCCTGCCCCTGTTGCTGCTGCAGTTGCAGTCTGTGAAGCAGCTGTTGTTATCAAATAACCGCGCATATCAAATAACTGAACACACTTTGCCAACGATGCAAAATTGCTGAGCACACGAGGCAACCTTCTTGCTTGCCTCTACGCCTACCCTCCCCTCCCCTATCACTCCTCGGTGTGGCAGCTTCGCTTCAGTTGTATTCAGTGTGGCTTTGCCCTATGCACAAATAGACTTAAATGATGTTTACGAAGCCGCAGAGAGAGACATAGGGACAAAGGGAGAGAGGCATGAAGAGTCGCTCAGCAACCGTTAGCAGTTCAGTCTCAGTTTCAGTTTCTGTTGCACACACACACAGAGCACACACACAGCACACCTTGCCACCGCTGTTTGCCGTTTATTTGGCTTGTGCTGCTCCTGCGACTGCTGTTTGCACATTTGTTTGTATTTGCCAGATATTTGTGTATCTTTTTCACATGCATTCGCCATGCGATATGTGTGTGTTTGTGTGTGTGAATGTGTGTGCTTTGCAGAAAAGTGCAATTTGATATTATTCCCAACTAGCAAATACTCTTAGCGCCCAAACAACGCCAAGTAGTTTGTCGGCTAACTACACTAAAAAAAAAGAGAAAGAAACAAGCAAAGATATCAAATTTAAAAATTTACCTTGATTCGTATTTTTTGGAAATTTAATTTTTAATAATTAAAATCATTTTAATTAAGCAGAACAAGGTTTTCTAATTTCTTTAACTACAGGTCTAATATTTTTATTCAAAATTTTGCAAATAATAATTTAAAAATTTATTTAAAAAAATTCTATAATTAAATTTAAAAATTCTATAATAATGCTAAAAATTTAATAATTTTTTGTAATTTCATTTTAGAGCAATTTTATAAATTTCAATTTATTTTTTTTTCTAAGTGTATTCGTGGCAAACAAAAGACTGTAAGCCATGTCTCTAACTGTATTTAGTATGTGTCATTTCTATATATATGCTACCCTCTCCTTCTGTCTCTCTCTCTCTCTCTATTTCTCTCTCTCTCTCTCTCTCTCTCTTTCTCTCGCTCTCAGTGTATGCATGAAAAATATTGCCACTTTGCCTCATTTACTTAACTGCCAAGGCAGCTGTGATATCTTTGGCATGTGGCTGCTGAGGTTTTCCATTATCAGCTTGTATTGTTCAAATTGTGCCCTTTTTCCTCACAATTAATCCCCCCCCCCCCTATTATATTTTCCCCTACCCCTACCTTGTTGCGTGTTTCTTGGCTCGTTTGCGCTTTTCACTTTTGCACGCTAAATATGATTAAATATTTCGTAATGAGGCTGCGGTTTCGTGTCGTTGACATTGTTTGTTAGTTGGCCAAAAGCGAACAGGCAAACAAGTAAACAGCCAACAAAAAGACAGGTGCCCCGACAGACGGAGGGACGGACGGACGGGCAAACGGAACCGGGAAATAGGCTAATTGACAGCGCTCAACTGCTGAGCAGATCATCAGCTAAGCTGAGCTGCTGCGGCTTTAAACCATCATCATGATGACAACGATGATGATGATGATGATAATGATGATAATAATGTTGTGCTTGTTGTTTTAGCCAAGTCACGGCGCATGTTGAGATATTCTTAGAAATTGATTGAATAGCAAACACAGACATTGTTTTAATGGATAAAGTCTAAAATTCTGATTTATATCCAGACGAAAGGATTGTTGGAATTATTCTTGATAACAATATAAATGAAAATATTATTGCTGTCAGAATGTGGACATTTTAAGTTCAGTTTCAGATTTATATTTTGACAAGAGACTTGTTTGAGTGCTTTTTGATAAACAATTTTAAAAAAAATGTTTAAAAAAAATCATTAATGTTTTTGCATGAAAGAAAAACGAGTAAATTTGAAGTTCCGTTAAAGATTGAAGATACTTAATTATATTGCAGTCATTCTTAAACTCTAATGAACGAAAAATCGGTTTGAAAATTGGTTATTTTATTGGGAAAATATGGCCAAGAAATTTGTGTGCACGTTTTTAAGCTATTCAGCTGAGCCGCGCTGTATTATTAATAAAATAATGTGTGTTATATAGAGATCTTCTTCGATTTTGGTTTATTATATTTAAGAAAGGACATTGATGGGAGTGGCAGAAAAAACTTTCAGCATATTTATAAATAGCCAGCTTTGGTTTTAATTTTGAATTTGAACACACTTAAAAGTTTCACGTGTATTTATTGAACTGTGTAAAATTCACATTGCAACCCAAAGACCTACCCCAATAGTCGAGGCCCTAAATAACTCTCTGTCATTGGCCTTGACAAGGTCATAAACCCGCAAACCCATTTACACACCCACACACACACACACGCAGAGACAGGGATTGAGTGCAGTGGGATTCGTTTACATTTGAAGGGACAATGTTTTGGTTTAGCCGATTAAATTGTTTTTCGTATAAATTTCAAATTAACAACCACTCGACTCGCAAAGTTTACTGATTTATTTCGGATTTATATTATTTGGCTGCAGAAGCAGCATCAGCAGCAGCGGGGGCAGCATCATGATTGAGTTGACAACAGCAACAACAACAAAAATCAGAACATATCATGGAACCCTTTTCACTCGACATTCCCCTTTTCTGTATTTTTCGTGTGTGCCCCTAAAAAAAAAAATGGCCCGCCAAGCTTTTTATGAGCTCTGGCTTTATTTTTTATTTTTTTTTTTTTTTGGTACTCCTCCTTTGCTGGGGCAACCCTTTTGCTGCATCGGATCAAAGGATTACGAAAAGTTTGGTGATGCGTAAAATGAGTTTGATGTTGATATAAACACGTTGATGATGTTTTAATGTAAATAAAACTTCAGTCCAAACCAGCCAATTTAGGCCAGGCCCTCAGTTCCCACTGTTATCGTGTAATGATGTGTAATCGTCTGCGGCCAAATTTCGCAAAGACTGTCTTCGATATGATCACAAAAGGAAACAAAACTCTTGCAAATAGAAGAATAATCTAACAGGGCTTAAAACTTAGGCGGGCATTGATAAAAGGCAGAATTAGCAGTTTGCCAATCAATCGATGAAGGGAAATTGAGAGTTAGACAAGTAAATAATAATCGTCTGCTTAAAGCCTTTTCAGAAGCTTAAAATTGTCTATTTAACTTAGATTAGTTTTAATATAACATATCTTAATAATAATAACTAAATAATTCGACTTTGTCTTAAGAATATTAAATATAATCGTCCGAAATCCATTCCTAAATTTTAACATTCATAAAATACTAAAAAAAACAGAATTATTTTGATAGCCTCAGAATAAAATGCAAAAAAATGCATTTCACCTAGAACAAAATTTTAAAAAATAAATATTCTGCTGTATGCAATAAAAATTAATTATACTAAGATATATTAATCCTTGAAATGGTAACTAACAATAATTTTTGACATAGATAAAAATATGGCTATTGTCAATGTTTAACAACAATTTCTTTAGCTCACAATGTTTTCATAACTGTATTTGTCTTAATTCATTAGTTTAATTAATTCAATCCTTATAGAATCGTTGTGCTTAAACTATTTCAATTGACTTTTGGCATTTTCACAATTTGGTATCATTGATTATTTGAGCAGCTCAAACAAAAAAAAAGAAGGCTGTCAGCTTAAATTGAAATGTTCTCGCCGCACTGACAGAAACAGGATTCAGTCATTGCTTCTTGGCCCTTAGGATTGGAGCTGACGCAAACAAACACTTTATTAAGTGTGTGCTGTCCCCCATCCCCCATCCATCCTGCGTCCCTCGTCCTTTTCACGCGTGAACTGTTGAGCCGGTTGGCCAAAGATGGATGCCTGACCGCAGCACGTAGTCGAGTTCTTGGCTATAAATTTTCAGCACTCTGTCAAAAATAAGAAAAGTCTTTTAAAAACTGTTTATAATTTTTTGAGTGGCATGCAACGAACTTTTTGTCTATGCCACGTCTGCACCTTTGCGCCCTGGAGTCGACTCCCCTTCAAACCGATCCGTGTTAGTAAACGAACCCGAAAAATAGTCGGGTTCAATGTCCCCAAGGCGTCATCTCAATGACGTTCTAAAGCACTTCTTGTGCTTCTGCTCAGACGTGCTTAGTTTTCTCTATGACTTGCCACAAACACACACACACACACACACTACACACACACTCGACACACACTCAACACAAACACACAGATAATGCGCTTATTACATTGGCACATAAAATAACAATTTATCTGAGCATTACAAATGCGGCCTTTTTATGGCTGCCAGGACCTGCCGCATCCTGTTAGCTCAGTCAGCTGTTTCTGCTGCTGCCACTGCTGCCTAATGCTGTCATTATGCTAATAGTTTTACTGCCACTGCACTTGCCCTGTGCCCCCAACTTCCCCCCCATAAATGTTTAATGAATTTATTAGCACGTTCAAGCCTGGCTTTCAGCTGTTGGCCTTTGTCTGCCTATTCCACTCTCGCAAACATATTGATATCATTTCTTTTTTGTATTGATTATGTGACTACCTGACTACGTTAGAGCCTGGCCAACAGCAGCTGCGCACCTATTCGAAAAGTACCTGTTTTTACTTGCCCAACAGCTGCCAAAGTAAATTAATAAAATAATTGCACATTTCTTACACATTTTTATAACTAAATTAATGGTAAGAAAGTCTTTAAAATGCTGTCAGAGGTAATTGCTTGCAAATAAATATTGCCTAATTGATATCTGATTAATAATTTTTTATTACTAATTTAATAATATATATGTAAAAGTCGATTTAGCTAAATTGAAATTAAATAGTCTAATTATTTAAATTATACCAGTCTATTTATAATAACCAATTTATTCATGACTAAATTAATAACTAATTAGCTTTAGTGACAGCTTCACTGCTCAGTTTAAATTATTATTAATTTAAATTTTGGCAAGTTATTTAAAATCAAATATATACTCAAAAATTAACTCAAGTAGAAAATAATTAAATACATTTCAAATTATAAATAATAAATGCTTAACTAGCCAAATCAATCATTTATAAGCATCAAAAAGGCTAATAATATTTGTTAAATATAAACGTTATAAATATAAAAAAAATATATTAATTCACACTTTTTATATGTATAAAAAATATATTTAAAAACAAGCTACTTCAATTATAAACTAAAAAAACAATTTATTTAGTTGCAAGTTTCAGTCAAATGCAAATACTTGAAGAGTTTCCACTGATATTCTTGGCCATAAAACTTATGCTATTTGTTTGACTTATAGCTGAAAAATTAAATTAACCTTTATTTCTTGCCTAGAAGAGGAGAGGCACAGCAGGCAGGGGGTAGAGAAATTGCCCCATGCAGGGAGGGAGAACAAGCAACCCCTAAGCTGGCTGCCACAGAAACATCTGTTGTAAGCGCATTAAATGCTCACTCAACGGCAGGTCGGGGGCAGGGTGACATTGACTTGAACCCATCCGAGGGGGAGCGATCGCTGAAGATGACACAATTTAGAGCGGACCATTGGCCAGCAATCAGTCGCGAATCCACCCCCGCAGCAGGGGCGGGAAGGGTCATCTCTCTATCGATGCGACCCAATGTGTTGGCTATTTATTAAGCCCTCAGCACATCAGCCTCGCCTCACTTTAATTGCTGACCTTCTGTCGGCTTGACCTTTGTGCCTTTTTTGGAGTTGCGCTTGGCTGACCAACGCCTTTTGTCAGATGTGCCTAATGCTGAATTGTGTTTGGTCAGTTTCCAGTTTGGGCCAACCCCTTTTATTGTTGTCTGCTATTCTTCTGCTTCTGCTTTTTCCTCTTGTTGTTGTTGTTGTTGTTGTTAGTCTCGTAATTCAATTATAAAATTCTCATGGTCAATACGCTTTAATTGCAAGTTTTTATTTGGGCGCGTGCGGATTCTGAATCGGATTAGGTTCTGGCCAGCTCGCCATGGCAATTGCCAGCAACAATGCGGGAAAAACATAAATAATTTTAACGGCACGTCGACGATTAAATACACTTCTACTGCGGTTTCACATTGGTGGTTTCTAAAACTAGCTAAAAATTTAAAATTTTATTTTTATTTACTTTAAAATGTTTTTTGATAGTTTTTCGATTTCGATGATTTTTGTTGTAAATGATTCGAGATTAATCAAATGCATAACTATTTAGTTGGGAAGTTTGTTCGTTTGTTCATCTGACATCTTTACCATATATCTCATCCAAATGTTCTAGCTATAGTCTAGTCTAGTCTAATTCAATGATCCAAAAATATATATAAAAATATACATATTAAATATACATATATAAAGGCATTACAATTCTATTTGGACTTTTTAAAATACTTTTTAAAGTCAACTTTTATGTAGTCTATTAATGATAATAAAAGGAACTTTCTACCCCCAAAATCTGTATTTAATTTATGATTCATATTTTATGCCCCTCCTCCACAAATGTTAATTAAAAATGACGAAAATCACATTTAACCATTTTGCTTATGATTACCAAAAACAACTCGTAAATCTGATGACATTTATTTGAATAAATCGTTAAGTAAAATATTTATATATTTAATAACTCTTCATTGGGTCGATTTTAACGAATAATTTAATATTTTTAAATATCAAATAAATAAATAAATTCACTTGAAAGAAGGCAAACAAATCGACTAGAAACCGACTACTTAAAAATATCTGCGTTGTGCTTTGGCCAAATTGTATTTTTGAACAAATCTGCAGGAGGCATATACAAAAATGGAAATGCCTTTAATCGAGTTTTGATGAGTTTACAAGATAAGCTTTTGCTGTTGGAGATGTCAAACTTCAATAAAAAATTAGAATACCCACTCTGAAAAAGGGGGCTCCACAAAAAACCTGCCAGCCAAGCGGATAATGCTCAACCAAGAACTGAAACTTGTCGGGTTTTGTGCCTGAGTTGATTGCTGTTGTTATTGTTATTGTTGCTATTGTTGTTTTTGTTGTTGTCTGTCTGTTTGTCTGCCTGTCTTGGCTGTCAGTTGCACACTGTCGTCGTATTAGTGTTAGCCAAGTGCTCCGCACAAAACTCATTTCGTGCCCCAAATGGTGTCCCCATGGAGTGTTTTTGGGCAGACGGGCAGTGTCAGGACACCGCCTTCATGTTCTGGCATACTGTCGTCCTGCCATACGGCTGTACATTCTATATTCGGGCATATCCTGTCGCTGGCACGCACTTTTTTTTTCCCCTGCAACCGACATTTCCATTTACCGCAATTTCCTAGCGGCGCCCCCCAACCCACCCCACATAAACCAAAATTGAGGTTGCAACCCCTTTTGGGCCGCTCTATTAAATCGAAAAACGATTACAAACTATAATGCAGTATATTTGTTTTACTCTCCCCTCCCCCCACCCACTCTCACACGCACCCCCCTTCGAGCCCTCATGACTGCCTGCTGCAATTATTGACTTTGTCTGGTCAACGCAACTGGCAACGGGGCATCTCATTTTCCTATTTTCTCATTTTCCCTTGCTATTTCGGCCTATTTTCGGAATTTAGCGTAAATGTCATATGGCTACACTTAGAAAAAATTATTGCCATACATTTAAAGGCAACTCAAAGTTGAATTCACCAAGTTAGTTTTTAAAAATTTTGACCGTTTGCATTTCTTAAATTAAGCGCGGAATTTGTATAATTTATATAACTTAATCTAAAAAAAATAACTTTTTTTGCGGAATTGAATAAGAAAAACCCAATGCGAGCAGACAAAAGTTAAATTTTAATTTAGTGGCCTATTTAATTATTATTATTTTTTAGTTTTGTTGAGATATTTTTTTAAAAATCAGGGATCTCTTTTCTACTTTTACATCACTTTTCTAATTTTTACAGAAATATTGTTTTATAGAAAATAAATCTGAAAACACGAAAAAATTGCTGGTTTTCAAAAAGATTTTCTAAATTTCAGCTCGATTTTATTTTACTTAGTGTAGTCCCCATTCTCCTCAGCCCAAAATGGGAGCTGTGTTTGCGATTTTCATGGGCATTACATGTTGTTAGTTGACTTGTAGTTGTAGCCCTGGTTGTCTGTTCATCTGTCTGTCCATCAGTCTGTGCGTCCATCTGTCTGTCTGTCTGTCTGTCCGTCCTTCAGTCTGTCTGGCTGGCTGTCATGGCTTATGCGGTCATGTCATTGTTTCATTGTTTCACACGCAACTACCAACAACCAACAACCAACATGCAACAACAACAACAACAACAATAACAATAACAATAACCACTGCGACCCAACTTCCCCTTGTGGATTTGCCCCCACAACTGAACGCAGCTGTTAAATTGCGTCAATTTTTATGTGCAATATCTGTTTTATTTGTATTTGATTGTGATTTTATCAATATGTTTTCTTGTTGTTGTTGTTGCTGTTGCTGTTGTTGTTGTTGTTGTTTGCCGCTCGAGCGATTCGTCCTTAATTGAAATGTTCAGCGAGCGTATTGTGGCCAGGCCGGGAATCGATTCCTGGCTGAAAGTCGTGCATCGCATGTTTGGTCACATCACAAGAGTCCCCCCCCCCCCCTCCCACAATGACTACACACAACACACACACACATTTTAACCCTTGTGCAATTAATAATAAATTATGGAATTCATTGGAATTGGGAATTACGTATATTGAACAACTTTTGTGCTCTGAGTGGGTTTCTATGATTAGATTCTTTTCTGCTTCGAGTTCTGCTCAACTAATTAAAATCTAGCTTACAATCTGTTAATTAAAAATGTGTCAGTTAATAAAACTGACATAGACAATGAGGTAATCAAAAGTATTTAAAAGTTCTGTAAACTTTCAATAAAATAAACAGATTTTTGTTTATTTTTATTTTGTATATCACATAAAATAAATTAGTCGGCCAATAAAGTAAAAATAATTATTGGCTAGTATAAGTTTGAGAAAAATAAATAAAATAAAAAATGTTTGAGAAAAGTTAAAGTCTTCTAGTAGCATAAGTATTAGTTCTAGGTATCTTATCAGAGATTTCCAATGTAAGATGCCAATAAGAAAAAGAACTTTTCTTTCTAATCCAGGCAACTTCCATAGTAGCAACTATGAGGAATGAATAACCTAATTACATGATTAGTACGCATGAATAGGACATAGAAAATAAATATGTCTAAAAAAAGCGACTCGTTTAGTTAATTAAGCAAATGATTCATTTTTATACCAATCGCTTTACAGTTTGTAAGAAGCTTTTAGCGTATTAAAGGAGACTTTACGACTTCTTAAAGCTGTATATTCTTTATCAGGATCAACAGCCCAGCCGATCTCCGATGGCCTATCTTAAAGATCATGAGATCTACAGTCGAATATTGAATCATTGATTTCTGACACACTTTTTTTTAATGAGGACATTTGGTTGTTTAAATCACAAAATTCGAATAACAAAAAAAATATATTTAAACAACTAGTTTTTCAGGGTATCTTATAGTCAATTTCACTCGACTACAACATTCTTGCCACTTTTAATTAGAAAAGCGAATTTGATGAGCTTAAATTCGAGTTGGCCTGCGGGTTAAAATATGCAATGTTTAATCAGATAAAAATCAACGTTGCCAACGTTTTCAATGCTGTTCCGCATTATTTCACCAGGCACTCTGGCAATTCCGACTAATTCCACAAATTGTCCGACAGTCAGCAAACAACACGCACAGTTTGCGAGAAAAAAAAACTGGAGATGAGAAGACGACAAAGTGTCAACTAGTTGACCTCAGTGCAAGTAGCCAGAACGCTGCACCAAAAAACAAAAAAAAGAAAAGCTGTGAGGGAATGAGAGAAAGAGAGGGAAACTGTCAACCCAGAAAGGGACATCAAAATAACGTTGCAGGAAAACAAAAAAAAAAGAAGAAGAGTAGAGGCAAAAAATAAAGAAAACAGCTATGCGAAGTGGATGCGGCTGGGAAAATCATTCGAAACGAGACGAGTGCAAATGAAGTTGCTAAAGCTGCTATCCCTCTCTCTCTCTCTCTCTCTCTCTCTCTCTCTCTCTCCCTCTCTCTGTCTCTGACACAAGCTTACTTCTAGTTGCTGTTGTGGGCAATTACAGTGTACCCGTAAGGTCGCCGGGTCGAATTGAAACTGTGTGCAGTCACGAGATAAACAAGTTGGCAGCACTGCAACTGCCATCAAGGCACAGCTCCTGGCCACTCACTCTACACTCAGAAAAAGAAAGTGAACTGAAATTTAAAAAAAATTTAATTAGCTATTTTAGAGTTTGCTTGATTAATAAAACAAAATAAAAGGCTGAAAATTATACATATTTTCTTTCAAAATATTATTTAAGAATTACAAACGTTATTTTTTTTAATAATAAGTTGATTAATGCAAAATTAATTTTTTCAAATTCGTTGCTAATATTTTTCCAAGTGTATGTCTTTCTTGGTCGCCCTTTTTAGCTCATCTCTGTGCATCTCCACGCTGACTGCACTCTGCTTCTCTCTCCCTCCCTTTCCCTCTCTCTGGCTCCATCTCTCTCTCTCTCTCTCTCTGTCACTCTTCTCTTCTCTTCTCGCTCTCTCCGCTTGCCTGTCATTTGTAGCTTTACGCTCATTTTCGCTTTTCCGCAATGGTGGCGATTTTTTCTTCTATATTTTTGTGTTGTTTGTGGCTTTTGTCGTTCTGTATTTTTGCTCGAATTGCATTGTTAGGGCTCACGGCAAATGCCCAGGGAATGACATTCAGCCCTGACTGCGAGCTGTGACCCTTCCCACCACCACACCCACCACACCCGCACTGTGTGTTAGTGTGTGTATTTGCGACTTGCGGTTCGACAAGCGTAAGACATTTTCAATTACAGTTGCCCCAAACTGAGCAGCTCAGCTTGAGAGCAAAGCTGCAACTCGGCACTCGTTAGTGTGGCAGCCTCCAAAATCGTGTGGCATGTTGCGCTGCAGCATGCGTGTTGCATTGTGCCTGCTTGTCAGCCACGAAATGCGTCAATTAGACAAAATTGCAATGTCTGAAAGTAAATGTTTGCCATGTGCCGTCAAAGTTCTTGTTTTTGCTGTGTTGGCCAGGCCAAATATGCACATAAATTCTTCAACTTGTTGTTTTGCTTCTTTTTGTTTAAGTTGTCAATGAGTGTGTGTGTGTGGCACACAACATATATGAGTGTTAATTTTTGCTGTCAACATTGCATGTCGACAATCTCAACTTTCACTTCAATCACAGACTGTCCGATAAATTGACAAGTTTGTTCATTATTTTAGCTCTCAGTTGAGAAGTTGTCAATTTAGACTATTAAAAATTAATTAAATGGAATATTAATTAAATTGTTTAGTCTTAATAAATATTTGTAAATTGATTTTTAGAATCGAATTTGGGCAGTTTTAATATTTTAGCTTGTAGTTTGGTGTAAAAATTAAATTAAACTTAATTGAATCTTTAACACTCTTAAAATTTGTATAAATTTATTATTTTATCTAGCAGTTAAAACGTGGTCAATAAAGACATTTAAATTTAAATGCAAATCAATTTAAATGAATATGTTTTTGTCTACTTTAGTAATTTAGTGTAAAGAACAATATTTAAATAGATTTTTTTTTAAATTGCTTCCCTTTTATTATTGTGTTTTGTAAAGTAAACTTTTAAGATTCAAATTTCATTAAATATGAATGTAAATGTTCACCTCACTAAATCATTTTATTCTGCTTAAATTTACAACATTTATAAAATTTTTCAAAGAAAATTGCAGTCTGCAAAAAATTATTTTAAATTCTTTTTCATTTTGTGGTTTTATTGAGATACTTTTTTATTTATTTTGTGTATGCACAGTAAATAAATGCTTTGCCTAACTAAATTACTCGATACATGCTAAATGTAAAAGAAGCCGTAAATAATTTCCTCCTTTTCGTCTCAATACACTCTCAGAAAAAACGTGAACATTTGAAAAGTATTTCTGGTAATGCATTTGCACTTGAGGCTCAATGGGCTGGCCTGGCCTCAGCTTATGGGCTGTTATGTATCAACACCCGGCGATATTCAAGAGTAATTAAGAGTGCAACTTTATGAGTCACTAATCTCTGCCAGCCCAAACCCGACCCGAGCCGAACCGCACCGACACAGAGCAAAACCGCCGAGAGACGCTTGTCAATCAATGCAAATGGTTTGCCACTTGGGGCATGCCACGCAAGCAGATTGCAGCCGAAAACACTTTAGTCATAAATCAATTAAAATTGATTTGCTGCCCGAACCCCAACCGCTAAAACCCGTCCCCATTTCAATGCCCATCCAAATCCATTTCCCAGACGAAGACGAACTCTGACAAAAACCAGTGCGAATCACGAGCGGATTCTCGATGCCCTTGTGGAGCGTATTATAAATTAATTGTGGAGTTTGTAATCTGATTAAAGCAGATGTCTGCGACTGTATAAATTATATATATATATATATATACCATTTTAATCACCAGTCGAGTTGATATGGCCATGTTTAGCTGTCTGTCTGTCTGTCTGTCAGTTTCTATGCAAGCTGGTCTCTCAGTTGATGAGTTTTAATCTAGATGATCTGGATGAAACGGCATAAATACTTATTTCTACTTAATTCCAGTTGATAAATCTTAATCTAGTTGGTGTTGCTGAAACGGTAAAAATTATTATTTTTATTTAATTCCATTTCAATATCATTTAGCATTATTGAATTCTGTTGAATTCTTGTATAAACAATATTTATTTTAGCCAAACTCATCTGTTATGGCTGTTATTATTTTCTAAACAATTGTATTAAAAATCATCAATATCGAATAACTATAGAACATAGTTAAAATATTTAAACTAAACTTAAACAATTTACGTAATAGTTTAATTTTTAGTTTAATAAAATTAAACAAAGAATCATGTTATAAGTGGAATAATCTGTTGCCAGTTGAGTTGTGTATGAATAATTTTTTTTGAATATAAATTTATCAATATCTTTTTACTATATCATATTGGTTTAATCGGAACAATCACGAGCCTTTTATTTAAATTATTATTATTTATTTAGCTAGGGCATCTAATAATCCGTTTGTGCTTTCTTGTTAAAAGAGGATTTATATATAAGAGTATTTATATATATGTATATATATATATATATATATATTTAATCCTACTAATTTTTTTGTTATTTACTGAGTGCGTACACTTTCCGTAATGAATCGCAGCATTGGAAATTATCTAAGAGCTGCATCAGCATCAGTTCAGAATCAGTTTGTGCTTCAGCTACAGCTGTCTGCTTTGTGCAACGACGGCGACGTTGTGCCACAGTTTTTTCCACTTAGACTCATTTGAGCGATTTATATGAAAGACCACAGTTACCCCCACTGCCCCAACCTACTCTATACCCCGCACCCTTCCCTTATTAATTCCATTGCCATTCATTCGTATCTGCAACATCTTTCAGCTGCTGCTGCTGCTGCTGCTGCTGTTGCTGCCGCTGCTTGTGTTGCAGCTCTTCCTATCTGTTGGAGACAGAGGCCAAGCGAAGCGTGTCCAGTCGGGGTTGCAGTTGCATTCATCTGCTGCTAGTTGCCCCCAAACCCTTAGCTATCTTAGCATATTTTTCAATATTGACGCCGTGCCGCATTTGTCAATTGATGCAACTGCGGCTGCGGCGACTGCCCCAAAGGGCTGCTGTCAAATGTTCAAGTTCATAATTTTCTCGCTTTCGAGCGTAAATAAAATTATTTTTTAGTTGTTGCGCAACTGTTTCTGCTTCTGCCTCTGCTTACACTCAGAAAAAATATTTTAGAAATTCTCCTTAGTTAAAAAAAATATTTTTAAAAGATGGAAAAAATCACCATATTTTTGGAATTATATTAAAGAATATTAATTAATTAAAGAAAAAGTAATTTCCAATTTTTGGGGCCACTTTTTAAATATAAGGCAACTTTTTTTCCAGTGCATAGTTATGCAAAAGCTGAACGCCACTCGACTCCTGCTGTTATCCTTTGGACTTTTGCATATGCAAACATAAATCGAAATTTACACGCAAAGATATTGCATACATCTCCCTCTATCTCTCTCCCTCTGTTCCCTCTCCCTCTCTCCTTCTGTCTATATTTTTCCATGTCATTTCCATAAATATTTCATTTAGGGGCAAGTTATACACTTACCAAGAAGTTTGCGTTTCTTATTCTGGCATTTTTTGCTTAGTTTATCTTTGGTTTTGCATCTTTAGAGAGTTGTTGTTCGTGCAGCTTGTTGCTGTTGCAACTTGCTACTTACTACTTGCTACTTGTCATAAATTGGCAAAAAGAGAGCACAGCCAGCGTTGCATGCACCTTCAGTCCGCTCGCACACAAAAGGCAAAGCGCTTCAGTTACTTTTCTTCCTCTTCTTTCACTTCATCTCAGTATTTTTGTGCAGTTTGACATTCCTTTTGGGATCTGTGACAAATATGCAAATAGTTTGCATATTTCCGTAAATTATTGTGATTGCTAAGAATGTACAAGCAAAAATGCTGCTTATATAAAAATTCGTAATCTTCTTTGCCAAATGAAGTTGAGCTGTGTTTGTGTCAGAGGCACACAAAGTAGAATTAATATCAATTTGCTTTGACTGCTTTAGGGGAAAATAATGAATATATAAATTGAAGAAATCTATATAGAAAAAATGTACCGTTAATTAAAATGAAAATTATATAATTTTTTGGATTGTTGCTGCCTTTAAAATGTTTTTTTTTCTATTTAGAATTTATATCTAAAATCAATAAGAACTTTCCCATATTTAGTGCAATTTTCTAAATTTAATTGCGATTTTTTCCGAGAGTATTTATAAACTTTGTTCCTTAACTTTCTTAGCTGCTTTTCAGCTAAGGTTGGGCTACAAAGCAGCCGTAATGGCTTGTTCTCTAAGCAGAGCTGCATTTAGACAATGGCAACAAGGCTTAAGGCAATTAGTGACTGCCTTCTACCTACAGCCTCAGTCCGCTTCCCTTTGCCCAGCCAATTAGAAAGCAATTGGCTAGCACAATTAGGCCCTTTGGCAATGCAGAGGTCAGCAAAGCACCTGCTAATTGAAAGTTGTTTATGAGCAGCGGGTGCATTAAACTGCCTTCAAGCAGCCGCAACGACAGCAGCAGCAGCACCAACAGCACCAACAGCAGCAACACCAACAGCGCTCAATAAGACGTTGACATAATGGCCATAAAATGGCCCTAGATTGAGCCCAGTTAATGGTATTGGCCACGTTTCTCCCAGAGGGAAGAGAGAGAGAGAGAGAAAGAGAGTGATGAATGAAGGGGGAGTTGACTTGCTCGGGATAATGGCGTATTTAGCATACATTAAAATACTAATTTCCATGAAAGTAGCAAAAATGGCGGCAAGTACTGCTGCAACAGTGCCCCATGCTCCGCATGCCCCGTGCTTCTTGCCACAACTGTCGATGCTGCCACCGTCTGGCAGGCGTTGCCTTTTAATAGAGCCACACTAATTACATGCCGTTAGACCAACTGAAGTCAGTCGAGATGTGAGTGTGCGGGTGTGTGTGTGTGTGTGTGTGCTGTATGTTGTTAGTAGCAGCAACACAACATGGTGTTTTGGTGGCATGGGAAATTGCCTCTATTCCTGACGGTCTGTTGGCTCGTTGCCCGGTTGGCGTTTGTGCAGCAGCCAAGTCAAATTTGTAATTAAAGCAATGGAATTTATGGAACGTAACATTTTTCAAAATAAACTCAGCAAAACTCAGTTTATGCGTGGCTTCCTCGTGATTTTCCAAAACGTGAACAGGTATTTTTCGTAAGTAAAAAATAAATTAAATAATAGATTAAAAAAAACTATGTGATTTGAAAGTCTAATTTACAAATATAAATAAGCTGAATGAATAAAACATTTTTTGTATTCTGATTGCCAATTAAATAGACAAATTAAGTGAAAAATCGTAGAAATCTACAATCTTAGATTTTATTTTTTTTTATTGCTATTAAGTTAATTAAAATTAACACAATTTGAAGTACTATAAACTTAAAGAAGTTAATCATACAACGACTTTTTATTTAAAATGTTTTCTGAGTACATCTCATTAATGGTCTGCGTATAAACCTAACTACGTTGCACACAACACACACACACACACACATTTATATATTTACACACGCATACCACAACATTTTTGTTTGTGTTTTTGTTGAGCTCATTTGTTTTGCAAGTGCATTTTGCATTTTTGTGTTGCCTGCTTTTGTGCAAGTTAATTTTGCGCACCGTTTTTCATTTGCTTTTTTTTTTTCTTTTTTTTTTGCTGTGCGGTGTGAAAATACCAAAAGTGAAACTGTAGCTGAGACTCTTTCAATTACTGTCAGTGTGTGGGTAGAGTTTGTGTGTGTGTGTGTGTGTGTGTGTGTGCTGCCATTATTCTTGTTCGCCTGCTGCGAACTCTTGGAGAGAACTGTTCAAGTTTTATGGCCACATAAGCGGCCACATTACCATCAGTGGCTACAATTCTAGCCGATTCAGCGGGAAAAAATGATGCCATAGTTGCCAAGTTTGGCTTGAGCTCGGTTGTTGTTGCCCCTGCCACACTGTGCTGTTGGTCGTTGGTCAGTGGGGCAGCAATATATAAAATTTATTAGCAGAAATTATGATTATTTCGCTGCTCTTTGCTGCGTGTATTTTTAATATCCATTTCACGTATTTTTCTTTTGCCACTGCCACAGCTCATCTTCTGTGCCTCATTTGCCAACCCCCTGCCCCTCCCCCACCCACTGTTAGCGCCCTGTGCATTTTAATGGCCACTGCGTCTGTCTTTTGCCAGCTGCATCAATTCCATTGCCCATGTTTTTCCCCCTTTTCCCCTTTTTGGTTGTTTTTGTTCACCGTTTCGCTTTGGCTCCCTTTTTAAGAGTTTTATTTTTTTGGTTTTTTTCCTTTGGGGTTTTTTTTTTGAGTGGCGCTCGTTAAGCTCGCTTTAATTTTTACTTGAGACCATAATTTCTGATGCTGCCGCATAGCATTTTTTATGTGCCACATAATTTGCGTGAGTTTAATTGTGGTAAAATGGCTGCAAACGCTGTGGCTTCTTTTGGCCCGGCCATTAGGCGTAGCAAATTGTACATGTAAACACCATATAGGTATACAGATATAAAACTGATATATGGTCGATGAAATGCTGTTGTAATTCCCATAGTTAACTGAAATCAGTAATGAAAATCTTGATTACAAATTTATCAATTCAACTAATATAAAACATAAATATTATTCCACTGATTGCCTGTTGAAATCAAAAAAAAAAAACCACCCAATAGAAAAGCTCTCAACACAATTAAATAATAAATTAAATATTTCAAATATGTTTAAATTACGCAAAGCTTTGCCAATCGATTCAATTGCTCTTATCTATTTAACTGTACAACATAAATAAATAAATGCAATCTATAAATATATTTAAATTACCTAAAATGTATTTCATATATTTTTACTAACTATTTTACACAATTAAATAATAATTATAATACTTTAAATGAAAGCATAACCATTTTATGTAATTCACTATTATTATTCAATTTTGCACAACGCAAAGCTTTCATTATTTTATTTAATTTATTAGTATTATTTAATTAGAATTCAGTTCTCGAACGGTGGCAAAAAATGTCGTGCATAGACCGCATTTCCATAACAATATTTAATTTGGCCTATATGCAGCCCATTTGTAATTGGACGCCTTCGGCTCGGCTGCCAGCCAGTCCCCAAAGAGCCTATAAAAAAAGACAAATGACCCATTAAACGCAAAACTTGTGCACTTTCATTGCAAAGGCAGCCAAAGGCAGGCAAAAAGGCACACAGTGAAAAGGCAAAGAGGGGGGGAGGGTGGTTGGTGGCTGTTGGGCATAGAATGCAAACGGCAAATGAAAATATCGCCTCGCAGCAAAGACAACAAACTCTTGATTTTTATAGGAGTTGATGCGACTAGGTGGAAAATGCTCCAGTTTCTGCTCCGGCTCCTGCTCCTGCAGAACACAGAGCACAGGACACAGAATGCCAAATAGAGACTACAACAAACTGGCTTCAGGCAGAAAGGATAATGCTCGTAAAACGCCAAGAAATGCGCTGCGATTCACGCAGCGTCTATTTTTCAGTTGGTCGACCCGAGCGGGGGTTGGTCGCTCGAGGGGTTGGTGGGGGGGGGGTCCTTGTCTTAGGATTTGTTGTGCTTATGAAAGCATTAAACTTTCCTCATTTAAGGCAGCGCACTTGAGTTGCCTTTTTTACTGCAATTTCGTCCTTCAACTGCTCTTCCCTCGCCCAAAACCACGCCCCTTCGTTCCCACTGCCGTTTGTCGCTTCACGTTGTCGCCTGATTATAGCGCACAGCTCAAAGCGCTACTCGAATGCCCTGTAAAACAAGCTAAAGGGTATTTTACCTATTTACTTATTTAATTTGAATTTATCGTTATTTAAATTTTTATTTGATTTTACAATTGTAATTTAACAAACTTCTAATAAAATTTAAAATATTAAGCTTTAATGTCGAGTTTATATTTTTTAATATTATATAATTTTTTTTATATATTTTCTGCTCCGCTTTTGTATTCAAATATTATCCAAGCAGAGCAACTGAAAAGTCGAGTTCAGTTTTAGTGGGAAAAATATTGTCTTTGGCTTTGTCGCAACTCGTTTCCTTAACCCGATTCGTGGATCTTCTACACAATTCTTATATACATGTTTCAGTGTCTGTGTTTGCTTGAAAAATATTATGCAATTTCTACACTTGCTCACACACACACCCATACACGCACAACATGATTTTCATGGTGTCCCGCAGCGTTGTTGGCGTTAAGGTTGCTTTTTTCTTTTTGCTAGATGTTGCAGAGTTGGGGTGGCAAGTTGATGAGCTGATGCTGCTGCTTGCTTGCCACACATGACTCGCGAAAGTAATAAATGAATTTTGAGTCACGGCGCCTTGTTTCTTGTCAGCATGTGGGCATGGCACACAGCCCACATCTTTTTAAAGCTATATGCTTTTCTATATGTATAATATTTTTGTTGAAAAACATTACAATGGGTTCTGGTTGAGGCATCTGAGTGTGTGTGTGTGTGTGCTGGTGTGTGTGGGGTTATGGGAATTTCTCAGTGCTGTGTTTCATGTCTGCTCTGCTCTGCTGCTCTGCTGCTGCTGTTTGCCTTTGCTTTTGTTTGCATTTGTGTAATGTAGGAGCAGCAAGCGGCAGGAGAGCGCTCAAGCAAACAAATAAAAGTCTAGCGGCAAAGAACTGTGACGACTGTTGAACTTTGTCCGAGGGCTCACAGTGGCACAGAGGACAAGCCGTGCCCCCTAAAGTTGCAAAGTCTCTGTGACTGCAGTTGCAGTTGCAGCTGCAACTTGGCAACATGGCAACATGGCAACTAAGCCGCTTTGGCTTACCTTTTGTAAAATGGGATCAACGTCGTCGCAGTCAACGACAAGTCAGCGCGTGTCTTAAATACATTTGCAACAAAATAACAAAGACGCAACTGAGGCACATGCCACATGTGACTGCTCCTGCTCAGCTACACTCAGCAAATAAATCAAATTAAGCCTCGCAACAAAATGAAAATCGCCCCATAAATATATAGTTTATCTTGTTTTAAGAAATAATTAAATGTTCAAGAAATAAATTCGAAATGTTGAAAGTGAAAAGTTAAAGAATATGATGATTTTTTTATTGCTTAGAAATATTTTCTATTATTAAGAAATGAATTTCTGAAAAGTTGAAATGGAAAAATGTATTCTTAAAAAATGCCTTTTACAGTTCTGAAATTATATTCTATTTTATTATTAAATAATGTTAATGTTTATTAATAATAAATATACATTTACAAGCAACCAAAAGGATAATGATTCTTTTGTAAAAATATTATTGAGCAAAAATATGTAAGAAAATTAAATTTTATATATTATATTTATTTCTATTAAAATTACCCCTATAAGTCAAAAATTACTAAACTTAAAAGTTGGCTTGTAGATATTTACTTTCTGGATAGTAAATAGTCGAAACCACACTAAAAATGTAGTTGAATATTTTTCCGAGTGTAGACACAAAAAACAACAGCAAAGAATAAGCAGCAGCTGAAGAAGTAACAACATATTTGGCTCACGGCGCGACGCTCATATTTGCTTTGTAAAGGCACCGGCTACAATAATAATAATAATAAAAGAAAAACAAGAGCGAATAAAAACAGAAGAAGAAGAAGAAGAACAACAACAACAGCAAAAGCAACAAAAGCAGCGGCAGCGGTGACGATGACGTTGATGATGACGTTGACGCTGAGTGCCTGCGAGCCAAGCCAAGAAATAAT
The DNA here is from genome assembly GCA_037043605.1 of Drosophila multiciliata. NCBI lineage: Eukaryota > Metazoa > Arthropoda > Insecta > Diptera > Drosophilidae > Drosophila > Drosophila multiciliata. The sequence goes on along the minus strand of JBAMBF010000103.1, from coordinate 17,673,358 downwards.
AATACACAAAAAGCAAATAGCAAAAGCAGCGTCCCCAAACGCGACCCTCCCCCCCTGCCGCTAAAAACCCGTCCCCCCTCTTGCCTCTTGACAAACGCTGCCTACTCGCATGGGAATTTTCATGCGACGCGTAGCAATTTCACACATTTACATAGTTAAACACACACAACGCTCACACACACACGCACACACAGTCGGTACACACACACAGTAGCAAAAGTGTCGTCGCATAGCGGAAGTAAAAGAAGTTACCGCTCCCCTTAAGCAACCCCTTTCTCCACGCAGGAGCGCAAAAAGGCGCAAATTATATTCCGCTGTAAGGCAAACAGAAATGTTGAAACAAAAAAAAAAAAACGCAACAACACAAATACATATGCAACATGAGTCCCATTCTCTGTGAGTGAATTACCCGTGTGTGTGTGTATGTGTGGATGTTTCTGTTTGTTATTTTTATTACAAATAAACAATAACAAACGCAAATTATGTGTGTATAAAATAATAAAAAAAGGGAGTTGGTCTTATAGATGAAAAATGAACTTAAATAACTTTCGATTTATTGCAAGTAAATTCTTGAAAAATAAATAAAGGAAAAAAATCAAGAACACCTGTTTTCTATATTAAGAAATCCAAATCGTAAATAACATATAGTAAATAATAAATAGTCAAGTAAAGAATAAAATCATTCAACTTAAATAAATTATGAAATATTTAAAAATAATTTCAAATACGCCCTAAAAAAAAGCAAGTCAAAAATTAACTCTCCGTAAAATTATCATAAGCTTTATGCAAAAAATATATTCGCTGAAAAGAAGCATTTAATACCAAAATAATGAGATCTATCATCTTTTGAACGGATTTATTATAAATATAACAAAAAAACGACCAACACAGAATATTTCTCAAATTTACCTTACAAAACTATCAATAAATTTTAACATTGCACACGTAAATATCTTGAATAAAATTAAACAAGAAAATAAATAAATACAGAAACATTTTTACACATATTTTTCTTAGCTTCAAATTATTTGAAGGAAAACAAGTGTTTTTTATAAACTGACACTGAATAAATAAATCTTAACTAACACAGAACATATCTGAATATTTGTGAGAAAAATTTACCCTAAACATCTGTCAATAAATAAAGTTAAAAAAATACAGCAAATACAAAAGTTTACAATTGATAAACTAACTCTGAATAAATCAAATCAAATTTAAAAATCACAGAATATTTTCAATTTAAAGAATCACTGACAATAAAGAAAGCAGTGGGAAAATAGTAAAAATAAAAAAAAAGTAAAAATGTTATTCAAATAACATCAAAATGTGAATAAATCAATCTTAAACATCACAAAATAATTTTCGAGAAAATGTTTTCAAATCATTGATTAACTGTCAAAAAATCAGCTTAGATTATTTATCAATAAATTTAAGAAAAACTGTAAAATCAATGTTAAACTTTTAGTTTGACAAATATTAATCAACACTGCAAATTACTCAATATTTGTTGGAGCCATCTTTTGGTGCTGTGAATAAGCAAAGCAAGAGTTAAGCCCTGTGGCCATAATTTACGAAAACATGCCCAAGTGGCCCGCAAAAGTGTGCTACACTTCTTGGCATGACCACAAAAAGGGGTGCAAAACGTGGCAGGCAGTTGAGGCAGGCAAACAGCGTGACAAGGGACAGGCAAACAGGCAGTCAGGCAGCTGTGGCATGCCTCATATATATGTAGCATAATTCACGCTCTGCACAAATGCTATTAATGCTTACGTAAACACACACCAACACACACACACACATATATCATGTGCTGGGTTCGGCTCGGCTTACATGACGTATGAGTGACTTTTATGTTTTAATTGCGCCACAGTTTAAACTTATGGGCGCAGCTGCCACGCTAAGACGCACTAATTGACAGTGAAAAGGCGCAGCTACTATTTCTCAGCTTAAGTATACACCACCCCCCCTGTGTGCGTGTGGTGTGCGTGTGTGTGTGTGTGTGTTTTCCCTTTCTAAAGTCTCCGATAAAAAACAAGTATTAAGTGCCTATCAGCACAAAAGATTCTACTGGGAGTATTATTAAAATGAAGTCGCCGCGGGGCGCTCATTAAAATTTCTATTTGGTTTTAAATAATTAAATTTAAATTCAGCAAAAATGAATTGAACAAAATATTCAAATAAAATAGGAAAAATTACATTAATTATTTACTTTAATTGCTGATTATAGAATTGTTTAGCTTAGTTAATTATATTCAGTAAAAAGGAAGTTCATTTTCCAATATGTTGGCAAGATAATTTAAAAAAATAACAGTGTAAAAATATGAAATTTAAATTGGATATGCGCAGTGTAAAAGAATACTTTAAAATAAATGACCCGCAGCGGACAATTTTCTGACATAGGCAAAAGGCAAAAGGCAGAGGGCTTCAGGCTTCAACCAAGGGCACACACAAGGAAGCACACACACACACACACTAACATACAGGCTGACACACATACGCAGACACAAATTAATTAAATAAGAAAAAAGGTAAGCCGAGAAGTTAAATAAGAAACAGGAAAGACAAACCGTTCGCAGTAAGTTAAACTTGAAATTGAATAAAGCCTGCACTGGGCTGTGGGACTAAGGAGTGTGCGGTGGGGAGGTGCGGCAGTGCGGCGGAAGTGAAACCAAGACAAAGGAAAAATAATGTAAAACAATGCCTAAGAAACGAGACGAAAAATCAACGGCAACAAAATAAAAAGAAACACGGCACATTTTTGCTGGCTTCGTTGACGCTGCTCCTGCCACATAATTCTCAATGCACATGGCAACACTCAAGCGAAAGAGAGGGGGAGTTGGGGGGAGGGGTCAGGTGGAAGGTGGAAAACTGGCACTGCACATCGACTGGCTGTCCATCAGTGGGTCGGCTGAATTGTGCCCACATGATTAAGGTTTCACAATTTATCTAATACAATTAGTCAAAAAAGACAGAAAGAAAGGAAAAAGGTGAATGTTTCCCGGCTGCTTTTGGTAATCGTAGACGCTTGTCAAGGTGCTCAGCTTACCTGGCCATTAATGTTGGCCACTTCACTTTCTGCCCGTCTCTGTCTCTGTCTGTCAGAAGGTGCGACGACTTTTGAACTTTTGACGCCCGAATGCAAATGGAGGGCGTGGCTCGAGCAAAGCCACAAAGTTTAATGAATGCCCAAAATGAACCGGCGAAAACGAGTACTCCTATGAGTGCCACTATGAGTGTGTGAGTGTGTGTGCGAGTGTGGGAGTGTGCGAGTATTTTGGTAATTTGATTTTATGTGCAGTTTGGCTTCGCCCGAGGGGCGTGTTTAATTTGGGTGTGAGCTGCTAATTGACAATACGCCCAGCAGGCAATTTTCTCGTGTCTGAGTAATTGCATTAATGCTTCTTGCATTCTTACCTGCTTTTTTGCTGTTGACCAACTCACGTCTGGGTTAGAAAGGAATTGGCATAAATTTAATGAATTCCAGTGCAAATCAGTTGAATCAAATCAACATCTATTTTTGGAATAGTCGATTTGAAACAAGGCCAAAATATGTTCCTATGCTTAGAAATAATTTCTTAAAAGTGAGAAAATATTTCCAGTTTTTCTAGTGTAGAACTCAAACATGTCATCAATTTTGGGTGCACACTTGATTTGAGCATTTCAAATGCACTTTGTCTGTGCGTTGCATGCCACACAGTTTGTGTTGTGAGCAATGCAAATAGAAAGCAATTTGAATTTATGCAACACACTCACAACTTATCAACAGCTGCCAAAGTTTACCTAGCCATAAATGACAAATTGGTTAATTCAAGGTACACATTTGCCTAAAGTGGCCCAAAAATGTACAAATATGTCAGCTTTATTTTAATTTATTTATTTAAAGACGTATTATGTTTTTCAAGTGGCCAGCAAATAGTAATTGTATCTTTTATGTGTGCAAGTACACAAAAGAGCAGCTCAACTTGTGCATTTAAACGTTGGCCAATGGATTCAATTGTCAACTGCTGTGTATTTATTTTTGGTTGGTATTTTTTTTGGTTTGCTTGTCATATCAGCAAACCACAAATGGCCAGCAAACTTTGTTGGGGCAACTGAAGCAGAGCTTTTGTATGGTGGCAGCAACTTCAACAACTCAATGCACTCAATCAATGCACACAAAAAGCAATAGCAGCCGCCGCCTTTTGTTCCCAAACACTCAACACAAAAACCACTCATCACAAATGGCAGCAGCAACACACATAAAAACACCAAAAAAATACAAATAAAAAATAACCACAAAAACGAGTAGAAAATCAAAAAAATTTATAGCGCTGCAGATAAACTTGGCGGTGCTGAGGGAAATTCCTAACTGAAAATGGACAAATCAACAAACAATTTTTGCGGACCACCAAAAAAAACAAAAACACAAAAAAAAAAAATAGCTGCACGCAATCTAAAAACAATAAAAATCGAAAGAAAAAAAATACAGCTGCTGTGCCAAGTAGAGAGAGAGAGAGATTTGGTGGTAGATACATAGATACAAATGCATCTACAAGATACATCACCCGCACCAACAACAACAAAAAATATAAGTGTCTTTTGGCATGCCCCAAAAGTGTTGTTAACAGATTGATTTCGAGAAATGATAATGGGCTGTAGTCAGGCTGGTTGCCAAAGCCGCAAAGCCTTCAAAAACAAGTAGCAGCAACCAAAACAACAACAACAGCAACAAGAACAACAACAACAAATCCAGCTGGAAAATGGCAACTGGCAACTGGCAGCATTCACAGACCATTTGGCGGCTTAAGGTTCGCATTGGGGTTATCGCCTAATCGCATCGCATCCTTGTTGTATGCCTTGGGTATCGGTTTCCTTGTCTTTTCGTTTCTTTTTATACATACATAAATATATATCCTTATATATATATATATATGTATTTTATTTTGACTGTCTCCCAGGCCCTACTTGGGTGCACAATCATTTTTCAATAAACAAACAATTTCATGGGCGGCTTGTCTTTTGCCAAATCGGATCTAAGCCTCAATAAGCGGCCAGCGACAAGACGCACTTCCTGGACAAAAACAGAGAGTGAAAGAGAGACAGTGAGAGAGTGAGTGAGAGAGAGATAGCTGATGGCTATCGGCTCAAGGGCTGTTGCTTTTCACCAAGCAGCTATCTGATTACACTGAACACACAGCAATTAGTTTCTAAGAATTTTTCACTTGAATGTTGTGGATGAGATCTGTGTGCTAATAAAAAATCAAACTAAATTTTACATTAGCCACATTTTTATTGGAAAAGTTTAATTTTTAAAGTTACGAGTTTTCTTTATTAAGTTTGCAATTTTTTAAAATATTTGAAAACATTATTTGTAATATTCAGGGTGTGATTTTAAAAGGCCTACTAAAGAACTTTAACATTAGCATTGTTGTTGTTAAGATTTTAGATTATTATTTATAAAACATAAGCGAAAACATAATTTTTAGGGGTTTTTCTAGTCGAATATGTATAATAATTTTAGTTATTAACTTTGTAGATTTAATGGCTATTTTCTGAAGCTTATTTATTATTACTTTTAATTTACTTTCGAAATTCAGCAATACATTTTTATATATATCAATTACCACTATAAGTAAACCCAATACTAACCTAGACAAGTATCTACTAATACCAATTTCATAATTTCTCTATTTTATTAATAAATAGCTTTAATTTCGTACAACTTATTTCTGCTTACATATTTAAATGTACATCGATTTGGTTGCTTAGTGTAAACTGATTGATTTAGGTGAGCTTTTTCGCTAACTCAATTGATTAATAATTGCTTTTGTTGAAATGTATCCAGCTGATACGTGACCCAAGTTTGGCTCAATACAAACGCGCAATATCCTGACAAATTTCAACTCAAACAAATGGCTAAAAACAGATCCACAGATCCACAGAGTAATTACAAGGAACACAGCCAGACAAGAGCGGAGTCATAAAGAACCGTCCCAGAAACTAAACGAGGGAAAAGTGGAAGCTTTGGGTTTGCCAGCGAACAAAAGAGATTTGCAGCTGTGCATTTTGTGTGTGTGTGTGTGGACTTGCAGACAAATGAAAAATTAAACAATTTCGTAGTTGCCTTGGGCTTCTTCCTGTGATGGGTGCTGGCTCTGGCAACGAATTGCCAAATTTAACTGAAACATTTATTTCACAGAGAGCACTAAATTATTCGTGCGCTTCACTTGCTCTGCCACATAAGATACCAAAACGAATGTGAATGTGAATGCGAATGTGAATGCGAATGTGAATGCGAACAAGCATACTAAAAAGAATACGAATTTCAAATGAATGCACTAAGTTTTCAACAGTGTTGCTCCTCCTACCCCCCTCTCTTTTGTGTGTTGTGTGTGTGTGTGTGTGTGGAAAATCGGCGACATTATCAGCCTCCTCATCAGCAGCAGCCACAACACAATCGACTTTGACTTTGACTTCGACTCGACCAAAAAACCAATACGAAAATAAAATACTACAAAAACACAACATAAATTATAAATTATAATTAGAAGAGAATAAAAAAAAAATTGAAGTTAAAAATAAACTTTAAAAAGCGACAGTTGCCACATGCCAATTATAATGAATGCTGCTCTTGGCCTTTTCTGCTATTGCTAAAACTAGAAAGAGCATAATTAATATTATTTTGCCATTGCTCTTTTTTGCTACAACTACAAAGAAAACAATGATATTATTCCGGCAAATATTCCAGAGCATAGCAAAAAGCAAAAGAGCATTAATTTCATTTTCCATTATTGGTTCTGCTTTGGCTTTTGCTATTAATATTTCTAGCAATAGCAAAAGCAGAGTCATATTTCTATTGACTAGCAAATTCGAGCAGTGTTTTAAATAAACCATTTTTAGTTACATTCTGAGCTGTATTTAAAAAGCGTCAACTGTCGTTGTTTGTTTGTTGTGCGTGTGTGTGTTGTGTGTGTGTGTGTGTGTGTGCTGAAAGACAACTTAATTTACTTGGCTGGCATTCTGCATTCGTTTTATTTGTAGCATTCGTTGTGCATTGTCGTCTGTCGCTTTCCAGTTTTCCAGTTTTGCAGTTTTCGGGCATTTTTCCTTTTAGTCAACGTAAGCGATTTTAATTTTCAGCTTGCCTGCACAAAAGTATGCAATATGTTTTTGGCTCGAACACCCCCCACCCCTTCCTCCGACCCATGCAGCAGCAGCAGCAAGATGCAATTGCACTTATGCATGCATGACATCCAGCCGTCCCACACACACACACACACAAACAGGCACACACACACGCACACACACATTGTGTGACCGACAATGGCTTACATAAATTTTAAGCTCCATTAGCAAAATGTTACAGCCACCACACCCGAGGCAACTGTGTTTCTCTCTGTGTGTGTGTGTGTAGCAGGCGTCTCCATGTGTGTGTGTGTGTAAAGTTCAAGTGCAACTAAAGTTGGTTATTGTGCTCGGTCTGGTCTATTATATAAAATGCATATTACATGGCATGCCAAATTTTGGACATTGAAGAAAACTTTTGCTTACCTCAGGCGAGCCTTGCTTAATTTCCACATAAATTAGTTGACATCTGCATGTGTGTGTGTGTGTGTGAGTGCATGTATGCGTGAAATGGTGTTTGCCTGGAGCAAGCTTTAATAATCAAGATAAGAGTTGATCAAAAGTTTGCCAAGAAATATTTCCGACTGCAGAACAATGCAATTTCCCAAAAACATCCTCTCTTAATGTATTAATTTAAAGTTTTTTGTGGTTTCAAATATTCAAAACTTAAAAGCTTAAACGCAAACCCAAATTATTATTAATTTAACAACATGTATAAAACTTGCGCAACTCGCAATTAAACTATTTCTTGAACTTTTGGCTAAGGCAAATTTTGAGTAATTTGTTGTCAATTTAATAATGTTTATACAACATTTAAAATTGTTTGTTGTAGGAAAATATTTCATTATTATATTAATTGAAAGGCTTTAAATTTTAATATAAGATAATATTGATTATTAATTTAGTAATATTAAATATTAATATGAAGCTCACAATTAAACTATTTATCTAACTATTTGTTAGAGAATTATTTTATTTAACAACAAACTCAGACTTAAATTATTAATTCAAAAATAGCAATTGACTTTTTGAAGCTTAAAAATAAATTATTTGTGAGCGGACAACAATTTTATTTGTTATTTTTAAAATGCTTCCAAAGCAAAGCTTGAAATATTTCTTAGTCATGATTTAGTTATTGAACCTCGTCTTATCGCATACTTTTGATATTGAAATTTAAGCCTGAGTTGCCTGAGCTGGTCAAAAAATAAAAGCAAAAACAAACATAGCAAAATACTCAACTCTAACTAATTGCAAATAAATTAACTTGGCTTTTAATGGCTTAGGCCGACTTCTGCTGCTGCTGCTGCTGTTGCTGCTTTCTATGCAAAGCTCGATGCGAAACGCAACGGAAAAGGAAAATAATTATTTTGCGCTTAAATGTGAAAAAGTTGAAGTCGTGGCCAAAATGTGCCAGCATCAAAATCAATTCGACAAACAACCAAATGAGTAGCGGAAACTATAACATACGACTCACCGCCACAGGCACACTAACACTACTAGAACAAAGCAACCAGAAGTGTGGAGCCGGAGGAGGGGGGTAGCGGGGCAAGTTTTGTTGGTAACATGAGCCTGGGCGGCGCACAATGAATACAAATTGCTTGGTAAATAAACAACATCTCAATAAGGAGCAAATTACTGACGCCATTCAGCGAAAAAATAAACATTCGCACACAACAAACACACACATACATAAATATAATCACACACATGCACACAAAGGAAAATATATAGCAGTAGAGAGAGAGAGAGAGAGAGAGGGGAGAGTCTGAGGTGAATCGAGAAAATCGCGCAGTGCATAACAATAGCAACAATTTGGTTTTTAGCGTTGCTTTGCTACACTCAGCAAAAGAAATCGACGAAGAAATCCGAAATTCAGATTATTCGAAAGTTTTTCTTTTTGTTCGAAATAAATTTAAATTTCTAAATTTAAGAAAACATTTTTAATTTTAAAAAATAACAATTTTAGAAATTTATTTTATGATTTTATTTCTTAAATATTCAGCCCGATTTTTGTCAGAGTGTATGTGTGTGTGGGTGGGGAGTATGTGTGGGCGCTAATGAATATAATGGCGTTACATAAATGGCGGCTTGTCCCCCCTCGTTTGAAGAGCTAGCAACGATTCTGGCTATTGGTATTGTTGTTGCCACAGTGCTGTTGTTGCCACCGCCACCGCCACTGCCAGTGCCAGTGCCACTGCCTCTGCTGTTGTTGGCATTGATGTGTGGCAAAATACTCCCAGCAGGAGCAATTGTAAATACATAGTTAAAGTGCGAAAGAGAAAGAAAGAGTGATAGAAAGTCGATGTATAATTGTGTTTCAGGAGGAAGGGGAGGGCCGGAGTATAGCAAATAATGAGCGTAAATCATGGTTTAACGATAAGCGCAATACACAATGCAATTCCAAACAATACAATTCACAATACACACAACACACAACACACACAGAACACACACAGAACACAACACAACGAAATGTGGACAGCGATGTTTTCATTGAAATTCATGTTTGGCCAAAAATTAATTAAGGTGCTGCGAAAACTGTTTTGACAGCAGCCAGAAATTTTGATAACGTATTTTGATAACACACAGCACAAAACTGCAAAAACTAACCAAACCAAAAACGATTTTTGCGAATTATTCATAGTTTAAATATGTTTGAGAAAGTGCTTAAAAGTTTTGACAAAAAACCCGAAATAAACATTTCTTTAAGCTGCCTTAAGAATTAGTTAGTAATTGTTAAACTGAAAAAAGCTTTCAGATTGGAATTTCTATTAAAGATTTTCAAATGATTTTTAAAAACAACTAGCTAAATAAAATATATTTTAGCTGCCTTAAGAATTTGTTAGCTGGAGCTCAGTTTACCCAAGCGAATAGATGAAAATAATTGAAGGGAAAATGAAATATATGCAAGCTTCCGTTGTTCATATTTTGGTTTTTTATTTTGAAAATATGTTTTCCTGCCGGATTCAGTTTCCATCCGAATAAAAACGTTGATATAGAAATCTATTTTAAATATTTAAGCTTTCTTAAGAGTCGGTTAGCAGAAGCCACAAGTTTCACCAAGCATAATGTTGAAGTCTTGTGTAAATTTATTTATTTAAATTATTTTATACTTAATGAGGCCTTAAAATATTTTAATATACATTATAAGCTATAAATTTTTATTATGCTTAATAAGTTTTGCAAAATTTACTTATAATAATGCTAAAAATGGGTTAGTTATTTAATTTAAATTTTATTTTGTGTTTTTTATCTATTTTTAAAATGATAAATAATTAAAATAAGAATATTTGAGATTTGTTATTTTATTTATTTATCTATTGAAAAGTTGATTAATCAACAGAAAATTAATAATATATTGTTAGTATTAATATTAGTAAATTTATCAACTTTTACTTAAATTGAATTTCTTTTCTTTGATTGGTTTTTGTAGCTTAATTGGCTACTTAATAGCTACACTCAAACAGCAAATCCGCTTTTATTTAAGCTACTTTTATTTGGTGTCTTTTTTTTTAAGCTAATGAGCTCATCTGCTCTTTCAGCATATTTCATCCTCGATTCCCCAGCTTGTTGCTCTCGACTCCCCTTCTCGACTCCCCTTCTCGACTCCCCTTCTCGACGAGTTTTTTCAACCACCCCAATTCCCTTGTTGGCCAACTAATCACAATTGCTTGATAGCCCCATCTAATTAGTCTGACAAACGGCTTTTCTGACTGGCTGTTAAAACAATTAAACATTTATGCAATGCAATTCCTTTTTTTGAGGAAGTCTTACAGGACTAAAACCTAGTTTAACCTGCTCCAGTTGAACTCTTGAGTGCTAGCAGAGGGGGTGGCAGCTTAGGGGAAGTGTGGGGCATTCAGGCCCGGCGGCGCCTCTTAAAGCTGCATGCCGATGTTTTCTGTTTTCTTTTCATTTTCTACGCTCTTTTTTTTTGCGCATTGTTTTATTCGCTTGGATTTTTGTTGTGTTTTTTGATGTTGCCCCGGGGAGTGCTGAAGTAATTGTTGCGCTTGCCACGCCCTGCGGCAGCGCACATTAAAGTCGCGACGCGACCAGAGAATACCAATTCCAATCCCAATCCGAGTCCGAGCAACATTTTTATTTAAAAAAAAAAACTCTGCAGAGTTTGTAAAAGTAAAGTATTATTTTTTCCAGGCTAATAAAAATTGTTTAAAAATATTATTGTGGCCAGTGATTTGAGGGAATTTGCAAAAGTGAGTTTTCAATTTTATTCAGTGCATAGTTTGGCTTATTAAATTTTCTTTGCTACAATTGTGTTGGTGCAACAGCGTGGCAGCCACGTGGCAACAGCGTGGAACGCTGGGACATCTTATGAACTTTTACAGCTCCATTATATGCAAATGATGAAAGCAAGAAAACAAATATTGCTACCTCGGGCGATGGCCACAGCAACACACAAACACACAAAAACACACGCACAACATGAAAGGCATTGTTTGGCAGGATGTGCGGTGAGGTGCGGGGCTCATATGCAGACATTTACATAAGCAAACAGCTTCTGCCTTTATGTGGCAGCTATCGCATCGCCCTCTCTCTCTCCCTCTCGCTCTCTCCATCGCTCACTGGACGCAGAGTCCCAGCAGACTGAGAGAGCAGGCAAGCCGGGGTGCTGGCATCCTGGCATTCTGGCTCCTATCCTGGCACGAACTACTAATAAACCAGCTTCAACAGCAGCAGCAGCAGCAGCAACAATGGCAACGGATATTAAGCTGAAACTGCCCCGAGGACAACAGCCACACGACAACAACCACGGGAGCTACAACAAAGAACACACGCACACACTCACTCTCAGATAAAACACACACACACACACGCACAACATAAAAAATAGGAGTCAAAAGTGACCGACATTAGGAATATTGGGCCTAGTCCTGTTTTCTGATCCTGGTGCCATTGCCATTCCCATTGCCATTGACCGCTTCAATGGGCTCCTTTGCATGCTTATCAACTGATAGCTTGAGCAAGCAGCCACAGGACCAGTTTTCCCCTTGGGCATGTGTGTGTTTACACTTGGAAAAAAAAAGTCGATAGATATTTTTTTTTTTTGAGGAATATTTGCTGGTATTTGAAATTGAGTTTCTTTAAGAAGAAATGCAAACTGTGAATCTAGAAAAAAATGCTTTAAAATCGAACTTTGTAGAAGGAATTTGAGGTAAAAAGTAAATAATAACAAAAATAAAATATTAGTAACAAAAAATTAAATAAAAAAAAAAATCTCAATGTTAATGGAAATAAATTTTCACAAAAATTAGTGTTAGATTTATGAAACAAAAACCTTTGTTTTTAGAAAGCTAAAAACTTCAGAAATTTACTTGCTAATATGGGTATTACAATAAGAGTAATTCAGAGGTATTTTTCTGTGCCTTTTTTTTGCTGAGTGTACGCAGTAACAGTTTGATGTGATAGGTTTGGGAATTCTTTGGAGCTGTCGAAAAGGGTAAATTGCTATTCAAAGTTGTCGACAAATGATTTGTCGGCCATGTCAATACTCCCCTCCCCAAAGAGCATCTTTGGCAAAAACTTCATCATCATAATCAAATTTGTTGGCCCAAAAATGCTAGCATGCAACAAAGTTTTGGTTTTGAGTCGGCAACAATTATGCGGCGCACACACGAGGCAAGCTAGTGTCACATGTGCCACAAGTTTTTCTGTGCCATTCTTTTGCTGTGCAAATTTAATCACTTAACCCCAATGAAGTATAATAATGGCAAAAAAAACTTTTCCGAACCGGCAAAAGTTGTCACTGGATGAGGATGTTGCTGCTCCGGCTGCTGCTGTTGCTGCCACTAAAAGAACAAGCCAAGAATTTTTCGCAGGCGGTGGCAAAATTGATTTTTCACTTGGACGAGGTCACATCATGAGCATATTAATTCCGCCACGCCCACTTTTAACGCCCACACTTCGAAGTTTTCGCAATGTGATGCTTTTTGTATGTTGACATTGCTGCATGTCTCTGTTGAGTGTGTTGTGTGTGTTGTGTGTGTGTGGTGTTGGAATGACTAAGTTACTTAAATTACCAGGCAAAAAACTTTAGTTTCCCCAAAACTCCAACTGCGACAGAAACTTCTGCTCCAGTTGGTGTTGCTGTTTCAGCTACTGAATCCTAAATAGAATTAATGAGTGGAGAATCGCTTTTTTATGTTTCTTTTGTTTTTCCACATTTCCACATTTTCATTGTATTCATTGGTTTTCTCTGCGCTAAAAGTCAAAAGCTGACGTTGCAAGCATTTCAGTTGTTCAGCGCAACCCAAGTTGACTTTAAGAGAAAACATTCCCAAATCTCGCCATATATATATATGTATATATATATGCATATATATATATGCGCTTTTTGCTAGCCCAAATTTTGCCAAAAGTTTTTTTTTTAAGAAATTGTCAATTTTGTTGTTTAAAGTTTTTTATTCGATTATTGTTATAATAAAAACTAAAAGTTATTTATTTTTGTGTTTCTAAGTTATTTTTTTTGTTTAATACCCAAAATATATATTTTTTTAAAATATAACTGCTATAAAACAATTTAGTGTATTTATAAAAAGGATGTTAAAAAGCCAAAAGCTTAAAGTTTTTTATTTCCAATATAGATTTATATATATATGTATATATATATGTGTGTGTGTACTGCGTGGATATATCCTTTCAGCAGCTGTATTTCATGGCTTTTCTTCAAGTTGCCAGTTTGGCATAAAGAGGATTTTTCAGTTGATGCATCTTGAACTCAGATGTTGCCACTTCTGGTTGCACCTGTTTGTTGTGTTGCCGCACTTTCGATAAAGTTTTGCCACTGATATTTTCAATTTACTTATAGCAATTTTCTCAATTATCGATTTGCTTATTTTAGCAAATCAGAAATTTGTTGTTATTGTTTGACAAAAAAAAAAGATACTTTGATGAAAATATGAAAACAGAAAATATGCAAAGTAAAATTATAAACGGCCAGTTTTAATCAAATTAAATAAAGATGAAATATTTTAGCACAAGTATTGATAAAAAAAATCAAAGCATGCAGTAATTTTATCTTTAGCTCAAGTTGATTGAAATAAATACATTTTATTTTGTAATGTGAAAAACTTTAATTTATATATTGCAATCTGCTCGTGTGTATTAATTTCAGCTATTTCGTAAATTACATTTATAAATTTTCAACAATTGTAATTACATTTTGTGCTGAGTTTTATGTATTTATGTATTTATGATGCTTGACATTTGCCGGGCTCTTAAGCTGTCATCCTCGTCGTCGTCGTTGACTCCCCAAAGGACATCACATTGCACTCGTTGCACACACGAACATATCTGCACTTTTAGAAACTACAACAAATGCAACAAATTTCTTTGTCTTTTTTTATTTTTATTTTTTTTTATTTTGCTGGAAAGTTGCCCTTTTCCAAATCAAGTTGAAGAGTTCTGCTCTGCCTGCTTGAGAGATGTATGTGCGCTGCTCATACAATAATATCCTTTCACATTTTATTACACTTGTAATGTGCAACGATTGGCAGCAGCAGCAGCAGCAGCACTCGAAGAAGGTCCTTCAACATCCTTAGAGGCAGCAATGTGAACAGTCAGCTGCTCTTCTTGTTGTTGTTGTTGTTTCTACTATGTGCCTGAGGAGCTGTAATAATATAGGACACGCACAAAGACCTAAATGTACCATCTAGGTGCCAGTTTATCTGTAACTGTGTGTGTGTCTCTGTGTGTGTGCGTGTGTGTGTGTGTGTGTGTGTGTGTGGGTATCATTGTCAATATTGACAATAAACAAGTTTGCTATAAAACGTAACATTAGTCGAGAATCGAGCTTCGGGCTTCGGGCTGGAGTGAAGTTCACTTGAGTGTGTAGTGAGTTAAGTTGAGTTGAGTGGGGCATTCAAGTGGTGCACATACCACCACCACCACCACTGGTCTATAAGAAGCTAAATGCCTCAGCCAAACGGGGCACATAAATCAGGGCACTCAATCAAGGCTGAAGGCCGGCAAGGAACAAACCCAACCAAAGCCCAACAGCCCACATGACATCCATTCATGTCATCAGGTTGACTTATTAATCGTGCACACACACACACACACACACACATATATATATATATATATTACTCACACTTAGCAAAACAAATCTCCCTTTTGGCGCCTAGGTTAACTCATCTTATTACTCAGCAAGGAAAGATATCGAATTCTACGTTTTGGCTTTTCTTAATTTCAGCGTGAATTTCTAGTTTTCTAAATTGCAGTCCGTTATTTTTTTTAAGTGTACCTCATTATATATAAGTGCGTGTAGTTTGTGCAGCTGCACTTTGGTAAATTAAAAAAAATAATGGAAAAAAATGCTACGACTTGCGAAATAAATAAAATAAAATGTGCCTGACTCGATGATAAAATGTTTTTATAAATTAAATTAAAAACACATAAATTGTGCAGCATTATTAATGAAATTAAAGGGTTGGCAAAGGGGCAGCGCTGCCTTGGACTGGGTTTGGTTTGGGCTGGTTTGCGTGTAGTGTGCTTTTGAAAAAGGGCCCAGACCATCAGTCATTTGGCTAACGGGTTGACATTTATGCTGGCCAAACAACAAACAAACTTTTATAATTAATTAACATTAAAATAACAGCAGCAAAGAGAATAACAACGCACTGCCCGGCAATTTGTTTAAACATAAATCAATCATGAGCGCAGCCACATTAATAATTAAAGCACATACACTGAAAAAAAAAACCAGAAATACAACCCATTTTAATAATGCGCACATGTTCTTTTTTTCGCACTACAGATTTCAGCGAGGGACTGCGGCTGGTCGAGGTGCGCATACCAAATTATGTGATTAAGGGTGCCACCGCGCAACTGGAATGCCTCTACGATCTGGATGGGGAGGCGCTCTACTCGGTCAAATGGTACAAGGATGGCAATGAGTTTTATCGCTATGTGCCCAGGGATAATCCGCCGGCGCAAACCTTTCGCCTGCCAGGTGTTGCCGTTGATGTGAGTATGCCACACAGAATACACAGAAAAAAAATATATCTAAAACAGAGAGAGACAAGCAGAGTGAGAGAGAGAGAGAGAGAGAGCGAGAGAGTCACGCCACTGTTTTGTGTCGCACTAAAATCAGACATTAAAGCAACGTTGCATACTTTACGGCATTGCCACACAATAGCAAATGCAACACACCCAACCACAACCCTCACCCCACCACAACCCCCACCCCACCACTAACTCCTTTCCGCCAAGCAACTATCAACCCACGACGCGGTCTGCTGCTTTGGTGCCTCATGTGTCTTATGCGTCTAGTTGAAAGTCCTCGCTGTTTAGCACTAGAACCCTAGTCAAGCATACACTCTAAAAAACCAAATAAAAATATAAACCTAAAAATCAGATAGTTATTTTTTTATTTTAGACATCATTTTCAAAAATAAGAAATCAATTTTGTAACATTTTAAAAGGCCAACAAAATTCATTTTTCTTTTTTAAAAGAAACAATTTCTATGATTTGGAAACTCGAATGTTTGTTTAAATGATTAATAAAAAAAATAGCTTAAAAAACAGATAGTTTTTCTTAATTTAGACATTTTATATTCACATATAAGAAAATAATTCTTTAACAATTTAAAAGGCCTAAAAGTTTATTATTATTATTTTTTTTTTAGAAATATCTTCTATGATTTTTAAATGCGTTTATAAAACAGATACTTAAATTTTTGTAAATGTGTTAATTTAAAAATGCAATAAAATTTTTAATAGTAATAATAATTAAAAGTTGATAGATTGAGAAAAACTCGGGTTTCTCAAAAGTTAACTTTCTGAATAATAAATTGATTTGGCTTTTGTTCCGTGTATAAAAAGTGTGGTTTACGTTGACAGTCAGTTTCTGTCTGAGTGCATTTTACTCACAAACAGAGTTTTAGCCAAATTGGCGTAGTTTTGGTCAGGAAGTTTGGGGTCATTTGAAAAACTTGCGTGTTTGCCTCTTTAAAATACTTGCAACTGACCACAAACTGAGCTGATGTTTGCTTGAAATTAAGAGCCCTTCTGTGGGGGGCAGTTAGAGAAGCACGTTTGCCAATCCCACAACGTAAATCCTAATCGAACAATGATCATAGACAAAACCGAATGGATTCAATCGACTGACAGCAACAATAACAGCAACAGCAACTGCAAAAACAACAACAATAATAGCAACAACAACAACTGCAGCAACAACAACAACTGCAGCAAAAGTAGCGCACTAAAATGCCATTGCTCCATTATTTTTGCCACTAAAACTTTTGCACGTAAAATGCGCTTCACGTTACAGGTAAACCCCCCTTTCCCCTTTCCCACACCCTCCTGCTACATGCCTCCGCATGTGGAAACGTTGCCAAAAACTGAACGCATACAAAGTGCAAGCGTTTTTGGAGTTTGCCACAGGCAGTGGCACTTCCAGTGCTGGTAAACGCCTCGCTGAGTTCAAGATAAGCACGTGAGCCAGCAGACACCCAAAGAGTCATAAACCCCTCCATCCCATCCCCTTCCCCCCACACACAGCTGCGGCCAACATAATAGAAGCACACACATATGTTTCTAAAAAATATAAAAAAAACATATTTAAAATATAATTAAAAAATTGTGCACATTTTTAAAGTGCAACTTTTTACTGAACAGAAAAAAATAAGAGATAAATAAAAAGATTATTTAAATTAGAAAAAGGGCTTCTAGAATATATATCGAATAGAAAGATGATTCTAGAAATTAAAGTGATTTTTAAAGAGTTTGTAACATTTTTGGAAATTTGAATTTTCACTACTAAAATTTTGACAGCCGCTTTTTATGTACATATAAATTTGTACAGTGGAACAAATCGCTAATCGTCTGCCCAAAAAAACAAATGAAATAAAGAAGTGAAACTGCTTGGCATGCATGTCCTGGTGCAGTTATTGCTACTGCAACTTGCCACTTGCTACTGCCACTAGCGACTGCTACTGCAACTTGCCACTTGCTACTGCAACTTGCCACTTGCTATTGCTACTGCCACTGCTACTCCTCCGCATCCTGTTTAGTGGCTTCCTCTGCAGGAGTGCAATAAATTTTTAAAGTTGCTCTTTTCGCTGCCTCCCCTAATGGGGCGTGGCTAAACGTGTCTATAATGCGCATTATAGCACACACCAGCACACACACCAGCACACACACACACCCAGCACAACACATGAGTGTGATTAGTTGCTCATTGCGGTCGGCGGTCTTCTCAACTTTGATGTTGGGCCGCCGATAAGAGCCGAAACATGTTGCAAGCTGCAAGTTGTAAGAGATACTGCCTGCTAATGGTTATATCCAGCTCCATTGGTGGATATTGTTTTAGCATAATCGATTCAAGTGACTGACGTGTGTTGGCCGGGCCAACACAACTTTTTGGCCATTGGCTTGAGTTGGCTTTTGTTTGGATTTCGTTTTGTTTTATTGCAGTTGAGAAACTCTTGGCTGAATCAGACGTGAGACTTTTACCTGAGCTTCATGCGTGCGACTGTCTGACTGTCTGACTGTGTGTGTGTGTGTGTGTGTGTAAACTATAAATTAGGTTAAAACAACAAAGTACAGCAGAAGCAGCAACAGCAACATCAGTTGGGGCAACAACACAATGAGCACACAGAACACAACACAGAAAACAACACAAATGTATAAAAAATGCGCAATAAAAGATAACAAAGTGCACTTTCCGTTGGCCAGATAAACAAAACCCCTTTTCGCAACCGGCAACCAGCAACCGGCACCGGGCTTAATGGCTTAAACTTCAAGTGAAATATTTGCCTAACGTTTAAGTTAGCCAGCTTGTCTGCGCATACGGACGCGTTGCCTCAATTCTGCACTTAGAAAAACAATAACTACCTAAATTTTAACCCTTTGTTTTGCGCCCAGTTTAACTCACAATTTTTGATAAATAGAAAAAATGTATTTTTATTTTTCGTGGTTTTCTTACGTTAAATATTAATAATATAAAAGTCAAGCGGATTACATTTCATTAAAATTTTGTTTGCATTTAAAATAGAATTTATTCCAAGAATCTTTAAAAAAACAAGTGGATTAAAAATCATTATTATTTTTTATCATTTTAGTAGGAATTTATTTCCAGAATCAGAAACTGCTTTGCTACTTTTTAGATATTTATTTATATATTTGATTAATGTCGACTAAAATAAATTGACAGAAAAAATAAGGGAATAAATGTGTTCAAGCAGCAGGCTCTGCTATATTTTTAATGACACAAAAAACACGGCCTTCTTACAACACATAAATTCACCTTGCAACATTTGGAGTCGTAGTAGGCGACGCCATTTACTTAGATTTAAGATTTTTGTATAAATAGAGGAAAGCTCGTCAGAGCAAATCAGTTTGATTCTAAACGTCGGCTCATCGTCAACATGTTCAAATTAAATGAAAGGTAAAAGTTAATATTTAAATTGAACTAAAAAATATATACAATAATTTTGTAAGTATTCAAATCCAAAATTGTGCAAAATTTGTTGTGTTTCTTTGGAATAGAAAATATTTATAAAAATAACACACCTTTTTTATGTGAATGTGTATTTGTGGCAAACTTATCCAATTGCTGGTAAAAGGTTTTCTAATAGCTGTAAATTATTGTTGGCAAATAGGAAAATCTTATTAGTTTTCGGCTCAATAATTTTCTGAGTGTGCTGGGCCTTAAAACGGAGATTTTAAAGAGGTGCAGAAACATTGAAAAAGCATTTTGTGGCTGTTCTCAAAAACAATTACTTTACATTAACGTGCAAAGTGGCTGCTCTCGCCTGTCTCCCTGTCTATCGACAACTATTGAGAACTGAGACATGGAGACGGACATCGACAGCGACATGGACATCGACATGGACAGGGACATGGACATCCTTTGGCCTTACAACTTTTGCCACTTTTCGTTTACATTGTGCTTTTCATTGGTTGCTGCTGTTGCTTCTCATATTATTTATCGTGCTGTACTCATTCTGAACAATTTTTAATTGCAGTTGCACAACTCGAGCGATGCGATTGTTAACCTGCACAACGTCAATCTGCAGTCGTCGGGCCGCTTCCGGTGCGAGGTATCCGGCGAGGCGCCATCCTTCCAAACGGTCACCGAGCATGGCGACATGGTTGTTGTGTGTAAGTATAAACCAAAAATAGAGGAATAATAAGAACTGATTCTCCCAGTGCCAAAAGTCAAGCGAAAACTTATAATTCTAATTAGAAATTTTCCAACTTCTTCTTCTTCTTCTTCGCTTCGCTGGCGCAATTCCAAATTGCGATTTATATTTATTTGTTACTTGTTATTAATTTTACTTTTTTAGAATTTCAACTTCAAATTAGAATAGTGTTGTTCGTCTTCTCGAATGACTCCAATGACGACGACTTGGCTGAGTGGGGCGACGGGGCCACGGATAGTGTTCAGATCCTTGCTCGGGGAGCACAATTCACCGGAGATACGCGCCGAATCCTGATCTTCTTCCTTGTGCTTCTTCCTTGCGACTTGTCTCATCTCGTAGGGCCTATGCTTTTCCTGGAAGCTAGGCCCATCCTTTGACAACTGATTCCCAATGCTTCTCCCTTGCGAGACTTGTCTCATCTCGTAGGGCATCAGCTCATCTCTTTCAATGGCTCCTGCATCGGAACAGTCCACATCGACATTGCCATCCTGTATGAGCAGTTTACGATTCTTTGATCTGGCTGACTGTTTATGATTGTTGTTCGTCTTCTCGAATGACTCCAATGACGACGACTTGGCTGAGTGGGGCGACAGGGCCACGGATAGTGTCTTCAGTTACTTGCTCAGGGAGCACAATTCACCGGAGATACGCACTATGCAATTCTTGATATTATCATGATGATCGTCTTCATTATATACATTTTTCGAGGGGCAGCAGGGCATCCCTCTCGTTATCCTTCTCGTTCAGTTCCACATCCCATCCCGTACCTGATGACACCAGACAGGTGCAAATGAAACCGCTAAGCAACGCAATTATCAATTGTGTTTTCATGGAATCTGCTTGTTTACTTCACGGGAACCTCAGTTCGACTCAATTGTTCAATTGTGGAGCAGAGCACACACAGAACACACTCAATTTTGTTATTGTTGAAATATATTAAAAGTGCTTCTAAGCTCAGTTTGAAAACGAACTCTTTTCATTCCCATAAATCGTATAATGCTAAATATATATTAATACTTCAGTCGGGTAACAAACAAACTTGCATTGATTACCCAAGCTGTGCCTTAAGTCTGAAATCTTTGTGGACTTTTGTCTTTTTGGCCATTAGAGGTATTCCTCGACACTTATGGGTGTATTTGTGTGTGCCCCCAAAGGCAGGACGCCGATCGAGCCATCGCATTGGAGAATATCACCAGCGTGGGTGTGCAGGGTGCCGACTGTGCCGTGGTTGCCACCCAAAAGGTGCAGACGGATCAGTTCGTTGTGGAGGCGACAGCCACTCAAATGTTTACCATAAGCCATCTGGCCAAGACCATCGAGAAGCGCACTCAAAACGAAGTGAATCGCCCCAATTGCTGCTCCATGATCCTCATATCGTGTAGTAATGAGGATGGTCCCCTTGTCTACAAACTGGATCCAGCTGCCAACTATGGTGGCTACGGGAGCCAGGAAGATTGAGGCCCACGATTATTTGGAATGCAACTCCAATAAAAACATGTCCGAGTTGATGGCCATTAATCTTTCCATTCTTGCTTTGAAGACGGCGATCAAATCCCCTGAACTAAATTCTAATCACATTAAAATTGACGTTGTGAGCCAAAGAAGCTTGCCTGAGGCGAAATTAATTGAGATTTCGTAGCCTTTGCCCTAATGTGGACCAATTGAATGGCTCATTTGACTGCTAAAGTGTCCAACTGCATTTGACGGGCTTCATTTGATTCCACGTCTCATAATAAGCTTAGTTGGAATCAACTAAAACTCTGGTTTGGACCCCGAAGCGGCGTGTGTCCTGGCATAACCAGCCAAAGCTTAGCATCTAACTCAATTTGGCAACTGTCTTCTGTCTTGTTCAGCAATTTCCTGGGGGGCAACCAGATAACAACAACAACAATTTGTGGGGCAAGTCGCGACCAACTCCAAATGCAAACAAAACAAGATTTTCAAGTTACTTTAAGTGCTGGCTTGGATTGGCTTGGCTTGGCTTGACTGGGCTGGCAGGAACTACACAAGAAGTGCTTGCAGGACTCGCATCCGGAGAAGGGTTGGTTCTCGGGATTTGGGATTCTGATTCTGATGCTGATTCTGATTCTACTGCACGCTTGAGTCACACGTGGACCAAGCAACCGGAACGCTTTGAACTGGCGTTGACATTTCGTTTGTTCAATTATAAACTTTTGCGTGGGTTTGCCTGCCAGCCTGCAACCCAGATTTGCCTTTGCCCTTACACTGCATACACTCAGCGAAAATCGCCATAAATCAGCAAAGCATACTTCTAAAAATCAGGGCTTTACTTTTCTAATTTCTGGTTTCATTTTTTGCGACTCAGACAGAATATGTCAAAGTTTCAGGGCACAAAAAAAAAATAAAACATACGATTTTCTGTTGCTTAAAATATTTAAAATTAATAATCATTTATATTTATAGATTTTACATTTGCAAAAATGTATGATTGTTTATGAAATTTATTAATTTGAATTTTAATAAAATAAAATACTTGGTTTCTAAGGCAGACAACAGCAACTTTAAAAAAAAGCTGAACTCAATTTTAGACAGTATTTCGACCAATATTGAAAGTGTGCATTTTTACTTTTGGAGCTGCATTTCTTAATAAGAAAAAAATGTTTTAAATATTTAAGAAATAACATCGTATTGGAAATTTTGATTTAAAGTAAGTCATTCTAATTTTTAGAAATGTGGTTTCATATAAGTAAAAATTTTTAAGAACAAGAAAAGGGGTTTTTTGAATAGATTATTTTTTTTTTAAGTGTGGCATCCTTGTTCGACACCAGCTATTGTCGTCTCCGTCGCCTAGACCTGTCCGTCTGTCCGTCTGTCCGTCCGTCTGTCTTTTGGCCTGTTTGGCATGGCCGGCTGTGTGCTCTGTCTTTGTTCTGACGCGCTTTTGTTGTGCTTTGTTTTGGCTTTTTGTTGCTCATATTGTGCGCTGCCTGTTTGGCTTTCAATCAAAGTTTTAAAAAGCTTCAACAACACAGAGCGGCTCGCATATGCCACAGCTCGGTGTACGATGGGTCCAACAGCGTCCACAGAGCATGGACCAGGGACCATGGAGACTGGCCCAAAGTGCTCAGCTGCCCACAGCTGCCCAGTTAGTTGCCCGAGGCAAAAAAGCCATTTCCGTTTCCGTTTCGCATAGTTTTGCCTCAGCCCTGATTTATGTGGAACTCGAAGCGGGTATTAGAACTTTGCCATGAGGCTCACACAGAACGGGACAGGAAGTATCATTATGCTCAGTTGCCTGGCTTTATGAGTCCTCCACAAGAGTTATGTGGCATTCTTTGCCGTCGATCGGTGAAATGCATTAACCCAACAAGGAGTCAAGTTGAGAAAATGCTCCCCGAGGCGCCACTCGTCGAGTGTAAATCGATTAAAGACAAAGGCGTCAAGTTGTCAGCCAAGTTTGCCGACGCCCTTTTAGGGTATTCACGTTCTGGCTGACATCAAGTGCCGATTTCCTCCTCATTTCAATTTTATTTTTATTGCGCTTTTATTTTTTGTTGTTATTTTTTATTCGTTGTTTTTACTCTTCGTTTTATTTTTTATTTTTTGTTGTTGTTGCTGTGCAATTTTATCAGCAGGCTGTCAGTGCATCAGCGGCTGGAACTTTTATTGAATTTCCGGCTGGGCGCCGGCGACTTTGTTGTGCCGGAAGCTGTACACTCGTCAAAAAAAATGACCAGAAACTTATTTATATTAGATAGAATTTTTAAGTATTAGAAAAGATATTTCATAATATTAAAAGGGCTGACTTAAATACTTAAAATATATTTGTTTTTTATATTTCTAAGAAAAATAAAATAAAAAATAAAAAAATAAAAAATCAACTAAAAAATATACATAATTTTTTCTAAGTTTAATAAAAATTTACTTCAAGTTTAAAAACAGAAAATGCAGTTTGTTAGAAATTTGTCCGGGCGAATTCTTAAACTTCAAGTTCCTCTTTTTGCTAAGTGTATTTGTTGATTTTGCTGCTGTTGTTTTTGGTTTTGGGTTTTTGGTTTATTACGGTACTTCGACGCTTCCAGCTGTGTGTGGGTGTTGGGTGGGCGTCGGGGTGTAGGGTGTAGGGGTGTAGGGGTCGGGGTCGGTTTCTGTCCTGTCTCTGGGCCTGCAACTAGCCGTAAATTAAATTCAGCACAGCTTGACTTTGTTAGTTTTTGGGGCAACGAGCAACACGCAACTAACCGACTCGATGTCACACATTCTCCCTCTTCTCTCTCTCTTCCCTCCATCCGTCGTCCTGCCATGCAGCTCTGCCGGACCAAGGACCACCGAAAATAAGTGGAGGACGTCCGCGCTATCAAATTGGCGATTGGGTGCGCATCAATTGCACCGCCGGTCGCTCCAAGCCGGCTGTCAATCTGTCCTGGTTCGTCAACGGCGAGCCCGCCGATCCGCAAAAGCTGCGCAAATTTGAGACAATTGTTTCGGGTCGCGAAGGATTGGAGACCTCCGTGCTGGGCCTGCAGTTTCGCGTGGAGCAGCATCATTTTCGCAACGGTGACATGAAACTAAAGGTGAGTCGAGTAAAGATTATTCAGCTCTGGCAAATTAACATGCCACTCTCCAATTTTGTTTTCAGTGTGTGGCTGCCTTGTCGTCCTTCTACTGGCGCAGCAACGAGGAGTCCGTCGAGGGCGATCGGCCGCAAAAGGCGCCCGTTTTGGAGTCACGTGAAAGCGAAGGCGCCTTTGCGAGCAATTCGCGCGCCGATCCGGTCCAAGGTATGTCATACCGGGAATTATTTGTCACAAAAATCTTATCGTTTTTCATTCAACCAAATGCAGCCAGCAAAACGGACTCACTTTTAATGGCCCGGGCGCCCAGTGTACTGTTGCTGCTGGCGCTGGCCACGGCTGCCACATTGGCTGGTGGCGCCACCTTCTCCACCGTCAGCAGCAGCAGCACCAGCATGGGCGGGGCACGAGTGATTCGATCGGTTGGTAATAATAATAATGATAACAATGACAATTGCAATGATAAGCAAAATGATAAACATTTTAATAATCTCACAAAATTCATTTGTCAGCTACTGCGACGCTCTGTGAGTGATGCGTCGTCAGCAGCAGCAGCAGCAGCAGCAGTTGCAACAACAGTTGCCACAACCGTGCAGCCATTGTCTGCGCGGTAGCTGCATTAAGTCAAATTAGAGCCGCCCATAAATTATATGCATTCAGCCCCGCCCATAATTTCCACTGAATTTTCCGTCTTCGCTTCGCAGAAAACAAAAATCAAATATTGCAACATGAATAAAAAAGAGTAAAGAAAAAAATTAATAATGAAAAACACAAAATTGAAAAAGAGAAAACTGCTAATTTATTTATGTCGTTAACAAAAAGCTTTCTTGAATTTAATTTGTATAAACAAAAACGTATTTATATGCATACACCTAATTAAATTTACCATCAAATATAAAAACACACATATGAATATATATCTATATATATATATATAAATATATATTTTAAAATTATTCATAAAGCATCTCGCAAAACTGTTTTTAGCCGGAACAATGAAAAAACAAACACGAGAAATGAAAACAAAATTGTTAAGCGTAGCAAAAAAAGGAAAAACAAACAGACTATTCATAAAAGCCAATTGTATATAGTTAAAAATAATAATGATATGTGTGTGCTGTATGTTATTAATTTTTAAGTATTTCCACACAATAAGATATAGAAAAAACAGGAAAAATATATGTAACAAAAAAACAAATAAAATCTTAAATCACAAACAAATTCAAAGCAAACTTAACTGAAAAATGTCAAACAAAAAAGAAACAGCTCAGCAAAATCAAATGTTGGGCAATGAAAATAACGAGTTTAAACAAACAGAATAAATATATATAGATATACATTAAATATTCAAATATACAATAAAGTATAGTTTTAAGCATTCTGTTACTAAATAATAATACTACCAAATTATAAAGATAAGCACCAAATCTTTCAATGGTAACTTTTAACAAAATACATAAGTGAAATTGTAATTTAATATACATAAATGAGTGCAAAATTTCATAACTCAAGTTGATCTAATAAAAAGTCAAGAATAATTTTTTCAACTATTCTTAATTTTTCAATTCATTTTAAATTGTTGCACTCAATGAATTTGTATCTAAAAATCTTTCACGTATAACAAAAAAAAATAAAACAAGCACTCGATTTAAATTTATAAACTAAAAAAGAAGAAACTTGAATGAAATCTAATCAAACGTAGCATTTTAAAGCTGGTGACTGTTGAAAAAGTCTTAAAACTAAAACAAACATATCGTAAATTTATAAATTGCCAAATTTTTATGTATATGTATGTATGTATGTATCTAAAACTCAATTAAATGATATGTGTGTGAAATCAATATACAAAGCATTACGGCGGCAACTATTTAACAATTAAGTGAAACCATCTGTTCAATCTGTTCTCTGTCCGTATATACATATATGTCCAGCATTGTACCTTTATTTACGAGTATTTAGAATTAGACAGGATGGAAAAAACACACAAACTGAAACCAACTAAAAACTTAAAATAAAAAATACTAATAACATTCCATGTTATTTTGCTGTCATTGAGGGGAAAAAGCGCTATCAATTGACAAATTGTTATAAATGTTAACATTTTAGTTAGCCAAATTTAGAAACAATAGCAAAAGTCAAACCACAAAAGCAAAAAAACCAAAAAACCAAAACTATCAAAACAATAGAGAAATGATTGTGATTAAGCCTTAATGAAGAGTTGAAATTCATTCAAAAACCAACTAAAATTTGATGTAAATAAATAGGAGAGCAGCGCCATATTAAATGCTTTGTCTATTAGAATTATTAATCCAATTTCTACATATATGTATATATGTGAGTATATATATAAATATGTATTAATTCAGATCAATTTTGATTTCCGATTGCGGTTTAAATTTGCAAGCGCATTGAGCGAGAATTTTAATTTGAATTTTAATTGTCATAAAAACAACGTTAATATGTAAATACTTACATTAAAATGCTAACTAAATTAAGATGTCTGCAAAAAAAAACAAAAAGCAAAACATAAAATGAATGCGCCAATTTTAATAATAAGCAAATAAATTTATAAATAAATAAAATATCAATGTCTGCACATTTAAATGCTAATTAAGCAGCACAGCAAGTGTGTGTGAGTGTGTGTAAGAGTGCATGAGTGTGAGTGAGTGTTTGAGAGTGGATGGGCTATTAAATTTAAGTATAGGCCGATTTAACTATATAAAAAAAAACAAGTAAATACTTTAATGAAAATCAATGTGCATTGTTGTAAACTGTTTTTAAGTCTCACACATACTTAATATCAAAGCTATAAACTACAATTAACATAAAATATTAAACAACATCAAAAAAAGATACAAAAAAAAGAAAACACAAAAAAAATTAAAAAAAAAAAATAGCTGTGTGCTAATTGTAAGTGTAAATTATTTGTGTATTTAAAAATCAATTTTTAGATGTATAAAAACTAAGATATGCATTCGTATACAAACGATGATTAAACAAAATCAAAAGAGAGCTGCATACTAAGCAAAACCAAATGCCATAAAGTAAAATAACTTGAATTTAACAAGAACAAAAACAACAAAAAGAACGTAATATTAAAAAATATGACAGCCAGAAGATGAATAATAAAAAATGGAAACTCTGTAAATATCTTTAAGCGATAATTCAATGTACGATACGAGCATATGTCACAAGCAAATCTAACAAATTTCGAGCGAAAAGCTTGCAAAAGAATTAATAATAATAAAAAAATAAAAAAAATATTTGTTTCAAAATCAAATTATCAAATTTGTGTGTATCTCTGAAACTACAAAATGTGTTCTCCAGCATTAAGTCCACTTTTTACTGATGTGCTCAGCTATGTCAGCAAACATACTTAAATACGTTTTTTAAGGCAACCAACACAAAATTGGGTCATTTTTAGAAAATATTTGAAATACGTGAAAATGTGCGAGGCGAACGTGACAACAGCCAACAACGAATGTGTCCAGCTGCAATAAAAAAAGGACAGCCCAAACCGTTTAGCAGTAAAAAAGGAGCAGACGCCCCCTCAAGCAATGCAAACGGCCATTGCATATAAAGGTGAGAGCGAGAGAGCGAGAGAGAGAGAGAGGAGAGAAAGAGAAGAGAGATGAACACAAAAATTATGGCACACTCGGCTAAGCTGCTGCCTTTTGATGCAAACTGTACCTGCATCTACTAAATTACAGTTGTTAATCACAAAATTTGCATCAAGTTTAAAGTAAAGTAAAACTTGTTAACTTTGCATTTTAGTAAAGTTACTCATAAATTGCCTTAATTTTAAAGGGTTATTTCCAAAGTTTATTTAAAAATTGGAAAAGTGTGTTTTTCTAAAATTTAGAACAAATATGCCTAAATTGCAGGCTGCTTTATTAGAAGTGTATATAGAAACTTCATTATTATAGTTTTTCTGTTGTTTATGTTTATGTCTTTTAAACATAAGTGTTTGATAATGTCACATATACAATAAATGTAGATTAGTTTATTAATTAAAATATTTTAAATTCAAGGAATTTACTTTTTCTCTGATTTGAAACCTAGAGTTGGGTAATTTCAATCAAATATTCATTTTTCATTTAAATTATGCTTTACTTTCATTACTAATTTCTCAATATTAAAAACCACTTATTCCAAGTTGGAACTCATTCTTTGTTTTTGTTAACTCATTTTTATTTAGTATCAAATATTTTCTGCTTCTAAAAAATGGAGAACATACCTTTCAGATTTGTAGACATCTTTTTCTGATATTTAGAAATTATTTCTATTATTATTAATATTAAATCAAGCTTATAACAAGGCAGCAGTGTCTAGTTAGATTATTTATTTCTAAATACAAGAAAAGTCTGTAGTTTTTAGTGGGATTTTTTAAATTTCAGTGCATTTTATTAACTGGATGGTTTCTCACACCTCTGTGGATTGTTAAGCTGACCTCATACCAGATGTGTAACTGCTGTCTTATCCTTAAGACTCAGCCTGGCCGTTGGCGGACCCTAATAACCTGCCAGAAGTAAGCGCATTTGATAAATAGATACCAAAAGCCAAACAAATTATAAGCAGCAGCAAACTGCGTGGATGCCAGCACATTTATTAGCCCACAAAATCTGCTCACAACAAATTGCCACAAATGAGCACACAGAACAAACACCTGACTACCACCCACTCCCCCCACCATTACAATACTTCACTCCCCTCTGCTCACCTCAGCACCAACTGATGCCTGCTCCAATGACACGGAAAATCCGGCAATAAGCCAAAAACTTACCAAGGCGTTGGTCAAGCATCGTTTGCTATTTGCTGCGGCTATCAAATGTCACATAAATCAGATTTGTCATTTAATTACAACAACCACACACACTCTGCGAGTGTGTGTGTGGATAGATTCGCTAGGGAAAATCCTTGTCTCAAATAGAGCTTAAGTTTAGCTTAAGCTGCTATTCGACTGGCATTTCGGCTGTGGCTCTAAAAAATTACTCCGCATATTTTTCTCTTGCGACATTTTAACACAACTTAAGCTGCCAAGTTTGCCATTTATTTGTGAGAGTGTGTGTGAGTGTGTGTGTGTGTGTGCCACACATATTAAGCTCAATTGTGCGCGGCTTAAAAGTTATATGTTTGATTTCGCACAGATAAAACTGGCTCACAGGTAAAGTTTTGATTGGTCCTAATGATAAATTAAACTGTGCATTAAAACTCAGACCACCAAAGTTGCACAAGTGGCAATTAGGATTTGAGTGCGACACACGAGATAAATTTGGTTAAATTAAATCGAATTGTCAGTTAAGTATTTCCACAAATTAATTTACCTAGGGTAACTCACCTTATTATTCTGTTTGGATTGATCCTGACGAAAAGTGGCAATTAATATTTATCTCTGACACACAAGAATCCCAGTTAAGCTTGGAGAGAATTTTAGACGTATGTCTTGTACACCTAATTAGTTAGAGAATATGTTTCTAAGGATAAGAGTTTTTCCTAAAAATACTCTTTCTATTTTTAATGTTTGCTTATACTTTAAAAATATTTAAATACATTTAGACTTAAGTGGAATTTTCTTTTCTGAGTCTTTTCTTGTTTTATTAGCAGATTCAATTACAAGCTGCTTAAAACAAACTACTTTTCTTTGCTGGTTCATTTGATTCCATTTGACTTCATAATTTCCTTTATTTTTAGCACAGACCAATAGTCAACAGACAACACTCAGACACAGACAGGGTCCCCTTGCAACGCTCCGTGCAACACTCAACTGCCACTAAGTCAACCGACTGGCATTTCTGCTTGCAGCTTGTTTTTGGCATTGCTTTGGTAATTCCTTGCCACGCTCTGTTTTTGTTCTTTTTTTATTGTTATCACTTGCAGCATTTGAAATGATTTGCAATAAAATGTTCATTGGCCACACCCCATTGGCAAAGGACGTGCAGCAGTTTCAGCTCCAGCTCCAGCTCCAGCTACTGCTCTTGTCTAGTCCTTGGTCAGTCCCATTTCGATTGTCATTTTCATTGTCATAGTCCTTGTCAGCGTCACGTAATTTCATTGCCTCTCTTTATTTATTTTTTGTCTCTATGCATTTGCTTTTATTCTAACTTGTTCTTGTTGCCACAAATGCAGGAGAGGAAGGCGAGCAAAACAACAAATGTATACAAAAAGATTATATTATATATATTATATCTATATCTTTATACACTTGTTATCAAGCACTACATCTTACAGATAGATGAACCACAGCATTTTCTCAACGCTGAGCTTTAAAGTAGGACATGTATTTATTGCCGCCCCTCGATTGGGCCCAAATCTAAGCTCACTGCGATGCGTGCCTGGTATTGGCACTGCTCCGGCAGAAACAAATCATTAATATACAGCAAAACAATGCAGGAGACGACAACATGGACAGAATTGCCGTAGACACAATCATAATTTGTGTGCTGCAATAAAAATGCGTGGCAAAATACAAAAAAAAATGCCCATAAAATGCTGCTTCCCAATTTCTGTCTGTGTCGAGTGGAACTGCAATTGCTGGCACATAATTTGGCATTGCTTGCCCCATAAATAATACCGAATCTGAACAACATTTCGGACAGCCAAAATGCACTCAAGTCTGACTTCCGGCTCCGGCGACCATTTAAAGTCAGTAAAATGAGTTTTAGAATGGGCAATAGAAATCGATATGACTGCGAACCAGTCGTGATTTCAAAAAGCAGCTCAATAATTCAGCATAAGATAAACAAAATAGTTATTATAATTACTAAGATACTCAGATCTAAATATAAACATATATAAATTTTGGCCAAGGAAATAAAGAAAAATAAGTTTACATTTTTATTTTAATGCATTTTCTTTCGCACTTCACTTAAACTTTAACAAGTAGTTTTCAAATAATTGCGAAAATATATAAATCACATTTCGAAAGTAAAGTAGAATTCACAATTTACATATTATCGAGTTTTTTTTGTTTTTTTTTTGCTTGCAACCCTTTGTTTTCGATCCCTTTTTGTCTGTTCTGTCGGCGCGTGTGCCTCATTATTGGTGGCCGTTTTTATTGGCTTCTATAGATTTACAGGTAAGCAAAAATGGGCAGCAACCTGGTGGCATATCTTTTGCTGATTTCATCAGTAAACGCCAGTAAAACGCATTTCGTTACCTTGATTTTTTATGGCCCAAATAGTCGACGTGTGTTTTCTTGGGCAGTTTTCTTGCATTACAAGCCAAAATTGCTCGCCTGGCGAATCTTTTGCTTTGCTTATCTGCCACAAGGATGGGGTTTCCATCGAAATGCTTCATTTGATTTTTTTTGTTTGGCTTTCTTCTTTTTTAGCCCTGAGTGGCTGCTGTCCATTTGCTATTGCCTACGCAATGTAAACTCAACTGATATTTGATTTTTTATGACTTGGCTACTTTTCTTTATACGGCTTTGCCTGCCACCTTAACCTTTTGTAAACTCTTTGGCTGCACCGATTCCCTTTCGCTTAAAATAACAATTTCAAATGGATTTTATTGCCTTGGGGTTCGATTTGTGCTCCGATACTTATATATATATATGTATATATAATATATATATGTGTCGCCTGCTTAGCTTCACTTTTATCGTTTTGCATAAGCGCCTCTTGTGGAATTTTGTTGCCTCTGACCACATACACACACACATATACACACACACACACACACAGTTATGCCCATGTGTGTGCTTTAAGTCCTTAAAGTCGAACACTCGAGTGCATTACACACAAAATTATAATAAAAACATTTCCCAACAGACAATAAGTGAAATCGTTTCGCTTGTTTGCCAACTTTGCCAAAGCTGCCATCAAATTCAAATAAATTGAAATTTGTTTGCAGTCAGTTTTCGTAGTTACAACTGAATCAAATGACAAAAATAATTATAATATCAAAAGCCAGCTTTCTGTTGGCAAAATCGAAACTCATGTGACGACCAAAACTCAGATTGTGGGTTTGGCAATTAAGAATTACTTTATATAAAAATAGTTTAAATAGCTATTTAAATGTTTAACAATAAATAGGAAATATACGTTAAAAATTCAGCATGTACAGTTATTTTTTTATTAAAGCAAAAAATGAAAAATGTGAAAGTGTCTACCAATTAACAGATTATTTTTAGAAATAATATACTAGAGATATATTTAAAAGAATTCATATTGAACGAGAAATCTTTTTTTGCATGAGTATTTTAAGTTACACCAGATAAAAAAATATTAAAATGAGTTTTTAAAAGTTCAAAGACAACAACAACATATTGAAAAATCCACATCATTCTTAAATAGTTTAACCATCCAAAGACAGCAAGAATAAATGGAAAATATGGAAATAAAAATATATACTTACAGACATATTAAAAACATTGATGCGTAAAAATGTTTTTTTTTATGACAATGTGAATGATTGTATTTTCCGCTGCAGAATTTGATTGGAGATCGGAAATGACTCTTTCAACATTATTGACTCATACGGCTGGATTTAATGGCGGAAACAGTTAGGCAACTTAACGGACGAAGAAGCAGCTTTAATTTGTTAATTTTATGGCACACAAACAGTGGCAATGGTTCACTTGGCCATTATGCAATTTATGCATATTCGTATTTTATTAAACCCAGCAGATAATTGCGAGAAAAATATGCATTTAAGTGCTTAAATGTGTGTGTGGCCTGTTTAACATAATTACCTGTTTATAATTAATTAAAACGAAATAAGCGTAAATTTGATAAGGGATGGGTAAAGCTTATTAGCCAGCCTTTAATTCAGGTGCATTTTTTGAACATGTCAGCAGTTTTCGGCGAGCTGCGAAATTAATTGAAATTGATTAACTAAATTGCAATCGAATAGTTGCAGCAAATTAATTCATAAATTATTCAGTGCGCTGCTGAAATGCGAGCAACACTTTTGTTTGCATTTTTATTTTTGCTTACTAACATTTATTGTTCAATTTTCTGCATTCTGCATTACTGGGCACAATTTTCAGCATCAATGGCAAAAATTAATTTGGCCCACAAACCACAATCAGTGAAGTGACTCCTGCAGGCCGATATAGGCGAGGGAATTAGTGGAGATGGAGATAAAATAACACACGTTGCTACACAAAAACTAGCAGCAACTGTTGTTGCAGCTACTGCATTTGGTGGTGTTATTTTATATCCTGTATCCATTCAAAATGCCTAAAATGGGTATATTGGTTTGACGTCAAAGTATGTAACAGGCAGAAGTATTTTTGATTCCATTATGTGAATATGTTCTTGATTGGCAATAGCAAATTATATATATATATCTATCGGAATAGTTTGCTCAATTTTTAGAGCAGAGCCTCTTAATTTAAATTTTGTATAAATTGATTTATTATTGATAAACTGCACCGATTTAATTCAGATAAAATAAAAAACATCAAATTTGCAGTAAACTATTTATTCACATAATGATACTGTTACTATCCAGCGGAAGCATTTGAACACACACACACATATAAAAATATATATTTTAATTTATTTATATATTTATAATCAGATCTATCAATGCTGAGTTTTATTCGCCACCCATATAATAAGAGCACTTCTTCGCATG
Organism: Drosophila multiciliata; assembly: GCA_037043605.1. Classification (NCBI taxonomy): domain Eukaryota; kingdom Metazoa; phylum Arthropoda; class Insecta; order Diptera; family Drosophilidae; genus Drosophila; species Drosophila multiciliata. The sequence goes on along the minus strand of JBAMBF010000103.1, from coordinate 17,638,965 downwards.
CTTACATTCCAAAATATGTGTAAAACTTCTTAAACAGAATTTTAGCCAAGAAGTTAGAGTACACATTTAACAGCTGCAGGGTATAGGCTAGTCGAGTTCATTCCACTAGCCACATTCCACATCGTTTTTATTGCAGTGCAATTTGGTTTATGAGTGCATCGCATGCACGATTCCTGCTTGTTGGCCATGAATAACCAACGGAAATGCAAAACGCGCTTCGGTCGCGTTTCCTGTCTACCCACTCTAATCAATCAAGCCACGTGTGTGTGAGTGTGTGTGTGTGTGTATTGGGGTGTGCACTTTAATTGCGGTGACGTTTTAATTTATGACCAAAACGAAAATTGAATGAGTCGCCGTCGGACGGTGAGCAAATGAGTCATTGCAATTTTAATGGTCAACTCCAGCTGCTGGTTTAGAAAGAATGTTGATTTCTGCTCAACTCAAACCAGAGAATTATTTGATTGTTGCCGTAGATCAAAGCTATAAGTGTCTGGTATATGCACTCAAACTGATAGTTTTCAGTATTTGCCAATTATGCTTTGAGCTGGCAATTTCCTCTTTGGCTTTGCTCTTTTCGTTCTGTGTGTGTTTTTTTCTTTCTATAACATTTCATTAAATGCGAATATTTGTGGCCAAAGGGGATTGTGTTGATTTCCTTTCAAATGATATTTTCAAAGCACGTACAAAAACAAAAAAAATAAATAAAACAAAAAAAATGGCAACCGGAAATGGCTTGCACATAACCGGAAATGCGTTGGCAGGAAAATACTTTGATTTAATGTATTGAATTGTTTTACTCCTTCCGTTTTATTTCTTGCTCCCATTTTGCCAACTAGTTTTAATCTGTTAATAAAAAATCAGATGAGTTCGAGAAAAAATACATGGAGAAAGTGTATTTAGTTTTAGTCTGCCGCTGGCTGCTCTTAATTGTTTATTAATTTATTCATTTACAACACGCACAAGTTTAGCTTAGATTTAATGGAGAATATTTCTTTGGAAAACTGCTCGATCAGTTTTCTGAGTAGTACTTAAACTTTAAACATTTTGCTTATTTACAAGAAATTATTTGTTTTGTCTTTTGTTTTTGTTTTTTTCTTTTCGTTTGTTATTTGGCTAGTTTCTTTTAACATTAGAAATTTATCAAATATTTAATATCAATCAAAGAATGCCAAGCTGCAGTTTTGGACGGCTCTAGCAAAAAAAAAATGGAAGAAGAAAAAAATATATCTTAAGGCAGGCCAAAAAGAGTTCACGTTGCCAGCAGCTGTGGCACTTGGCCTCAATCGAGGGGCCTTTGTATGCAAATTGGGTGTGCTTGTGCCCCCCAGTGGCAACAACTGTAAATGGGCTGCTTCAGTTGCAGCTGCCTGCGGCATGCTAACATTTAAGCCTTATGACTCAGTTTTGGGCTTGTTCCCATTTCTTTTGTTTGCCTTGTCTTGGAGTTGCATGCCTCTCTGCGGTTTGTTGCACAAACACACACACCTCTCGTGTGCCTCCTTTTTGGGCTATGTTTCCCTTTGCTGCAACACATTGTTAAACTGGGTGTGGATACGATTAACTTGTGGCAACTCTTTGTGACTCAGCCTGACAAAATTAGCATAAGCCAATGATTAGTATCTTTGCGGCATGTGCAACTCAAATTCAAAGAAATTATTTATGTGTTTTTTGCTTAGACATAACAAGTTGAGTCACATTCATGCATACATCAGTTTTACATCAGATAGGATTCACTTCAAATGTAGTATTATACCCAGATTTTCTGGTTGCCAATAAATCTTTCCAGTTCAAATATAGACACTCCTCAAAATGCTTTTGTATAAATCGAGATATGCTCTCCAAAATCGAGGATTGTCTTAATTGAGGTCTAAGTTCTCAAATTTTGAACATCTGATGCAATTTACTGGCTTTTTCTATATGCAACATTGAATCTTTATTTTCACTATTTTTACATTACGCTCAACTTATTTGAAATTATTGACAACACTTTTCAAATAATTATTTTTAAATAAATGAAGTTAAAATATTATTAATCCATAAACATAACAGTTGCATTGCATCTTCAAAGTATTTAAAATATTCGTCAAACTGCAGCAACTTTTTCTCAATCACTTTCAATTCGATAACACTAACAGAAAATATATTTTTAGAGCACAGAGTGTAAGTTTTAAGTAGCTAAAATTAATTATAATTAGTAATACTAATTTGCTAACTTTAAATTGTAGTCTCTTCCACAGCTTGGCATTATTTGACAACTTCTTTTAGTTATTTTTAACGGATAAAGATGACATCTTGCAAGATGCTCAGCGGTTTCATTAATTTTGCTATTTACAGCTTTTTTGGGGGCATTATTTTTGCCTTCAATATAGCTTCAATTTTCTGGATAGGGGTTTTTTTTTTTAATGGTCTGGCTTTACATCTTCTCATCTTAAGTGCTAAGGTGACTATGCATTTAGGTGCTTTCTTAGTCTAATAGGTTTAATTATTTCTTAAGTACTTCAAATATGTATGTAGATCGAAGGTGCATTTTATACAATTGAAATGTTTAAAATTTGATATGCGCAAAATGCAGTTGAAAATACTACTAGATTATTTAGAAATACAACGAGTATGGAAATCATAGCTTGAAAAATCAATTCGATTGCGGAATCAGAAAGAATTTCTAATTAAAGAAGAATTCGATTTAAATAATATGAGAAAAATATATATATTACAGATCTGTTGATTTAACTAATTCAACTTGAACTAATGGACTTATCTTTACACTAAATGAAAATTATATTTTCATTATGATATTTCAATAACTGTTTTCTTTTTTTTTAACATTTTTGCATTTGTTTTTTTGCGCGCTTACTTTTAACACTTAATATTTACAAATTCTTAAGTTGTACTTAAATGCTTAATTTGAGTAGTTTTTGCCTTGTGACTAGTTACACAAGTTGTTCTAGTTACTTCTTTTTTTTATGTGTATGTATAATTTTTTTTTTTAATTTTGAAAGAACTTGCATTTTACTTAGTTTGTCAAACACATCAATTGAATTAAATGCTTAAAGTTTTTCTTCGATTTCTTTAAGATTAGCGCGATGTAGTTGTAAAGTGTAAAGTGTGTGTAGATTTTTCTATGAAATTTGGCATAGGATATGTTTTGCTTTTACACTCTAATTTCTCAGATATGACGATATCCGGCGATAGCTGCTAACTTTAGTGAAGGAACCGCGGATTTGGGCAGTTAACTTCCAGATCCTAAAGGGGGCCAACTCCAGGAGCCGGCGATGCCACAAAGCAGCAGCAGCGCCAGTAGCAGCGAAGGTTGCCTCGCGGCAGCGCCACCTGAAAGGATGAAAAGTCGATTAGCCAAATGATTAAGATTAAACTCCCCGCAAATTCCCCCAAGTGTTACCAATTGTGCTGGACTTGGCAGCGACTGTTTCGCGCGACTCCAAGGCAGGTGCCCGCTGCTGGCGATCGCTCTCCACGCTCTCCTCATTGCTCTGCCAGTAGAGTGAGCTAATCTTGGCCACACACTGAAAGAAAATAAAGCACAACAATAAGAGTCAATTGGAGCTGAGATTAGGGGCTCACTCACCTTAAGTTTCATATCGCCATGTCTGAAATGGAAGCCTCGCACTCGAAACTCCAAGCCGAGTCGAGCCATCTCGAGTCCATCCCGATTGACGACAATCTTGTCGAACTGCTTCAGATGCTGTTTCTGTGCCGGCTCCCCATTGATTAGCCAGCTCAGGTGACAAACCGGCTTCGAGGGTGCCGAGGTGCAGTTCACCCGCACAGTGTCCCCAATTTGATAGCGTGGCTGCCCCCCAGATATCTTCGGGCCGTGATTCGGTGTCACTGTAAAAGCCATAGAATATTGTATTAAGTCTTTGTCCCCAATTGAAAGAGACTCCTGCATATTTAAGACGGGCACTTCAAAAGCCATTCAGCTGTAATTACACACACAGCCAAGTGGGCTGCTCACTGCTCATTGTCAATTGACAGTGGAACTCTTAATTAGACAGTAATTAATATGTCCACATTCAGCAATGAAATCACACTGAATTTTAGCGACAGAATAAATAAATTTATTATTCAGAATGTACATTTCTACAAATCAGGAATTTTCTTTTCTAAATTTTTTAAATAAAAAAAATGTGTCTAATTTTTAAAGAAAATAAATAGTTTTTATTTCTTCAATGTAAATTTTTCTTTCACTTAAAAAAATATTTTAAATTAGGACTCATTTCTAAATTAACTTTTATTTGATTATTATGAAATATTTTAATATTAAAATGAGTTATTAATTTATATATTTTGCCTTTCTAATTTTAAAATTTTTGTTTTGTATTGCAGAAAAAACTTTATATTTTTCAAGGCGATTTATTTCTGAGTGCAGTTAAAAGTGTAAATTAATTACTACTGCTTCCAAAGTGGGTCGGAACACTGACCTAGTTTTTAATTTAATAAAGTATAATTATAATACTTTGTTTATATATTTCCCACATTATTTTTAACCAATGAAGGAAAACAGTTTAACAAACACACAACTATCAGCCTTGTGTGTGAGTGGGTGTGGGGGTGTGTGTTTGTGTGTGTGTGTGCTCTAAGCGAAGTTATTTAATTTTAATGAGCCACGCAAATTGAATATTTAGTTGTTCTTGTCCAGCTTTTGCCAAGTTTAAGTCGAATTCTGTAGTCAGCTGCCAGTTTGCCGGTTTTGCTGCTTACTTTTGTGGCATAATGAAAGCGTTGTGTGTGCGGAGTATCCTGAGCAGGGGTTAGTAGGGGGAGGGGGGGATTCATACTTAAGATTTATGTTGAGATTTGTGCCAGTAAAATACAAAAACACGGCGAAAACACAGACCCACAGCGGCGAGCTCCATTTTATATATACGCATACGAAATGCTTATTCAAAGTTTATTTAAGTGTACGAGTATGTGTGTGTGTGAGTGTGTGTGATGGGGCGTGTTTGGTGTTGTTCTTAAGGCGTATGGATATGGCCATGGCTATGGTGTAACACGCCCACCAACCACTTGGCCATTGCTTAGCGCTTTTAGGCATATGAAAAAAAAATAAAAAAATAAAAAGAAAAAGTAAAAATCCAAACAAGAATGAGCCAAAATGGTAAAGAAAGGAATCAAGTCAAGTGTGGCGCCCCCCGGCGACCAGTTAACGCCCACTGTGAAACAGCCGAGACGCAGTCGAGTGTTTGTATGCATTATAAATATATCATGCCAAAAGCAAAGCACACACACACACACACACACACTCGCGCACACACACATGCTGGCATAAATACTGGAGTAGAATTTCTTGTTTCATTTTTGCACAGCCTCACAATTTTCATAACATTTGCCCCGCTCATATATGTGTGTGTGTGTGTGTTGTGTGTGTGTGTTTTCGACCATAAAATAAAATTAATTTTTAATGGTTTTGCAGAAGTAAAAAATATTAATTTTCTTTAGAAGCTGTCGGAGTTTTTGTTGTGGCTTCGCCACTGCTCTGGCCCAAACCAAAGTCAGACTCAGAGTCATAATCAGGAGCAGCAGAAGGAGCAGGGTCCAGTCCTGGTTTTATGTTCGGTTCCAGTTGTAGGTCAAAATCAGGCTGCGAGGCTTCTCGCTTCCTTATATGTAATTTATAAAGTGAAGTTTACTTTAATTCACTTGGGTTGCTCCTTGTTTTTTCCCCCTTTATTATTCGGCAGAATTTAATTTAGTGCAGTTGCCTGGCGAATGGATAATATGAAGCCTCATAAAATATGAGCAGACACACAAATAGATGAAAATGTGGGTGGTGCACTGCATAAATGCGTAAATATTAAATGCTTGGCAATTGCATTTGCCTTGTAAATTGCATTTCTGTTTGACTTCAGTTGCATTTTGTAAAAACCAAACCGGATAAAAACTGTACAAATTGAATTGAGAGAAAATTGATTCGAAAAGGGCACAATTCAAAAATATGTAAAAGCATTTTGTAACTGATAAGTCAAGTTGAAATGACATCCCTTGCGACTGCAGTTAACTACAATTGAAATCACAAATTGCAGCACTTAAATTATGATTTTACTGCACAAAACTTGACTGTTTTGCTTTGCATATCGATTTGAGGCAATTATATTGAACGTCCGAGGCAGAAAACCCAATTGACTATGTACATAAATAAATATTGTTGCAAGGCAATCAATTCAGGAAGATCTTAACTATATGCAAAATTTGTTTATTTCTGAGTTTGTGTTGAAGTAAAAATTAGAATACTCTCTTACTTGAAATTTCTTATTTTTAAGCTTAATTTATACTTTGTGTCAAGCACGTAAATAATAATTATGGCATGGCACGTGACAATTAAAATATACAAAAATAGAAACAATATTTTTACGACTCATTCATAATTATTTTTCTCAGTATTTTCTTAATGTAATTAATTGTGTTTAAAAACAAAAATAATCTACCCTCATTTGATTCTTCTAAATTCTTACAAATTGTGCCTTAAATATTAAATTAAGTATTTAACAGTGAATTAAAATACTCCCAAGTTTATTTCCTGGTCTTCAAGCATAATAAATAATTTGTTACTTAAACAGTTGCCTCCATTCTAGAAACAATTATTGCTTGTATTATTCTCACGCACACACACACACACACACACAACCACTTTGTCATGGTCGACTGGCCGGCAGTTAAGATCAAAGACCTTTTTCACACACCTCCAGGCAGCTAACTGATAATTGTTTTCATATTATATGGCTATTTTTTAAGCCAACGCCATATTGTCGCACTTTAGTTTTATTTGTCGCATAAATCTAAAGGCGCCCCATAGCAGACACACACCACACACACACAACATATATACACACACACACACATATGGGTGTGTTTGCAATTTATTCTGGCAAAAACTTAGCACGCAATGGCAACACCAAAAGCAACAACAATTTTCGGACCTGCGGCAGAGAAACAGAAGCAGAAACAGGCTCAGGCACAGGACGAGGATAAAGGAGTAGCAAGGACTAAGGACGAAGGGCAGGCAAGCTGCAATAAGTCGGCGAGTGGCGACCATGGAACATGGCTCAAGTATATTTCAAGCATTTTCCTATGACTAAGCAGTTTTCGGTACGGTTATTTGGTCCCCATTTTTTTTGGATCGCATTTTGGCTGCTCGTTTGTTACCTTTTCTGCAGCACGACAAAAAATGGGCAAAACGCTACGACAATTCGGGCGTAAAGGTGAAAAGCAACAGCAGTAGCCAACACTCAGAAAAATAATCTAGCTGATCTGTAGAATATATATTTCGAATATGAATTGAATTATAAATTCTTATTTAGCTTAGAAGTTTATAAATATTTTCTATTATTATGAAATTGAAAATTAGAAATGCAAAAAAAATTAATCTGTTTTTTAGAAAATATTGAATAATTTTTTGAAGCCGAGTGTCTTAAGCCTAAAATTTTTGTAAATGTGAAATATTTAAATACTAATGTTTGTTAATAATATAAGCAACAAAATAAAAAAAACTTGCTGTCTTTGATATAATATAATAAATAAATTTACACACAAATTAAGAAAGAAAAAATTGAGTTTGGAAATAATAATTTTGCAATAATTTGCTATGTTAAACAAAGCTAAAAAATATGTCGAATTTTTAAATTTCTGGTTAATTTTTTGCTAAGTGCAGCTGCCTTTGGGGCAGCAAATGCTGGAGACAAAGGCAACAACAACAACAACAACTACTAATACCAGGGAGCCTTTTAAGTGGCAAGGTGGAGTATAGGAAAGGGGTGTGGGGATGTGGATGTTAAAGGTGGGTAGGGGTGGTAAGGGGAGGAGGGTTCTTTCAAGCTGCGCATCTAGTCAACACAGCTGTGGGGCGCCTTTTAATATGCTGCGGTTTGTTCTTCCCTTATTTTATTTTTTTTTGCTTTTGTGCTCCTCCATTTTCGACTTCTTTTTTTTGGTAAGCGCACCTTGCAGCAGGCGATAAGCTGCGCGGGGTGTTACGGGGAGGGAGGGTTGGGGTGTAACTTCAATTGGACTGCCAGCAGCAACTTGATCTATATGCAAAGTCAACGTTTGGTGTGCGTGTGGTGTATGTGTGTGTGTGTGTGTGTGTGTGGATTATGCACATGTTGTGCCTTGAAATCTGCTTTTAAGTGCTTCTCAAAAATTTTAATAAATATTTGCAGCCATGAAATATGTGCCAAAATTGCAATTTAGGTTTTTACTTTATTGTTTTATGCTTCACATTTGCGAATGAAATCTTATTTAAATATGACAATAAATAAAGCTTAAATTCAATTTGAAAATAATGTGTTTACTGTGGAGTTTTAGCATGAAAAATGGGTTTATGCTAAGGTAAGAAATATAAATATAATAAATGAGAATAACTAAAAATTATTATGAGAAATTATAGAAAATTAAACATCAGGAAAAATAATCTTTTTTTAATTAAAACAAAGTGTGATTTTGAAATCGATCATTAGTTTTAAATGGCTTTAGGGGCTGTTTGACCTTTTAACTGTCACTTTACAAATTTACAGCTCATTAGTGAGAGCATCTCCGCGGGAAGGAGGAGGAGAAGGAGGGGGGAAGTGAGAGCAGTCATAAATATCTTGTAGTTTGCTGCGTGGCCACTCAAAGCTCATAAAAATCACATTTAATTTTTTATTATGTTTTACTTGGCCTACACAGGGGTTGGGGGTGAGGGGTAATGGGTGTGCCGATGTAAAGTGACGAGGGGGGCGTGGCAAACCCTTATGCGGGCAATTGCTTTTTATATTGTAAAATCGATAAGCGATCACATTATGTGTGCATGGAGCACGGAGCGAAGTAACTCAGCAGGCAGCAGAGTGAGTTATGTGTGTGTGTGTGTGTGTGTCCTTTAAAGTGCACTTAACCATAAATTCACACACATACACAGGGGTGGAGAGAGGTGGAGGGGAGCAGGACATATGCGCCTTTGCGAGCTCATTAATTATAAAACAACGCGCTTTACTTTTATTTCTGTGCCCAGGATACACAAGCAGAGACAACGACTTCGACAAGGACCCCCAGCAATGAATGAATAACAGTTACAGTGTAGCTGTAGTTTAACTGGTTACTGGTTACTGGTTACAGTAATGTTTTCTTAACTCAAACATGCCCTCAACGATGGCAGCAGCAGCGCAGCGCAGCGCATCGTGCATTAAAAATCGTTGCCATATGTAAAAGCAAAGATAACAAATATTGAAGGGTCGCTCCGGGAACGAGACGTGTCCTGCTGCTCCTGCTGAGTGCGCTGAATATGGATACCAAAGCAAAAAAAAAATAAAAAACAGAAAGGAAAAACAGCTACAACAACTGTCGCGATTTTCACTGTTGCCTTCAAGTCCTTTCCGAGGCAGAGCACCGCACAGCAGTCGTCCAATGCGGCGTATGAGTAATGCTTGCCACAGCTGGGAGGAAGCAAAAGGCTGGGAGCGCGACACATTTTGACCGCAGCCCATGCAACTACTCAAGTAGAACACCAGCAAAGGGAGAGAGAGAGAGAGAGAGAGGGGTGGTGTTTTGGAGGGATTCACCAGCAGAATGTAAATTTCAATTGGTGAAAAAGAGGAGAATCCCCGCTGGCACCATCCAGCCAGCTTACCATGGGGGCGAATAAATGTCAAAGAGAGATGCCGATATAAAATTCCAATTATATGGCAGTTGCATTCCTCAATATTATCTATTGAAATGCGAGAAGCTTAAGAGAAAAGTCTTTTACGAATTCAACTACTTTTTAAGGACATTCTCCTCCATTAACGCCAAAAAGAGGGAAGATTGTCCAACTAAGGGAAAGAAAGAAAGATTTTCTCCTAAGAGAAATTTCGATATCAGAATCCAATTCTGATTTTTTTTATACTATTTATTGATGTGCAAGCATTATGCGTTTATTAAATTAAATAAATAGTAAACTATTTAAGCATAATAAAATAGCCGAGGAAGTAAAATAACAGTCTCGGGAATTAGCTCGAATTGGGGTAGATTGTTGAACTAATATGAAAAATCATTTTATTTGTTTAATGCTGATTTCAAATTCTATTTGTAAATAAGATGAATTTTCCATATTTTTTATTGGTACACTTTTCAAGGAATTCTAACAACAATCTCACGAAGACTGTTGAATTCATAGGAGAAATATTTCACTCAAGCTAAATTAACAAAATTTCAAAATATAATATAGAATATTATAATATAGAATTAATATAATCTAACATTAATTTGAACTGAAATTAATTAAACAGCAAACTTAATATAACCAGAAATCGCGTTAAAAAAAAATGAAATAAAATGAAATAAAATTCTTCTATATATCAATTAAGTAATTAATTAATATACCAATTTTAGCAACAACAATCAGTGATAAAATATTTAAGACAATAGTTTTGGTAAGCTGTGAGAAAAGTGTTTATTTGAGTTCAATTAAAGAAATCAGAAATAACGATTGTTTCTGAAATGTAATTCATAAAAAAAAAATACTATTTAAAAATAAAAAGTGATAGTTTTGATTAGTTAGTGTGCTGAAAATGTTGCTATGATTCTATCAAATTTCGCATTGGTTATTCGCGTTGTCTGCGGAATTGGGATACTCGAAGCAAACGCACTAAAGCATATTTTATGGCTCACTTGCAACAGCAACAGCAACAGCAGCAGCAGCAGCAGTGGCTGTGGCAGCCGTGGCAGCCATGAGAAATTTTGTTTGGATGGAGCACTCTGAAGACTCTGAGAAGAATGATGATGATACTGCTGAGGCTGATGCTGCTGGCGCAGTTGTTTGATGATGGGTTGCCAGCATTGGCCCCCTTTTTTTGGTTCGATTACTTTTACACACACACACACACTCGCACACACACACACATATATACACAGACACATATAAGTACACGCAGCTCTTTGGGCACTGTGGGGACCGTGGGACTGTAAGGCTTTTTTTGCTCCATCGAGTCGAATGTCGCCCAATTGGCAGCCGAGGACATTGTTTAATATGCAAAACCATTTCCGCAACACATTCCGATGCTTCTGAGTCCGTTGTTCGTTGTTCGTTGTGAGTTGTTCGTTGTTCATTGTTCTTAGGGGTTGTTAGGGGAAATCCCTTACATCAGAGGAGCATGAGCAATTGCCAGAGGCTGCCAAATCAGCATGAAATGCGCTTACTGTGGGCGTTGATAATACACTCACCAAAAAATAATTGACCTGAATTTTCAAAATTTGCCAAGTGCAACTCAGTTAACTATTCAGAAAATAAGTAAAAAACAATCTGATTTTTTCTAATCATAATTTTAATATTGATATTTCTCAAATTTAGAAAAGACTTTCAACAGCTAAAATCTAAAATATATTTACTTAATATCTCCTAATCTTATTAGGTACAAAAAAATAAAAAACTGTAAAATAAATTGTATTTAAAATTTATTAAAATAAAACATTATTTTGTTTTCCAGTTTTTATAAAATATTTCCTTATATAAAAAAATCTAAAAACAGTCAAAACTATCAACGAGATTTTCTAAAATTCATCGCGTTTTATTTTTCGAGTGTAATATTGATGGTGATATTGATGATGTTGCCTCCTGAGGCAACCGATGGCTAACCCTGAGACTCTGGCTGTGGCTGTGGCTGCGGCGGCGGCTGCGTTTGTGGTTGACTGTTGCTGCACATATTGATAACTGTTTGATTTTTTATGAGTTTATAAATTTATGATTAGCTGACTGGCTGGCTGGAGATGTGGCTGCTTCTGAGTGAGTTGCTCGCGCTGTGGTTGCGTGGCGCAAATTCCAATAAAATTCTGTTGTTGTTGCTGTTGTTGTTGTTGCCCCACCAACGAGCAACAACCAACAGCGAAGCACTTTGCATATGTAAATGTAATGCCAAGTTGCCCAAGTGCTCTCGGGTATGCCGCATAAGACAAAAGGCAACGCTTTTTGTCGGTCTCAACGCCCTCCGACAGATGGCGCTTTGTCTTAACCCATTTTTTGTTGTTGTTTTTTTACTCAACTAAATCGCACGACATGAAAACATAATTTTGCTTCAAATTGCAATGACAGTTGCAGCAGCAGCAGCAGCAGCAGGAGCCACGCCCACACACTTTCAATTACAAGCAAACGCTTTTATTTTCGCACACACACACACACACCTACACACATGGGAGTGTGCCTGAAAAACTGGTGCCTTTTGTTCTGGCGACTGCAACGACGACGACTGCAAAAATTCCATTTCAATTGTTTGCTTAGATTATGCAGCTGTATTAAGCAAAAAAATAGAGAGAAGCGAATGCAGCCAGGGTTGCCACCCATCCAGCATAAGCAAGCCAAAGGCTTTAAGTCAACCAGAAACTGTGACTGAGACGGCGACTGCGACTGCGACTGCGACTGAGGCCAAGGCACCGGCGGCAGCAGAAGCCGCAGCAAGGCATGAATTGCATTATGCTCGGCGACGACAAGTTGCAAGGTCTCAGCTCTGCTGCAAGTTTGGTTTTTTGTTAAAAAAAAATGCTTTAAGCATAATCTGAAATTTTTTTTTTTTCAGCTGAAGCACTTAAAAAATCACCCAACACTCAAATAATACAAATCGAACTGTATTTTTGGAAAATCGACCAGAAACTAAAATATTTTTACTTGTTTCTAGAAATAATTTCTGCATTAATGAAAACAGTTTTAAAAAAAAATAGAAAAAGTTGCCCAAGTCGACAATCCTACACTTTTTTTGTTTTCTTCTCATTTTTTTCAATATTTATATTTTTTTTGAAATGTATTCTTCGCGAATCAGCTTAAAATACCAGCATAAAATACATTTTAAATCTTAGTAACATTAATGTTTAATAATTATATTATTAACAAGAAACTCAAAAATAAAAGTCTTCAATACGTATTTTTAATTTTAGAAAAATCTACTCTGATTTTAAAAAATTCACTTCTGAAAAATAAGATGAGAAATTCTTCGAAAAAAAAGCTTGATTTCAGTTTCTGAGTATTCATTGAAAGACAACTCGGAAATATCTTTCCAATTCTGGTCTTTAATTCTGTTTTTGGCTTTCTTTTGAAGTTGCTGTCAAATTTTTCTAGTTTCTGTTTTTGCAGCTGACAATTATGTTGCACATGCCCCCTGATCTGCTGTCCACTTGCAGCTTTCTGTCATTCAACAACATTGTTGACTGCTGCTTCGGACTATTAGCATTTTAATTAAATTTTTGCACACCTCTTCACATGGTAGCAGGGGAGGGGGGATGGGAGGGAACTGTTACTTATTGCACTATTTTGTATTTATTTTCTTTTTTTGCGGAGCAGATTTCATTAAGATCTTTTGACTTACCAACGACGGTCATTGTCTCCGACTCGGAGACGGTGTTGAAGGCGGGCGCCTCGCCGGACACCTCGCATCGATAGAGTCCCGAACTTTGGAGCGTAACACGACGGAGCATCACCTGTGTGTCCGAGGAGTTGCGCAGCTATTAGAAAGAGAGAGAAGACAGAGAGGGAAAATGTGAGAAATGTTTGCTAAATATTTGTTTAGTTGCAAGTCGAAATTCAAATAAATGACGAAGCCATGACTCGCCAGTCGGCAGTCATTTTTTTTATTTTTTTGGTGGCCACACAATGAAGGCAATTAGATTTCAGAGATTTTCAGAGATTTTCAGAGATTTTCACATTTTGCACTTATTTCAGATTTGTGCCGAAATTCGCTTTCCTATTTTCAATGAAAAATTAAGATTGATGATGATTTTTGTGGGGGCCCATAAGCAAGGCAAAAGAGACGAAGCTGAGTGTATTTATTATTGGTTTAAGAACGCACCAGAGGAGTGGGCGAGGGGGCGTGGTCTAAAAGTAATTTGAACAAGCACAATAAGAGAAGAAAAAAAAAATACAAGTCATAAGCCAGAGTCAGAGCTGAAGCCAAAACATGCAATGAAATATCTAGAAACAATTGTAACATTTCTCATCCACAACTCAAGTGGGGAATGGCAGGTAGAGTGAAGAAGGGGGCTGGGGGTTGGGTATACGCAACTATGTAAGCGTTGCAGAACGCATGTGAATGTATGCTGAACAATGGTGGAGTTGCTGTAGAAGCAACAGAAGTGCCTGTTGTAAAAGTCACTCAACATCTTTGCCAGAAACAATTGCAGTCAAGTTCTTTAACTTGCAATTTTATGATAAACCACACACACACACACACACACACACACACACACACACACAACCACACACACACACACACACATTCATGCATGTAGCTGAAAAGTGCTTGGCAAAGTTTTCATTTCTTTCTACCCGAAAAACTTGTCGAGCAAATTTTTATGAAAATTCTTTCGTCTCCTGCTCCTGCTCCGGCTCCGGCTCCTCTTTGAGTCCAGTTCAGCTTTTGCTTTCTTTCTCTTTCTCTGCTGGTGCAAACAATCACAAAAGTCACGTTCAACATTATTTTTGGTTTGTTGCTTGTTCCGTACACCCTCCCCCCCACCCCCTCACAAAACAGCAAACCCCCAACACACCAACCACCAACGCCCATCCACTCCCCCTGGTTAGTGGCATTACCCCGTTACAATGACTGCGACGAACTGGCTTTTGTTTGTTTCTTTGGAGAGTGCTTAAGCCGCTTTCTCTTCCCCTCCAAGGGTGGGGGGGGGGGGTGTCACGATACAGCTCCCACTTGCCAATTTCTATGAGCGCTCAAGTTGTCAGCGTGGCAGGTTAGGCGACTTTCAGACCAAACCCGGCCACAATTCAAATTTTAGTTGTACTTGTGGCAGAGGCAGAGTCTAGAAAAGAGAAAGGGGGTAGGGGTGTGTGCGGGGGGTGTCATCTCTCGCATTTATATTGCATTCGCCTGGACTACGTGCGAGCGGCATTTTGTTTATGATGGCTGCAACAAAATGCAATTCACACAATTTATTATGATTCCCAACCCGCTCAATCCCCCGCTGCCCCCAAGCAGCAGTTAACAGTTCTGTCCAGTTTTGTCCGCTCAGCAAAGCGCTCAAAAGTCACGATTTTCCACTGACCCAGCAAGGAAAATAAATAAAAATGGTAGCAAACTACTGCTAATGGCTGGTACCTGTTGCAAGAATTACGTATACGACCTGTGCTGATGCGGAACGAGAGTGATAAATGCGCTTGGTGGAGAGATAAATATATCACCATCGAATGTGGTTCACATTAAAGAAAATTAAAAGACATTCTACAAAAATTACTTAAGGAGATCCATTAAAAATGCGCTTGGAAAACCTTGTAGAAGAACTGCTGCTAAACATTTTTAAAGAATATTTAAAATAAATGCTTTCTTAATATGTTAATTCTGCTATATTTAAAAATTATATTTCTAAAGCCTTTTTTTTTATCGATTTCCTAAATTTCCATTTGACTGACTTAAAAGACATTCTAGAAAAATACCTTAAAAACTTCCATTAAAAGTCCTCTTTGGAAAATCTGGTTAAAGAGCTGCTGGAAAACTTTCTTAAATACTTTTAAAAATAAATGCTTTCTTAATATATTAATTCTGCTATATTTAAAAATTAATTTTCTAAAGCCTTTTTTTATCGATTTCCTAAATTTCCAGCTGACTGACTTAAAAGACATTCTAGAAAAATACCTTAAAGATAACCATTAAAAGTCCTCTTTGGAAAATCTGGTTAAAGAGCTGCTGGAAAACTTTCTTAAATACTTTTAAAAATAAATGCTTTCTTAATATATTAATTCTGCTATATTTAAAAATTAATTTTCTAAAGCCTTTTTTTATCGATTTCTTAGATTTTCAGCTGACTCAGGAAATTTTCAGCTCACTTTTGTTTGTTAAATTTCTCAACAATGATATTAAATAACCTTTAATTGGAAGCAATTAAATTAAACAGTCGACCACAATCTGCGTCACTTGAGCAACTTAACGTCCACCCTCTGAAGAAATATTGCCTTTGTTCGAATCACCACCATAAATATCTGTTACAATTTAGTGAGGTTCTCAACACACACACAGAACACACGCACAACACACACAATTGAGCACAACTCTTTCATGTCTAAATGCAGACATTGAAGCGGAGACATTACGCACAGCAAGGGGGGCAAGGAGTACAAGGACGAGCTGGACGGGGAAGCCTGGACAGACTTGCCACACACGCACACACACACACACACACACAGGCTATAAAAGTCGCGCTCGCATTGCTCATACGCCGCATTAGCCGCACGGCGATTGCCTTCGCTCTGCTTTATTTGCCTTCGTCTTTGCATTCAGGCTGTCAACAAAGTAGACGCACTTAAGTGCTTTAGCAAATTATTATTATTATTATTGGAGTTCGGCTCAGTTGAGTGGAGTAGCTGGGGTTCGGGGTTGGAGTTGCGGTTGGTCGGGAACTGGAGGATTGGCAGCTTTAAGTGATTTTGGTCGTGTGGTAACCTTTTCAATCGCAATTGAAATTGAGTGACGTGTAAAGAGCGCAGTCTAAGAGCCCAGACCGTAACGTGACTTGAGCTAACCCGGCACACACACACACTCACACACACACACACCTCTCACACATTGCAGAGTTTGTAGCAAACATTTTTATGGCTAACAAAAAATTACATCAACATTAAATTAAAGTTAAATGGCAAAACTACGTGGCAGCAATTTCATTTTGCGACGACGTAATCAGAGCGCAAAAATAACAGCAACAACAATGCAACAAGATGTTAAACATACACTCAGAGAACAAATAGGTCTTTATCTTAAAAAAAAAGCTAACGCCAATTTTGATTTTACTCAGAAAGCATGTTTCGAAAGAGAAAGTTTAGTTTTGTGGATAAAAAAAAATTATTTCTTCGGGGATAGATTTGTTTGTTTTGAGTCTTTTGTATTGAATTTAATCACTAGCTTTTTTGTTTATTTTGTAATTATTGAAAATATATATTTTAAGATGCTACATAAATTATATAATATTTTAAATAGTTTTTAAATTCATATATTATAATTGGTCTTAAGGAATTTAATTTTTAAGTACTTTGACAAAATAATAATATTAATAATTTAAATTTACCTCGTTTTAAATTTGTAAATTAAAAACATGAATTTAATTTAAAAATAAGTTATTATTTTTTTCTCAATAAAAGAAAACATTTATAGAAAAAATCGCTCTTCTTATTTAATTAATTTCATTTTCAGAACTATTTTTAATATGCAGAAAGCTGTCTGTTTTTTTTTTTTAGTATTATCTATTTTTTTCTGAGTGTAGAGTGTGTTGCGTGCTGCTGTTGCTGCTGTGGCAATTACGTGGTTTTTGAAAATAATCATTATGATAAGGCCGTAACAGTAAATTTGGAGCCAGCAACCCAGTGAATTGCAATTAAATTTTAAATTACATTTTTCTCGGTTTTGCGCATTGGGTGCCACCTGTTGCCCCATGTTTTGTGTGTGTGTGTGTGTGTGTGTGTGTTGGATATGGGATTCTGGTACTCACATCGATGTTGACGCCGGGCAGTGGGAATGCCTGTCCAGGTGGCTTGTCCCTGGGCACATAGCGATAGATCTCGTGTCCATCCTTGTACCACTTGACGGAGTAAAGGGACTCCCCATCGAGGGCATAGCGGCAGCCGAGGAGGGCGCTCTTCAGCCGCATTATGTGATTGGGTATCTTCACCTCGGTCATTGTCAGCGAACTGGTTATATCTGCAATTAGAGCAAGGAGTAAAAATGGAAACGTAAGCATTACTCTGGCTATGAACAATTTTAGATGCAAGCCATTTAGTTTTAGTTGCCAGCTCTCAATTATTTTTTTTGGTTTTTATTTTTTGGTTTTTATTTTGCCCTTTCTGCATTGTCTGGCCATAAAGTTTGTGTTCCTCATTTTTTGCTGTCTCTTTCCCTCTCTCTCTCTATGGGCTAGGTAACTAAGTTTGGGTTTATGGTTTGTTTTTTGTGGCAAAACGTTAACTTTTAGTGGCAGCCATGTTAGCTGCATGCATTAGCTGCCCAAGAACGTGCCACACATTTTTTTTTGTTTTGCGCCCCACGTGCAATTGCTGCAGAGGGGAATATTTTTTGGTCAGGCGCTTTTTTGCATATTTCAAATTACAAATGCTATCATCATCGGGGTAAAATAAAAAGCTTACGTGCCATGTGAGCAATGTATTTAATTTGAGGCATATCTTAATATGAAAAAATTACAATTGATAATACATTTTTATTTAACTGCATCAAATAATTTCCTATTTTTATATTCACTATGAATGATTAAAAATTATTTACTCTTGAAAATTCCATCTATTCCTAAGTGCATTAATAGTTTTTAATGAATTCAAATATAAAACAGATTTTAATTCAACTACACTAATTAATTTCCTAAAATAAGTATAATTATTATATCTCGCATAAAACTCAATAAAAAATCCAATATATAAAGTTATTATTTATTTTTTCATTATTTCTCAAACATAATATATCTAATATAAAAGTGCTTAAAAAATGACTGTGTAGAAATATCAATTTTTGCCTTCCTGCATAGAATTATTGCCTAATACAATATTCTACTACCTCAAATAAATTGTTTTATGTTTTAAAATTTCCTTACACTAGATTTAAAGTAATTTTTTTCTATTTTTATCGCGCATTGCAAATTACTATGTGCAACAGAGAAAATACAATCGATTTTTGAGCGAATGCATATTGCTAATACTCTTACCAGTTATGGGCTTACTGGCCCTAAATCCAAAAAACTAAAAACAAAAAGGAACTTTCTGCCGTTTGCCATATTTTGCATATAAAATAGGAAGTGCAGTCGGGCATCAAGCAAACCAAAAAATAAGAAAATAAAAAACAGAATAGATGATGGGAAAAGGGGAATGGGGCAAGGGGAAATTCACTGCCGGCTGTCACATGAATTATGCTTGGATGACTGCATATGCAGCTACTGTTTTGCCCGCAGCTACTCACCCGCTCCGGCTCCCCATCCCGCGCCAGACTGAACCGCTCCTGCTGCAACTGCAATTGAAAGCGGCAGCAGTACAAATCGGCGGGGCGTACAAAAAATGGCCTAGAGCCGCAAAATCCGTTGAGTGGACAAACGTTGCTGCAGTCCACAATTCACATTCAGAGGCATGCCCCCAAATACACTCGCCCAAATAGTCGCCCACCCATCAAAAATGTGCAAACGTCAAAGCGTTTAAATAACAAAAATGCTCATATTTGCTTTTACGACATTTTGGCGCGTTGAATTTTCACGTTTTTATGATTGTACGGCAATTGCGATTGCCGCAGCAGTTGACCGTAAAAAGCCAGAGCCAAGACTCGCCACCCATTGTGGTAGTTGCAAGTTGCAAGTTACCAGTTGCCCGTTGCCCGTTTGCCAGTTGCCAGTTGCAAGTTGGTCGTTAGCAGTCAGCATTGCCGTGACACGGACACACCTACTTATTTAATATACCGCTACACTTTTCATTTCTCAAAGACCCCTGCCTCACCCCCCCCCTCCTTCCACCGCCCTTCCATACAGCGAGTGTGTGTCAAAGGTGAAAAAGCCAATGGGGGAAAGTTGAAAAGGCGCACAAAAAACAAACACACACACACACATGTGTGTGTGTAACATGTGTGTGTGTGTGTGTGTGTGTGTGTAACGTATACGCCGCGTGCGGCAAAGCGCCATCCGTTGAATTTATCACATTCACATGCAAATTGCGCCAAACGACCTTATTATGCAAATTGCCAACTGCAAATGGAGAACGAAATTGATTTTCCTGCATTTCTACTACAATAACAACGGCGACAACAACAACAGCAACAACAACAACAAAGCACAACAACAACAACAATAAGAACAAGAACAGCAGGAGCAACATATGAGGGAGTTGAGACTTGGCCACGCCCACATGCGAATGCGAATGTGAATGTTGATGTGGCTTCTTCCACTGGCTCCAAGCTCCTTGCTGCTGCTGCTGCTGCTGCCACACTCAAAAAAATACCGCCTGAAAACTTAAAAGATTTTAGAAATAATTTGTACATATCGGCAAACCAATTTCTAGCAGAAAGAAAAGCTTCGCGTTTTTATTAATTTTTGAAAATTATTTTCTATTTTAATGAAATGATTTTCTTTCTTTTTAAGCAAGCCAGAATTTTTGGAAAAAATTCTTTCTAAAATTCAGAAACAAGTAATGAAATTAACTGGTTCGTCTTTTAATTTAGAATTCAGCGTATCTTAAAATCTGGTATATGTAAATTCTTTAAAACACATCTGCATTATTACACACCAGTTTTTTGCAAACTTAAAAAAATTAACTCTGCTATTGAAAACAGAAGAACCAAAATCCTATACCTAATTTTCCGAAAAACGCTTTTTTAAAATTCAGAATCAAGCTATGAATTTAGTGTTCGCTTCTCAAATCAATCAATATGAATTTATTATTTATTATTTATAAACTATCTAAATAATTTCTAAATAAAAATCTTCATTATAAAATGCATATGTTTATTAAAAATATGAGAAGCAAAAACTTATCCTAACTTAAAAATTAAATGTTCCCGAAAAGAAAGAAAAGAAAAAAACATACTTTCTGCAAAATAAAGTGAGTTACCCTAGCGTACTTCTAAAATTCCGGGCATTGTTTTTTTGCACAGTGTGCCACACACATTGGGTGCTTTGTGGCAGCGCTCCACAGTGTTTTGCAAAATGCGGCAACCGCAGAGCGACAGTTCCAGCGACTACACCTTGCTATGGCGACAAATGGCAAATATATTGAGCTGTCACACGTTCAACCCATAGTCGAGCCAAGCACACACGCACACACACACACACAGGCACACACACACAGGCATAAAGTCAACTCATCAGATACTCAAAAGCACACATCTGAATCGGAATCGTAGTCGCGATTTCTATAAAGGATATAAAAAAGAAAGTTGCCAGCCAGACAATTGCCACAAAAAAAAAAGAAGAGAAGTGGCAGCCACAAAATGAGTCAGTTATCTGCGCGTGTATTTGTGTGTTTATTTTGGCCAATATATTTATGGGCCAACAGCAAAAAAATGAAATATTTATATATGTAAGAAAAGGATAAACAGCCAAGAAAGTCGTCCATTATAAATTCATTTCCGTTTATATTATGCGAGTTTCTCGTTTGGTTTGATTTCATGATTCGCTTTTGTTGGCGCTAACAAAAAAAGAAGAAAGAAAAAGTACCGCATAACAAAACAACTGGTTAAAATAAGCAATAAAATGTGCTAATAAGCACAAGATTTGTGTCACTTAAGCCCAAAGGATGACGAGCAGCCTTCAGACAGGACTACAATTTCAGGACGTGGCTCATTTGCATAGTTCCCCGCCATAAATTGTGGCCTACTGCGAAAAGGTTTCGCCACTTAAACAAACATAAATATGTATGTATGTATGTATGTATGTAAGTATGAATGTATGTACATATATTATTATTATGTGTTTAGGATCTTTCTCTTTAAATTTTGGATTCATTTATGAGGTGTCCGAAGTTTGGCAGAGCAATGGAATATTTAATGTGAAATAATTTAGATTTATATTTACTATTTGTATCCCAAAAATATATTTATTATTCATAAAAGTGAAGAGTTAAACCTTTGAGAAGCGATTTCAATTTAGAATATATTATAATATTTACTATAGTAAAATATTTTCTACATTTATAAAAAAATGCTATATATTAAGTAATGAAATATTTCAGAATAGAATTTGTATTAAAAATTAAAATACGTAATATGAACTAATTTATTTTAAAATTTATCAGCTCAAACAAATAATAAAATATCAAATTAAATATCATTATTAAAATTGATCTTTTCTTATGTGACGACAATTTTGCAATTGGTCCTCCATATATATATATATATGTATATATATTCTTGCCTTGGGCAGACCTTGGGCGGACAGGTGGCACGTTTGGTTGCTGCCACCGGGCAACGTTCGGCTAAATGCGCCTTAATTGCAGTTGGCTGACATTTGACTTTATAAATTGGCTTCGCTGTTTGGCGTCTCTTTTTGCGTATTTGTTCGTTTTTCTTATTTTCTTGTTGTTTTCAGTGCAGTGCTGGCTCTGCGTAAATGGCGTGTGTCCTTCCGCTGTTATCCAGTGCACGCCTCCAGCGCCTCCGTCCCCGACTCGACACACGAGTGGGGCACAAAAAACGCTTCAAGTCAACAGCAGCGACAGAGGCAGCAACAACTGGCTGCACATTAAAAATTAAAAAAGGCGACGACGAATTCTTCCCAGCCAAAGCCAAGCTAAAAATTTGAGCCAGACCAGCAGTGGCAGCAAAAAAAAAAAAAGAAAAAAAATAAAGAAACTTTGAGCAAAGAAGCAGCAAAGTAATTTCATGCATCGTTTAATTTTCATTCGGGTTTAATTTGTGCAACGTGCCCCAAAATCCCCAGCCCACTGCTTGCTACACTTGACAACACAACCACCAAACATTATCCAGCAGTTGTTGTTGTTGTTGTTGTTTTTAAAATGTTGTAATACCCCATTTAGACCTAATACCCAACAGCCACTTCCAGCAGCAGCTCACAATTGAAACGGCAAATAAAATAAATGGCAGCAGACAGACAACTAAACAAAAGTCACACTCAAAGACAACACACACACTTCAACACACACACACACACACACATACACACACATACACACCCAGACACAAGACAGCTGAAATTGAGACTAATAAAATTAAATGAAGCGCACCCGAAAATGTTCATTATTTTTGCACCCCTTTTGCTGTGTTTCCACAGTGCCAACATTCGACCATCTTTCCAGGACTTCCCAGGACTTTTCAGGAGTTTTTCAATTTGTATTTTAAGTTAAATTTTGTCAATAAAGTCTTTTGCACAATATTATAAGAAATTATTATGAAATATCTTTGAATTTTTGTGAAATATTTTGCATCTTAATTTCTTTTTTATATATATTTATTTATTTAAATATATTTAAATTATTATAAAAATAGCTGAAGAATTTTGTGTCTTTTGCTAAACATTTCGTGTTTTATTCGTCATTCATCTGCCGCTGTCTTTGGCAGCAAAACTCTTTTAATACAGTTAGCTTAAGTGGCGCAACTCCTTCCTGCCCCCAACTTGCTCCCCCTTTTTAGCCGTGTAATTGAAATATTTATAGTTGCCGCTTGGCGTCTGCCACGGGGCAGAGTAACTTTTATCAGCGCTCCGCGGCACACTTAAAAACAATTTTTAGCATCGCTCCTCGTTTCACTATCGCGCAACAGTTCGGGCCAACAAATTAAGCCCTTTATTTGCATAATTGAAAAACATCAAGCTGAAGCTGCCAGCCAAACATCAAAATGGCCTGTGGCATTTTTTTGTGGTTCATTTCAACCTTGTTGCAGGGGCAGCTTGTGTGTGTGTGTGTGTGTGCAGTGGGGGGCATTTGTCAAGCAATGGGCCAACTGTCGCCACATTTTAATGTGCCACTGCCTCCGGGGAGCTATTTAACATTTTTCCAACACTTTGATAATCGCACTTTGCGGCCAGATTAATTATTTACGATTCCGGCGCTACCTGAGCGACAACGGCTCGTTTAACCCGCAGTCCAACAAAACGACAGCACAACACACACACACACACACACACACTCACCCACCTGTGTGTGAAGCAGACAAAGACAAAGCGCTGTGAAGTTGTTGTTAAATCTTGGTTAATGCCCAGAAAGCGACTCAGGCCACGGCTCTCAAGTATATTTGTCGCTCGGTCTTAAGAGATTGCGGCGCACAATTTTCCACGCTTCCACTCCGACTCTCCACCCCTTACTCCAACCCTCGCCCAACCCTTGTGGCATTCACCTGCACCTCAGGCCAATTCCACTCCAATTGCGACGACATCAAAGCGCAAAGCGGAGTCAGCCTCGGAGTCAGAGTCAGAGTCAGAAGCCAAAAGGCAAAAGGCACAGCAACAAATGCCGTTGCGACACGGCTCGCTGACTGTTGTTGCCCCCAGGGGGGTTGGGGGGCGCTTAAAAGTGGGTCTGGGAACTGCTGCGAGTTGGTTTAAGATGGGCCCGCTAAATTTACTTGGCTACCTTGTCGCCTAAATGGGCGACAGTTATCAAACGTAATATTTCAATTGTGTGCAGCTTCAAGTGGCACCAAATTGAAAAAAAAACAAATGCCGCCGAGTTGCGTCTTATCACAAAGCGGCGAGCTGCGTACAATCTTTTTTTTTTTTGTCCAGGTAACTGGGGGGCGTGGCATGGCGTGGAAGTGCAGCTGGCAGCGCTGAGCCCTTAAGCCACCATCGGATTGTGGATGTGAGCAGGAATTACAGTCGAGAGTGCTCGACTCTGATTTACCTTGTAGCACAGAGAATTATTCTCGAAATTTTATCACTAAAATGTATTTTCAAATTTGAATTTGAATGCAGAATTAATACAGATAAAATGAATTCAGCATTGATTTAAATAAGAAAATAAAGCCCAGATGGGAATAGTTTTTGCATCGATTTGGGAAAAATACCAACTCAACTAAAAACGATGAAAACCTTTTACTCTGGAAATGTACCTCTAAGTTTTAGTACAGAATTAATATAGATAAGAAGGTGTGCATAATATATGAATATAACTCGCAGATCGAAAAGTTTGTTTTTTATACAAACGGGCGTTAGAATCTTGACTTTTATATAAACGTATCTAAAATCTCGCTTTTGGTAAAAATGATCCAGAAAAAATTAATTTTCCGAGTTTGAATGTAGAGTTAGTAGTGCTAAGAACACCTGGATAAAAATGAAATTAGCTCGATGATCGAAAAATATTTATTAAAAAATACTTTACGAATTGAAATTTTACCGTATTTGGAATTTTACCTGAATGCCACAAAAGGCATGCAATGATTCCGTTTTTATTCAGATTCTTCCTTTTTAACCGCACTGTTGCCGTATTTACATACATTAATTTTAAAATTTATGAAGGTTGCAATTTTATTCTCAAAATGTTGTTTCAAATTTCGATGCAAAATTTGCCAACTGATGTCTTACAGGATATTTGAGGACTGCGCAGAGTCCTTTGTTAAAGCAACACTGGCAAATGCAGTGATTTTATAAAGCAAATCCCAGTTTAACAGCAAAATTAATACGCTTAATGCAATCTGTGGCACATAAAGGTGCCTCAAAGTGATTCAAAGTGGCGTCCGGGCAACCCTCTGACTTTGCCACAGTTTCTTTTCCTTTGCCTCGGCATCCCCCTCCACCAACACCTTTGCCAGGCGTTTAATAATCTTGGCAAAGAGTGCGCGGATTATGCACATCATGCTTTGGAGTAGGGCTAAGATGGGCTTAAACGACTTCTCATTTTGCCAGTGAATAGTCGGGTTAAGAGCGGCTTAAATTTACAAGAGCTCAACAAGGGGGAAACACTCGCCAGAAAACTATAAAGTTTTCCTTGTTTTTAAAAATTAAATCAGAATATAAAATCATATTTTGACCAAGCATTGGAAAAGCCTGGCTTAAATCTACAATTGCAAAAAAACATGTGGCTCTTTCTACTTTTGATTTATTTTACTATAAAGAAAATGAGAAAATTGTTTCTTCCAGTGTATGACAACAGTAGCTTAAATGTTTTTAACAACAATTCATTTTAATGAGAAAGCACAACAATTTGGTTAAGCAAAGTGGATTCTATCCAAAGACAAAATATGTATATATATATATATATATACATATATAAATATATAAAGTCTATGCTAAACCAAACCGAACACCAAAAAAAAAAAAATGTAGTCAGTATTTTTAATAAACTAAAAGTTTGGCATACACATTTTTATGTGCAGTTGAGTAAAAAACAGAATATTATTATTAAATAAATTATTTTTCATCTCTTTAAGTGAAAATGCGAAACCTATTCTATATATAAACTACAAATAATATCTTAAAAGGCTAATCCTGGCCAACATACATTGCCGTGAGCCCAATTTTGAAAGAATTCTTTATGCCCCTGGCCAACTTAGTTAACTGGGTTCTAGAAAAAAACTATCTCAAAAATAAATACATTTGCATGTAAGTGTGGTCAAAACTTACGTTTGTGGATATGTGTGTAGGTGTATGTGCAGATGTGTGTAAATGTGTGTGTGTAGCTGATGTGTGTCTAAATTTACCAGTTTAAATAAAAGGCCAAAGTGAAACGCCTGACTTCCTCTGTTTGGCTTCTTTTGCTACTAACGAAAAGTGCTACCGGCATAATTTGCAGCACTTCCTTTTATTCAAGTTTTTGACCCACCCTACCATAGCATAGGGTGGTACAGCTGGCGTTGGCACACCTTGGCCAGCAAAAAAAAAAAGAAAAGAAATAAGAATAGGCCGACTTTGGACTGTGGCACATAATCATGCTTATAGCCAGACTCCGCCTGCGGATCAGGCTCAGTCCGTATTCATGCCCAAGTCAGATAATACAAATACATATCTATATATATATATATTTATATGCATATATATGTATATAGCTGTTATACTTGTACATTTCTTTGGCACAGGCCGGCTTCATAAATAATTCAGTGGACCAAGTCTGGCCCGGGGCCGCTTTAATGAGGCCAAAATGAATGAAGATTGGCAGCATGGCCAACTGAAGTTTAAACAATTTATGTAACTTTCATAAGTTGAACAATTTGAAATTTATGAAAATTCTGTTACGCACAGCGACAGTGTGAGAGAGAGCGAGACAGCAAAACAGGAAACGGAAGATGAGCAAATTAAAAGTGGACCTGAAAATCAAACAAAGTCCCAAGGCATGTGGCAAGAGTTCGCATGTGGCAAGAGTTGAAGTTGAAATTGAAGTCGTTTTGCTTACATCCTGCGCATCCCAAAGGTAAATACGCAGCATGCAAAACGGACTACACTCAGAGAAAAGTCGACCTAAAAACTAAAAAGTATTTCTTGTTGTTAGAAAGCATTTCTAAACACATGAAAACTTTTTTTTTATAAATATTAAAAGACTTCGCTCTAAATCAATAATTCCAAATGATATTAATTTTTGTAAATATTTTTTATTATTAAAAAATGTAAAACAATGATTTAAACAAAAATTCTTTCTGAAATTTAAAATTTAATAAAATTTAAAAATTACACTTAATTAAAAAATTAATATTAGAAATAAACTCTCTGTTAAATTATGTGAGTTGCGAATCTGCAAAAATTCATAGCATTTTTTTTTAGTGTGGAAAGAGTTTGTCTAGTTAAGCAAGGTTGGGAGGGAGGTAGCTGGGCAGGGGGGGAGGTAGTTGAAATGCATGAGAAAATCAATTTCATATAAAAATTCAAGCAAATTTTATGCGAACCTTTTGCTGGAGCTCAAGTTATTGGCAATATGTCTGGACTGCTCTGTGTGTTTGTGTGTGTGTGTAAATATATGCAAAATAGATGTGTGTGTAACAGTTAGTCTTCGCTTATATGTGTGTGTGTGTGTGAACTTAATGATTATGCAAATTGGCATATAAATCGATTGCCCATCGACAGCAATGCGAGCAATGCCACAAATTGATGTTAGTTCTACAACGGCGACAGTTTTAACCGGAGCAAAAGCTGCAGGAGAAACTGTGAGTGGACCGCAGGAGGCGACCAGCTGGCAACTGCTGCTGCTGCTGCTGCTGCTGCTGCTGCTGCCCATGCCCCAAGTTGTGGCATGCCCCTAATGGCTGTTGAGCTCGTCAACGCACTATAAAAATGTCATTATCAGTGCAAAAGTTTTGCTTATATCAAGCATCAAGTGTACAAAAATTTGCATATTTCACCATGCCGCAAGACGCACAAGAAGAAGTAGGTAAAACCGGGCGAAGAAGAAGGAGGAGGATGGGCAGGAGGAGAAGCAAAGGACAAAGCATCAAGGACCAAACCATAACGCCATCGTCTGCTGCTGGCGCTCAAGTTGAAGTTGAAAAATGAAAAATGAAAAATGGATAATGAAAAATGAAATGTGAAATGTGAAAAACCAAAGACAATTCAATTGGCAACTCATCAGTGGTGGCAACGGGGACTGCTAACTGTCCGCTTATCATTAAATTCAAATATCAATCAATTTATCATAAAAGCCCCACACGAAAGACAAAACCAGCAAGAGTTGCTGTGGCAAGTTGCAGGTAACATTGGCATTTGCAACTGCTGCACTTGCAACAGCCACAACAACAGCAACAGAAACTAATGCTGATGGCGATGCTGATGCTGATGCTAATGCAATTGACAGGCTTGATTGACTTGGCTAATGAGCTGATTAACAGTTGGACGAATCGAAGGCCACAAAACGTGCAACTTTGGACAATTTAACTTTGTTGGCCATATCAATACTGAATAAATTCAATTTTCTCGTCAAGTTAAACTGCCAAAAAATGATTAAAACCGTTCACATTCATAACTTGTCCAGAATTGAACCGATTTTCTAAAATGAGAACTTTTTGATTATGGCTTACTTCATTTGAAGTTGACAACATTATTCTGGCAACCAACTTTCTACATACTTAAATTGGTCAAATTAAGCATGATTTGAAAACTAGGACAATTCTATACTTAAATTTTAAAACGTAATTCTCGATCGAAATTGGGTCAAAACTTTACACTATATAAAAGTGTTCAGATTTTTATAAACATGGCTTTATTCTAGAAAAATATTACATTTTAATTTGGAATTACGATAATTGCTTAACATTTATTTATAATATTTTCTTACACATTTGGCAGAGGTATAAATTTCACAATTTTTAGCGTTGACAAAAATTTGAGCCATTCTCATAAGCTATAAAAATCTACGCAAAAGCGATAAGCAGAGGAGAGACAAAGATAGAGGAATTAAAAGAGAGAGAGGGAGAGGGGAAGAGTTGGTATTTTTTACATTTGATTCCCGTGAAATCTAAAAATATTTTACATCTACAGAAAATCCAAATTGTAAAAGTGAAAGTGAAAAGTGTTTGCAAAAAGTTATTTTACAGCTGCAAATAACTTTTATTTGAAAATTTGCAATGCATTTGCAAAATATATCTTTGAACTGAACAATAAACATTAATTTTTGTTTATCATCCAGTTGGCGCATAATTAAAATATAAAAAACCATAAAATCAACAAATATGCGAGAACGCATAAAAACAATAACAAAAGTAATCAAAAAATGGGGTACTTGGCTTTTGTTGTTGTTGTTGTTGTAGTTGTTGTACTTGTATTTGTTTTGGCCTGGTGGATATTGGCTCACGCTCAGCAGCTGCTTTTATAGCTCATAAATTTGTAAGATGCTGTTTTTCGCAAAGGGAAATGCAAAGGGAAAGGGAAAGCCATCGGCACTGGGGCAAAGTCAAAATATCCGAATTCATTGCTTTTTGCCAACACACAAAAATACAAATATAAATATATATATATATATATATGTATATATATATATATGTGTTTATTTTTTTAAAATATTTTCATCCTTTCGCAGGGGCGGACTTGGCACATAAACGCTGCCTGGGTTAAAGCCAAATCAATACAAAATTGATGAATACAAATGATCATAAAAAACAATAAAAAGCAATGCCAAAAGGCATCTGCAGTTTGCCAGTAGGAAAACAAAGCAAAGCGCCAAAAAACCAGGCCAACATCCAGCTCCGAGCTGAGGGAGCTGTTTTCGAGCCTTGTCCTGATTTGGTTATAAAAATCCCAGCCACGTATTTTGTCCTGTTTCTTGCGATTTCCTTTTGGTGCCATAGACACAAAAAGGACTACTTCAATTTGGTGGCTTAGTTTTTGGGGCACGCTTGTTTTCCACACAAATGCATTTCACTTATCATTTATGTCTGCATTGGTTCTCATAATTCTTTATAATCCTCATCAGTCACTCAATGGAAATTAATTTCGCGGAATAAAGCAGCGGGACGAGTGACAAGTTGGTAACTTAAAAGGTGATATTTGCCTGCTCCTTCCAGATTTTAACTACACGCAGAAAAAAACTTATAAACTTTATCTTAATTTTACAAATAATTGCTACAAATTAATAAATGTTTTGCCAATAACTAGAAGAGCTGTCTTTATGAAAGTAACACTTTCTAAAAATAATACTAAGGTTTCTAAATTTAAAAAAAAACCCACTCGGAAATTAATTAATGTAGTCATAAATTAATAGTAAAAAGCTAATATAATAATTCTACCATATAAATAAATGCAGAACACAACAACCTGAAAACCCGACATATTTCTTTTACAATTTTTTAAAATCCAGCCTGAAATTAATAAATGCAAATCATAAATTTTAGAAATGTTTTTTTTTTTAAAGAATAAAGTGAGTAATGCTTGGCATAGAAAGTATTTCTAAAATGTAGGACAATTATTTTTGAGTGTATTTGTACTTGTCGCATGTCTGTGCTTGGCAGCCCAGTGAGCCGTAGCCGTAGCCGTTGCCGGAGCCATAGCCGTAGTCGTAGTCGTAGCCGTAGTCATTGCTTCGTTTGATTTCAAGCGTATCGTCGTTTATCGGCGCCATCTAAGTACACACACACACACACACACACACACGCACTTACTGACTGGAGATATCGAAGAATGAAATAAAGTTTAAGTAAATATGCATAGACAAATAAAGTACATACACACACACACACACACACTGACACACACTTAAATTGATATCAGAGAGACAGACATGTCTTTGACGGGAAATTGATTTCAATCAATCAAATGTTGTGATTACTTTACTCGAGTGCCTCACCCCCACACACAGGCATACCACAGACACTTACACACTCCTACACACACACACACACACACACACTGACACAGATCTTGGTCTTGTTCTTCCTGTCTTTGATTTTCTTGTGGCTGTTTGCAAGCCATTAGCAATAATTTACTTAAAGGCTTATGTGAAATTTAAGACCCACTCGCTCAACGCACTCAACAGACATTTATCTGTGTACAAATCGATGATTTTAAATACAAGCGAAAGGCATACATGGAAACATTTAAGTTAAGCACTGACAACTTTAATTTTAATTTATTTAAAATGCATGAAAAATGTAGAGTTATTTTGTGGCAAAGTATGCAACAGGCAAGAGAAATAATATTTTGATTAGGATCAACAGTCAAGAATGGAGGCCTCGATATATAAATTATTATATATCCCTCGCAGATCAGGCTTATTTAAATTTATATAATGATATTTTGATATAGATTTGGAGGCGCTCAATGGAAATGAGAGCAATTAAAAACATGCTTAAATTACACTGTGCAAAGCTTGTTAAAGCCAAGTTAAAAAAATATATATATAAATATTTATATTGCAGTGTCGAGCTCAATCAAATAAATCTTTTTTTACTTACTCTGACACAAATTACCTCGGAATTGTTGCCTTAAATTTGAATTGCAATTTTTAGTCGGCTTACAAATTTGTGGAAATAAAATTCAACTGATTTACATTTGTATTGTTGCCGATGATATATGAAAATGTTGTCGCATATTATTTACGTAATTTTTATTGCCCATCGGCGACTTCATCCAACAGAAGAAGTCAAAGGCCGAACTCTTTGCGGATGACATTAATTTAATTTATTAAGTGATGCGTACAAATATTATTGATAATTAACTTTCCGCTCCTCCAAGCGTTAAACATAAAAAAAACGAGGAAAAAATGAAAATCAGATAAAATTCAGTCGGCAAAGGCAGAGTCACAATTTGGCATGGAATATTTAATATTTAATTAAGCTGCGCGCGCATATTAAAATTGCATTAAATATAAAAATGCGATGCGAATATTATGATTTTTATTTCAATGGAAACGGAATGTGCAATTCGGAATACATCTGCAATATTGAATATGTTGCCCAGCGAGTGAATAACTGAATAATAACTGAATATGGAATATGAAATCTCTACGCGGAATGAGGCCAAATGAATGAATGACGCAAAAGCCCGAAAAGTAGTTCTTCCTCTGGGTGAGGTGTGGGGGGGCGTCCACTCTTCTGAATTGCAGCATTGCCCTTGGGGTGTAGAGGGGGGATGGAGTGAAGGGATGCGGGTGGTTGACTGACTGTCAAAGTTATTGACAGCTGTAAAGTTTGTCTCCGCATCATTTGCCATCTTTTTGCTCAAATATGCATAATAAAAATGCGAAAATTCAATTAAAATTTCATGATATGCACAAAGTGGCAGGGCTTGCAGCCAAAAAAAAGAAACCAAATATCAAGCGCACACACACACACACACAGTTACACACACATTTACAAAAATACCAACTGGAATATAAAAAAGTTTGCCAGCGCATAAAAATCGCGACAAATGCACAAAGTCCAAATGTGCGGCCTGAAATTGTCGACTCTTGTAATGAAAGCAGCTGCAAGCACATACCAGACACACACACACCCACACACACCCACACACACACCCGCACACACACAGAGTGTGACTACATAGTGTATGTTTGTGCTTATTGCGGCCATTGGCAGCTCTGTGGCCGCAACAACTGCACACAAGTGCTGCGCATTTGGTAGAAAAAAACATAAAGAATACCCTGCAATTTCAGCAATGGGGTTAGCCAGACTATAAGTGAAAGAAATTTATTTTATTTTATTAAATGTGGACTGAAAAGAGCCTACAAATATAGCAGCTAATTTTTATAAATTAATATATATCAAATTAAAACTTGAATTAAAAATTACCTCATTTTAATTCAGAACCTACAAATTTAAAATATTAAAATAATATTAAACATATAGTTACGAATTATAAATTATAAAATATTTAATGGGGAGAAGTTTAATTATAAAGCGAATATAAATTTAAATATATAACACAACTGGGAGTAGGAAACCAAAAAAAAGGCAAACCGAAAAAAAATTGTGAAATATCAGCAGCAGAGTTAAAATAAAAGTAAAATATTAAAAACAAATATAGAAAGAGAGATATACAAATTAAGAGGGAAAAGATAAAGGATATAGGAAAATCGCTTAATCAGTAGATTTACCAAAGTTAAACCAGCTCAGAAAATAAAAACTTTTATAAAATGAATAAATTATTAGAGAGTATTTTTCGCTGGCTACAGGCAAATATATTTTTATATATTTCGAAATTCGTAGGGATTAATTAATTATGCACTTTACATTTAAAGAAAATTACTTCTGTCAAAAATAAAAAAATTGCTGACAAGTAGAGCATTTGGCAGTCTGCATAAAAAAGCATTTCATCACAGTTTTATTATAATAATTTGTGCATTTTTGCTTTTTGCATAATTTGTGCCACAATTTTAGTGCTGAGTTTTGCGTTTTTGTCCGACTGCAAAAACAAAAAGCAAAAGCGATGAGCTGAAATGGGGGATAAAGGGAAATAACACTTTAAATGATGGCCATAATTTAGCTAACAATTTGTTGTTGTTGTTGTTGTCTCTTTGCAGCTGCTAATGCTGCTTTATTGTTATGGATACATTTTTGGCAGTGCTTTCGGACTGCCGCACATTATTCGCACATATGATGCGAGCGAGCACTCAAATGAGTCTCCGAATGAGTGTCAGAGTGTGAGTGTGTGTGTGTGTGTGAGTGGCAGTCATATGCATATGCAAATGCTGATGTTAACAGCATGTTTGGAATGCTAATGCTGTGCCACTTTGTCATAAATCCTGGCCACAAATCTTGCAGTGACCTTTCAACTGTCGGCCATTAAAATGCCGCATTGGCAACTTTATCCTACTTTAAGATAAGCACGACTTAACCCGTCTCCCGTATATCACCATCAACGGCAACGGACAGCCGCCCATTGATTACCACTTACCAAATAAATTACTCGACCAACATATCTCTCAAAAGAAAATAAAATAAAAAAAAATGGAAGAAAAAAACAGGAAAAACTTTCTCTTTATAACTTTCGCTGTTGGATTTTCAGTTTCAGTTGCCAGTACTCAGCCGTGCCACATAGTTCTCAGGTCATCGCAATTTTTCTGCTCTATTTGTGCTCGTCTATTGCCAAAATTCAGTGCAAGCAGCTAAAACTAACATCGAGCTGCCATCTGCCATTTGCCATTTTGCCATTCGCCATTTGCCATTTACCATTTTAAAGGCGCTTCCAAAAGTTGCGCTCGACTGCGCTGCGAAAGTGTTGGAGGCATTTCCCAGCTTCAGCTTCAGCTTCAGCTTCGGCTTCGGCTTGGGCTTCAGCTCCAGCTCCAGCTCCGTGCACGATTTCCCATCCCCATTAGCACCCTGAGATGGGCACGTGACAGCCAGCCAACCAGCCAGCCAAATCCTGTGTGAAATACTAAGTACAACTCACACACAGATAAAACTCTTTTTTATCCGGCAACAAAAAAGCAGCATTTTTTCATTTCAGCTTTTCTTTTAAAATTGCCAACTATTACAGCAATTAATTTTCTCATATTTATTTATTTATATAAATATGAGAATTATTGAATTGCTTGACAACAATATTAAATGCACTTTGGAACATTTTAAGATATAACCAAACAATTAATTTTGCGTAAATACTATAATTATATTGTTAGACAATTATTTGTAAGTAAAACAAGATTAGATTACTCCATTTCTGAAATTTCTTTTTCAAAGTCAGAGCTAAGAAATTATTTTACTTACTGCCATCTTAAACCACTTCGTGTGCAGTGCACATGAAAAAAATACATTTTGTATTCAAGATTTATCTTCAAAAATTCAATTTTAATAAGTAATTGTTTTCGCAGTTAAACTTTACATAACAACTCAAAAATATCTTGCAACTCATCTCTGAAATTCCAATAATTTATTTACATATTTTTTTCTACTATTTATGACTTGCCTAGATACTCCGCAAAGAGTTATTTGGCATTACAAGCTTTTTACTCTGGCATGTTTGTGGTCAGCGCAAAAAAATAAAAATAAAAAGTTTCTCTGTCAGAAGGATATTTTTTTGAAAGATTTGATTGCATGCTATGGAATAATTTGAAGTTACCCACAAACAATTTGCAGTCACGTAAATAATATATTTATGCCATTCAAAATGACATTCTAAATGTGCCAACCTAATTTTCAGTTAACTAAATAATTTATTTACCCGTTTGTTTTGTTGACCAACTAAAATTGGTGGGCATTAGTGGCATTAGCTGTGGGATTATTGGGTTATTATTTATTGTGTCACGCTGCCATCTCAAAGGGGCTGCGCTGAAAAGTATGCTACAATTTTCTTAAACTTGTGTGAACATTTTTACGAGCGTTTTAGTCGCTCTTTGTTTGAGTTTCAGGAATGTGTTCGAGGAAATGACAAAAGTGAAAATATTTCGAACAGTTGCGCAACGCTTGGTGTTGCGTCTGGGTGTGTGTGTGTGTGTTTTTTGTGCAAAGCGCATTAAGTAGACAAACAGACAAACGTTTGGGCAAATCGATTGAATTGTCTTTTCCGCTTATGTGAGCTGCTTACATGGCTTAAACTAAGCGCTGATTTTGGCTAGCACAGAAAAAAAGTAGTTGCATTGATTATTGCAAATAACTCGATACTTAGCTTGAGCTAATATTTAAATAATTTAAGAGAAAATTGGCCATTTTGTGCCGGGTAACAAATCAATTTGCTGCTGTTCCTGCGGGGTCATCGCGACGACCTGAAAAGCCTTTTAGCCTTAACATTTGCCTTTTCTGGTTCATTTCTGGTGTCGACTGCTGATTATTTTATGCCTCTGCCACTGCCTCTCAACTGACTATGGACTCCCAAAATGGTTGATGGTTGATGGGTGACTGTTGACTGTTGACTGGTTTCAACTTGTTGTTGTTGTTGTTGTTCTTGGTGTGGGTCTTGTATTTTTTGATAAATTTACCATATCGTTGGTGACCCTTTGGGGCTGTGCTCCCTTTTCAGTATTTTATTCATGTTGATGTTCATTTCTTTTTTTTTTTTTGACTTTCCGCTGGGGTTCGGGTTAACTGCACAAATTGTTGTAATACAATATTTTTGCCATTAGGCAGTCAAATGGGCAAAAATGCGACCAGTTACTTTGTTTGCGTTCGAGGGTTCAGTTTTATTTTCTTCTCTTTTTTTTTTTTTTTTGCTTAAACTTCTCTTTGGCAATGAACCTTTTTTTTTTAGAGCCAGAGGGTATTATTTGTACAGTTGCGGTATAAATAAAAGTAGTGTTGTTTCTCAAATTATTTAATAACAATATGAATAATATTTATTACTTTGAAATATAATAACCCATCGTATCTATTTTTTTTAAATATATTTAGAGGCAGGGAAAGCTGAGCAAACTTCGCTCTTATTGCATAACTATTTTAATGGGAAGTTATTAATAATAAATGTAATCCTTTCAAATTTTGTAGCTGTGTACTTTTGAGTATTGAAGAATTGTGCTTAAATAAAATATTTATAACTATTGAAATATATTTTATATATTATTATTTGCTAACATTTCGCAAAGCAGATGTGTGTCTCACTATTACTAATATTTTGACCGCAGCTGTATGTGCGTAGGTATAGGGTATTTGGCCAGTCGTTCAACTCATTAGAGTTGCCACCAACAGCCCCCTATGTAGGTGCCCCGTGGGAACTTTCGTATCATGCCGCAATGATATACCAAAAAAGAAAAGTCGAAACGCCTTTTTGGCCTGCGTTGAAATATTCGTGCTTAATGGTTCGTAAAGTCTGCATGATTAATAGGCGTCAGTCGCTCGTTTGTTTGCTCGTCAGACATTAAAGCACCTTCTGGCCAACCAGCCCCCCTTCCCCCTCCCCCACTAGCTTTCCCTTTCCAACAGTATGCCCACAACTCTGCCCATTGCCAACTTTCGTTTCTTTTTTACTTCTTTCTTTTTTTGTTTGGCTGCGCTCTAATGATTTCAATACAAATCGAAAAAAGTCAACACACACCCACTGGCACACACACACACACACACACTGAGTGTGTTTCATTTTGTTTCAATTTGCTTAGCATGCTTTGGGCGTTGTCCGGTCAGACAGGCGTTTCAACCCCTCGACCCGCTGACCCCTTCCTAACCATATTCTTTGACTTTGACTTCTGCCCACCTCCACAAACCACTTGTCTACCATTTTTTTTTTTTGGCCTTTCTTTTGTTGGCTTTTAGCCATGGCTATCATTTTTAATTGAAACGTTACAATTTATGGCGCTGAGCATATCAATTTACCATAAAAAAATATAACAAATATTGTGGAAGGCGTCGCCTTTTTTTCTCTGCTGTTCAAATCGAAATCACATAGGACTCAAAATAACGGCATTAATTGCTGTTAATGACAAGATAAAACTTTGTAGACGCTTTGATCATATGGAATTGTTAATTTAAGTGACTGCAAATAATTATTATAAATAATTAAATATAATATTAGCAATTATATTCACAATTGCCAATACTCATTAATCGAAGGAAGATTAAATGAATTTGATGAAAGTGAATCAGTAATTTAAAATAGAAAATATTTTTATTATAAAATAGTTCAGTAAAAAATACACTCTTTTAATTATTATAAAATAGTTCAAGGACATTTTCTAAAGATGATAACCAAATGCATTTAATAAATGAGAATATCATCTACATGAATGATTTCAAATAATTATAAAATATTTTAAGTAATAGTTTCATTATTATTCTTACAAATGTCATCATGTTCTTTGATATAAGAAATATAAATTAAGTATAAAATAGTTTATAGGATTATTTAAAATATATGATATCAAATAAGTCTAAAATATTTGAACTACATACTGGAAATTATATTCACAATTGCCACTCACATTGCTAATTCTTAAGAAGACTATCAAATTCCATGGATGAAAGGCAATCAGTAATACAAATGATATCAAATTATTATAAAATACTTGAAGTACATATTAAACATTATAGTAACAAATAGAGCAATCATAATGATTGAGTCTGAGGAAGTCAATCAAAATGTTTTTAGTGGAGGCATCATTAAATATGAATGATGGAATTGCGCTGATGGGCGATGCGATTGCCAAAATTTATTTCTATTTAAGCCACCTGCTGCTAACGTCAATGTCAATTGCAAAGCAGCAACAACAACAACTACAACAACAAGCAGAACAAAATATAAATAAAAACAAAAACGAGAACAATAAGAAAAGCCAAGTTTTGGCTAAGACAGAGATAAACTTTAACAATGGCTTAGTGGCTCAAAATATACTTTTTTATGTGTGTCACACGGCCAACAAGGAAATGTTCGTGCGCGAGTGCGTGTGTGTGAGAGTGTGTACATATCTCGCAATCAGACAGCTATCATCATCTATTGTACACAAGTGTGTGTGTGTGTGTGTGTGTGTGTGTGTGTGTGTGTTGATAATCAAAACAAAAACACTTGTTTTGCCATTGTAGCAAAAACACAGTTTCATTTCAACAAAACAAAAGCTGTTTGAGCCTTTTGCTCACTTCACTCCAACAACAACAACAACAACAAAAACAAAAGCAACAATAACAATAACAACAACAACGATTTAATGTGCTAGTGTGTGATGAGCTCCACTGTGGCACAGTAGAGCTCCTAAAGTGTACTTCACTTAGTATACCCAATGCACCCAAAGGCCGAAAAGGTGTTTACGGGATTTTATATAAAAAAAAAATAAGGATGCTGTCATTGAGCTAACACGACTAATAGATACCCTGCAGACAGCTTTTTCGAAAAGAAGAAAAAGCCGCTTGATATTTAAATATATTTATATTTTTTGTGATTTTATAATAATAATAAAAACAATTTGCGAATATGTTTTTTGTTACGATGAAATTTTAATAATATGTCAAAATTATAGTTTTTATTGCAATAAAAAATCTATGTTCGCAAAAACTGTGACAGAAATTGATAAAATTAAATAAACTTGATCTGTCTTAAATATTCAACAATTTATTCTACTAATTTAAAGTGTATAAATAGTAAGGTTTCAGGAATCGGATACTTTTCTGCCTTTGCACAAAAGCATCCTTTTGACCCATTTAAGGTGCTTACAAAAACTGTCATTGAATATCGTCTATATTTACACACACAAATTAAATTTATTATGAGTGCTTGCAATGGAAATATTTGCAAAAAAATCTTAATTATAAAAGCAATTGAAATCAATATTTTGTTTCTGTTTCAGTTTCAATTACATTTTGTCTTTGACACCGCAATCAATACACAAAATATTAACAACAAAAATTCAAATAAATATTCGGTTGATGAACTTGACTTGTATATAAAATATAAATATAAATTAATATTTCTTATATATTTGGTATACATTTTAAAATCAATTTTATGTTAAATGAAATGCGATCAATTTTATTATAGACTTGTAAATTTAATTTATTGGGATATTGATTTATACGATGAAAGTTTTACTTCCAAAAATAACTCTGCGCATTTATGAAAAACATGGAAATTAGGCAAAGACTAAGGGGTATTTGATAGTCAATCAGTTATTGTCTGAGCTCAGTTTTTATTAGGTAGGCCAGCTATATTCATTGAAATTAGCTCGCTGGGGCGCACATCAGTTGGCTAACTAAACAAGTCAAGAGCATCGTTTATAAATTCTATTTTATTTTTTATATTGAGCTGCTTTTTGCTGATTAATGAGATGGTCTAATGAGAAGGCGTCCTCAATTTGATGTGTTCTTGGCCTTTTCGCATTTCGCTAAAATTTCATATTTGACTCAGTCAATTTAGGCCCTGTTTACGAAGGTGCCAGTGGGGGGGCAATGCGAGGGAGGGGGGAGGGGCGTTGCTGTCAGAGGCAATCAGGCTGCAGGCAAAATGCGAAATGCGTCGCAATATCAAAGAGCGTATTTACATGCAAAACAGGAATCGAGGCACAACTGAGGTTTGGGGCATGACTGCTGCTGCTGCTGCTGCTGCTCCTGTTGCTGCTAAGTTGACTTGCCACAGACGGGCTTAAAAAAAAAAATACGAAAAGAAAAGCGAAAAAATTGAAAACCATTAGGATTAATGTTTAGTTGAAAGATTTGCGCGTTAAGCCATTTTTACATGGCCGCAATGCTGCCGAGGCACACAGATGTCCCTAGTCCCCCCACCACCCTGACTCCCTCTGAATTCTGCTCCTTGCTCCCGGTTACCAGCTACACTCAGAACAAAATTTGAGTGTCATTTGAAGATACTTTTTGAAAGTCAAGGGTAATTCACATTATAAATCAGAGAGTAAATTTTTCAATTCTTACATTCAAATTTGTGTTAGTAATGTAATAAAATATAAAACGTTTATAATCGAATTTTATTATTATTAATATTATTTTTATTATTATTATAATAATATTTGCAGTAGTAAATAAAGTTTAATAAAAGTGATCTGAAAAACAACAGCGAAATGCTCAAATAACAGTTGAAAGAGCAAATTCATATTCTGATTTAAAGAATGTATTTTTTTAATAATCAGAATTGATAAAGAAATAAATTTTTAATATTTGGAAAAATACCTAAAATATATAAACAGTCATCTTTAATTTGGAATAGCCAATTTTGGACAAGTTTTTCTTTAAAAAATATTTACCTTCTCTTACATAAGGAAGAGGAAAAAAGTTGTAGATATCAGTTTGATTTAATTTTGCTGAGTGTAGGATCGTTGGGTGTCCTGTCGTCCTGACTGGCTGACTGGCAATTGCTAATGTAGTTTATGTGTAACAGGCGGAGGCTTCTTAACGTTAACTGACGGCCTACCGTTTTTGGCTTAGGGCGAGAAGCGCACAAACGGCATGTAAAATGTGACATTTTAATGTATGCAAATGAGACGTTGAATTAAGCCCAAACACACACACACACACACACATACACACATAACAACACACACATACACACACAGAGAGAGAGTGCCAGGCATTCAAACATCAGTCGGTTACATATCCGTTTCCTCTTCTCTCTTCTGCTGATATGATTTAAAAATAATGAAAGCGAACACTGCTCAATGGCCATAATGTGTGCAACATCCACACCTCCCCTCCCTCACCTCCTCCCTTACCCGCTCATCCCCCATCCACTAAGAGCATCGTGACTTGTATTTTCCCGTTGCTCTTTGTTGGTGTGCGGAAATGTCAACTTAACTTTTTTGCGCTTTACCAGTGACAAAACAGCTACAACAAATTTATGCTCGGAAAATGTCTGTTTTCCCAACCCTCACCCTCACCCCATTCCCGACGTTCAACCCTCCCCTCAACTTTATTTTTATCCATCTTCAGGCAATTTATTAATTTCTATGCAGAATGCGTATCGTAATTTGTTTTGTTGTTTGCCTTTTTTGTTTCTGCTTTCTTAGCCAGCAAAATTACTTAAGTACCAGTTATGCCCTGCTTGGAATTATTTGAACTTGCTTTCAATTTGTTGATTGTTTTAAATTGCTTTTCATTTTCAGTTTTTTCCCCTGCTTAGTTTCAGCACACATCTTCCCTATGTGTGGCTCCATTTGATTTAAGCTCAGGAATCTTTAAAAAAGCGGGGCTTCCATTAAAACTTGCTGCTTTTGAATTTATTCATTTGTTTCAATGGAAGCAGAAATTGATTTATTTTTGAAAATCCTCTTAATTATCGAGAGCACTTTGATGTTCTATTGAGAATTTATCGTATTGTTTTAATTTGGAAATACATTATTTCCGTTTTCTATTTGTTCT
This sequence comes from Drosophila multiciliata, assembly GCA_037043605.1. NCBI lineage: Eukaryota > Metazoa > Arthropoda > Insecta > Diptera > Drosophilidae > Drosophila > Drosophila multiciliata. The sequence goes on along the minus strand of JBAMBF010000103.1, from coordinate 17,597,455 downwards.
AGTTTTTCCGCAGGTAAATAATTATTTTAAATATTTTAGGATAAAATTTAATATTCAAATATCTACTTAGTTACTCTGAAAACTACTACATTAAGTTAAGTTTATAATATACACTAATTAATTATTATCGATGTTTAAATGATGCTCAAAACAAAATATGAAGAAAAATAAATAAAGAGTAAGATAATAATTAATCAATATTTATAATATAATTAATATATACAAACTATATAAAAATAGAATAGAAATATTTAATTCCTTAATTCAGAGTAAAAAATGCATCTAAAATTAAATTGTATGCATTCCTTTTTTAATTTTTTTCTTCACTTTTAAATGAATTAATAAGTTATTTAATGTGCAACTTAAATTTAAATTTTATTTTAAAATCATATTAAACATTTTAATTCTATTTAGCCAGTTTCTGAAATTACCAATTGTTTTAAGTGTGCACTAAATAAATAAATTAATTAAATCAAAACTGCATAAAAGTAAATTCGATTTTACTTTAAATATTTTGATTATATGCTCAATTTCGATTTTTGATTCTAATGCGAATTAACTCAAAATAATGTTTATTAGACTTGAAATAATTTGCAATTATTTGTTTAGCTTAGAAAATGAAACTTAAATTGAATAAGATCCTTAGGCATATAATGCTAAAATCATCTTGGAGTTAATTATGTATTTGTATGCAAAGTCAGAAATCCCATTCCCACACACAACACACACACACACACACAACACACACACATTCCTTATATAAATGAGCAAACATTTGCATCTCAATTTGCGCAAATATTTGCAAACTTTTGAAGCATTTAATCGTAATTTTTGGGTAGCTGTGGTTGAGGGTCTATAAGAAATGTGTGTGTGTGTGTTTATTGAGTGTTTATGTGTGTGTTGTGTGTAGAAATAATTGTTGTCCATTTGAAATAATTATAAAAATAAAAGTTTAGTTTTCTGTTTGTGTTCACTCACCGATTAGCACTAATATCACATGAAGCAAATACCAAAGCTGCAGATGCGTTCGCTTAACTGTTGTTGCTGTTGTTGTTGTTGTCCTTTTGGCCTGGCTCAAAGCGTTTTGGCCAGCCTGTTGCTGTGACTGCTGTTGCTGCTGCTGCTGCTGTTGGTGGTGTATTTGTCGGTGGTGCGGCGCCAAATGTGGCTGGCAACTGGGATCACTTCTGTGCCTCAAAGTGTGCCTCAAAGTCTGCCCCGGAGTGTGCCTGGGTGTGTGTGCGTGTGTGTAAACTGGCTCCAATGCACACATTTTCAGGCAGCTACAGAAACACTTTCACTTTTCTAGGCTTCCTTGGTTTATTAGTGGGGGGGCTCACTGTGCTCTGTTCACTTGGGGAATTCGGGGAATTATTTATGCGCCCAGAGAGTTTTCAAACAAACAAACACACACACTGTGTGTAAGCTGTGTGTGTGTGTGTGAAATGTGTTTATTAATTTCTGTGGGTGGCAAAGAATTGACCTATTTTATTTACATGTTTAGTTAACGTGGCTATTTTTGTTGTTGCTTTAACTGTCAGCCCAATTAATCACTGGACAAAAAAAAATATACAAAATAGAAAAAAGTTAATAAATTAGCTAAAAAAAAACTATAGAAAAAAACTGAAAGAGTGCAAAAATAGCTGGTAAAAAGTAGCACAAAAAGGCAGCGAAACTATTAAAATGGGACAAAAAGACAGACGGCTGAAAAAGAGCCAAGTTAAAGACATAAATTTTGCAGCATTTTGGCCAAAGATTAATTACAAACAGCAAAGGCGGCACAGACTAAATGGGAGAAGCGGCAACAGCAGCAGTGGCAGCAACTGGCTGCTGTGTATTGAGGCGCATGCAACATAAATTCAAAATCTAACCCGCCTCGCTACCCACTCCAGCCCAACAGCCCTTTGTCTACGCATTTGATTTACGGCTAACGGGCAACGTTTACAACGAGGCAATTGAGCCTGTTGTCAATTGTTGTTGTTGTTGTTGTTGTTGTCCTTGTTGTGGCTGCTGCTGCTGCTGCTGCCTCTCCTATAATAATAATAATAATAAGAATAATGCCACACGCGCCGCTGACCCACATGTGCCCCAATAGCTGAGGCTAAAGTGCCCATCAAACATGATTAGCGGAAAATGTCTGATTTTCTGCCTCTTCTCAATAAATAAATACGCAACAATCCTTAAAAAATCTTATTCACTATTTAACCAAATATAATCTGTTTAAATATAAGTGTAATTTTATAAATTTAGAATTTTTAAAAAGATATTAGCAAACAACAAACTAGTTTAAATAAAGTGAAATATAAATCTTGGTTTATTCAAATGCTTCACACTTAAAAACACAGAAAAAAAACTCAATCTGACCAAAAATTGGATGGCTTTAGTAACTTAGTAATTAAAAGAGTAAAAAGTTAAGAAGAAAGAGAGAAAGAGAGAAAGAAAGAGCATAAAGAAGAGATGCGGAGTAAAATAAATTCACAACAGCTAAAAAGAAAAACTAATTCAAAGCAAAACATTTTGGCTCAAAGTGTTTGGAGTAGAAGAATAGTTTGGTTTAGTTGGGATATTTCGGTTGGAACTAAAGTTTTTCGCACACAAACTAATTTTTTAAATAAATGCCTTAAAAACTTAACAGCTAAATTAAAAGCCAATGGATAGACTTAAATTAAATTAAAATTTGCATAAAAAATACTTATTTTTGAGTTAATATGTAATAATGATAAAAACAAATATAATTTATATTTAGCAAATAAATAAAAATAAGAATAATAATTAAAGAAATAAAGGTTTATTTTTACTTTATTTTTAACACAATGGAATTCATATAAATCAACATTTATTAACTAACTCTTTTTGCTACTTTGCCAAATAAAACGAGTTCAAGTAAAACAAAAAATAAAATTGGAAAATATTTATAAAAATCTAACAATGGAATATTGCCGTCAGGTCAACAAACAAACTCGAACAAAAACAACAACAAAAAGAGTCGATTAACAAGAGCCAATGTACATTGTGAAACAACAACAAAAAAAAAACAATGAGTATTAAATGAAAACAAAACACGCATGAAAATAAATCTTGTCAAATTTTTTACAAGCTATCTAAAAAAAATACTGGCAATATTTAAGAATTGTTGTTTGCGAAACAATGGACCAAAAAGCAACACGAACAACAACAAGAGAAGGGAGATAATAAAGCAGAGCAGAAAAAAAAAATAACAAACAAGATGGGAAAGACGCAGGAGCAATAGACAAGTGCCGTTATTATAATAATAACAAAAAAAGCCGCGTCATTGTGCTGGCTGAGTGAGTGCGCGCCTAAAAATATGCAGCACAATATTTATGTGCACGAAACACAGCAGAGACTCAAACCACACAGCGAGTGTGAGTGGGTCAGACTAATGGGCAGAGCTCAGGCGAGACAGGGACACACTGCGCAGAGTGGTCAATTCAAGGAAGGCAGCTTAATTAGCTTGAATTAGAGCTCGGGCATAAAAATAATTAAAAATTATAATGGGCATAATAAACCTTAAAAAACGGTACGCAAAAGGGAAGCTAATAGCACAACATAAATTGAGGTATTTTTAGTATTTGTGTTGAATTTCCGCTCGAATCAATTAATTTTAATTTGAAGTAAGATAAATTAAAAGTCTACATTTTAATTTAAATACAATAAATACAAAGTTTCCATATTAATTAAAAAACATAAACAATTAAATATTGAAAATTTGCCTGTTCCCTTTAAATATAAATAAATAAATAGAGTTATTTATTTTATATATTATTTAGAAACTTAAAAGGTTCCATTTAAATTGAAATGTTAGCATATTAAATGTGTTTATTTTAATATTGAATTCTTGGTTCAATTTTAATTAAAATAAACAAATGAATAAATATTAATAATGGTTATTTATTAGGAAGACTCTTGAAAGTTTCCATTTTATTTAACCGCAGCAAACAACAACAAAAATAACATGAATAACCAAACAAAATGTTTGTCATATTATATTTTAGTTTTATATTTATTTTGCACAATTTGTTCAAGCACTCAAAACTTGCACTTTTTACTTTTATTTTTATTTTACTTGAATTGTTCTGTTTTCTTTTTAGGCATTTTTGTTGCTCGTTTTTTTTGGTGTTTATTTTTCTTGTTTTGTTTTCTTATATTATTTTTTATGGCAAAACTAACACGAAATAACTTTTAGTCCTTGTTCATTGATGAGAATGTATGTGTGTGTGTGTTTTTGAGTGTGTGCGTGTCTCACTTGTCGTTGGGTTAGGTTTGGTTTCGTTTCGCTTTCGGGTTTTTTCTCTGTTTTTCCGTTAGCTGTTTAGCTTTTGAGAGACGCGCGCTCGATGAAAACGACGTGCGTTCGTCTTGGCGTGCAAATCATAACTAAAAAAAATTTTGCATTTCTTGTGCAAGTTTCTGGTGCGCCATCCAGTGGCCAACGACGGAACTACGCTCACACAGTGCAACTGTAGCGCATGCGGGAGAGTGCAGCGAAAAGCGACAACTGGCGAGCGTGGCCTGAGCATGCAATGCGCTTTCTGGCGGTCGTCTGCTGTTGCTCTCTCGAGCGCGCGCTCTCACTCTCTTTCAGCGTATGCCTTTCTCTGGCTTTGCCAGCGTTCCGCTGTTAGTTAACAGTTGCGCTGAAAGCTCTGCGCTACTTCTGTTAAAATAGTGGGATTTTATTTGGCGCTTCGTTTTTATTTTTATATTTGCAGTTTGTAGTTGCTATAAAAAGATTTTCTATTTATTTAATTTTTTGTGTACAAATTATTTTCATGTTTTGCCTTATATAATAATTTATTTTTAAGGCCACAATCCAAATCATTTTAACTTATCTTAAACTGATATTTAATTGTGAAAAGTAATTTAAAAATTTTATTTTTTCAATGTGTTCAAAAATTGAATTAAATATTTTAGCTTATTTCAAAAAGTGTTAGCTATTATAAATTATTTATATTTGATGTTTTTTATTTTATTTTATGTTAAAAGTTAATTGAGTAAATTAAAATTATTTTGTGTTTCTTAATTATTTAAAGTTAAATATGGTAAATTGAAAATTAATTTAATTTCTGGGATTTGCTTGGGTTAATTTTAATAAATAAGTTTAACTTAAAATTTTAATAGTTGAAGAATTGTGTAAGTTTTTAATTTTTTACTGCTCTGCTTATTATATGCTAGTTTTTCTAAATAGTTATAAAAAATATAAGCAAAGTCAAAGTTTTACTGTGTTTGAAAGAGATATTATTTAATTTTGGTATTTATTTAATTTAATTTCTTTAATTGGCGTTGCTTATTTTGTGGCAGTCTTCGAGCCAAACACAGACAGCCGCATTATTTGCCACTTAGCATTCAGCTGGCCCATTAGCTAAACACACACACACACACACACACACAAAGAGAAGCCCCTTGCCACCAGCAGCTGCCCCCAACCCCCGCAGGACTCAGCCTGCTTGCTCCTATGCAGGAGCTGCATTCATTGGGCTGCGACGAGAAATGGGAAACTATGCAAAAAGGATTCGCACAGCTGCTTTCTCCCTCTCTCAAAGAAGAGGAAGAAGAAGAAGTCGAATCCTGCAGCAGAAATGAAGTTAAATGCCATTGACCCAAAAGTTGCTGTTGCTGTTGCTGCTACTCTTCCTCTTCCCGCTGCTGCTGCTGCTCTTGCCAGGACATGTTTGGCATCCCTGGTCAGTCTTGGTTTCTTCTCCATTTCCGTTTTTTCATGTTTATTTTTTTTCTTCCTCCCCTTTTCAGATACAATTTGCATTTGTAAGGCTGGAATAAATATATATAAAAAATAGTTATATTAAAAATATATATATATATATAAATAAAATAAAAAAATATTTAAATAAATACCCTTAAAAATGCTTCAAACTCAATTTGCTTAAATTTGCCTTAACAAAAAACCAAATTAAACATTTGCCATTTGAAGCACATTTAAAATGCAGTTAAAATTTCAAATTACACACGCATAATTTTTAATTAATGCGCAGCACATTTTTATCCTGCTTCTCCTATTTTTTGCACTCTTTTTTCTATCTGAAAAGCCAGGAAAAAAAAGAATGCATAAAATTTAATTATTAGTGCAAAAAAAATGCCAGCAGAATTTAATTAATTCTCGCGTTTTGCCGCTGCAATTTTACATTGTCATTTGGCTATTTGACTGTCTGACTGACGACTTCCCCCCTCTCCACTCTCCCATCTCCCCTCCCTCTTCTCTATTTGCTGCATGCATCGAATAGATAAAGTCATAAATCACACATTTTATGCACGTTTAAAACCCCAACAAATGCGGGCAACTTTTGTTATTGTTGCAGTTGTCTCAGTTGGCTTTTTGGTTTGCTGCCTCATTAAATATTGTGATAATTTTCTATATATATTTTCATTTACAAGTGGTCTTTGCGCTGACTGACTGACACCCTTATACATATATATATATATATAATGAAATTGTTGCCTATTTTTATTGTGAAACCAAAAAAAAATGGGATCTAGAGTTATGATGAAGTTTGTAAAAATGTGTTTCATTTAAAAAAAGCATCTGCAAATGCACAAATAAGTAAATATTATTAAATGTACATAATTCATAAATAATAAGTAATAAATACTAAATAAAAATTAACAAATATATAATTATGCATGTCTATATGAATAAAGCCAATGTCTGAGAATATCATAAAGAGTGCAAAATTGGAATCATATTTTTCATATACTTAAGACTGATTTGGAAATATAAATCGATATATAAATATAAATCGATTATTCATTGCATTAATATATAAAAATTATAGGATTTAACCAGTCAAATGAAAACTGTAAATATAAACCTTTAAAACTAATATTAAACATAGCCAGATGTATTTTAATTAAGATTAAGAACCGCATACTTTTTAATTAGGAAAAAGATATTTCATATTATAAAAACCAATCGAGAATATATAATAATTTTTATAAATTAGTTATATTATATTTTATATGTAGCTATTCCATATATATCTTTTCCTTCATTTTATAATTAATTTAATTTTCATGCATTTTATTCTTAGCTTAATAGAATTTTAAGATAACCAAAACTAACTTTGAATGTGATAAAAAAGCAGGGTATCTTTTAGTCCTGCATACACAACTAAAGCATTCTAAACAGTTTATATTTTTTCTAGTCTGCTATAATTCAAATAATTGCTATTTATTATGTGCACTCAATAAATTCCCAAAACTGTCAAAAACTCACACAAAATAATTTCTATTGGTCAACGTTGCGTATGATTAATGATGAGATTTTTCTATGATCAGCTAGGGTATCCAGAAGTCAGCATAGCTGCTTGTGTACTAATTAAAATAAATAATATTGTTTTTGAGTAATTAAGTGAATTTATTAATTCAGCAATGAAATGCTTTGCATTTTGGAACCCTTTTTTCCGCCATTTGAATATAGATTTATTTTAGATTTATTGAAGAATGGAAATCAGGTATATTTGGGATTATATTATGAAGTGAAATACCCTAAGGGAACCATAACATAAAAGTAACTTTTTGGCTTTGTCTCATAACTTGCGCAACTGTCATAAAAATGCTGTTCTCCGCCGAGCAAAGGTTCTACTCCAAATGGCACATAAATTAATAGAAGTTCTGCCCAAAAAAAAAGAAAAACAGAAGAAACAGAAGAAAACGCCAAAAAGGGCAAGTAAAACGAACTTTCCACGATATACTCAAATAAAAATAAAAAACATTTATATATATATATTTTTTGCTAAAGAAAATAAACTTCTGTTTCCCCCCCTCTGCCCATGCCCCCACCAACTGTGTGCACTTTGCGGCATGATTTTTATTGATTTATAGCGTTAATATTTTTGCTTTAATGCGTCAAATAAATTAAATTGTCTTACGCACCTTTCAGACAACAACTCGCAAAGGGCGCAACTTTGACGACCTCAGCAATAATAGCCAACTGGAGCAGTGGGGCAGGCGGCAGGGGGACAGGGGCATGGGCAGAGGCATGGTTGGGTGGCAGCAACAAATGCATAACTTCGATTTCAAAAGCAAATAAATATTCATAAAAAAAAAGAATGAGAAAAAAAATATTTTTGCACTTTCTAAAGCACTTTGCAGATCTTTAGGGGGCAAGGAGGCAGTGGCAAGGTGGCAACTTGGCAAAGCTTTGGGGGCAATGCCAAGACACTGAATTATAAATATTCATTTATGCTAAGCGCCGTCGCGTGAGTATTTGCAAGTGTCTGCCACTGCCACTGCCCCACTCTTTGCCACACTCTCTGCCCCATTCTTTGCCACATTCTCTGCCCCAATCTGTGTCTTCGTTTTTTGCTGTGTTGCGCGCTTTGCTGCCTATGATTGATATAATTACCATGCAATGCGAGTTGTCTGACAAGCGGCTTTTCATCGAATCTGCCGCGCATTCGATTTTTTTTTTTTTGGCAACAGACTGTTGCATGCCTCTGACCTTTGCCCTTAAATGACATTTGGCCTTCAAAAATAGTCGGCGCCAGCTGTAAAAAAAATTACAATTTCTCACTTGTTTTGTCTATTTGGGAAAATGGGCATCATTGAACTTTTTGCTGGTTTTTTAATGTTGTTTTTAATATTCGAATTTCTTTAATTAACATATTTTGTTTTTTCCAGCTATGAATTTATTTTAATTTTAACGTTGCTTCTAACAAATACAATATTAAATTTAAATTAAAAATGTTTCACAAAAATCTTTATATTTTGACTTTTTATATACAAATTTAAATACATAGATATTCAATTAATATTTAATTTTTATGTTGCTCCGATTTAGTGCGGATTAAAAACAAATAAAATTAAAATTGTAACTTATTTGATAAGCTGAGTAACATTTGTTAGTTTTTATTTGTTATTTATTTGAATAAAAATAAGTTTAAAGAAGCTTTCAAGAAATTGCGATGAAATAGAAAATTTAAAATTTTGATTTATTCTAAAAGCACAAATTCTGAGCACAAATTGTTTGTTTTTAAGTTGCATTTTCATTATTTATTTACGTAATTATTTTTTAGCCATATTTATTTTAAAAGCTGAGCATAAATCCTATGCTGAGGAGAGCATTTCTCTATTTTTGTCTTATTCAAAGAGTAAGTTTTCAGGCAAATTGTTTGCCTCATGTTGCAGAGTTAATTGTGGCACACTTTTGAGGGTTGCTCATAAAAGCAGAGCTGGCAAATCTTATCGGAGACTTCAGAGAATGGCTAAAATTTATGCGCCAGTTGCTAGAAGCATTGTTCAGATTGTTGTTGTTGTTGTGGTTGTTGGTGCTGCTGGTGGTGTTGTTGTTGGTGTTGTTGTTGGTGCCGAAGCTCAGCTAAGCGCTCAGCCAGCGCCCGCATTCACATAATTTCCGTTTTCCTTTGTGGCGCCCAAAGCAGCGGCAAACAAACAAGCGGCACTCGTACTTCATGTAATCAACATTTTAATTGCGGAAACGGAACTCACACACACACATGTGGCCAGTACGCGCACACACACCAACACACACACAAACACACTTTTATGTACAGTTGTGACCACAATAATAGCACCATTAACTTCCTTAAAAGTAAAAAAAGCAAAACATTTTTTTGAAATTTTTCACACGCTGATTTTTAATATATTGCTTAATAAATAAATTAAAGTTATTGTTGCTTTATAAAAATTTACAATTATTAGTTAAATATTTAAAAATAGCATTCTTTAGGACAATCATTTCCTTATATCCAGTTTTCATTATAATAAATGTTGCTCTTATTTTGCTTCCCTATTCATTACGCTTAAGTTTATAATTTAAATTTTAATTCAACTTAAGTAAGTTAAATAATAAATTTCTTCCTTCTAACTATTTTTTTGTTGAGGTTGCTGTTATTTTTTTCTGTGCTGTAAATTTTTAAAACACTGATGACTATTTTTCTTCATTAAATTATTTAAATTTTTAATTTATTTTTTATATTTAATTATCTTTAAATAAGTATTTTTTAAGAGAATGCTACAACTTCAAAATATATATTTACAAGTTTCTTAAATTAACGAAATTTAAAATAATTTGTTGTGTTTGTTTTTTACTAGAGAGGGAGAGAGTGGTGCTATTATTTTGCCCACCGCTGTACATCTATCTGTTAAATATTACGCATACGCAATGTGTGACTGTTGCTTGCTTTGCTTAGCGTCCGCATTCTTTGTCGCTGCCAATGCAGGTGTTGTGTCCATAGATATATTTAAGAGGAGTAGGAGTTGTATAGATGTACGTGTGTGTGTGTGTGTGTGTGTGTGTGTAGGCATGTGTGTGTGTCTGCATTAGTGCAAAACATTTTGCACGTGAACGAGAGCGACGACAGCACGTCAGGAATTCATTACATCAAATATAAAGAAAGTTTTAGGCAATTTGCCAAAAAATCCGACCCCACAAAAAGCTAAGCTATCAGAGAGGGATGGGGAAGACCTCTAGAGAGAGAAGGGTAGATAGAAAGAGAATTGTTGAGAGGGAAGAGAAGAGGAAAATTCCCCATGCGCTGCAGCTGAAACGAGCTGACTGCAGCATGCAGGTATCCATAGATATATTTAAGCCCCAAATCTACTTAGTAGATGGGGGCAACATGAACGTAAACGAATTTGCGAATATGCACCAGCTACAACAACAACAACAACAACAACAACAGTTGCAGCAGCAGCAGGTGAGATGAAAGCCACAGGCTCAAGCCTGTGCAGAGTGCCTCTACTCTGCTGCATACACTGAGCAAAATCTAATTGCATTGAGAGAAATCAGCTCAGTTGGTTATTCAGAAAGTATTCAGCAAAAAAACAGGTTTTATCTTTCTTAATTTCAGTTCGATTTTTCTTAAAAGTTTACAAAAATATATCGAATTTATTTGCATGTTTCTTTACTTTTGGTATTTTTATTATTATTCAATTTATTATTTATTTATTCTTTAGTTATTATTTATCTATTATTTATTTAATATTTATTTATTATTTATTTAATATTTATAATTTCATTAAATAAAATTAAGATTTTATTGCAATTTTAACTGGAGATCTTTGCTTCCCCTAAATTTTATTTCTATTTAATTAATCAAATATTAATATATTTATTTACTTGCTTACTTTGCTAGTATTAAATATATTTTATTTATTATTAATTATTAATATTACTATTAATAAATACAATATTATTTATTATTAGTCTTGATAGCAGCTTAGCCAAATTTATTTTATTGTTGTGAAAATACTGGCAAAAAAAACATTTTGTGTACTTTAATCAAATTGAGATCAAAATTAATTTTAAATGAATTGATGATAAATTATTTAAACGGCTTTGACAATTTTCTAGTATATTTTTAAGTAGATTAAAAAAAAAATGTATACTTTTTGAACATAAGACGTATATTTAATATAAAAATATAGATTTTTTCTGAATTTAATTTAATATTTAAATCAAAAATGTTCTAGTCGATTTTCGTAATTCTATGTTATATTTTTTGTGAGTGTAAATAACTTGCCGGGTCTATGAGTGTGGGTATGCAGGTTAAGAAAGATAGAGTGATAGAGTGTTGGAGGGGGGGGGGGGGGAAGAGGCAGCGAGTGTTGAGCTGCCGAAACACTTGAGCGACAATGGGAGCAGCGAGACCCGTTCGAGAGTTGCTGCAACTGCAGCTTTTGCTGCTTTTGCTGCCTTTGCTGGCTTTGCTGCTGTTTTCATTTTCTTCTTTTCAGTTTTGTGTGTGTGTGTGTTTTTTTTCTTTTAGGGGAATGCCGCAGCAGACATGATAAATTCTCTTTAGTATGCGACATACATGAGTGATGATATTAACCAACAACAGGCCCGACTCCCGAGTAGTTACTGACACTGAAACACAGCAGGGACACCCCAGTCAACCAGTCAACCAGTCAGTCAGTCAGTCAGTCAGTCAGTCAGTCAGTCAGTCAGTCAGCTAGCCAGTGGGAAACAAAGTCAAAGGAAAAAGAAAAACACGAAACAGGAAAGGAAGTCGTCCTTGTGGTCCTTCTCTGCTTACCTTGGGCTGAGCTCGGCTAATGCGTGTGTATGTGTACATCTGTGTGTGTGTGTGTGTGTGTTTCTAGTGCCACAAAATATTGTTAGTGGGTATCGTGTGGTTTTTGGGTTTTTGGCTTGTTTCGTTTAAGCTTAAATCTTGTTGTTCACAGCAATTGGTTAATTGCACAAAATTGCAATCACTTTGAAATCTTCATTTAAAAAAAAAAACTTTGCAATTTTTAAATTCAGTGTTAAATTTTAAGTAGCGTTTTTTTGCTTATATTTTATTATTCTTTTATTTGTTTATTTATGGATTTATTTTTAACTGTCTATCAAAATGAAATGCAAATTAAACTCAATAAAAAATTAATTTATATTTATAGTTGATAAGTTTATTTAAGTAAAAACAAAAAATATATTTTCTGACTACATTTATATATTTATTTCTGATTCATCTAATGTTTAACGTCACTTTAAAAGTGTCCACAAATTTATGTTAAGACTTTTCAAATTGAAAGCTGAGTAGAAATTGTTTGTACTTATTTCTTATTTTTTTAAATAAAACGAGTTTTCCTTTTTGCCTGTTTTAATATTAGAATCTGAGCAGCTTATTTTATTATTATTTCTATTTTAATCTTATTCAAAAGTGCTGCCATTCCATTTTCTTAATTTTAATTCGTATTTTTACTCAGCAAATTCTGCTTCTATTTTGGTATTTGATTTGTTTGCTTCTTTGTGTTATTTCTCACTTCAAAATGAAATGAAATTTAATAAAATATTAATTTACATTGACAGTTGAGCACAATAAATTAAAAGAAATTATTTTTCTTGCTTTTGCAAATGTTTGGATATGTTTAACAACAAAAATAAACTGTAAATTAAATTTTAATATTAATTGAAAGCTTGGCTTAAATTGTTTGATATTTATACGATTTTTATATATTCATTTCTCTAATTTTTTCGAGTGGCTTTTTAGCTACTCTGAATTTTAATTTAACAACAAAACAATCTTTCTACTTTCGCATTTAATGTTTAAATTTTTCATTTTAGATAGAATTTCTGCTCAACACATTTTTGCTTGGATTATTTTGGTATTTATTATATATTTTGAGTCAACGTTGGATCTCACAAGGCAACAGTCAAAGCAAAAGATGAGCCAATCAGATCAGAATGAAAAAGAGCAAAGCAAAACAAGTGTTTCAGGCAAATCTTAATCCTTATCAAATAAATCCAGTAGAGTTTCCAGTTTATCGCATTCCTCGCTGACAATGTCCTCGAGGAGTGTCAGCAGAAATAGCATCGTGCCTCGATCATTGCACTAGAAGCACTCCAGGATTCAATGAGCCACCCGACTGTGGAGGGTTGAAAAGATACCAATTGTGGAACCTATTGAATTCTTGAAGGAATCCAAATCATATTCCGATATGCAACTCGACTCGGATGAGGAGCAAAGAGACGAGCAAAGAAATCAAATTGTCGTTAGACAAAAGAAATGCCATTTTAGATATGTTAAGGGTAATACCAGATATTAATAATATATCCAAGACCAGCTCGTCAATTGAACTGGAACACAGAGAGGAAAAGAAAGGGGAAGAGGATTCTGATTCTGATCTTATAAAACACTTTGTGGCAGCAATTGAGTCCACATCAATTGAAGGAATTAAGGAAGACTGGAGATCAGCAGGTGAATGCCACAGAGCAGTTTGCTGCCATCGCTGGATAGTTATAGTGACAGCGGCAGTGATTGGAAACTGCCCCAAGCCGCATCGATGGGGCAACAAGGCATCGGGATTAACGACAGCAAGTCGAAAGTGTTAAATTTGAGGCAGGAAATGGAAACGATGGTCACAACAATCTGTCAGCTGTTCATGCAACAGCTGATCGAACAAGTTGTGAAGAGAAATGTGAACGAATCTCACAGGAGGTGGAGGAGGAGGAGGAGGAGGAGCAATTAGGACTCCGTCATTGTCTGCATAAGCAGAAGCTGATGGACGAAGCTGCATTTCCACGACCTCTTCTACAATGTCAAGCTGAGGCACATCAGGCTGCGCCGGGGGATAAACAAAATCAAAACAAGTGGCAACCTGCACTGGTATCCACACCTGATGAGGATCTTCCAAATAAACCCATTTGAATTTGAAATAATATATTTAGGAATTATTTCTGTAGATTGTTTTTATGAATTTGACAAAACTTTGGAGTACAGAAAAAATTCGAAAGCCACTTAACACGAACTCCAAACAAATATTTAGATTTCATCAAAATATATTTAATAATACTTTAAAAGCCGAATCTAAAATTGAACTTATTTTCCTGTCTAGAATGGTGTATAATATGTGGCATGCTTTAGATTATTTCCCTTTCTTGTCTAGTTTATAATGTAATCTGATTAAAAATAAAAATTTGAATACAATGGAATACAAAAGGCTTGTTATGGAGAACTGCAATTTCCTGGCATTCTCCGTTCAATATCATAATAAGTGTCATTCTACCAAATGCAACAATAGCAAAAGCTGTCAAAGACATACCAAACACTTACATCCTCTCTCTCTCTCTCTCTCCATGTCTCTCTCTCATATATGTGGCAAATAGCGGAACTTGCCTTCTCTTTTGCCTGCTCGCATCTAGTAGGAAAGTCATGTTTTGCATCTTGTGGCAGCTGCTATATATCCTTGTATGGAGGCCAAACAAGACTAACAAACATTGCATACATAGTCAACTGCACTCACACACACTCACACACACACACTCTCACACACACATGCTTATGCAGGTGGAAGAACATTTTCAGTGTATTAGTTTTGTGGCTAGCTTTAACGACAGTTACCAAAAACAGCAGGGCGAAAGAAGAAGGCGGAGAAAGAGAGAGAGAGAGAGATATAGAGAGAAGGAGAGAGAAAATGAAAGATATATAAAATAGAGATTGGCCAGGCAAATACACTTAGAAAAAAGAAAATGCCCTGAATTACCGAAAATCTGATCAAAAATGAAATCACTCCAAAAATTATAAACTTTTTCTAGTTCTCAGAAAAAATTTCTAAATATAAAAAATAAAAAAAACATTTTGACAATATTAAAATTATGCGTGCGAAATTTTTTTTTACATATTTATATTACCAAGAATCAAATTTATTTTAAAATAAAAATGCAAAATTAATTTTTATAAGTGAAACCATAAATTATAAATATTTTTCATATTAAAAATCCTAACCTAATTTTTTCCATTACCAAAACACGCTTAAAATTACACCAATTATTTTGTTAATAGAAAAAACCATTCTGCAATTCAGCAAAAAAAAAAACAAGAGTTTTATAAATAATAATAATAATAAATAATAATAATAATAAAAATAATAATAAAATGAGTTGGCAGAATTGCAAAATGCAGATCCATTTTTTTTTTGAGTGTATGCAGATGAGTTGCAAGCATTGAGTTGTTTTTTTTCTTCTTATTTTTTGCGGCAGCTGTGGACGGCTTCTTGGTATGCACAATTCATGTTGCACTTAAGCAACAACAACAACAAGAGTGTGTGGCATGTGGGGCACGTGGGGCATGTGGTGCGGAAGAGAACTAAAAGCGGCGAAAACTAATAGCAAAGAAGCTGTGCCGCCTCCGGAGGCAAGCCGAAAGCAGACTCCAAAACGAGACTCCAAAATCGAGTTAATGGCAAAGGTGCTGATGTTGTCCCTTTGGCCCACTTCCCTCTACTCTCCATACCCCCTTGCCCGACTCCAGCAAGTGTCCTCTGCGCTTCTGTTTTTTTTCCAAGAACTTTCAGCAATTTTTTTGTGATTTTTGTGTAACTCTCACGTGTGTTTGGCACGCATGTTGCAAGCGCTTATCGGCAACGTCGGGGGGGCTAAGTGCCACTGACAGTGGCAGTCTAGTGTGTGTTAAGAGGGCATAGGTATGGAAGGAGCGTCGTGGGGGGGAGGGGTCTCTGCTGCTGACCTGTTAAGACGAAATGCCGTTAGCAACGAAAGTAAATTCGATTTTGCACTTGAGCCGCTTGCAGCTAATGCAGCCAACAGCCTGGTGCATCATCCCCCTATGCACCTTCCCCCCCACCACCCTTTGCACACCACTCTCAGGTCTATAAATGCGTGTTTTTTGTGTGCTGCTGCTGCTGCCGGCCAATTGGAAGAAATAGCTGCAAAAAAATGCTGAAACTAAAACTAAAGGCTAAGGCTAATGTGCTCTTCGTTCACCAGCGAGGGCAGTTTGAAATACTCGAAAATACTAGAAAATACTACAATAATACTATGAATATATATAGCATAAATAAATAGCAAACTTATATTTTTTACCATAGTTAATTTTATACTTATTGCATTTTTCTATGTCGACTTGTATTTGTCGATAAATAAAATAATAAATTCCCCCAGAAATATTTGGTAATAGATAAATATTTTTGTGGTCAGGCATTTGAGAGAGACTTGTGAGTAATCCCTCGTCCAGATATATTTGTAGGTATTTGGGGGAGGGGAGGCGACGTCAAACGCAAGTAAAAGCAATTTGAGGTACTCAGGAAAGGACGACAAACAATTTGCATATGCAATGCACGTTCGCATCTTCAATTTACAATTTGGATGTTGGCTAAATGCGCATCTATTCGATAGATCTATAAACCAATTTCCGCCGCCAAAGCCAAAAACACATTACATTTGTTGTTGTTGTTCTTATTGTAGTTGTTTCTGTTGTTGTTGTTATGCGTCGCGCTCAATTAAGACTGGTTGATTTTGGTGCATTTCCTTGGCACACCATTTTGATGATGACGTTGCATAACTGCTTCCGCCATTTTGCAAATCAACATAATACACACTCACAAAAAATACTCACCTACATTTTAGAGATTTACAATATTTTTTTGGGTGGCAACTCATCTTATTATTTAGAAAGCAAATTTTTAAATTTGTGAGTTGTTGCTGTATAAAAATCAGGTTTTTGCTTTTCTTAATTTTAAATTAGATTTTTCTTGAATTTTTAAAATGTATGCTCAACTGTCAAGATGTTGTTTCTATGTTCGTTGTACACAGAAATGTTAGTTTATTATATAACATTATGTAAATGTAGAAGCATTTCACATTGCTTATAAATTTAACTCTAATTTGATAAAAAAAAAGTAGTAAATTATTTTTTATTAAGCTACTTGGCCTCTAAAGTAGCCTCTAACTATAAAATACCCATCAGCATATTAAATTTCATTCCTATTTCAGAAATCAGGCATTCTACTTCGTAGAAATGCATTTCTTAAGAACAGAAAAATTAAAAAAAAATTAAAACCAGGTTAATCCATTTTCCTAATTCTAAGGAAAATGTTTAATATTATATAGAAATTATTTGCAAGCAGAAGAAAAACTTCTTTAAATTACAGGGCAATTTTTTTTGTGAGTGTAAAGAAAACATGCAATTTGATTTAGTATAGATTTCAAATATTTATAGATAAATGCAAGTCAAGCCAACTAAACAATGTTGTAAGCAACCGTAATACTTGCTGCCAACAACTATTCAACCGGCCAACTAACCAGCGAACCAGCCCAAAACCAACCAGCCAACCAGCCAGCAAACCAGCCAAGTAGAACGTCATCCATTCCAGTTCCATGCCGACGCTGCACGCCACTTAAAGCAGCACACACACGCACACACATGTGTGTGTGTATGTGTGTGTGTGGACATTTTGAGTAATAAACTCATTTCATATGCTGACTGCTTTTTCATTTCAAACTTTTTTGCCAGTGTGTTTGGCTGTTGTTGTGCTCCTTGTTAGCCAAGCAACCCGTTTTCTACTTCTATTTTTTTTCGGGTAGGTTTTGCAAATGGCCTCAAATGATATACGAGTTGTGTGTTGTCTCTCAGCTGTGTTGTGCAGTGTAGTTTTTAGTTAACTCATTTTGTTGCTTGTTTTTCGTTTTTCTTTTTTATTAGGTAGTTTTTGCCGAGCGGCTGCGGATTAGACGAGGGCTGCAACTTATTGCCAGTCTGCAGCAGCAGAAAATGTATTATTAAATAAGCAGAGGTGAACCTGCAGTCGCAGTTGGAATTGGAGTCGGAGTCGCAGTTGGAATTGGAGTCGGAGTCGCAGTCGGAATTGGAGTCGGAGTCGGAGTCGCAGTTGGAGTCGCAGTTGGAGTCGGAGTCAGAGTTGGAGTTGCTGCTGTTAAATGTAGGTGAAACAGGCTGTCAAATGGCTGACACAGCGATAATGAAATTTGCACACGGCCATGTTGGCAACCCTTAGCCCCTTAACTATCCCCCCTTACCCCACTCTCCCCCTCTCGCCATGCAACTAAAAACGATGAGTGACATTTTAATAAAGTGCTCAGTTGTTCAATTAAACGCCCCTCAGCCTCGAATGGCTAGGTGCCTTATAAAAATGCAAAATAGACACCCAGTCTGTCACTCAGCCAGACATTCAGTCAGACAGTTAGTTAGTTAGTTAGTTTTGCTGGTTAGTTGGCTAGTTGACTAGTTGGGTACTTGGCTAGTACCCTGGCTTTTTACAAGACCTTTGCTGCTCCCTTTTGCCCTCTGATTGTTGGCCCAAAATAAACGTCAAAAAATAGCAAAATATATTACAAATAATAAATTGTGGCAAGAAATACTTATCTGAATCTAAAAATATATTAAGTAAATTTATGAAAATATTATTTTCTAATAATAAATGAGTAAAAATATTTCAAATATTTATTTTAATAAAAAGGCAAATGTTTTGTAGATTTATTTTTCGATACTAAAAAATCACTACAACTTTCTGTCCCAATTTAAAAATTGTTCAATTTCTTTTTTTTATTTTACATATAATCAAAAAAAAAAAATTCTACAAGCAATGAAGTAAAGTTGAAATATATAATATTTTATCAATATAAATGTTTTTCCAAATTTGTATGTATATTAATTAAATTCTTAAAATA
The DNA here is from genome assembly GCA_037043605.1 of Drosophila multiciliata. Lineage (NCBI taxonomy): Eukaryota > Metazoa > Arthropoda > Insecta > Diptera > Drosophilidae > Drosophila > Drosophila multiciliata. The sequence goes on along the minus strand of JBAMBF010000103.1, from coordinate 17,578,527 downwards.
AAAGAAAACTCGGCCACAACTTACTGCTCCAATTCAGACTGGTCTGAAATGGAAAAAATTATCAAAATAAATGATTTTTAAATATTTGAGATATTTTAGGAAATTTGCTTTGTCGTTTTAATTTGTTGCTTTAAAATCAAACGAATTTTGGCCACAATTTACTGGCCAGATTCTTAACTATGGATAGCATATTAAACATATTATTTAATTTATTGCCTTTTATTGAGTTATTTCGAGTTTTTGTCAAAGTTGCTGATGTTGATGCGGATGTTGATGCTGATGTTGATGCTGATGTTTATCGTTTGCGACAGCATCAAACTCAATTATCGCTAATTCAATTGAGGGTATGTGCCCTGTGTGTGTGTGTGTTGGAGTGTGTGTGTGTGTGTGTGTGTTGGTGCGTGTGGCAAATTGAATCATTTAAGGTAAAGCTGCTTTATTATTTGTGCCTCTTGTTGTTGCTGCTGAGGCTGCTCCTATTATTATATTTATTTTATTGTTGTGGAATTACGGGCGAAACTTTGGCAGCCGTCAGAGAAGCGCTTCAACTAAGTAAAGTGCAAAAGTTGGCTTAACAAAAAGTTTGTCATGGCTGCAGCAAATAATAAAAATGAGCAGCAGTCGCATAAAGTGCAGCAAATGCAAAAACTTCTGCCACTCGCTGGACACCAACACTTGCAACACCAACAATAAAAACAACAACAACAACAACAACAGCTCGAAGCTGTCATTGCTATTTGAGCTTGAAAGTAGCGAGAAAAGCAGTCAGCAACTCCAAGCAATATGCAATAAAACACTAAATCTGGCAAATTGTCTATATAAATATATTTATTTGTTTGTGTCTGGGAATTAACTATGAAAATTGGCACATCAAGCGCTTTAAGCGCAACTCGTCTATCTCAACTGTATATAGAGGAGTAAGGGAGGGAAGAAGAGAATAGGGGGGACAAAAGATACGCCTGCATTATCCAGGCGACAAGCAATTGAATCGCATTACAAGCCAAATAAATTTCACGGCAACTGCGACTCGCTTTGCAGCTGCTTTCAGCTTCCAGCTTCCAACTTCAACTCCAACTGTGGCATATAAATTGTCCTCTACTTGTGTACACACATATTGAGGCGTTCTCAACGATTCTGCACGTACTACACTCAGAAAAACAATTCAAACTAAATTTTATAACTTTACTAAAACCAGATTTTGATGTATAACATTTTTTATTTATGTTTTCAGATATATAAGGAAACTTTTTAGATAGTTTAAAAAAACATACAATTAAATTTCTAAATTTCTGAAATGCATTTCTTGATAATTTAAAATATTTATAAAGAATAAAACCAACATATTTTTGGAATTGCCGATTTACAGCAAGATTTTTGAACGTTTAGAAAAATGTGTTTTTATATTTAAAATTTATTAATAAAAGCAAAAAGCCAATTTTTTTTAAAGTGTATTTCAACAGGCTTTGTCGTTTGTCTTCATTCTGCTAAAACGACTGCTACGAGCTAGAATTTAGCTTTAATTATGCAAGGCTTTTTTTTACCAAACAAATTTACAGCTAGCAGCAATAGTTAAACTTAGCATGGTTTGAAGATGTCTCCCTGGCGTATACTTAATAAACTTCAAGTTTTCTAAATAGATATAAACAAATATTGAGACAAATTTAAGTTAATACGTATTTTTTATATATGCATATATATATATATGAATAAAACATTTTATTTTGAATTTATTTTTTATACTTTGCATGAGTCGACTAAATTTAATTGATATTAAATAAATAAAAGAAAGCTTTTTGAAATAGTGCAGAAATTGGCTTGTGATAGACACAAACGATTCACTTAGTCAACAGTTAAGAGAGGGTGCCTGTCAAATAGATATATATTTATATATGTTTATATATACATATATATATATATATATATATATATATATATATATATATATATATATATATATATATATAGCGAGGGGATCTAAACAGCAACAGAAGAATAAGTCAGGCATTTTATGCGCACAAGATTGAGTTTCATGTAGCAGTTGGTTGAGAAGGGGCATGATAAGAAGTGAAGGCAGGGGGAGGGGGGTGTATGGGGTGTGTGGGGCCAACTTTGTATGTTGCCTACTTTTGCGGCGCATATTCTAATCACTCGAGTCACGCAAATGTCAATGTTGCTGTCAAAGTGTCAATGAAATGTTCAATGAAAATAAAACGAGAAAGAAATAAGACAAACGGGCTAAAAGTGTGGGAAAACTGCGGCAGTTGGGGGTGTTTTTTTTGGGGGCGTGGCACTTAGTACGGCATAGGGAAACTTCTGCCAGTGGCAGAGACTTGCGGAAAGCAAAAACTCTGCAAAAGTTTCAGTTTGTTGTTGAAAATGTGTGTGGCTTATATGGAAATGCCGTGGAAAATGTGTTTTATTCTCTTTTCTATTTTTTCCATTTTCCTCGTTCCTATTTGTTTTATTAATAAGCCGCAAAAGCGCAAGCCAATTGCGTCGATCTGCCTCTCTCTCTCTCTCTCTCGCTCTCTCTCTCTCTCTATTTATGTCTCTTTTACACTCTCGTTTTGTCTGTCTGCCTTTGTGCGTGCGGAAGTCCTTTGGCGTGTGCCACTTTATTTCTATTCAGTTTTTTGCTTCGCTTGACTCTGCATTAAATTTTATTGGCAACGCCGGGCCTTTGGGCCAACAACATTGGCTTCTCCAACTACTTCAACTCCTCCTCCAACTAATATGGGCAACAAAAATTAATAGAGCAAAAAAATGCAAAGTCACTTTAACTGCCAGGCAATTGGTTGGCTCTCAAATCGTTTCAAATAACTATTATTTTTCTGGGACTTGCTTCAAACACTCAGAAACCAGAAAAAAATCTGCCTAAAATTTAGAATTTTTCCAAAGTTTTAGCAGCAAAGCTGGCTTAACTTTTTTTTTACGAAACGTAAATTTCCAAAAGGGTTGTTTGTCTTCCTCAAAATAATCATTCTTTAATATGGCCCAATAACAGTTGGAGTAAATCATTTTAAATTTTAAAAAACCCCTTAGCTATTCGAGTACTAATAATATTTATAAATTGTCTAATTTTTCTATAAAATACAAAATTTTAAATTTAAGATATATTATATTTTTTAATAGAAAAAATATTAAAAAAGATTTCTAATGCTAAGACTTTTTCCTGGTCTTTAATTGGAAAAGTTTTTTAAACACACAAAAATTCATTACTACTTTTCTGTAAATCTCTGTTTTGTCTATTTGACTACCTTAACTCTTTTTCTCCGTATTTACATTGCTTAGAGGGTATCTGTTAGTCTATCAGATTACTTTATTTCAATGTTTGTCGCTAGTTTATGTTAATTACTCCAAAGTAAACACAATGACAGCAATTTGCGTAGCATTTGCCCCCTGCATCCGTACACAACCCTTTATCCGTATATTGTTAAGCTGTGCATGTCTAAACTAGAACTCAGACGCACACACAACAAACACACACACACACACACATACACAAACATGTACACACTCCGAGAGGAGACAAACTGTCGATGGAAATTTGACACAATTTACACAGCCAGAAGCGAAGCCGAAATTTGACGCCTGATCAATAATATTGACGGAGCTGCAACACAGCTCGCCACACAAGGGAAGGGGTGCTTTGCGAGGGGTGCGGGGCTAGATAAAATTTGCATGCTGCTGAGGCAGCGACAGGTAGAATGATGACGAAATTAAAGCAATACAACGTGCAACCAAATGATGATATAGAAACATATATATATATATCGATGTAGGGAGAGAGAGCTAAACGCTTCATTGCCCCCAAAAGCAGCATGTGTGTGTTGCAAGTGTGTGTGCGTGTGTGTGTTTGTGTGTTTGTGGTGTATTGGCTGGTTGACTGGTTGCAGCATTTTGGCAAATGTTGGGTAAAATATATTCAGGCGCACGTAGGAAATTACAAACGGATGTAAATACATCAATTCCAAATGAAAAGCATTGCAGAATGCGGACAAAATGGGTACAAATGGGAGACCAAAAAGGGGCGTGGCAGTGGCACACACAAAAGGTGAACTCGACTCGTTGTGAAGCTAAACTTGCAACCGAACCAAATAGTTCAATGAGCCCATAAAAACAATTTAATATGCGTGGACAACGAGAACAATGGCAATTTTGTCATTACTTACCGTAACTACACCAGACAGTGTGTGTAGGTGTGTGTGTGTGTATGTGTGTGTGTGAGTGTGTTTTTGTGCACACGCCTCACAAGCATCGATTGCAATTAATTGGACTTGTCTTGCAGACAAAATTAACACATTTGCAAATGCAATATTGAATATTGGATGCCAACCGACAATCGACACTTGCCGCAAGGCAACTCTGCAACTTCCGCAAAATTGGCAAACTCGGCAACTCTGCAATTTGCATGCCAAGTGCTTTTGTGCAAGTTTTGCCAGAAACGCTTTAGGCGCTTTTGCAAAATGCTAAGCTGTAAGAATTATGAATTTGCTGTTGGGGGCAAAGAGATAGATTGTTGGTGTCGAAAGGTGCAAATTGAAGTGGCAAGTTTAGCAAGAGTTAATTGGCAACTCGATGAGGCAATAACTTAAAGTAAAAGCACATCCAACTTGGGCAATTAAAAAACTAATTCTCATCAAAAGAGAAGGCAGACAATAGCAGCTGGCGAGTGTAGTGGATTATTCAGATATATAGTAGATGAAATCGTCTCGAAAAAGGATATAGGTTGATTAATTTAATAGGAAATTTATAAAATATATAATATGATGAGCCATATTTATTTATTCATAAAATGATTCATTTAAAACGGCTGCTATGAAATTATATAAAATCCGAGATCGATTTAAAATATTAATAAAAAAAATCATATTTATAATTTATAGATATTGCGCTTCATAAAACTGCTTCGCTTATATTAAATATTCTGTATTACTCAACAATTGTTTTTCTTCAACATTATTTTTATTATTTTTTCAGCAATGCGATGCACATAAAATGTACTAAATACAATCTATGACTTGATAAACTTCACTTAATTTAGTAGTAGCTGATTTTCTTTTATCAAATTTAAATATTTGTTCTGTAATTTCTATTCTGCTGTAATTTTTATTTTAAACTTATTTTACTATTTACACGATATGACACGGTTAACATAAAATAGTTTCTTGAATATAAAGAAAATATATATATATCTGTTATAATTTTTTTAGGAATACATTTATAAAATATGATATGCCTTTATTACAAATCGAGTAAGTCTTAATACATAGCTTTATTTTATTCCTGGAAAACTCAAGCAGTTATGGATAACTTCAGGTATTCGCAGACTCACACACAGAAATGTGCTTCATAAAACCTGAAAAATCATCATATTTTACAAATGGAAATGTAAGAAAAATAAGATTCGCGAAGCTTTTTAATTAGTGCTCCACTAAATGTAAATATTATTGTGGATGCAGAGAGATTAAGGATGTGTGTGCCAGGAAGTGGAAGTGGTGCAGGTATGGGTGAGGGGTTGAGATAGTCACATCCTTAAATTCCAGCGACTGGCACTGACTTATTTGCACTAATTTATTCATTTAGATGGCAATTAAAGTGTACGCAAATTATGCAAAAGTCCATTTAACTGCATTTCAAGCAGAATAAAATAACACAAACTTTAATTTGTTTGAGAACGCGATCGTCTCTCGTCTGTCGACTTTCGCCATTTGTATTTATTCTATTTAATTTTCTACGGCATTTTTCTTTTTTTTTGTATTTTTTTTGCGCTAAATTTGTATTTTAGTTTGGCGCCGCTGCCTTTAAATCAAACCGAGTGGCGACCCAGGCGGCTGTGCAACAGCCATAAGTGCATTCCGCAGCGGAAACTGAAGAGAATGGGGCAAGGGGGCAATGGGGCAAAGGGGTCGAGACCATTCCATTCCATTTCCAGCTAAATAAATAAAGAGTGCATTTTTAATTAAAAGTTAAGTGGCAACTCATTTAAATTAATGTTGACTCAAGCGTCATAGCAAAACATTTGGCCAGCGAAGGCAAAGAGGAAGCGACTTAAAAATACCATACACACTTGCAAAAAGAAGCGGGTGGAAGCTGCAGCGGGGGCGTGGTCGCGGTGGCGGTGGCTGCATTATGGGGCATGACCCTAAATAAGCATAATGCACTGGAGGACCTTGACTAAGAACTGCGTAATGGAGCCATGGACGTTGCACAATATAGCTCGTCACGTAATTAGAACGTCTGAAAGAGAATAGAGAAGAAAAGAGATTAAAAGAGAAGAGAGGAGAGGAGATGGTGCATGCAATGAGTTGGTCAGTGCAACATAATCATCCAGGCCATAACTATGGCGGCCCCAAAGCAGCGTTTTAGTTTCTAGAATGCAACAAGAGTTGCAGATAATCGAGAATTTCAAATGAGATAAAAATGATTTCATTTTAATTGAATCCACTCAAATAAAAATACCAAATCATGCGATTTTTTTCAATAAGTTATATTTTTTATTTAAATTTTATATTTACCGACATATTTGTCTTCATTGATGCAAGAAAAAAAAACCTTTAAGATAAGTGCCGAGAATTTGCCTGAAAGTGAATTGAAAATTTGCATTTTAATATACATAAATAATTTCTTGAATATTTATTTATGTATTTACATGTGTAAGGCGAATTATTTTAATTAAGATTGAACAAAATTAAGCTAAAGACTAACTTAAAATTCATTTAACATAATTTCTGATCATTTTGCCATCTCAATTAAATAATTTACTTTAACGTAATAAGTATTAAATTATAAATAAATATGTAAAATAATTATGTAACAATAATTAATAATTAAGTGTGTTAAATTTTAGAGCTGATAGAATTTTCGATTTTATTTAATAGAAATATTTATACTAAAAATGATGGGCGGTGAAGACAGTTGTTATACAAATCGTGTCACAGCTTAAAACTTGCTTTAATATTTTATTAATCTTTGCAAGGGATTTTAAATTTTTAATACTTTCGAGAATTACACCGAATTTTATTTAATAGAAAGAGCAGTGTAATATTATGTGGAACAGCATGATAGACTCCACATCTTGGCTATTAAGTTGATCCACTATAACCACCAAGCATTATAGCCTTTTACCAACTTTTAATTAACTGTTTTAACTTTGACTTAGAATATGCTAAATAAGCATGCATCGATTAACTTTATATGCAAATATTCTCGATTTAATATGAAGCATTGAGAAATCGATTTTGCACAGCATAAACTTAAATTAGTTGAGCGAAAACTTAAATAAATTGTGAATATTATTATATATAATTGATTCCCATTAACTTTGGATTTCGAGTCATAATAAAACTTAAAGGCAACTATCTCAAATTAGCAGAGAAAATACAACAAAGTAAGCAGTAAATCAGTTAGCAAAATAATATAAATTTTTAAGAAAACTACACTTTACAAGACTAAGAAAATGGATGACAGCAGTGAATCGAGTAGCTCCACAGCATTCCACACAGCCGAGTCGGGTAACAGCGAGAAAGCGACGACTTCTCAAAATGTGGGAACAGCGGATAAACTGAACACCGCTGAGAATGTCGAGACACAGTCAGAGACGGTGACGGAGACGGAGGTGGAGGAAGAGGAGAAGCCAACCTGCAGCGCTAACTGTAAGAGGAGTCGGGAAAAAAAGCGATTTACGGTCAAGAACTGGAATAGCGTTGCCATGTGGGCCTGGGGTAAGTCTTAAGTACCTCAAAGCTGCACTCAGAAAAAATAGCACTAAAAACTATAGAAATTTTTTTATTTTCTTAAAAATAATTAATTATTAACTAAAACATTATTCTACAAATTTGAAAGACTATCCCAAGAAATTTGTTTTTATTCTTATTTTTATTTTTTAATTAAAAAAAATTTTCTTCTGTGTGTGATTATAAAACAATTTTTGTGCTGCGTTGCTTTACTTGTGTTTTTTTGTGTTTTGTTTTGCAGACATTGCTGTGGACACTTGTTCGATTTGCCGGAATTCCATCATGGATCTGTGCATCGAGTGCCAGGCGGAATCGAATCACAGCTCCTTGGGGGAGTGCACCGTTGCGTGGGGCGTGTGCAATCACGCCTATCACTTCCATTGCATTTCACGCTGGCTCAAGTACCGATCCGTCTGTCCGCTGGACAATCGCGAGTGGGTGTTCCAGAAGATGGGACGTTAATGTATCAACTGTGCTTACCCCTTTCTCTGACCGGGTTGGGGACCGAATAGGGACAGGGACAGGGACAGCAGACTTGCTGGAGTTCGCCTGCAAGAATATTAAGAAATCGTTGCGCTGACTCAGCGTCCTCAGCTTTATCATTATTTTGTGTTAATTATGCATCTTTCGCCGGCTGCTTGATGGAGAGTGGTGAATGGGGGGAGAGGAGGAGTCTCGGGAGTGCTGTGCGTCTCAATGCCCAATTATCATTTGGGTGCTAGCAACTTTTGCGGCACTTAATAAACGAGCTGGCAGTTACACTGAGAGTAAATAATTGGACTTTGAATTTTAGCATGTATTCTAAAAATTAGGATTTCCAAAAAATTCTAAAAATATATTTTTTGAACATTAAAATATTTAAAACATTTAAGATAGTTGGAAAATTCTTATAAAAAAAATCAAATAATCAAAATTCAGAGGAATTTTCGAAATTTCGGAAAAATAATAATCTTTTTTAAAATCACATTTTCTTTTATTTTTACTTCACAGGGTGAATTTTTCTAAAAATAATTAAAAACATTTAAAAGTAATATTTCTTAAATTCAATAAGTTTTTTTTGCTAAGTGCAGTCAGGCAAAATATGAGCTGCTCCTCCTCCGCAACCGTCCACTTTGCAACTCAAACTTTATCCATAGTTTCTGCTAGAAAGCAGTAGGAGGAGGAGCAGGAGGAGGGGAATGTTATGGGTTCGTTTTGGTTGGATTATCAATTTCGCGGCGAGCGCTTTTCGCGTTGGCAACCTTTGAACTTTCAGCTGGGGCTCTGCTGCACTTTTCGACGCATCTATTTTAAACAATTAGCCCATCGATTTTATCAAGTGCGCTTTTCCATGGCGCACCACGCCAGCTGCAAATTATTTGCGGTGCAAACACGGTAAATAATTAAATAAAATTACTTTTTAATTTTTGGCACAAAAAAAAAAGAAAATAAATAAATTAAGCAGCGAGCTCAGTTGAAAATCCCCGACTCCGACTTGTATTGTTTGCCTGATGTCTACTGTCAGACGCTTCACCAGACACACGAACACACACACACAAACACAAACACACACACACACACACATAGATAGATATAAAAGGAGTAAATAATTTTGGCGCACAACAAATTGGCAGCTTTCCATTCAACTTGTCTAAAATTGTTCTTGGTCGGCCGGCATTGCTTACTGTTACTCCTTAACCTGCACAGCCCACACCCCACTGAACCTGCCACGCCCACCTGCTGCTTGCTACTTCTTATGCCACGCACAAAGTTGCTTCTTTCAATTTTTGTACGAAAATTAAGTTTGTTTTCCATTAAGTTAAATAATTACAAAATTATCTTCCACTCAAAGGCTTCAGCTCTGCAAACTGTGTGTGCTTCACTCTGTGTGTGTGTTAGTGTGTGTGTGTGTGTGTAAGTTTGTGTATGTGTGTTTGTGTGTGTGAGTGTTTGCTTTGGTGGAGCGCCATCGCTGTTGCGACGACATTTTGAATGATGCCGAAAAACTAAAGCGGCAGCTGCACTTTTCCGTGTAACTGACAATGATAGCTGCCTGCTTGAGTGACTCACTATGTGACCAGGGTTCCAAAACTAACCCCGAATAAAATACCAAAACAAAAGTGATGAATTGGGAAGTAATTAGACATCTATAGATATTATCTATAGCATTATTATTAGGCATCAAAAGCAAACTACATATATTTCAGCTTAAGCCATGCGAACTAACAAATTAACAAATGAAAAATTTAATTTAATTAAATTTGGCTAACTCAAAATTTACTATCAAAATTACGATTAGAAGAAAATGAAGTCTTTTTTAAGTTTTATTATTTTATCTGTCTTTTTTAAGTTTTATTATTTTTTCTGTGTTCAAGAGCTAGAGATTTTCTTTGCAATTAGTTTTTTACATTTCAATCATATATTTAATAAGTTTCTATTGAACATACATATAAAAAAAAACTAAATACACTAATTAAAAATTTTTTCTAAGTAAAAAACAATCAAAAAGTTTAGCAATTTATTAAACTTCGATGTTTAATGTATTTGTTAAAATTCAAATAATAAATATTAACAAAATATTTATATACACAAAGTCTAATTGAATATTTTAATAATTATTTGCCTACACTGAAAACAAGTTTTTGCTTCATATCCGATATTTTTGGCAGTTGAGGCAGCCCTGGTTTGGCCGCCTTTTGGTTCCGGGTAAAAGTTCTGCTTAAACGCTGCTTTTGGCTTGAGCCAAGGCTCATTATCTTTTCATTCGATGTGTTTTTCACTCTGCTTTTCTTTTTGCTGCTTTTCTGCATTTCTTTTCTTTAACGCTTCGCTAATCAAATTCAACATTTTTCCGTTTTAATTTGACAATTCGCATGTCGAATGGAGGGGAGCAAAAGATGGAGGGGGAGGAGGGTACTTTGAGCTGACAACAGCTGTGCGTTGTCAATTGGAAAATGATAAAGTGAGGCGCGAATAAATGGAAAATGGCAATGGCAAATGCCAAATGGAAATTGGCATCGCTAGTGAAACTAATAACTGTAAATGGCGTTGACAACAGCAACAACAACAAGCCCAGGGGATATTTCAGTTGCAAAGCTTGTTAGTTTCGCATTTTTCTCGAGCACTCCACACCCCCTCCTCCCCCCTCTTGAAACGCTGTGCCGCATTGTCTTTCAAGGTGACCTGGCCAAGTGAAAATACTGTGCCACTAAATGCATTACAATTAGCACAAATTATCTGTGTCCAGTTGATGCAACTGCTTCTGCTGCTGCTGCTACTTGGGGCAACTTGATTAAATTTACTTGCGGCGCGCGTGACTTGCAGCGCGCAACGTGACGAGTATGCCATATTATGTATACGCACTGTCAGCCATGCATTGCGCCTGCTCTCAGATCAGACTTAGTTGCCGAAATGAGCTGAAACAAAAAGTCTACACTGCAAAAAAATCGATCTGATCTGTAGAAAATTGCCACATAATTTTGGATTTTTTTTTTTTGTGTTAACAAATAATTTCAAAATATTCAAAAGCTTACAGAAAATCTTTTTTCTTTACTACTTTTTTTTTACATAGTTTTTTTAAATTTGGCAAATTATTTGTAAAGAAATAAAAAAAAGATAATGTTCGAGTTCTTCTATGTGTAAGCAAGTAGTGAACCACACTGCAAAATTTGACATAGTTTTCTGAATTTTAAAAAATTAAGAAAAAACATAAGAAATGCAAACTGTGGTTTCGAGAAAGAAATTTTGACAAATATTATTCGAATATTAAAGGTGAATTGAATTTTAAGAAATACAAGTGGATTTTTTTTGAGTGTACACACACACAAACTCACTCCCAGTGGCTGTAACACTTGAGCAAAATTTAAAGTTAGCTTCGTTTTTTTTTTTAATTTTTTATCATTTTGAAGCATATTTTGTTTTAATTATTACCATCCACTTTCAGCTGCCAGCGGTGACTTTGCTCTTTTGTCATAATTTATGCATGGCTTTGGCTGGTCTTTCATATGTGGCCCTTTCCCCCCCAACCCCTTACCATAGCTCACTTATCAGCTGGCTTGCAGGCGACTTGCAGCGGGAATGTGATAGATGTCAATATAATTTAGGCAAATGTATGCAACTTTATATATATATATATATATATATATATGTGACACATTTAACTTTTTGGCAGTTTTTAATCACAAAAGTTTGCCGGGCGGCTCGTCGTGTCTGCTCACATTTGCATATTTCTAATTCCAAAGTTGTAATTAGTATAATTTTACGGCTCTAATTGGATGATGATTTGAGCAACTTCATTTTGTCAGACGCGTCTCATGTGCTACACTCAAATATGCACATGCATTAAATAGAAGGCCAACGCCATTAGACGACGACGACGACGACGACGACGACGACGACGACGACGACGACGACGACCTTCATCAGATTCAGTTTCAGTTTCAGTTTCAGTTTTGGATTCGGATTCAGAGAGTGAAAGTCATTAACATAAGTTTGTAATTACAGTGTCCACAGCATGGGGCTCGCATAACAAATTTACATTTGTGGCTCTCTCTCTCTCTCTGTCTGTCTGTGTCCGTCCCCAAACCCCGTTCCGTTTCCCATCCTTAATTCAGGCTTATGTCATAAAATTCTCAACTGTCACACTAAATGCTGACAGACTTGCTGCACGAGGCAGAGGCTCAAGTGTTGCCAGCCAGCGCATGTGGATGTGTTGCATGCTTGCCTGATACCTTGAGAGGCTTAAGGCAAAAGTCAGCCAAGGCAGGCCAACACTTTTCTCCTTTCCCCTCTCTCTCTTTCTCCCCCTCTCTCTCTCTCATCTGCTGTCATGTTGCTAAATTTAAATTTCAAGCATACTTCAGATCGACACATATAACACAAATCCCCACTAATTACTTTTATTTTATTTAATTTAAAATTCTAATTAACTCATTCTTTTTATACAATTTATATTTTTTCTTAATTTATTATCAGTTGAGTTGTGTATTTATATTAAATTAAAATTTTTATTATTGCAAAATCTGTCAATTTTATTCCACATTAAATATATAAAGTAATTTCATATATTAAAGAATTAATTTACTTAAGTTTTGACTACACCACAATTTACAAATAAAATGTCATCTATTATTTTTAAGTCGTCATTAAATATATTAATATTTTTAAAGTTTTACCTTAATTTGTATTTTAAGTTGCTAATTCAATATTTGACGGGGCTTAAGCGTTTTTGATTTTTATTTAATTTTTAAAAGATTATTTTTTCGCATTTTAATTGGTTAATAATATATACAAAAATGTACTTTTACCAAAATTTTTTAAAATACGTTTTGTTTTAATTTTAGATCATTTATATAGAAAAGTTAATATTTTATAAATAAATGTAAATATTTTGTATAATTGATTTATTACTTTTACAAGTGTCTGATATACAAATTAAATATTTATTTAAGCGTGCTTTTCTTGTTTGTGGATTTTTACATTTGGTGTTCTTTAAAAAAAATGTTCTAGCTTATTTCACTTCGATTCTATTCCACATTCAATGCTCATTTTTTTTTTCTTCTATTTTTTAAGCGAAAGAGCAAATAAACATGTCCTCAATCTGTTGGAAGCATCGGAACAACCAAATATCATGTGAGTCGACCAAATGCAAAACCCAAAAATAAATACGACGAAAAGCTAATGCACATGCAAACACACACACACACACACACACAGGCACACACAGGCACACCCACATAGATGAAGAGATCTATCGAATCACACACACTACAATGGGCATTGAGCTGAGTTTTCAAGTCATTTTGAATGTTTTTGATTTCACTGATTTGTTTATTTGTGCATAAAGCATGCAATTTTTGCACTTTATGCGAACATCAGCAGAAATCACCAAAAAGCGAGTTGTCATCCACTCTGTGTGTGTGTGTGTGGCATGCAACGTGGGTTAACTTCCACATTTTCATCCCTTTATTCTTCTTTTTATATTTTTGGATAGTTGATAGCTGATGTCGTTATTGTTGTTGCTGGTTGTGTTTGCTGTGTGTGTTGTGTGTATTGTGTTGTGCTGAGAACTTTAGTTGGGCCACAAAACTTAGATATTCCAAGCGAATGCACTCGCACGCAATGTGCAATGTTCACTGTGCAATGTGCAATGTTCACTGTGCAATGTGCTCGATACGAGTGGCTTTTCTGCAAACAAATCAAAATCAAAAATTTTTGTATTTGTGGGTGTGTGTGTGTGTGTGCGTGTGTGTCCGTGTGAGTTGAGTGTGAATGCGACTTTCAATCGTAAACATGGCTGCCATTTGCCGCAGTAACAGGAAACGGAAACGGAAGTTGCCACACAACGATTTCATTTGCGCCCAACAACTTTTGTAATGCTGCATTTCTTCTTCTTCCTTTTCTTATACACAGAGAAACTGACTCTGTCCCGCCGTCCCCCCGTCCGCCTGTCCGCCTGTCCAAGTGTGGCTTTGTTTGCATTGACACGGATCGGCTATCAACTGGCAACTTGACTGTGCCCCAAGGCTGCGTCCTGCAACTTGTGGCGCTTTAAAGCGAAATCCACTAAACTTGGGGGCAAGGCAAGGCATAAATATTGCGTGTACGCAACTACACTCAGAAAATAGATTGGGCCTGAATTATGTTTTTATGAGTTCTTCTTATTTCTTATAGCACCAATTAATTTTTTATTTCTTTCTAACTTTCATAAAAAAAGCGCAAATTTCATTAGTTTTCTTTACTTTTTATTTTATTTTAAATAAATTATGGGCTCTTAAAAAAATTATGATTTTAAATCTTAATTCGTTTTCATATATTCAGAAGTTACTCACATGAGAATAAATTCTCGTAAATTCACATTTAGAAGGAAAACTTCCTAGTTGAGAAAGCACTTTTCTAGAATGCATTTCAAGCTTAATTTGGCTGAGTGCAGTTTCCATGTTAGGTTAGAGAATTGACGTATCTAGCGACGCAATATATTTACTTGAATTTTCCAATTTTATTCTCCAAGATATTCGCTTTCAAGTGATGCGCACCCAGACCCCGACCCGGACACGGACACGGACACGGACCGGGACCCGAACACGGACCCCAGAGTCGTCGCTGCTGGCAGCGTCTCGTAAGAATTGCTAATAACCAATTTCGATTCAATTCAAGTGTCAGCACAAGACGACAAAGATGATGGCAGCGAACCAAGGAGCTTAGCGGAGACCAACGGAGACCGACCACAATCCGCACGGGAAGCACAGCCAATTGAGTATTAATGGTCAGACTGCCGGCTGCTGATGCCAGCAAGTTTCCTGCTCAGAATTATGGCACAAGCACACACACACACACACACACACACACACATACATAGACAGACAGACAGTTACAGGCAAGTCGAGTCCTGGCCGCATTTGAAAGTAAAATCATACATATTAGAAGAAGAAGAAGATGAAAAAAGAGGAATCCTCTGCCCGGCACCCACAACAGATGCCTCTCAGCCCCCGCCTTGGATTTGATTCGGTTCGGTTTGGTTTGGTTTGGTTCGGTTCGCTTCGCTGGCAGATCAACGATGATATATGAGATTAGCTCAAGTGGCGCCTCCGAATGGCAGCACGCCAAGGCGACACGTTCACATACACAAAACGACTTCGAAACCGAACTGAAACTGTCCGATTTTATATTAATGATAAATTAAATTGCTCATTGACTTGAATAATTTTGTGCGTTGTCCTTTTGGGGTCGGCGCAACACGCATAGTTTACCTATATACATACATATATATAGATATATATATATATATATATTTGCTGTTTTCATCCTGTTCGCATGATGAATTGATGAATTCGTTGTGGGAATAATGTCCAAGTGTTATTATGCAACTCTATTATATGCGCATTAGTGAATAATTGATGGCCAGGTAGTCATCGCACCGGGAATATCAAAGTTATAAGCAAAAAATATAAAGGTAAAATGATAGATTGCCAAGAATTGCCAAGCTGATAGCAAATATGAGACAAATTTCATAGTATTTTGATATTATAAAGGGGAGAACTAACATGAACGGACATGCACACTTTTTAAATTTGTACTTTAAATTCTGATTAAATGTTTCATTTTTAAATTGCAGAAAAACCACGAATTGTTATAAGTTTTCGTTACACTAATAGAAATATTTACAGATTGAGTCAAGTTAATTTTGACAAAAGGAAAGTATTCAATAAATATTTAATTTATTATTATTATTATTATTTTTTTAAATTTAAATGCCCGTATTTTCCTTGCGATGTGTAATTTAATTTGTATTTTCAATTTAACTTAAGTGTTATATTTTGAAAAGACTATGCACAGTTTAAGGTATACATTTTATAAATAAATATTTAGGTTTTTGAAGTGGCTGATACACAGATTTAAATAAATACTTTCAAAATACTTTTTTATGGAATTTACTTGCACACTTTTGCAGTTAAATTATTTAACAATATTTTGTTAGTGCCAACTATTTTGAAAGGATTGCAAAGTGGTAGGAGCAAAGTATAAAATGTGACTTGAACAGCATCCGAAGTCCGAGTTTGAGTTTGTCGGAGTCGGAGTCGGGGAACGGCGCCAGCGAACCGACAAAACAAAACAATTTACAGATTTTAACAAAAATTTTAATTAAACAAATTTTGTGTGAAAAGGAAGTTGCTGTAATGTGTACCCCCGTCTCACCCCTCCTCATCCTGAGCAGGGTATAAACTTTTTGCACTGTCTGCGACTTCCTTGGTAGTAGGAAGTCAGCTCGAGCAACTCGACTCGACTCGACTCGACTCGGTTCGAGTCTGAGCCCAATTCACATTTTGCACCATAAGTTGTGCCCAAAATAGCAGAAAACTTGCCACCGATAATACATAAAAATAAGGAAACAAAATAATAATAATGCAAACGTTGCCCGCCAACTCATTTTGCAAAATGCTGTTGTGGAAAGTTTTCGTAGCAAAACTATGCATTCCCTTCTAGAAAATTGACCGCTTTACTTGACCCTCTCGACCCTCATTGGTTGGGAAGCGGAATTTTGGCCAGTTTACGATAAATCTGAACTGGCAGCCTAAGTATTTGAATGTCACCATTGACTGTCTGACAATCTGTCTGTGTGGAGTGCAGGCCATGCGATTTGCTTATAAAGTTGTCTTATGCGCCCCTTAAAACCAATGTCTGACTACCACTTAAGCGAGCTAAACATATAAATCTTCCAATGGTTGGTATTTCACAGCAACAACCATAACAATAACAGCAGCAACAACAAAAACAACGACGGCAGCAAACGACAACAATGCGCAATTTTATTGCCAAACCTCAGACATTGCGTATACGTAACGTAAGCCAAGAGAAGCTGCCTCCTGCTGCTGCTGCTACTGCCACAAATGCTACAGCTGCCATGCATTGTGGTTGCAAGGCAGCAGTGCTGGGAAAGTATTTACGTACACTCAAAAAAAATGTTACACTACATTATTATTCGCAAGAAATATTTATATTTTATTTATATTGTTTATCTATAAAAATTTAGCTCTATCCTTTTTTATTTGTTTGTTATATTTATTATTTCGATTTTCTCCAGTGTAGTGCGTTTTTTCCAGAGCGTACTCAGAGTGTACTCCCAGCACAGTTTGACTTTGACAGCATCGCCAGAGAGCGCCAAGTGAGTGCTGGGGCGGTCTGACTTTGAGTAACAATTTGGCCAAGCAATTTTGACTTTAAGTTTGTCACATGTTGCAGTAGCTGGTAGCCTTGCCAACATTTGGCTCAAATACTTGCAAACTTTGCCCAGCTATTTCGTCTATTCAGCGCCACACCAGCGTATGGCACAAAAATGACACAAATTTTTATCCAAAAGGGATTTAAGAAGTGATTGAAAATCATGTGAAAATCGGTTACAAAATCTTTGGCAAAATATGTATTTGATATATTTATATTTATTATTAAAATTTACTTCTCTTTACCAATTTCACTAATAAATAATTAATTAAAAACCATTTAAATAAATGATATGAATAATAATTCACATCATAAAATGACGATAAATATTTGTTAATAGTTTCAATTGTTTTTCTATTTATAAAGCTTGATTTAATTCTAATGAAATAGGCCAAGTTTATTTATTGTTTAGCTATAAACAATTTAAAAAATGTTTAAACGACTATTGAAATTGTTGCGCGATAAATTTGACTAAAAATGGCATAAACAAAACTGCAAACTGCACTCGACAAATTGTTGCCCCCAATTTATTTGTGGGTCTAAACGTGTTTTTGTTTGCTTGTGTTTGGCATTTGGAGCGTGTCCCCAGCGCCATAATTAAAAATGAAAGTGAAAAATATATTTGTTTTGCACTTGCCACAAAAAAACAAAGAAAAAGAAAAACGAAAAACGACAATTGTCGAGTGCACTACAACCACTTGGCCATTATTTATGTTAATTGTTCTGAAACTGAAGCTGAGACGATGTTCATCATGTCGACTGTCTTCCATTGTTTGTTGCTGGCGGAGCACATGTGACAGGAGCACCTGAGAAATGCATTGCAGCAACAGCAGAGCCAAATGTGGTACTCAGAAAAAAGTCGATCTCAATTGTTGAAAGTATTCCAGTATATTATAAAGATTTTCTTGCGTTTACAAATAATTTTTAAAATTAAGAAAAAAGTATAAAAATAATTAGAAATACATTTTATATATAAAACAAAAACAAAATACTTGAAATAATTTCTAAACATAAGAAAATAAAACTTGGCTTGTCCCAAAAATATTTTAATTTTTTTAATATTTGTAAATATTTTATATTATTAAGAAATACATTTCTAAAAAGTATAAATTATATTATAAAAAACTATTAGCTATTTTAAATTGTTTGTAAATATAAAATCTGAATTTGGAGCTGCCTTAAAAAAACGGAGAAAAGTATATGTATTTTTAAATTATAAAAAAATAAATAAAAATTCATTGTACTTTTTTCTGAGTGTATGTGTTGCGGTGCGTGACGTGGCGTTATTAGGCTAATGGCTGCCCGATGGGCATTGCTTTTGTGTGTGGCAAAATGCTTTTTTGCCCACCGTCGGAGCTGCTGTTGCAGGTTCGCAGGATAACTGCCAAAGCCACGCACAAAACGCATTGAGACGCCATAATTGCACGCAGTTGCCAGTTGTCTATGCGTCATCCAGAACCCGTGCAGCACACTCTCTCTCTGTGTGAGTGTGTGTATGTGTGTGTGTACGCAAGTGCGTTAAGTGCAATAATAGCAATGAAAGCCTGTGCGTTGACAGGCGCAGCCAGGCAAGCCAAAATGAACCACGATTTGCTGGCAGCAGCAGCAGCAGGATTTGAAGAGCAGTTTATATTTAGACTAGGCTTGCACAATAAATGACTCACTGACTCACTCACTGACTGACTGACTGACTGAGTGACTCACTGACTCACTGACTGAATGAATGAATGACTTCCCCTCAGTCGTTGACTCGTTTTACATGTTTCTCTCTGGCCTCTGGCTGTCGCTGTAACAAATAAATTTAACTTGAGTTGACTTGACATGCTGCGAATTGAGCTCGCATCCCCCTTACTTGCCCCACTCTACACTCTGCACCACAACATGCCCCCCATTGTGTGTACTTGTGCGAAGTTGTGTGTACTTGTGGGCTCAGCTAGCCTAAAGAGAGGAAGGGGGGAGAGGATGCTTAAAAGCTGGTGCAAAGCAACAAAATGCGATTTTCTACATTTTAAAATTTATTAAATGAACCAGAGAAAAATTACTTTAATATGTTGTTTATTACCAATTTTAATATTTTTATATTTATTTATTTTCTAAAACTGTATAAAGAATTTACAAATTGAACAATTTTAAGTCAATGAGCGAAATGCAGTTATAGAAGCAAAATTTAATTGCTTCACTTGCAATGCTGTTGGATATAAATTTTAATTCATTTAAATTTTTTATAAGCTCCGCAAAACTAACCAGCTTCTACTTTTACCATTTCACTTTAACCAGTTTAAAACAAAATTTCGAGTCCAAAATAATTGTTGACAATTTGCTAAGTGGAACAGCTTAAAGTTTAAAATAAACTTTACTAAATGAGCAAAATGTCGAAAAGTTCATTCGTTGCAATTTGTTTAATATTATTTTTTTATTTATTATAATTATACGTTTTCTTCCACGAACCGAAATGTTTCAACTTGACCTTTACTTGAACTTATTACGATGTTTTAAGTATTCGCTTCAATATTTAATTTACCTTACGTAAAGAATAAAATGTTTTTCCTATTTACGAGTCAGTAATTTAATTGTAAATACAGAAATGAAACCCTCAAACCGACATACATTTCTAGATGAGTGCATGAATCAGGGCTGATGGATAACTCATAGGCTTAGAGGAGAGGTGAAGTAGAAATAACTAGGTCGCAGTGCCTGGAATAAATAAATAAACATACAGAAGTGGAAAATGTAGTTCAGATAAGGTATTCTTAACTCTTCCATATGTTGTAAATCTAAATATGGTTATTTTTTTCACACAAACTGACCTAATTCAATTTTAGCTTGACTCTTGAACTGGAACCAGATTAAAATATTTCTCAATTTAGTTCTTTTTTTCTAGACTACAATTTCTTCATTTATTACTCAAACGGTGAGCTAATAATTTAATAAGAGCTCTGCGAAAGAATGTGAGAATGCCAGGCAACCGTTTCAAAATGAATACTTAAATATTAATATTAAAAATTCATAAAATAAAAGTATTATATTATTGGGATTATTATACAACTCAAGTCATCTCGAATAATTAATCTTCTTTCTTATAATATGCTGTCCAGTTTGACGAATCTTTTCGCAATTTATTCTTTTCACTAGAGAATACGAACCCAGTTAAAAAGTTGCTTCAAAAAAATATAATAGGTAAAAGACAAAACTTTCCACATATAAAAAATTTCGTGATAATTGTTTTACGACTATAATAATAATTTATTTAAAATTTAAAATACGATTATGATTTGATATACATATTAAAATTCCCATAAGCGATAAAGAGAAAATATATATCAAATATTAGCTTAGAAAGTAGATTTTCACATTTATAGAAGTTAAATTAAATAAAGCTGATAGCAGAAATCAGTTATAAAAATATATATCTCGAGTTTTGGGGGTGGATCCACTGACTCTGCGCCTGTTTGCAGACTGTGATTTATGATGCCTCAGCTTAACACCGCAGAAATCTGTGCGGCTGTGTCAATTTGGCCAGCTTGATTTGCATAAAGGGCGAGCGAAGGAAGGAAAAGGCGAGCGACTCACGCATCTGGCTTAGAACTGGGCCAAGTGACTAATTAAGCGGTTTATAAACATTTGTCTCAGCCAACCAGCAGGCAGCACAAGCCGAAGACGAAGACGAGGACAAGGACTGCTAACTGGGCAAACAAAGCTCTCAGTTTTCAGTTTTCAGTTAGTAGCTTTAACCCGGCTACGTATTATTTATGCCAGCTGCTGTTGGCCAGAAATGCTGGACTCCAGTTAGTATCCTCGGCTCTGTTTGCTTTAGGCTGTGCAAACAGCAGCAGCCTCAGCAGCAGGCCAACTTTAAGTTATAGCTAATTTGCGTGGCCCTTCAAGTTGGCTCGGCAACTGCAACTATTTATTTTTAATCACATGCTCCAATTGCAAAAACAATTTAACATCAACTCGCTCGTTAAGTGAAGCGGCAACGACCCAAAGCCATTGGCTGCAGCTACACTTAGAAAAAAGTCGCTCTTGATTTCAATTTCATTCAGAAATAAATTCGCATAATTTTGCCAGATTTTACAAAAATGTAGCATAAAATTTAGAAAAAGATTTAATCAGATTTTTAGAAATATACTCGCTAAATAATAAAGTGAATTATCTTTGAGAATTTTTAAAAATTCTGTTGGTTTTTATTCTGAGTGTACATTACTGTTTGCAGCCCTTTCCCAACCCCTGTTGACAGTTGCCGTTGTTGCCACTGCCGCTGCTGTTGCTGCTGCTGCTGTTGCTGCATTTTCGACAAGTGCTTTTAACATTAAATATTCATTTGGCAGCATTAAGGGCACTCGAAGTCACGCGTTAACGGGGCAAAAAACGCTAGAGGTGCGCTAGGCAGAGGGTTGTCTGCAGGGGTTGGGGGTTGGGGGTTGCATGGTGTTATTTTGGCAGCAGCAGCCAACTGAGAACGTGGCGCATCAAGCAAAACGGACACGGTCGCCCATTAAGTGAATATATATTCCTGGCCAAAAACCCAAGAAAAAAAAAGAAAAGAAAAAAGCTAAGAAAAACGCCAAAAGCAACAACACAAAAATAACTTGGCCACCTGCAGCGGCCAGCAGGTGTTGGCCAACAAGCTGAGTTGTTGTTTCTGGCCAGCTTGAAACTGCGATTTGCTTTTGTTTCACTGCCGCCGTTTCAAGGAGAAAAGCTTTGGCAAGCGAGAGAGATGGAGAGAGGGATAAAGAGCGAGAGAGAGAGAGCAGCTTAAAATACGAGAGCACACCAAAAAACGAGAGAGAGAGAAACTCATATAGAGAGTGAGAGAATAGTTATATTTTAGCCATTTCTCTCGACGATTCGTTAACTGTTTTTTTGACTCTCGTTTGTTTTGGTCCGTTAACTCAACGTCGCTTTTAGTGCTAAATGTTCGCTTAGGCCTGTCGCAACATGGCCAAGACTCAGCATGTTTATGACCATGTGCAATTGACCAACTCTGCAGGCGATTTACAAATTTCAAACTATTCCCCAGTTTATGACAATTTAGGCTTAATTTATTTAAGTTGCAAAATGGGCAGAAAATGAAATGCAACACATTAAATATTAAAAGACTCAATTGGAGTATTTTATTTATATTTTTAAATTAGATCTTTATTTAAGAACTTAATTATACTAAAATTCGAATAAAATACACTGGGAGTATTTATTTTAATTAAACATTTTTAACTATTATTATAAATATATATTATTTCATTGTTTATATTTTTGATATGAAGTTTGTGTAGAAGCTTAATTAGCAAATATAATATTTTTTAAGCCCATTGCTATCATTATGTATTACATTTAAAAATAGTGTCTTAGGCATTCGGGTTAATTATAACATTATCCGTATTTAGTTTATATTTATTTGCCTATTAATTACATTTTTTATATTTAATTTATATCTTATCAATTTCATTAGCCCTTTATTAAGATAGGACCTTTCTGGACTGCTTTGATTAGAGCATCTATGCTTATTTTTAAAAGGATTAATTATAATATGACATTAATTAATTCAATGGAAAAATCAGCTAAAAATATTCCTCTACTGAACTATTCTTGTATTGTTTGGGTTTTATTAGAATTTTAGTTATTTATACTTAATGTGCATTTATAGAAAATTATTTTAAGTACTACTTATTGTTTAATCACCGCAAAGGTTTCCACTATTTTGGGTAATTAATGGAAGTCAGTCGGTCAACATTTCATTTGACACTCAAAGCGAACTTATGCGCAATTAAGCAGCAAATGAATTCTTTTTTCATGTACTTAGAATTTAGACAGTACTTACAAATGCGTCACATATGACAATTATGTGACCAAAATTTGTTCGCCAGCAAACCCAAAAACATTTGCAGCTTTTGTGTAATGATTAATGAATGTCTGCTGTGACTCAGAGTGTGTCTGTGTGCGTGTGTGTGGGTGTGTGTGTGAACATCCGCTCACAGCTGACTTCACAGTTGACATCATAAAGCGGCTATTGCTGTCAGGACGTGTTGACAGCTGGAGGCATTGTGGCCACAGGACCTCCGCCCAAGCAGGGTCAAAGGTTTCTGACCAACTCGAAGGCGTCAGTTGCGTCTCATATTAATTAGGCAAATTTAATTAAGCCTCATGTTCGCTGCCCGAATTCAAGCTTAAATCAATGCTCTTGAGGGAGCTCAAAAAAAGAAATAGAAAAACACTCAAGGCGAAATCTATGTTAAAGTGAGAAGAACTTGGAAATTTATATGCAAGCCGCATGTTGCCACCGCTTGGCACATGTTGCCAAACATTTGCCCCGACAAGCTCACACCATACATTCACACAAAAACACACACACACACAAGCTGGGGCGTGCATTTATGGCAAAAGCCCAACACATTGGAAAACATAAAATTTAAACATGCATAGGCCAAAAACACAACACACACACAACACACAACACAAATACATAAACAAACAAAAACACAAAAGAAAAGTACAAACAAGTAAACCGATGAAAGTCGGTGCACTTAAGCCGATCTTTAAATACACTTAACTAAGTAAAAAAAATATATATCTTAAATATTTATTTATAAAGCCAAAATGTGTGATAGCAGTTAAATAAATTTAGTTACTCACTGGAATAACATACTTGATAATAAAGTAATTAATTTAAATAACATTAAATTAAAATATTGAAAAATTTCTATTAGAAAATAATGATTTGTATTAGTACGTAATACTCTAAAAAATAAATTGTAAATATTTAACTATAAATATAACTTGGTATTTTAGAATAAAAATACATTTGGCACTGTCAGACAATCGTCTTATGGGTTATATAAGGTAAATAAATTTAAACATAAAATTAAAAACAAAACATGAAATAAATGAAACTTAATTTAAATTAGTTATAACTAGAAATATATATTTTAAATATTTAATTTAAAGTGTTTAATATATACAAAATTCAATTAAATAAGGTTTACTTCGGAAATTGAAACAAATACATTTATTAAATTTATTTAATATTATGCCAAAACTGTAAGCAAAAAAAGCAAATAGATTTGTGTACAAATGAAAATGAAAGCAAAATAAATTTTATGCTGTGACTGCATTTTGTAAGCTTTTCTCCTAGCTTAGCCCTGAGTTTTTTAATAGAAAAAATATAAATGCACTTTCTCCTGCAGGCAGCTCAAGTCCACAGGATAATAATAATAATAATGCATCAGCGTATATTAAAAAAGAAAAAAAAATGGAGAAAAGAAGGCCAACTTGGAATAGACCATAGAATGTTGAGCAATGTTTACCTAGCTACATTTATGATTTCATCGATTGGTTCCGGTGACCTTAGGGTATGCCTTGACGAGGGCTGGCAATGCTTGTTGTTTGCTTAGCTGCCGATTGCATGGGCTGCTGAGCAGCTTAAGTGGCAACACACAAACATACATACATATATATATATATATATATATGTAGTATACATATGTCTTCATGCATGTATGCGCCACATATTTGCATATTTGCGTGTCGCTTAAAATATTTGCGCTCTTGGTGCGCTTGATTATGGCGCTTAAAGAAACACTTAAAAAGCCAAACCAGATACAACTGCTAAAAAAAAGCGAAGCGAAACAAAACAAGTCGAACTGCGGCAGGCAGCCAGGCAAGTGGCAAGTGGCAAGCGCAATTGGGGTTAATATCCTAGCTCGAAAATATTCTCACAAAACAGCCAGACACAAAAATCCGCAAAGCGCGGGGTAAACAGGTGGAGGGGGGGCACTGAGGCAGAGACACGTAAGAAACGTGGATGAGGAGCACATTATTTGAATTATTTATGGTTAAGCTTATGACAAAATTTTTGACTTGAATTTATATTTATTATTATTATATTTCCCTATTTCCCCTCTGCTGCTGCTTGTGGAAATTTTCGGGGTGTTTGTTTTGTGTTCACTTTTTGGCGAGTGTCATGAAAAATACGGAAAAATTAATAAAAACTTTGTTGCATAATAAGCACAGTTACTGTGCTCGATACTTAAGCCTCGCGTGCCGCCCAAATTAAAAGCCAACAATGTCTGCCAAAGCAGCAAACAGCCAGCAGCAAATGAAGCAAATGAAGCAAAACTACAAACGTGTTGTTATTTCTGGCCCAGGCGAAAGCAGACAGCGAAAAGCAGATTTTTGTCGCCTTGCGCCAGGCCGAAACACATAAATTTGTTTAGCTTGCCGCATTTTTATTCTTTTTTTTTTTACCTAGCCAACTGAACAGGTGTGTGTGTGTTTGTGTGTGTGCGACATTTACAAAGTGAGAATTTAATTAAAGTTAATGAAAGTGCAGGAGTGCGAATTTCTACAGTTCCACAGTCTGGCAGCGGGCCAACACTTTTTTTTGGCCATTAACGTTACGCGTATTGGCCATCAAAGTCAGTTGATAGGCACAACATGCACACAACACTATACAACACACAACACACACACACCCGCTGCAAGGAGTGAAGTAGAAGTCCGCATTGCGCTGCTGCACACACTGCGTATGCTTAACAAAAAACAAATCGAAATGGAAAATCGAAATGGAAGTGCACAACTGACCCAAATTCTCACAAACACACACAATCCCCCCCCCCCCCCACACACACACACACACAGACACACACAGCTGCATTTAACCTCTTTGTTTCGATTCGTAGCTCATTTAGTTTGGCCCAGTCGCCAAGTTGGCGCACACTGCGTATGATTAATTTAAGCAGCAACAGCAGCAGCAGCAGCAGTATTTTTTTTTCAGGGGTGGGTGCTGATTTTGCTTGGGCTGCTGCGGCATTTTCTGGTCGATAAATTTAATTTACACAAATTAGTCCCGCATAGTCGTAAAAACGCAATCGAATCGCCGGACACAAAAGTTCAGCATTAAAACAAAAAGCTAATTAATTAAAACACCTCCACGGCAGCTTGTTGTGTTCTCTCGGCCAACTGGTCAACTGGTATGTTTGTTTCCACTAACTCTGTTAAACAGAGATAGGTATAGAAAGAGATAGAGAGAGAGAGAGATGGGAAGGGAGATAGCAGTCACAAGTCGACTAACTGTTGCCCTACAAACTTTGATAATTATTTGTTAAAGTTGTTTAATGACAAAATCTGTTGAGGTCATTTACTGTGCTAGGAAATTAATGTATGTATAGGAAATAGGCTTAAATATTAGTGAAAAAGTCACTATTATATTTAATATGTTCAGAATAATATATTTGTGGGAAGAGTGTTTTAAATAATGTTTTGTTTTTATTAAGGCAAGTAGAACCAAGCTAATCGCAAAATTGCCAAAGCTCATTAAATATTTGACAAATTTAAATTTACAATTTGCTTCTCAGCGAAAACACCACTAAGTGTAAATAAAATATTAAAATTTAAATTTTACATACGTTAGTAGAGTAAATTTGTAGCTTTATATAAATTAAACAAATAATAAATTATAATTTGAGTTTAAAATCACGCAATTTAATTATTCGCAAACACTTTATTCAGTCAGCTGTTATTGCCCCAAATTTTGGCCCATAAGCTAGCTTTATATAAAACAATTTAAAAATTACTCAATTTAATTACTAACAAGCAGTAAAGCTATAAATTGGATTAAAGTTGTAAATTAAAAGTTATCTTCTAGCTTAACGAAATAATTTGTTTAAAAATTATTTAAAATTAAGCCAAGATAATTATTGGCTAACAAGCCCTCTTATAACAAAGTTTAATTTATGCCAAAGTCAAAGCTGGAACTTGTTCCCAATTAGCCAAACGCTTACAGAGTATCCAAGTAGGGCTTGGCAGGCGTCAACGTTGCTAATTATTTGACCATAAATCTTAGCATTGCCTGTAGTTTTTTTCCTCATCCTAAATGGATATATATATATATATATATATATATATATATATATGTATTTCTATATATTTATTTTTTTGTTGTTGTGTGCGTATTTGTGGTCCCATGTCAATGTCAACGATTTCACGTCCTTCGGTTGTCTTTCTTAAGAGTTTATTTTCTTCCATTTTTTTTTGGTTGCTTTTGGCCAACTTGCTGCTGCTGCTGTACATATAAACTCACTTAGGAGGGGCAATTTGTTGGGCTCGCTTTCATCAATCTTTCAATAATTTTATTGCTGGCAAAAGGCTTCCGCTTTTTGGCTGATTGAAAGTGCAAATAAAATATGCGAGTCCACGATCGTCGAACAAAATTCAAAGCGCAAATTTGCGAGCATTTCCGTAGCACGCAGCACGCAGCACGTGGCACGAAACTGTGCCTCTGCCACAACTGTGGCTCAGTGGTTGGACAGAAGACGGACAGTGGACGCCGCTTCCTGGCCCACTTCTACAAGCGAGTGTTGCTGTCAAGCGTGTCCCATTTTCCTTTCACTCAGCATACACTCAGACAAAAAATTTACTTTGAATTTTGAGCGCCAAGGTTAAATCATTTTCCTCTTTAATTTCCGGGTAAATAAATTTCATATTTTCAGGTTGTTTTTTAACTCTAACATTAGCTAGAAATTTATACAATTCATGTTTTACTTAAGAATGAGTATTTTAATTATTAAAGTAAAACACTTTATTTTTAGGACAAGTAATTTAATTTTTCTGGAAATTTAGCTTCTTATATTTGGAAACTATTTCTAAAAGCATGAAATAAATATTATTTATGAATGATTTTCTAATATTCAGGTTGATTTCGTTTTTAATTAGGCAAACCCGTCTTACTTCTATATATAAATTGTCTAAAAATCAACACACATTTTTGTTTAGTGTAGCTTGCAATTTCAACTCCCACACCCCGATTTATGCCACTTCCTACGCCTACGGCCCCTCTTGAGATGCGCTGCTTGAGCATTGGGCGCTGAGTGGTAATTTATGGCTACGCATTTGGTTTACTAATAATATTTGAGGCAGTCTGCGTGCTGCCCATCGAACTGGCCTAATCACGGGGCCAGGACATCCAAGTTTCCATTTCGATTTTGCGCCTTTGTTTACCTAAGCAATAACAATAAATTAATCGCTGCGAAAGAAGGGGAATGAAGGGGAGCTGGAAAGGAGGTGAGACACACACAGCCATTGGTATTTGTGTGGCGCTTTATGCTTTGTATTTTTAATTATGTGTCTAATTATTTCTTTCTTTTTTTTTTCGCCTACAAATACACACACGCGAATATTTGTGAGAATCGGAATATTGCGTATACGCAGCGTATAGGAAATATGGCGTGCCGAGCTGTTAATTGCCTCTATCAGCGCGGCTTCCTGTACGCTTTACATGTGTTTATAGATATCTCGATGCTTGTTGCTGTTTCTATTGCCTAATTGTGTGTAATAGTCGTGTGTGTGTGTGTGTGTGTGTGCCAGAAAAATTAATAAACAGTTTTAGTTTATGGCGCCACTGTTGCAGAAGGGATGTAATTGGTCAAATTGGTTAGATATGCAATCGGCACATAAATTTACATATTGTCATAACAAACGAGTAACCCAACAATTAAAATTAATTTAGCCATGATCTACGCCGCAAAAGATAGCTTAAAGGTCAAGGGGACCAGGGGCAAAATATTGTTTCCTTATTCCACTATTTATTTAGAGAAAATTATGTTGACTGTATATTTCCTCCTTTGGAGAGTAATATTTATTTTATTTATTTTGACTGTATATTTCCTCCTTTGGAGAGTAATATTTATTTTGACTGTATATTTCCTCCTTTGGGGAGTAATATTTATATTATTTATATTTTAATTTAATAAAAGGGGGAACAATATTTATATTATTTATTTTATTTATATTTTAAGTTAATAAAAGGAGGAACGTGAATTAATTTAAAATTATTAAAAACATTCATAATTTGAGAATAATATCGTTTAATTAGTTTGAATAACTTATTATTTAATTTGATTTATTAAATTAGCCGAAAGCAAATTGGAAATCAAATTATTTTGTTAAATTGCTCTTTTATTTATTGTTCGAAATAAACTATTTTATATTTGAATTAATTGTTTTAATATTCACGTCTTCCCTCATTTATTATTCGTTTAATTGAATTTGATTTATGAATTTTCTGTGTTGACATTTAATAAATAATTAATTAAATGTGGGCCAAAACAGATATAAAAAGCGACTCCAAAATGTTGCCCATAGTTTAAGTTGGCTTTGACAAACGACAACAGTTTGATTAAACCAAAAACCGTTTGCTGGTCAAACTGTGATTTCTGATCTCTGCTGAGTAACGTGGCGCTGAAATCGTAATTCAATGTCAGCCCCCAAAATTAGTTTACACTTGAACCGAGAACAGAGCTGCACATGCCTGCAACACATGTGTGGCACAGTTGGGGGTGTTCATTTCAAGGGGGGGAGGAGGCTGGTATGCAACAAAGAGTCAACAAGAGGCGACATTGCGCGTTCCATTGCTAGTTGCTGGTGGCTGGTGGCTGGTTGCTGGTTGCAGTTGCATTCGTGTTCATGCATAAACAAAATGGCTGCTGCAACAAACGGAAACTGACGGCAAACGACATTTGCGATATGCATCATATGCCACACTGCCACCAAACCCGGCCAAGTCAGCTACTTGGCATATTTCTGTCCTGTCATTGTTGCTTGTGCGTCTTTTTTTGCTGCTGCTGCTGCTGCTGTTGCTGCCGCATCTGTTTGCCTGCCAGGTGCAATTATGACGGTGTGTGTGTGGGGCACAGGTGTTGCAGCTGGGGTACGGGGCGTGACAGTGTCAGCGACACATAAACATTACATCATCAGCAACTTTTTGTAGCTGTCATAAAGCGCAACAACAACAGCAACAACAACAACAACAACTAACAACGACAACAACGAAAATGGGCACAAGATGCATGCGAAAAAGACAACAATAAAAACAAAAACTGCCAACAAGGAAAACAAATGAATGTTATCCTGCTGCATTTCCGTCTGCCGCTAAGCCGCCATGCTAAATTCCCCTTTTTTCCTTAGACCCCCCCGCCCGACACTCCCTTCCCTACTCCGACACTGCTTGTCATGGCTCTAATGAGCTGTGTGAGTGTGTGTGTGTTGGTGTTTGTGTGTGTGTGTGCTGCACATTGTTGTTGACATTTTTGCTGGCATATGATGCTTGTTAGTCAGTTTTTGTTTCTTACTACGACAACACTGAGAAAAAAAATGAGCTCTGTTTTAGAAAATTAGTTGTCTTTCTGGTTTCTAGAAATAGCCCCAAATATTAGGAAAAAATTAGAAAAATTGGAAAAGTTTGTCCTAAATCGATTATATGAAGTTTTTATATGTTACTAAATAAATTCTAAATGTTAGAAGATTAAAAATAAGAATTGGCCATTGTCCATCGATAACAAATTAAATATTTTTAGATATATATTTTAAGTTTTTGGTTAAAATTAAAATTAAGTAAAGAGTTAAAAATCCTGAGTATTTGATTTATACATTTTATAAATATCTAAAATTTATGAAAAGTAAATTTAAAATTTATGGAATTCGTTTCTTCAATTTAGAAATAATTCCTAAAAATAAAGAAAAAAAACTTTATAGCTTTCAGAACGATTTTCTAAATTTAGGTACGATTCTTTTTTCTTAGTGTACTGTGTATGTTTTATGTGATCCACTACTCTCAGGCTATCTCGCCCTCTGCCTCACTGCCCGCCTCTCTCTATTTCTCTGTTGCATGCCGCTCGCTCTTCAAGGGACTTGGCCCAGCAACGGCACAGTTCGCCTGTCGCTGTTGTGAAATATTTTCATGAGTTTTGACAGTAATGTGTCGCAATGTTTGTCCATGCTGCTGCTGCTGTTTTTTTTTTTTTTTGTCTGCCAACCAGCCAAAGAGATCCAGTCAGCCAACCAGTCAGCCAACCAGTCAGCCATTGTCTGCGGCTGCGGCAGAAGGGCAGAGACATGTTTGTCTCGTTGTTGCAAGAGTGTTTAAGCGTTGATTACACTTTCGTGTTTGCCGCTGGTTGTCACTATCTGTTATACTTGTTCATGCCCCTCTCTTATTGTTGTTATTGTAGTGTTTTTTATGTGTTGTTGTTAAAGTTGTAGTTGTCATTGCTGGTGCTGCTCTTGTTAATTTGGAGCAGCTGCCATTTAGTCAAATATATTTGAATATGAATATAAACTTGTTTTTATTCATTTTGTATAACTCAATTTAAAATTGTTAACTTCAACTTCACAATTTGTCTGTCATTTGCCATTGTCGTTAGTTTCAATGATAAATAATGCTATTAATTAATAATATTGCTGTTTTTTTATTTTATTAATTGAGGTGCTTGTCCAAGCGGAATTAATTGCTGCGCTATTATTTTTTTTCGAAAGCAGCTAACATGATATTTATTTACACGTATTTTTTAATTAATAATTATATCATAACAAAAAAATTATTAAAAATATTTATAAATTAAATATACATATAAATGCATTTGCATCAAATATTTACTCATTTGAAATATGGGATTGGATTGAGAATGTAGAATCAAATTAAAATGCTGTCATTATTTATTTTAAATATTCATATTAAATAAAATAAATAAAATGCTTTCATCATTTTGAAAGGTCTTAATATTTAAGCATAAACATTAAGCTTTAACAAACTGCTAAGAGAATATGTAATTTTTAGTGTTAATTATATCAGAAAAAAATATATTTAAAT
This sequence comes from Drosophila multiciliata, assembly GCA_037043605.1. Classification (NCBI taxonomy): domain Eukaryota; kingdom Metazoa; phylum Arthropoda; class Insecta; order Diptera; family Drosophilidae; genus Drosophila; species Drosophila multiciliata. The sequence goes on along the minus strand of JBAMBF010000103.1, from coordinate 17,546,454 downwards.
AAAAATATTTGTAAAAAAGTATGTATTCAAATAAAGTAACTTTTTAAAAGGTCATGTTAAATATTTGTACATATAGCTTTGAAAAGAGTTAACATGATTTTAAATATTTATTTTTTATACTCATTGATATCAAAATAAAAAAATTTAAGGTTTAAAATAAAAATATATATATTGGGTATGAAAAAAGGTGCGTAACGAGTGTAAAAAATTCAAATAAATTGCTGTCATCATTTTTACAGGTCCGTACTAAATATTTACTTGATTTTTAAAACACGTATTTTTTTAAGTTGGTTCTATTACAATAAAAATGTAAGAAATAAATGCCAAAAAAATATATTTACTTAATTGGCAAATTTTTATTAATATAAAATTAAAATAAAATGCTATCATAATTTTTTGCACTATGTTCAATATTTACACATTAAGTTTTGGAACAGAAGCATAAATTGACTGACTGACTGACGGACGGACGGACGAACCACAAATCTTGCGTCAACTTCTGGTGTTGATTGCCACAATGGGCATGCCACATTGCACTGGGCCCAACAAACACTTAACACGCACAAACACACAAAAGATAGAGAGAGAGAGAGAGGGCGAGTGTGTGTGTGTGTGTGTGTGTAGTAGGAATGGTAACAAGCGATATTTCATGTACTTGCCATATATCAATGTCACTTTACTTTGGCAAACAGTTTCAGTTAATACACAATCAATGTACCAATGTGTTATCAATAATAAATTGCTGGCGATTTATCAGCCAATGCAGACCCAGTCTTAACTTACACTACAACAAAGCTATAGCTATAGCTATAGCTATAGCAATATAGCAATCGGTAAGCAGCAGGCGACATCAGCATCAAGTTGAGAATTTCTTTGTCGCCCACTCGTTTTTTGGGGTTCACTTTTGAAAATCCACCCAAACCGCCAGCCACATGCGAAAGTCAAACATAAATCGCTCTGCGTAAAAATTACGAGCCAGTGCGTATGTGTGTGTGTCTGTTCGAGTGTGTGTGTGTGTCTGTTCAAGTGTGTGTGTCTTTGTGTGTGTGTGTGTGTGTGCAAGTTATGCGCAGCATGCAAAACTATGCACGTGCCCGGTTGAAGTGTATAAATGTGCTGCTGCTGCTGCTGCTGCAGTTGCACTTGCCACTTGCCACTACTGCTGCTGCTCCTGCTTCTGCTTCTGCTTCTGTTACTCGACGACAACGCAGCTCCACCGACAATGCGAGTCATGCGGTGGACTCATATCGGATGACAATTAGGCCCTGGTCATCAATTCCAAGTGCACAAGCGATAAATCTTTGGTAATTGTAGATGTGTCTCTGTGTGTGTGCTGCTCTGTGTGTCTGTGTGTGTGTGTGGCATGCAGGTTAAATGCTGCTGCCAGCAACTGCAAATTGTGGCCGAGTTCTTATTTTTTTTTTTTTTTGCGTGTGGGTTTTACCAAAACCGAAATATTCGCTCGTTGGCGCTTTAATTGAAAACTTGCATTTATGTCCGAAAAATCTATGGCAGTTGGAAAATGTTAGATGCTTTCCCAATAAACTGAATTGGAAGATAGAAATGCCTGTGGCATGGCAGCATATTACGTATGTGGCATTAGTTAAAGTGCCACAAGCAATGCTCTGTGGCAAGTTGGCAGCAGGTTTACTTATCCAAAATTTAGACAAGCTATTCCATTACTCACTTTATTTTAAATCAGAAAATATGTACTGAATTTAAGCAACTTTTAATTTATTTTTTGATTGCTTAAATTATTAATAAAACTGCGTATTTTAGATTTTACATGCACAAATATTTTAGATGGCTTATTAATTCATTGAATTAAATTTTAATTTTTAGAAATGTATTTTTAAACAATAATAAATATTTTTTAAATATAAAAGCAAACACAAATACTTTTGGGCATCCTTTCTAATTTTTAAAATTTGTTTTCTTATATTTATAACGTAATTATAAAAACATGAGAAACTTTATAGTTTTCCGTATATTTTATTAATATTAAATCTGCCATGTTAACACTACAAATTTAATTAAGTCTCTGCTGTAAACAGTATAGATTAGTAAATCTTAGCTTCGCTCTGAAAAAAGAGACCAAGTTGAAAACCCTTTGACAAGGGTCAGTTTCAATTATACGAATAAAATTTATACTTTCAAACATGCAACAAAATATTGCAGATGTTGTTTTTGTAAATTTAAAACCGCAGAGTGACGAGTGGTTCAAACAAACGCTTTTCCAAGCAGCTAATTAGTTTTTGGATATGCCGCAGGATATTTAAATGTGAAAGGGCAGAACATGAATGCATCTCTATCTCTATCTCGCTCTCTCTATATGTGTTTCTCTCTCTCTCTCTGAATGGCACTCTCTGTGTGTATACTAAATAATTGAAAATATTATTTACCATGTTAAATGTGTCACATTTCCTGTTGACTTTAATTGTTGTCAAGCCTGCAAGGCAGATGACGACGACGCACAAAGTGTGGGGGGAGGGGGAATATGAGGGGGAAGGAGTTACGGGGTGTGACAGCGTGTGTGTAGTGTGTTGTCTTGAATATACGGTGCGTATGCGTAACTTATCTTAACGTTGACACAAATGACATTTTAAGGGCAATAAGTTATTTCACATTATGTCTTTGTAATGCAGCTATCTACACTCAAAAAAACAAAACTTACATTTTTAAAAATAATTTAAAGGTTTGTTTAGAAATACGCATTCCCAAATATACATTTCTAAAATAGTTAAAATTAATAAATGTTTGCAAATTAAACATACTTTTTAAAGCAAATTTTTAAAATTAAGTATGAGCTTTTTTAGACTGTATGTGTGTAGTTGTGTGTGTGTGTGTGTGTGGCAAGTGAGTTAAGCCCGAAACAGTGGGGAGCGCTTACAAGCCAAGCTACAAGCGGTCGGAAGGACACCAAGGACCAAGGGACAGACGGACAAGCTCCGCCTGCCGTTCGAGTTGTTAACAACTATGGGACTATGGCACAAACTTTATGAAGGCTGCTGTGCGTTTCTCAGTGTGTGTGTGTGTGTGTGTGCGTAAGTGTTTGCACCGCATGCGGAAGTCACATGTTTGCATTATGTGTCCTTTGGCATGTCCTTGCTGAGCTGCTTGCTGCTTGCCGCTTGCCGCTTACTGACTGCCAGCCAAGCTGTCTGCCTCTTGTTTGCACTAGTTGCAGCATTCTCAGTGCAACGCCCACACATCTGCCCCCTTGCTGCACGCATATTTTGTGTGTGCCGGCAACATATACATAAATTTTAACTGCTGTGAAAATATTTGTTTAATGAGAAACTTTTAGCTGCTGTTTCCAGCATCCGCCTTCACCTTTGTCTCTTTCTCTTTCTCTGTCTCTGTCGCTGTCTCTGTTTCTGTTTCGCTGCTTCTGCTTCCAGCTTGCATAATAATTTATTAATTATTTAAATTAAGACTTGCACCATTACTATTGCATGCACCCTCTGCAAATACAAGTGCAACTCACCACAATTTGCCACAATCCAAGAGCTCAACTTACCAAAATGCCAACTCAAAGTGTTCCCCCCAAAAGCCAAAACTGTCAACGATTATTTATTTAGGAGCTGCTTTGAGTGGGGCATCAATTGGATTTGCCACATTTACCTTTATTAATATATGCATATATATACATGTACAGTTACAATTATGCACAAATTAATTTTTGTCAAGTCATGGTTGTTAATTTGGTTCTCATTTAAATGGCTTAAATATGAAAATGCATAAAATGTGCAACAATATTTTTTTGTAGACTTTTTCTTTATAGAGTTGCAGTTATTATTTCATGTGCCTTTTTAGAGGGTATCATAATTTTGTCGTTTAGTTTGTAACATGGAAGGAGACTTCTATGATTCCGTTGAGTATATATGTTCCTGATCAGCACACGATTAATAATATTTTGCAAGCCAAACTTCTCGTTTATAATATATCCCAATCTCGCTTATTTATAATATTTCTGGCATAGGTATAATCGTTACAAGTCGTAAATTAATATTTTAATTGATACAATTATTTATTTTATACTTTATATAAATCTATACTTTTAATTTAAGCAAATTTGCCTCCACACTCTGCAAGTGTATGTAATTTTCGGCTTTTTTCAATGGGTTTTATTGATTTTTTTGCGTGCGAATAAAAACTGTTTTCTGCATTTGCTGTATAATTTTGATCGAGTGCCTGATGCCGCCCAGCTCCTCGTCATTTATATGCGCAAAAAAAAAACATTAATTGGGTCGACTTTATGTTATCCCCTACCCAGTACCCCAGTACCCCATGCCCCCGTACCCCTCTCCATCTCTGACTGCAATTGGTCTTTAGCCCGGCTGTGAGGCAACATTGATTGCAATTGCAATTAAATTGGCAGCATGGAAAGGCGCTTAAGCGAAGCACGAAGGCACTCGGAGTGAAGAGTCCTCAAGGGACAGCCTGCACTCCATCCCCCTTCGCTTTCCCTTTCCATCTGTACACCTGCGGCCATACAAAAAAGGACGCTTCGATTTCGCTAACGGAATATGAGCACAATTAGTGTGGCAACATCGAATAAAAATATATTTGTGATTCAATATGCAACAGACGGCAGCTAATGGCGACTTTGTTGTCTGTCACACGCACACACACACACACACACACCCGCACACTCGCATAAACATTCACAGTTCAATTGTCTAGACTTTGTGGGTTGCATGAACTCATTTGCTTGGCGATACAATCCTTAAATAAAATCTGATTTTTTGATATAATTGTTAATCCCTTGCCGACAAGTCTATTGTTCATTTACCTCTTTCTATAAGGTATAATAAATACGGTAAATTCTCAGGGATTTATAATTTTACATATACAAACATTTTATTGATTTATTTACTTTTTATAAATGTATTTATTATGAATATAAAATAAATAATAAATATATAAAATGAAATAAACAATTAATTTTTGGGAATTTCGATTTATTGCAATTATTAGCAAAAAGGTTCGCTAATTTTTCTAAGTGTATGGAGTGCATCAGCTGCGAAACGCACGAAACAAATCCAATGCCGAAATACGCTAAAAAGTGGTAGTTGCAAATATAATAACAATTTGTATTTGTATTTGTTTGTAATTTGTAATTAATGTTTACTTGCCACATGTATCCACTTAAAGTCCTTTGTGGAACCACGAGTCATGCAACCTAATCGCCGAGTGGCTCTCTCGAGCGGAACGCAAAGTCACGCTGATAATGTCGAACTGATTAAGTGTGTCCCTGTCCTCCAGAATGCAACAAGGACGCCAGGATACAAGGATACTCATAAGGCCATGTGCACAAAGCCAGCTTATGCGATTGACTCGGGGACGCGGCAACTCAATTCATTAATCATACGCACTGTGTGCCTGTGCTCCTCCTTCTGCTTCTTCTTCTTCTGCCTGGAGCATATAAGCCACTCATTTACTTAGCCGTCCTGCGTCAATTTGCGACAAGTTTGAGGCCACTTAGCATATTCCATTGATTGATTGACAGCACATTCCTTCAATCCCCATCGGATGACCAACTATGCAGCAGCCCCAAAACTGCAAGAGAAACATAAAAGTTATTCAAGGCCTAAACATGTCTTTTATTTACTGTTATTGTTGTCTTCCTTAACCAAAATGATTTAATAAATAAACTTCTAATATTGAGTGATTGATTGCACATCATTTTGATTGAACTGAACAGCAGTTCTTAACTGCATTTTGTAACATAAGAAAATAGTTGAAAAATTATTATCTTTATTTACTTTTATTTATATACATTATTAATGATATAATTATCTTTATTAGGCGCTGATCAGCAGTATATATTAATTCTTTCCTGTATTTGGTCAACTCAAAAAATTAAAATCAGAATCAAATTGAGTCATCTTTTGAAGTAAATTCTTTTCTTTGCCTTAACTTATTTTAATTTACTTTTTCTTAATATTTCATCTTTCGACTTAAATAAATATTTCTCTTAAAATCTACATTTATTTAAATAAATTTTAAATTTTAAATCTATCTTAACTTAATTACAACTATTTTCCCACCTTTTCTTTTTAATTTGTTGCATTTAATTTCTATCTTTATTTCTAAACATGTTCATCTTGGAAGGATTTTATACTAAAGGACTTTGTTTAAACATCCAGTTGTAGTTGTTTTGCTTAGCAGATTGTGTTTACAATAAAGCAGGCCATTAAACAGGAATAAGGAAGTCACTTTAACAAAGTGAAAACAATATTCAAATAGAAAACTGACAAAAGACCATCAAAAGTCGAGTTCAGCAGCTGCAAATGGGACCCAAAAAATTTATCTATACTCAGACAAAGTCATAAAGAAACAATTGTACACAAGTGTGTGCGAGAGTGTGTGTGTGTGTGAATAGTATTTATGTGTGTGCTAATGCGTGTTCTAAAACAACTACAACAACAACAACAACAACGACAAGAATGTGCTTGTTGTTTTCGCTTGAATGGTCTGTTTTGTGATTGTTGTTGTTGCTGTTGTTGTTCCTGTTGCTGTTTTGGTCAAAATCCACATCTGCGTGGCCAACAAGCCTGATTGTTATTAATATAGTTGCCCAAGATACACACACACACACACACACATGTTGTTAGTTACTGACTGTTGTTCTTGTCATTTCAACTGTTTGCTTAGTGCGTGAAAAACACGGCCAAATTGCTGCAATGAGCAAAATACACACAAATATTCTGTCTCTTTCTTCTTGGCAATACACTTGATTAAGACACAGTGGCCTTTGTACAAGTAAAGGGAGAACACACCCACCCACACACACACACGCACACACTTACTCACACGCACACGTGCACAATACTAATACGGTTGAGCAGACAGAGACAAGATCAAGATTAAGTTGCGAGTCAAGAAGAACTCCAAGCAAAACAACTTATTCATCAATTTGTGCGCAATTTCCAAAGTAGTCAACAGAAAATAATAGCAAAATTGTCTATGCATTGTGGGCGTATCTGTGTGTGGTTGTGTTTGAATATGTGTGTGAATATGTGTGTGAATTTGTGTGTGCTGAAGGTCAGCTGCTGTGTAAGCACAAAAATTCAAATGACAACAACACCACACAAAAACATAAGCAACACATACCAGAAAAAACACACACACAACACAACTATTTTCAACTCCCCTTAAACCCCTTTCAGACCAGGCCCTTTATCCAGCTTCTAAGCAGTAATTTTTACATACAAATTAATTATATTTTCATAGCACTTTAATATACACATAACATATTTTTTTGCATTTAAATAACCAATATCTGTCTGTCTCAACACATCCAAATATGCTATAGAAAATACTTGAATTCCTTCTGTAAAGTTTTTAGTATTATTTTTGTCAAGAAATATTGTGGCTTAAGATGTATTTTTTATTTAAGTTTCAGTTAATTTGCACAAATTTATTTATACAAAAATTAAAACACAAACTTGACCAAATCTGAATATTTATAAAAAAAAGCGCAGAAAAGTATGCTATGATTTTTCCCACTTAATTAATGAGGCAAAAGTACAGATCAAAAAATCTTAAACAGTAAATATAAAAAATAAATATATACATAAATATTTAATTATAAAAATGTGTCGAATAATTCAACATTATTATTTTTATATTCTGTGAAACTATTTTTTGTGTAACAATTAAACTTATTATTAAAGGAATTTTTGCATTTAACAGCTTTCATAAAAATAGCTGAGAGCGCAACAACCAACAAACAAATCTAATTATTTTTATCTCTATTTAAGTTACAAAAAAATCTAAACAAATTTTTTTAATACCACAATTAACACAACAAAATTCTCATTTATCATTATTGTTAATATTATTACTAATTTTATGCTCGATTTAATGCTAAACTTTAATCAGGCTTTATTATGCAATATATGCGATTTATTTGGATTGAGCTGTTCAAGTATCATCAGTGAATTTACCATTTTGGTTTGTCGTTTATCCAAATGAATAAATATATATATATATATAGATAGAGCTGATTAAAGTCCAGTTGAGCGAGCTGAAAATCAACACACAACAGAAAAGCAACTGGCTGCTTTTGGTGTTGTGTTAAACCGCACAAACTTTGGACAACAAAGGTTATCGGTTTATATATATATTTCTATATACACAACTTAACATATACATATGTCTAATGCTAAGCACATATTATATGTGTGCATGTGTGTGCATGTGTGTGTGTGTGTGGGACATTCAAAAGGATAACTATGGAACAACGATAATGGCAACGTCTACACACATAACGGGTTGGCTATTATTACTTCTCCACTCGACCTGTTTGTGTTTGCCCTGCCTGAAGTGTGTCTCTATGACAGTTTTCGTATGTGTGTGTGTCTGTTTGTGGGTGGCTGAGTGAATGTGCGACTGTGTCTGTGTCTGTGTGTGTGCTTCTCTGGCAATGTGTTGAAATTGTTTCAAAAAGCTGACGCTTAACATTATCGCCTTTTGCTTCATCTTCAATGAGAATGAGCAACTTAGTGTTATGTGTGTGTGTGTGTGTACGTGTGTGTGTGTGGGTGTTTCTGTATGAGTTGATGTTTGTTTAACAACTCATGTGTGTGTGTGTGTCCATCATGATGATATGCATTTGTATGTTGTAAGCATGATGCGACAACTCTACATCTCTCTCCCTCTCTGTCTGGCTTCAACTCTTCATCTGTCTCTGTCTCCCTTTCGCTCTTTCCCTCCTTTTATTTATCACATCTTTGGCTTGAAGCGGAAATGTCAACAGTGGCCATTGGCAACTCTGGCAATAATACACACAATAAGTGCGCACAATAATGGTCAAATGGAATAGAATCTTCGCCTCGCCCACAACTCGAGAACAGGACATGAATTTCACAGCCTCTGCACAGACATCCATATTAGTCCAGCTCTCAGCTCAGCTCGGCTAATTTTTTTGTTGACTTTATCCATATTAAAGTCTTATTTAGTGTGGAGCGTTTCATTGCCATCATTTATCGATTTTAAACATTTTTACTGATTGTCATTTACCAAATTGCAATTGTAAATTGGTTATCAAGAATATGCGATAAATAAATAAATTAATAAATAATTTCTGTATCAATAATTTGTTGTCCAAATGGTGAGTTTGGATAGGATAACTTGTGAAGCAAACAATTATTTTTTTTTAATTCATAAGCTGAACAAAAATTTCTCCTAGAGAATAATATTTTTCTGCATTTAATACCAATGTCAGCTATAATTTACAGTAGTCTGATATCGGTAATTTAATATAATATATACAAACATATCCATATCAACTCGACCTTTCATGCTGATAAAAAATTTGTATAAATTTTTTTCTACCTGTTACATAATTTTCACATCGTAAAACCTTTATCCAATTTAGGAAACAATAAACTTTGATTGAGGCAAACAAACAATAAATGTATGTAATGAAATTTTGACAGGCAGCAGAGTAAAATAAAATGTTGTCTTTTTGTTTGCTTTCACCGCCTCTTTTTTTAAGTACAGTGCATTAAAAAATGTCATGTTTTATTTTGAGGAACATGAGATATCGCAAGCCAGAACTGACAACATGTCGACAGAAAAGAGATGTCCATCAAAAGAGAGAACCTTTTTGGAATATTAAGCCATGTTTGGCCCAAATCTGCAAAATGTACAATAAGGTTAGCCAAATAACAGGTTGACCTGAAATATATACAAACATATCGCTTTATCGCATTGCCACAATCAGGCAATACCATAATTTGATGCTCAATTTCGTTTTGGCCCCCGAAAAAAAAGGCTTTTGACCTTGTCAACATGGATGAGGCCTCGTTTTAAAATAAATACAATTTCTTTCAAGCAAAATTTGTTTGCCAAGTTGTCAGCGAAAATGCTTTTCGATTTTTTGGGCTGATTTCGATTTGCAACCCGTCCAAAAGAAACAGCCAACAAAAACACACATGTGTGCCTCGCATATTTATGTGGGGCAGTGGAGAACCCTCATTTAATTTCTGTCACACAGCGTTATTTATGTGCCGCTGGCCACATTGTCTAGCCATCGATATCGTCTGCGGCTCCTCCTCCTGCTGCTGCCTGAATGCTGCCTGAATGCAAATAAATAAATATGCGAATCATATCGTTTTTAGACAGAAAATCGCGATACACAAATGGGCATAAATTGTCAGTTTGCGACGTTTTATTTTTGCGGCTTTAATTGGAATGCAGCTGGAATGGGTTTTTTTTTTCGGCCAGCCACTCTAAGCCAAATTGAGCAACCGAAACGTGACATTTAGCGACCACAAGTCAGACACACTTTCCACTCTCCACTCCCGTCCCGCCCACATTTGAAGTTTTTGAAATTCGCATCAGGCTGCATTTGGATGTTTTGTGGCTAAAACGACAAGTTGCAACTTGCTATCGACTTGTCTTATGCATAATTAAATTCAACGTTTGCAGCCAGCTGCTGCCACAGTGCACGTTGCGTAAAAGACCCCAAAAAGCATGGCCAACCAATTTGACCCAAATCCTTCGTCTTCCATCCATTCCATTTCATCCATTCAGTTTCAGTCGACAGCAGCCGGCAACAGCCAAAGCATCGAAATAAAATGTTTATTTTGCATTTTATTTTGGCGCATGGCGCAAACGCTAAAATTATTTACGCAGCATCAGGCGTGTCATTTGCATGCGCCACGCCCACACACCAAATATATTACAAAAAAAAGAAAAAGAAAGAAAAGCAAAAGACACCCCCCACTCCACTCTCCTCCGCACACCACTGCCACAAGCCAAATGACAGCAATGGGAACAACAACAACCAATGAAACCCACAAAAATACGCTAAAAGTATTTACATTTGACTTGGAAAAATTACACATTTCCGTGCAAATAAAAAATTCGAAAGCAGCACCAAAGCCGACAACAAAATTCAAGTGAAAGTACAAAAAAAGGAGACCAGCCAAAGAAAACTCAGCTTGTAAATTATTGACGAATATGCAATGCACTTAGTTAAGCATTTTGAGGTAAGAGCTTAAGTTGCTTCTGCAACCGCAACTGCAACTGCAACAGATTAAATTTGACAGCGGTCCACCACTAAGAAGTCAGCAGCCAAAAAGCATAGTTAAAATAAAAAAAAATATATTTTATTAATTCGAGTAACACACAGCTAAATATTTAGAATACTTAAAGCTCATCAGTAAAATTTTAGGTAAAAACTAAAACTCATTTTAGCAGTCTACTTTTTGTATAGCTCAGTAAAGGATTATTTAATACTAAATAATAAAAAATAAATATAAATAAATATATTTTTTAAAACAGATTTAGATCTCTTGAAAGCTTAGTTTGCAACATATTTGATATTGATACATTTTTATTTTTAATCAGGCTATTGATAAGTTTAATTTGGAACTCAGCAGATACCGAAATAATACTATTTAGCTTTATCTATAACTATATAGGCAAATACTGTCAATTGCATATATAAATATAAATTTTGGAATTATATAAAATATTATATAAAATAAAACTAAATTTTAGAGTGCTCGTTTAAAGCAAATATAAATATATAAATATCAAAGACAGGCTAAAGCCTGCTCCAGTTTAAAGATATAAATAAATTGGCATAGACAAAAGAACTATAATTAAAATAATAATACTCTCTAATAAATATTTAAATATTAAGAGGTAAACATTAAATGGAATTAGATATTCATATTAAAGATGAAAAAAACGAATACTTATTCAAGGTATAAAATAGTTTCAGCAATTAAAAAGATTTAGATCTCATAAACCATCTATAGAGAAAATTTGGTATGGAAAATGCCAACCAGCTTAGTTGTCGATTATCTAATATTTTGTATGCAACATCTCTAATTTTGCTGTGGCATTCAGCTGCACAAATACTCTACATCCCCTATAAAACCCACTCTGCGACGTCAATGAAAAGCAAGCAAAAAAAAGAGGAGGAAAATGGGAAGAAAAACTGCGTTGACAAAGCGGAAAAGCGTCAAATCCGCAAACAAACACTGTGACAGCAACAATGGGGGGCGTGCCATGCCAGGCAGTGGGCGTGCATGAAAGGAGGGGGGTGGCAGGTGGGGTGTGGCTGGTTTTGTTGGTTGAGTTTTTTGGTAGCAAAGTGTATGGTTGCAAGAATGAGTCCAGCGCCAACTGAATGAAATGTACTCTTTATTGACATTTGATTCACAATAAACAGGAGTTGGAGCGACCAGAACCAGAACCAGCACCAGAAGCAGAACCAGAAAAAGAAAACAATGTAAGGGGAAGCCTTCAACTACTGCTAGTCCCAATCCCAATCCCAATCCCAATCCCCCACGACGTCCGTCTATATGGAATCTAAGAGTTCAAGCTCCGATCCCGATTGTGAAAAGCTTTTGCGCTCAGATTTCGCTGAATCTGAAAAAAAAATAGAAAAAGAAAAAAAAACAAAGAAAAAAAAATTCATTGGTTTTTGGTATTTGCTTTTTGTTTGTTTGTTGCCTGTTTGTGTTTAGTTTCATTTGATTTCTGCTTTTCTGCTCGGATTCAGCTAGAATTGTATTTCCCCCTGGGCTGGGCGAGTGGGAGTGGTGGGCAGAGGGCGAGATCTGTCGTTGTGACGCATAAATTTGCCTTAATTTGTTGCAAAATAATTTCATTCATTTACGTGCTGCCATTTACAATGCGATATGCCGTTGATAACTTATTTAAGCGATGCCATCGTCAAGCAACAAATTTCAACAAAATAAATTATCAAACTGTCACATTGACGTATCGCCCAGAACGCAGCAAGGAGCAGAATAGAGCAGATAGATGTGGTGCAGGGGGGAGCTGTGGCAGCAACAAGGAGCATGTCGTGAAAGCATAATCTAGAGTATCATGTTGCTCGTTTAAAGGATGTCAAAGGTTGGCCATATATCAGGAAGGCATCAAACCCAGTCGAAGCTGCTGCTCCGTTTCTGCTCTGCTTCAGCTCTGCTGCGGCTCTGCTTTGTCTCTTCTGCTGCTGCTGTTGCAGCCCGTTAACAAATATCATGTAACAAATTCTTTTTTCTGGACATGCGACACACACACACACACACACAGAAAGAGACACACTTCTGGACAACGAAATAGATGTGCAGACGATATGTTGTATATTTAAAAATATAATTTAATAAGTTCTGCTAATGCAATTAATTTTAAAATAATATTTTCTATTAAGGCTTAGACATTTTTAGTTTTTTCAGTTTTGTGTTTTTATTTGGGCATATAAAACTGCGAAAGAGATATTTGAAAAATGTCATATTCTTGCAATACGTTTTTGCTATTATTTAAATAAATTACTATTTATATTAATTCCGAATATTTAATGCGCTGTTTCAAAATAGAAAAATTTAACTTTAATAATATTAATATATTCGCAAAGTATTGATATATTATTTTTCTATGCCGCTTAAGCCTTATGTCTTCAATATTTCAGAAAGCAGGTGAGCTGCAAAAAAATAATAAAGTAATAATTAATATTTAAGATTTTCATTTACTTTTAGGCAAAGAAAAAATATCAGTAAAAACAAAACAAGTAAAAATAAATGTGTAAACTATAAATTGTAGCAAATAAAATGTTAACACCTATTTGATTGTCCCTAAGTGTGTGTATGTATTCATACACACCGACACACACACACACACACAGAATAGATATGGATACAGGGGCAATGGGATACACGGGATATTCGAGCTGTTTCAGATTTCCAATAAATATGCCTAGGGTGGCCTAGCCGGCTTCTTGTTTGCCGATCTCTGCAATCGTTGTTATTGTTGTTGCTATTTGTTGCTGTTGCTGTTATTGTTGCTGCTGTTGTTGTTGTTGTTGCACAGACGACTCCCGGCTCCATCGCTTGTTTGACATTCTGACAGTTTCGACAGTTTCAGTTCTCGTTTTACTCGTCGACAAAGTGCGTGTGGCTCCAGGACGACCAAAAGGGAGCACAAAACACACACACACACACACACACAAACACTAGCTTGTTTATTTATGTATGTGTGTGTGTGTTTGTTTGTGTACCTTGCTGTGGTCGCTTTACTCTCTGCCACCACCACCTTACTCTTCCCCACCTCGTCGTGTGTCTCGTCGCCAACATGCATTATGCCGTAAACGTTGCTTTGTTGCGAGAGTCTGCAAAAAATCGCTCAAAGTATCGAAAACCAAATAGCGCCCTATGTGACAGCTGCCACTCCCACAGTCACTACCCCTACCCCTACCCATACCCCACACCCCCCACTGTTCAAATTTTAGCCAACTCCTGTATGGATTTATGATGCTGGCGCTGCGTAGCTGGCTTTGCTTTTTGCAACAAGGCGAACAGCCACTAACAAGCGGCTGAAATGTGTCACTTGCAACACCCCGAACAGTGGCAACAAATGTTTCAATTTGTGGCAAGAGCACATAGCATGAAAACCATCAAGATAAAATTCAATTATTTGCATCATTTTAATAGGTAATCAGCATAATTAACTTCAGTTAAAAGCCGCACCCCAAAAGGGATTTAGTTTTGGCTAAGTTCAAATTGTTAAAATAATAATGATAATATTAAAATAATATAATTTAATTTTAACAATATTTTGCGGATTATAATAAGGAGCAACTGTTGGCCATGTTTTGGTATAGTAAATTTATCATAAATAATAATATCTTAGTTCACATATATATTTTTAATTTTTTTAATTGAAAATCTGAAATCTATCTTTTGAAGATAAAGTGTAACTATTTCAAATAAAAAATTAGCTCAGTTTTCTACAAAATATCTACACATGAAAATATACAGTTTTAGTATAATTAAATTGTATAAAAAAGTAAAAATAAACTCCAACTATTTATTACAATTATTTCCACATCAGATAATCGAAGCCAAATAAAATTCATATTCTTCCATTTTGGTGGCACTTGCCCCATTGTAAGAGTCGCCCGTGTCACAGTCTTTAGCTGAAACTGACTTGGCCGATTTGATGGCATTGATGAAGAGTAGTCCAAGTCGTGACAGCTATAAGTGAAATGTGATAGCGTTTAAGGTGCACCATATTTGGGGCAACAGCCACGACTACTGGCCACATATTGTGATGCATAGGAGTATTTGGCAGGCTTAGCCAACAATTATGCTTCAGTTGTTCAGAGACAGCAATGAGGAAATAAAAATGGAGATATGCCATGCAGAAGTATTTCGATTTGACAATGTTCTTTATTGTGAGTTGACAAACAGACAAACAGGCAGACAGACGGATAGACGGACGGACGGATGGACGGACAGCTGTTTGCTTCATTGGCTGCCACAAAATATCAACAAGCATTTTGTTTATTTGCTTAGCGTGAACAACAGCCAAATACAAAGAGCCATTAGACTGAGGAGACGAGGGGAGGGTGGTGAAAGCTGGTTGAAGGGTGGTTCTTTTTTCTCTCGTTGCGACTGCATGTTGTTTCAGCGTTTGTGGCATGCAACTACCAACAATGAGTCTTGTTGCTGCTGCAACCCTGGGAGCCAAACAAATGCTCACACAATTTATGCAACAGCAATGCCAATAATCTATTGTTTCTAGCCTGCCAGCGATCTGTGTGTGTGTGTGTGGGTGTGTGTGCAGCAGGGTAACATGTGTAAACTGTGCGAGTGAAAGCTGCCCCTTGAGTTGTGTGTGTGTGTGTGTGTTGTGCATTGCAAAGTTAAACTTAAATAGTACTCGAAAACGGAAATTGTTTTCAAATCATGTTTTTTTTTGAGTGTGAATTGTGAGTTGGCCAAGATTTGTAGGTAATAAAAGAGGACAAGGAATTGACAGAAGCTTTTAGACCAGATTTTGATATAAATCTGGATAATTGGCCTTTGAAATTTAAACTATATAGTTGCGCAAATTTTCAATTTTAATGAAATAAATATAAATTAAAAAACAAAGTTCCTATGACAGCTATAAAATAAATAGTTAATTTTATCTAAATATTTATCTTTTTACTGATCGCTTATATAGCATCTGTGTTAAATAGTCCCAGGAATATCATAATACGCATATTGGGAAAGTCTGATTTTTATTTAATGGGTCACAAAAAGTTGGGAATATTGCATATTAAGGAACAAAATTTCGTTAGATATAATAAAATAATTTGGTAGTCAAATGTCAGAAATTTGTGGTCCTAAGATTATGAGTTTAATAATATGCATATGGCTTAAATTGGGTTTGTATATGAAATTCAATAATAATGTTTTTCAGACAAGAATTAATTTTTTCCCATGGCAACTATATGATATAGTAATACGATTCTGCTGGCTTCAACATATGCATTGCTCAAAACAAAGAGACGGAACTTAATCAAGATTGCTGCAAAAGACAGACAAAATGGCCACATTGATTCATATACAAATCAAGATCAAGAATATATATACCTTATGTAGTGGGAAAGTCTTTACCCCACTATAAAGATTAAAAAGATAACTTGTTAAAAATTATTATGCTATGAAACTAGTATTTTAAGTAGTATTTAAACTGGTATTAAAACTGGTATTAAGACAAGTTATCAGTATTACTTAAATTGGCATTAAAGTCGCCTTTGCTGCTGTTTTTTGTTAGTTTTGTGTATGCCACATTTAACCCCTAAGCATCCGAATGTTATCGATTGTTGCCACAGCTACCGTGCAGCTGTCGCTACTTGCAACGTTTTACTTAACATCCTTTTGCAAAGCATTTTTTTATGCACAATTTATGCAGTCCTTTTGCATGCTTGCCTCCGATCAATGCCATGGCCGATGGCCATGTCAGTGGATAATATGAAACGATATGAGACGAGACCAGACCAGACCAGACCGGAGGAGCAGAGTCAAGTGGAGTCGACTCGATTCGAGTTGAGTTGAGTTTGGTTTGGTTTGAGTTTGGGTTGCTATTTAAATATTGCATGTGCAACAGTGGCACGAATATGCGGGGCAGCATAGAACACGATAAGGTCCTGCCACTGATACTGCTACTGCTACTGCTACTGGACCTGGTCCTGCTCCTAGTTCGGACTTTTCTAGATTGTTACCCTATCGTTAGAGTGCACCACATGTGACTCTCTGGCCGACATTTTAAGCATTAAATTGTGTGCCAAACAACGTCGTCAAATTGAACTATGTGCAAAATGGAGTAGTGGCAGAGTTGGAGCGAAACAAGTACTTACTCCATACAGTTGCGGCCAGTAAAATAGATGCACTGCTTCATAAAATAAAATTATTAATATGCATTGAGAAATATCTTGGTTACTTATCCCCTTCAATTTGTTTATATTTTATTGTTAACTTTTTAAGTGCCGCATTAACTAAAATACTCGAAGTATATAAAACTGCAAAACTTTTTTTTAATAGTTTTTTGTATCAAAAAAAAAAATAAAAATAAAAAATACAAACAAAAATATAAATATCATTCATTTTATGGTGCTTAAGTTGAGAACTATATCTGCAACATTATAAATAATTTTAATTGGTAAATCAAAAAATTGTACACTATTCTTATTTACCCATCTTCATTGCTAATTGCCTGTGTTCAAATAAAATTTTTATAGTTTCTTAACTATATTTAAAGTATTTTTTTTTTTAAATTTTCAAAACATATGTCTACATTAAATAAATAGCAATTCAGTAAAGATCAACCATTTTAATAGATTTTTTTCTTTTAAGCCAATATACTCAGTTGTTGAGTTTGTCAATGAGTTATGTACCTTTACTATATCGATATATACGAACTCAAAGCAAGCTATATTTTGAATTTGTTATATTTTTCCAAGTTATATTTTTTTCCAGCACTGTAAGGGGAAGGGTGGTGTGAGGGGGCGTGTCTGATGTAAGCATTGCACATTATAATTTATGCACATGCAAGCCACGGAGTCTGCCACATAATCCGTGTTTAATAACACGAAACGAGCTCAACTCCAGCAGCTGCCGGCAGGGGCCAGACAGCTCCAAGTAAAAATATATATATATATATATATAGATATATATACTTATACACTTGCGAAACAAATAATAGCACCACACTCATTAAAAGTATTTCCAACTGTGTCAAATTCAAGTCAAAAATATTTATTTTAATTAGAAAAATTAGATATATATATAAAAGATTTCTGTAAAGAAGGCTAGTCAAATTAGTAAAGTGGTGATATAATTTTTTTTTCTTACTGTAAATATATACCTCTATATATATATATATATATATATGCTGTATGCAGCCGATTGCAAATTGCTTAAAGCATTTTGTGGGCTTCAGTTTTGGGCAACATTTTTTTGCGAACAAATTTATGTTGAGTTAACGCTGCTCTGCAAAGGTATGCTTTTTATCAGGCAAAGGTCTTAACACGCACACACACAAATATGCCAAACACACACACACACACATACACCCAGTGTGAGTTGGGTGGGGGAGGGGGGTAGTCAGCGTCTGTGGGTTAAAAGCGAAACCTTATCGAAAACGTTTAAGCGCACGCAAATTCCACGTGGGCAAGATAAAACATGTATAAGCCAGGTTGGAAAAATGGTCAATGGGGCGTGGCATGTGTGTGTGCGTGGCATGTCTGCATGTGTGTGTGTGTGTGTGTGTGTGTGTGTGGAAATATGCCAATGTTAAATATTTGCCGGGCATTGTCGCCGTCGCTGGTTTGGCACCCCTCAGATAAAGCGTTAACTACATATATAGTCTCAAACACACACACACACACACACACGCACACACAACATGCGTTGGTATGTGTAATCTTTTGCGTGCTTTACGCATTACCCACACACACAGCGAGCCGCACAATGTTGCAGGACACTTTGAATTATTCATTTACACGTTTTTTTTATTTTTATTTATTTTTTACATAGCAATGGCGAGTCTTGGGACAGCTGGGAATGTCCCTGTCCCTGTGTAGAAGGTTGTGCTGCGGGGTGGCACAGCAGCGGGGGTGGGTGGTGTATTTTTGACACGCCTAGTAGGCGTTTGTAGGAACAACTGTATTTACTTTTTATCGCTGATAAAGCGCATAATTTATGGGTTGTTCAAAAATTTAAATGCCCCCAAGAAATGTTGAGGAGACAAACAGCCAAGGAATTCCTCTCGGGCATTGTGGCTAAAATGTGTGGGTCAGCTGGGGCACAGGTGTGGTGCGCAGTGGTGTGGAGGTCAGTAAATTATTCTACACGTTTGTCTCCTTGTGGCAGCCACTCATTATCATAACAATCCAAAGCAATGCCAAATATTTGACGCTTTCAATTTGATACACAGCACAGAAAACAGCAACACAATCAAATCCGGTCAGGAAAAATATGCGTAATGCGACTTAAATTCGAATACATTTCCAAGCCTAATTAAAGCTAATTAATTATAATACATAGATTGTTTTGCATAGCTTCATATATATTTATATAAAGCAGCCAAGTTTGTAAGATTGAGCTTCTCAATTTAAAGACAATTTTCTGAATGATAGGTTCCTGTTTATTATTGCTTCTAATATTGATATGTATATTTATATATTTGTATAAAATTTACTATAAATAAAGCTAAAATTACATAGATATTAAATATTTTAAAAAATATATAAATAAATATATAAATATAAATAAAAATTATATATATCTAAAATAAATAGAACATTTGACAATTGTCTCAGTACTAAATTATCCTCTTTAAACGGACTAATAATAAATATTGTTATTATGCCAAAAATATTGATTTGTATATTAGTTAATAGCTTAATTTATAAATACTTCTGCAAATACATTTCTCTTAAATATGTCAAAAATTAGATATAAATACATCGATTTAGCTTATTCTGCTTTTCATGTGAATTTGTCTGTCAGTTTCAAAGCTATCGAAATGATACAAATTGCTGGCGAAAATATGAGAATTGATTTAGTACCATTTTATTCCCATCAGGCAAACTATTCATGCATATTTTTACTATGATACAAATATTTATCTATATATTAGCTTAGCCTCTTTAAATTAAGTAAGCCAAAAATACATTTGCAATAAATATTTCATATTCAATTTGACCTGGAATCATGTTATTTGATTGACCAAATCGACAACTGATGAACATTCAATGATTTGAAGCCAAAAAAAAAATGAAACAAAATCAAAAATCATTGCGAATATTTGTGGTTGTGGAATAGTTGATAAAAATGGGGCTTTGTTAAATAGAGAGAAGCATTTTAGCGGTTGGCCCAATAAATGTATTATGCATGTTTCGTGTTCGAGGCGTCAAAGCCAAAATGCAAAATGCAAAATGCAAAATGCAACATGCAAATGCTAAACACAAACACAAACAAAAATATACACTGAAATCCAATGCGATGCGATGCGATGCGATTGTGATGAATGTGCAAATGTAAAATATGTGGCGTTAAGTTTCACTGCGAATAAAAATAACACAGAAATCACATAAGAAAATACGCTGCACAAAAGCAAAGCAAAGCGAAGCCAGTTTTGTGTAAAATGAGGTCGGGCTAACAGCAAGGACATGAGCTGACATACACTCGAAAAAAAAATCTCCTTAAACTAAAAAATATTTTGCAGAAAACTGTAAAGCTTATCTTGTTTTTTTTTAATAATTTCAAAATTTAAGCAAAAACTTTTTTGTTAAAATTATAATGAGCTGACTTATAAAATAAATCACACAGAATTTTGCAAAATCAAAAATCGAGAAAAAAATATTCAAAAATTAATTAAATTCAAAAACAAGTAAGTAAAATTTACTGGCTCGTTTTTTATGTTGTGTTTATAAACTCTTTGATATTTTATTATAATTATTAAAATGCAATTATTTCTTCGCTTTACCATTGAAAAAATACTCTGAAAATTAAACAAGTTATTTTTTTAATTTTAGAATTTTACAAAAGAAAAATGCCTTCTGAATACTAGTTTGAAATAGTTCTGACGAATTTCTAAGATTCTGTTCGAATCTTTTTTCGAGTGTGTGTTAAAGAAAGTGATGGTATTGGTCGGGGTGGAGTGGGGAAGTGGGGAAGGCTGTTGAAGCAAATTTATGACTATTAAACGGAAAGTATGTGGCTTTTGTTGCTGTTTTCGCCGTCAGCGCTCAAGTTATGCAAAAGCGCTGAAAATATGCAAAGCAAATGTAATTTTATGCTTCGCTTGCTGTTCCTTAACTTTTACTTTATTTTTTAGCAGCGGAATAATATGCAAATGAATCGAGTGCCTGGGCAGCTGTTGTTATCAACATAGATCATGCATCAAATTATATGAAGTGTGCTGTGCCAAGAAGAGTTGCTTAATTGAAAAGCTAGACAGAACTCAGTCAGTCAGTCAGTCAGTTAGTCTATCTGTCTGTCGGTCGTCGATCTCAATTGCGATTGCGTTGCCCGCGATGCTCCCAAAGCAATCAACCTAATTTGTCATATGCACCAGGCCCACCTGCCTGGCTGCCCCTTTGGCTGCACTTACTCCCAGCTATCTGCCTGTCCGTCTGCTGTCAGTCAAACACTTTTGTGCAGTCACCCAGTCAATATTTATAATGAAAGCTAATGAGAGAGCCACACACACACACACACACACACACACACACACACACCCAGCGCCACAAAAACTCTTGGCCCCGGACACGATTCTATGCGAGGCCACTGGCAAAAGTGCCACAAGGGCGAGGACGAGTAGCAAAACAGAAGGACAAAGGACGAAGGACGAGCACTGTCATGGGTCAAACTGCAGTGTGTGTGTGTGTTCTTTTGTATTATTTTCAGTAGGTTTTTTTTTCGACTGCATTTCTGAAGTGGTCAACTTTTGTTCTCTCAACTCTCAGCTGTCTCTCCTTATCTCTCCTTGTCTCCTCGTGCCTCGGCAGGCATCGCATTGTCCGCATTTTGTCGGCTTTTGTCTGCTTCTGTTTTTATAAATGCGACGCTTAAAAATTGAATGGAGCCGCGTCGCGGCAAAATAAATTGAAAGTACTTGCCCATTGTTTGATTAATGTGTCAATAATGGCACGGCGACTGTAGTGCAAATATAAATGCCCAGACAGAGTCCACTTTTTTGCTTTTCTTGTTTTGAAAAAATTGTTGCGATAAGCAAGCGCTTAAGAGATTGAACACATAAGCATCTGGATAAACATTGGCAATAGTTTGGCCAACAAAAGTAGAAATAGAACTTGCATTTTTTGGCGTCGATTTCGTTTAAGCCAAAATTTATAGCTCGTAGTTTTTTGTATTATATTCATGGATAGAAATGTTTTGAAATACTGGAAAAAGTTGTTGCATGCAACAAAATTATTCTCAGCCATTTGAGTGAAAAGCTTATGTTTAAACAAAAAATGCAAAGTGCCAATTTTTATGTCATTATATTAATTATACAAAAAATTAATTACAAACCTGTCTTCGACACAAGTAAAGCAACAATAAATAATCTATTAAATAATTAACAATCAGTTGTGCAAAATCATATTAATTTGTTCACTTAATTGATATTTATATTTATAATTATATATCTCTCTCTACTAATTTAGTGAGTGGAACTCTGAAATATTCACCCACACTGATTGTGCCCAACTGCGACAGTTTAGTTTATAATTAGTTGGGCAACTCTTGGAGGGATACATTAAGCCAAGTGGAGTGGAGACAGTGGCTCACTTTATAAGAGCAAAATGTGTAAGTGTAATGCGCTCTAAGGCTTTACGAGCAGAATGCTTGTTATTCAAAATACTCATTCCCCAGGAACCCTTCTTCATCGGAGGACCAAGTCAAAGCGAAGTGTGCCAGCTCAAAAAAGAAATCCAATTTAATGACTGCACTGGCGACGAAGTCCTAACGCCCGCTCCCCCACCTCCGCCCAACCCATTCGTCCGTGTCTTAGTCCTTGGTATCTCTGGTCGAAGTTGGACCCAACTCAAACGACGCTGGCCTCCTGTGGGCGATGACTTGTGCCTGGGTCTGGGCCTGAGCCTTGCGCGTCTTTGATTTCATTGCGGCTGTCACTTTGGGCGCACGGACTTTAATGGCAAGTGTAAAATGCTGTAAGCCCAGAAAGAGAAAGAGAGAGAAGAATAAAGAAGAAAGCGAAGAAAGAAGAAAAACGGCAACAACAAATACCAGCAAAAAGAAGAGTTTAATTAACACGAAAATGGTTTCAATTACATCAAATTACATTTCTTTGCAGTGCCGAGAACGATGCCATTGTAGTTTGGTAGTTGTCCGTGTGTCTGTGTGAATGACGATGGCCTCCAACTGGAAAGAGGTGTTAGGGAAGTGTGGAGTGGGGGAGGGAGGGAGGTGGGCGTGCCACTTGCTCAGTTGATTTGGCGCACGGAGATTTATTGGGCGTCAGTTGGGCAAATTAGTTGAAATTGTCAGTTAAAATAGTCACTCGACGAAAGAGACAATGGCAAACGGAAAGAAAGAGAGTGAGAGAGAGAGAATGGGAGAAGAAGAGAGAGAATATAAAAGACAATATTAAACATTAGCTTAAATTAAACATCTGGCTGAAATACTTGATGAAATTAAAGTAGTTTATTAGTTATTTGTCGTGATTTACTCAGCAAATTCAACTCGATTTTACACTGATAAATTTCCTTTACAAAAATATACTTTCAACTTCTTTTCGTTGTTGCTACACGAATAATGCTTGCTTCCCCTCGACCCCCTCGCCAACTCTCTAACAACTCCCCAGCATATGCAAATAATGCCATAAACAAAAATGAAAGTGTGACCTTTAAGCTAAATTTAATACCCTCTAAAAAAATACTTTTCATGTGAAATAGTCATTCTCAGATTTAATTTTAAAGTGTAAATATTAAATAACATTTATAAATAAAATTTAAAAATTCAATAAACAAATTAAAATTTAATTTGAAATATATTAATACTCAGCTAAAAATTGTATATAATATTTTTCAGCTGAAACATACAATTTTCAGCATACCTTTAACAATCAGTTAAAAAGCTAAAATTGTTTTTAGACTGCTCAAATTTATTTATGAATACTCAACTCAAAAATGCACATATTATTTTTCAGGCTGAAAGTCTCTTGACAATTCAGTGTATACCCAAAAACCTTTCAAAAGGAAAATAAATATTAAATAACTGATTTTCATATCCAATAAGAAATTGCAGAATTTTAAAGGGTATCTGCTGGTCGCTTGCAGATTATTATTATTTCATTTGTAATTCTTTTGCGTTACTTTTGTGTTTTTTTCTTGAGCTGTTGCTCTGTGGCTTGTGTCATTCATTTGGCTTTCGTTGGTCTGACAGAGCCGAGCCTCATTTATTTTGCTTACACGCATGCCACCGGGCGGCGTCTCCGCCAGTGTCAGTCCTTCGAGCGGAATGGGGGCTGTGACGCGTCATTTATGACACCTTGACAGAAAAATGAGCACACCAAAAAAACAAAAAAAAAAATAATATATACAGCAAGTGGTGCCAGGTGAGCTCTGTCTGTGTGTGTGTGTGTGTGTGCGGGTGTTTGTTTGTGTGTGAGATGTGGTTGTGCCAACGCACATTCATAATTTCATTTTGCCGCGATGACGCCTAGTAGAACGAGGCATGAGGCATGAATCCGGGGGTGGCAAGCAACCAAGCAGCCACGGCTTTTGTGCCGCTTATTATGCGACAGAAATTGAAAAACTTTGTTTGCCGGCGCGCTGGGGTTAACAAATAGGCCTGCCTGCCTGCCGCCACAGTGTGGCTGCCACTGTGTGGCAGCACTCGTGCCACATTGTGTTGTGCGGGTGGCGGCCATTTAAGCGCAACGCCCAAGTGCCTCACATAATTTGATGCCTTTTATGGCATTTAATTTGTTGCCACACAGGTCACAAGACGCCTTCTCATGTCTCTTCACTTTTTATTTGAATGCCTGCTGTCATTTGTTATTTTTATTTATTTTCTTCCATAATGAATTTGACGGCGCTCAGTTGGCTAATGAGATTGGCATTGACAGTGGGAACATGCAGTGCCGCTGCCCCTACCCCCACCCACTGCTGGTGCAAGTGGCACGTGAGCGGAGTCCTCAAGCAGCAGCCCAGTCAACAGGTGTCCTGCTGATCGGAAAGGCTGCTCAACTGACCAGCTTTGATTCAAATTGCACTCACCAAAAAATTTACGTTATATTTAAAATACTCAATAAAAATTAGAAAGTTTTTCCTCTTTTAGAAAAATAATTTCCATACCTAAAAAAAATTATTATTAAAATTTTTAAAGCTTGTCCTAAATTGGCAATCATTTTATAAATATTTTTGTTATATTTTTTTAGAAATATTTCGGAATCTAAAATTTCAATTATTCATAGAAAACATTTTTTCCACGATTCAGAAAAAATATTTTTTGTGAATTGCTTAAATTATGTTATTTAAATTTGATCAGTAATGTAAAAAAATTGTGTGGGTAAAATCTTTCAATGCAAACCAAGACTAGATTTTTTGTCAATTGCTTAAATTAAGTTATTTAAATTTGATAAGTCATGTACAAAATTACCAAGACTATGGTAAATTTCTATGTCGATTTTTTCCCTGAGTGTCCAGTTCCAGAGACACTCCTCAGCAAGTGG
Source organism: Drosophila multiciliata (assembly GCA_037043605.1). Classification (NCBI taxonomy): domain Eukaryota; kingdom Metazoa; phylum Arthropoda; class Insecta; order Diptera; family Drosophilidae; genus Drosophila; species Drosophila multiciliata. The sequence goes on along the minus strand of JBAMBF010000103.1, from coordinate 17,520,951 downwards.
GTACTCCCAAGTTGGTGTTGGGCCGAAGTACGTGCGTCAAACTGTTTGTGGCAAGTGGGTCTACTGAAGGCGTGACAAAGTCGTTGTCCTCGTTGACGTGATTGCCGTCGCTCTAGTAACACATAAAAGATAGATTTCACTTCTTTATTGTTTATTGTTTAAAATTGTTTTTGTTTTGCTTGTTGTAGTTGCTTTTTGTGTCCTTTGTTATTGTTTTTGTTTTTGTTTTGTGGCTGCACGTTCGTGTCGAGTTGTCAGTTTGAGGCGTCGCCTGCTTGTGGCAGAAATTGATTTTGTTTTCTTACAAGGTAGAAATTGCATACGAATACAAATAAAACACATTTACACATTTGCCATTTGCCATTTAAGCGGCAATCGATTTACTTTACATAAGGCTCAGCTGGCTTGTTTCCTTTTGTGTGCCCAAGAAAAGCAACATTCTGTTGCCAGTTGTGTAAGTCGATTGTTAGCTCTTGTTGCAAGCACTGAGTTACACTAACAAAAGAATTAAAATTCTGCTCTCAATAAATATTTTATACACACTTGCATTGCTCTGGCATGTAGTAAATAAAGCTCAGTCAAGTTGCTTTAGTTTTTATATCCTTGCAGAGTGCATTCCCAAGCAGCTATTTCAACAATCATAGAAATATATCAACTTTGTCTTTCGAAAACGAGATCCTTAAAAAGACAGAAATAAAAAAGAAATGAAAATTTTATATAAAGTAATAATTAAATAAATAAATACATTCTTTTTATTTATATATTGTATATTTATACTTTTAAAAATAAAGTAATAATTAAATAGATAAATATATTCTTCTTAATTATATATTTTATATTTAGATTTATACAAATATTTTTGAAATTTATCTCAATACTCACTTTATTATTTAGCAAGTGTACTTTTAATACGAAAGAATTTGTTTGTCTTCTCTTTAAATCTGCGATTTTCTTTTGAGAATGTCATTGATTTTTCAGTTATATAAAAAATCTAATTTACTGGTAATTCTTTTATATATCTTAACTGAATTTAAAAAATATTTTTAATGTGGGGGGTTTTTTTGAATTAACTTTTACAAAGAAATAAATACAAAAGTTTTTCTCAGAATTCTAGAAATATGTCTCAAATAAACCAAAAAACATTTTTATATTTTTAACAAGTTATTTCTTAATTCGAGAAATGGTTTTTTTCATGTCTTGCCAATTTTTTAAAATGCAATGCAATCATTTATAAATATATATATTTTTTTTTTGTGAGTGTAGATATGTGTTTAGTTCATTGTGGCTGCTCAATGTCACGTTTGGCTGGTGTGGAAGAGCTATGCATGAATTTATTATACACTCCACACACTTTGGAGTCTAAATTATGAAATTTTGCTCTAAAAAGTTGCAGCTGCTTTCAGCCTTTGTTGCTGGCTGCCTTTTGTCGGAGCTTTTAATAAACAACTCGACTGCATTATGCATTTCTGTGTGTACATAGAAATGTGCGCATGCATGTGCTGCTTGTAGTTCAACATAGATGTATTCATATATATATATATATATATGTATATATATGTATGTGTATATATACATTTGTATGCATTATGATTCGCATATTCGTTTGCACCTGTTTGCTTTTAGCTGCCACATTCTTGGCCCGAGTTTGAGTCTCGTTTACCATTTGCTTTTTCTCTCTTATTTATTTTTTTTTGTTAAATTTTTCCTGTGTTTCGGCCGCTAAAAATTGTGCAATTTTGCTCGTTTGCTTTTATTTTTTATTTGACTTAATTCTTTTTTCTTTTTTTTTACACTGGCCACCTTTTGTGGCTGCCTTATTCAGTGCATTTGTTTGCATATCAAAATGCGTGAAATGTGTGCAGCATTATTATTTGGCGAAGGGGAGTGCAGGGAAGACGCATTGTTCGTTCGAGCCACCTTATTAACGGCGCTTGGCTCAGCATTTTCTATGCATAAAAATGTAAACGCTTCCTGGCCTGAGGAGGGCTCTGCAAATTTATGTGCCTTCTCGTATAAATATACATGCAGTTAGCCAGGCATAACTAAAGCCACTTTTTAGTGCTATTCGCAATTCGCAATTCGCTATTCGTTATTTCTTTTTTCTTACGACCCGGCCACACATATTTGGCTTAGCAAACACACCAAATTAACTTGGCCAGCAGCTAAAGCCACAACTAAAAAAAAACCTAGCAACGAGCAATGCAAACTAATTCAATAGTCATATTATGCTCGCAACTGTCAACTTTGGTATGCACGAGATGAGCCTCGGGAATACTAAAAATAATTATTCTTTTGGGCGTAAAAAATAGAAGATTTTAAATTAAGCTGCCACTTTGAAAAACCACGAATTTAAATATGCAACAAGAAGTTTCTCAAGCTGAAGCTTCACTTGAAGATATTAAATTAAACACTGGATAAGCGTAATCTATTCTCTCCATCTGACAGATCTGGAGATCTGCTAAAGGTGTTGACGGAGAACCGCCCGTTGTGGCTTATAGCCATGGCTAAGCTGATATCCAGCAGCCGTTTTCCTGCTTACCAACTTCAATTCGAACCTTATGCCACATTTGGCCTGAGACATAAGTAAGTCCTGTCAGCATGTGTGTTGTAACCAACCACCCAGACCCCACCCCTTACCCTGTGTGGGGGGATTATGCGGCAAAGGGCAGCAAAAGCGGCGACAAAGCTATGCGGTCAGCAGGTAAAACCCACACACAGGTGTGTTCTCTGTGTGTGTGTGGCTTAACTACGCATACAACTAAATATATATATATTTGTTTATTGGTATGTGTGTGTGTGTGTGTGTGTGTCAGCTAATACCTTTTTATGAGCATCATATGTTAATGCGGCTTCATTAACATTTTAATGTCCTTCGGCCCCAATAGAAGCTTTCTTTCTCTTTCTCTATATCTCTATATCTGCTCTCTCTCTCTCTCTCTGTATGCCTGTACTCTCATTCTTTTAATTAAAAAATGCAATTATATAAAACAAAATAAACCTTTAAAAATTAAAACCAAATAACATAATTTGCCAGCATACCAAAAGTGACTTTTTCATTTATATATTTTATACACTGCTTGCTGGGTAAAATTCCTATAAAAATATAGCCATAGAAATTATTTCTAAAAACTAGAAATTCAACTATTCCAAAAATATGTTATTTTTTTATTTAATCTTCGAAATAAGAAATATGTTTCTAAGAAAGTGGAAAGCGAAAATTCAATTAGAAAAATAGCATTGTAAAATTTAAAAAAAAAATACAAGAACTTAGTTGAGGGCATTGTAACTAATATAGAAAGTAAGTTATATATATTTAAAGTATATATATTGTATAATATAGTCAGATCCAAATTGTTGTGGCTTTGAACTGGTAGCGTATATAAATTTGGCATTGTCAAAGTTAGCTTTTCTAGCTTGTTATTTTTCAGCCGTGTCGCTTTTGTCTCTGTGCTAAAGTGAACAATAACAACGAGAAAACATTGTCAAATCAGTGGCAGAAGCGCAAACAAATTTTTCAGTGACCCAGCAGCAGCAACAACAACAACAACAACAATAACAGCAGCAGCAGTCAACAAGCAACAACAACAATATCCGTTAACGGTGAAAAGAGTTTGACGAAAAAGTAATTTTAAGCATCGTTTAATTTTCATTTTGTGTTACGGTTTTTTTCCACTTTTTTCTGTTTTTCATTTTTTTTATTTTATTTTCCGTGCAACTTTTTTCGCTTTTGAACGCTGGCTTTTTGCTCGCTGGACATTCGAGCAGAAAAATCTCAAAAAGTGCGTACTTTTTAACAAAGTTAATTTTTACGCTTTGCTTTCTGCTCACTTTTCTTCTTCGTCTTTTACTTCGCTATTATTTTATTTTTTTTACCAACTGAAGTAAAAATAAAAAAAAAATAGGAAAGCATGAAGGGGTTGCGTATTTTCGTAGGCTGTCAAATGAAAAGTACTTTAATTATGTTCAAGAAGGTCAACGAAAGCATTTGGCTCACTGCTCTCCAAACGAATTGTCTTATGTGGCACACGCAGCGTATGCGCAATCATTGAAGATAGAAATTTTGACTTTGTCTCGTCGGAAGATGCGTGAGAAGGTTTATATAATTGAGAGCTGTATGAAGTCTTAATTATTGTCTCAATTGTTAGTTTCTTGACTATATATGAGAAGGAATTAAGCATCTCCCCAAATTCTATTTATTTCTATTTCTATATTTCTATTTATATAGAATATTTTGCGTATTAGAATCTTAAAAATGTAATTACTGAAACTCCATTGTGACTCGATTTTTACGGCTATATGCACAAACTTTCTACAGCCTTTACTAATTTAAAAGTGGTTTCAACAAGTAAAGACTTTCCACCTTCACAACTTTCTCAAAAGCCAACTGATTGCCAAAAATTAAGATGTTTTGATTATGTTTTGACTCCAAGATTCAAAGTTAGAAGCGCGATTCTAGCTCGAAAATCATGTTAAATTATATACATTTATTATAATATTTATTAAATAAAATCTAAAATTTTTTAACGCAACTTGAATCTGAGTAGAAGTTTACTGCTTAGTTGCTCTGTAATTAAATAACTAATGCTTAAATAGAACACAGAAGCTAATGTGAAAAAGAACAGAAGTGCAAATCAAACACAAACTCAAAAAACACACACACAAACACATACACAAGACGCACTTCGTTGAGTCCCCAGATATTTGGACGTGTTGTGCGGCAACCGTAATCTCCAGTGACAATCTCACACAATCTCCACACAGCCAAACAGCAACACACACATGAATATGCACACACTGTGATTTGTCATTCGGTGTGACTTTTGGCACGCATTCACTCTCTCTCTCTCTCTCTCTATCTTTTTATCTCTAGCGCTATCTACCTATCTCTCTCTGTCTCTCTCTCTCTCTCTCTCTCTCCATATCACACGGCATGCACATATGAGTGCAACTTCTTGCCCTTGCCTTGCCTTGGTCAAACCTCAGCTGCTGCTTGTGTCCCTGTGCCAGTTGCCAGTTGCCCGTCTCCGCCTTGATCACATCTACAGCGTCCGTAGCTTGGTACACTCAGAAAAAAATCAAACTACGATTTTGAAAATCACTCTGAAAACAAACTAAGATTTTCTTGTTCTATGAAAATATTTCTAAATATATGAAAATATTTTGCATTACAAATGCTGGCATTGTTTTTTACTTTGTTTCTTTTTTATTTATTTATTATTTTTTAATATAATTAACAAAACCATATCTAAGGAGTTGAAATACAACAACTCGACTTTAATTTTAGAGTAAGGATATTTTTGCAATCGATGAAACATTTTTTTCAAATAAAATTAAATTAATTAAAAGCCCTGTATTTTTATTTGCGTCATATCTAAAAATACTTATGTTTAATAAATAATTTAAGTATAAGAAAGCTGATATAAGAATTCTTCAAATTCTTCTTCTTTTTGTACAAATATATAAAAAAAAAATTATAATTATTTGTTTTAAATAATTGAATGTAAATTAACTGAAATTAAGGAATGCAAAACGAGTTTTTTATTATTTTTTATTTTGAATGGTTATGATTATTGTACAACTGTAGTCAAAATTTAAAATATTATCGTTAAATTAAAAACATAAGCAACAAAAAGATAATCTTAAATTGCTCCTACACCCTAAAAATTAAACATAGATTTTAGAAAAATGTACAATTTAATTAAGAAAATAAAGACGATTATTTTTAGAAATTTTCTTGCTGAATAATGAGATGTTTTAGTTTGGGCGCTAAAAGTTTGACGAATATATAAAATTAAAGGCAATTTTTTATCTAAGTGTAGAGGGTGCGTCGGGGAGAAGGAGGAGCGGTGATTGCCTGATGCAGTGCAAATGCAATTTGCATATGCATGAGACTGTGGCCGACATTTTTGCAGATGTAAGAGGTGCAAATGACAGTAACCAGGGAGCGCGCAATGATTGCGCCACGCAAACAACAACAACAACAACAATAACAACAGCAGCAGCCATGTCCAAGACTGAACAAGGCTGGCCAACAGTGTAGCATACTTTTCAGATGATGCCGCTTTTAAAGCGCCAAGTTTTAAAGCACCTCAAGGAGGGCTGGCTAAGAAATAATTCTGCGCTGATTTTCTTTATTTTTTTGCTGGTTTTTTTTAATATAATACTACTGCTGCTGCTGTTGCTGACTAACTGCCACGCCCACTACAGTTTTTAATTAGTCATTTGCGTTGAAGCCAAGCAGCGAGTAGCGAGATGAATATGCAAACGCACCTGCTTCGTGTTAGCCAAGCCGCTTCTCTAATTTGCACAGGCTGCGCTTGCCCCGCCTGCCTCGCTTGCCACGCTTACCACGCTCCTCCGCCCAATTTGTGTTATTGTTTTTAATTTGAAATTCTTGAGAAGTTGTAAATTCATTACTTATTCACTTGACAGGCGCACACAACACAACAGCAACACAAGAAAAAAATAAAATAAATTAAAAATGTAAATTAAATTAGTAACTTCAGTGCATCTGTCAAGTGTTGCTGATTTATTTGCTAGTGGCCAACGCTTGGTTCGCTCTTCTCATACTTCTCATACAATTGAAAACCCCAAAGCGTTGCCACCCCTCCCTCCCACTCAAGACGGCTCAACTTGACCTTCACACACACACACACTCACACCACAGTGTTGGCAACAAACTTTATTGCATAAATTTTTAAATGCCAACCTTGGCGAGAGCGGGTGGCAGTAATGGAGACCAGATATAAATGTCACTAAAAATATTGCACTTTTTCCTCTCTCTATCTCTTTCTCTTTCGCGCTATCTCTCTCTCTCTCTCTGTTGCTGTCTCTATTTTGGTGCTACTGCAAATGTCCCGCTTCTTGGCTGCAATCAGCCAAACTTGCCTGCGTCTGCGTCAAGATAAATGCACAAGTTCATTTTCGGTTGCACAGTGCTCCATATTCGTATGTGTCCCAAGAGTCATCAAAATGGAGCTGCTTAGCTAATACGTGTCATATGTCTGTGGAGAGTTGCGAAAATCATGCAATTTATTATTCCACTTTTCTCCTGTCAAAAGTTAATGTCTAAATTTACTTATCCTTGCTCAGAAATATCTCAAATTATAATTGAATATTAATTCAAATGAGCTTTTACATTTTATTATATCTTGGCATAAAATATTTATTTTTATTATGTGCTACTGCAAATAAAATTATTTTATTTGCTTATGCATTTATTGCTATTGTGGAGATTGTGAAATTCACTTTTAATGAGTTAAAAGCAAAATTAACACAACCTACTTGCTAAATACAAAAATTTTAATATTTATTTCATTTTGATAGGAAACTTTTACTTTTTATTTATAATGTTAAAGCCAGTACATAAAACATACTTTATTATTTTTAATTTCCTAATTCAGTTGCCATTTCTTTTACATATGCTAATTGCAAAAATGTTCTTGAAGTCCAGAAAAATAAACCCATCCTCCTTTCGAAATATGAAAAAATTAATATATATTTAGTTATGACTTTTAGTACTTTTAAAAAGTTAAATTTAATTAGCTAACATTTTAAATACGTAAAGTTTAAGTTAAATACAAAATATTTATTTAAAAATTATTTTTCATTACATATTCTTTACTTATTCAATAGAAAATTATTTTCAATATTTGCCCCACAAAAATTAAGCAGTGTATTTGCAAGTCTTTAAACTTTATTTTTGCTAATGTTGCCAGTCGTTTGTGGAGCAAACAATAAAAAAAATCGTAGTCGTAAAAATATGTTGTTGATGTTTGCTGCATGCCACAAGCTTTGCGAACGCGTTGCATATTTGCCTTAAACTTTTGCGGCAGTAACACGCTGAGGCAGGCAGACACAGAGACAGACGCTCAACTAGATACTCAGCGAAATGGATAGGAGAAGAGATAGAGAGGGGGAGGGAGATGGAGATGAAGAGAGATAAATAGAGAGAGGCAGGCAGTCGTAGTCAGAGAAAAAGCAAGCAAACTTGTGACATACCCCACAAATAAACATTCACACACACACACAGAGACACACACACACACACACACACACCAGTTAGTAGCATACCAACACCTAAGAGTTGTACAGTTGATGTTGCAGCATGGACAAAGTTTTGCTACTTGCAACTACGCTTTGTGTTTACTTTTGCTGCCAGAGAAACTTTTGTGGCACGCAGAGCACTGAGATTCATTTCACATGTCACATGTTCGAGTTGAAAAAATATTTGTGCACACATTCTGCAGAGCAAACAATTTCCCTTTAATTAACATTAAATCAATCTTTTAAGATATACAAAGGGGCATGCAACCAGCATCAGCAGCAACTGCTTGCCACAAAACTCCTACACGTCATGCAACAGCAACAAAAAGTAATGCGTCAATTTACATTATTTTTCTCCATTTTTTTTTATTTTTGTGTCTGTGATTTATACACAATGTAAGCTTGGGGAAAAAATTGACTTGATTTTAAAAAAATTAGAAATGTTTTCTGTCTATTTCTCTGAAATATATTTCTTAAATTCAGTTTAGTTATTTTTATAAATTTTGTAAAATATTTATGTGTATGTGAGAAAATTTAAAATACGAAATATAAAATAAATAATTTAATAACTTTTCAATTTACGCAACACAATAAATATAAAATTTCAGCCAGATATTAAGAAATGCAAATCATATTTTATAATTAGTTACATACTCAAAATTATTAAATTTCAGACCGATTTTTATATTAGCAGCGCTTTAATTATCGAAGTGCTTCAAAAATTAGCAAATATTTTGCTTACGTTGTGCAAATGACGCTGCGCCTGCCAAATATTTACAGTGCGTATGCGTAATTTTTAATTGATTTGGCCGCAGCGCAAACAAACCACACGAACGAGTCACGTATGTGTGTGTGTGTATGCCAGATCACTCTCCTTTCTCTTTTTCTCTCTCTCACTCTCTCTCTCTCGCTGTCTCCCATAATCTTCCCATTTTGTGTGTTTATTGCATAAATTAAAACTCACTGCGTTCATATTTGTTTATTTAGTGGGTCTAAAACAAACACACACACACACACAAACACATACACTCACTAACACACACTTAATGTGTGTGCAACATTTGGTGCAATTGAAAACATTTGTTGCATTTTCACTTCTTTGACACTTAATTAGAATGCAAAAATATGCAAATTCACAATAAGAAACTGTTTAATTGTTGAAAACAGCTGACAGACAGCAAATGTAACATATTATTAATATAAATCAATCAAATCAGCATAAATTTTATTTAAAAAAATAGTACAAATATATACAAAAAAAATTAAACATATGCATAAACTGAACAAACAATATTTATAGTTAAAATTAGGGAAAATGTATAATAATTTTAAATAATAAAAGTGTATATTATAATACTTGATCTTTTTAAAGTTTAGAAACTTTAATAATATTAAATATTGAATAAAATATGGATATGATAACTAATATTAATCCATGACTAATAAATAAAACTAATTTATAATTTTTGTTACTTGAAATTAATTTATGTATTTTGAAACTATTTATTCCTTATTTCTTAAGTTGTGAATAACTTAATCCATCAAGAGTAATAAAATTAAATTTCTGAACACTATATAAGCTAAAAATATAAATTCAATGACTTGCTTTAATAATGGTTAACATCAAAATACATTTCTGATAATAAGAAATATTTTAAATATGATATTTTATATAATAATTAACCAAGACTATTAATTAAAATTAAATATTTTTAACTAATTATTTACTGAAATTGTGTCTGAGATACTTTTTCATGTTGAAATTCAGTCAAAGTTGGCGTTTGTCGATTAGCAAGCCATCAGTTTAACTTCTGACAAGATCTGCTACCCGCAACCCCTTCCCCAACGTATGTTTACCTATAAAAATTGTTTAAGCATTTTATGTTTGCACAGCAGTTGCCATTCGAAAATAAACGAAGAAAAAAACTGAGTCACAGCATGTTTTGCGATGCGAAATTAAATTAAACATTTTTTTGGTTTTATTCTTTTCTGATTTTTATGCCTGTGTGTGGCCGGAAGGAGTCACAGAGGGGGAGTAAGGGGGGGCTTAACGGCTGTCGACCAGGCTCAGGTCAGAGCTGCAACACAACGTTTGCATATTTGGCTAGTGTTTGAGAGGCGCTTTGTAAATAAATTTTGTATCGTCGCTGGTAACGCATGACATATGCATCAAAGTGGGTGCGGGGGAGGAGAGGAGAGAGAGGCCAGTCGGGGTTGTCACAGCTGTCAATAAGTGCGCTGAACTGAGCTCTGACGTTAAAAATCAGCCATTAAAATATGCTGTTAAAAATGCAGATTCCCCCAACGCGGCTTGTTTATTAATGCGCTTGCATAAGCCACACTTGCCACGGCTGCCACGGTTGCCGCGGCTGAGGCAGCAGCACCAGCAGCACCAGCAGCAGATGCATATGGCAAGCAAGCAAATTGAATGCACAACAAAACAACTTTGTATCAATTTAGTCATCGATTTATTTTTTAAGCATATTCAAACTTTGCAGCAAATTAAATTGCAGCACCACAAATCGAGGGTAAGCTGAGAAATTGTTGAAAGCGAAATTTATATTATTAGTTGCAGTCTTTCTATTTATTTTCAAGTATCAATTTATTGTCTAATAACTTAAGAGCTGCCCACGTTACTTACGGACTCCAAAACTTTTCCCGAAATAGTTGCAGCAAAGTCGAAAACCGTTTTCAATTCCATTGCTGGCCAGCAGAAAAGGATTTACAAGATTTGGCAGCAGAAGCAGTTCTTCGAGTCGATTTCGATTTGCCAAAAAGTACACAAAACTTTTATGAAAGAAAATGAAATGAAAATCCCCCAAAGCCAGCGAGCAAAGTATTTGTATGTGTGTGTGGTGTGTTTAAAACTTTGCAGCAACAATTAAATGCATTCGATAAAACCATAGACTGATCCAGATTTGTGCCGAGCCAAACTAAGTTCACCCAAGCAATTAGAAATTGCAGTGTATCCACTCCGCCACTCTAAAATATTTATATGCCACATCCTGACTATTTTCGGTCGAGGGAGCCAATGCATTAGAGTCGCTGCCACGCCCACAGTTACGCCCATGCTTCGCCGCCAGTTAATAGCCCAAACTAATAAAATAATAATTAAATGTGTCAAAGTTTCCAAAGTGTAATTAATTATACATACTATATAACTGTAGATCTCTCCGCCAGTATATAAGATAAGCACCCGCACACACACACACAGACACACACGCACACACACATGCCGGCTCACACATGCCAGAACAGAGAGAACACATCCTCATTTCCTGGTCTAAGCCGGGCTAAGCGCAAAAGTTTCTTATTGGCTGGAAACATTTAATGTTTAATGGGCATCGGTGACCAAACAACCTCAACGAACAACAGCCAAACTTGAAAAATAAATATTTATATCGATTGCAACTGACCAGAATTGAACGACGGCCTGTTTGGTAAATATTATTCAAAGTAAATAAAATACATTATAAATATTTAACTCAATTTAAATAATTACATAAATAAACATATTAAATTGAAAAAATAAATACATTGATTAACAGCTTTAATATAAATATTTATGAATATATATAGATAAAAATAAATACAGTTTTTAATATTAAATAAGAGTTAATTATGTAAAATATTTATATGTATAAGATTTATTAAAAAATACATTTTGATAGTTAATATAAACTAAATTTAGCTAGACAAAGATATATGCAAGGGTAAAACAGGAAGTTAATTTTAAAATATATTTAATAGTTATATTATATGTTTAAAATAAATAAGTGTACTGTCTCAAAAAATATAGAAAATTAGGTAAGAAAATTATGTTGAATGTAAGATTACATAATGGAATTAAATAAAGCAAAATATATGTATTAATGTCTAACAATATTAAATAATGAAAATATATAATAAGAAATTTAAGCTAATATTATTCAGTAAAGGAAAAATTAAGTTAAAATTGCAATAAGATTAAGTAATGAAAATAAGTAGAAAAAGGGGAAAGTTAATAATATTAAACGGAATACAAAATACATTTAATGCATATACATATTTAATATATTTAAAAAAAAATATACAATTAAGAAAAATGAAAAGAAACAATAACAAATTTGAACAATAATATAACCTATTTTTATGTGTAGTCCTTAATTATTTTTATCATTAAATATTGAATGAAATATATATATAAATACTAAATATTTTATGGATTTATATATATAAACTAATTACATACAAAAATTATTAAAATTCATAAATTCAAGTATTTTATAGAAATACAAAGTGGCAATTGTTGCCCTGAATTATTGAGATATTGAATATTAAATCGAGACACAAATATGCCACATTTATCTCAGAATTATTAATGCTCACTATTGAATTTCCGGCTAATCTTTATGGTGATCAATTAATTACAGGGTATAAAAGGACAGGGCAAAATTGTGTTTTCCCCTGGAAGTTTTTGTTAAAGGTTACGCCCAATCCATCAGTTAATAAATGTGACAGAAATTGAGGTGCCAGCCAAAAAGTGGGGCAAAGGCTTAAGCTATACCAGAAAGCACATTGAATAATAATAAATCATAAGAAATTGTTGTTGTTGTTGTTGCTATTTTTGTTGTTGTTTTTTGTTGTTGTTGTGTGGCAAAAACCAATTTCATGACAGCAGTTGTTCGGTCGGGGAGCGAAGGCAAAAGTTGAAGTCAACCATAAAGTGCACCTGTTCATGTGTGGCAAACACACGCACACACACACACACACACACATACAGATACGTACAGAGGGGGGAGTGGGTTGGGGTTTGTTGTGAGGAGCACATGGCAACAATTTGCTACGTGCTGAATGCACTGCTGTAAACTATGTTTTGCTGCCAAAAATTTATTACAACTGCGAGTTGTAGAAACCAAGAAAAACTTTACATGCATCTATAGCTAGATAGTGTATGAGTGTGTGAGTGTGTGTATGGTGTGTGGCAAATGAGTTTAATCACCTTGTGTGAAAGTGGCAAAGAAGAAACAAGCCTGTGCTAAAAAATATTGTGCTGCACATTCTGTGACGACAGTTGACATAGTTTTTAAGGCGCCTCTAATTGAAGTGTTGCTTAAACAAAAGCAAAACTTAAATTGCTGTGAAATTGTCTGTATGCAACACCCCTCCCTCCACTCTCTGCCAGCATCGAGAAGATTGTTGAAAAAAGGCAGAAACTGCAAAATGGCAAACGTTTGCCAGTTTTTTTTTTTTTTTTTTTGTCAGTTTCGCCAGTTTTACCAGTTTTGCCAGTTTGCCACTTGCCTTCACGCTTAAACACTTTGTGGCAACTGAAGAGTGCCGATTGGTGGATGGTGGCAGAATGGGGGGGGGTTGGTGTAAGGGAGTGGGGTTGCTGTGTCTGCAATGACGCCGTGTCGCCAAGTTGCAACATTTATGGCATCGGCAACGCTGCTTAACTGCTTGGAGAGCACTTGGCTAGCAATGCTTTGACCAAGAACCCGGGTGACAAGTCAGCCGCTTTGTGGCTGTCAAGTGGCCTCTTTCTTTCTTTCTTTCATTTTTTCTCTCTATCTCTCTCTCTCTCTCTCTCTCTGCCCCTCTCTCTTTTCATTTTTTTTTTGTCTACCCGACTTTTACTTCAAACACACAAGTGCACTTCGCCGAGACTTTGGTGGCAGCTGCAACATTTGTTGCCATCTGCAGACAGTGTTGCCCTTTGCCCTTTCAGCGAGAGCTGCCTAATTAACTGACATTGAATAACATATTTATTCTATATATACAACAAATTTGCTGATTTAACAAATTTGGATTTAATAAATTTAATCGTATCTGTAATGGAAATTCGAATTTTACATTTGAGTAGAATGAATTCGCTTGGGTAGATCGAAGATTAAATGCCCTCAAAGTCTATGTAGTATTTAAAACAAATTTTTATATGGGAACTTTATGATATGATAGTATGATATAATGTAGAAAATATAATCGACCAAATATTGGGTAAATTTTATTTGGATCTATCGTTAATTAAAAAAAATCGTTTATATAAGAACTCAACTTTAAACCGATTGTTATAAAAGGTGCTATAAGATATAGTAGTCTGATCTCAATAGTTTTTTATTAGAATAGTAAATCTTTTGACTTTGAAAAGATATCTTTGTAATTAAGTAGAATCAATATCTTTGACAGTTCGTTTCTTATTATTAAATAATAAATTATTACATAATAATGCGCATATTCGGTACGTTTTTTTTAAGGATAACTTATCTTTTACCCAATTGTTGCTATGACAATTTTAATATATAAAGATCCGATATCAATTTTGAGAAACTCAGCTGATTAGTTTGGTAAGAAATACGTTGGTAGAAAAATAAGTTAGTCACACAAAAACTCAACTTTCGGCAGATTATCCTTATGACAGCTACTCGATATAATAAGTCGATCTTGCAGATTCTAGCATATATATTGCCTCAAGTCTGGATAAATGCTAAAATTTCATCCAAATTGAGTGATAAATTCACAAATAAACAGATCAACTTGGCTAATAATGCTGATTAGGAATATCTAAATTTTAAGGTGTTACAAACTTTACAACAAAACCTTAATACCCACTAAAAGTGTATTTAAGTGTTATTTTACAAAATAATTGCCAAAGTTTAATTTTCGATAGAAGTCGAATTAATGCAAATGTTATTTAAATCGTTTTGTTAAATCAGCATATGAAAATGCATTGCTAAATTAAGCATAAATTTAATTTGCTATCAACTGAAACTAAATGAATAACACATTTAGTTGAAATTAATTGCACTTATTAAAAACTATATTGCAAATTCTGCAAATCCTGCACACACACATCCATACACACACACACACACACCACACACACACCACACACATCAATGTTTTTAAACCAATTTAAAATGATGTTAATCGAATATGTTTTGAATATTATGTTATTAAAAGATTTTACTATCTAACTAATAATGAAGAGCCAAAGTTGTATCGATATCAAACAGGTACAAATTCAGCTTACCCTTACTCACACACACACACACACACCTACACACCTGCACACACTCACACACACAGTTTAACTTATACTAATATTCACTGCACATTTTTCAGAACTTTAGATTTTTGTCTGTGGGCGAAACTGATATGTCAGTTTAAAACACACACATAGACATACACTGAGCACTTTATAAACTACTTAAAATATTTTGTTAAAGCTTAACAAATCAAAAAAAAAAATACCGTATACAAATCCCCAAAAGTTTACCCATTCAGAAAGAGGAGCAGCGAACGAGGCTTCAAACGCAATTTCAAGCGATTTTTCAAAAACGAGAAAACGAGTGTATCGTTTTCATATGCCAACAACAACAATCACACACACACACACACACATTGCATCTACAGTTTGTGTGTGGGTGTGTGTGTGTGTGTGTGTGTGGCAATGTATCTTTCACTTTCCTGCATGTGGCAATGAACCGTGAAACCGTAAAATGTTATGTTCTGAAAATCTGAAATTTTTAGCGCGCTTCAAAGCGTTCACTCCTGAAATACACACACACCCCTCTTCCCCTCCCGAACACCTCTGCGTGCTCCATCGTCCTGGACCTGGTTGCCGACTCCTGATTCTGCTGATGCCACAGCTACTGCTACTGCTACCAATAATGTGGCAGTGGCTACATGGAATGGGTGGCATCCACAGCTGAATGTTGCCTACACTCAAACAAATTATACTGAATTCAAGATTCAATATATGCCTAAATTTTGGTATATTATTTTATATATTATTAAAAAAATACATTTTTACATAGTTCATCAAAATTTGTATAATATTTATCAAATTTAATAATATTTATAATATTTACGAACTATTTTTAAAAACAAGAAAAACTTTGTATTTTTCAGGTTGATTTTCATTTTATGAGAATTTATCTACATTTTAGAGTAATATTTTTTCTGAGTGCAACTGAATGTTGCCTAGGTAGCCAAATTCCACGGACTGGCGTCTTTGTGCTGTTTTCTCCCTACTCCCCCAATCCCTCTTGCTCTTCCTCTCTCTCTCGCTCTCTCCCTTTCTCTCCATCTCTATCGCTCTCACTCTGGAGAGCTCGCATATTTATCTACACAGAGAATACGTCGCAAATTGGCAAATCTATTTCAAAATTAACACTTTATCACACAGATATAAACTAATTTCATAATTATAAAATGTCTATAAATTAAATTGTGATATTTATTTTATTAAATTCTATTTTAATTACATTTTTATATATGATCTAATTTATTTTAAAAATATTTATATATAAAATTTATCAACGTTATTTATGACAAAATTGAACAAACATAAAATGAATATGAATATTTCTTTATATTTTCGATAATTTATTTATTTTCACGTACTACTATAAAATACTCTGCACAGCTAATAATATTATATATTATTGTGTAGGGTATTTTATAGCCCTAATTACCCCGCTGTGAGCTCTTCTCTCTTTGATAAAGTTTACGAGTTGGCGAAGCATTTTAGCAGCTTAAAATTTGGCATTTGGCTCGATTGTTGGCTTAAACAATATGAAAACCCTTGGCTTATGTGCTTCATGACACACACACACACACACATACACACACACACAGAGCTCTGCCTTTGGTCATGCTATATTGGTGTTATCATTGCTTTATTACCATATCCGCCCATGGGAAACAAGTTCAATGGACTTTATTGGTTTTTTATTTGCAACACACGGGAAATTTATTTTCAAAAATATGTTGATAAATATTGGGTGGCTACTGATAGGTAGCACTTAGAGCTTATGCATTTATTATGCCCCGATTGAAAGGTATTTCGAATCAACACAAAATACGCTTCCCCAGATCCCTAAAATCAACTGCAGCCAGCAATTCCTTTGAGTGAAAATAGAGGCAAAGAAAAAAGACGAGAAAGGAAAAGGCGAACCGCAGGGCAAGTTGGTCGGTTGCTTTTTAGCCAAGTTTTTAGGAAAGCAACAGCCAGCACTTAATTTACGAATAAACGCGCATAATTTTATATGTATACAGAAGTCCTTGCCTTTCCCAGGCTGCTCCTGCTGCTGAAGCCGCCTTCGATGGGCTTGTATAAGTTTTCTGGCATATGAAAAGGTTGCCAACGTGGCGCGATATAATAATATTTCAAGCTACGCATATAGTCGTGTGTGTGTGTGTGGGTGTGTGTGTGGGTGTGTGTGGGTAGTTGAAAAGTTTTTAACCAATGTCTACTTGTGGCAGCAGCGCAAAACTGCTCAAGGTGTGCCTGGCACGCAGCGGCAACCGAGCGTTGAACGCCTCCTGTCTGACTGCTGGTCTTTTGTGCAAGTTTTGCCAGCGCCTTGACTGTGTATGCTAAAACTTAAGCTAAACTCGCACACACACACACACACACACACACTCGCACACACACACACACTCGTACCTACTTAGCTGCACCTGCACGCATGCGAAACCCTTTCATATGTGCAAAACTTTCTCTCAAAGTTTTCGCTTCAAAATTGTTGATGATGAAAATGCGCGAGAAGCGAAAGCCAAAAAGGATGCGATCCTGCCAGCGGAGGGGTGTGAAGGCGGAGTTGGTTTTGCGCGTTGAACCGCAGCCAAGTAAAACGCGAATCGCACAAATAACACACAAGCAACAACAACAACAACTGCAACAAATCAAGCAACAAGAGCGTTAATAGCCTACACAAAAGCGTATAAAAAATGCTCAGTGTAATAAAACTCCGTCTAAAAGTTGCATACCTCAAATACCTGGTTTGGGCCATCTCATATGAATGCTCGAAATGTGATAAAATGCTAATTTGGCTTATGATTTATATTAAATTAATAATCATAGTTATTTCTATTATTCAGTTATTTTCTCTTAGCTTCATTTTATTTTTCTGCTCTGATTTCATTAATATGTAAACTTGATAATAAATAAAAAAGACATGTAAAAATTTATAAATATTAAAAAATATTAAAATGTTTTTGGTTTTGCCTAAAAAACAAAGTTAGCTCATTAGCTCATTAAAAAAAGTCAAATACAAACGTACTGAAACATCACTTGAGCCTTTCCTTAGTAATACATTTTTTATTTAGTTATTTATATATTTAATGTGTATTAAAAGCAATGTAGTATTTGTATCAACTAAACAAATCTAAAAATAGTAAAAAATAAAGCAACATAAATGTTTAATATTCAATTATAAATTTGTTAATAGATTTTCAAAGCTTGACCTATTTAATTATTTATTAATAGAAGCAAATTGCAAAACTTATTAAAGATGAATGAGAAATAAAACTTTTGCAGAAAATCAATAATATATAATAATGTTATTATTAATAAACTTGAATAAGAATATGCATACTTTATTATTAAATAAAATATATTATAGTATTAAAAATATATATGTGATGGCATTATAAATTCAAATTTTAAGCATAGTGATAATAAAATAAAAATAAAGCTTGCATATTTAAGTTCAACATGCAATTTAAAAATAATAATAAAATAATAGTCGATAGAATTTAATTTAATTAAATTTCTGTACACAGCTGGTTTTTTCATTGGGTTCGCTTTTGTTATTTTTAATAGAGTATCTGAATATTTAAGGACTTATTTACACTTGAATGCGTTTTGATGTTTTGTTGTTTTATTTTAGTTTCGTTTAGCTGGGAATCGCGTGGCAGCCAAAGTTCCCATCGGAAGAGTCACACACTTTTGATACATGACTGATAGACTTGTTGGCTGTGTTGACAGCTTTGGTGGCGCTGCGAAAGTAACATAAACCCAAAGCTCAACTCTAGAGCCAACAAGCCAGCAAACAACTGCCAACTGCCAACTGGCAACTGGCAGCTGGCAGCTGCTCCAGTTAGTTGCATGGAGTTGAATATGGATTACGCTGCACAGTCGTATCAATATCAATTTAATTAAAGCCAACCAGCAAATTAGTGCCAACTGCTGGCAACTATTGCCAACTAGCAGTTGTCACAAATCTAAAAAACTTTGACAACTTTGGGAGTTGAAATTGGCAGCTAGTCGTCTCAACATCAGTTTGATTATATCCATCAGTCAATTATAATCATTATGCAAAGCACACAGAAACCAACTGAAATGTACACTCTCACTCCGCATGTGTGTGTGGCGTGTGGGGCAAGTATGGCAAATGTGGGTGCCGTCCACACAGTCCCCATCGGACCAATCAGGCAGCTGTCAGCGCTGACAAGCGAGCAGCGAGCCCAGATTAAAATGGCCCGTGGGGTGCTTCAATAAGAAAACGAGACAAAAACTAAAAAGAAAGAACCCGATTTGGACATGTGTCAAGCACAGCAGCAACAACAGCAGCAGCAGCAGCAATAGCAGCAACCGCAGCAACTGTTGCTGTTAGGCAGCAGGCAGCAACTGTCGTCTGTGTGAAAGGATGGCAATCGGGTAATTTCAACGTCAATTAGATGATGTTTACTGCATTTGCAACAAATTGACAAACTCTTTCCACACATCACACCAAGCCCAATTTACCACATGTCGACACTTAAAAAAAATCTACACTATTTTTAAATATTTCTGGCATTTTTTTTTTAAAATCATTTTCATCAATTACAAAAATTCATAAAAATAAATTTCTACTTTTAAAAAGTGCATTTCTTAATAATCAAAAATATTTCTTTAAAAAAACTGGAAAAACAAAAAAGAATTTTTATTTTTTTTTACCTTTTTTCTGTTTGTTAGAATTTGTTAACTTAGACATAGAATTTTGAATTAAATATTCATTTACTAGATACATTAAAAAATTTATTTTATTTAATTTTAAATATATATTTTTTAATAATAGAAAATATTTCAAATGTATTTAATAAACAAAGTGTGTTAAAAATAATAAACTAATTTATAGAAAAAGTACTTTCCGACATATAAAAACATTTTCAAAAACAAGAAAAACTTTCTCGTTTTTAAGGCGATTTTTTTGCCAAGTGTACAGCAAATGAAAATTCAATGTTAAGGAAATATGCCAAACACAAGAAATTTGTTATCGTTATTGTAGCTGTTGATGTTGGTTTGTGGCTGTGTTCGATGCTGTTGACGTTATCAAAAGTTGGCAAAGAAAAGTAAAATACAAATACAACAAAAATATATACAAAATGGCAGAAACAAAAAATGTATATAAAAAGTAAATAAGCAAGAAATCAAGCGAGTCATGAAAAGGGATACAAGTAATTTGCCGAGGGCAGCGCGGGAGCAGCGGATGTTAACATTGAAAAGGATTACCGCGTGACTGTCCCCCAATCACCAACTCCCCCCCTACCCCTTCCAACTATATGTGTGTGTGTGTGTGTTTGTCATTCAATGTTGCCCTTGGGTCCAACGCTGAATGCCTTTTTCATGAATATGTTTTTTGTTTTGGTTTTTTGTTTTTTTTTTTTTGGTGGACAGGTAAAAAGTGGAAAGTCAAAGATTTTTAGTTGGCTGCCTTCTGCGATTTGGCCTTGTTGTTTTTGCCTTTGCTCTTGCCTTTTACAGTTACTTTTACTTTTACTTTTCTTGCTGATTTGTGCTTCAGTTCTTTGTCTTTTGCTTTCAGCAGTTGCCAAATTGAAATTTGCATTTTGATTAGCTTCAGCTTCAGATTCTGTTTCAGCTTCAGCAGCCGCAACTTCTGCCGATAACTGTGTGTGTATGTGTGGGTGTTAGTGTGTGTGTGTGTGTGTCTGTGTGGTTGGGTGTGCATAATGACTTGATAATCCTCTGTACAAAGTCCTTTTGCAAATTATGACATTTACGTACTAATTTCCTTCCCAAATGCGTTTCGGCGACAATGAGGCAAAAACGGCTCTTTTGGCTATCTCTCTCTCTTTCTCACACACACATTCTCACTCTCTCTCTCTCGTGTTCTCCAACATTTAGTTTTGGCCAGCTTTTGGCTCCATATGACGGGCATAAGTTGTTAACTTAAGCTTTTTTGCCACTGCATAAAGTTTTTGTCCTCAATTTTCAACTCCTCCGCTTTCTCTTCCCCTCTCTCTTTCGCTTTTCCTCTCTCTCCTGTCCAGCCACACGTGTGTTTATATTAATGCGCATTTGTATGAGTGTGTGTACACTCACCAAAAAAAAATGTACAAATATTTGGAAAGGATCTACAACAACTTTTTTTTTGCAGGTTTTTTATTTATAATTTACCGAAATATTTTTTTCTTAAGAATTGGAAACTTTATTGTATTATTTTTTCAGAAATTAAATTTCGAAGAATCAGAATATTTTGCTAGTGTATGTGTGTGTGTGGGAGTGTGTGGGTGTGTGTGTGCTTTGACTAAAGTCCATGCGGAAGGAAATGAGAAATTTTAAGTGAACTACATTTTTGGTCTGTTTGTTGGTTTTGTTTGCGTTTCACTTGCCTCCTGCTGCTGCATGCAACAACATTAACAACAACTATGAACACATGTACGTAAATGTATGTGCAGCCAGGTGTTGCCACCAACTACCTATCTGCCACTCACCCACTCTCCCAATGCTCACCTCGGAGCTCCGATTTCTGTTTTGCGGTGCTGGGCAACCAGTTCACATGCATGCCACATACATATGCCCCCCTCCCCCCAACACACACCCACCAACGACCGCTTGCAGGCAGAGAGCAGCTAGCCAGATATCTCAAAATGCCAGGAATAATTGCGGACTAGCTTTTTGGAGTGGAGTGGGGCAGAGAGTGAATGACGTCCAGGTCTGGCAAGGATTAACCTTGCCAGAGCTGCGGTGCGCCCCAAAAATCGTTGACCAAAGCCAAAGAGCTAAGCTCATAAAAATCAGCTGCTCCACATTTGCAGGTAGCTGGCCAAGCCTGGCTTATTAACTGAAGCATGTGTGGACTTCTGTGGCAGCAACATTTAAAAAGCTCATAAAAAACTCTTTTAAATTCTTGTAAAACTAGCAAATTTATGTATTTATTTTTCTGGTAATTAAGTTTGCTGCAAATAAGTAAAGAAATGCTTTCTACTTTCAGAATTTGTTCTTAAACTGAAGTTTTGCTATTTATAATTGTCAAGTGCATAAAGTGGATTGAAGTGTAAATATTTGCTTAGCCTCCAATTAGCCATGGTAACAGCAACAATATTTGACCAAAGAAGCATAAAGAATGCAATTTAAATTTGAATTTCCCTTGCCTGCAATGCTCTGTAAGCTTTTCGAAATAATATGGATAGCTTTTAAATTCATAAAAATGTATTTCTATATTTTAGAAATAAATTTCGTAATAATAGAAAATATTTCCAAAAATAAAAATAAGAGGAAAGGTTTTTTTGGATTTATAAAAATTATTAGAAAAATGGTTAAATAAATCTTAAAACTATTTGCAAGAAGAAGGAAATCTTTCCAGATTTAATGTAGGTTTTCTAAAATATAGCTTTATTTTTTTCTGAGTGTAGTTACATGGTATCTGCCAGTTGCTATTTTCATTTTAATTTTGTGTTTTGTGCGTTTTGTGAGCTGTGTGAATTTATAAATGTATTTGCTTTTATTTACTGCGGTTGTGTTTTGCTCATTAATTTGGCAATTTGTATGCAAAATGCACACACACACAGAGAGATCCCCTCTCCTCCAACCACATCAAACCACTCCCCACTCCCCGCTGCTAACTGTCATTGCTATTGTCTGGTGTAATTAGAATCGTGTTAATGAATTTCATTTGTTTGTCTGCAAAATGCCTGTTGACGCTTTCATTTCATTTCATTTAATTTCGTTTCTTTGCCCTGTTTTGTTTTTTTTATTTATTATTATACACTTTCGTCTTCGTTGAATGTCGAACGTGGCGTATGCGTAATAATTTTGTATTTATTTATTTATTTATTTAGCCTGTGTTTTTGCAAAAGGTTTGCTTTATGTTGTCCAATGTTGTTCGCACAAGTGATAGTTATTTAATTTTTAATTACTTGTGAGCGAGTGTTTATGAGTGTTTGAATAGCCCAATGAATGAATGCATTTAAATTGTGCATTCAAATGCGAAATTAAATTTGCTGCTCTTGTCAATGATTCAGTTTTTATTTATTTTATTGTAATTTTTTCTTTCTTTTTTTCCAACAGTGCCTGTCCTTGGCAATTAATTGTTTAATTTGGTTATTTATAAATTAATGATGTGTTTTTCATATGTCACTGCACATTTGCGTTTGCATTTACATTCATGTCTCGTCCATAAAAATTGCGTAAAACATTCATTTCAATTATGCGGATAAGCCCAAATGTAATGAATGTTGAACAAGCCGATTATTTTGCAAAACTTGCCGGCTCAAAGTCACTTTAATCAGCTATAAAATGGGTTCAATTCCCTGACAGTTAGTGTCCATCTGATTGGACCTCAGCATGACCCACATTAGAGTTGAATGCAATCTACTATTAATTAAAACCTAAACCAATTACAAAATGAGCAAAGGGGTTGCAGGGCAAAATGATCCGCAATTGGCGAATAATT
Organism: Drosophila multiciliata; assembly: GCA_037043605.1. Classification (NCBI taxonomy): domain Eukaryota; kingdom Metazoa; phylum Arthropoda; class Insecta; order Diptera; family Drosophilidae; genus Drosophila; species Drosophila multiciliata. The sequence goes on along the minus strand of JBAMBF010000103.1, from coordinate 17,497,456 downwards.
CTAGAATATATTTATCTCTATATTTGTTTCGATTTTAAAAATTCATGCAATAAAAAGTTAAACAATTTTCAAAATTGCTAAACATTCTTTAATAATTAAATAATTATTTATATAAGTATAAATAACAGTCGACAAAAAAAAGAACATCAAAAAAACCAAAAGAAAATAATTCTCTAATTTGCCAAATATTTTAATAATTATACAAATATTTCAATAATATTTTTCCTTATTTAAATACGACTCGCAAGCATTTAAATTTGGGATACAACCTGTCTGATGGGTATCTGATAGTGCAGCTTACTCGACTACAACATTTTCACCTGTTTAACTTAATTCCTCTTATTGAAGTGACCGCAAAGCTACAATGCAATGGATTGGATTGTTGTGAAATTAAATTGACACTCCTTTTGTACTGGCTCAACAATTTGAGATGAGCCTGAAAGTGTCGATTAATGTATAAAATCTATTTGGCCAATATTCACAACAGCCTTAAAGCCAACTATCTGTTATGGTATAGATAAAATGCAGTATTGCAACACATATTGTTAGCATTGCAAACATATCCTGCTTTCTGCGGGGGGGTAAGAAGAAGTAATTAAATTATATGTTTTGATTTTTTTCACAGCACTCAGACAAAATGCTACAATGGAAACCGGCTAACAGTGAGCACTGAGTATAGTAAACAGCATGTGGCTTGCATAACGGTAACGACAAGGATAAGCTGGATAAGCAGAGGGAATAGAATTGGCATGTGGAAGAGTGGCGTGGCTGGGACGGTGGCAGGGGCAGCTGTTGCAAGTGGGGTAAGACAGCTATTGCATTGGAGCTCAGCATTTTGCCACCATTGTTTTGTTTGTTTTTACAGCTGTGATTGAGGTGAAATTGCATATTTCTGTGCGCTTCTTTCATTTCATTTCATTTGCCACAACTCCAAACGGTGTGTGTGTGTGTGTTTTGAAGCGTGTTCCCATAATAATAGCAAACGTTTTATTGAATGTCGTTACCGTTTGCCGCTGCCATTGCCATTGCCGTTGGTCTTCTTGGCTGACTGCAGTTGACCGAGTTGCTCCTTGGCCCTGCTTTCCTGCTCACTTTTATTGTCGAAAAATGGAAGGAAAAACAACAAACAAACTCGTAAATGTCAACAATCGGAAAATGCCCTACAATGGAGACCAATTTTGTACTTGATAAATTATTTCCCAAAGCTTACCGAATGCAAGCAGAATCCAACAAAAATATATTAAATATTTTAGCACTAACAATTCGTCAAGTTTCTTATTATTCTGTGGAATCCGTTAATTTCCACATTTTTTTATTCATTAATTGTTGTATTTCTAATATAATAGTAATTTACGAATTCTCCAAGCATTCAAAGAATTTATCATCAATAGTCAAAGTTATTACTTTTAATCGATAGACTTGTTTTGTATATCAAATTATATTTTTCATAAAAATATTTTTATTATCTATAAAATTTTCGCGTTGCAAAATTAATTAAACATTTCTTGCAACGAGGGATTTAAAGAGTTAGTCAAAATGCTGTTGCACAAATACCTGCAAAAATGTTATTTTCGAAAAGATTTAAATCACAAAATATAAAAACTATCGATAGAACACTCAAAAGTAAATAACACAAATAAATATCGATGGGTTAGCTGAGCAACCTTGATTATAACTGTCAGAACGATTTGGTGAGTATTTGTGGCCCTCGTTCTAAAATTATTTAAGCAGTCAGCTGACTTTCAATACAACGAAAAAAATTGTTGCAGGAATTAAAAAGAAAGTACGAATTTCCCATTGCCATTGTCATAATCATGAACAAATTGGCCACAACAGGAACCGGAACTGCTACCATGCTCAATGTGAATGCGAGTGTGTTTAGGCCACTCTCCAAAAGCATCAACAACAACAACAAAAATGACGACGACGGTGCATGCAACATTGAGGTACTCGAGGAGCTCAAACCAAAGCAACCAAAACAACCAAAACTTGTGCTGCCCTGGAAGGGCTTCCCCAAACCCATCAAACATGAACCGCGTAAGTAAAAAACAATTAAATAAATCAGGAATCCACTTTCCAAGTTTAGAAACTGGAAGCGGGATTTATTTGGATTTATCGCTTTGTTATCAGAGTATAAAAAATGTAAATTTTTCAGTTTTAACTAATCACAGCTAAATAATTTACAGCCCAGCCTAAAAAGGAACGGGAGGTTCTGTGGATCAAGGAACCAAAGCAGAATGAATTGGCAGATAATAAGGACCTGATGGATCAAAATCCGGCTGAAAAAGTTTGCATGTCGGAAGAGAATCGTCGCACACTGGAACGCAAAGTGGCTTTGGAGGCACTCAAACTGGTCGAGCAGCGACGCATGCGCGAGGCAAAGCCTCAGCCCAAGGATATGGTGCATCTGACACGGGAACCGATTCATTTTACAGACGCGGAACGCGCTCGGGTGAATCGATTGCGGATCAGCAAAAGGGAGCGAACTGAAAGAGTGCTGCTCGAGATGAGTCAAGAGTTGGAGGCGAAAAAGCAGCAAGAACAACAGCAGCAGTTGAAGCAGCAGCAGCAGGAGTCAATGCAGGAGAGACAGCAGCAACAGCAGAAGCGAAATGAGCAGCAACAATCGGAGCAGCAGCAGGAGCAACCGCAACAGTCCAAGTTGGAACAGTTTTACATCAAGCCAAATAGTCGCTATGTATGCCTGAAGCGAGCTACCAATCCAAAGATTCAAATGGAGGAAAAGACTCAGTCGGAGCAGCAGCAGCAGGAGTCAAGGCAGCAAAATCAGCCTAAATTGGATGTACAGCAATCGGAGAAGCAGCAACAATCGGAGCAGCAGCAGGAGCAACCACAACAGTCCAAGTTGGAACAGTTTTACATCAAGCCAAATAGTCGCTATGTATGCCTGAAACGAGCTAGTAAACCAGAGATTCAAATGAAGCAAAAGACTCTGTCAGAGCAGCAGCAGCAGGAGTCAAAGCAACAGCAAAAGCGAAATGAGCAGCAACAGTCGGAGCAACAGCAACAATCCAAGTTGGAACGGTTCTTCATGAAGCCAAATAGTCGCTATGTATGCCTGAAGCGAGCTACCAATCCAAAGATTCAAATGGAGGAAAAGACTCAGTCGGAGCAGCAGCAGCAGGAGTCAAGGCAGCAAAATCAGCCTAAATTGGATGTACAGCAATCGGAGAAGCAGCAACAATCGGAGCAGCAGCAGGAGCAACAACAACAGTCCAAGTTAGAACAGTTTTACATCAAGCCAAATAGTCGCTATGTATGCCTGAAACGAGCTAGTAAACCAGAGATTCAAATGGAGCAAAAGACTCAGTCAGAGCAGCAGCAGCAGGAGTCAATGCAACAGCAAAAGCGAAATGAGCAGCAACAGTCGGAGCAACACCAACAATCCAAGTTGGAACGGTTCTACATGAAGCCAAATAGTCGCTATGTACGCCTGACACGAGCTAGCAAACCAGAGATTCAAATGGAGCAAAACAATAAGTCGGAGCAGCAGCAGCAGCAGAAGCCGGAGCAGGAGCAGCAGTCAGATCAACCAGAGCAACAGCTGACGCCTCAGCAGCTGTTGGATTACAAGCCCGATCTGAAGCCATCACCACCCAAGCGATATATTCCCACGGTCAAGCAGTGGGATGAACGTTGTCGTGCCAGGGCCAATGAAGCCGCTGCCAAGGTAGCCAACAAGGAGAACACCATGACTGGCAAATCTGCCGTCAAACTTAAGGAATTGCCTCAGCTGGCGCGCGCCCTGTCCGTCTCCGATCAGAGCAATATACTGCCAAGGGCAGCACACAAGTTGGACAATTGTGATGGTGGCACTGGCGCCAAGGAGCTGTTTGTGCCACGTTATTGGCCACCAGCACCACCGGCAGTGGGTCAAGGTGAACGGCGACGTGGCAATTTGATACATGCGCGGAACATTTCCCGTGCGTTTGCCAATTGTGGACTCTTGCCCACTCCCAATTCCAACCTTGCAACGATCTACGAGGAATCGTTGCCGCCGAGCAAGTCGATTAAACGCTACGGCATGGATGAGCTGCTCAAATGGGAGCCAGAGGCCAACAAACTGGAGCAGCCCCACATCGATGAGGCAATGAGCCAGCTGGCATTTTTAAACATATAGTTTTCTATATTTTTCCATGTGCATTCATTTATTGTCTGTCATTGTTTGTTGACCAGTTGGCATTATTCATATTTGTTATTTTGAACTGTAATCCATCGATTCTTTTATGTATTGCATTTTTATCTAAATATTGCACCTGGTTTGCAATTCTAAATAAAGTCAAACAGCAGCAGACTAAATACCCAAATATATTTATTTAAATTCTTTTCAAAATACAAAATGCACTTAAAAAGAAAAATTTACTTGAATTTTAAAAAAACAAATAATTGAATTTTTCATTTTTAAATTAAAAATTTTTGTAATTAATTTCAAATTATTTATTTATTTATTTATAAAATTGATTATTATATAAATTTAAAATGTTTGAAATAAATTTCTTAATAATCAGAAATATTTTATTATACATACAAAATATTGCTAAAATAAAAAAAAAAAACTTTCTAGTTTTGAGGACTATTTTCTTTGGTTTAAGTATATTTTTGTAAGTGCACTGACGTTATCAATACAGCAGACTAAATTCTTAAATAAATTAATTCAAATTTATTTCGAAATACAAAATGCATTCGAAGAGAATAATTGAACTAAATTAAGGAAAAAATGATAGGCTTTTTTTTAAACTTAGAAAAAGTATTTTTTTATTAATGTCAGACTGTTTTCTTAAATACAATTATCGATTTATTGATATATAAACTAGATTATAAATTCACATAATTAAATCATTATTTTTTTAAATGGTTTGCTTAATAAAAAAAAAATTTCTTTTGCATACAAGTTAATTCTAAGTTCAGAAAAAAAACCATAGTTTTGAGAACTATTTTCAGTTGTTTAAGTAGATTTTTTTTAAGTGCACTGTCGTAATTAATATGCCCTTACTCAACCGTATATCCTAAGGTATCCAATTAATATCGACGGCGCAGTTTGAGCCAAGCGCTTCTCCTCACATTTCAATGCCACTCAACGGGCTCTGCTGGAAGAGTTTGATTAAATTGATGTCCACCAGTTGATGCAGCTCAGCTTGCTTATGGCAGCAATATAGCCCAGGGGCGAGGGAGGTGGAGCTGCAAGGTACTTAAAGCAGCTGCGTTAAAGTCATTATTTAAAAGGCGGCAGGCAATGCATTCTCGCGAATTGCCAACAATTAACAGCATAAATTTAAATATGCAATTAACGAAACAGCTTGAGGCTGCTACAAAATAAAAGCCAAACAAAATGCAAGAACAGCAGCAATGCTGAAGATGGAAGCTGAAGCTGAAAGTGAAGTGGATATCATTGAACAATTACAAAACACCCTTTGTAACCCATTTAAAATTAAAAGAAGGCTGTAAGAAATTGTAGAATAAAAAATAAGAAAGTCTCTGCAACCACATAAGGGATATATATGCTTGATCAACATATAAACTTTAAGAGAGAGAAAGAGATCTTAATTTTGGAATAAAACTTCTCATATGAAAAGTCAGAAAAAGATTATTTCATTCTATCAATAACTGCCACATTTTCCATATATCGATTTAAATCGATTATCGTTAAAAGAAAAACAATAAATCCCAACATAAATTATTAAAACAATTATTAAAATGTTGCCTTCTAAATCGAAATATACCCAGACATATTATTGATACAAATTTCATTAAGATCAACTACAAAACTCTGAAAAAAAAAAAAAATGAAAGCATAGCTTAAAAATAGAATTATTTTATACATGAAATATAAAATAGAAGCCACATTTGCATGTTAAAATTTTAAATCTTAGCATCAATATTTAATTATCAGAGATTAATGACAAATTCAAAAGATACGTTTTTCAACAACAGCAGTTAAAATATAATTTTTTATTTAATCTTGATATTCTTCCAGTTACAAAGCTTAGCTAGCTGTGATCATTTCCACAATTATATTTTACAGGGCAGACAAATGTGGGCAGTGGATGTGGCAGTGGCGACAATGCAAGCCAAAGGTCATTTTAACGCATGCACACACACACACACGCACACACACACAAGCTCAGTTATAGTGAAATGCATTTGATTGTTTGTGTTTTCCATTTATTTTTTTTTAATATATATATTTTTTACAACGAACAACAAACAACGCGTGAAAAAAAGCACACAATTTTACGCTTTATTTACGCGTCGGCTACCAACAATGCTTGTCATGTGATATGCTGACCGTAGAGCACCACCCACAACCACCGAAACCCCCGCCACAACAGCAACATGAACACAACACCAACATTTGTGGCAGCAACAGCACATGTCAATATTTTAACGCCAGGCCACCGGGGAAGCTCGGTTGCTGTTGTATTGTTTTTCTTGTTGTTGCAACATATTTTGTTGCTGTTGTTGCTGTTGCTGCTGCTGGCTTTGCCAGCCGTTCATTTGCGGCAATTGGAGTCGGCGACGTTATTGATGTGTAAAGTGGACCCTCTTGTTTAATAAAATTAAAATACAAATTTAATATTGTCTCCTGCTGGGCGCTGATTTCGCACGTTAATAACAGCGTGCAACATCAACAGCAACAGCCATATAAATATAAATATATTTACGAAATAATAATAATAATATTGACAATTGGACAGGGCACTGAAAATTAAAATGCATGGATGCCAAGGGCTGAAACACTCAGCAAAAAAATTGACTCTAGAAATTCGCAAAGAATACCTCAGCTTATTAAGCAAATAAAATATATATCCAAAAATGAGAATTTTTCTTCATTTTAGTGGAGATTTACATAAAATGTATAAAAACCAATCTGTTTAATTTTCAGGTCATTTTTTTATATCATATCATCTGAAATTTTATTTCTTTTCTTATATTTACAAATTATTTATAAAACCAGAAAAACAAATTTTCAAATGAATTTTTTAAATTTAAAATTCAGTATGATTTTTTGCGAGTGGATAAAATTATGCTCTTTGCCAGAGGGATTCAAAGGGCAACTGTCAACTGGCTCATTATCAGTTTGTGGTTAAGCTGAGCGTAGTTGGTTAATGTGGCTCAAAAGGTGGAACCATCACTGCACAGGTTTCTATAGTCACAAAGCGCCGATGGAAAACTTTTCATATTTCATTTCGCATTGCTTTTGTAGTCATACCCCACCGCCCTTCCCCACTTTCCAGCCAACCCCTCGACAACGTTGATGAAGCTCCTTTGACTGGCTGCTGTACACTTCCTTTTCATAATAATAACATGGCAATTTCATTCAATTTCCTGCTTTTTGTGGCTGCCACAAGCCAGCTGAGAATTGCAGCAGCTGCATAACAACAAGCTAAGGAAACTGCGTTATATATTTTGACTTTAAGATGCCCTATAAAAATAGTAAACAATCGAGAATGTTTAGCTGATGCATGCAAATTGTTGACCATAAATTTGACCATAAATGTTGGTTTAAGAAACGAACTGAAATTTTCTATGAACGCTAAATGATATAGAAATCCGATGTTAATAATGTTTTGCACAAATTTAATAAATATAAAAATTATTATTCTTCCAATTAAAGATTTATAAAATAGTTGTTCGAAATGTGAGCAGCAAAATAATATGCACATATTATTTTTATTTTAAATATTTTGCTTAAATTTTTGGTTAAAAATAAAGTTCTCTGATCTATATAATATTTTCTCCAAATGTTTAAAGTGTAGTCAAAAGCATTTCTGATGTTTGATTTTAATATATCGATCAATAAATAAGCTTTGAATAATCAGCACTCATTCGACCAATCGCACAAATAATGATAAAATTTACAAGTTCAGCTCTTCTGCTGATCTGAATTAATAAACACAATCAGACAAAAGAAGAGAAGCAAAAAACCAGACAACCAGTCAAAAGCCATCAAATGCGGCATAAATTAAATTTGTTAATTTCGAGAGCTGTCAGCATTTTTTTGAAACAAATCGAGCACTGCAAAACTATGTTGGGCCAATTTGCGGCAAACGTGGCCACAAAGCGGCTTAAACAAAGATCCGCCGTGTGCTGTAAGCTTATTAAGAGGCAGCTCCAAAATGATAGCAACTAACCAATTAAGCTAGTGCCATCAATTATGTGCAACATTCGGATAGAAATTGTGTGCATGCCACATGGATGATTCGCACTTCAAAACTCGATGAGCTTAACTTTTAGTTTTGCATCAGGCATTCCATTTACGCCGTAGAGCGGCATCTACGTGCGCATTACGTCACTTAAGAAAGGATCCGGCGAAAGGACGTGACTTTTGTCCTCGCCTTGAATGCGCATCATTTTCTTTGAGGCTGCCAATGTAGCAGATGCAATTCATCACGCATACGCCGTGTGTGTCGCCATAGTAACAAATTATCACAAAAGGCGCTTTCAGCTTTTTACATGTTATCTAGATAAACAGCAAACTGAATTTGCTTACAGGAAATATATATATATATATATATATATATATATATATATATTAATGTATATGCCACAAAGCAGAATGTGGCAGGAAAAAATAGTTTTACTTGTGAGTTTTAGTTGAGTCTTTAGTTGAGGGAAATAATTAGAAAATGTTTATTATTTATTATTGCTGACCTATTTTTCAAATACAAATATGTTTTCGCTGATTCCAGGATAAGTATATATATATATATAAATATAAATCTACTTCAATATTCCTCGAAATGACATACGTCTTCAGGCAGATATACCCAGAGTTCGTCTGTGAAATTTGATATTGTTGCAGTGAAATAGAATTTCCTCTATATTATATTTTTATTTGCATAATACTCAAAAATAATCACAATATAAATATAAAGTTATTTATATATCCTTTAAACTTTTATATATTTTTTTTAAAGCAAGCTTAACTAATTTAAACTGATTTTTTTTTGTCATGTAGATTAGTTTGACTTTTATATAGCCAAAGATAATTTAATTTATACAACATGCAATTTATCCATTTTTTAATATTTCAGAGTAAAATAATAATAAATAATTTAAATAAATTCTATATCTTATATATGCTTATTATATATTCCTTATAGTCTGTCTTGAAGTTGGTGAACTGTCTGCTAAATTTGATAAGTCGATTAAAGAAACTCTCGAACGCTCATTAAAAGCATATTAAAGCTAGATTTTTGTGAAGCTTACGGTTGCCATGAACTTAAATTTATCTTTCTTTTAAGCCAAAAATAATTTAATTTATTGAAAGCACATTGGCAACGCTCCACAAATATTTCAACAGCCTACTCACACAATTTTCGACTAACTTTCGAATGAAATTTGTTAATATGCTCGTAGCTATGAAATTGCCTTGTTAACTGTATTTTTAAGCCTTTGAGTTTTGTTTAGCCAAGTTGATGTTGTTGTTGTTGTTGTTGTAGTTGTTGCTCCACTTATTGGATGGGTATTCTTGTTGGGCAGGCTGTCATCAACAACATCATTGTCGGCACCATCAACGTTGATGGCCTGGTAAATTGCCTGTTTCATGTTTGTTGTCGCCGCCTGCCACGTGTGACAGTGTGGCATTCAGCATGTATCTATCTGACACGTGTATTGCTCTTACACTCGGAGAAACTTTTGAAATTTTCTAAGAGAAGCTCGTCTTATTATTGAGAGGGTAAATTTCTTACATCAAAGTTTATTGCTTTTTCATAATCAGAATTTGCCTTTCTTAAATTAAACTTGGATTTTTCTAAAATTTAGAAAATAAATTTCTTGCTTTATATTTAAATCAAAGAATTCATATTACTAGTTATAGAGTTACTTAGGTTAATAAAACATTTTTTCATACATATAAAAATATTTTACATAGTTTATAAATTTCACATAATTCAATTAGACTAAAAACTTAGAAATGAGCACTTTTACTTATTAAAAATAATTTTTATTACTAAGAAATATATTTCTTGTGGACAAGCTTTTATTATTATAAGAAAAAGGTTTTCTTATGACAAAAAATTACTTTTAAGAGCAAGAAAAATTGAGGTACTTGTTTTTTGCGTGTACTTTGGCTGACTTGGTTAGCCTGGTTAGCTGGCAAAGTGCAGGTGTGCGTGTCGCCTACATTATGCACATTAGCGCACATTATGAGACTGTTTTCGACAAAACCCCTTCTCGGACAGCACGGAAAACACACAACAGCACCCACAAAAAGGGAAGGAGTGAGGGAAGGGGGAAATCGCAGCACTTTTCGACAGTGGACAGTTGGCCATTTCATGACCTATTTGGCAGGTGGCCAGCAGGCAGCAGGCAGCAAGCAGCGAGAGGCAAAGCAGCAAAGTGAGAAGCAGTTGGAGAAGCGTTAACGCTGACATCTGACATGCTTCCGCGGGGATAAAATGATTTTAGAGTCAAATTAGTCGCTTGGTTGTCTCATGCAACATGCTGCAAGCTGCCTGCCTGGCTCCTCGGTTGCAAGTCCAATGAAAGCTGTGAAAAATTAAGTTAATTACCAAGCAGCTGCCAACAACCAAACACCATCTGTGGATGTGTGTGAGTGTGTGTGTGTGTGCGTGTGTGGGTGTGTTTGCTCAACTGACCCTCGAGCATGGCTTTGGCTAAGTGTTTACGTGTGCCACATGCCTAATGCATCCTCGTAGCACAGGGGCGTGGCTGCGGGCTCTTTGAACCAGATAATAAAAAAGCAAACACCTTAAAATGTTGCCCAGACAGAATGACAAAGTGCAACAGTGCTGCATCCACAGCGACTAAACAACGTTGTTGCACGCTTTTTGGACTGCCCCACTGAAAATAAGTATTGCCTCGAATTTTAGCAAATTTGCCTTAACAAATTCCCTCCGAGAGGCAAGAAAAATCAAATTAGGTCCAAGAACTAAATAAAAAATGTTCTGGCTTTTAGAATTTAAATTTAGATATGGAAAATATGTCTAAAAATTAACTCTTATATAATATATTAAAATTAACCCAGTCGATTTTCTAATTTCAGATTTTAATATTTTTTAATTTAATATTCTGAGTAGCATTACAAAATGATCTGGCAAAGAGATATATTTGAAATCAAAAAAGCCGAAAATCAACCGCCATTGGAAAGATTTAAGTATTTAAATAGCTCTCTGTTTGTCACCCTCTTAATACTCGATACAAGTTTGTAGAGTCAGCGATTATCGTTAATGCACACAGCACAAAGTAATTTATAAATTGAGTCTTACAATCCAATAATTTATGTGGCAATACTTTATTACAGTAATATTTATGTGCACGCAGTCTGCTGCACTCTGACATGTCCTGTTTGTTCTGGCAATGTGAGTTGCTCTGACAGCCGCTGATCTTTTTATTGCCCACGCAATCAACCACACACACACACACACACACGCACACTCGCACAACCACACCAATATTAACAATTGCAGCCACGCAGCTTAATGACAAAATGTTGTTGTTGTTGTTATTGTAATCCATTTATTAAACATAATTTTAACACATAAATTTAAACACAATTTGAGAGTCCTTTTTTTTTGTCAGTATCTGTTGCCAACAATTGCAATTAAAATTCATTGTTATGTGCGGCTCATTCGTACATTATTTTTTCCAATGTTTTTTTGTTGTCTTTTTCGATGAGCAAACTCAGCACTGTCGACCAATTTTCAGGGCCATAATTATAAATACTCGACTCTTTGCATTTTTACACACTGAGCCGCGACTCATTCAATATCTGCGTAGCGATGCCATTGCTTAATGGAGAGTTACATTTAAATGTATTTAAGTAGCTTCTCATACCATTCCCTCCTATCTCACTTCCCCTCCCCACCTCATTATCAATTTGTTGCAGCTGCTGATTGGCACTCTTGATGTTTTCGGCTTAATAAGCGATAATTACATGTCAAGCGCCACAGCAAAGAGAATAATGTCTGTCTCCCTATCTGTGTGTGTGCGTGTGTGTGAGTGTGTGTAACATACATAAACATACAGACCAACTCAAAGCAGCTAACTGCTTTCCGGCTTAACAAATTTATATATATATTAACCCATTTTTCATCCAAGCCACAGATTTATTTAATGATTTTAAGCCGACATTTTATTGAAGCTGGCTTATAGAATTTTTTTTATATTTATATATTTTATTTACATTATAATTATAACATTATTTAATATACTCAATAAAACACAAAATTATAGCGCTTATGTAAAAATAATTGTTTAAGCCAACTTCAATAAATTAAAATATGAAAATTCTATACTTATATTCTGATATATATTTCATTTATTAATATGTGTATTAAATATTTATTTATTTAGTATTTGTTTATTAATAAAAGCTGCAAACTAATTTAACTCTTGAAGAACTCAAAATATGCAACAATAAATTGGCTTAAATGTATTTTGTGCATATCCACAAAAACGGAAAATGACATATCTAAATTGAAATAGATGGTTAATTATCAGGCTAATATTTAATTCGTGGCAACAGTTTTATAGCCACCATTTAACACATTCATGCGAAGTGTATTTGTTTTGGGGCAAAGTGCGCCACTAATGCATTTTATGGCCAACTGAAATTGCAGGGTAACACACAACCACACACAACCACACACAATACACACAAAACACACACTTATAATAACAGTAGCAGGCAGCATTTTAATAATAAAATTGTTAACAGAATTGTGTGCTGTGCTTTTGGCCAGAGAAACACGTGTTAGCCTTGTTTGGGACTATACAAAATGCGTTGCCTCGTTTTGCTGTTGTTGCTGTTGTTTTTTGGCTTTGTTCAGCAATCTAAATAAAATGGTCGACGTGTATACGCACAACTTTTGCCATATTTAATCGCATTTGCAAAAGGCCAAAAACAAATAATTCGAATGCAACGGGTTTGGGGGGAGGGTGTAGGGAATTGCCGGTGGTTTTTAGTGCCAATTGTAGCCATGCCGGCTGAAAGTTTTTGGCTTTTGGGCATTTGCTTATTATTGTTAAACTTTTTGCGCCCACAACACAATATGCAACACAATACAACAGCAGCAACAATAACAACAACAATAACAACAATAACACACATTGCCCCTTTTTGGGTCGCTGCATATGTATGAATTTTTGGAAATTTGCAGCACAAATTCACCTCAGCAAATGCAGCTGCAAAAAGCGATGGAAACGTGACGAGAAATTTATTTTTTCTTAAGCAATTGAAAAAATTTTGAATTATTTTGTTCACGAATTTTTAATGATAATGGTATATAATTAATATTGTAATTGTATTTTAATATTGTGGCAATATTAGAAAAGTTTATGTTTTCTTAAGGAGTTAATAAAATGCATTTATTGTGGAAGTACAAACAGAAAAATCATCTGCAGACAAAAGTAAAATAAAAAAATATATAAATCTTAATTTTTAAAAATCATTGTCTGATTTCAGTTCAATAAGCAACGAAGAACTAGTCTTGGAATTGAATTAATAAAGAAAAGTCTTTAATTTTTCATTGATAAAAACGCATATCAATAAAACTTTTTTTTTTATTTTGAGTCGATGACTTTTTTTTGGATAAAAAACATTCTTAGAAGGAAAAACTAAAATTATTATACTATTGCAAAAGAAAAAATTGTAATAGAATATAAAAATTATTTCTTCATATCATTAAAAATAAATTATATTATTAAACTGGATTTATTTGTTATAAATAAGTAAAAACCGCGATTAGCTTTTTCAAAAAATATATCGATGGCTGTTTGCCATTTTGGCCATCTCGAAACTAAATTTTGGCATTTGCTTACCTTTTGTAACTCGTATGGACTCTTTGCAGCGTTTCAGTTCAGTTTCAGTTTTTAAGCTTGTTTGTGGCTCTGTGGCATAGCTTAAAACGTGCAGCTCAAACTTTTACCTGGATGCCGGCAAGTTTTAAGGCACAAATTTATGCCGCACACACAGAGAGACAGCGACACATAGGAAGAGGGAGATGGACCGTGGAGAGGGGAGAGGGAGGCAGGATAGAGCATGTGTGCTTGGAAAGTGATTAAAAATTGGGTCAAGTGGCATATGCGTGCAGGGATTAAGCAATTTGCCACACAAATCAAGAGATTTGTCCATTTTTATAGCCCATTTCCGGCAAAGAGACTTCGATAGCGCCCCAGGCCCCAAAAACAGAAGGAATTCCACTTAATTACGCAACGAGACCACAGAAAATAAGCAGCCTCGTCAAGCAGTGAGTCAGACTCTCTCTCTGTCAGTCTGTCTGTCTGCCCGTCTGTCTGCAACAACAGCAACTAGTTAACTGACTGGCCAAATCAGTCGTTGTTTCACTTGCAACCCAAAAACCTCAACGTTTTGGGGCAGTCGAAAATGCAAAATGCTATTGCCTAGAACCAGTATCAATTCCAGTCATGTGTACGAACTGTGTGTGTGTGTTTGGGTATGTCTGGGTGTGCGTAGGTGTGTGTGTGTGTATGTTTTGGCTGCGGTTGCATCAGCAGCGAGGTCAACACACACAAAACAGCAACACTCGATACTTTGACATTTGCACTTGCCACTTGCAACGATTCAACTGTTTCCAGTGTTGTAAGTTGTTGCAACAGCATCATTAATTTGTTAAAGTTCATCAGGAATGGAAGTAAACTCTTTAACTAGCAGAAGGAAGCATAAAGTTAATATATATTCTTGATCAGCATAGCAAACGAGGCGATTTAGCCAATTCTGATTGTCTGTCTCTGTAATCAAGCTAATCTCAGAGACTAAAGAATCTTGAGAGATCTAAAATAATACTTGAATAATAATAATAATATATAAAATAATTATGTAATATATTAAATTATAACTTCTCATATAACTGCCTATATAAATTAAGTTCATTTAATTTGATCGATAAATGTTTTCGTTGTGCAACAATCTGTGTCAATTTCCGATAGCAATAAAAGACGCATTTGTTAAAATAAAACCAACGATTGATATTTAAAATATTCCGACTTATTACCGTTCAACTCTATAAATCATTTCGTTAAAAAATAAATATTTTGTGTACCAAAAAATATGTTTTATGTTTTACTAATAACCAACAGAAACCATAAATATAAATTTAACAAATCAGCTTAAGACATTTAAGATGAAACAGATAAATTGATTAGCAATGGGAGATCTATAAATTAATTATGGAAACAGTATTGAGTAAACATACTTAATTATTTAAAAAGAAAATAGAAACATATTAAAAGTTTACATACAAAAAACAACGTAAATTATAAATTTATATTTAAATTTGTTGATCTTAAATTTAATTTAATTTTTTCGCTGACTTAAGGTCGAGTATTTTATTCCTGGACTGTAAGCAAAATTCTTATAAATAGTATTTTATATTTTTTTTATATAAGTAAACTCAATTCTCAATATCCATAAATATATTTTATAATTTTGAAAATATCTCCCACAATCAAAGAAAAACATTTCCAATTGCATTTGGCAACATTTGGTGCTCAACTACTTATAATTTTTTTGGTATGCTCAATTGAAATATGTTTCATCATATCACATCTATATATAAATATATCTATATAATGTTTTGAGTGAATTTACAACTGAAAATTGTGGAAGCACATTTACAATACGCATTAGGTGACTGCAAACAAACGTTGCATATTTTATGGGTCTTCAGGTCTAAAATGGATGTAAAGGCTCAAAACACATTCTGGAGCTGAGTGCTTCGTGCAACGAGTGCTGGAATTACATATGTGTGTGTGTGTGTGTGTGTTTAACGTGCCTTAAATCACATTTGGGCTGTAATCAAGCTAAATAAATATGGGCTTGGGTGTCCGAGTGAGGCAATGTGACAGGTTCTCGTTACACACTGAATGCATTTCAAATTTGCCCAGTTGTGCTGCGTGCTTTGAACTAAAATGCATCATTTCGAAAGCCATCCAATCAATTCTCTCCCTTACTCCCTCTCTGTCTCTCTCTCTGTCTCCATGGCTAACTGGGTCAATTGTTGTGCCCAGATTGGTTATATGAGCCTGAATTATATTTTACTGTGTGTGTCTCTGACGGATCTGGTAATCTGTATCTTCATCACTGCAATTCTAATATTTCATGCGTAGAACAAATCAACTATTTTGAAT
Organism: Drosophila multiciliata; assembly: GCA_037043605.1. Lineage (NCBI taxonomy): Eukaryota > Metazoa > Arthropoda > Insecta > Diptera > Drosophilidae > Drosophila > Drosophila multiciliata. Next base: position 17,481,322 of record JBAMBF010000103.1, on the reverse strand, counting down.
GTTTTAGCAAAAAAAAAGAATAAAATATTGAAATATTGAAATGACCATAAATCGGCGTCCAATTCAATTAACATAAATTGTTTGATTAATGACTGACAAATGCAAAACAGACAGTCGTCAATGGGTCCCACAAGTAATTGACGCATAATTCCTATTTCATGGCCTTAATGATGATGATCAGCAATAATGATGATAATGATAATGAAGATGATTTAGATGCCCAAGCAGGCATTTTTCAAAAAATTTGACTCAAATAATTTTTTAATTCCCACAACGACAGCGAGCGACCGGAGCCGGAGCTCATTAATCACTCATTGTCTGGGCAGCAGACAGACGGAGGGACGACTCATTGAGTCAGTCAGTCAGTCAGTCAATCAAGCAATTGAATACATTTCAATCACCCAAGCCACGCCCCTCCACCGATTGACCCACGACTCGTTGCCAATTGTTGTCCAGCTTCGGACACAATTTGATTTGACGAGTTGCAAACGGAAATCGAGAAGCCAGCAAAGAACTCAAACGGTTGCTTAATTGAGGCTGCTATGTGTGTGTGTGTGTGTGTATGTGTGTGTGTTTGGGTAGGGGTACTCACTGAAGTGTTGTTAATGATGGCCATTTCACTACTAAACGGAGAGTGTGAGAACGCTACAAATAATGATTTGTGCGGTGAATTAAAATATTTGCTAATTAAATTTGGTTATTTGGCCATTATTCGATTTTAATGGCTGTCAAAATGCTGATTGTTCAATACTAAAATGGAACCCTTAAAAATTTAATACGCATTTGAGAGACTCCACAGAAGTTGTAAAGTTTTATTGATTAAATTCGATTTAATTGCTGTGGTAAATGCATAATTAAGTTTGTAATTTGAATTTAAATACATGTCGAGTAGTAAATATGTTTTTTAAACTGATTGTTTTGAATATAATAAGTCAAGTTAGTTTTGAAATTCTGATAGGAATCTTTTACTAAAGAAACAATATTTAATTTAGACCGATCTGGCCATGAGTAACTGATATAGAAATTGGGTTATATATCAATAGTTTATCATAGATTTTAAGCATATCAAATTCTGCGCTTATAAATCTAAAGTAATTTTATCGACTTGACTAGCATTGCTGATCAAGTGTATATATATATATGTATATTATATGGAGTCTGCTGTTACAAAATGTACAACAAAATGATGAGAATTTAATGATTCAAAATCAACTAATAAGCACAAATCAAACAATTACAAAAACCTAAGTTAAAAATTGCACTTTTCACTGAAATACACCTCAAAATGAAACCCACAAAATCGCTTAAAATTCCATTTGTTGTTTTTGTTTGCATTTGTTTGTATGTTTTTCTCGTCGAAATATTCCAAAATTAGCAATTGCATAAATTTGTTTTATTGAGTGCGTCTGTGGAGGTAAAAGCAAATGCATTATTTATGCCCATTGAGAGATCGTTGTTAATTTGCCAAAAACATTTTAGCGGACTTTTGCTATAAAATCAATGCAGTCAGAACGACACCTCCCCAACCTCCCCCTCACTCATTGTCTGCAACGAAAGCATTTTCCAATTGGTGCAAAATTTATGCAAACTGAAAACAGAAATTGTCATGCAGAAAATACTTGCGTATTGTGGTCAATTGGCATTGGTAATTAGCAATGCATTAACTCTTGTAATTATTGTGTCGAATTTAATGTCTGTTAACGCCTCAAAAACAACAGTTGCCCCCCTCTACACTCTCCCCTCTCTCCGCTCTCCTCTTCCATTCAGTGTCTGATTAATTGCCCGCAGCAATAAATCACAATTTGCATAGTGCTGTGCAGGAACATTGAGTCAATAGAAGTGAACTAAAGTGTGGGCCTGGCCGAAAGCAACCATTACCAATCCTTTCAATCAGCCAGCAAACGAGTTGTGTTTTTCTTAGCTCCCGATTTTTATTCTATTTTTTATTTTGCTTTTCACGCTAATTTCCTGTGCGCTCTTTTGTCAAATTAAAAAGCACAAGAAATAAGTTTTTCTTTTGCTATTCTTTTGTTTGCTACTTTTTGTTTGTTGTTGCTTCATTTATCATGATTTGTTTGTCGAACTTGTCATGTGTGTGTGTGCGTGTGTGTGTGCGTGTGTGTGTGAAGTTTGATAGGCGGCAAATGTTTGTCTTGTTGTTGGCATTGTTATACTTTCCGTATGCCAGCAGCATATGGCATCCGCTGATGGCATTGCTGACGACAACAGACTCCGATTGCTTCTGGCCCCTCTTTCCCTAAAAAAAACACCCCCTAGATTCACCCGCAACCCCCTGTAAGCAGCTCTTTGTTCTTTGTGTCAGCCAATTTCTTGACACACTTTCTGTTTGTCTTTTTCCAGGCTCCGAAAATTGCAAAGTGATTACTTTTGATTAGTTGTAAAAAGAAGAGTAATTTGTTTAACGCGTACTTCTTCTTCTTCTTCTTCGACTTTTGTTGTCATTGTTGTTGTTGTTGTTGTTGCTGCCAATGGTTGTTTGCCTTTGATAAATGCCCTTTCGCCCCGTTTGCTGATTAGAGACACATCGAAGTTGTTTATTAAACAGCAAACACAGCCTAACGAGCAAAAGTGCAGAACAAGAGTTTTTCCTATTGTTTGAGGAAAATTAAAAACAAATGCAATAAGGAAAAATAAACCATGCAAAATATATTAAATAAAATAAAAGATACAAAAAAATAAATAAAAATATTTATGCCTAAGCAAGACAGACTGCTCTAGTCGAGAGAGCTCTACTCGTAGTCAGCTTGCATGCAATTGTTTAATACATAATAATTAAATAAAAATTACTGATGATTTGCTCAATATAAAAAAAAGGTTTCGATGACCAAAATCTGTGTTTTATATTGCTAAATCGACTGACTCTTTGATGCAGATCAAAAATAAATATATATATGAAAAATGTATATATGAAGCTGCCTGCGATTGCTTTTGCACAACTTCAAACAAAGAGATCAAAATACTTCAAAAAGATTTTTAAACAATAAAAAAAAATTAAATGAAAATACAAGTTTCAAATAAAATGAAGACGAAAACTAGTAAATAAAATATCAAATTTAAATACAATATAGAAAATTAATTGAAACCAATTTTAAATTTTAATCATCAATGTTTGATGCCACTTTTTAAATTAGGTTAGAAAATTACATTTACTTCACTTAACTTTCATTTTAAATAATCCAGCAACATATTTCAATAGTTAATAATTTGTGTAGACCATTTTTTCATCAACACCAAGGCAAAGACTTTGGCCTACTAAAATATATATTTATTCAGTATATTTGTTATGTGTAATAATAATATTACAATAGCCAAGAAATGCAGGCAAACTTTGCCAATTATCTTTAAGTTTTGCGGCTTGAATATTTATTTGTGGCAAACCAATTGAGTTGCATACAACATTTATGCAAAGTGTCTGCTTAAATGCGTAATATTTGACTGAATGTAGGCCAAAAGTAAAATCACTGGCTGGAAAAATTCCTTCATTCCCGTCACTCCCCCAATGATATTACTTAAACTTGGCTCTGCTTACATTTTGAAGCAGCTGTCGCTGCCTGCATGCGAAATTATTACTTAAAGCGCAGCTGGGTATTTACTTACCCCTTACCCACTCTGCCACACACCTTTTAGCAACACCCCCCTCCCTCTATAAATCCCCCACATACGCACAGTTGCATACATCACGCTCTGGCAACAAAAGGATAACATTGGAGTAAGTTATTCATTGTGCACGCAAACATTACGGAAGTCATATGTTAAAAGCACAGAGCCCAGGTAAAAAAAAAGGGGGAAGGAGAAGAAGAAGAAGTAGGGCCAAAAGCAGCAGGGGGTTGAGGTGTGGAGGGGTTGCTGCCAAGTTTGTAGCCGTTTGTAAGAAAGCAGCACCAAAAAAAATGGAATGAAATATGACTCAAAGTCGAATTGTGAAAACTTACAGAAAGGTAGGAATAAGCATATCTGGATCATAAATAAAACACAGAGCTGGGAAATTAAATTTTCGACTAGGCACACCCGCACACCACCCGCACACCACACACACACATGTGTGTATTGCTAATATGCGAATATACAATTTGCGCTTGCTAACTTTGATTTGAGAATAAATTATTTTGTTCATTTTGTGAAGCATTCGCGCTCTAAAATTACAATACTTTCTTCTTTTTTTTTTTGATTTGATGGTAGGTGTAACCACCTCCACCCCCCTCTAGCACACCATCCTCCTTCCCTTGCTGCTTGCACTTGAGCGTGGCCCTTTTGGCTCGCGGCGGCGCCGTCGGCGCTAACCAGAAAGTTAACTTGAACTTAAAATAAAAGTTTTGCCTTTTTACGGGGCACGGCGCAAGCAGGGTGTGGAGGGGGGGTCTTTAAATATATACATATATATATATATATAGCTGTGTGGGTAGTATTATGCGCTGTACAAAGTCAAACATCATAAAGTTGGCTATGCCTTTTTGCATATTTTATTTGCGCTCATTTTCGAAAAAAAAGAAAAGAATAATATGAAAAAATAAAGGGAAGCTGAAAAGTTTTTTGGCTCTGGTTTTATGCCATTGAGTTCTCAGTTCACAGTTCACAGTTTACAGTTCTCGGCTCTCAGTTCTCTACGCAGTTCTCAGCTCTCAGTTCTCAGTTCTCAGCTGCTGTCAAGGTTTTGCGGGTTCGCGTCTCCTTTGCAACAATTAAATTATTCAACCGAAATTTGTTCGAGTCTCCAAAAGTCACGCGCACTTGACGGTCAACAAAAAAATAGCAAAAATTGAGAAAACGAGAAAACGAGAAAAAAAGAAGAAGAAGAAGAATTACTAAAAATAAGTTTTGTGGTTGTCGGAATTGTTGTTATTGTTGCTAATATTGCTGTGGTTTCTGCAATTGTTGTTGTTGTTGCCGTTTTGCTTTAGTGTCTTTTATGCTCGGTTCAGGTTTTATTTTCCAAATGAAATGAGTTTGAAGTGCATTTGCCGGCGACCGTCGTGGCAGCTTCTCTTCTTCTTCCTCTTGTTGCAGCTTGTGTGCCGTGCGCCCCTTTTTAGAAATGGGCGTGGCTGCAACTTTGGCACTGGCTACGCCTGCAGCAATCATTTGTTGTTGCTGCTGCTGGATTTGCTTTTGTTGTTTTAAGCATTTTAATGGAAAAGTTTTGCAGTTGAAGGCGCTTTTCCAAATGATATTTTAAAAGCTTTCCCATAGCTCTGCCATATAAAAAGCCAAATACAACAACAACAAAAATTCTGCAAAAAAAAGTTGAAAACCAATTAAACAATTTGGTGAGTTTTTTTATATGGGAAATGAAATTATTTTTCCATATTTATTTAATATTTCGACTGCACAATGCTAAGCCAAAATTATTGCCATGAATTTTGATGATGTCATTAAATCAAAATGGAGTTGAACTTTTTCTGAAATCAAATTGTGTGAAATGCTTTTCCTTTGAATATTAACAAACAAATATTTGAACTGCCATTAATAAAGTGTTGGAAAGAATATAGGAAATACAAATTATAAATTAATTTTATTTAATTTATTTATCTTTTTAGTGTGGACTACAAAGTCGTAAAGTTTTCAATTTGGCCTTTAATGAATTAAATATAATAATAAATATAAAAGTGTATTAAATTTATTAATTTAATGTGGACTAAAAGAAATATTTTAAATAAAATAAAAGATACAAAATAAATAAATAAAAATATAAAATTAAAAACTATTAAATTAAATAAATATCGCATACATTTCTATAATATGGGGAAGCCATTAAGCCCAATTTTAAATTTAAATTCTACACAATATTTATTCAATTAATTTTTTTATTAATCACTAGGATATAGCAATAAATGTCAAAAAAAAATTATAAAATCAATTTCCCTTAAAAAATACTCTTGATTAGGTTGTTAATTTTAAAACCAAGTTCTTAGCTTATTTTAAATATTAAATAAATTTCTAAATCTTTGTTTCTTCACTTAAAAATTCATTGACACAATTTTGAATGTTTGTTTAAAAACAATTTTTTTAAGTGCCTTTCTAGGAATTTATCTTAGCTATTTTTAGCTTGTCTGTTTCTTTAACTAAGCATTGCTGTCTTTTCACACCCTCTTTTTTTGTAGTGTTTTTCTGTTTCTCTTTTCCTTTTCCTTTGCCTTTGCCTTTTGGCTTTGTCCTGTCTACAGGACTACTGAGCATGTGTCACTCCATTCCAATTGGTTGCACGCATCTCACAGATGCTGCTGCTCCTGCTGCACTTTGCTAGTGTACACCTGTTAACACACACACAAACACAAACACACACACATATATAACTGTGCCTCTTATCGTCTTTGCAGCTTACTAGCCTTTTGCAAAACATTCATGTTGCCATTTGATGGCGCCTCCTTCCTTTGGGCCCATTCTGAAGTTGTCAACAGGCTTCGATTGCTTTAAGCTGTCATAGGGTTTTTCCAGTTGAATTTAACTCCTTCTCCCGATATGCACATATATATATAGATATATATATATATAAATGTATATGTGATATTGGATGACAAATGAAATTAACTTTATTTGCGCATTTTATTTATGCGCTTCATTAAAACTTTAAGTCCCCTTTATTTATAGGCGAGCAGCAGCATTAATATTAATATTTTATATACATTTGTTGTTATTGCTTTTATCATTAATATATCTGATGTTGCTTTTTTTATTATTGTTATTATTTTTTATTATTGTTGTTGTTGTTTGAATTGGGCAAGCGACTGGTGACTGGCGGCGTCTGCCCGTCGTATAAATCGCACTTAATAAACCAAACACAATGCATAAATTATATTTTTATACATTGCTGTGCATATTTATTGATCGTCAGAGGAAGAGTCGGGAAAGGGGGGATAGAGTCAAAGAGGGGGAGGGAGGAGGGAGGAAGCGTTTAAGGAAAGCATGCAGAAATTAAAGCACTTGAAACTTTAATGCAATTTGAGCCACTTTCTGTCGACTCTAGCAGTAATTTTATACGCAACAAGCCAGAAAACAAAAACAACAACAACAACAAAAAGAGAAACAACCAAAACAACCACAAAAACAAGCAAAACAAGAACCACAGCAAAATTCAAGCACCTCGCATTCAACATTCAACATTCAACAGTCAAAAGTCCAAAAAATTAATGAGCGCAATAAACATTTTAAGTGGAATTGTTTGTAAAGTTGTTAATTTTTAGTGCAATTTATATATTTGGCAAGTGTAATAAAATTGTTTAAAATTGGCTAACGGCTAACCAATTAGTACGAACGAGATGCCGAATAAGCCGTTTCACCTGACCAACGCCGCCTACACAGCTCCTTTTTGGCTCAGTGGGCATCATAAATAATCAGTTTACAAGTAAGTTTCGCAGTTATTTTCTTTCTGTCCTTCTCTGCTCTTGGCCCGGCCCCCCTTTGTCCTTTTAAACTAATTTCCCAGCGGATGGTCTTGGCCGAAAAATGTCGGTCTTTGTGTCTGCTACTCTATATACCCAATGGGGGTATATCTACCCACCAATCCCCCCCCCTCATCACGTACTCGATGCGTTTTGCTTATTGTGTAAACCGGGCACGATACCTGGCACTAGCCATTTATGGTTTTCTAGTCTAGTTTTGTGCACGAAAATTATTAATATTTGATGTTGCCACATAGCCAACACAACTACCTCTCCCCACACAGTGAACCCCTCCTGCCCAACTCAACAAGTTACGGCTCTTCTTACTGGACACTCAGCCAGTTGTATTTGTGTTGCATACTTGATGGCGCTTTCATCCCGTTAAGTGCTTAAAGCCTTTACACAACACACGTGTGAGTGCCTATGTGTGTGTGTTTGTGTGTGTGTGCTGGTGTGTGTTTGCTGAAGCTTCCTGTCATAATTGTGCAAATCTGACTGGCGTTTATGACATTAGCGGTTAGCAATTTGCTGCTTACACGTCCCAGCATCGACCAGGCCCACAAATTGTTGTTGACTTCCAAGTGGGTCAAATTTTGATATTATTATGATGAAATGGGAGTGGGGAGTGGGGAGGAGTTAAGGTCGGTCCTTAATCATTGTTGTTTTGAGAATGTTCGCATTACCTCTTTGATCCCAAAATATTCCACCTACTTTATAAAAACACCTTCAGACGGATTTGTTTTACTACTATTTCAATTTTAAGCAGCTGTTTTGCACTCACAGAAAAAGTTATTCAAAAAATATATTTTGAAAACGAATAAGTTTATTTAGAAATCATAGTTTTTTTTTCTATCTAAAGTTAATTTTTTTTTTTACGTTTAGAGAAGTGCCTAATTTCCAGTATATTTTAGAATTTATACATTTCTGGTAGTTTACTTAAATTGAAGGCGCAGCAGTATATATTTACTAAGATATTAAAATATATATTAAAAAATATTCAAATATTTATTTACTTAGATATTCAACTATATATTCCAAATTTATTTTCTAAGATATTAAAATATATATTAAAAAATAAGCAAATAAGTTTAAAAATATTTAAAGATTATTTATAATAATTTCTAAGAACAAAGAATTTTTGTACTGTTTCGAGTTTTCTATAAATTTCTGTATGCGCTATTTTTTTGAGTGTACTCTTTGCTCCTCAAGCCAACACTAGGTTAAGCAAATAAGAAACATTTTCCCAAACCATTGTAAAAGTGTGCACACATTCCTCAAATTTGACACTTGGCAGGTCAGGTCGGGTCGGGTAGGGTCGGGAAGTGAAGTGTGGGGGAGTGGGAGTGCCCCATGCCATGTGGCAATGTTTTGGCTCCTGTGCACGCATCGCTTGGCGACACGCACACAATTTTTGGCCGTAGTTTTGCTTTTAAGAAGCTCTTTTAATTTCTTGGCCTCGTTTGGGCCGCTTGAAGCCACCTGCTGCCAGTGGCTGACACAACAAACGGCGTTAGCCATGGTATTAACACTTTGTCATGTTTGCTAAATGCCTACTGAATTGGTAGTCCCGTATTCTAAGAGGTTTCTGGCTCAGAGTTTGAGGTTTGTTTTTGCTTCAGTGTGCGTGTGCAGAGCGGCAGCAATTAGTGAACGTGGTCTGAAAAGATGTTGATATTGCTTAACATGGCCTTTGATTCCCACTGCCTGATGGACACTATTTTTTTTTTTTTTGTTGTGCTATTACGTACTCAATAATATTTATTTATACATTTATTGCTTATCACAGCAATCGATGGCATTGGCAGCGGCAGCCAGTAGACCAAGAATAAATAAGGCTTAATTGTGTGTAAGCCTAACGAAACTTCGGACTCTGGCCAGAGGAAGAGAGGGGCAGCGAAAGGGAGCTGGTCCCCCAAACAAGGCTGCTTTATGGCTTGCAAATGCGGGCCAAAACCATTTAAAGGTTATCCATGGCATTATTTTATCAAAGGGAATTAACACGCATAAACAACAGCGGCAAAGGCAGCCAGTTCAACTCCGGCTTCGCTTATCGCTCGTTGCAGTCGTTAAACGCACGCACGCGCCCGCATTTGCGTGTCCTGTGTGCAACAGCAGCAGCAGCAACAACATCAGCAACAGCAACAGCAGCAGCAACAACAGCAGCAGCAGCAGCAGCAACAACAGAAGCAGCAGGATCAACATCACGCATACGCCATGTATGCTCCGCATTAAAAGCAACGAAATAAACACTCCAACAGCAAAATGCACAGAGCTTTTTTTATATATACCTCAAACTAAAGTCGGAAACATGCAGCAGCAAGCATTTAGCATCAGGTATAAGCTATATATATAAATATATATAAATATATATTCTTGGTCAGTCTTTACTAACGATCTGCGATCACATGAATTATAGATATTCCCGCATCAATTTATGTGCTCATATATCATATCCACAATCAAGTTTATTTAATTCTTTAGATAACTGACATATTTTTAGAAATCTATGAACAAATAATTAATATTATATTTTAACGTATTTATTCATATTCAAATCACCAAGTAAAGTGTATCGTTACTATTATTATTATTATTATTATTATTAAGGTAAAGTTTATTTTAAAATTGATAAAATGTAGTAAATACATTTTAAATAGAAAAAAGTACACTATGCAAATAAACTTTGTGTGCTTTAGGGAAAGCAAAAAAAATTATATAATAATAATGTTTATCATTTTATTTTACTTTTTTAGTATTTATATTAATTTGATTAATTTAATTTCATTTATTTTATTTAAATTTATCAATTTATCAGAATGATAAAAATATAGATTTTCAATTCATAAATAATATAGCCAAAGCAATAAAAAATTAAAAATTAATTATGCTTAGCACGTTATTTAGTTCAAAATAATATTTTAAAATTAATATCAAATTATTTTATTTCATTTATTTATTTAATATTATCTATAGCTGCACCTGTAAGACATAGGTAAGACATAGCTATGACAATTCATATGTTATACAGCCAGGAATATTACTGAAAAACTATAACAATTTTATTAAGGTAAATTATGGTAAGAAAAAATTACAGATTTAAAATTGCAATTAGCATCAGCAAGTCTACAAAGTATTTAACAGTTTAATATAAAGAATCGCCAAGTAGATTTATCCCTTCAAGCATGTTTTCTTACACACTTTAATCAAAATTGAAGCCAGACAAAAGACGCTTTGGTTTAGGCCAAGAAAATATGTATAATTAAGTCGCATTCGTTTGCTTAAAACTTTTGTTATTTACATGCGTTGCGCATACGCCCCGTTTGACCTGCTGCAGCTAAGCTGCCATCATTTATCACTTGAATAGTTGGCGACCTTTTTTCGCATTTTTTCTTCGCCCAATTTTTGTGTGGAGAGGAGGTGGGAAGGTGGGGTATTGCGTGTTTAGTTTGTCATAAGCAGACGTCGCCTGCCAGTTGCAGGGGGCGTGGCAATCAAAGGCAGCCTTTTGGCTGCTACTACAAATTGATCATAATCTGGGCGCCATTTATCTTACGTTCGCTGGTTGGCATTAGACGAGTGGTGATAGGGGAGGGGGAGGGGGCATCTCACACGATTGGGCAGCCGTATGAATGACATGCTCTGAATGGATGGCTTTCTTTGGATAGATGAATTGCTGGGCCCGCAGCCGCCAGCCAAGTAACAAGCCCAACAGATCTGTTATCCCTGCTTCCCTTTTCCCCCCACCCATCCTGTTTTCCACGTCTTGTTTTTGGCTATTCTGTTTTTATCTGTGTGTGTTGTTTATTTTTTTTTTTTTTTTTGTGGTGCTAATTTGGCAATTTGTTTATCGATTCCGTTTAAGTTGTGGTCAGCATTTTGGAGGAGCCATCGGCTTCTCGGGCGTTAAGTGACCAATAAAAATCACTTAAGCTTAAGTGCTTGTGCTACACAAACTGTTGAACCATAAGTTTTCGCAACGTCATCGTTCAAAACTTGTGCTCATCACACACACTCTCACACACACACACACACACACAAGTGCATAGACATAGATCTCATTCGCACAAAATTAAATCAACGCCAAAGTTTTGCCGTATTTTTGAAAAAGAATAATATTTTCGTAGAGTTGAACGAAGACGCTTGTGTAAATGGCCCAAAAAAGGGCTCAAATGCTTATGTAAGTAATATGAATAGTGAATAACATAACAAAAGCTCAAGGAATAACTCGATTTAGTTCTTGAAATTCGCTTAGCACATCGAAAAGCAATGCAATCACTAAACGCATCAAGCAAACACAGTTGCGGGCAAGTTAATAGAAGTGCTGCTTTTTAATATACAAATTCTAAATACTTCCTAATCCCTTTTATTTATTCCATTAATATTAGTTTATTGTTTAATTTTAATTTATATAAATGCGTCTATTTTTCTGAGATCAAAATACTTATTTGAAAGAGTTTATTAAAATACCAGTTTGAAATCTTAAATTTGAAGATAAATTTAATGCAGCAAAACAACAAATATTTAATACTAATATTTACTTATAACAGTATTAATTTGAGCCATATAACATACATAAATTTATTTTATTTTATTATATTTTTATTATGTTATATTACTTATAATATAATTAAAAATTAATTAATATAGAAAATCACTTCAGAAAAAATAACAAATTCTTAATATAAATATTTACCTTTTTCCAGTTTTTCCACTTGCTTAATTTAATACTATTATTTTTACCGCAGCTGTGTATATAGAAAGATGTATGTGTGTGTGTAATATGTATAATAAAGTTATTATTCCGCAACATTTGTTGCACTTGCCCCCACTGCTGCTGCCGCAGGGAGTCAGCTTGTGTTTATGCGTAAAGGGTTGAAAATGAAAGGTTGTTGGCTAAAAGACGTGGCTCAGTTTTGACCCAATCGAACAACAGCTCAACCCAAATATTCAGCAACACTTGTGTGACACAAATTTTTGCGCATGAAAACAAAGTAATACATATGATGAATAGAGGGGGGGAGGAGTGGGTGGCATTTTATGAGCACGCTATGCACATATTGATCAAGTGAGGAGCAAACTGCCAACTTCCAACTGGCAACTGGCAACTGGCAAACTGGGCCTACTCAATGCTTATTATGCAAATATGCTGGGCAAATTGATTCCTGGCTGGGGCTGACTCGCAACTGTGTCAGCAAAGTTGAAAACAAAACGCGGCGTATGCGCAATTTCTACAAATGTATGCAAATATAACGCGCATACGCCACGTAAACAATCTGGCAATAGCAAATCTCGTGCTAGGCGAAAATTGAAAAGAAATTCCACAAGCAAATATATATAAAAAAAAAAAAAAACCAAAATAACGACGCCAAAATGGAATGACGAAACTTGAGCCACACACACACCGCCAATTGGCCAACAAATCGACATCAACAGTGCCAAAAAAAAAAATCAAAATAACACCAGCCAAACACCGCCAGCTGAGTGGCTATAGAAATCTCGACTTAAACTAATTTTTTGCTTGTTGCATTGCGGTTGAGTTGAATGTTGTTGTTGATTTTGCTGTTGGCATTTTTAAGTTGATGTTGTTGTTGTTGTTGTTACTGTTGGCTGGCAACTGAAGTTGCTTTTGAATATTTAATAAGCTGCGAAAGCCGAAAATCGCGAGAAAAGCCAAGGTGCAAAAATTCAAGGCTAAGGCATCTGTTCATTAAGTCGATCAGCAAAATACACTGCAATTTCGAAAAACCATAAAAGTCATTATTGTTGACATTGGAGAAATAAAACTATTAAGGCATATTTTTATTTGTAATATATTAATTTAAATGTATTAATTAAAATACAATCAGACAAAAAAACTTCAAGTTCAATTGATTTAGAAAATATTTTTAGTATGAAATGCAAATTTTTATTTAAATTTGTTTCCCTAAACATACAAAATTAAGTTTTATTTATTGTAAAATCTTATGTATGCAGAATAAATTATATCTTTTAAAATATATTTCTATTAATGAAATCTTTATAATAAATCAAAAATCAAATTCTGCACATTTTTATTTAAACAATTTACTATATATGTTTATAAAATAAATTTGTCTTGAAATAAATCGATAATTATTCAATGCATATTAAAATCGTATAAAAAATGCTAAGTTATTTTATAACTTATAAATTATTTATTTTATTAATATGATTAAGCTTCAAAGCACCATTAAATATCTGGATCAATATTAAGTTCGTTTCAATAAACTGCAACACTTTACGCACTAAATATTTTTTATTGGCAAATAACATATATATAACTAGATATATTTGTCATGAAGGAAGTCGACTATTTCTCAGCCCATATTAAAATCGTATAAATAATGCCAAAACAGTTAACATTTATTTATTGCCGAGCACTAATTTCTGGAGCTATCGCAGACATGCTTAAAATGCAATAAGACCCCATTTAGCAAGAGCAGCGCAACAACAAAACGTTGCGCTAAACTTGTAAGTCGCGCAAAGGCACACCAAAATACACACACACACAGCAACACACACAAGCTTAGACACGCACACACAGAGTTGTCCTGAGGGAAATATGAATGAACGCGCAGCTTGCCACAAAAGCCAAGGCAAGGTGAGCTTCTGGCTGCTGCCGCCAAGTCCTGTCATTGTCCTGGCTCACCCTATGCTATCCTGGCTGGCCCTTTCCCACGGTGCTTGTGTGTGTGTTTGCACATTGGCAATGCGTGCTGTTGCCATTTTCATGGCCATAAAGGGACTGGCAACGCAAAATGTGTTTACAAATTATTGAACGCAAATAAATATATGTGCAAAGTTGGCCAGCGAGCGGCGCGACCCATAAATAAACTTGCCACAAAATAATTATAAAAAAAAGAATGCCAAAAGTTTAAAGCAAAATAAAAAGTAGCTGCAATCAGCGTTTTTCGATTACAACTTTTTGTTGCTGCGAAAATACAAATAAAATTGGCAACATTTCAACACTCCCACGTACTCCACACATATACACATACATATATATATATATATATGTTTGTGTGTGTCCTGACCACCTACACAATTTCAACTTAATGACACAACAATCACAAATGCCATAAAACATGTTATTTCTGTATTTATATCCCACGTTGTGCATTTTATTTTTATTTTTTGTTTTATTTTCAAATTTTTTTGTTTTTTCGAAAAACTATTTTGGCTGAGCGTTGAACATATTTTTTTTGTTACTTGTCTATTTGTGTGTTCTTTGCGTGTTGGCCATTTTTCGCACATTGTTATTGCTATTTGGCTTTTGGCTATTTGCACTGCAAAGTTTTTCTATTATATTCAAATTAAACTTTTGCGCCCCCCCACAAAAAAAAAAACTCGATGAGATCCAAATCAAGAAATTGTTGCTTCAGGCTACACGTGTATGAAAGTGTGGGTGCTGTGTATGTGTGTGTATGTGGGTGTAGGGCTGTGTGTATTTTATAGCAGCACATTAGATTTCGTCGCCTGTCTCCCTTCTGGGGCAACTGCGGCACGTTCTTCCCGGCATTAAACTGCCTGCTTTTTTGCTCTTTTTTTTTTTGCCGCTTTGAAGATGAAAATTTAGCGCATATAAATTGCAGTCGATGCGAAAGTGGGAAAGGCTTGACCGCAATTCTATTTATTGCTGCATTTGCCATTTAAGCCCATGACTACAGTCTGCACTGCCTATGTTGACCTTCCCTTTGGCTACCTGCATCTCTCACATCTTTTCAATTATCCTGCAACAGTTGTGGCTCATTTGGACCGCCTTCTACAGTATTAACCCTTTAGTGGCTACCTTTTCCTATAGACAATTTTATATTTTTTATTTACTTCAAAATTTCCAATTCGCTAAATGATGCATTTTATTTTAGGGAATATAATATGAATTTTATATCGTTTTATTTTCGTGACCGAAATTTCTTTTTGGAAATCAACTAGGGCCGTCTAAGACAGCTTTTGGCCACCAGAGTGTTAAGTTGGCCCAAGCTGCAGGACTCATCGTTGTTGCAGTTGCAATCTAAACTACCGTTGTACTATAATTTCTTAGCATTTTACCAATGCTGTTGGCCATTTGCGCTTTTTCCTTAACTGCCGCAGCAAATAGACGAGACGCCTCAGACTCAGTTGTAGTCTCAGAAGAAGTTTATTTAGTTGGCGAGCAATGCTGCTTTATACACATTATACACACACACAGAGAGAGAGAAAGAGAGAGAGAGGGAGAGAGAGAGAAAGAGAGACTAACACTGACAGGCGTTGTCCATATTTCTTATTGATTTATCTGTTAATTAAAATTCTTAGCACGTAGCTGCTGGGTGTGTGCAACGGGGTAGGGAGGGGGGCCTTAATGGTAACATGGCAGTGGAAATGCCAATGAAAAGGGAGATACATACAAAATGAAGTATTTGCTGTTGTTGTTGTTTCTGCTGCCACTTGAAACAGGCAACACGAAATGCATTTCAACTGCATGTCTTCAAATTGCACTGCCAATGTCTCTACGCACATGTCTGAGTTTTGCGGGTGTGTGTGTGTGTGTGTTTTTCAAGATACACTGGCTGCCTTTTAATTTAATCAAGTTGTACACCCACACAGTCTATTTGATTGATTTCTTGAAACAAGGATAAAAAAAAAAAGTAAAACAAAAAACACAATTCACATCATGGAAAACCCAACGCAATAATAAATAACATGCAGAAAACTTTCAACGGCTGACAAAGCAAATTTGCTTACAACCCGAACTAGTGACAATCCCTTCCCCCCCCCTTCCACTCCTTGTACCACTATGCACCTCCCTTATAGATCTACATCTACATCTGGTTGTATATACATCGGTGAGCTCTCATTCCCATGCCGGCTCTCATTTTCATTTCCATAGCCATTTCTGCAGACTGGCAAAGAGACAGAGACATAAGCATATTACAATATTACGCTGTCACCGGAAGTAGCAGCAGCAGCAGAGAAAAAAAACACACAGAGCAAAGCTGAGAAGGAAAAGCAGAAAAAGCAGAGCAGCGGAGTAGGTGCAGCGGGGGGAAACCAAGAAAAAGAAGAAGGCAAACAGATTGTATGCGACAAATGGCTGATAATGTTGCTGGTACCCAGGGATTGTGAACTGGGTCGCCGCTTACAACGATTGTCAGCGACTGCCACTCTACACTCAGAAAAATATCAAGCTGCATTTTAGTAAATCTACCAGTCAACTAGTATGTCTTTTTTTTATTTTTGCAATAATTTGTAAATAATAGAAAACTTTTTTTTTTTAAATTGTATCTTAATTTACTATTATAAAAAAAAACAATTTTTTAAGATTTATTTATTATTTTTATTATATTTATTATATTTATTAGATCTCCTATCCTAATTTTATTTTTATATACAATATTTGCTTATATTTTAATATTATATAAAATAATTTATATTATTTTTAGAAAATATATGCATTCTAAAACTCGGCAACATATAATGAAATTTACGCAGCTCATTTATTATTTTCATTATTTATTATTTAATTTTTGTTTTCAAATTAAGATTAATAAAATTTATATTATTTCTATAATGTGTTTATGTATATGAAATTTTAAAACTCATTTTATTAATAAGGTATAATCAGCAAAAGTGTTAATCTTAGAAATGTTCTTTTACACGTTTAAAAACATACTTAAAACTAGACATATATTTTTTTAAATTTGCAGTAATATTGAAACTAAAATTAAAAAAAATTAAATCACTGATTTATAGAAATATATTTTTTGAATAATAAGCCGAATTATTTATGCTTAAAAAAATGCAAATATTGAGTAAAACTTTTTTCAGAGTGTAGGATTTGTCAGGAGGTTGCCCAAGTGGGTTGGCGGGGGGGTTGGTGGTATGATGATGAGCATGTGGCAAGGCCCAAGGCAGGCGCATGGACCGTTTGCTTTAGAGAGTGTTGTTGATGCGGGCGCTGCCCAAATAAAGACGGCCTGTCTATGACTCGGGCATTATTTTAACATTTTATGCTGGCACAACGCTAAATCTGACAGTTGACTAGCGCAGAAAATATGTTGCACACACACACACACACAGACACACACATCACTGACACATGGCAAATATTGTATTACATGCTGAAAACAGAGGCAGGAAACGAGAAACGAGAAACGAGTAACTCGAAAGTGTTAACTGTGGCCCTTTTTGCCGGCGTTGATATTCAATCAGCGCCACTCATATATTCATCATCGTCATCATCATCAGCTGGAACCCCCTCCCCCGAATCCTCCATCAGCCCAACACCTAGGCAACAACAGCAACAACAACAACAGCAACAATTGTAATTGAACAACCAACTCACGTAGTGAATCAGTGATGAATGTTTTTATGCTTATTGTTGAGTTCACTGAGCGAAATGAGTTGTTTGTCTGACTGTCCCTTTACACGAGTGTGTGTGTGTTGATGTGTGTGTGTGGGTTCACATTTGTGTCAATCTGTGTGCAGGGCCAAAACCTAATGACCTCGAACTAACCAAAGGCTGAGCTGAGCTGAGCACAGCATACATATCAAATAAATTTATAAGTCTGGTCTCACAAAAAGGCTACCAAAATAAATATTGCAACGCAGCAAAGAACATTAAAACAAGCAAAATATTTGCGCTTGAAAGAATGAAACAAATTTATATTTAAGGCTTATTTAACTGACAAACTTTATTAGTAGTCAGCAAAGTGTTTCGAAGCTAGTTTAACTTATTTCTCGTATTTCCATTTCACTTTTTCCGGGTAATTTTGATCTACTCGAACCGAATTCCACTTAAAATGATACTCCCGAAAATTGCTGCAATTTAATTCATTGCTTATCGATTTCAAAATAAAAATTATACTCACAAAAGATGTAATAGGAATAGGCCAAAACATTGTACAGTCACAGCTTGGTCAAAAGTAGTCCGCTTATTGATAACAAGCGCATTTTATTTAGGCCCTAAAATACAACAATTAAAATTGAATTGATATTTTTGGGTGGATTCTAAATTCTCGCTGCAGACATAAGTGCGATAATAGGATTATATTTTATTTATATAAACTGTTTCATTCATATTTATTGCACATCATAAATCATGTCGGAATATAAAATACTCAAATATCACGCATACGCCACATGCAACCTGCAAATTGAAACATGCAACACGAGACGCACAATTGTTTGCGGTTGTTCAACTGTTTGGAAATGCACAAAATATAACTAATTGTCATTATGATCGACTGATGATGCTCGAGGGCTTAAGCCCGGCCTGCCACACAGAGCCGCAACAACTGTGGCAAGCAGGCAGACACGGTGGGGCAGGTGTGCCGTTTGAAAGTGCTGCGGTGGCAATTGCAATTGCAATTTTCAATTATGTAATAACATTTATATCGAAATGACTGCAATTTTTGGCAACATTTTACTGCCGTTTTGTTTGCCACATGATTTGTTGCTTGGTTGCCCTTAAAATGGTAATAATAAATTAGGTTGATTGCAGTGAGCCTTGTTGCAGTTGCACTTCCAGTTGAGCCAAGTGTCGCCCCGCTTGCACAATTGCCAGTGATTTTAATTGTATACGTTTTTAGTACTTATTGTTCCCTCAGCTTATTCTAAATGTGTGAAAAGGGTATATAAGTTTTATGCATCAGTATGTAACAGGCAGAAGAAAAAAAGTTACGATCACAAAAAAGTATATTTATTTATTTATTATTATTAGAAAAAACGATTGGAATTTTTTACTTACTTAATAGTCATATTTTTCTAAAATTAAATTTAAGTATCTTAATTTGATTTATGGATTTTTTTCAATTGACACAAAATATTTCGAGAACGAGAAAATCTTTCTAAGCTGAACCCATCCAGTTTCGTGTCAGCTTTTATTAGCTGTCATTATTTATTGGCATCAGAGTATTCCCCAATATATTACACCTCATAATATGATTAAAAATGTACATTATAAATAACATATTAACGGAGTTATCGGGGTTAAAAAAAATGTGTTTTAGTTATGTAAAAAGAACGAAGAAGAAGGTTAGCATTTTTAGCTCAAATCATGAAAGAATATAATCTACTTTTTAAAATGAATTTTAACTACTAAACTAGAATTTTAATTTGAACAATTAACTGCTGGGTATGCCACAGTCGAGCGCACTCGACTGCAACATAGGCACTTACTTTTGAGCTGCCTTTTGAGGAGGAGCCACAAATATAGCAAATGGCAAGCGGTTTGTTTTGAGGCCAAACACAAACAAACTCGAATACAAAAATTGTTCAAAAAGCAATTCAGCCCCTTGGACATTTGATTGCCCAGTCTGATCGTCGTCGTCATTTGCCCTTCATCAATTATTCAGCGGCGTCATCAACGAGCTGGCCAAGTGGCTGGTTGACTCGCTGACTGGTTGGTTGGCTTCGTCGGTTGGCCGCCAGCTACAATTGCAATAATTAGCGAATGATTTAAAACCATCCAGTAATCATCATTACCGCTGTCGTTGGCCAAGTCCCTGTCGCTTCTGTTGTTGTTGCTGCATTGGCGGCGGCGTCCCAACACCGCACTGAATATGACCGCAGGCATTTCATTTTCAGCTCGTGCAAAATGTCCAAGTGTAAATTCGTTGCGGTTCACGCTAATGACGATAAATTGCTCCGGAGCCCCTTCCTCCACCCCACTCCCTCCCCTCTCCACAAGCAACAACTATAAATAAGTTGCGCTCGGTTAACGCATCTCCCCCGGCCTTCACAATTCACAATTCACAGTTCACAATTGTCAAATGCCCTTCAGTAAGCGGCTTAAAAATGCCGTGCAATGCATTTACCATTATTATTGTGG
This sequence comes from Drosophila multiciliata, assembly GCA_037043605.1. NCBI lineage: Eukaryota > Metazoa > Arthropoda > Insecta > Diptera > Drosophilidae > Drosophila > Drosophila multiciliata. The sequence continues at coordinate 17,461,099 of JBAMBF010000103.1, read as the reverse complement.
CCTATTCTCCCAAAAATTGGTAAAAGCTCCTCTGCATTTTGCTGCAATTTCAGTAACGTTTCTCAAAGCATAAATTGTTTCAATTGGCCAAAAATAAATGATTCATTGTCTTATTATGCATTTGGCCATTTAAATTTTGGTTTGATAAAATTATGCTAAAATTTGTAACAGGCAAATTACATTTAAAATATTTAATAAGATTTTCTTTTTTAATTTAATTTGATATATTATGCTTAAATTTGTAAATGGCAAACAGCATCTACTTTTAATTATTTAATCAGCATTTCTTGTCTGTAAATTTTAATTTAGTTACCAAATTTTTTTTTAATTCTCACCCAATCTATTTGTAACTTAATTTAATGTGTTATGCTAAAATTTTTAACAGGAATAGAATATCGAATTAAACATTAAATCTATATAACTTCTTATTCATATTATATAAGTATTTCATATCTTTCAATTTTGTTCTAGTTTACCAATTTAATTGCAATTGAATTAAATATCTTTCTATAAACTTTAGTTTACTTTAAATGAACAAATATAATCTTGATGAACACGAACAGTCGAATGAATTGAGCAAATATCCCAGACTATAATAGGTACTAATTAATTTAATTTCATTTCATTTATCCTTAACTATATCAATATAATACGAATAAAATACTTAATTGTGGACAACTAGCATTGCAATGATATATAAAATATATCCAAAAATATTATTAAGTAACTGTACAAACATCATTGGCTAAAAAGCACAGATTTTGTTCACATGTTTTAAAATTTAAAAAAAAAACTAATTTCAGCAATCGTATTATTTATTTTACGGCTGGAATCGTCGATCTCTCTCGACTAGTTCACTCTTTTAGGCCTTAATGTATTTCTTCCACAACTAATACATATAAACACATTGATCAACTTATTTATTAGGTTTTATTTCACTCAACATTTTTCTAACTTCAAATGCCAAAACACAAAAATTCCATAAATAATTAAATAGAAAGGAGCACAAAGCAGACACATTTGTTTTGCAGTTCAGTGGCTTAATTTAATTTAATCGATTTTGCTGCCTTTCAAAAAGTTTGTCATCACACACACACAAACACACACTCGCACACACACAACCACACACACTCACACACGCATTCCAGCAGTCAAAAGGCAAAGATGCCACTTCTGGGTTACTTTAGCTGTGTTGTATAAAATTGATACGCTTAAGTCTATTAGCCGAGCATCATTATGATCATCATCATCATCATTACCATCATCATCATCGTGCTTCCATAAATCGTCATCAGCGTCGATGTTGAATGTTGAGAGAGATGCTCGACGACAAAAGGGGCATTTGCCAACTTTATTTAGCTACTCAATCAGGGCCGCAAACAACACTTCACAATACTTGCCGTGCTGTGTTGGCCAGTTGGCCAGCAAAACGGCAAAACAGCAAAACAGCAAACGGCAAACGGCTAAGTAAATAAATGAAGGCGAGCTTCGCACTTTTGTCACTGGCTAAGACCCCTTCCCAATTGACTGAGTTAAGTTCGAGTCGAGTCGAGCTCAACGTCACCCACTTGGTCAGACCGTACACTCACAAAAAAGATCGACCTTAAACATGAGCTGGCTAAGATTTTATATTAAAGTTTTGCCATCTTTAATAGCTCGTAAAATATTGTTTTATAAATTTAAAAAAATTAAATTTAATTATAAAAAAAATTATAAGTAGCAGAAATTTTAATATAAGAATTTTATGAGAATATATTAAAAACAGCCAATTGGATATCTGAGTTTTCTTTTTTTAGAATTTCAAATTAGAGTTTATTTATTTTCTAGTTATTGATTTTCTAAATAATAAGATGAGTTACCCAAAGTGAATTTCTAAAATTCAGAGCAGTAATTTTTTTTTCTGTGTATAAAGCTGCACATTGAAGTGTCACTGATTTGAGGATAAGCACTTCACAGGCAACTTGATAGCCGGCTGCTGAATGTGCTCGCTCACTGAGGGACTCCAAGCAGTCAGTCAACCAGTCAATCAGTCAACCAGTCAGTCAGTCAAGCAGTCTGTCATTCAGTTAGTCATTCAGTTAGTCAGTCAGGCGTAGTTGAAAAATATCACAGTCGTAGTACAACTAGTTGTCGTAGCTCTCATTCGAGTGCCACTCGTGCAAAACGAACTAATTTGAATATATAAAATCAACAACACAAGCAACAACAACAACAACAACAAGAGTTGCATAGGAAGCCCCACGGCAACAGAGACAGCAAAGGGCAGGCAACACCAGACTGCCTGACAGACAGAAAGACAGACAGACAGACAACCAGCCAGCCAAAGCAAAACTGATAAACAAAAGCAGTTTTTATCCTCGAGTGTCTTTTGTGCTTTTGTGAATGGGTCTGTTTAATTGCTTAAGCATAAAAACAATGCACACAACTCGCTTCATTTAGCCAGGCTCTAAGCAGTCCCTAACTGATTTACCTGTCCCTAAAAAAATAACTGGCAATAAATTAACATATAACTTAATAAAATGAATAAGAATCAGCTTTGCTTTGATTGAATTTATATCATGGGTTATTTAAATTGTTATTTAATTATTTAATAAAAAGCTACAACTTAAAGTCCCAACTGAATTGTTTTAATTATAAAAAAATATATATATAAAATATTTAGTCATATAATTGATGAACTCATTTAGACTCTAACTGTCCCTAAAAAACTAACTGGCAATAAATGAAAACATAACTTAATAAAATGCATAAGTAAATAATTTGCTTGGCTTTAATTGAATTTATATCTTGGTTACTTAAAATAACGTTTTAATTATTTAAAAATAGAAAATCAACAGCTTAAAGTCACAACAGAATTGTAGCAATACAAAAAAATTTATTTTCAAAATATCCAGTCATAAAATTATTCAACCATAAGAAATGATAATTAAAAAATTCACTATTCAAATTGACAACTTTATTAGACCTAGTTGATTTCATAGCCAACTATAAAAAACATGGCACATATTTCCCATTTTATAAGCCCCTTGCAAAAATATTTAAATAATTTAATTGGCAAAAAATAAAAATTCGATAATTAATAAATATAAAAACATCAAAATCAAAGCAGAGCAATTTGCATTTAGTCAATAAATAAGAGCCAGTAATTTGTGCACTTAACTTCATCAGCAATTAGCCAAAGTCTTAAGCCAAATGCATTGATGTGCCCAATAAATTTGCAAATAGGGCTAAATGGTAAACAGCTAACAGCTAAAAGCCCAAAGCTTGCGGCTCTTAACGAAATCGGCGCTTTTATTTATGTTCCCAGCAGGGAGAAGTCGCACATGTAAATTAGCACAACAAATGCAAATATTCAATGAGGTATGCGGAGAGGGGAGAAGGGTTAAAGTGCTCATAAGGCAAACCAATAATGAGTTCAAGTCGGGTTATAGCAACTTGGTTAATGCGGCTTTGAGGTTAGATCTGCCAACAACTGTTCACAAAATGAAATCAATAAATTTAGCGCAAATCAATTAAAATAAACATTAAGTGTTTGTTTGTGTGTATGTGTGTGTGTGTGTGTAAGTGGGTCTCGGTGTGTGTTATGCAAACTAAAATATTTGTCAATTTGTGGTTTTGACAAAATTAAATTTATCACACACATGCACACCACACACACACACACTTTCGCACACCCCTAGCCATGCCAAGTGTCAGGCATAGTTTGCCATTTGCCTGTCTGCATATTTTATACCCATCAGTCATTGAAAATGGAACAAAAGGTATACACATGAATCATAGGATATATATAATATATATATTATTGATCAGTCTAGTCGATGTAGCCGATATTTGAGACTAAAGATTGCAAATTTAATTTCAAAATTGTAGATTATCCAAGCAAATCAATTTAAGAGACACAACTGTAAAGATACAGCCAAACACTTGATAGCTTATAAGCCATAGTATATATCATATATACACATACAATTTTGTTAAGATTAGCAGAGAATGAAACACAACGATTTTTTTAGATTGAGCTACATATTTAATTTTTTATGCAGGGTATCTCCCAGTCGCTGTTTCTCAACTTTAAACGATTTTAATCTATTTTATTTGATTATATATATGCTTGGGCAAAAGTTATAAATATGTATATATATATATTTGTATGAATATATTTCTATATGGCTTATTAAAATTGTTGTAAGTGTATCATTTAATTAAATTTTTGTTAAATTTGATTTGAGAAATCAACGCACAGCAGAAAAGTATGCAAATATATTGCATAGCTGACAGCCACAAAACATGATTCAAGGAGGAGCTGAGGGAATACTCTGCAGTGCAGACATATTAAGGAATGAGTTCTTCCTTTTTTTTTAGAAAATTTTATAACTAATTAAAATAAAAACGCCTTTTAATATTTTTTTTTTACACCAAAGTCAGCAAATTCATTTTGTCTCCGCATAAGTTAAGACAGCTCACCAATTCTGGGCAAAATAATTAGTCAAGTCGTAATCTCAAACTAATTTTATTGTTTGGAATATTAACTTTAAATAACAAAAATCTAAACTTATTATGTGTTAATAATTAAAATTAGTATCTGAAAATATCACATTTACAAACATTTTAAATAAAATTTAAGTATAATTTAATTTCTCCTTTATCGAAATATATTTCAATTCGCAATATTTTTTGGCTTGTCTATTTAGGGGAAGTAAATAAAATTTTTAGAAATTGTTTTCTTATATCCAAAAACCAGAAAAGCTACCTGACGATCATTTTGATATTCTATAAAATAATGTGACTTTTTCTGAGTTAATTAAACACTTAAAATGTGATTATTTAATGTTGCTTATTTCGTGTATTGCCTTTTAATAGTGTTATTACTTCGGCAGTTGGCTTTAACCCAGCTAGCCTTGTGAAGTGTCCAGTTGGGAGTGAAGGCCGTAACGAGGCGACAGGTGAAAGCGAAGGCTTTCAATTTGCAGTTAGCACAGCTGGCTAACTGAATAAGTTGCGACAGCTGCTGATAACACAGAGCTGTTATCAGTTGGATGGCACTTTTGCCGGGGGGTGTCGGGAAATATAATAAAAACAATCTCGGTTTGCTGCATAATTAGGTAAAATACTGCAGCCGCTGCCAGGGCAATTGCTAATTTTTCATGCACACTTACACCTACACACCACACACACACACACACACCAGACACACTCTCCTGGGGGCGTTTGGCACACCCACACACCGAACTGGTCTAATTGAAAAGCCATTAAAAAGCTTTCAGCTGCTCATTATACATTTAAATATTTGTGCGATTTTTTTCTCCTTTCTCTTTTTCTTTGCCACGCCCTCCATGCCAAAACCATGCCAATAACAACGCCCCCACCCACGGCCAGTTGATGTGCATGTGGCATATGGAAAAACTTCCGCACAACTCAAAAAAAACACACTCAAAAATCACAAATTTCCAGCGTTTAACATGCATGGGTTGCATTTATTCAAAAGGTATCCATTTCGCCCAATTTTTTGCATAGTTTCAGCAGTTGCTATGTGTGTGTGTGAGTGTATGCGTGTGTGTGTGTGTTTTTGTGAGTGTGAGGGCATGTGCACTTACTATGCATAAATTCATTTATCATATATATATAAAGATTGAATTGAGCCAAGAGGCTTATAAAAGCGATCATAATGCAGCTTTGCCAGCAAACACAAAATTTATGACTGCAAAGTATTTAATTTTTAAAACTGTTCAGACTTTATTAAAAATTTAAAAAACAAAATAAAAGAAAAACTGCTTTATGAATAAATAACACTGCACATTGCTTATGAGAAAAAATTTTAAGTCGGATAGAAATTTAAAAGAGCTTAAAATACATAAAGGCAAATACAAAGTCCAAAATAAATAAATGAGAGCTCGACTGAGAAATACTTAGTTCTTAAATTATCAGAAATACTCAGTTGTAAAATTTTCTGATACTCAGTTGTTAAAAATTAAGTTCTTAAATACTAAGTAAAAAATAGTTTTTTGCTTTGCTGGATTCACACACAGAAACTTCAAGTGGCAATCATCAATTTTTGCAGTGGCATAAATTCAGTGTTATTTTTACATCCGCCGCTAATATTCCCAATATATATTTCATTAACTAAAAATATTTGACAATTATTGACAAAAATGTATAAAAAGAAAAACTTAAACTAAGAAATTCTTATTAAAATTCAAAATGTTTTTTTGTTTATTGTACTTTAAGATTTAAAATTAATATTATTTATTTATAGTTATTTATATAACACAAAAATAAATTTCAATTAGTGAAGAAAGCATTCAATCAAAGACTTAACTGATTTTAAAAAAAAACCTATTTAAATTTGATAAATTAATATTTATTTTTAAATTGACAGTTCCCACATTTGATAAATTTTAGGCCAGAATTTGTTATATATTAATTTGGGGCTATTTTTTTACTGTTACTGGGTATCGATTTGTATCGACATATACGAAAAATGTACAGTTATCGATTAAATAAATTAAACTTAATTTGCTCAAGGTGTATACTAATTTATAATTCCTATTTAGCTCTTGTATTTTCTGAGATCGTCTTGTTCCTGCATAAATCGACTGGTCATTTAATGCCGATCAAGAATATATATCCATAACGTGCTCGTCTAAGTTTTCTTCTGCCTGTTTCACACGCAAGCAAAACTTAATTTTACCCATTTTTAAGTGCAGTTTTACCTGTCAAATTTAATTAAGATTAAAATGATTTCAATTTGGATTCGGCCAAGTTTGGGCAGCCAATGAAAAGATTTGCTTTTGCTGCTGCTTTTGCTCGCTTTATTTGGCCATTTGTAGCGCTGTTTTTGGCCAAGTTTCCTCGTATTAGTATCAAATAGCAATTTGTGTGTTGCGCGCAAAAGCCAAACCGTGGGCATAGAGAGGGGTGGGTGGAAGATATAGCGAATGGTGCGTTTAATAATCTCATAATTGAAACCATGAAACTTAAGCTGCGCAAATTGAGTCTCGAGTTGGATTGTTGAAGCAGCTGCATATGTTTGTTTGCAGCACACGATTGTGTGTGTGTGTGTGTGGTGTGTGTGTGTGTGTGTGAGATATAAATAGAAAATATTTAAATTGCAATTGCAATAAATGGAGCATTGCGCATACGCCATGTGTGGTGGCTTAGTCTCCATCTGGCTGGCTGGCTGGCTGACTGTCTGCTTAAAACAATTAGAAATGCAACATAGTTTTAATCTCTTTTGCATTTAACGCAAATTGCTCGGCATTAAGGCATTCGCATCCGCACAACACTTTGAACGCTACGGTTTAAATGTGCCCCAAAATGCTGAGCCAATCGGCCGCAGCACTCCTTGCCACTTGCTGCATGTACCCCAAAAGCAGAAACAAAAACAATAATTTCAATTTGTGCATTTTCAGGAGCAGCATTTTCAACTCGCAAAAACTCATCCGTCTGTCTATCTATCTCCCTCTTCCTCCTCTGTCTCTCTCTCTATTTCTATCTCTCTCTGGTGCATTAATCATTGCGGTCTCGCATTTGTGGCTGCCAAATGCTGACCAAAAACTTTACAGCTCTTTCTCACAAATTTGACCTTTAATTTGCCAGACTGGGTACAATTTTTGACATAGTTTAACTGCTTTTCAAGTTGCTTAATTTCATTGTTATCCCCTTTGCATATTATTCTAGATTTAATTTATTAGATCTGTGCAAAACGGATAAAAGTATTTAATGAAGTTTCGCAATTGTGTGTAATATATATGGGTAGGCATCGGAGTTGCTATAACAAAAGTATATATTCTTGTTCTTGATCTTGATCAGCATTTAAAGTTGAGTCGAGTTTAGCCATGTCCCTTTTGTCTATATGTCTGTGAACAAACCAATCTCTGAATTTTAAAATATATATATATATATATATTCTCTCATATATCTTGTGCATATAAAGATTTGATCGGTATTTGCTATCATTAATAAATCGATACATATCGATTCACGATTGCATTAAAAGTAGAGATATTCATGTGAATTTAATAATATTATAAAATTGTACAGATAATAAATTTTGCTATTCAAAACTTTTCAAATGGGAAAAAACTACTATGAACAGAAAAGTAGGTAAATAAAATATACTAGAATAGGTGAATAGGAGATGAGGATTAAGTCGGTGCTTGAGTTAAGACTGCTTCTTCCAAAATAAATATATAAAATAATTTTTTATTAATAAATTGGTTAGTTTATTATAGGTATATAAATAATAATAATAATTTATAGTTATTTATATAAAAAGCTATTTTTACTATAAAAAACTTAGTGTTTCTAAAGAAATATTTTAAATAATTCATATTTGCTCATAATAAAAGCTTTTTTTGACAAACCGAAATAAATGTCAACATTCAAAAATGATTGACTGATTGCGGCGCAGTTATTTCACAGAAATGTTCAATTATTTTGTGGAACGCATTGAAATTAGCATTTAATTTGCTGGCACAAATTACAAAAAACATTACAACAAAACAAACAAACAAACATTGGCAACAGGAATTTTAATTATGCTCCGGCCAAAAATAATCAAATGTCATTTTGACGAGTGGGAAATGCACTTAGCCAACTGACCGCAGTATTTGCCAAATTGTCGATAGCATATTAGCCGCAAATTTATGAATAGCTTTGGTTATTGGCTTGTGTGGTTTCCTCTATACATATATATACATATATGTATAAGTGTGTGTGTGTGTGTGGCAGGCGTTACAAGCAATGTATGTATAATGAATAAGTCAAATTAATTAAGACAATTTATGTATATATTTTAAGGTGCGTTGTCAAAGCAAATCTACATAAATGAGCTAATTACAAAGTTCACATCCTATTATTGTATCTCTGAGTGTGTGTGTGTATGTGTGTGTATGTGTGTGTAAGTGCTCAACACTGATTGAGTTGAATACAATCACAAAATTTGGCCAGCCAACCACAGAGTTGCGGTGTGAGCCAAGTGTCAAACAGGCTGAATAAACATTACTGCACACACACAAACACGCACACACCCAAACACACATGCACACACACACACACACACACACACCACTGCAGTTGACATGCATTTTGCATGTTGGCCTTTGTTTTGAAGACATTTGAATTAAGCAAACCCTCAAAATTCAACCCCAAAATTCAGCGCTGACAAACTCAACTGACCAGTCCTAATCCTAAATATTTGCATTGCCGACTGCTGAATGCTCTTTTTATCAGTGTTTAAAGAATTGCATAATATTTTTTAATAATAATTCGCTATAACTGAAATGCTTACTATATATATTTAAGTATTAATTTCTATCTGATTAGGCGAAATAAGTAATAACAAAAAACAAAATCTCCACGCTTAAAGTGAGTAATGAAAATTAAACTTGACTCTATATACACTCAGAAAATAAATTTATTAAATTTTTCTATATAAACATAACAGTATTTCAAAATATTTAGCTATTCGAACTTGCCATATTTTAGCCTAAAAATTTAATTTAGAATAATCTTAATAACAGAAACCAGAAAAAAAGAGTTTACAATTTTAAAATATATTTCTGTCTTGCTTCTTATAATTATTTCGAAAACGCGACAATTGTTTTAGCACACAGGGGAATTTTCTAAATTTTAGATAAATTTTAAATGGTAGAATAATTATAGTACTTATTTTGAGTACACTTCATTAAGGTTGTCAAGCTTGTCCGTAATTCGATTCAGGAGTAGGAAACTGGTCTTTGCCTTAACCTGGCCAATTGATTTAACCCAAGGCGTATAATTGATATTAAAAATCATGAATTAAGAATATGAGTTAATTAGTAATGTTGCAGTGCTGGAAATGATGTTGTGCATGCAGAATATAATAAATGCAGAATTCTGAGAATTATTCAACTGTTTTAAGTAAATTTAATATGCGAAGCATTCGCCAATTAACATTGATTAATAATGTAGAAGAGAATTGCCTGTAATTTGTTCAACTTGACTGCTGTTGAATGCATTCAGACGTGTGCAATCAATTCTGAATACTGAATTCAGGATGCAAAGGACTTTTATCAAGGAGCTGCCTACAAATTGGTATTTAGCCAATAACGCAACCACAAAAAAACAAAAAACAAAAAACAAAAACATGATTGCAACCTAAATAATGCGGTCTACTGGCTCAAAAATCAAAGCAGCCAACATTGTTTAGATATGCATGTTGATTTTACACACATTTTCTTGAGCTAACAAAATGTATTTAATTTGTGAAGCATAAAATAATGTGGCAGACAACAAACTTGCGGTCTGATGAGAGAAAGCCACAAAAACTTATTACACACTGATGTGTGGAGTGGGCCAAAATGTTCAACATTTTTGGCCAAATCTCAAACTGACTGAATCAGTCAAAACAGGCATACAGGAAAACCAGCTAATACTGAAACCAAATTAAATTGCGGCGTTTGACTCAACACATTAAAAGTGGCTAAAACAAAAAAAAAACAAAAGTGAAGTGAAAAACATTTGCGAATCGAGACTGAATCGAAAACCGAAAACTTTCGGCTTCCAGCAGCTGAAAGCTGATTTGCCGCACAACTTTCATTGGAAGCCTTCAAAGAAATTAAAACTTGTGCACAAATTGCTGACATGCTCTCAGCCCAAGACGTCCTTAAAGGAATCCTTATCCTTTATTATGCAGAACATATTGAAATTAAATTTTGAATATATTTCTTTATTTTTGTTTTTTACTATTCATTAGCACAAAAAATGAAAACTTGTCAAAACACTAAAAACAATCGTAAAAAAATGAAATAGGAAATGGTTTTAAATTAACCAGAACTAAATCGATTATATAAATCAATAACTACATTAATTATAAATTTAATGTTAAGCACAGATTGAAATGGGACAATTATTTTGTATATTTCTTTACATCTTAAAATAATTAACTATGATTTTGAATTGAATAAATTTGACTATGCGGCGTATGCTTAATGTGACTGTCATATTTATTAGAGTAAAACCATTTTGGACAAATGACAATCTAGCATGCAACTTTTACCTTTAAGCCACAGAAGACAAAGAAGGCCAATTAGAAAATATAAAACAAAAAGAGGACAAGGCCAGGTCAGGGCGTATGGGACAGGCAATTGAGAGACAACTGTGAAAATTTACATAACGATAATTGGGTTTAATTGAAAGGGGCTCAAGAAAGGAATGAAAAACTGAAAGAAATCATAATTGCCACTGAACACACATATGAACTGCACACACACAGAGAGACAGTCGGACAGACAGCAGCAAAGGACTAAGAAGGACTTTCAGTAGTATTCCTTGCATCCTTCGACAGCCTGACAACAATTTGAGCTGCAGGCGAACGCGAAGTTGAGGCTGACAATGCTGTCGACGCGGTGAGCTGAAGGATGTCCATGTTGTCATTGTTATCATTGTTGTCTTTGTTGTCTTTGTTGTTGTTGTTGTTGCTTGTTACACTTGTCGATTGGCGATTGTCATGTAGGGATTTAATAATCTGACCTCTTTTGCTGGCCTTCTCGCAACGACTGACAACAATTTGACTGCCATTTTCATTCTGTTGACTCACATTTCGCTTATTGTTTTCGCCTTCCTCTCAGCGAAGTCTGCAGAAAGCAAGAAAATGAATTCACTTTTAATAAAATTATTGAACGGTGCCAAGGACAAATTACACGGGTTAAAAGCGAAGAAAATGCATATGCCATCAAATATGCATATTCAGAATCGGACTCTTTGCAATGTGAAATGGGTTTTTACTACTTATCTCCAGGCAAATGCATTATTAAGCAGGCCATTAGGCATAATTGCATCAATCCAGAATTTAAAATTATGGGAAAAGTTGATGGCTTGAGGAAAATCAAGCCAGCTCCTTATTATTAATAGCTTAAGTAAAGTTTGGATTGGGTTGGTTTAAAGATGAGATAAACAAATCCTGCTATCCACTTGAGCCAATTACTAATTATTCCATTTATGATGTTTAGATGATCAAAGCCAGTTGCCTTGGTTAGATATGGGTTCAACAGAGGAGAAAGTGAGAGCAATATTAAAACTGTAGTTCTTTCCGCAAAAAGATTTATTAAGTGGATTCTTCCTACATCCGTAAGAACTGACCATCAAAATCTAGACATTCCAAAATTCAGAATGAAAGAATGAATTTGACCTGCTCGGCTTTTATATTTTAATTTAACTGACAATAATGATATTAAATAATAAGAAATTATTCGAAATAAATATTTGCATATATATAAAATCATTAAATACAAAATTTGAAGAAAAATCTCAACAAAATAAGAAATATGTATTTTTAAATTGTAGAAAAATCAAACGAAAATTAAGAAAGGGAAAACATATTTGCTACAGAATAATTTAAATTATTTCTAGAGAATATCTAAAATACAAGTAGATTTCAATTCGAGGTTAGATTAGTTACATAACTTCTTAGACTCTAATTGACCACTTAGTATTCAATATATGTCTGCAGTTTCAGCCTCATTGTAAATATTTCAAGTGTTTTAGCCATTAGCCGAGCTCATTTTGACCGGAAATTGCAGCAAGATTTCCCCAACAATGCGCAAAAGACAATTGCAAATGCGTTTGACTTTGTCTACGACTAGTTTGCTAGCTATCCCGATACATATATATATATATAAATATATAATTGGGAATTCGCCTGTATTGCCATTCATTGATAGCTGTCGTGACACTTTTGTGGCAAGAAGAGAAAGAGGCAGAGATGGAAACGGAGACAGCGACAAGTTCAACTTATTGTTGGACGAAAAGTTTGGAATCACTTCAGACAGTTTACGGCCGTTTACTTTTAGCAGCTACTGTTGCTCTTAAGTTTGTCCAAATTGACAAACAGAAAAGAGAGTGTCGCCTACAGAATTTACCAATACAAATGTTGATTCTGTGCATAAGTTGGCCAGTGTCAGCAAACTTTTCAAAGAGTCCATCCAGTGTTGAGAAGCGCAACTTGGACAGCAAGTTTAGCTGCATTGAACTGACTCATTCCAGCATTTTTATATTGATTTTAAAAAGCTGCATTTAATCATTAATTCAACTTATTTAATTCATTATTTATTCATTAAGCCTTATGCTATTTTAATACTAATACTAATCAATTTAATCAATTTTATTTATTATACAATTTAATATATATTTTTCACTACTTGATTTCTTTCTATTCTTATTTTTTTGTAATACTCAATCAATTAGTTAACTTTAAATTAACATTTTTTAATTTAATCTATTCACAACTTTTTGTAATTTTTTTTGTCGTATTGCCCCTTTTATTGTTTGTACATATTGATTGTTAATGCCACTTTGTCTAAGCTGCAATCAATGGCAATTAAATTTAATTCGGCTGCCATTACGGCCACGTTAATAGTGGGACAATAACAACAATGCAGCCAATTTGACGGCAATTTATTTTAATTAAAATTTCACTAGCTTTCAGTAAACGCCCAACCCTAAAACCAAGTCGCATTTGCGTGATTAAAAAGTTTAAAAGGAAAAAAGTGAAACAACAACATCGACAGCAAAAAGCAAACTGCTTCCGTTTCAAGGTCATAAAAATAGCTCACGTGTCAGGACCATAAAAGTCACACATAAAACAACAAAAATAACTATAAACACAACAGCGACAACAACAACAACAAGAACAACAGCAATGACAAAACATCACAAACAACACAAAAGAAAATTTAATTACAAACAAGAAAACATTAAAATTGTGTAATTCCATCATAAAAATTGTATTTTTTTCTTTCGTTTTTTTTTACATGCAATTGGCCAATAAAAGAAGGAGAAGAAAGCAGCCCAATTGCAGATTAGCCAATTCTCTTGGGCTGTCGAAATTGCGGTGGTTTTTAATTACTTTATTTTATTGCGTAACTTTTGAAAGATTTCACAGTACATAAAATGTACGCGGTGTGAAATGACAGCCCAGTCTAGGAACAACCGGACAGCGTTAACATGCCACTTGTACTTGCCACCCGGAACATGCCTCATTCTGCTGCTGATAACTGAAACTTGAAAATTGAAGTGAATTTGAGATGTGCTTTGTTTGGCCGTTGCTCAGTTCATTTTACTCCACTTCATTTCTCAAATCACCCAACACCCTGCCACCCCCTCTGGCTGTCTGCGGCTACTGCAGTGCCACATGACACGTGTCAGTTGATGCCACACACAAAGGCACACAAAATCTACGAATCGCAACCAAAAGAGTTGTTGTGCATGAAGTTAAATTTTATTAAATTAAGTTCAAGAAAGTAAAAACTTGGAAAAAACTGAAAATTTTAGTAAAGTCTAATTTTAAAATTAATAAATACAGAAAACTTCATATAAATTCAAATTAGCTTTTATTAAATTTGCATTTTATAATTAACAGAACTTAATAAATAAATAATAAATCACAAAGTGATTGAAATTGAAAAGGCAGAAAATTGGTATCAAATCTAAGCATGGAATAAAAATATCAAATAAAAACACAAAGATATTAAAACAGAAAAGATTAAAAAAAAGTACAATTTAACAAGAGATTTAATTTATATTAGAATCTTTTTTTTAAATATATTGAATAAAATTAGTAATCCCAAAGAAAATGACAGGAAGTAAAAATTAAGCCAGCTTATTTTGAACTCTGCTTTCTAAAAGCGATTTGTATTAACAGAGGTAAATATAAATTTATAAAATTAATCAAAAGTCAAACAGAGATTTAAATGACAAGAATTAAAAACACAAATGTTAATTAAATAATTAAATTAATGATATAAGCTCCCCTTATGCTAGATTTTTCATATTGCAACTGTATTTTTGCTGTAATTAATGTAAATAAAAATAAACGAGAAAAATAACTAAATTCAATTAGGGTTGAAAAATGTATTTTTAATAAGTTTGAGTTTGGATTTTCGAAATACAGCGTAATCCTCTGCAGATCAACACCGCATTTTTACCAATTTAATATTTATCCATTTATTCGAGTAATATTAAATTGTATATATTGAAATTAATGTTTTTCATACTTAATTTATTTTAATGCTTTAAACAACTGTTTTTTTTTATCTGATTCCCCAATTGCAACAATTGTTGAACAGATTTTTTATTTAAATACCCCGCCAATTCCTGTAAGCTACTTACTTATTTTTAAGCATAAATATCAATATTACATTTTATTTTTAATTGTATTTAATTAATTTTCCATTGATATCTGTTGACTTTAAATTAATAAGTAAATAAAATGGCTTCAATTTCATTTTTGATTTTGGTGTTGGAAATGGCTTCCTTGGCCTGTCAGCTGCCAGTGTTGTGTAATGCACACCCTCAGTTAGCCAGTAAATTTGTCAATTAAGGCTTATTGTGCTGGGTTTGGCCGGATTTGGTTTACTTTCTAATTGTGGCCAAAATTTCAATTGAGAAAGGCGAATTTTCATTTGTGGCACATGTTTCCATGTCTAAAGCCGAACAAGCAATAGCAAAGCAACGTCAAAGATACAAGATAAAAGAGAGATTTCTAAAAAATAGAAATAAAAATAAAAATAAAAATATATATAAAACGTGAACTGCACGATTGCATTTCAAATTTCAATTTACCGACAACTGTTGTGGATTGTTTACATTGATTTATTTGCGCTGTTTTTGTTTATGCGGTTTCCCCACAGTTCTCTCTCTCTCTTTCTCACACACACCCACTATATCCATCTCTTTCTCTCTGTAATCCACTAATAGTCAAACTGTGCCCCGGCTCAGATTCGCAGCGATTTTCTCATTTTTTATATCGTTTCGAATGGAATTTTTTGGCAGATTTTTGCATTTTATTTTTTTTGCTTTCGGTTCTGGTATTGAAATGGATTTATTTGGTTTTGGCAAAATATTTGGCAAGTCCTGACGCAAGGCATTTTTATTTTATGCTGCGTGTTGCTGCTTGCAACAATACATACAACAATACTCTGGCTGTTTACATTTGACGGGGGCGGATAGCGGGGGCGTGGCACCTGCCAAACAGCCAACGAAATAGCTGCTCAAATATCACAAAAGCATTTAAACAAGCTGCGCGGGAGGAGGGCGAGAGGGATATGATTGTACAAGTATTATTTATTTTTGGATATATATATATATATATATATGTGTGTATATATATATCATACATATATTTGATTTTCTAGCCCTACAAAAGAATATTATTTAGTTGAGCTGCGAACAATGAAGCAGACAATGAACACGATGCCACAAATATAATTGCTGAGCTGCACAGTTTCCAATACCACTCACCTGCAGCATGTGGCAGCAACGTCATCTATATGAAATGGATATATCTATATATTTTTATGTACATGCTCTTTTGGTATATCAAAGCCAGAAAGTTTTTATTGAAAGAACAATGTCAATCAATTTAAAAAAAAAAAAAAACTCTCGCCCAGTTTTATTCACACAGGAAATATAAAATAAAATCTTATAAAACCACACAACAATTGAAATAAATATTTATATATATATTATTGTAACCTGAACAAGCGATGTGGTCACATTGTAAACTATTTGAAATAAGTTTAATTATTTCGAATATTTGGGTAAAGATTCTCGACTCTAAATCAGCTCGTCAAGTAAATCTAAATTGTGCTATCCATTAAATAGAGGATAAATTTCCATCTTTGGTTTTTCAAATAGTTTAAATAAATTAAATTCTAAAAATTGTATATCTTTCAAATAATTAGATAAGTATTCATCACAGAGGCAGAGAGAAAAATTTCTAGTCACAACTATTTTGAGTTTAGTGTCATTTCTCATTAGTTTTGTGACTGGATGAAACGTGTTTTGTAGAGTTTTGAAGCTAACAGAAATAATTAGAAAAAATAAAGAATGCTCAACAAATGTGATAAAATGACTACAATGGAAAAGAATGAACATGTTGATGGTCATGACGAGGACCATAAGGATGAGGACAAGAATAGAATCTTGGTGCAGCCAAAAAGCAGTCGCATTTTGAACAAATCTCGGTTGAATCCCGAAGCAGCCGAGTTTGTGCCCAGATTGGAAAGTCATTTGAGGGCCACCAGAATATTCGATGAATGTAAGCTGAGATCGTTCAATCGATCAATCACACAAATCAATCATCAAATTTATCCATCTTTTAGTAGCGGGCTACACACGCTGGAGCCGTGCCAACGAGAGGGAGGAGGATATACCTCTTGGACCACGTCACGATGCCATTTGGAGCGAGCGCTTCACTCAAGTCCAAGCCACATCGATTCAGATGGAATCCTCGCAGCCTCACCTGGAACAATTGTCGCTGAAGGAGCGATCTGGCAGCGATTTGGAGCCTGAAGCTGCATCCGGGCCAAAAAAACGCTTTTGTCCCTGCAAAGTCATGTAGAGTGCGCGGGGTTTTTTTTTGAGTATGTGTGCTGTGTGTGTGGCCTTTGGGTGCTTTTATCCCACACTCATTAAAGTGCATAAACTCTCTTCCCCTGTTTCCTCTCCTTGCTCTCTCCCCATCCGCCATAGCCAGCAGCAGCAGCAGCTACTTTGCCTCTGACTTTCTAATGATGTTGAATATGCATTCAAAGTTTTGCCCTGACGCGCAAATTGCTGGCACAAAACTTGGCTCCCAGTGTCGGCATCACCTGTCTATATATATTATAGGCAGATGAAGATGGAGAGGTGCTCCTACACTTCAACAAAATCATATCTTTATCATATCATTTGCAGCGTTAAAAATAGTTTCCCACTTTCCCACAGAATCATTTATATAAAAATAATAAAAAGAAAAGCAATGCATAAAATAGTTAACCTAAATCTTTAATATATTTTTGTATAAAAAATTGCATTTAGTATTGAAAGTTAAATCCAATTAAAAATGAAATTTTTTCTTAATTTTGGAAACCAAAATATTTATTTAGAATTTTTCTGAAAGATTTTTCAGATTTTCTATTTTATTGTAAACATTTTATTTTAAATTCCAGAAAATGTTTCTAGGCTTGCTAAGATAAAAGATTAAAATTTAAAGTCTTAGAAAATGATTTTCGTATAAATTTAAATACCCGAAATTATTTATAGTGCACTTTTTGGCAGAGTGTAAGCTGGCTGCACTTGCAGCACTCAGTTATCTGCCTCCAATCTGGCACTCTTGCTTTTGGGCGTTCATAAGTGGCTTAAGCTCAGTTTGTGTATAGGTGTGTGTGTGTATGTGTGTGTGTGGCATAATGAGAAAAGTTTCGTGTCTTTTCATGTCTCATTTAGAGCTGAAAGCAATGTACGCTGAAATTGCTGTACAACTTGGTTGGTTAAACGACATCAGCAGCAGCAGCAGCAGCAACTGGAGCAGCATCAGCAACTGGAGCAGAAGTGGAGGCAGGATACAAAATGGACCCAGCTGGCCCCCAAAAATCTGATGGCTCGATATGGCAACTTGACTTTTGAATGATTAAAATGGGCTCGCGGTCATAATTGCACTCAGTCAGGGTCGCAGTCAGCCTCCGAGATGGACTCAGAGTCAGTCATGTGTGTGTGGCAAGGCAAGGCGAGGCGGTGCGAGGCGAGGCGAGGCGAGCACAGCTGCTGCATTTGGCGGAAACAATTACCAACTTGTATGCAAAAGTGCAAATTGCCAGCAAGCAACTTTGCTCAATACACACACACACACACACACACACACAAAAACAAAACACACACACAGTCAGTCAGTGAGACACCTGTGCCGCTGGCATTGTCAATGCGGCATGTCCTGTAGCTCTTCTCCCCCCACTCTGTACACCTGCAAAAATCTTCCTATAATAATTTTGAATGAGTAAAATTTTTTTCAAATTATGAAGACTATTTAACAATATTTTCCATGTAAATATTTACTCTTAAAATTAACATGGGTATTTTTGTTATTTATTTTTTTTTCATATTAATACGCGAAAAAACACTTTCTATTTTAGTTTTTTTAATAATTTCTAAATAACGGAAAAACATAATTCTAAAATTAAGCTTGATATTTCTATATTTTGCCTAATATATGCCAAAAATTTATTTTAAAATTATAAAACATTTTTTACTTTATTAAAAGAAATAAAAAATTTGAATAAAAACGTTTCCAAAAAAAAATAAGTCTTTACAATTATTTTTTCGTTTATTTAGGAGAGTAAAAGCAATAATTTTTCGAAATATACTATTCGAATAATGAGATGAGCTGCAATTTGGCCATTATTTTGCTGAGTGTATTGTTGGCAATTTCCGTGCATTTTTTGCCTGCTGTTTGTTTATGAAACAAGTCACGTAAACGTCGTCACTCGCTGCGGGGGCGTTGAACCGGGCCCAAGCCCGGATCTAAATGGGCGTGCCCGTCACCTTGCTGATGTCAGACCCTTAATGTTGTCTACTTGTTGTTGTTATTGTTGTTGTTGTTTGTTGCTTGTTTCGCTCCTTGCCACTTTTTTGGCAAATCGAAAACGTAGCAATTGTCAAGTGGCACGTCACCTGCCAGGCAATTGGCCATGCTAAATGTAACCTGCCACCTACCACAAGCAACCCGCCCCCTCCCCCTCTCCCTCTATCCACTCCTCTTGCCACTCTCTGCAGATGGTATCAGAGAAAAGTTGACGATCTTTTGGAACCGGGCGCTGATTGTTGACATTTTGTTTGTTTGTTTCCTGCTGCTTGCATATTCATTGCATATATTTTGTTTCTTTTATGCTTACAAGCCGCAAGCAAATAGCCAACAACAATAAAAATATATATATCAATATATGTATTTATATATATATGTATATATATGATATGTATTTCGGTTGAGGCAATAAATGCCGGCAGCTAACCGACAATGACACCATTTATGATTTATGCATTGATTTCAAATCAATAATGCATAAAAAATACAAAACAGAACGAATCGAATCGAATGAAAACGGGTCAAGCCGAAAGTCCAAACTTTATATGGTATTTGTATTAAATATATTTATTATATATCTGATGATAAATATTACTTGGGCCCGCTTAAATGACAACCAGTTCAACAACCAAATAGTTGCAGTTTGTTCTGCTGTTCATTCAATAATCGGCTTAATCGACTAGATTAGTTATCGTTAAAAATATATGAGAAATTTTCAAAAATTCACTGATTTATGATCTCTTGACAAGTTAAGCAATTTCTCTACTGGCTGTTTCAGTTTTGTATATTGAAAGTTGATTTTAAGCAATTTTTTATTTGTTACAATCTCTTTTTTTATATTTTCACAGTTTTTACAAGTTTAATTACCATCAATTTATCTGCACTGCTGCTCAAATCAATACATAAAATTCATTAAATTTCCAGGGTGTTCGCTTAGTCGATCACATTTTGCATTTATTTTGCATAGCTGTTCAATATATTTTTATATTTGCTTTTGTCAACAGACAAAACGAAGACAGCACTTTTAGTTAAATTGAGCAACAAACACGTTTGGCAATAAAAACCCCCAACTCAAACCCCTCTTACCCACTGCACACTCCCCACCCAACTAAATGCACCCCAAAATGTATACACCAGCCCCTCGCACACTTCCCCCTTGTGGGGAAAATGCTGGCGTAGTTTTTGCACATTCGAACGGATTTATTTCACTCGGAATAGTTTCATTTCAGTTGCATTATTGTTATAGTTATTGTTATTGTTGTTGTTGTTGTTAGCTACAGTTGTTGTTGTAAAAAGTTTTTCTATTATTTTCAAATTTAACTTTGCCATTTGTTTGAATTTCGTGCGAGTGAACACTGCAAAGGGCAAGACAGAGAAAGATTCCTATCAGTTTTCTATATATATATATGTATATATATATATATGAATTAAGCTCATGTACTTATTTATCGATATGCTAAACTTTCAACTTTTGGTTGTGCATATTCAAAATAGCAATAAATAAATTTAAAACAAAAGTGGAGACTTTTATTGCTGCATTTTTTTAAGCTGGCAACATTTAATAATTTGAGCAATTTTTACTTGAAGCTTTGTTGCCAGCTTCAAATATGCTCCCATTTTTATCTCCCTCCCGCTTCTCCCGGCCTATGTTTCTATTTTCCTTTTTCTCTCTCTTCCTGCATTTTATTTGGAGACCAAAACAAACACTCAGCTCAAAGGTGGCCAAATTACAGCCGGTTCGGGTTTTTGTTGTCGTTTTTGTAATTGGACCTGATGTCAGTGTTGCCACCTTATTTTACAAAAAAATAAACCAAAGTAAAGTGCAGTTTACGTGACTAGTAGACACCCTGTAGACAGCCCCGACATGCGAAATAATTATATAAAATTAATTGTTAGAACTTATATTATAATAATATTTTAATATTCGAACTGTGGAGCAATATATATATAAAAAAAAAGCATTTGTAAATATATAAAATTAAATCAAGTGCAAAAAATATACTTATTAGCAGTAAACAAGCTGATTTGACATTATTTTAAAATGAATTTTCTTAACTTTCTAATTAATGAATATTACATATCATACAAATTATTAATATACCTCTTTTGGGAATTTTTGCAGGGTATGCCAATAGGAAGAAGAGGAGAGAAAGCTAACAAAATGGCCGCCGCCAAACAGTTGCAAATGTTGCTAGAACATTTTACAGTTAGTTGCAGTTCCAGTTGCAGTTGCAGGTGCAATTTTTAAGTGACAAGTGACAAATACACCACACACACACACATGCGAGAAGCTGTGTGTCAACAAGTAAGAATGCTGCAGTCGAGGATTGAACTCGACTACACTTTACACTGTTAAATATATCCTAGTTGTATTGCAAAAATAATTAAAATTGAATATAAAGAAGAATTAATATTTATTTATGTGTATAATAATAATAATAAATATAATAAATTAAGATAAATTTCTATGTTTATTGCACGAAACCAACAAACAAACCTTTAATTCATTTTAATAGGGTATAAAAAAGGAAGCAGCGCTGCTGCAATCGACTGCGCTGCTGGCTGCGCCTCTGCTCGCTTGAAAGGAAGCGTTGCCAGCGCGCAAATTGCAGGAAACCGGGCGAAACGGGTGAAACGAGCGAAGCGGGCGAACGGGAAAACAGAGAAGCAGTCAAACAAAACAACAAACTGACTGTGTATTTTGTTGCTTCTAGTTGCAATTAAACATGCAACTGCCACAGCGGCAACAAACGACAGACAGACAAAGCAGACAGCGAGACAGACAGATGTAGCCCAATTTACACATGAGTGTTGAGAAGCGTAAAAAAATAGTAATGAAAGAAATGCGTAACAAAATTTATGGTTGGCTGCAATTGAATTGCAAGCGTTGCCAGACCAAATGATAAATGAGAGAATATGAAAAACTTAAAGCACTAACTTGCTTTCAAAGCTTTAGTACTGAAATTTGATTTGAAATCCAAAAACAATTGCTGAACTATGACTTGCAATGCAAATAATAAACATCAGTCAAAAATTTAAGCTAACAACAAATTGATTTCTATAATTATAGATCAAAAGTTCACCGGCGCAATCATCATTTGTCTGTCAACATAGCATTTAGTTTTTGGAATATTTAAAATGTAATTTGTAATTTGTTTGTGCCTAGAAATAACTGTAATCCGCATACGTCATAATTTCAATCCTATAAAAACAATTCAATCGTTTTATTTGAGCAATGTTCAACTACAGGCAGACAACAAAACAAATACTCATAAATAAATAATAAAAAACTACTGCCAAGAAACCAATACATAGAAATACACACGCAAATACTAAATACACACGCACAGCACATAAATAATTTTTAGTTGTCAGTTGCAGCTTGAAATGGTGGACAGAAGTTGTTAAAAATATCTGAATCATGTATTTATCTGTGTGTGTAGGCACAACAAATATATAAATATATATTTGTCTATAGATATATAAATTTATATAAATATTTTCGACGCCCTTTGTTACTAATTAATTTATATCAACATTTCAATGCTAAGCCAAACAAAACAATCAGCTTACTGTCAGCCTAAAACACACACACACACACACACACAAGCTTGTCTTGTCTTTTTCTCTCTGAGCGAGTGTAAATAGGAGGGCTGCTCATAAAGTTTGTGAAACTTTAGTTGATCAACAGAAGTATGAAAAAAGCAAATAAAACACTGACAAAATAATTTGAAATATAAATCAAATAATATACAGTTTAGCATAAATAAATAAAAAATATTCAGATGATATTTAAAGAATTGTCGTAAAATTGTATTAAATAAAAAATTGCATGTTTAATTTTGTTTCAAACTCTCTCTTTCTCTCTCACTCTCTATCTTTGTATTTTGCCGCATGTTTTCTGGTTGCTGCCCACATTTCTTCTTCTTCTTCTGCAAGCTGTGATTGTGTTTAAGGGATTAACAGCATCAAAGCTGCGGCTTTTGCTGCAGGGGGAGAAGTAGACAGCGACGCCTTCAATGTTTATCTTTGCCAAGAAGAAGAAGCAGCAGCTTTTGCCATGTTTACCTCCTCCTCGCTTTCTTGTGACCGTTGTTGTTGTTGTTCTTCTTCTTCTTCTTGCCCTTGCGCTGCTGCTATTTGCTCTGTGGCTCTTTGTTTAAGTTGTGCTTCCTCAAAAACTTTCGTCACACGTGACACCTTCCCCTTCCCCTTTACAACTCTTAGTGTGATTTAAAGTTTCATTGTCGGAAATCACAAATTAAATTATTCTCTTATGTTTTCTACACACACAAATCGATCATGAAACACTAATTAGTTGGCAACCCCAAAATGCCAAATGGTTTAAGCGTTGCCACACCGAAAGACAGAGAGAGAGAGAGAGGGAGAGGGAGACAGACGATTAAAAGCTTAATTATCCCATTGCGACACTTCATTAGTTTTTGGGGCGTGCTAACATTGGCCACACTCCCCCCGCCCCCTAATTCTCACCACGCTTATTGCAATTAATTTTCTTGAGTTTTAGTTTCAGTTTCAGTTTTCGGGTTTTAGTTTTAAGTGCTTTTGCTTTTGCGTGTTTCTCTTTTTTCTCTTTTACTTTGGTCAGTTAACCACCCTTCCCCTCCCATAAACAAAGACCCGAAGCTGACTGACTTTTCCTGTCATTGCTCAATTAAGCAAGGTGGCAACCACACAAATTATATACTTCCAGTTTTGGCTATATTTTGCTGGCACAAAAAATGTGAGCACATTCTTTTATTCTGGTGATTTCAACGATTTCAATTTGAAACGCTTCATTGAATTAAATGAATGGTGAAAGTGTATTTCCCGTTGATGCGCGGCTAACTGGCAGCCGTAACAATAATATTATGGCCCACAAACTCGGAAATGGCTATATAAAAGCCAAAACAATAATAGTAAATATCAAAATAATACAAGTAAAAATGCTGTAGTCGAGTAATCTCGACTACGATACACCCTGAACCCAGTTGTTCAAAATATTCCAATTTTATAGACAAAATTCACTAATAAACGTTGGAAATTCAACAGTCGAACAAATTTATAACTCTAATATATAAAAAAAACACACAATTACAGTTAGATCAGCGATCTCTTTGAGTTGCCAGCGTTGAACAGACTCAACCAATCCCTTCAGTTAACGACTTTACCAAAGGAGCATTTTAATCAATGATTTGAAAGCTGTTTTGCCTTTTTGGCAAGTCGCAAAATGAGTTAATATCCTCAAAAAATAAAATGGCTTTCTTGGCAGTGTTTGAAATCGGCATAAATTATGCCAGTTGACTTTTTGCATTGAACCCGCTACATAAATCACAAATCACACACACACACACACATTTGTACAGATAGTTACAGACGCAGGGTTGCATTTGCAAGTCTCACGTAGTTTGCTGGCTGCTTTTGCACGTTTCTTTTTTTGTGCTGGCCACACCATTTTTGGCACGTGTGATAAACTCAAAAATTTGTTGCTGCAATTGGCTGCAATCGCCCTACCCCCTTCCACTTCTTCCAGTCAGGTCTAACCAAAAACTTTGGCAGAGATATTAGGGTTATCTGACGCATGTAGTTGACCTTTTGTGTAAGCTGCCCGCAAAAAGTTTCCCAATTTTTTGGCCGCACATTAAAAACTATTAGGCGGCCGCAGTTTCCAATTCTCCGCATTCTAAAATCGCCGCGTGTGGCCACATTTTTTTTTTATTATAGATTTTTACTGTTGGGCAAACTGTTGAACAGCAAACTGTTAATTGTTATTTTAGGCAGCAAAGTTAGCTGGATTTGAGCTAAATGTATTTAATTGTTTTGATGTAAAATCAATGGAAAACTATGTAACTAATCCTTAAAAATTTGGAATATCGCTTGATCGCTTTGTTTTCGCCATTGAAAAAGCTCTTCCTCTCTCTCCTCACCCACTATATATCTATACATTTTATGAAAACAAATAAATAAGTTTCAAATAATAAGATTATAATAAATTGTATTTTAATATCATTTAATGGAAAAAGAAATGTTAATGAGTAAAAATAAATGGTTTTATTTTTATTATTTTTTTTCTATTTTTTTCGATTTTAAATTATTAAAGTAATATGATTTAAAAATTATTATCCAAAAATGGTAAAAAGTATTTCATTTTCAGTTCTTAACAGATAATTGATAAAATTCAGCTTTTAATTTATTAAAATCAAATTCGAGTAATTTAAGAGCATTTTAATTTGGCTCTCAGAGTTGCATGCACCATTCCCCCCTTCCCCCGCCACGCTTCGCACATTCCCCACAGACTGGCATCAGCATAACATGTTGCCATCAAGTTCAACTGGAGTTGAATGTGGAGTAGAAGGAGGAGGAGTAGAAGGAGTAGAAGGGGGGGCAGGAGAAGGAGTTGAATCAGGAGTTGGTCTCACATGCCGATAATGGCCTTTAGGCCAATTAGAGTTAGCCAGCAGCGTCACATTTGATAACCCTTTGACACCAGAAACCTACTCGCTCTGCACTCAGAGAAAAAATCTAGCTAAAAATTGGAAAATTAATAATTAAAAAGGATCTGAAAATTAGCAATATTTACTTACTCTAAAATGAAAAACGGAATAAATACTACTAATAAATGAATAATGAAATGATTTTTGTATATATTAGGCTGAGATTTCTTAGAGCTTTTCTAACATGAAGTGACAATATTTCTCTAAGTGTAGGGAGCCATTTGAATTGTTTGTTTGCGCGGTCAGCGCGACTAATTAAAGAACGCGCACGTTACGCTAAAGAGACAGCAGATAGGTGAAGAGAGGGGCATGGAGAGGAGGGGGAGAAAAAGTGTGCAAGAGTTAGAGAGTGTGTGTGTGTGTGGGAGAAAGAGAGGGAGAGAGCGGGGGAGGGAGAGAGTTGCATAAAACTAATGGCTGCACTTTGACCGCAGCTGCCACAGCAATGGAGGCGACATTATAACAAGAGTGCCAGCTCTGTCAGCATTCACCCCCCTGCACACACCTCACCAATACCTAGGAGATAGGGAAGAAGGGAGTGTGTAGGGGGTGTGTGTGTGTATGCAAAACGACGACATGCTGTTGTAATTTGCAACTTAAAATTGTTGTCCAAAAGCTGCGCTGGCTGCTCGCTGCTCGCTGCTAATGCCAAATGCTGATGCAGCAGCAGCTATTTTGAATGTGATTTAATGTGAAAGCGAGCAGAGATAGCACCTACCCTACACACACCCCACACACACATAACCTACCACACATACACACCCCCAACCCTTATTCACATGCCCCGAAAAACATTCATGTGAAATGAGTCATTACAGAAATGCAATCAGGCAGCGAATGCTTTTCATTGTTGTTGTTTGGGTTGGGTATTTTGGCGATCCAGAAGTTTGAATGCGGGAAGGGGGACAGGGTGAAGGTAGTGTGGGGCATGCCACAGCGTTGGCAAGGCAGCGAGACCACAGCGAGTCATTTGTTAACAAGCAGAACGCGGTTTTGTTACACCAAATGTGGACAACTGTGTGTGTGTGTGTGTAGCGCAGTGTTGTGTAATGTCATGTGGAATAGTCCAGTACTGTGTAGCGCTGTGTAAGATGTGGTTAAGCATACGCCATGTGGCTCATCAAAGAAAAGAGGGCATAATGAAGCTGGCCAAAATTATGTAACAGGCAGAAGAAAGCTTAAAACAAAATTTTATTGATCGATTCGCACTTATCGATATAATTCGATTAACTTTATCAATAAGAAATAATTTTAAAGATATACCCTTTCAATTGATATATAATATTTTTTATTATTTACAAAAGAAAAAAATTATTAAAATAAAATGTATAAGTTAAAAAAAAATATATTTCCAAGATTTTTTGTTTATCAGTTTTTAAGGATTTTTGATTTTAAATAAATTTAGTAAATTTTACATTAATTTTAAAATTCTTATTTCTACATATACATGGGCTAACACTGTATTGTAGGGTATCTTCCAGTCGCCTTTCTCTTCTATTTCTTGCCTCTATTTGTTTGGATTGGATTTTTTGCTGGTACGGTTGTTTTTTATTAACCGAAATGCATGAGAAATGCACGAATACTCGCGCAATAATCCAAAAATTTATGGCTCACGAAACGTGACACGCCTCCTCCTACCCCCCTTCCTTACCCCACCGCGCACCCCCTCGTCTTCTCATAGCTGGTCGGTAAGCGACACAGTTTGGATTTGGTTTTCGTTTCTGGATTTGAATTTGAATTTAGATTTCGATGCGTGCTCAGCATGAAGCTTTAATTGTTTTGTCGCTGAATTAAACAAATGTTGCATGCTTTTTAGCTGCATGCCACATAAAACTACGCACACAGTTTATGGCATTTAATCGTGTGTTGCACAAACACATAACAACTATTTATACGGTGCCTGCACTTTAAACAAACCACAATGTGAAAAACATTCAACAATTCGACAGACTCTTTTATTTTATTTGTTTATTTATCTGTCTACAAAACATTTTGTTAGATACCCTATATTTAATATGTGACAAAGGGTATATTGAAATAGGTAGCAAACATCTGAAATAATATTAAATTTATGTATAAAGATGTAGATGTAATATTAGAGGTACATACTTTAAAGTTTGTATTAAAGCAATCGATAACTGACTTTTATCGATTTAAATCGTTGACTCAGACTCCCGCTGCCAAGAAGAGAAATTATATAAGAAATCGCTGAATGAAAATCGTTACTATTTTTGCTTTTCCATTGAATTTTTGTGCAGAATTTAACTTTTATTTAATTTGTGTTGAATGTTTGCATTTTAAGTTGTTTGTTGTGCTTAGTTTTTGTGTGTGGTTGAAATTGGCGAAGGGGCGTGGCTAATTCATTAGGCAACAAGTTTTTTTTCGCACAGCTAATGCAGCAACTTTATTCTGCAATTTTCGCAATTTTCTTGCTTTTCCCTTGCAGTGGAAAACTTTTAATTGTTACGTTTTGCAAAAATGAAAATTATAAAATGAAAACTTGACGCTGTCAGCAGAGGTAAAAAGCGCTTCAGTTAAATTTGTTTGGGGCCATTTCAATAAGCCATTTAAACTGATAATTGTTTCGTGTAAATCATTTCAATAAACCGCACACTTCCCCTCGTGCCCTCGGCAATCCAATACTTCCCCTCCGCTTCAACTGAAATGAAAGTTAATTAAAAAATTGTGGCCAGCTTTTGTAGAAGTAAGTCTCTCCCCTCTCTTCCCGTCCCTACACCCAACCCAAATAAACTGCAATTCAATTAGGGACGTGGCCATAAATAAGCCACACACACTCGCACACACACAATCGGCGCGAAGAAAAAGTGTCTGAGAAACTGTCTGAACACTCAGAAAAAAATAGCCTTTCTAAAATTTCTAAAATATATTTATATATCTTTCTTAAGACCTTGATTTGTATTTTTAATTTGAGGATAAACATTTCTAAAATTTAGAAACATATCTTTAATTTCAGGTCTTTTTATGCTAAGAAATACAATCATTTAAAATCATTTATAAAATAAAACCAAATATTTCTGGTTTTTTAAAGTGTAGGTCAATATTTTTTTAGGTAAAATTAATATTATAATTTTACCAGACGGTTTTCGTATTGCGTTTAAAATTTTTATAAATAACAAATGGCGCAACTTGTTTTATGTTGTGGGGGGTATTAGGGGCGTGGCATACAAATACTTTCACTGTGGCAACTTGGGCAAAGTAATTATTTTTAATAATTGACTCGAAGTTGTTTGGTTTTTTACATTTAAAATCGCTGTTGTTGTTGTTGTTGTTGTTGATTTTGCTGTTGGCCTTAATTTGAACTTTGAACTAATTTGGAAAAGTTTTTTTTTGTTGGTCTGCACTGCGTGTGGCTTTGGCAGCTGCTTTGGTTAAGTCTTCCAGCCACAATTCGCCTCACTTAAACTAATTAAATTTATTGCACTCGTTTTCTGAAGAAGCCAAAAACTTCATTTACATCAACGAGTTTCTTTAAATATACAACAGTTTAGCAGATACATTTTGCATTAAAGAGGTTTAAATATATTTTTGTATTTATTTTTTACTGGCCAGAGAGGGAAAGAGGGAGAAAAAGAGAATATGATTCCATTTAAGTGTTTTTATTTATAGTAGGAATTAAACTGGATTTCTTTCTGGTATAATAGCAGTCAGAGAGAAAATCAAAGTTCAAGAATTTATAGGTCAAGCAAAAGTCAGTTGAAAATTAGAAGAGAAATAAAGAAAATCTATATTATTTATTTAATATTAATATATGTTGTATATTCCCCCAGGTTTTAACTTAATTTTTTCAATATTATTTTAATATTATATTAATATTTAGCTTCCTAAAATAATTATAAAAATTTCAAAGAGTTTTTCAGTAATTAAATTTATTGTCTGATTTGCTAAAATGTTAACTTTATATTATACTATAATTAATTTTAGATATTCAAATCAAAGGATAGAATGTTTAAATTTAGATTGTACATGATTTCTGCTGCTATATGTATTTTTTTAAAATCGAATTTAGATAGCTATAAATCAACATTAACAATTAACTAAAAACAAATAGAAGTAGCATCATAGAAGTGTTGAGGGAAGAGCGGAGAGCGGAGAGAGGTAAATGCATTCATAATAATAAATGTTTGTCTATTTATTTATTATACAAATATGCAAATTGAAGGGAAATAAAATAAGCGAATATTAAATGCATTCGTTTCCAATTAGATAACTAAAAATAAATAGCATGCATTATTAATTTGCATTTTGTGAATAGTTTTTAGCTTATCAGCCACAAAATGCGATTTAGTGCAAATATTTGACAATAATATTTGCTAAATGGTTTTTTAAATGGCAATAAATATTTTACATAATAATTTGGTTTAACTTGCAATTTGGGCAATTTGTTTGAGTAAATGGCTTAAGCGGCTAACTCGAACACATGTTCAAGATGTTGGCCAATAGCTGTTGACCTGGCTTAAACACACGCGACCAAAATTAAATTAGCTGACATTCGCAGGGCGCCCCAAAAAGCATTCAAAAGTGAGCCATTTACCTGATCGCCATAAGCCTTCTCAAAGTGACAGTGTGTTGGTGTGTCTATATATGTGTGTGTGTGTGTGTGAGTATGTGTGTTTTTTTGTTGTGTGTGTTTCTGTCATGCATAAAAATTGCCCTTTTGCCTTTTTTTTAGCTGTTGTCAAATTTTCTCCCTTTTTTGTTTTCGCCTTTGGCAGCTGTATTTGAGGGGCTATTTCCCCAACCTCTGCTTGCCACGTGCCACGTGCCACGAATTAAATTTGAAGTCTTACATTTAGACTACGAAAACCACTTGACAGCGAACAACCAGCAAAGGAGCAACATGTTATTTGTTAAGTTACATTTATTTACTTAAATTGTGACAGCCTTCAAAAAACTGCAAAGAAGTGCTTGACTTCCAGATACCCTTTAAATATGCTTAAAGGCCAAGTCATGCAACTAAAAGTTAATAATGAACTGATAAACAGTTTTTAATTAAAATTTTAAAAGGTGCATTAAACACCTACGAAAATATGTGTAAATAATTACATAAACAAATAAATAAATAAAAAATTTAATTAAAATAGTTTTTAAATTAATTTCAATTATATTTTAGTGGAATTCTTAAAGGGAAATTTGTTCAGCTTGTTTCATCCTAGTTCAGCTTACTTTAATTCATTAGTCTTACTTGTTAAATTAAATTATAAATTAATAAACAATTATATAGTATTACAAAATATAACTTTAAAGTAATAATTCATAGATTCAAAGGCACTCCTTAAATATTATCTTCTTGGCTTGGGTATTTCTCTCTTGCATTTATTAGTATTATTAAGTAATATATATTTAAATTTGAGTTTAATTGAATTCATGCGTATTCTCGATTAATAATTACTGTAACTAATATTTAATTGTATAATTTATTTGAAAGTACTTAAAGTTGACTTCTTTCCGTGGTTTTCTATATTTTGCTTATATTTATTTTAAATTTTACTTCAAGTTATTATTAATGATCAATTGCATTTCTTATATATTTTGTCCCCTTTTAACATTTGTTATTGTTCAGTTATTTATCATTTGGTTCATTGAACCGCCCTGTTTGCTTGCCACATTAATTATTTACAATGGCCCGTTGCAAAACACATCAAAATTGTCTCAGCAGCGCAGCGCACAACAAAATATTTGCATTACTCATACGCCGCTTGGGTCTTCGTTTATACTCGCATTTGCCTGACAGAAATAACACACGTTTTGTGTGTGTGTGTGTGTGTGTGTTTGGGTGTCTGTGTGGACAACACACGCGCCCGTCTGCGATTTAGTGTAATTTCCGCAATCATTTCCTACAGCATTTTATGCCATGGCGCGCGCATTGATACGATGTATGTATGTATGTGTGTGTGTATATGTGTATGTGTGTATGTGTGTGTGTGTATGTGTGGCATGCGGAGTGGGTTGTGGGGTGAGACTAACTGACTGCTTGACTGACTCGACTACCCTTTAACCTTGGCAACAGCTGGCCGACTTTACATATTATTTGATTTCGCGATTTTTGAAGCGCATTTCTTTGACTACTACGCTCCTAGTTACCTCGTACACTCAGCGAATAAGTGCACTAATATTACTTATTATAAATATAATAATAATAAAAAATTGTCATAAAAACTGATCAATTATTTTTTGGCTGTTTAAAATAATTTATTGCATATAAACAAAAAATAATTTGTTATATAAAGAAATATTTTTCTGTAGTTATTTTTATATTTAAAGAATATTCTAAAACATGAATTTAGTTTTAAAAAATGCTTTCTATTTTTTAAGAAACAATACCTTTGGCGTTTAGCTCTTGCTGCAATTAACTTTCTAAATTCCAGGTCGATATTTTTTTCTGTGTGTAATAGTTGGTTAATTTTGGTATTTTACTGTCAGCTGACTTTGGCCATTCTGCTTTTAGTTTCATTTTGTGTTTTTTGGCATTTAAGCGAAAATTCGCTGAAATTGAAATATGGCATTCGCTGCATATTTCGTCGTCGTCTTCGCCGTCAAATAATGTTTTTTTTTTTGTGTTTTGCATTAAATTTATAGCGCGCAATAAACTTTTGCGGTCGCTGGCCGAAAAAAAACTTGAACGCGCCAAATACCGCAAGCCAATTACAGGCAAAGAGGGCCAAAGGGGCGTGGAGCGAGGGGCGCTCCTAGCCAGAAGCCAGGCAGCCAGAAATAAAGCACAAATGGCGAAGCAAAAAAAAAAGGAAACAAAATAGAAAATCTACATGCATAAATATGTTGGTCAGAACACTGTGCAACAGCTCCTAACTGATTTGCTATTGCTATCTATCCCTCACACGAGAGAGAGAGAGAGACAGAGAGAGGGAGAGCGAGACAAAGAAAGATGGGGCCGGTGGTAGGGGCAGCTACATGGCAGAACACGAGTTTTATGAATAATATCCTGAAGGCATTAATTTTCAAATTGGTTACTTTTGCCCATTTTGGTCCTCTGTGTGTGCATGTAAACAACGGAATATACAATCAAGTTCACTGAGAAAAAAACATCAAATTTTTGGAGTCAAGAGTAATTTAGTCGAGACAACTAGTTTCATTACTACTTTCGAAATTAACAAAAATGTTTTTCTTAAAAAAAAAAATTTGGATTCATGTTGATATTTTTGGGTAATCCACTGACAACGCTAACAAGCCGCATTTGCTGCTCCTTCTGCGAGCTGTCCACAGTGGATGCAGTGGATGCGGATGATTCACTACTCTTCGCCATCATCTGTGTCTTCAGAATCATCAATCTGCTGTACAAGGTGCTGCCGGTATTCGCGGCCAGCCTGCCCGCCTCCGAGGAGAAGTCGAAGCTGATGTCAATCGCCTGTTGAATGTTGCGCCTGGGATTATCTAAATATTCATCGATGTTTCTCCCTGATCAATATCTATATATATATATTTATATATATTTATATATATTTATATATATTTACCAATGAACACGCTGCCCGCCTCCGAGAGCAAGTCGAAGCTGCTGTCGATCACCCGGTGAATGTTGTGCCTAGCAATATTCCAATAGTCACTCATTTTGCTTTCTGATGAACAACCAAAATTTTAATAATAATACAATAACAGTTATATAAATTTAAGAAATTTGAAAAACAAAAATTTATGTAGTACGTTTTAAAAAAAATATTTAAAAGAAATTTGTTCCTTTATTTCTAAAAGCAATGAAAAGATTATATTTTTAGAGAGACTAAAATGTATTCCACTTTATTCTGAGTGTATTTTAACAATGACCCTCAGCCATATGGGGTAACAGAGCATAAGGAGCAAAATATGGGTAATATGATTAAATTTTATCAACAAGCAAAGTAAAACAACCCAAGCACAGCAAGTGGCAAGAGGCAAGCAGCAAGTGGAAAGCGGCAACTCCACAGCATGTGGCACGTTCAACAGCCACCACGATGACGACATCTATAAATGTATTTATGTATGTGTACGCTGAGTGCGTGTGTGTGTGTGTGTGTGTTCTATTTCCTACATATATGAAATCTTCATCTCCTTTTGCAGCTTTGCATGTGGCAATGTGTTATTTATTGCTCATTTATGATTTGGACGCGTCACATTTTGCGAGAGACATTGTCAACTTGCTGCCAATCGAAATCATATTAACAACAAACGATGCAATATGAAATGAAGGAGGAAAAGAAATAAACAAAATCATCGATAGGATTTTCTATACATATTTATATATATTTATAACCTTAGCTTGCCATTCGATATCAGCTCAAAGTTCCAACTTAGCAAAATGTCTGATAGAAAATTCTGATAAAATACTACAAAAAGGAAACAAATTGGAAAGAGAATAAAATGTATTACGACAGAATATATAATATATATTCAATAACTTTATGCTGAAGATTGGAAACCATTAAGGAAGTCTTCTATCAAATCAAATCTTCTATCAAATCAAATCTTCTATCAAATATATTTGCTTGCCCAGCAACACTAGTCGAATATATATACACAATTACGTAAATCTTGCATTATTTCTTGATAAAACTTATGCTTATATATTATATTATATTTTTCTTTTCAGATATTATAATTGACGAAACTGCTGGATTGAATCAGTATATCATTAAGCTGTAAAAAAATCATTTATGTTTGAAAGATATCTCAAAAAGAGCTACCTCATATAAAGATAAATATATAACCAACATTGAGCCAAAAAATCATTGTGAATATAATATCAAAGCATATTGATATCATATACTATATATTTCTTATAGCTTTCATAGCAAAGTTCGACAAAAGGATGAGTTATTTATTGAAAAACTTTCTACATTTCATCCTTATCATATTTTTTTTATTTTTTTATATATAACATATTCAATTAAAAACTGATTTAACAAGAAACGAAGAATGAAAAAAGTTCTCTTATCAACTTAAGATTAAATATTAATATTCTTCTCAACTCTTTGATAATCTGTCGCCATATTTCCAATAATACATTTATAGAAAAAAAAAAGAATTTTATTCATGCCAAAGACTGATTTTCCGCCTGTCATCTGCTCAATTAAAAGATACACATAATATGCTGCACATTGTTGAGAGTGTGCTGCAACATGCGGCTGTCAGTTGTTGCACGTATAATCAAGCAGCCAGCAAGCGTCGCTGCAATTGTTTTGCATATTGCGCATACGCCGCGTGAATTGTGGCATCAAATTGACAACTGTTGCTGGCTGATTGAATTCTGATTGGTGGCTGACAATTTTTATGCAGTTTGCATCTCCAACAATACGGCAACAACAATGGCAATTATGCAGACAACTTGTCGCAACTGCCATGGGCTTTCCACTACCAACACTACCCCCCTGATTCCCCTCCCCTTCAACCATCCCTCTCGCTACAATCCAATTGTTGCTGTTGTCATGCACAACTCAATTTCGCAGCGTTGATAAATCTAATAAGTGTCGCGGCCGTCATGCAATATTAAACAGCATTGCTGACGCTACCACACCCATTGCCATGCCCACACACCCACACACACACACATCCCCCTCCCCATTCTCCTCTCCGCATACCTTTAAGGTTAACGCAATGCAAAAGTTTCGAACTTGTCGGCGGCAAAAGTTTCACTTAAATTTATACATTATATTTTTGTTGGCACTGCTTTTGCTTTGCTCCGAGTTCAGCTGCTGTTGTTGCACACTCCCCCTCACCACCTCACCTATGCAACAATGCACATTGCAACTTTTTATTATTGTATTAGCAAAAAGTTTTGTGCGCTTTTACTTTGCCGTCTGCATTCCTTTTGCTGCTTATCCATCCAGTTTTGCCCAACTCTTCAAGCAGCTCAGCGAGAATTGAGCACAAAACACAATTTCTGTGTTTCTGGATTTTAGAAAAGATTCGCTTTTTTTTTTAGCCAGCAGTCGCCGTAAAATACACATATACTTTATTAAAGAAAATATATATTTTGCTGACCTAAAAATAAAGTATTTAATGGATTATGTAAAAATTATTTATGTCTAACTATATAAATATAATATATAAAAATATATTTTTATATATATAAAAATATGAATTCATAAATATAAAAATTTATTAATATAATGCATGTATCTACAAAAATATTTCATATAATATTTAATGTAAGCAGAGGTAAAAAATATTTTATATAAATATATCCGCTCCATAGATAATATTATGAACCTCAGTAAATGAAAAATTAATAATTTAATTAAAATTTTCAAATCTAACAATATTATTATTCCGATTATATATTTAATTATACTCAGTATATATTACGCACAAATTTGAAAATAAACTAAATAGTTTTCGAAAACTTAAAAAAGCATCAAAATATTTATTCCAAAGCAGAAAAATAAATCTGGCTTATTTATTGCAGCTAAATTTCTTTTTCGCTGAGTTTAATTTGTAATAATCATAGATCAAATTTTCTCACTAATTGAGTGTTACATAAAATCAGCTGCATTTGGTCGAAAACTAAACTAAAAATTGCCAATAAAATTAGTGTCTTGTTAATTTTTTTAATGCCCGAAAGTCGGAAGTGAAATTTCGATTAATTTAGTGAGCAACTCAACTGAAACGTGAAGGAACAAAGCGTCATCAAATCAGGTGAAAGAAAAGAAAAGAAATGGTCAGAGAGAGACAGAGACAATGTGGGAGGGAGTGAGAGAGGGGATAGAGTGAAAAGTTTGAGAAAATGTACCAAATCAAAGAGAGTATTTTGGTTGTGGAGGAAGGAAGGGGGAAGGAGCTATCAGCAGAATCGGGTGTTGATTGTGCTAAATAACTGCACAACAATGGCGCCTAAGTGCGTTGATAGAAAAGTAATGAAAGATGGACCAGAGAGGAGAGTGGTGAGTAGAGCGGGGAGTGGATCAGGAAGGGGGGGGGGGGCAAAGAACGGAAGTGAAGTGGGATTAGGCGAAGCTGGAGGCTGGCTGATTGGTAGCGCCAACAAAGGCTAATTCGAACTGGCTCTGGCTGACTGCACTGGAACACACAATAATTGGTAAAAGTCCAGAACAAGGAGCGAGGGGGCAGCAAGCAGGACAAAGATAGAGGTAGGGGGAGGAAGGGAGGTACGGTGGTAAAGTGAGAAAAAGAATGAAAGCCAAAACAACACCAAGCAAATCGAAAAACAAAAGACGAAAATTGTGTAAAGTGGTTTTATGGAGCAACAAAATAGAAAAATGGGATTTACCACACAGACTAACACACACACACACACACAACACACACACACATACGTGGCTAAGAAGGCAAACGCCTTAAGGTTAAAGTAAAGATTGCAGCAGCGGCTCAAATGGATTTACGTGTTGCGAATTTTAATTAAACGATAAAAAAGGCCAACAGACATTTGGCCCAACACCAAACTGAGCAGAGAGCAGAAGCTGGCGCTGAAGCTGACGCTGGAGCTGGAGCAGAGCCGTCGACAGCGATGGCAATGAATGACCAAGGCGCACTGCGTGTGCTTAGCACAAATTTATGGGGCCAGTCGCTGGATGGCCTACGGCAACATGGCAACATGGACCAGTCCAGATGGAGGAATGCAGCAGCATCATTTGGCTAGCTGACTTTTCACCCATTTAAAATGCCCCAGAAAGGGTATATTCAGGCAGTGTTTAAATATGTAACAAGCAGTAGAAAGTATCTTCGAATATCTATTATATTTGTCTATTTATATATATATATTTATATATATATTATTTGTTAGAATATGTTATTGCTCCGATATTGATGAGAGAAAGTAATCAAGTCTGTAGCAATATCAGTAGAGTATCGATATCGGTATATCGATAGATTAACATATTTATGTATATATATTTTAAAATATCTTTATATATATTTTGGATCAAAAGACGAGTCAATTTAGAGCCTAATTACACTAACAGCATTTGTTAATGAGAGAATTGACAACTTTGGAACAATATTAGCAATGTCAATATTATTTAAAAATTCCAATTTCTAGTGCTACGAACTTTCACAATAGCAATAGCAAAAGCAATAAAAAATAGCTGAAATGCACTTTTGGCTCTGTGCTCAGCTCAAATTTACTACTATGAAAAGTGCACATTTTTTCATTATATATATATATATATTTATTATATATTCTTTTATTTATTATATACATTTATTTTAGATACTTATGTTTAATATATTTTTTTTTACTGAGAGCAGTTACCATATAAATAATAAAAATATTAATATTATATTATTATACTTTTACATATCAATAACTAGTTGAAATACACAAATTTTGTTAGCCATTTATATATAACAAAATAATATCATCATTACCCAGAGTATTTTCCCGTCGACCACTCGCGACTAGCACCTTCTAACTTGTCTTTCATTCTTTTTTGTTGTTTCTTTTGTTGCTATTCATTGCGTCAGCCGGTATAAAATTTAATTTACGAGCTTCTATTTTCAATATGGCCACAAACCTCGTCGACCTCAACTCCGACTCCAACTCCAAATCTGAGTGCCATCTGCGTCGCCATCTCGAGGAGAGGCTCTTAAAAGTGATTAACATTAAATCATACACAAGACCTGGCCATATCTTTGCCGGCCACCTGACCACTCACACACACACACTCACGCACACCCAGTTGTTGCCACAAACAATTACATTTTGTGCACGCGCCCTTCATTCATTTTCACGCACGTACGGTTTTTCGCACACAATTTTCACCTTGCGGCCTAGAAAAAAACAACAACAAAAAAAAACAGAAAAAAAAATCAACGACCACAAAATGAAAATGGAAATAAAGGCAAAAGCATTTACAGCTACGCATTTTGTTTGCTAATTTCACTGAGACGGCTTATCAACGAGCAGCCATTAGACCAAGACGCAAGACACCACAATTGACACCGTCCAACCGAGGGGGGGGGGGGGGGTTGGAGAGTGATGATAGAGGGAGGTGTTGAACTTTTAGCAATTTGTTTGATTTTGTGCTTATTGCAAGCGCGCGCTTTGCATAAGCAATAAACATAAATTATCGACAGGGTCCAGCAAAACGATGCTGACATTTATTTATGCCCATAACTCATTGAAATCGAGCACTGCACAGTGAGTCACAAAAGTATGCTATCACATTTGTGAACCATACACACAAATACAGCAGAAAATCCACCTGAATTTTAGAAATTCGATTTAGTTTTGGCGCTAAGAATTACTAACAAAAAAGAATTTCTAAACACAAACTTTTGCATATTTTATTATTGGGGTTAATTTTCTTGAGTTTTCGAAAAAATATTTATAATGTTAAGTTAAGTGAAATCTTGTAATTTTTTTATTTATTATGTTAAGTTAAATTGCTTCTTCTTATTTTTATTAATTATTTAACATTTGCAGTTGAAGTTTTCATATGTGCAAATAATTTGCATAGTTTATAAATTCGAATAACTTAAAATGAAAAAAACGTACTATTTCAATTAAAATTTTAAAAACGATTCTTGCTTAAAATGAAAACAAAATTAAATTTTCCTTTTTTTAGGTCTATTTTTATTTAAAGTCCGATTTTTTGCTGAGTGTAGAAAAGCAGCTGCTAACAAAAAGCTGGCTTCATTTGGACTACTTTGAATAAAAACCTATAAACTTGGCCATTTAGTGTGAACGACAGTTAGATTAATGTGTCTTATAAATATCAATATTAATTGCCAAAACACATAATCACAAACTCGATATGCTATATATATATATATATATTTATTATATATGTTATGTGAGTTGACCACATCGCATCTGGAAGTCTGTGATTAGTTTTCATATTTGCTGCCACTTGTTGATTACTTTTAAATGAGTTTTGCTCTCGGCTCGGAGCAAGGAGTTGATTGATATTTACGCGCGTTTGATTGAAGTGTAATCAGCAAGGGGGCAAGGGGGGAAGGTGGCAAGGAGTGAGTAAGTAGCAGCAAAATGGGATGTAAGTGAGCAAATCGTAATTAAAATTGCGCCGAGCGCAAAAGCAACGCAACAAACGACGCTTCGAGGCACAAACAATATGCATTAGTGTGTGCAAAAGAAAAAAAAAATAAAGAAAAGGGTCAAAGCACTCAAATGGTTGTGACAAGGACGTGCCTCACCCCCTCCCCCCAACCTCATCGTATCCTTGCGACTGTTGACTGCTGACTCCTGACTGATGGCAATGACGGTTGCAGCAAAGCGGCGTCGCCGGCGCTGCTAATGAAAATGGTTGCATAAACAAGAGACGCAGCGCCACACATAATGAATGGCTGCAGCAGTGGATGCAACACCAGCAGCAGCAGCAGCAACATCAACAGTAGCAGCAGCAGAGGCAACACCAGTTGCCAAGCAGAGAAACAAAAGCAGCCAACGACAGGAGACGCCTCCAACTCATGCCACTCCCCACCCACTGCTTGCCTCTCATGCGACAAAAGATGAAAGGCGCATTGCCACTCATAAATTTATATGTGTATGTCAATGTGCGCTGACAAATGGGAGACAAACGAACAAACAAACAAACAAACAGAGAGACAAACAGCCAAGCTTACAAATAGAAAAATAAAACTGGAAAGAAGTCTCAAATCGAGGAAGACAGCTCGACTGGCAGATACCCTCGAATAGGAATACTTCATAAGAATATTTGGTAAGAATACTTAAAAAATACTCCATAAAAAAACTATATCAAAATACTCAATGAGAATGCTT
The DNA here is from genome assembly GCA_037043605.1 of Drosophila multiciliata. Lineage (NCBI taxonomy): Eukaryota > Metazoa > Arthropoda > Insecta > Diptera > Drosophilidae > Drosophila > Drosophila multiciliata. Next base: position 17,420,520 of record JBAMBF010000103.1, on the reverse strand, counting down.
TAATCTGGACACTAAATGAACAGTTAGGAATAATTGAAGACTTAATTTAAATATATTCATTTTCTTATTATTATTTATTGACATTGACAATCTGCACAGCAATTGTGGTTTTTATTTATTTGTTTATTTTTTGTATGATTTATACATTTTTGCAATATGGTAATAGCAATGCAAAAAATAGTAATAATTAAAAATAAAATAAAAATAATAATAGAATTTAGTTTTCATAATTTAAAATAATTTAATACTGAATGAAAAGTAGAATCTGATATTCTTATTACAGCTGCTATAGATACATCTTAGGCCTGCTAATAATAAATACTTTAATATTGGTAAATTTGATTTATATATGCAATTTCAACTATTACCCAAAAATATTTTAAATAATTAATTTTATTTTTTTTAATTAAATAAACTTGATCTGGCTGTAAAATAAGATAACTTACATTTTAAATTTTAAATTTAGCGCTTGCAATTTTTAAGCTGGGCTTATTAACAAAGCCATGGCTAAATCGTTTCCATTGCTAATTCTGGTCAATAATATTTATAATTATTAAGGTAACAGAAGCCTTCATACTGCCTGTCACATTTCTTGGCAACACTTCATTATACCCATTATAGGGATTTGGGAAAGGTTTCGGGTTATGAAAAGAGAGCTCAGCCATCCACTCGAGTGGGCTTTGATAGACAAAGCGCAAATGCTCTGTCAGACAGACAGACAGTCAGTCCATCTGTCAGTCTATCAGTCCATAAGTCCATCAGTCTGTCTGTCTGTCCGTCTGTCTGTCCGTCCATTCGTTTGTCAAACACTCAGACGACGCCTGGGCGTAAATCAAAGTGAAAAGCGTGCTAATTGCATTAAAAGCATATAAACAAAATGCAAAATGCAAGTGGCTGTGATAAATAAAAATTCCAACAGCTTCAGTTCCCTTGGCACCCCTGCCTCCTCCCTCTGCACCCATCCCCTTCTGCTCTAAACTCCCCAGTGTGGCCTCGAGGATTGTGCTTTTGTGCATATGCTGCTCTGTGAAATTAAGCAAACAAGCACGTGCTCAGTGGCTCATGCCACAAGCCGTGGCAGCAAATTTGTAGCCGGAATATTTCGCATGCGTCTTGCTGCTATTCATAATTTTTAATTGCTACAGCAACTTTAAATGTGCCACATTTTGGCCGCATATCCAACCTGGCCAAGGCTACGTTTGCTTTTTTATTTGTTTTTTTTTTTAATTTATTTATTATGGCTGTTCAATTCGATTTAATTGGTGTTTAATTTGTTAAACATCGCTTTTGATAGTTTAATTCATTTATTTCAAAACTCTGCCTTGGCTTTGTTTAACTTTTTCCTTTTGACTTTATACTTTATTCAGTTGCCATATTGTGTGAATTTCTGTAGAGCTGGCAAACTTTTCAAAAGGCTTTATTCAAATTGGTTAAAAAGGGTTTAATGAAGTTGTGCAAAAGTTTGTGGTTAACAGAAATAAGGAGAATTTGTATATCGTGTTAATTAAGGCATATTCTTATGTTTGTCTTTATAAAGAAGGAGATGATATCAGAGTCGATTATAATTGGAGAATTTAGTTATGAAGTAGAAGTTATTCGCGAATTTAGATATAAATCGATTTCCGATCACAAAAAATTACACTATGGAAACTATTGCAAATCGCTCAAAAGATTTGATTCATGTACCGATTAAATATGGAATACATTAACTGAATCAGTTGTTGATAACTTTTTATATCGTTATAAATTAATTTCCGATAGCATTTAAAGACACCATTTTAAGAATATTTAATTCATTTATTATTAATGATGTTTAACTTTAATTTAAGAATCACAACTTTTATTAGGCAAAACCAATTTTCATATTGATGAAACTTATTTCAGCTGGTCTAATAAATATTTAACAACTGGATAACAGGATATCTTTTTGCCTTGCTGATTTAAAAATATACTCTTTACTTTTTTTTATTAGACTAGTCTTTTATTATATTTGTTCTATTTTGGAAACTAATTGAACTTTATCGACAAAAGCATTATTCTGCTTTTAAAGAGAAAATAAATACAAATAAATTATATAAATACCCCAAAATTGAATAGTCAAACAACCTACAACAACAGATTCTTAACTTTTGGTAAATATATAAAAGAAATGTTGCTCATAAAAAGTGCTTAAATAATCCGAATTGGTTTTTTTGATTCTTTTTTGTTTTCAGCTTGATTATCGGCAAATGTTTTGTTTGTTTGGTTTGTGCGTGGCTGAAACTGAAACTGTGCAATTGTATTGTATGTGTTGATATATGACACGTAATCAAATGTTTTTTTTAAGTGCATGGCACACGCAGCTCCAACCCTGCAACCCTGGCCCATAAGTGCAGCCCACCACGTGGAAATAAATAAGGCACATTAAAAGCAAGAGGCGAACACACAACAAAAGAGGTGTGTGTGTGTGTGTGTGTGCCGCGGGGAGTGCGGGTGTGGCACTGTTAAAATCCGACAAGTAAATAGAATAACAATAAAATGAGGCAGGCAGCGTCAGCAACAATAAAATAAAGATGAGGCAACAACAAAGCGCGAGGCAAGCACAATTGCTGACAACGACAGTCCTCATTGCAGTTGCACTTGCAGCTATGCAACAAAAAAAAGATAAATAAAAAATGTTGCCTACTTTTTGGGGCAACCTTTTGAATTCGATTTCCACTGCGTTTTATTTAAAGACTTAATAACATTCATTATTACATAATAATCATGTACACTGCTAGAATATTTGATGAACTTAACTCGATGGAATTCTTAAATATGTATTGCAATTATTTGCATATTTCTTAAACTTAGACTAAACATTCAACAATTTCTTTGCTTAATTCAAGACAAGATATGCACGGGTGTGTCTCTGTGTGTGTGTGTGTGAGTGTGTGTGTATTATTGAGAGTGTGCGCTGAAGCATTAATATTACAAAGTAGAGAAAGAAGAAGACAAATAACTGTACAAGTTAGGCCTACAAATTAGCTTATTCTGTGGAAATGTACAATTCACCCATTTTTTCTAGGTCAAGTTTGCAACTATTTTTTATATATTTATTTATTTTTTTTTAATTTCTCTTTTAGTAAATTTTGCTGCACAAGCTGAAAATATTTGAAACGTATTTGAAATTATTAAATCAACATTTGAAATTATTTTCTTAATCCAATAATTTTGGCTAACGCTTTTTGCGGCGACTTATGTCTAGTTACAACAGATTTAGATATATGGGTATATATATATATATATATATATTCTATTTAAAGACATTGTAATCTACACAGAAATTGGGTTTTTGATTTCACTTTAAGCATCCAGTTTTTTCTAATTGTTTTCTTAAATTTCTAGCGATATTTATTTTAAACAGGATTCCTTTAAATATGCTTGTACAGATTTGGCTACTTAAGTCCATGCATAAATTTAATATTTAAGATATATTTGGAATTTTTCTCTTCTTTTTATCCTATAAACATTTTGAGCATCTTTTTCTTAGCGTGCATTAAAAGCCCGAAAGGAACAACGATCTGACAGAGAGTAAATCCCTGTTTCCACTATCAACATTTTTTAGAAAGTTATTCGAATAAATAATATGATTAATAAATGTAATTTAATTGATTTTATTTATATGTATTTAGAATTTAATATAATTTAATTCAGAAAACAACATACAAATTAAATTTAACTTCATTCCACAAATAATGAATAGCAATAATAATAAATAAAGTTGGAAATGTGGCTCAAAGCGGAAACAGGCAACAACTCTCCGCGTTTTAGCCCACTAATAATCGTTGTCGGAAAAGTGGAGTATATATGTATTTATACCGTTATGTACAATGGCTAAGCGCAGCTACTGCTTAAGTTGATTAATTTGCGCACGGCATATGCGGCGTATACGTAATGTGTGTGTTTTTATTTTCTATGCAAGTCGAAGAAATATTTACACAGTTCCGCCGGGTTTGAGGGGTGTCGCCGAGCTGTCGCCATATATCTTCGTTAATTGTTATCTGGCGGCTAATTGGGCCAACAGGCAGTGGTCATGTTGGCAGCAGCTGCTGCTGTTGCTGCTGTTGCTGCTGCTTGTGGCCAGTGCTGTTGTGGTGGGCGTGGCTGGCTTAACACCCAACGAGGCGCTGGCGGCATTACACAGAAATGCTATTAAGACGGGCAGCGCGTACAGCGAAATGCGTGCAATGGATTTGTTGCCTAATATCCTCGACCAGCCCATGGATGCGGACAGGCTACAGCTGGAGGATGCGGCTGCTGCTGCTGCTGCCGCAGCGGCGGCGGCGGAGGCTGCTGAGGTTGCGGCTGCAGGACGACGACTCTTCTTCAGCTGCTTGTCTGCTTTAAAGAAAGAGAGAGGAAGAGAGAGAGGAAGAGAGAGAGAGGTATATAGAGTAAGAGGCAGGTTTATTTGTTGCACCATTGACAACTGTTGCATTGATTTATGATTGATGTTGCTGCGACTCACCTTCCAGTGATTTGTCCTGGTTCGTTCGCACCGTCTCCCTGGACTCCAGGACGGGAATGCGCTGATGCTTATCACTCTCCACGCTCTCCTCGTTGCTCTGCCAATACACCGATGAGATTTTCGCGACACACTGCAAATGAGAGTAACATTTGTTATAGTCTCCGCTCTCCCTCTAGCCGCTCCCCGAGCTCTGCAGCTGTTAATGGCCTCATGAAATCTGTGCCGGACACTAAGTGCAACAATAGCAGTAGCTGGGGGCAGGTTGCATGGATGGGGGTGGGGGGACACAGTATTTGTCTGAGCATTGACGGCACACTAAAAGTTTTATGCTTTCATTAACTGGCCCACGCGCTGAGCTGATAACCCAAAATGAACCGCATATGGAAATGGTCAGCGCGGTCAAAGTGACCAGAGCCAGCCAGGCCAACGATACACTCAGAAAATGGAAATACAAATACTAAAAAATAGTTTCCCAGTTTAGCATACGATGCAAAAAAACAATTTGTAATATAAGTAACAAAAAACAAAGATCAGAAATTAGAAATAATTTAATTTATATTGTTTTCTAATATTCTTGATTAAAAAAAAATTTAATAAGTAAAAATGCAAAAGTATAATATATAAATTAAAAAGAAAAACATGGTTTAAAATAATATATATATATATACAGAAATATTTAATAAAATTAACAGGAAAAGCTAATGAGTGTCTGTTTAAGACAAATTAAAGTTAATCAAAAAATTTAGAATTATTATTAAAAAGACGGAAAATTCTTTCCCTTTCCCTTTCTAAAATATTTGTACAAATTTAAAAGTTTTTTTATGTTTTAAAAAATTTCTAAAAAAAGAAGGCTTTTTTTCGTCAATTTTTGTAAATGTTTTCTCTTATTCCAAAATTATCTATTTATCTAAAAAAAAAAACCAAACCAAATTAAAAACCTTTATAAAATGCCAAAATATAATAAAAAATATATATAATAAAAAAAATAAATTTTTGTATAACACAAAATAATTTCAGAAAAATTAGAATTATTATTTTTAAATTTTAGAAAATCGACACTGGCTTTAAGAAATAAAATCACTGGTTTTAAGAAAAAGATATTAAATGAAATTATGTCAGTAATAAGCTGAGTCAAAAACAAGTCGATTTTCAGGCTTATTATTTTTTGCGAGTGTATATTGTTGCTGCGGAATATTCAGTTAGTATGTCGGTGGCCTCATAAAAGTTGTGCATGAAATTTTTGTGGCCTCTACGACACACACATAGCAACACACACAGCCACACACACACACCCCCGCTGTCAGATAGTAATCAACATGCGCTGTCGTGTAATGTTGTCGCAAATTGAATCAAAACGCTCATTCCGGCCATGGACTTCATCTGCAGGAACAGGAACAGCTACAACGGACTGAACTGTAGCCAATGTCCAGTTGCCAGAGTAATGCATCAATTTCAGGGGCTGTAATCAGCTTAAGGACGATCCGGGGGGAGGGGGGTAGGGCAGACTGGCAGCATAACTCACCTTAAGCTTCATGTCGCCGTGCTTGAAATGTCATCCGCGCACCCGAAACTCCAGGCCGAGTCGGGCCACCTCGAGTCCTTCGCGGCCGACGACGAGGGGCTCGTAGGGGCGGAGCAGTGAGCGGTTCGCATGCAAACCGTTAATCAGCCAGCTGAGATGGCAAACGGGCTTCGATGGCGCCGATGTGCAATTGACGCGAACCACATCGCCAATTTGATAGCGCGGCTGACCGCCAGTGATTTGTGGTCCATGCTTGGGCGTGACTGCAACGAGAGATAAGTTCAACACACACATACAAATTGGGTGTGTGTGTGTGTGTGTTGGCCACATGGATTAGTCGTTATAAAAAGAGAACAAATTTAAGTGCTAACCGCAATTTATAACCGCAGCAAACTGAGTTGCCTAATAAACTAGTGCTAAAAAATTGAGACTATATAAAATCTAGCCAAAAAAGTCGATGTTAGCCAAAATCGATTCAGTTTTGAATAGCTTTTGGCAAAGTTAGTTTTTATAAAGAAATTAAGTTATTGACTGGCTTTTGACCCGTTCTTCAACTTTCCTTTCTATCCTTTTTTTTTAGTTTAATTTTAATATATATATATATATATAGTATTATTCTAGAGGTAAAAACATGACCAAAAAGCAAAGGTTTTGCAAAATCTGTAAATGTTTAATAAAGTTATGGCTGAAGTAAGTTTTAAACTTTTGGCAAAGTTTTGACAACAACAACAAATTTTGTGATTATAATTAATGAAAATCGACTTAGAATCACGATTTTAACTTTGAATGTAGTATTATTATTATTTATTTGAAAATCTGTTAATTTTTAACAAAGCCATGAAAATAAACGATTTTTTTTGTTTTGTTTTATGAAGCTAGAAAAGTTTGCTTAAATGAAACTAATTTTCAATGAATGGTTTTTTTTAATTATTTGTTTTAAATTAATTTTAGCAGAATTTTAATTATTTAATCTAAGCTTTCAAAGTTTCAATGAGTGCAATTAACTTTCCTTTCAGCTAAACAGAATTGAAAAATGTGACTAAATTTGGGCATTTTTGTGGGTTCACATTTTTCAACAGCTGACAACAATTGGCAACAATGTTGTTGATTGTCATTGTTGTTGGTGTTGTTGCTGTTGCTGCTGCTGTTGTCGACGTGCATTGTGTCTGATTTTGACCTGGATGTTTGCCAATTGGGTCAGTCAGCCAACCAATAAACAGTTGAGCCAGTTGGCCAGTTGGCCATTTGGCCGGCTGTTCAATTCGATTTAAGTTGATATTTAACAATGAATCTAATTAAATTGATTGCAATACACACAAACACACACACACACACATATATATATATACACACACATATGTAATCAGATTAAAGTTTATTTGAGTAAAATGCAGCATCTTTTGTTTGGCATAATTTCTTTATACATAAAGCAGATCATTTCTTTTTTGAGAGTCGCCGTTTTCACTTCCACTGCCATTAAAAATGATAATAATAATTTTGATTGCTCTTGTTTTAATATTTGCCTCTTGCTTCCGCCCACAGCAAAATTGCTATAATAAATGCAAGGCCTTCAGCTGAGCCAAAAAAAAAATAATAATAACTCAAATAAAAACTGGGCGAAAGAGAAAATGAGAAAAGTAAAAAAAAAGATTTAAAAGGGAAATTTCTGCATGCTTTGTATGAATATTCTCTGCTCCATTATTTGTGTGCTGCTTCCCACTTTTTGCCTGTTTTTTTATTTTTATATTTATTTTTATTTATTTTTCGTTTTCTTCTCTTATTGTTCAGCTCTGCTCAACTGCATAAATTATTATTTGCAGTCGTTTGTTTTTTCTTATGAGACGCGACTATTCGCTGACATTGATTGAGCTGTTGAATACTTTTCCTCTTTATTATTTTAATATTCCATTTCTACGCCTTTTTCTCTCTCTTGGAAAAAATTAACCCTTTTGTGCTGAACAATTGGTTATAATTGTCGACCATTTTGCTGCAGCTTAAATTGACCAACATTGTTTGTACCCAAATATGAAACCAGTTGCTGCCACCAAAAAAAAAGTTAACAAAGCCTAAGCAAAAAAATGGTCATTAGCCTAAAAAAAATTGGATATATCTGGCACATTATTTTTGAAAAGCTTGCAGCTTATGATAAACTAATTAAGTGCGCAATGTTTACTTTGCTCAGTCGACAATATTTTCCGTTTATGTTTCCGTTTCTATTTTCAATTTCAATTTCCGCACCTGTACTTCAATTTAATCCCCATTTTGTTGGTTTATTTTTTTTTTTTTGCCCCGCTGCCAGGCAGAAGCTATCAAAACCATCTGAGCTACTAACTGGGTCAACAGTATTTTGCCTCGTCATTTAGCCGGTGCGCCAGTAATCGCATTCAATTATTTAAGCCACACTGAACACACACACACACTCACACACACACACTCACACATACTCACACACACACACCAATGTACACACACTAAAATATAAGCCTGAATATATTGTCGCATTAATTTCAATATTCCGGCAATTTAAATCTGCCTTTTCTCTCTTTTGCTCTGCCATTAACAGGTGATTCATTAACTTTATAGATTTTGCAGGAGTCGCTGCTGATTTGAGCCGCTTATGCAAAGTCTATGGTCGGACTGAGGGGGTAAGTGGGGGGAGTGGCTACAGCGATTCAGATCGCTAGGCAAACATTAAAGTCAATCACAATTATGTATGTAATTCCCCTGGCAAAAGCGGAAACGTGCACCTCTGATTGCTGTAGATGCCCTCGCAGATCATATATATATATAAATTTATATATATATATATACCAGTTTAGTAATAGACCCAGTTAGTTAGTTAGTTGGCCTAATTATGTGATATGCTCAGTTTGATAGCAAATCTGCCCTCGTCTTCCACCAGACGGAAATGAACACAAAATTGCCTGGGGAACAACAATTGAGCCTTCCCCCAATGCTGATGTCAATGATAATCATAATAATGTTGCCCACGACAATTCTACTTGCCCCTGCCTACTGCCACCTGCCACATCCCACCTGCCACGACTCGCTCTTTAGCTAACTAAAATGAACATTAGAAACAGAAACTCGGCTTATTTACAACTGCAATTGGTATTCATTTGCTTGCAGCTCAGGATGGAAGAGTATTTAATGCAATAATAAATGTTATTATAATAAAATTGTGTAGATTACGATACCCTTTAAAAATTACAGCAAAGGGTATGCTGTAGTTGTGCAAAAGTATGTAACAGGCTCAAGATAGGAATTGAACATGGAATATTGATTTAATTTTAATATATTTAAAAAATTCAATTTACATAAACATTTTGTTGATTAACTGTAAGAATTTCATTGAGATCATTTAAGAAACATGGGTTTTCCAATTTGGAATCAAAAATCTATTTTCATATTAAAAAAAACTACATTCAGCAAGCAAAATCTGTATTTATCAATGGGTTTCAGGGCATCTGCAAGTCGAGCTCACTCGACTAGTGCATTATTTTTATATTTACAAATTTCCCATTTATTTATCCTAGCAGCTTAGGTTTAAATCTGATAAATTATTGCGCTGTTTACAGATAATTATGTTGATGATATAAATAAAAGTGATTATATAATTATATTTATATGCGATGATAATAATTATTATTTTATCACTTTATTTTACGGGCTTTGTTAATTATATCTATATTATCACTTTTATTTGTATAATAAAAAAAACAGTATTTTTTATGCTTGGCTTAATGCTTGATTCTTATTTATTTTAAATGAATTGTTGAAGGTAATTTTATTTTCTCTTTTTTAGACAATTGTAATTTACTTCATGATGTGGAAAGATTAACATATTATTCTGATTAAGAGAGACGTTAATTGAAGTTAATATTTTATTCTATTATTACATTTTTTTATTATTTGTGTGGCTCTTATTATGAAAACTCAAACTTGTTGTTTTTTCTACGCTTTTGTTACTCAGCTAAATAAGTGTGGCTAAGTAAAAGCCCTTCAATTTTATTAGGCAAATCAACATTGTTATTCGCTTCTCTGTTTAAATCAGAACTGAATATGTTTGGGTGCTTAAGCTTTCTAGTGGGATTGGGATCTACACATACATACATTATGTATGTGTGTGTGTGTTTGTGTCAGTTAAACATCAAGTTTGTAATAAGTGAAGACCATTTGAGGAGGCTGGCTAAAATGGCGAATGCGCAAATAGCAAAGCGAATGGCAACCGGCAACTGGGATTTATTTCTGACGGCTTTTGCGGCTGTTATTAAACACGTTTATTCTAAGTTTTCCCCAAAGCACTTTTTCATATTGCGTTTTACCATATTTTCGCCATGTTTTGTTGGATTGCGCAAAAATTTCAAATTAAGTTGCAGCCAGTCAGCAGTCAGTCCACACAGACCAAACCAAACCAAACCAAACCCAAATCCAAATCCACCTCCCAGGCTGCCAGGCTGCCAGGCTGCTTGGTCGGATTCAGGTCTGGAGCTGAAAGTGAGCAACTGAATTGCATCACGTACATGGGCAATTTGCCAGCAGAATAATACAAATACACACACACACATTTATATATATATATAATATGGATATACAGATGTGCAGACATAGTCTATTTGTGTGAAGGTTGTTCTGCTGCTGGCCAACTGGCCAAGTGGCTAACTGCGTTGCCTTGCCTCGCCTCCCCTCGCCACGTCTCGTGTGGCATGTTTAATTTTCATTTCATTTTCTTCTTTTTTTATGTCTGTGCGTTTTTCTCATTTTTTGGCACAGGTTTCATGCTTGAGAATTTGTAAATCGCAGCGCGAAACAATGCCAAAGCATAAACTAAATAAATACAAAATATTTTATAAACATATGCGCTGGCTACACTCAGCAAACAGCAAAGGGGATTAAAATATTCAAAAATCAGCAAACTGAGCAAAAATTATTAAAATATAAAAATCAATGAAAATGGAATAAAATAATTATACATTTAAATTTGAAGAAAAGGAAAATAAATTAGTAATTAAAAATACTTTGTTCATTTAATTAATCTAAGAGAAACTACTTTTTTTTTTGAGTGTATGCGCTGACTATGCGTGTATTAAATAATTATCTTGGTATAAAAATCAATAATAAAATTATAAATTTAAACTGTAATAGAAGGAAAACAAAATTAATAGTTTGGAATATTTTCTTGCTTAATTTGACTAAGATAAAACCCTTTTCTACATTATTTTTCTGAGTGTAAGCGCTGACTATGCGTGTGCTTGCATATGTGTCCTTATGTGTGTGTGTGTGTGTATGTGTGTACTCCATAGAAGGAAACAGATTACTTTTCATCGCTTTTGTCCATGCTGTGCAATTAATCTTGCTGTACACAGCACACACTCGTCCTGCCGTTAGCGCAGCACTCCCCTCGCTCCCCTCTCTCTCTCTTTGGCTCTTTTGGCCATTTGGCTCTTTCGCACACACTTACCCACAACAATCATGTCCTCGTGACCGGAAACTGTCTGGAACGAAGGCGCCTCGCCGGACACTTCGCACCGATAGCGGCCCGTCGACTGTAGGCTGACCGAGCGGAGGACAACGGCAATGTCCGTAGAATTTTGCAGCTGCAAACAAATAAAATGCATAAAATGCATAAATAAAATAAGACAACAATTTAACGATTATTTAAAGGAAAAGCAAAGAGTGAAAGGCATATTCTGTAAGCGGGTCAAGTGTTGAACAATTGCTGCAGCTATCGAAAATAATATTTATGCTCTCCAAAATTTCATTTTATGACCGACAAAAGAGTTGCTGATTTGGCACATTTAAAACCCTATAAATATTTGAATTATTTAAACAAGATATTTAGCAAATTTTAAGGTATATAAATTTCATTTCATATCTGACAAAATGGGATATTTAAGAAATATTTAATTGGTAAAATCAAGTCATTAAAATAAGTGATAAATGTGTAATAAATCTCATTAAAATAAATAAATTATATTTTCAAATAAAGGTTTGTTATTATTTAAATAAGAATTTATTTAAATTTAAGAAACATTCCATCGATAAAAAATAAATACTTTAAGCAAACAAACTAAAAACATTCAATCAAGAAATACACCAAATTTTTTAATGAGATTTAAATTTGGTTAACAGAAGCGAATAAACAATAAATTTTGGGTAGACATCCGTCAAGTCAGTAGATTATATAGCTCGAGAGCAGCACCAGCCTCATTCAGCTCTTCATCGTCATCGTCATCCTCGTCGTCATCGTCATCATCCTCCTCCTCGTCATCCTCATCATCGTCATCTTCATTTAGGGCTGCAGTCAATTCGACGAGTTCATTTAGCTGCTTATCAGACACTGGCATCACAGTGTCCAGTTGCTCGGGAGTGGCATCAATGTGCTCCATGGCTGCATGCAGCTTGGCTTGACTCTCCAGATGCATTAGGCTATGCTGCTTGTCAATCTTACCCAGACGCAGACCCGCCTCAATGGGATTGCTTTTGGGCTGACTGACCAACAATTGGGCCATCATTTCGATTGCATCGTCCTGGTCAATGGGCGACACACACTGCTCCAACGTTTGCAGCACCTTTGATTTCTTACTCGAATACATTTTAACAGAGCTCCTCAAAAAAAAAAAAAAATAAAATCGAAATCGAAATAGAAATAGAAATCAAACGAAATGGAATCGATGTATTTCCTGACTGTCGTCTGTCTGTCCACAGCAAATACTTCAAATATTGACTTTGACGAGCAAATACTTGCCTACTACAACTACAACTACAACAACTCCTACTGCTACTCAATGGAATTGTGTCTTCTGAATCAGATTAGCTGCAAGAAAAAAATAAAAGGAGGAGGAGGAGGAGGAGGAGGGACTCTTCACACTTACCTCAACATCGACACCGGGCAGCGGAAAGACCTGTCCGGGCGGCATGTCACGTGGCACATAGCGATAGAACTCGAAGCCATCCTTGTACCACTTCACCGAATACAAGGACTCCCCATCCAGATCATACTTGCATCCCAAGACGGCATCCTCGTGCCGCATAATATGCTTTGGTATGCGCACCTCAGTCATTGTCAGGCCATCCACTGCAGAAAAGTTGAGAGCATGGAACAGGGATTAGTTATTTAAAGAACGATGATGAACACCCCACGATTAAGTAAGTTTATAAGGCGATGTCTTTTCTATTTTGTATTTTTTATTTTTTACTTTCTTTAGCTTTTTCGTTTAAAACAAGGCATTTGAACAATGACAACTCTGCTTTCGCCTGCTTCTGCACTTCAGCCAGCTCAATGCCAGAGGGCCATAAATAACCCACACAGCAAGTGCATAAAAGTCAAGGAAATCGAAAGAAATTTCGCTAGTCGGGGCCCAAAACAATGCGCTTTTGTTTAGCCAACACAATGCAATGGAAAACCCAAACCCAAACCCAAATCCAAATCCAACCAACCCAGTCAACTTGAGGCGTGCGAAACGTGCTCGGGATTTCTGAATGCGAATAGTCGGCCAACTTCTAGCCAGGGGTGTTGCTCAGAGTGTGTGTGTGTGTGTGAGTGCTGTGTGTGTGTGTGTTAGTCTGTTCTTTGTGGGCACTCGAGACAACGAAACGAAACGAAAAGAAAAGTTGCCGACTTTTAAGCGTGCAACAAAAGCCCATAGGTAGGCTTAGACAATTTGGGTCAAAGTTATGGCACGAAAATCAAGATATGAAATTAATATTGCACCAGCAACGAAACACTGCACAATTCCTGATAGCAGTCCTTCTATAATCCTTTATCAATTCTGCTCGGCTTTAATCCAGTTCTCTTAACTAAGCTGAATATATTTGCTAAGAAACTAGTTTGGGCTTTGCCATAGTCAATTAAAGATATTTATTTTGTTAGGCAAATTCAGTAACTGAAATAAATCAAATAAAATATCTCACTGAAATTTAGAAATAATCATTTTTTAGCTATACTCATCAATCAGAAAGCATTTCTCTGGAAAGCAAGGAAAAGCTTTAACTTTTCGTAAATTTAGTGTACATTTTTTTAAGATTTTGAAAAATATGTTAAATTGATAATGATTTAATTTTATTATGTGATACAGAGAATTTATAAATAAACCTTTTGATCTAAGGATTTTTTACTTTTACTGTTTAAAAACCTATTTTGTTTTAGTAGGTAACATTTTTACTAATCACAAATATAAAATATAATTTTAATAAATTCTTATTAAGTTTTTCTAATTATAAAATAAATCAAACGCACAGAAAGTTAGAAAATTGCCATTGTTTTACTTATTACAAAGAAAAAAATGTTTGTAGAAGACGAGAAACAGGATTTCTTTTAAATTATTATTAAGTTATATAAAAAAACTAACACTTTCTGTAATTTTCAATATGATTTTATCTTTAAATAAATTTAAAGAACATATATTTTTTTTACATTAGTGTTTTAAATTTTATATAGTTTATAAATTTAAATATATTAATTTAAAAAATAACGATTTTTATTTTGTATATTTTTTAGAAGGCGAATTTTTTGTGGGAGTAATTTCCCAATTTTAAAGGTGTTTTGTTTTCTCAGTATAAAATATATTTATATCTTGTCATCAAAGGTTAACTAATTTTACCGGGACTTGTCAACAAGTCTAAAAGGTTTCCGGCTGTGACGTAAGTAGCGTCAACAAAATCCATGTGGGAAATGCGCTACAGAAATTTAGAACCAATAATGTCCAATTGAATGCTTGGGGATCAATGGGAAATTTCACATATTGGTTATATTTAAAGCGACGCGATGACATAAGGCTATAAATAGCCGTTAATGTGATGCGTTGGCATTTTTTTGGCTAAAAATAAATGCACATTTTCATTAAGCCACAGGAAGCGGCAGCATTAAAGGCATTTGACTTTTTGTGTACGCGGCACGAATGAAAACCGCCCGCTGAAAATGCCAACCGCCCACTTTGCCTTTGGCGGCAAAATAAACAAGGACAAAGCGGCAAGCGGCAAGCAGCGTGCGGCAAGCAGCAAGCAGCGTGCGGCGACAAAGCCAAACAGACGCCATTGAAGCGGCCAGCAACCAGAATCGGGGAAACATAACTGAAGCAGGAGTCAGAGCCAGCAGGCACGAGGCATGCGGCATGCGGCACAAGAGTCAACTTATGCGTTCCTTTGAGTCACACAGAAAAAAAAATTGACTTGAATTTAAGTAATTTACCCTTAAATAAAAATCACCCAAATTAATTATAAAGTTTTTCATTTGTATAAAAATAATTTGGAGGTATAAAAAAAATGTCTTTTATAAAAATATTATTTTTGTTTTTATTAGAAAAAATAAAATGTAAATCACAAAAATCTGCTAATATAGAAAATTTTAAATAAAACGCAGAAACAAAAAAAAATAAATAAAAAAACTCTTTTATAAAAATATTATTTTTGCTTTTATTAAAAAAAATATAATATAAATCACAAAAATCCGCTAATACAGAAAATTTTAATAAAACTTAGAAAACATAAAATTTTAGAAATTTCCAACTTGTAATTAAGAAATGCAAAATCCACTTTTTAAAGAGCCATAAACTTAAATTTTAGAAATTTACTTGCTGGACAATAAAGCGAATTTCTAAAGTGAAATTCAAACTGTTTTTCTGAGTGTAGCTGCGCTTTAAAAGCAGCGACTTTTGCTTTTGCTCGATTTCTGTTTGCAGGCGGACACCTTGAGCCAAGTATTTATGGCATAAGTATGACTTAGCACTATGCACTCTCAGCTGCCAACTCTATAAATATATATATATATATATATATATTTATATATATATATAAGTCAAAGAAAGTGCGTGAACAGAAGGTGCACTAAAGTGTTTTGGGAACCATTCTAATATTCTCCCTTTTTATGGTTGTTTTTGAAAAGTGTTTTACAAGCTTTGTTTTGCTTTGGCTTTAAAATAAGTTTGCTTTGCTTTTGTTGTAATTATTTTAACTATTGCAAAATTTCTCAAAAATGCACATATATTTTTTTACATGTATCCTTATTTTGCGGTTGATTTTAAATTGTTGGAGAGCGGAAAATATAACGAGGGCATATAAAACACGTCAAAGCCAATGCCGTCAACAAGTTGCAAATCATAAATATTTCTGGGCTGATTCCAACAACAACAACAACAACGTTGACAAATGTCAAAGTGAGGCGTGGCTTGACGGCAAGCTATCAACGGCAAATTAAATCCAAGGACAACTTGGCTAATTATTAAGCCAAAAACTGAACACCGAAAACAGCAGCGTGCAACATGGAAAGTTTTGTAATGAGACGCGGTGCTTAATTAAGAAGTCGCATGGAAGGAGAAATATAAATATATATATATACATAAATATACACACATATTTATATATATATATAGTAGGATGAAAAGTTTATCATTTGAAGTCGGGTAAATGCCATAGTTCCGTTCTAAGCACTAATATAAAGTTGCCACAAAAGTTTCCTGTGTAATTTCTGTTAATTTTTAAATGATTAAATTTATTGCCCGAGGTCAAATGTCAAATGCAGGCAAAACCAGAAATAAAGTGAAACCACAAAAACGAAACTGTTGCAACTACTTTTGCCCCGTTGATGTGTCACTTGTCAAATGCAGCAATTTAATAAGAGTTATTTTTATTGAAATTTTAGCTGATATGTGGATGGTAAAAAATGTAGTAACAATTTTTGAATTTTAGAGGCTGAGTGGGAAACTGATACAAGCAAGTTTTAATTCGGGAAAACTCAACTATGTTAATCGAAGGGGTTTAAAATTAGAAGGGAACACAAAATACTTAATAGAACAGCCTGGGCTAAAATAAAAATTTTAGTTCAAAAATTTAATAAGCCAATATTTAATAAATAATCAATCCCATCAATCTGGACATGTTTCGTGTCAGTCTTTGCTTACTTCATTATATATTTCATAATAAATTCCGCTCAAATATTTTACTAAAAAAATATAATAATTTTGTCTTAAAAAATTTTGTTTTGTGTAAGTATATTCTGTCATTTTTTTACTTAAGTATTTTGCTTAAAATAAAAAGCAATTTTGTGTTGTAAAATTTTCAGATTTGTTTCATTAAACTAAAATTTACTCAAAGAGCATGATGTATAAATAAAATGTGAAGACTATATTCACATTTTTTTATAAAGCACAACTCAAAATATAAATTATTTTATTTATTACTTCCCATAAATATTTTACTTAAAGAAATTAATGTATTTATTTAAGACTTAACATTAATCAAACACAACTCAAATCTTTGCTTTCTCTGAGATTAAAATTGGTTGCTCCACCCAATAATAATAATAGTATAAATAAAAAATAGTATCTTAATATTATGCAAATATTGAAAGTCAAAGATTTGAGATATGCAAAGATGATAATTTAGACTGATTGGTTAGTTGATGGCGGCATGGATCAGTTTTGGATGGGGCTGCCAAGCCTGGAGCAAGTAATAAAAAAGAGAAAACGAGAAACAGTTTTGCCAGCAGCATCAATACGCATCAATGGCATGCCCCAAGCAGAGAGTGGGGGATGGGAGTGGGGTGGGGTATGAGCTATGGAATTGGGGGGTTTGGATGGAGACAGACGGACGTGGAACGTGCTTAATCTGCAATCAGAAGCGGAAGTTTGTTTCTCAGTCTGCAACAAGAGCAGCTGCGACCAGCCTGCTGCCATTGTCTATGCCACAGTCTGTGTCCTTGCCACGTCTGTCAGTCTGCATGCCTCTCTCTCACTCCATCTCTCTGTCTGTCTCTGTGTCCGTGTCAGGTTCGTTTTCTTACTTCGACAATGAGTGCGTTCTTTTTTGTCAAGCTCGTTATTGTTGTTGTTGTTGTTGTTGTTGTTGTTGTTGTTGCCATTGTTGTCTGTTGCCGTTGAAAATGGAGCACGTTTCTCGCCCCTTTGCTGCATTGCAGTCGCACTTGCATTTGCATATTTGCTGCTGCGTCGCTCCACAGGAATGGGGCAGCAACAAAACAGGAGAACTTTGTCATCGATTTGCAGCCTGCTCATAGATATGGGCAAAGCCAGCGATTTAATTGCAGCTCCACAAACCAAAAGGAAACTTTTTCTAAATATCCATTCTGAATTCCGTTGCATTTACGTTTGTCATTTGTCTATTTGCATTTTGCAACAACAGCAACAATAAAAACAACCAGATCGGCGCCTATTTGGGCAAATTGTTAGCAGACGGCTCAAAAAACGCATTTACAATTCAAGGTACACTCAGCAAAAATGGGTTATAATCTATATTTAATATAATAACCTAAATTTAATATAATAGAAATATTTAAAAATAGAACAAAGACTTTCTGTTTCGACTAATTTAAAAGTATTTTCAATTATTTAAAAATTAATTTCGTAATACTAGAAACACATTTCGTTATTTTTAGAAAATCTACTGCAAATATTCAAAAATAAATTGGAAATTTAAAATTTATAGACAGCTTTACATTAATATTTAATAATTAAATAAATGATTTAAAATTGGCGTATATTTTATTGTTTGTTTATAACGTGTAGAAAATTTAGACTAAAATAAATAAATGCATTTCTTTAAAAAAAATTACTTTCTAATTAATTAGTTGATTTACCGTTCATTTCATTTTTTTTCTGAGTGCCTGATTAAATTCAACACTTTGTTGACATGTTTTGTTCTGTTGACGATATCATAATAATAATTATAATAAAGAGACAGAAGGAAGGGGAAAAAGGTCGAATCATGTCAACACCACAATTGTTTCCCATAAATATATATGTATAGAATCAGGCAGGTCATGAAAAGGTTAAAGTGCACGTCGTGAATACATTTTATGATAATAAGCTCAAAATGAATGTGAAAATTTGTTGGAAAATAAATCAAAGCAGCTGTGACAATGTTCAAACTGTGATTGTCAAATGCAACAATAGCTATTTTCTTTAATTAGTATATCAATTAAAGCAGTCACACACACATGTACACCTACACGCACACACAGCTATAATAATATAATTAAAATTCATTTCGACTTGTAAACTGCCTGCTGGCATCAAACTCCAAAAACACACACAACGAGGCTTATTCATAACAATAACAATAATCGATTAATTCAATTAAATTGAAAACATCAATTTTGCCAGTCATGATTAATTACACTACCAGTCACACACACACACACACCCACACACACATTTAAAATTTGATATGCAGCTGTGTAAATGATTCTTGTACACTTTTAACATATGTGGGAAAAGTGTTAATTAATTTGCCTAAATGCTACTAAATGATTCAATTAATTTATAACAATATTTGCAAAATGTCGTCTTTCAATCAGCTGCTGCCACTTTAATACACCCCCGTACATAATTCTAGGGTCTGCTCTATATATTTTTATATATTAACTGGCAGTTGGCAGTTGGCAGTTGGCAGTCTGCGTGTTGGTTAACATTAGTGGCCTGCAGGACGGCCAATAAATATGTGCTTCCCTTTTGGCCATGTTGATTACATTTTGGGCCACGTTTGCTTAATTTCATTATTGTTGCTCACTTTCCTTGCTCTATAAAAGTATTTCATTCCTTCTTTTTTCCATGGCATATTTTTTTGTTTCGCTTGCAACATGCGTACGTGCCTCATAATAACAGTAAGCAAGATTTTTATCTACAATTCAGTGGACGCGCTTTCCGAGCCAATTAAGTGAACAACAAAAGCCCCAACAACAACAACAACAAAAAGAATAACAATAATAACAACTGCCTCCCCTTTGGAGTAATAATAATCATTTTCACATTTTTTTTTTTTTTGTTTTTTTCCAGCCTGTCTAGACGACAACGAATTTGTCAATTATTACTTGCCACCGACTCCCAATTCAGCAAATTATTTGCTTAAAAGAAAAATGCTGTTTTTTTCCTGAGTAGTAAACAGAGGCAGCTGCAAAAATGGTTTACTTTGTCAAACTAAGCAAATCGGAGCAAAAAAAATATTGAAGAAAAAATGTTAATGATGAAAAAGTATGAAAAGTTTTACACTTTTATTTAATTAATTAAATGCGTGCAAGTTTTGCCAAACAACTCGTCAACTCAACTAACTGACAAGCACTCTTCCTTAATTAATTAATGCAACATCAACTAATAACTGGCAGCTGCTGCTGAAGTGTGAAAATTGTTAATAAAGTTGCTCCTGCCACGGCTAGTTGGCAAAACGCATACTTCTAGTGGCAAATAAACAGTTAGTTATTTGTTATTAAATAACTATTGTTTAATTGGCTGCATAAAATTCACTCAATAACAAAAACATAAGAAAATTGAACTGCTGCTAAAAAATACTATGAAAAGTTTTAGCCAGAAATCTTAAATAGACTTAAACTATTTTCTTTAGTGCTTATCTCTTGCAGCTGCAAATGCGTCTAGACTGAAAATGATATGATTATGTTTTATTTCGGCTTAAGGCTAGTATTAAAATAAAAGTTAATCTCAACTGGAGGAAAACACATTTCAAATATTATAATACTTTTTAAGCCTTTTCCACTTTTCTTAGCCTTCTTTGAATTTGCCTTCTTGTTTTTTGCTGTTAGAATATTTTTAAATATAAACAACTATTAATTTAGCTTCAGTAAAAATAAAACAGCAATAATAATAATACAAAAATAATATTATAACTATGAATTTAAATAGTTTTTATTTATATAAAAAAATATTTATTCAATTTCTTTCATCCTATATTTGCATTGATATTTATAGATTTTATAAACTAATTTTAGAGCTTAAAAATTAAGCAACGTTAATAATATAATATATTAATATAATAATTACTTATAATAATTTAAATAAGACTCTATTCAAATAGCTTAATAATTATGTCTCTTAAATATTTAATTTCTAGCAACTTTTTGTTTAGCGTCAGCAACTTAAAAACAACAATAATAATAATAATAAATAATACTACAATTATAACTTAAAAATTTCTTTACGTGTGCACTTTATATTTATGCCACTTTTTATTTAGTTAGTAATAATACAAAATATAACATTAAAAATGCTTTTACTCATTTTATATTTGCAAATTTAAGCAAACTATTTACTTAGCCTCAGCAACTATCTAAGAACAATAACATTTCCAAGTAGAATACAATTAATCTAGTCTAATCCTAACTTTCTTGGCTGTCTAAGGATTTTTGCAATGATATTTAACAACTATTTATGTGGCTGCAGGAAATACAAATCCCCGCCATAAATTAAGTCGCAGTCGCAGTCGCGGAGAGGATGTCAGTTAATTTTGTTTATATTTTAGAAGTAGTTCAAGTTTGATGAACTTAATTAAAAATAAGTAAAGCAAAAGTTCAGATTAATGCGTCAAGGCTGAAGGCTGAAACGAAGTTCGTGAAGAGGGTTAAGCATGCCACAAAGTTTATCGTTTCGCCAATGTCTGCCACAGATTTGCGATTTCTCGCACACTTCGCCAATGGATTCCAAAAACGGGTTGCTTTGAATCTGCAACAGTCGCCAAGTTTTTCTCTCTCTGTCCATTCCTCGAAACTGTCAAAGTTCTTCTGTTTTGGCCAGAGAAGAACTCGACACGGCCTTAAATCGATTAAGTGGTCGTAAGCAAAATATATCAAGTGTGTTGGTGTGTTGTGTGTGTGTTGTGTGTGTTGGGTGTGTGGGTGTGTTAGTGGCGCCCA
The DNA here is from genome assembly GCA_037043605.1 of Drosophila multiciliata. NCBI lineage: Eukaryota > Metazoa > Arthropoda > Insecta > Diptera > Drosophilidae > Drosophila > Drosophila multiciliata. The sequence goes on along the minus strand of JBAMBF010000103.1, from coordinate 17,398,854 downwards.
AAATTGTGGCAGCCGTGGTGTCTGCCAACTAATATTGTTGGCTAAAATATTTGTACGCCCCCAAAAACCAATAAGGGGCGGGGTGTTTTTGGGGTGTCGACAAAAAGTAAAACTTCTTTGGCCAATTTTTGTGGGACTCGTTCGTCGCTTTTGGCCAAAGTTGCTAATAAATTAAATAAACATTCTCAACGTTGCCCGTCTGATACCAATAGTTACACCTCCCCTTCCCCACCACCCACAACATGCTTGTAATATACACTAAGAGAAAAAATTCGCCTTAAAAGATAGAATGTTTGTCTTGCCTTTTGTTAAATAATTTCGAAATATTGTTAAACTTGTACTAAAAATTAAAAACTATATTTAATTTTTAGAAATATTTATTATTTTTAAGAAATATAGTTTTTCTGTGAAATATTAAAATACCAATGTTTAATAATATAATTATTGAAATTAAAAATATAGAATTCTTCAAAATAAAATCTTTGATATAAAAAACATTTTTTAAATATTCAAAAATAGTATAAAAAAATAGGAAAATATATATTTTGAGTAATAAGGTGACTACTCACCAGAGGTGGGCAGTAGGATTGCCAGAGTTGCCAGTGTTGCCAGCAGCATGCTGCATAAAGATGCCATGTGGCAAGTGGTGCAGCAACTGCAGCAGCCGTCGCTCTGTTGCAAGCAGGGGCCACAGCGTCGTCGTCTATTCAAAGTTGCACCCATTTTGTTGCATTAATGTGTTGCCACTACTTCTGCACTCCTCCCAGCTCTCCTCTCCTTTCTGCTCTTTTGGTTGTTTGCAACACTTTTTCTTGGACAAGTTTTGCTCGGTTTGCTTTGGTGAAACTTTAATTTTTCAATTTGTTGCGGTATTTTTTGAGCTTATTTTTCTTCGTTTCAGCTACAATTTTTTTTTGGCTTGTTGTTTGTTGTTTTTATTTGCAATTTTTGTTGTGTTTCTTTCCCTTTGACTGCTTTTACTGCTGTTTGCTTTGCGTTTTAGTTTTTTGTTGCTGTTTGTATTTTTTTTGTCTCATTTGCTCAATGCAATAAATTTTGCCTTGACCGCCAACGAGGGAACGCGTCATCCGCCAATGGCTTGGAGTTTTTTTTGCTCCACTTGCTCCTCTTTCTCTTTCCCCCCTCTGCTCCTCTTGCTCCTCCTGCTGCTCCTTGTTTTAGTTTGTGGCCTGCGTTTTGTCGTTTGCTATTTATTTTTATTTTCCATGCGCTCCTTTTGCTATTTGCTCTTCTTATTATGCGCTACACACACACACACACACACAAAGCACACACACCTTGAGCGTAAAAGTATTCACAGTTACACGCACACACACACATATGCACACAGAGTCACACACACATTTACATGTGTCTCTGGCCGTGTTTGTTTGGCAATTTGTGTTTGTCTATTTGCACGCGTTTGTCTCTGCTTCCTTCTCCATTACAGTTTCTCTTCTTTCTGCAATTGCTTCTCCCTCTTTTCTTCTTGTTCTTCTTCTTGTTATTGTTAGCTTATCTTGCTGCTTGCTTAACGTGTGCACGAAATTAATTAAAACATCAGCAAAATGACACTTTTCACATTGCATCAAAAACAGCAGCAAAATTCAACTGAAAGAAATATGAAAAAAATGAAATTTAGTTGAGATTCTTTTAATATTATTCTTATCATATTTATTACATTTTTTGTTTATTATTATTATTATTTTTATTATAATTATTATCATTTTTATTATTAATAATACAAGAAGATTTTATTTGTCCTCAAAAGGTATTTATATAATATTAATCTTCGATTGAAAACGATTAATTTAACATGGCTTATAAATTATTTATTTTTATTTCTGCCAGACTATAAAATAATTTCTCTATAAATTCTCCTCAATATTAAATTAAAAAATAACATCAACTTTCTCTGTACATTTTGTTGTTATTCGTGTGTTTAAATAATAGAAAACTGGTAAGAGTTTAATAGTCGAGTGTTATATATTTATTGCAATCGATTTGTATCGATATACGCGATATATGCTCAATAATCGATCCATCAAAATGGACTTGATAAACCAACAACAATTAATGCTTATATTTAAATTGCTTAAAGTTTTTATATACAGACAGCAAAACATGTCTAAATCGACTGCTAATCAAGTATATATATAGCTAATCGAATGGATTCCAGCTCCTTTTGCCTGTTGCATTTCATTGGACGATCTTTGCCACTTTGAATTTGGTTTTCGAGTAGAAATTCAGCCATGAAATTCTGTGTGTTTTGCATAACTGAGACACAAAGTGGTCAATGGCAATTATAGTCTTGGCCAAGATGCAGCAGTCAAAGCTGGCTAACAAGTGGGCTTAAGCAACTGAATCGAGTGCTGTACAATAAACTCAATTAAGTCGCTTGATGAGTGCATAAATTAATCAACTCACATTCGATTTCGGTTTTCATTTGTGTGTGTTTTTGTCTTTGAGCGACTTTGTTGGAAATTTCATTTACATAAAATCAATTAAACAAACACAAGAAACTCTGCACACACGCACAACAAACACACACACACACACACACGCACTGCGAAAACTTTTCAAATGAAAATCATGTTTGATAATTAGAAGCCATGAATAATTTTTGGCACCTTGTTGGCAGCTATTTAAAACGAGATTCACGCACACATTCTTGCCACAGACCCATCGAGTGGCTTATGTAAAATAGTAAGTTGGACCACACTGCGTATACACGATGTCTGCCCTAGTGTCTGTATATATATATATACATATACACAAGTAAATAAATGCAAGACTTGAGAGGCATTTGCATAGCCAAGTTCTGTTTTTCTCAGCCTTTTGCATAATTAATTATGTGGCTAGAATGGCGTCGCCTTGTTAAATATGCAAATATCCAAAGCTCAAAACTAAGCAATACACTGCGAAAAAATCTACCCAAATGAAATGCAATTTTGCTTGTTTTTAAAAATTTTCACTAAATCAAGAATTCCAAAAATATGTCAGTTTCTTTAATTTTTTAGAAATGTTTTTTATTGTTGAGAAAAGCATTTCTAAAGAGTAGAAATTCGAACAATTAATTTTAACAATTTTCTAGCTTTAGAAAATATTTTAGAACATCTTTTTGAATTATATATTAACTAACTAAAAGTAAGGCGATTTACTAAAATTTGATAAGAATTTTTGCACGTGTATAGAAACTAAGTTTGAAGGACGAAGGACGAAGGACATCTTCACACAAAGGTCATTCACATGTTTGGGCTGCAGCTGTTTCTGTTTTGGCTGCCAACTTATAAAACACTTTTCCTCAGCGATGCTCTGAATCCATCTTTGGCCACTTCAGCATATGAAATCAAATTACGCATCGAGTGGCCAAAAAAAAGTAAATAAATGCAAAAAACACTCATTTCACAAACTGACAGGCCAAAAAAATAAGCGAAGCAAATATTTCAATTGCCGTGTTCAATGGATTGCAACACAAAGACACACACAAAACACACACAACACACACACAGATGGTAAACACGTGCTGCTATTTAGGCCAAACTGAGATGAATGCTGAGTGAAGGAAGAAATGACTGAATGCCGGCATTGCTTGACTGACTGACTGACTGACTGATGGATGGATGGACAAACAGTCGGACAAACGGAGACTGACTAAATAACGCTGTTTTAAGCCTGGCCATTTATTTTACTGCTGCTTTCTCTCTAAGTGTGTGTGTGTGTGTGGACGATAGCCACTGGATTCTTGCTTTAAAATTCAAGCTTTAGCTTAAGCATAAGCGAATATATAAAATATATATATATATATGTATAAATATAAAAACTGATATGTGCAATAAATAGGTCAATCCTTCAGCTCTTTTTAGCTGCGTCGAATAAAAATCTTTTTATTACTGAGAACTTATATATATATATATATTTATTTTTTTGCCTTGTGACTTATTAAAAGCATTTTTAAATTGTTTACATTATATATAAAATAGTTTATACAAATATGCATATTAATTTGTACAAATTATTTTAAGCTCAACATATTTTTTTAACTCACATCTTTCTTTTAATAAATTTTTTCTGTCGATCATTTTAATATTTAAATATTAAATATTTTGCCAAAGTGTATCTTTTAAATATTTAAACTAGCTTTGCATTTATAACAAACATTTCTATGTATTTATCATATAAAAAAATAAACTTTTTTAATGCTCTCTAATCTTTTTCTGCTTTGTATTTTAAATAAAATTCCCAATGAATTTCTTAATAAAAATATCTCCAGCAATTTATTTATATGCATATATTTTTAACTTAGTTCTTAAATGGAATTTTGCCCAAACTTAAGTTATTTGCATAAAGCTGCAGTAATTTACATATATTTAAATACATTTTTTGGGGCAAGGGGCACCTCAAGTTGGCCGTAGTTGCAAGCAATACCCAAATTGGAGCCATAAAATAGCACAATTTGTGGCAGCCTTTAAGGCCCGTTTTATGGCTAGAATTTCATAATTATAGCTAATTTATGTTGACGCCTGAGGCTAAGGAGTAAAATTTCAGCGGAAATTTAGTGCTGCAAAACACTTTGGAAAATACTTACAGGTTGTTTTTTCGTATTGGGCTTTAATATTATGAATATTAATATTTTTGGCCAGGAAGTCGACGATGTTGTTGCTAATAAGAAAAGTCAAGTTTTTAGCTGCTGCCGGCGATTGGAATAATTATTATTTTGTTGTTGAGGGTTGTTGAGCTTAAAGTTTGAATTCTAGCTTTGTGTGGAATAACAAATGAATAGTTGACACGCACGTAACGGTAATTTCATTCATAATTTATGCATTTTAATTTGTCAAGCGAACACACACCACGAATATGAATACGAAAACGAATACACTCACTGAATGTTTTCGAGTTCTGCTTGTTCTCCGGTGTTTCTTTGTTTTTTGTGCCTCGTCACACACGTTTATTCATAATTCTCGCATTTCACTGCTAATTCGCGCAGAGACACACACACACACACGCACACGCACAGACACTCGCACACATGTTGTTGTTGTCGTCGTCGTCGTTGTTGAAATCGTCGCTTTTTGCTTATCGGCAATCGCAGTCGCAGCGCAACTTGTCGTCGTCTCAACCACACAGCACCAATAACCGAGCAAGACTAAAAGCTTTGCTCTCCTTATTACCTGGTTTTCACTTTGCCGCCACACACACACAACGCGACCGACCCGAACACCGCCCGAACCGCTGACCGATTGACGCCCAACGAACCGTTATCTCAGAGGATAAGCGCAAAAACCGAGCTCAACTTGCACCCAAACCAGTTTCACATTGTCTGAGGTTGCGAACAAAACGAAACGAGAGCGCGCGAGAGAGCGCCAGCTATTGAGAGCGGCAGAGTGGGAGTGAGAGAGAGAGAGTGCCGGTGTGCACGAAGTGATGGCTGCAATGGTTTTGCTGCTGCTCTCTCTCTCTCGTTTTCGCCGCACTCTCTCTCATGTTTCTTTTCCATTTTGTTTTGCAGCTTTTGCTGGTTAACTGTTCGATATTTGAATAAAATAGTGGGAAATTTTGTAACTGCCAGCAAATAGCAAACAAATTTCAAACGAGAAGTTGAGAAATGTTTTAGATTTTTGCTAAGTTTTGTTTATATATATTATTGTTATTATTCTAATTTTAGTAATTACTATTGTTACTTATATTCTGAATCTTAAAACTATATATAAATTTATTGTCTTAGAACAGTTTTTTATACCCGAAAAATATAATAAATAATATTAAAAGTGATTAATTCAAATTTTAAATCATATAAGGAAGAAGATAATTTAAAAAATAAACTGTAACTAACTAAATTAAAATTTCAAATAAAAATAAATAGTTTATATATTATAATAAATTATTTATTGACTTATATCATAAAAAAACAAAAAGTAAATTATTGAATTTATTTAAACTAAATAATAGAATTTAATTAATAGCTTTAAATATATTTATGTCTATAAAATATATAATTTATGATCCATTTATGAGTTGCGAATATTAGTTTGGAAAATATTAGCAATTTGCAGCGTGTTATATGCAGCATACTTTGAATTGCTCAGAAGCCAGACTCACACGTTGCAACAACAAATACAACAACAACAATAAACAAAAACATTTTTATTGATGTGCAACAACAACAACAACAAAAGTCTAAAAAACTGCTGAAAAAACTGCTGACTGGCAGACTGAATTCAAACTTGGCCCAAACTGGCCCAATAAGCAAAACAGGCAATTCTGTTGTTGCTGCTCGCGTTGCTACTGTTTTTGTTGTTGCACATGCCTCAAGTTGAGGCAGGCAGCAGGCAGCAGTTGCCTCATTGATAGTCATAACGCTGAGACGCGTCTTAACTTGAGCTAATTTCAACGCAAATTGTGTCTGCGGCAAGAAAGAGATAGAAATATATATAAATATATAAAGACATAAAGAGCAAGAGATGGGCAGAGTGAGAGAGGGAGAGAGAGAGGGGAGCAATAGCTGAGGGAGAATTAAGAATTTTGCACTTTTACTTAAGCGAAAAACTTTCCTTTTGGCCAGGTTGCAATTCATGTTAATTTAGCCACAAAGACAGAAAGGGAAACACAAACAGACAGACAAAGAGAGCAAGAGAATGAGAGAGAGGGAGAGGTGGCGAAAAGTGTGGCAACTGAACTGAAATTGATTACGACAACTTTTTCGTTGTGCGTTTCGCACTTCTCTCATACTTTTTCGCTCAGTGTTTTGTTTCAACTTGTTGTGCAAATTGCATAAATTTGATTATCGAATTTTGTACGTACACTCAGAAAAGAATTAACCCATAAATCTATTTATTTATATAACAATTATTTATAAATACTAAAAATATAAATCTTTTCTTAGGCTTGCCTCAAATGGATAATTAAAAAAAATAAGTCTATTTTTTCTGCATTTATGAATTATTTTAAATGTTTGTTACACGAAAAATCTTAAAATTTTTAAGTTGTGTTTTTTTCTGTATTTAACACACCTAGAAAACAAGTACTCTACAAATTTCATATAATTTTAGATATTTTTCTTTACTAAATTTAAAAAAAAATCCAGACGGAAGAATTATCATATTTAATACTCTATTTTTTATAATATTTATTACTATATTTTTTTTATAAGATTTATTAATTTAATTATAAATTAAATTTGACCAGAAATTTCAAGATAAAATATTTTATATTTTAATAAATAAATAAATGGTAAAAAGAAGTAGAAGTTTAATAAAGTTGTACAAAAATAAGCAAAAGGACTAGAAAAATATTTACGATCCTTTTTAGTGTAATTCAGGATCAGCAACAAAAAGTGTATCAAAATGTGGATCTAAGTGACGAAAAAAAGTAGAGAATTTAAATTGGGAAAATAAACTCCATTTCTCATCTAAAAGACTTGCATTTAATTTTTAAATGTATTATTAATTTAGTGTAATATTTATTTTATTTATTTATTTAAATCCTGTCAAAAAATCCACAAAGCCAAAATTACTAACGAAACTAACATGCATATAAAATGTAAAATTAAAAATAATATAAAATTAAAATTAAAAATATGATAAAACTAAAATTAAAAATAGGATATATAAATAAAATAAAAATAAGAATATTGGATTTCTAGGAGTATATATTTTTTAATCATTCTGGGATACATTTTGCTGACGTTCAATAAATAGAAGCAATTTCATTTTTTTTTAAGTGTAAGAAGATGCTGTTGTTTGCTGCTGCTGTTTCTACTGCTGCTGCTTACTACGTGTCCTGCTCTGTGCTCAGTTGGGGAGTCCTTTTTGGAGTCCTCTTGTGAGTCGTTGAAGCAGCTAAAATTCGTTTAAATCTACGCAATTCAAAACTAATTGGCGCCTCTTTGGCTCTGTGTGTCTTATTCATGAACTGATTGAATCTCTTTCGCTTCACTCGCTTCATTATTTAACGTTTCAATTACAAGAAGCTGAGAGACACAACACACACACACAACACAAACACATTTGAAAATCAAATTTGTACTCTTGGCTTATTTTGGGTAGATCAGACAATGTCTGAGTCTGAGTCAGCTCCTCTGTGGATGGGATTGTCATCAACGGACTTAGCCAGTTGCAGCTATTTAGCATGCAAATGTGAGCAACTTGCCAAATAGTGTGACTATCCCACACCAGCCCACCCCCCCTGAAAGCACTCATTCCCCTCGCATCTATTTTGCATACAAATTACTTTTCTTTATGCTTTTGCAGTAACTGTTTCTGCTGCTGCCTACAAAATAATTTAAATGTTTCATTTGATTACAAATTGTGCTCTGCCCAAACTGACTGTTTGTTTAATTGTCTGTCTGCTCAAGAAGATATATCTATTTTTTTGATATATAATTGTCTGATCAACAGATAACTCAAAACGGCATGCACAAAATTGTGTGACATTTTTACTTGCATTTATCTGTGGTTCATTTTAGATTAGCTTTTTTGTAATAGTTATGCATTTACTGTATTTTTAATTTTTATTTCTTAATTTGTTTATTTATCTTATTTATCCTATTTTCTTTAATTGAAAGTTTTGGCAGCCAGCAACAGTCATAATTTTTACTTGTTTTTATCTGTAAGAAATAAATTATTGGGTTTTTTGTTATTTTTCTATTTTCTAGTGTAAGTTGTAAATATTTTTGTCAGCTTTGCATATTTATTATTTTCTTTGTATTTAGTAAAAATCTTAATTTCAAGAATTTATTTTCATTTATTCCTAAAATTTGTGAGCGCTGAAAAGTAGGCAATAGTTTTTTTTATAAACTAAAATTCTTAATTTTGGGAACAATTGAAAGTGTTGGCAGGCAGGCAGCAGCCACAATTGAAAGCGCAAACTCGAAGCACACACTCCCACACACTCACACACACACACTTATAGAACACCCACTTAACAAAGAAGTCGGTCGTTGGATTCGCAAAATGAAACGCACGCAAAGCACGCTCGCATTTTGTTCATGTTAAATATTACAGAAGAAAAAGAAACCCAAAAAAAAAGGAGAAAAGCACGCACAGCAACACACACAAAGACACACACTCACACACACACATACACACACACTCATTCGCCTACTCAGTTGTGTTGTTGGTGCAGGCGACATAAAAGTGGAAATTGCTTTTCCAAGACTTATTATTTTTAAGAAAGCATTTTTTATTTGTGTTAAGTGTGCCAAAAATAGTAAATAATTTTGAAAAATGTTCAAAAAATGTAGATTTAATTAAAAATTTATTTTAATTTAATATTAAGTTGCCAGCTGCAAATTGATGATGCCATTTTTTAACGAGCTGATTTGTCAAACTAACTCAAGTTACTCTCAGGAGACCAGTGAGTATTCCATGTCTATGTTAAATGTTTGTTTTTTATTAAATCTGCTTAGGAGACCTTTGGCCTTTGACCTTTGACACAGACCAGTTCAAATTTCGCCAGACGCACCAAAAATACTTAATTCAGATGAGCCAAAGAAATGTGAACATTTTTGTCGGCGCTTAAGCAAAATGCAGTCGGTTGATTACTATATGTAAAAGTGTGTGTTTTTGTGTGTGTGTGTGTGTGTGAAGTCATTGCACGCTGGCTTCTAATGATTACAGACATATTATGACTTGACACACACCCGAAGAGAGATGGGAGAGGGGGAGTAGGAGAGCTCGAAGGGGCGGCGAGTTGAGAGTAGACAATGCAAGAATTTTTCTATTTTTCACTGCAATTATCGTTGGCTTTATGATGTGCAAATGCAAGCGGACCAACACACACACACACACACATATTACTCCAAGGGAAGTGAGGGGGGGGTGGGAGGTGGAGTGGCAAGGGGTGAGCTGGGCAAACATAAAATTGCCATAAAAATAACATTAGATGCCTCGCGGGATTTGCTCATCAGACAAACAATGCGGCAGTCGACACACATCCAACGAGCAAAGTTGTTGTTGTTGTTATGCCCACACACACACACACACACCACACACACACACACGCACACAACACACACTCACACACACATATACACTTTAGCCACGAAGTCTTTCAGTCTAGTCATTGTTTGCGCACATCTTCACATGTTATGATTATTTGTTTGTGTGTGTGTGTGTGTGTGTGTGTGTGTGTGTCATTTATAACAGTCGAGCGCTCTAATCAATGTGCAGCTAGCTGACTAATGTGGAGCATTCGGTGGCACCGCCAACAGCGCACCACAATTCCTTGGTTTGCTACAAGTTTGTGCCGCTATTTGTTAACTTGTGGCTGTGGCACATTACTTTGGCCACGCCCATTTCCAATGCATTGCCCTCAATGAATAATTAAGCGGTTTGCACACATTCATCACACACACACAGACACACGCACAACCACAGCGTCTTTAATTCAAGTCAAGTCGCCAACTGAGTTTCCTATTAATTTTTCAGCTTTTCACGTGTTTCCTCGTGCATTGCGTATACGACGCATTAGCCAGCTCTGAAGTAGGCCATCTAATTTGTAGAACATTTCAAGTGCTGGCCAAATCAACGACAGCAGCAGCAGCAGCAGCTGAAACACTTTTCGTCACGTTCTCCAAATGTAGACATAAAATATGAAATATGAAAAATAAAAATAAAAAATAAAAAAAACATCAATTTTTTGGTACGTTTTGCGTGTGTTTTTAATTTATTTGCATTTGCTCATTGAAATGCTGGCTGCACGGAAAAAGAAAAACACGCCCACAAAAGCCCCCACAAATAAATGACAATTTATGTGCACGCCTGTCATATTTATATATATGTATAAAAATAAATATATATATATATTTATATATGACTTCTTTTCGGCTGCCAAAGTGGGAAATAAAATATACAAAAATATTAAACGAATTTTAACATGCAATTTTTACCTTCACCCAAAAAACGATGTCCGTCATAAATTCTCGTTATACAATTTAAAAACATTTGCTAAACACGCATTTCCTCCAACGGCAATCGCATAAATTTACTTTGATGAAGAGGGGGGTCTATCAACATGAGGGGGGTTGGGAGGAGAGTGTCCTGCAAAAATGCCTGTGGACAGTTTAACATCGGATAGATAAAATTGTCAATGTTTGATGAATGCGTATCGAAATGTGTATCAACGCATAAATGAAAAAATATATATTTTTTTTAATATGCATTTTCACAGTTTTGACGTTTCCTTTTATTCCAAATCCCCAAAAAAAAGGAAACCGAAAATATAAATGTCAAAAGTGATACACAAATTTATTTAGTATTTTATCGAAATGCGTGTCGCGTATACAAAAAAAAATACATGAAAACATTTTAAGTTAATTTGCAATGAAGTTCGATGTTATCGAATTTGATAAATAACACTTTAAAAAAAAACCACCCCCCTTTTTAAGTTGTTTATTTATTGTCTTTGGAATTGGATTGACCAAATGACATTTGGATTTGATTATTTGATATGGTTAGCAATCAGATTAATTCTTCTACATTTTTATACATTTTAGCAGCAATATTTTTAATAATATACAAAATATATACAAAATAATAATTAAATTTTATTTAAAGCGGCAATATTATTTTTAAAACTGTCAATCTAATTTTTTATGCATTTTATTTATTGAATAATTTTTGTTCGACCCCTAAAGTTATCAATAGATTTTTATCGTTATGATATTAAACTTTAAGTACTTAATTACTGTTGCTATCAACGCCATAAATTACTAACAAAAATAAAAAAATATTCAAATAAAAATCAAATTACTGCAATAAACTAAAAAACAATAAAGTTGACTTCACTTAACGGAAGAAATCGATTTAATTCAAGCAGATTAATATTGAGAAATGATTTTAATTTTAAGCACGCCAAAGATTTCAATCTTTCACAGTTCCGAGTCCATTTATTTATTAATTTAAATAATCAAAATATCTATAAGCTATATATTATTCGATCCGGTTGTCTGCAAAAAGACCTAAAAATTTAAAGTTGTATAAATTTAAACTTAAGACTAAGTCACTTATTCTCTAATGTAAAACTAATCATTATATAAAAATACTTAAATCCAAAAAATATACTTTACTTGTAAGACTAAAAACCAATTTAAATATAAAAAAATTAAATTTAAATTTTTGTCAAATATTGAAAGCGAATACATTTTTTATATAGGATTTTTATACATTTCTTTCCATTGCATTTGCTAGTAATTTTTTAAATTGCGCTATAAGTAATAAAACTGCAGCTAATCAAATTTGATAATTGGCTTATCAAATCAATTAATTTGACTCCATATTTTAGACTGATTTGAATTCAACATAATGTGGTCAACAGCGAAAGATATTTCCTTCCCTATTGAGTTCCGTCTGCTTTTCAATTGAATCGCGATAAATAAGCGATTGTCATTATTTTGATATGGTCGATTTAACATACAGAAAACGAAATCCAAAATGAATTTTACGAACACGAAGGAAAAGAAAAATGTTCTGAATGGAATATTTTCAATGTATTCAAGTGAATCTTTGGAGTCCTTTGCTGAAAATGATGGCTGACTTTAATTTGAGAGTGGATTAGATTGATGACGGATTATTTGGCATTTCACTGTTTGCTCTATAATTAAGATTGCACTTTGTATTACATTGATAATAATTCACATTTGCCAAAATGAGATTATTGCATACAACCAAAGGAGTTGAAATTAATTACCAAATGTGGCAAATAAATTGCTTAATCAATCCTAATCCGCTCTGAGCTAATTTCTGACACATCTCAAATGAATTACAATCACAGCCAATTTTATATCCAACTTAAATTTTGATTATTAAATTTTAGCTGAGACTTTGGTATATAAAAGACAAGTGTTAGCAATTTAATTTTATACTTACTATTAAATTATTTATATAAATGCAAATAAATCAGATTTAAAATTGTTTTGCGGTTTTTCTTAATTGCAATAATGAATTGGTTAATGGAACTTTTATAATTGCATATTTCCTCGCTGACGATTGGCAATTATCTGTTTTTTACTTTTTTTTACTCAATTATTGTTGAATTATTTTTTAATATTTATTATAATTAAATTTAGCTTGGTAGATGTTGATAAATTTATACATTTAATGCTAAATGCAGCAAGGTAATATTTAATTTAAATGTATTATTAAGAATTGGTTGAAGCTCAGTTTGCGAAAGCAAAGGAATAAATATTTACAAAACAGTAATAAAATAATATTAATAGCCTAATAAAATTTTAAGAATTAAAATAGTTAAAATTACAATATATCTTTTTACTTATTTTTTTATTATTTAATTAATGACTTTTTATAATAGCATACTTTAAATCCAATATCATTTAATCCGATGGATTATCGAAGTCTTCACACATCATTTCCAGCAAATCCTCAAACTTACTCAAATTTAGTATTAATTTTTGGCCATCATAAACACAACACAACACACACACAACAAACACACATACATATTTTTATAATGTGTGCCAGCCAAAACACTGAAAAACACGTGTCAACATTCACTCGCTAAAATGTGAGGAAAATGGAAAATGCGAGAAACGGGAAACTGGAAACGGAAAACGTGAGCCAAGCGATGAGCCTTGAAAATTTATTAACACATGCCAATCATAAAAATAGAATGAACCAAATTCCAAAATCGCATACTCATTCAGACAAAAGGCAAAACGCTGCAAAAGCTGTTCCCAAAAATGATTTCAACATATTTTCTTAAAGTTCTTTAAAATAAATACAAATTTCTGCTAGATAAATAAATAATTAAAAGCAGTTTATGAACATTTTTTTTTAATTTTTATTGCCAAAATGTTTGATTTGTTTTATAAGATTAATTTAGTGATTTTTATAAATACAACTTTTAGTTGATTTTATTATTTATAATTCAAAGTTTAGAATACAAAATAATAAATTAAATATTTTATAAAAGACAAAAATATAGAAAAATATATTGTAGATTTAATCATATTTATAAGAAAAATTAGAGAGATATAAATTGTTTTAATGCGAAATATTGTTGATATCGAAAATGGGAATCAATTTGCCCGCCTATTTTTGTTGATTGCTCAAAATTACAGTCACGATTTCGATTATGAAAAATATTATTTCCGTGCCATCTTTCACTCAAATTGCTGTTGTTGTCGTTGTCGTTGTTGTTGTTGATTATTATGCACATATTATTATTTATTATATGTTCTTCACAGGCCGCAGTCAGCGCGAAAAAATACGCACACAGACGCACACACACACACACACACTTGAAAGTGAAGCGAATGTTTTCCATGTTGCATTTTTTTTGTTGGCAACACGTTGCGTATGCGTAATAAAAATCAATCGATGAAAAGAGCTCAGCTAAAAGAAAGAGGCAAAGAGGGGGAGTATCAGAGGGGTAGCCATCAAGTTTGTGGTTTATATTCTTTAAGTTGTTAATTGATTTTGTCCAAGCACTAACTGCCACACCCAAACTTCCCCTCCTCCCCGCTTAAAACTCTACACTCATAAAAAGAAATTTTTTGTAAATCATCTCAAGGGTTTTTCAGTTTATTTTTTAGTAAAAGAGTTTTAAAATTTCATGGTTTTGGCTTGCTAAAAATCTAAAAATCACCAAAGCAAACTGCTTAATTTTAGGTTGGATTTTTTTAAAGATTTGAAATAAAAAAGTCAAAATTCCAGGTTGTTGTTTTTTATGTGAGTAAATTGATTAAATATTATATATTCGTTTTTTTTTATATTTTACTATCGCATTTTGAAACACAATTATTTTATATAGCTTATAAAATTCAAATAATTAACTTGATATAAATGATGATTTTTGGGGAATTTAAAATTCGACAATTGGTTGGCGTTTTGAGTGACTCCCTCTCAACTCAAATATACAAGAAAAATTAAAATTTATAAATTACTTTTCTGAATTTTAGACAGAATTTTTACCAAAAATTATAGTTTGAAAATTTAAATATTAGAAACTAATTTCTTAAGAAAATGCATTATTTAAAATAAATATAAAAATACAGCACAATTTTCTGAAATTTTCTACCTAATATTTAGAAATGATTTATATGAGTTAGTTGTTTTTTTTCTGAGTGTAAGCGCACTCAAAATTGGTGTTGTGCAACTGAGCGCGGTATTAGCTAAGCTGGACACTGAAACTGCTTAACTTTCATGCAATTTACAGCTAAAGTAAACTACTTTCAGCTTGTGCCCCTTAACATACCCCCCCACCCCCCGTCTGCCACTTTCCCCGCACTCCTTTTGTTGCTGGGCATAAATCTAAGGCAAGCAGCAAGCATTTTGCTTCAACGTACAAACGACAAACAATTTTATTGTGCTGGGCACATGAGCGAAAGGGTGAGGAGGGGTAGAGGGATATGTGTGAGGTTAGTGGCCAGCAGCAACGAAATTGCAAAAGGATATGACTTTCACACACACACACACACACACACACACAGGGATACATGGCATGCGGTTGCAGTTTTATGCGTTGGCATTGCTGATGCTTGCTGGTGCCACGCCCACAAGGCCCACTGTGTCACACAGAGTAGATAAGCGGGTTGCAGGAGAGTGGCAAGGAGGGTGGAGGGAGGAGAGGGGGTGGAAAAGAGCTTGATCCTTTTTTATCTTCTATTTGATTTTCATTTTTAATACGAAAATAAGTTTAGCTTAAAATTGAATTATTTGATTTATTTTGCTGGCAAAAGCAGACTGCATGTGTGTGAATTGTGTGTGTGTTGTGTGTGTGTGTGTTGTGTGTGTGTGTCTCTGCAAAAGTTTTCTTATTCGTTGCACTGCACACGAAAAGTGCTTCCAACAATTTTTGCTGGCCATTTTGTCTGCGCTTTTGACTTTGAGCATAATTTAATCGGATATTTGTTGCTGCTGCTGCCTTTTTATATTATTTAAGTTTAGTTTTTCGGGAACCAGAGTTGCTATATTATTAATGATTTTCACAGATTCCATTTGGCAACAGAAACCCAAAAACATATAAAATTTAAATCCCATCTCAAAATTTACAAACTTATAATCCAAAGTCAAATTCTGCGAATTTACCTGAGGCGTGGCAAACGTCAAACGCAGCGAAAGACTTGAATCGATTTAATTAGTTTGCATTTGTTTACAACAAAAATAGAAAAACAAAACAAAAAAATAAATAAAAAATAAAAAATAATAGCCAAATAAATTTATGTAAAACAAATGAAAGAAAAGTGCAAAAATAAGAATGTCTGCAAATTGCTGAAACTGGATATGTTTTTGTGTATTTGTTTGCCAAATTGAATTTATGTCCTGTGGCATTGCTCTGACACTCAAATAAACACACACACACACAGATACACACACAGGTACACACATTTATTCATTGAGTTTACGAAACTGTTGAATTTCAGCAGTTTGACTTGCGACACTTGTTTACTTGCTAATGGCTAAAAGTGTTGCATCGAGTGTCTGCCACAAATTGTCGCACGGCATGCGCCTGTCACTTGCCTCACCTGCTGCAAGACTATTTTAATAAGCCTGCTTTTGCTCTGTGCTTTTTTTTTATTGTTATTATGTGTTAACAAATAAACTCATTTGGCAGCTGCAACTAGCTTTTACTCGGATTAAGTCGCTTGACAACTGCACAAATTGCATTCGAATTTAAATTTACATTTAGATTTATAGATCTTCGCATATATATCACTAATAAAGTATTAAATTTTAATTAAATTTATTTATTTGTTTACATTTTAAGAAATATTATTTAAGAATAAAATTTCGAAAAACAAAAATTAGCAAAAATGTGTTTTTGCTTTTTATTTCATTATTTAAGTTGAGGACAAATGCTTAAAAATTTAATTAATTTAAATAAATAATAATAATTTGTTAGCTTTATATTGAATTATTTTTATTATATTTGTTTATAAGATGTTTTTTATTTTTATTTTATTTTAGAAAGTAATCTTACAACTATTTGCAGGTTATACTCCAAGTTAAGCTGAGTCCACTTAAAACATTTCAACTTAATTTATTTTAATAAAAAAAACGCCTTTCATCAAGCAAATATTTTTAGATTTGTGCTTATCAATTTTATCAATATTTAACTACATGGTATCTGCTAGTCGAGGAGCCTGAATTTATTGAAATATTTTTATATTAATTTGTAAGCTTTTTGTTGACGTATTTAAATTATTTATAAATATAAATTGTATTTTTATTTAATTTGCTTATCAAGCAAGCTTAAAGTTGGCTACAGGGTATCCTCCTAATCGAGCTGTCTTTACTTTGATATTTTAACATGCTTTATTTAACTACTGCATGCAGGGTATCTGCTAGTCGAGCACTGCATTTTTTATATATATTTTAATTATTTAAGCTGCTGATTTTTGAGCATTTTTAGTTCTTCATTTGAGGCAGTTTTCCTTTTGTTGTTTATTTGCTGCACAAATTTAACTGTGGCTGACTTCTGCCAGTTATTGTTGCTGTTGTTGTTGTTGTCTTAATAAGGCAAGTGCCTCACAGGATGCTGATGATGATGAGGAGGAGGACGACATATTTGCACAATGGTTGACCGCTGGAGGCCAGTTTGCAACAAGGCTGCTGCTGCTGCAGATGTGGTGTCAACTGGCTGCATCGGTAGCCATGGCTGGTATATGGGATATGGGCTATGGGATATGGGATATATGCCATATTGTCAATGTGCATAATTTCGCATCACTGCTGCCCCGCAACCTTGGGGCAGGCTGCAAGTTGCAGGCGGTGCACTGCATTGCATTGCAGATGCCAGCGGAGCCAAAACCATTTGTATGCATTTACCAAACTGAGCCCCAGCTGAGCACGTATTGGTGTCTTTGTCTTGGCTGGGGCATGCAACAGGGGCATGCAACATGGGGCATGCAACAGAAGGAGCAGCTTGTGCGGGTGCTCCGTTTTCAGCTCATTGTTGATTTCAACACAATTTAGTGTCTTATGCATGTGCAGAATGTTCTTGTTGCTGTTGTCGCATTTCCTGTTGTTGCAGTTGTTCTTGTTCTTGTTGTTGTTGCAGTTGCTGTTGTTGTTGCTGTTGCAGCAGTTGCTGCAGTTGCTGTTGCTGCGACTAGGAGAGGCTTTTGCTAAATACCTGTACATAAGCAAGAACAGCAGACGACATGACCCCGGACATTCCTGGGGCATAGGCAAACAAGTCACAGCATATGCACACACACACACACTGACACACAAACACCCGCACACTCGCACACTCTTAAAAATCATCCCTACATTTATAAAGTTTCTCTTGTCTTTAGAATCAAAAAGAAGAATAAATTTTTAAAATTACAAATCAACATTCCCAAGAAAATTTATACTCTTTTTTAATTACTATTTTAAATATTATTATTATATTATATTATTATATTATTTTTAATTATATGTTCTATGAATTTTTTTAAAAATATGTTCTATTATTAAGAGACACATTTTTAAGCAATTTTTAAATTGCAAATGCAATTTTCTTTATTAAATTTGCATATTAAAGTTTGGCTGTTGTCTGACTTAGAATTCTGAATGTTATAAATAAACTTGATGAATAATAAAATGAGTTGCACTTACCGTTAAAAATATGGCAAATATTTACAAAATTCAGAACGAAATAATTTTTTTTTTTGAGTGTATTTGCGTCGTTGTATGGAAAACAGAATGAAATGCATGTTGATTAAGTCACCTGAACACACTCATGCAAAAGCAAACACACAACAGTTAACACAGGGAGTGAGAGGGGGAGTAGAAGAGTACAAGAGAGTGGAAGAGAGGGGGGGGGGGGAGAAGCATGTGTAGTGTAAGCTTTTCGGCTTTGGCAGGAAGTTGAAGTTGAGTTGTTGCTTTTTATGCAGCTGCAGTTGCTGCCGTTGCTGCTGTTGCTGGTTGCTGCTGGTTGCTGTTGCTGCTAAAAATTGCTTCATTAAGTATTTCTTGTTAGCTGGTCTGATGTCTGTAGCTGTGTATTAGTAACGCTTTTATGCTAATGTCCTTCGAATGTGCCACCACCGAGTGCTGAGCAAAAGAAGACACTTGCAGCCAAGTCGACCAACCAACCAAGCAAAGCCAAGCAATTTGACAATAGCCCAGAAAATATGCGTGTTTTGTAGCCAGCTTATGTATGTTCACTACACCATTACCTATGTGTGTGTGTTTGTGTGTGTGTAAGTGTGTGTGCCAGTGTGTGTGCGTGCGTTGAATGCAAGATAATTTTTGTGGCAAGTTAACTTGGCATATTCTTCGTAAAATAAACTTTAACTTCAAAAATGCATATTCGTTAAAATATATTTTGCACAAGAAATAATATTAAAATAACCAAAAATAAATATTGAACAATAATCTAATTGAATCAGGAGAGTAACGAAATTTTGTATCCTATTAAATATTTTTCAATTTATTTTTTACAAACACTATATAAAATTAATTAGAGATAAATATTTACATGTGGCAGTTAGCATTTAAATTTAAAAATATTGAATAAAATAAAAGACTCATTAAAATATATGTGATTTTTAGCACATTCGCTAATTTTGAATAATTGGTAATATATATTTAAAATTACTTACTCTACAAGGGCCAAATGGTCTCCTTAATATTTAATTACATTTTCGATATAAGTGAATTTTTTTTTCTAATTGGAAAATAATGGATTATAGCAAATAAAAGTCTCAGTGGAATTTTATGTTAGCTTCAGTGGAATCTATCACACATTGCAAGCTTAATACAAATATATTTTGTATATTTATTAAAATACCAATTTATTTAGTGCAACTGTATTTTGTTTTTCAATTTCTCATATCAATGTTTTTAGATTAAACCAAGCTGATAAACTAAGGAAGTCTAAAATCTTATTCGTAGAGAATTTATGGCATTTTCTAAAATTGCTCTTCAGTTTTCATGACTTTATTTCAATTATAGCTGCTAGCAAAGAGCAAACACACACACACACACACACACATTTACACACACACACATTCCGGCAGCAAATGAAATGTAAATTGAAAAATCTGCATGGTTTCTGCAATCAAGATTTTGTTGGCTGCCAAATTTACACACTTTGTCAAGAGTTTTGGCTCTAATTGTCTCAATTTAAGCCGCATAGTTTCAATTAGACGCCAGACGTTGCCTTATACCATATACCCAGCCCACACCCCTCCCCCATCCCTTAACCCAGCTCATTTAAAATGGCAACGCACATATGCCTATTTGTGTGTGTGTGGCTCAAAACACACACAAAAAAATAAAGCAAAGCATTTTTTAAACATAAATAAATTAAAATTATTAAATAAATTCTATTTTTGATTTATTTTGTATTTTATAAACAAAGATTTTTTAACAATTTACACATAGTAAATTCTAATATAAGTTTGTAGAGAAATTTTAATTCAAATTATAATAATCATAAAACTTAATATTTTTGTAAACATTTCTAATTCAAAAAAAATATTTTTCTATATTTAAAAATAATTTTAAGTCTAATATAAATTTTTTTTGTTATTTTTTTTGCTTAGTGTATGCAAATTTTAAAGCTGTTTACGCTGCAAAATTATGCCGTCAGCGCGCAGCTAATAAAAGGCGCTACAAACTATGCGTCGCCTGAGCGATGAGGCAGCGGAGCGTTAACCGTAATTTATGTTGTGGCAAACCACCAGCGAGGAGGGAAATGTGACGTTCTGTTTGCCACCCAATCAGCGGGTTAGGTTTTGTTGCAGCCCAACTGTTTATATTGCTTATTTAATATGTGCACGGTTGCCAGGATATCAGCCATTCATCCCAGCGAGTCAGTCAGCCAGCCAGTCAGTTCATCCGCTCATCCGTTCATCCGCTCATCCGTTCTTTCATTCCATTCCATCAGGCAGCCCGACAGGCCGTCATATTGCCACACAGCGAAGGCAGCAAACGTGTCCTGGCTGCGTCAACAATGGCTTTTATTGAGTTATGCCGCTCATTTGGTGGCGCCACCAACATCATAACAATGTGCTCATTGGGACGTCCCCTTAAATAGTGGCGCGTGTCAATTTGGCCCAGGTTTGGCGGCTTATTACCTTCACCTGCCACAACTTGCTGTTGTTCCACAAATGTTGCCAAAACAACGCGTTTATTAAATTCCACAGTTCAGCGCCTTTTGTGCCCACGATTATTATTCCGGGAGCTGCGATCCAAAGGGAAACAAAGCACTGAAAATAGAATAGTAGTTAAGATTTCTTTATGTGTATTTAACTATTTACAGGCAAAGACAATTTTGGTTTATTTTAGCGGTTTTCTTGCAAGACCCACAAATGATAATGAATTAATTTTTAGCCAACTAAATATTTTTGCAATTTCACAAAAATATTGATTTTAAATTATTATTTTGATAGGAATACTTTTAAAAAATTATAATTTTAACTAGTAAAAATCAGCATGTATTGCAACCCACAAAAAAGTCATTTTTGAATTATCCTAATTAGAAACAAAATCCATAACAACAACCAAAAATTATAAACGAATTAGCCAGAAATTAATTTAGACTGTATTTAAATTTAACGATTAATTTTACATATTTTAAATATTTTTAGCTCATGAAATTCTTAGCTCAAGTCACGTTCTAAGCTGCCAACTAAAGTTAACGTGTTTTTGTTTATTTATTTTGCTCCGTCAGACTTAGTCGAAGACTGTTTATAAATTTCTTTGTCATAAATTAAGAACTACTATTTTTAGATTTGTTTAATATTCTTAGTACATCAAATTCTACATTTAACTCACGATTTAAGCAGCTTAATCAATTTAAGCCCATTTGTTTGTTTATTTTTGTAATAAATAAAGAAATGAAATATTTAATTTTTATTGAATTTTCTAAGCACATTAAATTATACATTTATGTTTATTCAATTTTCAATAAGAAATTTAGTTAGTTGGCAATTTCTTTGTAATAAATAAAATCAGATAAATTGGTAAAAAATTCAGAAAAGAAATGGAAGCATTCAAACATCATTCAATCCCTGTTTTGATTGTGCCTCAAGTTTATCGGAGTTCAGCAAATACTTTCTCAATTTATAATTTCAGTATTCAGCCACAGATAAGTAGCACAAAGAGAGTTGCAAGAAGCTTGTGGATATTATGTTGCATGTTGCACTAGGCAAGCACTTAAGAAACGCAAGTTTGGCTTGCACCATCAATAGTCGCTTCTTATCAAACATTTACAGTCACTTGGGCAGCGCTGCGTATACGTAACTTTTGCGCTGCCTCTCCCCCAACCACCAACATTTGCTTGCCGCTTGTGGCCATGTGCAATGACTGCGCAAAACGCAGCCTAACTGGGCTGCCAGCGACACTTGCCAAGCGGGGTTTTCGGGTTCATTTTTCAGTTCATTTTTCATGCATTCAATGGCCACACACAAAGCGACGCGCCAGACGCTGCCCAACAGCAGCAGTGGCAGCAACAGCAGCAGCAGCAGTGGCAGCAACAGCAGCAGCAGCAGTGGCAGCAACAGCAGCTGCATTTGCTGCCTTTGTGCTGCACAAGAAACACAGGCAGCTAGCATCGGGTTAAAGGACCCAAGTTGCAGTCAAAGTTGAGTTTCAGCTAAAAATACTTTAAAAAAAAACATCTAACTTAAATTTAGAAAATTTAAATCTGCCCAAAAATTACAAAGTTTTTCTTGTTTTTAGTAATATTTTTTTTATTTTTTTTAGACTAACTCTTTCTTAATTTAAAATCCTTTAACACTTATTAAGAATTCTTTCTTAAGTGGAGGAAAAAATAATGCGACTTTTTAGCCTTAAAATTAGTTTAATACATTTTTAAATAAAAAAATTAAAATACTACTGATTAATAAATAAACAACAAAAGTTTATATAAGATGCATTTTTGGAAGAAAAAAACCCACAAAGAAAAAATTTCTCAAAATTCAAACTCTTGATTAATTTCTAAATTTCAGACAGATTTAATTTTTTTTTTAAGTGTAGGGCAGTGACTGCTTTTCATATAACAACAATATTTTATGCTCAGCTGTCTGGCTTTTTATGCATTTGTGCGGCGGGGCGAGGCTGAGTCGTTTGTGCTGCCTATGTGAAAAATTATACAAAAAGCCAAGAGAGTCTGGGCCGGGCCAAGTGTTTGCCATGCACTTGGCTGTGTTATTCTTGTGTCCGGGACTCTGATGCATAAATCAAGCAGCAACCAGTAACCAGCAACCAGCAACCAGAAACCATTTAAATCGTCAGCCCGATGTCAGCTGCGCTGCATAACTATTAAAGTATCCGTTAAAGTTTCAACAAGATGCGATAAATTTGATTGAGCAGCAGCAACAGCAGCAGCAACAGCAGCAGCAACAGCAACAGCAGCAACTCAAGGCTTACATGTGTAGTTAAATTTGAGTTGGACATTTGCATGCATGACAAAAGCGAAGCCGGCAAACACAGAACAAATCAAAGATCCAAATGCAATTGCAATTGACGAGGACAACAGCTAAAAGGACAGCAGCAACAGCAGCAACAGCAGCAAAAGGGACAACAGCAGCAACATCTTTTAGGAAGAGCGTCCGATTTCAAGCAGTAAAACAAACTTTGGCATTGCACAATTTTCAACTTTTTTTTTCTATTATTTCCTTTTTTTATATATATATATATTGCTGTCAAAGCCAACGGAAGCGCAAACGGAAACGGCAAGGGAAACGGAAACGGAAACCAGGCAGCCCGCAATAGATCGCCCTTGGCTGTTGACTCGGACCGAATGCTTGCAACTTGGTAACGTTGTGCTTCATATTTATTACACACACACACACACACACACACACAACAACAACACACACAAAACTTTTCCACATTAAAAACAGTCAAGTTTTGTTCCTTTCCTCCATTCCTCCCCCATCATTTTTGCTTTGATAGCGCCACGTTTATCTTTCGAGCAGAACAACATGAAATGGGTTTGGTTTAATTGGCCAACAAAACAAACGGCCAAAAACTGTCTCAATTGGCGCATGAGCTACATGCTCAACACAACAAGATAATCACTTGAATTTTAAATAATATTTAATTTAGTTTTAATTATTACATAAAAGTAGCTCATTTATTTTAACATAATTTTAAGAATTTAATAAGAAGAAAAAAAAAGACAGAACAATTTTTGTCTATGTTTTTTTTTAACACCATAAAAATTCCAATATTTAATAAAGCAAACCATTTCACAAAAATTATTATTTATATATGAAATATTAAAAAATTATATTTATAATAAGTATTGTAAAATATACCCTACATAATCAGTCATATTTATTGCTAATTTATATTTTCCGATAAAAGCAAATTTTTTTTTTTAAAATTTATTTCGAGTTTAGTTAGAATTTTCAATTGATTATTATTTTTGTTAGTTGCACACATTTTTGACATTCAAACTATATCAAATCGAAATAAATAATATAGTTTAATAATTAAAAGATTCTATGGATATATTTAACAACTGTGCTAGCAAAGCTGATCAGGAAAATATATCATAATTGCTTGGAAATTAAAATCAGAATCAACAACGTTTAGTGCTAATTTATATTTCCCCTTAAAAGCATAGTTTATAATTTATTTCGAGTTTAGTTAGAATTTGCAATTGATTATTAAGTTGTTTAGTTTCACACATGTTTCAATTTCAAAAACTCCCAAAAGAGAACTGGAAACTTTACCAACAAAATTAACGCATTTTGCTTTATTATCTACTTTTGATGTTGCCACAATCTGAAGTCGCTAAATTTTTAATTGGAAGCGCAAAACTTTACCCAATATAAAACACAAAAAAAAAAGAAAGTTGAAAAATGCTAGAAATATAATATTTGAGGCGTAGTTTTCCTACGCTTTTCCTTTATTTATTTTAGCATATTTCTATGATTTTACAGCAAAAAACACTTGGCGAAATTTGATGACAATTGCGAGGCAGCTACACACGTTGCATATGGGTACATTCAAAACTCGTTATTTGCTTAATGGGGCAATTAAGGGTGGTGTCCTCTTAAGGAGTAAGTCCATCCGATAGCGGGTCGTCCTGGGCAACCAACGCGGCAACCAAGCAACCCACACACATCGCAGCCATTTCTCTGTCATCCGAGTGATTTTTATTCTCAGCGAAACTGCAGCCATTTTGTTTGATAATGATTGCCAACATCTATGGAAACAGTAATTCCCTACTCCCCTCCCCCTTCCACCCCTCCTCAGTACCTCTCCTCATATGTGCCATTTTCTCTTCGTTAATTTGCATATTTGCTTTTTCGCTTTTGATGGCGGTTTTTAATGACACATGAAATTTAATGCCGCACTTTGCAGGTTCAGCTTAAACATGACCTTGAGTCATATGTTTTTTAATGCCAAACTACATAGTTATACACAGCAACGGTCAAAATGATATGTCTTAAAAAATAAATAGTAAAAATTGCTTAAAATATAGTTAAAAAAATTAGTAAAATTGTATTTACATCCAAGCAAACAAAACTGAAACTAAGTAAATATTATTAATTGGCATAAATATATAATTTATTAACAAAAATTAACGTTTTTAAATTTCTCATTTTTAGTATTTAAAAACAATATTAATTTAAAATATTTCCAGCTGAGAAACGAAACATTTTTTATTTGGTAGAACTAAATTTTTCTCTCATATTAAAGATTTTGAAGATGTCGCGTTAAAATGTGTCATATTTTTATTAAATGCTTTGCTACTATTATTTTGACCGCAACTATATGTAGAAAAGGAGCTTTGAACCATATCTAAGCTATTAAAATAATAAGGATACAAAATATGATGAAATTTCATAAAAATGAAAATGAATATGATAAAAGCTGTTGCTTCCTTGCAGCACTGCTAGATTTAAATAATAATTTATATGAATTACTATTAAACAAATAATTTAATTTTGTGGTTCGACTTTAAATTGAATGTAATAATTTAAAAAATGTGCGCTTTTGTAGCACATGTTTCTTATTGCGTATTTACTGTACAAGCACTTTCACGCAGCAATTGCCATTTATCACTCGGCTTCAAATTCAGTTGCACATCCTTTTTGGCCACAAATTCGAGTGGCAATTGCTGAGGAGCCACTTGTTTAATTTCTGTTTAACATTACGCTTAATGCATTTACACAATAACCATGCGTCCCCCCCTCTATCCCCGCCCCATCGTTTTGTAAAGCTTTTGCTAATGGCCTTATAATTACTGTCCAGTTTCAGCGTACAACAACAACAACAACAACAAAAACAACAACTGCAAAATAATTGCAGACTTTCACAAATGGCACAAACTGCACAAAAAATTGGCAAGAAAATACGAGTACGTAAAATGAGAGTAGAGCGGGTTTCATTAACTGACCCATGTTGCTGTTGCTGTTGCCGTTTCTGTTGCTGCCACATCTCTCAGTGGCGCCCCAAAAAGTTGTCTCAAGACAGCAGCAGAGCATAATAACTTGCCTCAGCAGACGCATCCTCAACTGGCAACTGGCATCACTTTTCAAGGCAAGACTCCGTCGCAAATACTTAGTATGCAATTACCAAACAAATCGGGGACAGAATCCAGAAAATACTCCCAAAAAGACTCATTTTCAGCAATCGTTGAAGTTCTGTTCTATATTAAAAAAGTGTTTTGGATACTTGTTTATATTTAATGTCTAGTTTGTTAAGTTAATCGACAATTTTGCAGAGTTAAATTTTATTTTGTTTTGTTTCAGTTAAAAGAACAATAAAAATAAAGCATTTCTTTTGCTAGTCTGAAAAAATAGAAAAGCATTTTAGCTTTTCAACCAACTCGATGCAATATCTAATTTTCTGAAGGCTGCCAGCGAAAAGAACGACAAATGCTGAAAAGTATGTGCAGAAGTTGCCACAGTTGAGTGTCTTGCAAATATATCGAATATCCTCTAAACAAAAGTGTGCAAGAAATGGGTGTAAATATCAGAAGAGAATACAGAGTACACTCAGACAAAAAATGGGTGTGAATATCAAAAGAGAATACAAAGTACACTCAGACAAAAAATTCAACTGAACTACAGAAATTAGTTAAAGAAGAGTTATAAAACTACGAAAGTAAATTTTATAAATTTTAATTTGGGCTTTATAATTATCAAAGTTTGCAAACTTTAATTTCAGTCAAAAGAACAAATTTAAATACAATTTTCTGAGTTTTTCAATATAAATTTTTTCCAGGAATTTTATGTGTATTTCTTAATAATAGCGAAATATTTTACAATAATTTAAATATAATATTTTTTGATTAGATAGAAAAAAAAAAACTTTCTAAAATAAAGTTCGGTTTTCAGAGTGTATACATATAGTACAGGGTATATGCTAGTCGTGCTGTGGCTTAATGGTTAGTTAGAGCGTCTGGCAGCGCCATTTTGAATTTGTAACAACATGCGCGTTGAGGCCAATTTGCATTTGCATTTGAAGTTGCCAATGGGTTGCCAATGGGTTTTGCCGGTTGCCAGCCGGCTTGGCGCCTCAGCGCTGCTCTTTAGCCGGCAGTGGTTGACTCCAAATGCGCTCGGGGAGATGCCATTTAACTTTAAAGAGCAAGTCACTTTAAAGATGAAACCAAAGTACAAAAAAAATGAAATAACAAACTGCAACAGCAACCGAGCCAAAGGCAAACAACAGTTGCAACAACAGCAACAATATTGCTGGCAGTTTATAATTGAACTGAGTGTCGCTCGAGCGGATCGAATGGTTTCCTCATCTGCTGCTCGTCTGCAAAAATGGCCAAAAATAGGCAAAACATTCAACTTGATTTTCGGGCAAAATGCATTGCACATGCAACAACGAACAAAATTCACATGCATTAAAAGCCAACACAGACAATTGTCACAATTTTTCGTTGTTGTCTGAGCCACAGGCTCAAGTCGAGGCTGAGCATAAATTTAAGCCCACACTACGTATACTTGATTACTGTGCGCCCACTGTCTCTCTGCATATGTATTGCCTATTTTATATACCCTGTAAATTTTACACTCAAAACGATAGAAATGACACTCACTCAACTCTAAAAGCAGAGCAGCAAACTTGGCAAATGAGAATTAAAGTTTGAAATTATGCAAAGCAATTAAATGTGATGGACTTTAATTTAAAAAATTAACTTTAAAAAATAATTAATAATTTTTTAAATATTTAAATTTATTTATATTCTTGGAAAAAGAATTTTCAAATTATTTTTAAATATTTGTTTTGACATTTCTATTTTTATTTTGAGCAATGCTTAGCAATCTTCACAGTACCATTCACAGAGGGTATTTGCATATTGTGTCTGTGGCACTGTTGCTGATGCTGGTTGCATTGGACACAATGGACACTAACTAACTGCGCTGTCTGATTTGAATGTAATGGCTTTGGTTTTGCTACTTTGACCGACTCCAATTGGAGACACACCCACACAAAAAAAAAAAAAAACTACTATTTGCAACAACATGTGAAATGCATGTGGCAGCCACGCAACTGTCAAATGGGCTCAGATCTCAATCAATTGTTGTAGTTGCTGCTGTTGGGCCTTTGACTTTTGCGTTTCCTTCCCCCCCCCCCCCCTGTTAACTGCCCTCCACTGACCACTTATTTGTGCCTGGTTACTGCCGCAGGTGAGGAATATTTACGAGCTTGTTATTGTTGTTGTCGTTGTTGTTGACACGCCTTTTGTGTTTAGGCCATAAACATTTTTTATTATCGCCTGCTGCTTTATGTGTTTGCCTTTGCTTCTAATTGGAAGTTCTAAATTTCATTGTTTGGCTTTTAAGCATCAATTGTTTGCGGTTAAAATGGTCATAAATATTGAGAGTGCTGACCATTCACCAGTGTATTTATTTTCGACAATGCATCCATCCATCCATCCATCCATCCATCCATAGCCAGTCCCATGGCCAATCAATAGGCCAACCTAAAAAAACCAGTTTATGTGTTAGCCAGTTGACACAATGAGTCCCTTGGGCTGCTTCACTTTAATGTAGTTGAGGAAGTGGACTTTGGCTTTAATGATAAGCAAGGATTTGGTCAAATTTGGTTATCACACTAAAAGGCGACTTTAAAATGCTTTAAGACTTGAAAAGATTTGAATGCAGAACAGAGAAAATAATAATAAAAAAAAAATATATATATAGCTTATACTAAAATTAGTTTAATTGCAATGTTAAATATTGCTTAAACTTTTACCCTTTTTATTGTATTAGTAAATTTATATATACTAACAATTATGTTTAAAGTTTGTATAATTTAAGATAAATTTTCCAAATTAATTAGTGCATTTCAATAACTGTTTAACATTCTTCACGACAAAAAAAATAATTTAAATATAAATTTATATATAAATATACCCTTATCTGTATAATAGGTTCAACATATAATTTCATAAAATTCAACAATGAGCAAATTGTAAAATTATATCCGTAATGCAAAGTTCACAATTTTCTCACAAAAGTAAATCATTGACCCCTATTAAAAACTTCAAGAACCACAAATTATCTACAGTCCGAACTTTTGAACTTTTTCGCCACCGAGTTGGTGTGCGCCTTTTGCTATTAGCGTACAAAAGTCAAAATTTAATATACACACAAACACACACACATACACACACCAATTGGGCGCTCACTTCAAACAAATCCAAATAATCCAAAAGGAAACGAAAACTTTTCAATTTTGTAGGCTGTCGACAGAAAGTCGACATTGGGCACAAAACTTGGGCTGCCTTCCTCGTAATTTCTCAGTGCTCTCTCTCTCTCACTCCGTCTAAGTCAGTACTTTCCGCCGGATGTTGCGTTTGATTTGTGCTGAAAAATTGTACACACAGCCCCTTTGGACCGCAGCACAGCACTCTGTGGCAGCCACACCGCACCACTCAGCCGCAACGCGCACGCAAATTCTGTTTGCCCAAGTGTAATTTCTTAAGTAAAAGGTAAACACTTTTAGCATCTGTAAATGTAGCCAAAGCCAGAACCAGAGCCGGAGCCGGAGCCGGAGCAGAGCCAACTTGAGCTCAATGCAAATGACATTGCCACATTGGGTGGCTCTTGGCTAACTCACAGACACAAACACAGCCAGAGTCAGAGTTCAGCCACGTCACAGGCAGTGCCACCACAGCTCAGCACCACTTCATATTGCAGCACCACACACCACTTTACACTATTTGCAGTTCAATTTGTGCTGTGTGCCATGGGAAATGGTAAATATAAAAAACATTGTTAAAGATTTGTTCGGACTCTCTGCAGCAGATTGTTGGCCTCTTAACCCAAACATTGTACGCCAAAATGTGTCGTAATCTACAACTGCTATTGATAGCCCACCAAACGTGTAATGCACTGTGCCACACAACGTTGCACGTAATGCGTTGCATGGTTATATGTTTGGCTGTTATTAAAAGCAAGTCACTTTGCCAACAAAACTCATTCGGCATAAATGTAAAATAATATTAAAATAATATTAACCTGTTTCAAAATGGCAAAAAAAATTGATAGCCTCTTCCAAAAATGCCAAAAAAAATATATATTATATCCCCATTCGCAAAAATATACAACAGGCCAAAAAGTATATTTATATTTATATAAATTATTCGTGTCCAAAATCCTAAGCCGAGTTTGGACTGTGTGGACCAGACTATCTCAGAGTTCGTAAGGGAAGTTTTATATAAAACCATAGCAACGATATTAATCGAAGATATAGTCCCATCGATTGAGAGGCTATATAAGATACCCTTAGAGATTACTTAGAGATATTTTGAATCATACCCTTAGATATTCTTAGAGATTACTTAGACATATTTTAAATCACTAGTAAAAATTTCATGAATTAAATATAATTATTACTAAAATATAATTGTATACCTAAAAATATAAATAATCAATTGACTTTGCTAGGAATGTATTATAAAAATACTTAATGTGATAAAAGAATACTAAATAAAATTAAATCAAGATAAATGCAAACCTAATTTAAAATATATATAAATTTAAAATATATATATATAAAATCTGCAAGACTTTCATTTACTTAACAGTCTGAAGCTCTCAATTGGCTTCGCTAATAAACATATAATTATTTATATATAAGAAAAAAAAACAAATGTTCTTAATTTAATTATACATAACTAATATTTTATACATACATTTTTATACTTTATATATTTTAAATGTATGTTTTTGTATTTTAATTTATACATTTCGACTTTGTAAGGGCTATTTATGTGTGTCATGATCAAAATTGTTTGCGTTGTAAGCTGAGCTGCAAACAGAGCAGATGACAATAATAACAAGAAGAACATGTTTTGTGTGTGTGTGTGTGTGAGAGAGAGAGAGAAAGAGTTTAGTTTGTGTGCCTTACTTAAATAAACAACATTCAATGAATTTTCAATTAACTTTGATTGGCACTTTTCTCTACACACTTCACTGGCTTCCCACAGGCTGACAGAGTAGCTTGAAAATCAGTTCGTCTCCGAGTTTGGAATTTTACACTTGATAGTTTATGCAAAACAACGAAAATTGTGTAGCAAAATTGCCAGGCTACAACTACAACAATAACAACAACAACAATAAAATTCTGTCTTTATTATTTCACTTGGTAAGTCAACAAGAGAAAGGCATTTCCGTTTGTGCTGTGTGTGTTGTGTGTGTTTGTTGTGTGTTGGCTGGCAAAAATTTCCCAATAAATCAGATTACATATCAAAAATTAATACGACAATATTAGGCATCGACATGAGGCAAATAATGACTTTTCTCTTTGTGCACACACACACACACACACACACACACACACACTGCTCAGGTATTTGCCATGTGAATTGAGCTTAATGAATTTGATATTGTTTCACAATTTCAAATCTCAGAAAGAACATTGACAACTCATTCTTACTTCCTTGAACCCATAAATTAAACCTAATCTGTAGCAAACTTGCTTGAAATAAGTCAACAACTTGCGATAATAATCAATTTGAAATTTCATTTCATTAAATACAAAGATTTTTATTTTAAATCTCATCTAAGTAAAGATGTAAATTATACTAAATGGGATGCAAATAATAAATAAATATGACAACTGATTGAGACTAAATTGAGATAAATAAACAAATTTTCTAATAAATCTTTGAAAATTAAAACGTCAATATTTAAAGTTGATATTTACATAAAAATATAATTTGTTTTCTTGTCTATTTTTTTAATTTTTAATTTATAAAATCTTCAACCTTAGATCTTCAATCTTACATAAAAAGTAATGAGAACAAGTATAAAAAGATATTAAAAATGTAATTATTTAAATATTAAAAATATTTCATTATAATTTAATTTTCAGCTTGTGCTTTTCAGCTGATTATTAATATAAATATTAACTTAAAAATAAGCTAAAGTTGTCAGAGTTAAATCTCAATAAATAATATTTAAAAGATGATAGAAAAAATATGTCTTTCTTTATATAAATAAATAAGAAAGTAATTCATATTAATGAGACAAATAATAATGGATTACATTTAGGTCAGGGCTAGGCTAAATTTATTAAAATAAATTATACGCAAAGCATTAGCATACCAATCTCAATACAATAGTCAGCCTTCGACAAATTCACGACACAAATTCAGGCAACACAAAAAAAAACCAGAGCTGTTAATAGAAAACCAAATATATATGTGAAAAAGTGGCATAAGGAGTGGCAGTGGCAGTCAGCAGGCAGAGGCAGGCACAAAGCAACAACGACCAATGCAGCAAAAGGCTTATTAAAATCGCATAAAAGAAAGCGGAACTTTTACAAAGCAGACGCAAACACTCACAACACACACTCGTACACACACACCACATACGTTTATATGCACAAACAGGAGCACACTACACACACACACTCGTGACCATATATGCATGACGCTTAATACCATCCACCCAGCCACAGGCACCACCAACACCACCAACACCCACCAACACCAGCAACCCCACCAGACCCCGTTTGAAAGCAAGCCATCTTGTATGGGGCACTCGGGCGCATAAATCCGCGCTAAATGAGTTTAACACTTGGCTTAATAGTTTGGTTTTATGAAAAGCAAAAACAAAACAAGCACACAAAATAAAAAATATATAAAAAAAAATCAAAAATGAAAACGGAAAAAAGAAAAAAGAAAATATGGAAAACGGTTGAGTGAGAAAAGCAAAACGAGAATGTTCAGCAAAACGTCATGGGAAAAAATTTCCCACAGCATACTTTTATGCGCAATAGAAAACTTGCAAATCGCTTTTTGTTTTCATTGCCGTCAAGGGGTAAGGGGAGAGAGTGGTGGGGTGTGGTGACTCCAAGTGGGCGTAGGCGTGCAGGGGGGAGGAGGGGATGGGAAGGAGATGGGTTTTAGCTGGTGCCTTTGAGCATTTAGCTTGGCTTAGTTTGTGTTCAGTTTCGTTTTTATTTCTATTAGCAAAACCAGTTGGCTAAATAAAAAAAGTGCAGCCTGCGCGCAAGAGCGAAAGAGACAGCAGCAGTAGAGAAATACGTGCAAAAATGAATAAGAAAATTTGCGGAAAAATAGAAGAGTTTTTCAATGAACGAATGAGCGAAGGGAGGCAAATTTGCTGCGGCCAAGGCAAATCGCTGTTAGTTAAATGTTGCAACAACAACAACAACAAGAACAACGCTGGGAACCACAACAGCGAACTCATTTTAAATATTAAATTTACACACGTACACACACGCACACATGTGGCGTACAGCATGTGGCATGCAGCAGTTAATATTTTACAAGCATTTTACTTTCAACATAATTACAGGTGGTGTCTACGCCAAGTAAACCAAACAGCCACCTCTGCCAGGCACTTTGAAAAACTATTTGCGCATAGACAAGCACACACACAAACACACATTTACACACACATGCATACATATTATAAATACACACACACTCATACATAATTTAGTGCAGCACTTGGACAACATTAATGTGTGTAACTCTCTATCTCTCTCTTTCTCTATATATATATATCTGCCTCTCCTCTATCATTCTCTACACTCAGAAAAACTCGAATATTTTTATTTAAATTACTTTTAGTACTTTATCTAATATCTAGAAACTAAAATATGTTTTTTTTTCATATAAATATTTTCTGTTATTCTGCAATTTATTTTTAAAAAGTAAAAATGCAAAAATTCTTTAAAATATTCAGTAAAAAAATGGAATTTCTAATTAAGAACACTTTGCTAAAATCTGGAAATAAATTTATATTTTTCTTGTGTTTTTATTTTTTTTAATAGAAATATTTTCTGTTATTAAAAAGTGAAAATGCAACCATTATTTTTAGAAAAAATACTTTTTGAAATACTTAGTAATAAACAAATTATCTGGTAGGGCTTTAATATTTCTCTCGGGGTTTCGAATCGTTGGAAAATCGAAAATCGAGCTTATAGATTATCTAAAGTGCTTTTAAATGTGAAATCTCAAAACACTAATTTTTAGTAACACAGTTTAAGCAATCAAAAAGCTAATATTCAAATTATTTGTGTGCAGAAAATTTAAAAATTTTCGTAAATGTGACCATAATTAAGTAATAATAGAAATAAATAGTTTTTTCTTCACAAGGTAAGCTAAACTTGTAGATTTTTATTTTTTCAAGTGTAGCTTGAGCCATATCTGCAGCTGTAGTCGGCGCTGAGTGCTGCGGCTACTCGACCAAAAAGCGGATGCACCTCACGAGCACATAAACACACTCATGCACACTCACTCACACACACACACACACACACACTCACACACACAGCCATAAGCAGTCAGCGGCTCGCAGCACCTGCTGTGCATATTTTCCAGCTAATACATATATAATTTTTCGCTGCTTTCACATTTTTTTTCTTTCACCATATTTTATTGCCTCGATGTGTGTGTGCGAATGTGTGTGTGGGAATATTTCTTTGGTTCGCCGCTCAGCGTGTTTGTTTTTAATATTGTTTACCTTAGCAACATTATAGTTAAGTGCAGCTCGAAATTTGTATGTATTCTTAAACAGAACAACTAAAAAACTGAAAAACTGAAAGAAGAAAAAAAAAGATCCGTTGACAGCGCACAAAAATGCAAAAGTGCATTTGTTTTGCTTATGGCTTAAGGCATAAAGTTTTTTTCTTTCCCTGTTTTTGTGCACTTTCCAAAATATTATTCATACAAAGAGCTTTAGAGCGTGTTCCATCTTTTTTGTTACCACATTTATCGAGTTGTTAACTCAAACTTGGCATATCAAATTGTTCATGCATGAAAATATCTAAAAAGTATTTGAGCCAAAGATAAATGTTTCCATTTAAGCTTTTGATTAGTTAAACCAATATTGATAGAATGAAATGCTAGACACAAAATCGAAGGTGATTGATAAAAAATAAGTGCACAAAATTTATGCGAAGACTTTATATAAAAGTGGTATTTGAAGTTGTCTAGAATCGATTTTCGATAGCATCAAATGAAAATTGCTTAAATATTAATTCCAACTTTATAGTATTTATGAAGAGCGCTGCTTCTTTGAGTATCAAATTTAATATATATAGTAAATATTAATCTGCACAGAAAAGTCAATATTATTAAAAGAGAAACGATGAAAACACGCTTAAAAACTTGTTGGCAGTTTCAATGAGTGGAGAAATGCGAGTAGTGAAAAAGCGTTAAAAAGTTTTTCATTTGCCGCAAGGCACTGCAAAATTTAATAGCAACAAAAAACTTTGCATACGATTTATAATCAGTATATCGTATTTTTGACTTTTTACCATTTACCCCCCCACACCAAAATTATTTGTGTGTGTGAGTGAGTGTGTGTGTGTGTTAAATCTTAACAGCTAACAATTAAGTCGCATCATAACGAACGTTTTGCGTAAATTTAAAAACTTTTTAATGCCACACACTTGCGGGCTTGTTGAACTTCACTTCAGTGGGAGATAAGCGGCTTGCAAAGTTTTTTACCATATACAAACTATGAGTACAACTGCAATAACTACCACATATACATATATACTGATAAATATATATATATATGTACACATGACAGAGGGGACAAGTGGCAAGCCAAAACTACAAATGCAATTAATTGCTTGCCCCTTCCTGCTGTAATCGGTGAGCCAAATGAAACCATAAAACGTGCCTCAGCATAATCATTGTGGCACATCTTATGCCATTTTAAATAATCACCTACCAAAACACAACCAACTTGCCTCGGCCTGCGGCATATCTAATACAAGCTTCACAAAAATTTTATATTCGACCTTTTTGGGGGCACATGCGAGCATTAAGTCTCTCTCCGGGCACAGATAAGAGGGCAAAGGTTGACGCAACACTTATCTAAAATAGTAAAATAGTAATTAAGTCTTTACAGGAAAAGAATTAAATTGCCTTTTGACTATAATAATAACAAATTAATAGATTTGTTAAGTATATAACGAAGTGGAGCAGATATTTTTCCATATTCACATTCTTTTAATTCATATTTATAGTTAATAGTCAAATATTTTGTGTCTATTGTGTAAATAATACGA
This sequence comes from Drosophila multiciliata, assembly GCA_037043605.1. NCBI lineage: Eukaryota > Metazoa > Arthropoda > Insecta > Diptera > Drosophilidae > Drosophila > Drosophila multiciliata. The sequence continues at coordinate 17,362,414 of JBAMBF010000103.1, read as the reverse complement.
AAATATTAATATAATCTTAAAAAGTACTTTAATCAAATTAAAAATGTATATCAATATTTTAATAATTAAATAAATAAAGTAATTTGATAATTAAATAAATGATAAGCTTCCACAGCAATATATAAAAATAAAGCGCAAGGCAACCACAATTTATTATAATAAATATAATATATTTTTACGTAAAATAAATATATAAATTTCATAGATAGAAAACTGCAGTTTTTTGTGAAATTCACGAAAAAGTGTGAATGGATTTTTTTTGGAAGTTCTGTGCGATATTTTACCAAATTGACGGGGCCACACAAAAGTGTTGCACGGCGTTGTTTGTTTGTTGTGTTGGTTGCTGCTGCTTGTTTTTGATGTATTTGTTTTGCTGGCTGTTTGTCAGACAACTGGCAACAAGAACGCGCTGGCAGCAGGCTGGGGCCAATTAATCATGCAGCTCTCCCCAATAGATTTAAATTGTCACATCGTTTATCAAGCGGACAACGCGGCAAGTGCCAGTTGCAAGAACTACAAAAAAAAAAAGAATAACTATGCAGAAATACGTAAAATTAATAAATAAATATTTAATATTTATTTGGCCACATGTTTATAATCAAATATGCCCTTCTCGAATTATGTGTGATATAAAAAACTAATTTACAAATTGCTAATTATGCTTCTGGCAAATTGTCTGTAATCCGCCTAAAAGCGGCTTACTTAACAAATTGAAAAAATTCACATAATTAATAAATAGTCGGCAAATCGAAGAAAATGTAATTGTCATTTGCTTAACTAAAAAATAAGCGAAATTAAAATAAGTTATGCGTCCAGTGAACAAAGCAGAAATATTAAGTGGAGAAACATGACAAATCCGATGGCAAACAAAAGACGGAAGCGGAAACGGAAGCTTTGCTAATGTGCTGCAGATGCAAAGCATAAATTAGATAAAATATCAATTAGTGGATCTTGTCTGCAGCTCTATCAACTGAATCCAAATTGAGCTCTTTCTCTGTCTTTGCTAATTGAAAAACAAACTTAATGTGCAGCAAATGAAGCCGGAGACACGTTCGAAGCTTCATTTTTAATCTGCTTTGCGTAGAAATATTATTTCTGTTTATTCAAATATTGAAATATATATTCAAATGCAAATCGAGTGCATGCGAAATGTGCTGGCCAAATAACAAGGCAATGCAATCAGCAACAAGAAGTGTTAAGCAAGCATTGGGCTTGACACTATCTTGCCACCTACCCCCCACAACAACCCCCCCTACATCCACAACACAGTGTTCGTGTGTGTGTGTCAGGCAACGGAAACGGAAGTGTGGCACAAAAGCAAGATGCATTTTAGCCTCTGCTTTTGATATGCAACTCGATGAATACAGCTGCTTCTGCTCATCGAAATATCCAGCATATATCCTCAAGAAAGAACTAAGTGTCGTCCTGACTAGAAGATACCCTTTAAACAGCAATCAACTTTTTTTTTTAACTTATTTGTTGTAAAGTTTATGCAGATTAAATTTGACAAAAAGTGATACACTATTTACCCATTTTTACAGGGTATTCAAATGTAAATATTTTGTATATATATGTATCTATATCTTTATCTATATATTTATGTGTGTCCTTACGTGCTCGTATTTCTAAGCAATTTTTCCTTTCTTATACTCATACAGCACGCATTGCAAATATTTCAATATATTTGCATGATGAAGCAAGAATTTAAAATGCAAATATTTTTCCATATTTCAGCGCGAATTTTAAATGCTCTTAAAAATACTGAAATATTTTTCATTCATTTTGTTATTAATTAAGAAATGTTTTTTGGTACATTCATTTTATATTTATATAATCTTAGTTTCACTTTTACCAATTAATAGAAAACTTGCCACCTTTTTTAAGCTTGTAAATTTTTCCTATATTTTTTTTAAACATTTTTTATCTAATGAAAATAAATAATAATAAAATTAGGGTTCAAGTTACAAGTTAAATAAAATAAAAATCAATTTAAAAAAATTTTAAATTGATATACAAAAAATTTCTTTTTATAATAATAAATTCAGTAAATGTCAAGTACCAAAAATAAAGCATGGCTGGTATTAAATTAAGAGTTTTACAAATGTTGCACTTATTTCAAGTGCATGCAACACACATCACAGCGAGCAGAATGCTGGATATGCCCCCAATAATACTGCTTTTAGTGGATGAAAGGAAGCCAAAACGAATGCAGCTTGTCGACATTTGAGGAAGTGAGTTATGCAACGGCAACGTGTCAGTTGCAAGTGTGGCAAGACTTAAGGTGCCACCTTGGAATAAGAGAGTCAAACACTCTGTCTTGCCACGTACATGTCACACAGGACGTATGCGCAATTAATACACAAAACGTTATAAATGCAAGGCAAATAAACAAAAACAAGTTGTCAATTTGGCAGAGGCTGCATCATTTTTAAATGGCCATAAAAGGTTTAAGCAGAGAGAGAGAGAGAGAGAGATAGAGGGAGAAAGAGAGAGGAGTAAAAGAAAAAGAATATTTGTTGCAATGAAACGCGAAATATGTGCAATAAAAGTGCTTAAAATAAACGATGCGCAACTTTATTAAAGCGCACACTGAAAACCCAATACATTTCCATACACACACACACGCACACACACACACACACACACATACAGAAAGGCATATGCATGGAGAGTTATGGGGGCTTTCAAAGGATGATAAATGAGTGAAAGAGTTAAATGCCAGCTCAAGGCAAAGACGCAATCGAAACGAGCGCCATTAAAGCTATTTTATGGTCAACAAAAGCAGCTGAAAAACTCAAAGTGAGTGCAGCATTTACCATTTAATTGCGCTGGCCAATCGATCGGACCAAGGCCCTTCATTGTTCATACCGTAATAATTGACATTTTAAATAAGAAACTGTAGCAAGAGCAGCAGCAACAGCAGCAACAGCGGCTCACATGGCGTATGATTGATGTGAGCTGAGAGTCGACAGCAGATGGCAGCGAGTGTGTGTTTGCAGTGGGGCTAAGCAGCTTACAGTCAGCCAGTATGCATAAGTAGCTGAAATTAAATTTCTTCCTCTTTTTCTTCTTCTTTTTTCCCCTTTTTTTTTGGGGGGCAAGCGCAACATGTAGCAACATGCGGCATACATCCGTCTGACGGCATGTTTATGAAAAATTACTTAAGCTGCAGCAACATGAAAATGAATTTTTCAACAGGGCTCAGTCTGTGTCTGACCTGCTGTCTTAAGCTGTCTTAAGCAGCCAGGATAACAAAACAAGCACAACACACACACACACACATATATATATATATGTACGCGTGAAGTAAGAGAAAAGAAGCTGCAAGAATCGCAGCCGCAACAGAAGCTAATAAATAATTGTGCGGTTAGCAAAGACAATGGCAAACGCCTATGCGTTGTCCTTGCCACAAGGCTGGCAGGCTGGAAGGGCTGCAAAAATCCCCCTTAGAAGCAGCAACATAAATAAGCACATATAAATCATGCATGCCTTGGGTCTGCTCTTTTCTACTCTGCCGTATAAATACATAGCAACAGTTCCGATTAGAAGTTAACGTCTCTCGCTGAGCGTTAAGCACAAATCGTGAGCGTTAAGCACATAACTCACTCTTAAATAAATAAAAACAAAGAGGGAGAGAGATAGAGAGAGAGAGAGAGAGAGAGATAGACTAGAAAAAAAGCAAATAGTTTATCAACTATGGAGAAAGAGCGCAAGAATTCCCAAGTCACTGAATTAATTATTTTAAGGAAAACTATTTCTTTTACTAAATATAATTTAATTTAATTGCAGTTACTAAAATATAATTTAATTTTATCTAAATAATTAAATTAATCAGATATACAAGTGATTCCAATTTCATCTCCATTAATGAAAATTTAATTTCTTGCTTACAGGCAGTGAATTATTTTAATTAATTTAATTGAAATATTAAATATAAACTAAATTAGATTTACATAAATTTTAAATCAATAAATTAATCGTAATAAGTAGAATTGCTTGCTAAAATAAGCAAAGCAAATAAACCCATTTATTTGCATAAATATCATTAAAATGTAGCCAAATAAAACGCACAATCAACGTAAACAAACATTTGGTGCTCAGTGTATTAATTGCCATAGCAACTTTTAATTAATTCCAAACCATTTAACTGCAAACAAAGTCGGCACAAAACGCACCCATTTTAACTGAAGACTTATCTCATATTTCGCATTTCCCACTGCCATGGCCAGCACCTTAAATGGCTTTAAGCGTGCTCTCGACCAAAAATAATTAGCACCAATTGTTGCTCGTAACTTAAGCTGCAGCCAGCAGCAGAAAGGGTTAATTAAGCAGTCAGTTTTGATTGAGGCTACTGTGAAACTGAGCTCACTTTCAGTTAATAAGTAAAATATATACATTTATTTTTATAGTGCAAAGTGCATCAATAGTTTGAAGTTAACCAACACTTAAACACTGCAATAACAGGGGAAACACAAAGTACTCGTTTGCAACAGAGCAAAGCCCAACGGCGATTTATGGCCTCAAAAGTAAGCATATTTAATTACATATTTTATCCAGGACATTAGCCGCAACACCTACGAGAACAACAGCAACAACAACAGCAGCAACAACAACAGCAACAACAACAGCAACAACAACAAGAGCAACAGTAACTGGAGCAATAACAAGAAACGACTTCATTGTTCTTGTTTTGGGGCAAGTTAAGAAATTATGGCAGCTCAGCTTGGCTCAGGCCAAAGCAGCAGCAGCTACTACAAATGCTTAGACAGAGTTTTAGACCTGGCCCATAGGCTTGTGTGTGTTTTTAGCAAATTAGGTTAGCAAACTAATACACACAGCAGACATTGCAGTCTGCGGCTTGTCCACGACGTCAAGTACAACCACAACAAGCCAGAGTGCTGTAGTCAAGTGAGCTCGTCTATGAGTTGCCCTGCAATCAGCTGTTGAATATGTTCTACATTCAAGAGAAAAAACATTCGGATTTTTAGAAAATCTCTCTGATAATTAGAAAGCTTCTAACAACACAAGAAAAAAATAGAATAATAAGAAATAATTTTAAACGCTGTTTTTTCTGTAAAATGGCAATAATATTTTAAATAATCCTTTATATATCTACATATATATATGAATTACCAAACTGCTCTGCAATCAGCTGTTTAATATGTTCTACACTCAACAAAAAATAATACTGCAATTACACAAGAATGAAATGAAGAACTTTTCGAGCTTCTATTTTCTGTAAACAGTAGTAAATATTGTGAATATATAGCCTAATTTGTCTATATATAAATATGTATTTAATAACATATATATTTATTTATATTTATAAATACGTAAACCTCCAAACTTCAAGTCAATATTTCTTATAGATTGGATAAACTTGTGCTGGCAATTGAAATAAATATTTACTTAATAGATTCGCAGCTGCTTCTGTCGTCTGCCTGTTACATACTCATCCACAAAATCATAATACCCTCTTGAAATCTATTTGTAATGAGTTAGGGGTATTACAACTATAACTGTACATACTTGCTACAACTTCATTAGGTAATTCAATGCGGCTCTTACGTGCGCCGCAGTGCTCGTCTGCCAATAAACACAATTTTACGCTAATTGGGTAACAAATATAATTGCCAAGAGCAGCGTAATAAACCACACACAGACCGCACTAACACACATAAATATGTGTGTGGGTGTGTGTGTGTGTATTGTTGTGAGCATCTTGCCCAGTTTATTTGCCTGTTGATCTAGTGGCAAAGCTGGAATCGAATGGTTGGAGAACCGACCTCAACAGGTTCATTAGGTAAGTTGTCCCGGTAACCCGTCCACAATGCACACTCATCGTGTCGTTGTCGGCATTGTGCGGGCCATCAGTGTGATTACCATCAAGTGGTAGGCTCTGTGCGGTGGAGTTCTTACACTTAAAAAAAAAATGACTCGAATTATTTAAGTACGTTATACTTTCGCCGCCAAGTGTAACTCACTATATTATTCAGAGACTAAAATGTATATAAAAAGGGGATTTCTTTTTTCTAACTAACAATTTAATAAAAATTGGGGAATTACTAAAAAAAAAAATTATATTTTTTTGGTGGGTGTTCCAAATATTTAAAGAACTAATCAATTTTCAAATCATTCATTAGGATTATCATAAATAATATTATAACAAAAAATTTTCCAAATATTCAGGGTATTTTAAATATAAAATCTACATTGCCTCTTTCATTCCTTTGATTATTAAATAAAAATAATAATTTAATTAATTTCACTGATAAAAACATTTTAGATAGTTTATAAAAATGTACATAATTTAAAACGTACGATTTGATGGCCATTTGACTTGGAAAGCTTAACTCTAATATATTCAGAAATTATGTCTAAACACCAGAAATATTTTTAGTTATCAAGTGACATTCTAAAATTCAGTGCAATTGTTTTTTTCTGAGTGTACTCTTAACCACTACAAACCGTTTGCTAGCTGCTGCTGTTTTCTGCTTGCTGCTGCGTTTATTTGCTGCCGCGTAATGAGTTTCTCGATTCATTATTAATTAAACCTAAACAAACTCGGCTGCTAAATTATTTGCAATTCAACAGGCAAAACAGCCAAAATCCCCACAAACTACACAAAATGGTAAGAAGGTAAAATAAAGACTTCCAGCCAGAACAAGAAGAAGAAGAAGAGAAGAAAAAAAAACTCAATTTGCTGTTTGGTTTTTGTGCGCTGTTGTTTGCTTAACGGCGCTTCGATTTATTTGCATTTGGTTAATTGAAATAATTGTCCTTAATTTGTTTGTGCCTGCGAGCAGTTATCCCCACCCATTACCACCCATCCTTTAGCACTTCCCCCCCGGTTCGGCGTGGGAAGCGTCTTCGCATCTTGGCGCAATTTATTGTCTGCGATTTGCGCCTCTAATGGCAGCCAAATCAATTATTTGCAAGCACTTGGGCGTGGCACAAGAGCAAAATTGATTAAAATTGATTTGCCACAACCCTCAAAAGGCTCAAAAACATTCAAACGTTAAAGCATTCAAAGTCCATCACATCCCCCCTGGCCATGCCTTGCCTTGACTTGACTTGACTTGATTAAATTATTTACCATTATTCTGCGCCAGCAAATCACTCCAGCAAAAAACCCCTCGTCCTTGACATTTTCTGCTTTGCCAGCATTCTTTTTCGAGTCGAGTCCTTGAATTGAACCAAATCCCCGCATAAGGAGTGTCTGATTGCCGCTGCTACTCAAAAATCAGCTTAATCAGCGAACAAATATAGTCGAACCTAATTAACTAAATGCTTTTGTTTGATTTATGAGATTAATAAAATGATTTATAATTATTATATTTTATTATTTTAATAGCTAATAATTTAATAAATATATCTTCTTATATATAAATTATAATATTATTATTTATATTAATTATATAGCATAATTTTTAGTCTAGTGAAAAGCAGAGCATATTATAAATTTGTGGTAGGATTCAGCAGAATCTATCGGATATATTTACCGGTTACGAAAGAGTTAACAATTTAAAGTTTATTAAAATTTCGATATAACTCCAAAACTCTTGTCCAAAAAGAATTAGGATTAAAGATAATTATAATATCAATTATAGACGAAATATTTGTTTTTCTTATCGAAACTGCAAAACTAACTTGGATGATTCTTTCAAGAGTTTTCAATTTGATCGTCTCCTTTAACTTGTCCTTTGTCATATAAATTGAAGTCATCATAAATAGTTATATAGATATACATTCTCAATCAATATCTCAAGCTGAATTATTGATAATTTTATATTTGCAAACTCAATTTTGCAACGAACCAAATTCGGTTGTTGAGCAGCGAGTAAATATTCATTTCAATTTGTGTCAATTTGCATTTACCACTCACCCTGCACCCCTGTAAACTGTATTTAGCGGGAAAATAGCTAATGGACAGACATGATGAGCCCCCGAAAAAAAGGTGAGAGCCGAAAAACCGCTAAGAGCAGGAGCAAAGCACCACAAAAAGAATAACACAACACGCATACGACATGTAAGCCGCATTATGAATATTTTGTCAGCTAAGCGACACGTTGGCAACTGTGCCCAGCAATCGGGCACCCTGACAACCCTGTGCCACCCACCCAAATACACCCAACACACAAATTGCATATAATTGTAATGAACATGAAGCGAAAAGCAAAAACATCGAAAACGCATTTCAGCTCATTTGATTTATGAATGCATCGCGACAGTTGACAGTCCTATATATATATATATAGTTATGTTTGGAAAGGGGGGGAGGGGTGTGTCGGTTTTTGGAGTGGCGTTAAGAACTGCAATTATACATAATACAGCTAATGCATCAATTATGTCCCTTGGTATTTTGGTTGTAGTCCGCAAATAGCAAATAGAAAATAGAAAATAGAAAATATAAAATGCTAAATGGAAAATTAGAAAATGCAAAATGGAAAATCGCTATGCACTTTGTGGCGATTGCATGTTAATTGCTAAATATTACACACATTCCATTTTCATTATTATTATTATCATCAAAATTATTGATTCAAATGTAAATTGTGTTTGCGATTTTAATACCCTTTTTGTACAAATTTATGCGAAGCCTGCTTAAAATATTATGCATTCGATTAAGCTATAATCCGATATACAAACTAATTTATATATATGCATATGTTGCATACTGTATGAGATCGGGGTGGATACCTGATTATGCAGTTTTAATCGTTATAGAGCATTTAATGAATGTGGAATGCAATTTTATTTGTTGGTTGTGCCAAAGCCACACACAAAATTATGCATTTATACATATATATATAAATATTTTTTTTTTTGTTGTGCGTAATGCAAAATTGTGCAAATTGTGCGAAAATGTTTTTATTTTGGGGCCATTGCAGCAAAACAATTTTATTGTGCGTAAGTCTAAACACACAAATGGCCAAATCAGCGGAATTCAACGAACCAAAGCTTTTAAGTTAATCGCAATTGATTTGGCCTTTTTCGCATTTGGGCCAATTAATGCAACTTTTGGTCAGTTTCCAGTTAATTGAATGTTACGAGTTGTGCGAGAAGAGAAACTTTGTATTGAATTGGATTTTATTTTACTCTGTGCTGTGCTGCATTTAACACAACTTTAATACGAGGCCCAAATGTAAAAGCCAAAAACAATTCGACACACAATTCGCCGCTTTTATCAGTTTCAATACAATTTTTGTGGGCCATGCCAAGTGAGCTGCATAATGGACTGCCATAGTCTTATCAATGCATTGCCATCGGCCTATGCCATGCCCAGCCAGGCAGCCAGCCAGCTGTCCGATCACACCTACCTGCCTCAGTGTGTGTGTGTTCGTGGTGTGTGTAAGCAGCCAAGTATAAAATCGTAGCATACTTTTCTGCTGGCCGAATAAATACTTTGGCATTGTAGTTCCCTCTAGCATCTGGAAAAAGTAAAACAGATATTTATACACTGAGCTAAAAATCTAGCTGAGTTTTGACTACAAGCATAAGTCAGCTTACTATTCAGAAAGCGTATTTATAAAATTAAAAAAAATTATTTTTTATTGGATTGTCAATTTATAGCAAGATTTTGTAACTATAAAAAAATGTTATTTATATTTAGAAATTTTTACTAAAGGCAAGAAGCACTTTGTTTTTTTCTAGTGTACATATGCATATATATAAATATATATATATATATATATATAACATAAACTACATATATATATACATATTGCTTACTTTGTTGTTGCCACTTGGCGGCGCCGCATGTTGCTCGCTTGTTGCCCGCATATTGCGCAATCACATAAAACCGTTGCAATCGTGAAATTTCAGGTGCGCCACAGCAGCTCCAAAAAAAATCCAACAAAATAACAATAACAATAACAACTATAACAACAACTATAACAACAATAACAACTACAACAATTGGAACAAGTTTTACTTATATATGTAGAAAGTGCAAAATGCGAAGCAGCTTTTATTTCTTTGCTTTGTTTCTTGCTATTTGTATGGTTTTTATACCCTCAACACATAAAAAAAGAGGCTATAAAGGATATAACGAAAAGTACAAACAGGAGAATAAAACAGCTGCAATCACATCAATTATATATATATTCTTGATCAGCATCAACAGATGAGTTGATCTGACAGATTAAATAAGATTAATTGAGCAAGTGATTTTAAATTTAAAATACAAATTCTCTTTTACCAAAAGCAGCTCAGAATTATTTCGATAATTCAATAACTGCAGTTTTTTTCAGATATAGATATTAATTAAAATTTTTCACAGAAATGGAAAGCTAAACTGTTGTTATTGATAAATAAAAAAAAAGATAGTTGATCAATTATAATATATTTATCAGCTGTCATAAATATCGAATATGAAATTGATATTTTCTTTACTATTTCTTTAGCTACTGATTACAGGGTATCACACCGTCGAGCAGTCTCTACAATTGCATTCACACTTGATATCGCAGTTGTTTAGTACTTTTGCTATTGCTTCTACTCAGTCAAAAGCACTCGCTTCAAATAAATAAATGTGTTTCAGCATTGTTAGCTTAATAGTATATTAAAGCCATAAAATACAATATTGCATTTATTTCAAGTGTATAAGTTTCTTTGCTTAAAACATATTTATTATTTATTTGAAGAACTTCTCTTTTCAAGTTGAGAGTTTTCTATTGTTCATATTTCATCCAAGCCCATTGGGCGTATGCTTAATGTGTTATTGGTTGTAATCCAAGTGCAAAATACGATTACGCAGCTGCTCGAGAATTAATTAACAGCCAAAATGGAAGCCCAGTTGAGTGCCAACTGCTGATGGCTAACAGTTTTAGGCAAGAGACAAAAAACAAAAAATCTTATTTTCAATAGTCCGAGTATAAAAAAAGCCAGTAAATCGTAGCCCGCAACAACGTACCTGCCTCAAGTAGAAGGCAAAGGCAAAGGGAATGCCACCAAAATTCAGTTTGAGCCACAATTGAATGAATTTGGATTAACGAAGAGCTGCCCGATCTGTACACACACACAAACACACGCACACACACACACACATACACACAAATACAGCTATTTGGGGGTAAATCGGTTTTAATTGATATTTACCAAGGTGCTTCATGTAAGCAAACACTTTGAGTTTTGCGTCTAAAGCAAATTTTCGTTTGCTGGAAATGAAATATAGTCGCCCGATATGTATGTGTAAAGCGTATAAATACAGTTGCGAAAAAATTAATAGCACCACTATAATAATTTTAAACACGAATCAAAATATTTAAAAAATAATAATTATATTTTTATTGCTGAGTAATAAATTAAAATAAATAAATTATACAATAAAAAGTGATAAAAAGTAAAAAACGAATGAGAATCTTTTACACATTCTTTAGAGAAATAGTTAAAAGGATTTGAACTTTATTATTTTCATCTTTAAATTTACAATTTAATTGCTTAATTTGTAGTAGAAGGTAAGCAATTATCTTGGATTTAACAGAGAGCTAACTGTGAGAAATTAAGTTTTAAAATATATAAGACTTTAAATTTAAAATTGCACATTCAAAAAATATATTGCAATATTCGTATCGTAAATTTTCTTCGTTGAAAACGTAGAATAAAATTTTGATTTTCCTCATCTTTTTTTATTATATTTCTTGGAACATAAAATTGTCTATAAATACACCTTTTGAACACCACTTTTCTTGTTAGAAGTGGTGCTATAATTTTTTTCTCGGCTGTAAACATGTATTTTTTGTTTTAACACTTTTTGGTTATTTTATTGAAATAACTGTAAAAGTAAGCAATGTTGTTTTAGCGTTATTATATTCACATTGTTCTGGGTGTGCATTGCATGTATTTTGCAATGAAAATGTTCAATTTTCATTTCGTTTTGGCCAGAACATTTTCTCTTTGCGATTGGAACAATAAACCGCGATGCTTTCTGCTGCTGCAACTGTTGTTGCTGCTGCTGTTGTTGCTGCTGCTGTTGTTGCTGTTGTTGTTGCTGCTGTTGTTGCTGCAGCTGCATCTGCTGCTGCCAGTGTTGACAAGTGCTCGCTGGAAAATTAACATTTTACCGCAAAACGGTTCGACTGTACCGACTGTCCAGTGCTGCAAATTCCAATTGTCTACTGTCAACACTCATCCACACACACACACACAGACACACATACATTGGCATACAAAATTGTTAACCGAAAAATTGCAGGAGTTGAGTGGTTGTTGTCAGTGGTTGGCGTTGCCACGTTTTGTGACCCATTCACCAGCTAGTACAGCTATGTCTGTGTGTGTGTGCGAGTGTGTGTGTAAGTGTGTGTGTGTGGCTTTTGCGGTCTTGCCTTTGCACACACATTCAACGTTAATTGATCCAACAGCAAAGCAGCAATAAAGGATTTGATTTTCAGCATGACAAAAGGCAAACCCCTTTCAATTGCCGGCTCTATCATTTGATTTTGGCCATCCATCCAGTCAGCCATCCATCCAGTCAATCACTCAGTCAGCTGACAGTCAACTAGTCAGTTAGTCAGTTAGTCAGTTAGTCAGTGTGGCAATCAACTTGTGAGCCATTGCCTTGTAATTGAATTTTAAACTTTATTTACTGTTTGCGCACGTTGCTCAAATGCTCAGCATTTGCCTAAAGCCAGACAATTGCTGGCAATGGGCGTGGCATGGCACACACACACACACACACACACACTGACTAACATCGTAACACAAAAGTATCTACACTTCAATTACCTCAAAAAATCCAAATTGAAAATAAGAAAAGCTCATGTTTTTTAACTGCAAAAAAAAAAAGAAAAAAGAGAGCAAAAAATAACACAACACTTGCCAGTTTTTTGGCTGCTTTTTTGGCTGCTTTTTTGGCTGCCACTTTTCGCTGTTGCCTGTCAATCCAAAAGGCGCGCACAACACCAAAATGCAGACACCGAAGACAGCCAGACAGAGCCATCCAGGTGTGGGAAGGAGGCGTGGCAGTCTGAGTGAATTATGGTTATCTGTGCCGCAACGCTTAGACGTACAGCTGACGGAGGCGCAACTGTTTCACAGTGGTTGCAATCAGTAAACACACACGAGGGCTTCAAATTTGTCAAAAGCTGAAGTTGCTATAAATAAGCAAAATAAACATTGAAAAATTGTTTAAAAAATTATGTAATTTTCACATATTAATAATACATTAAGAAAATGGTGTTTGACAAAGGAAAAATAATACATAAAAATAAAAATGCTTAAAATCAATAATCATATTTATCATATTTTAATATAAGAAAAGGCAATCAAAAATAAGTTAGCAATATTATTACAATTCTGGCCAACTTTTAGCAAGTTTTTTAAATTTAAATTGAATTATGACAAATAATGTTGAAAAGTGAAAAGAGGTTCAAAATGTGGCAACTTTCTCAGTTCGAGAATATTTAATAAAAAAAGTGTAGAATTTGTTATTAAATGCTATATACAAATGAATGATTATATATACAAATATATATATATACTCCTAACTGAAGCACAAAACTACTGTCGGGTCTACGTGTCGATATACATATGCAAACATATATATATATACAACTGATTCATCAGTTTCCTGATCATCGCAGAGCCATCCAAAACTAAAAGTAATTGTTTAAAGTATTTTTTTTCCTTTGTTTTTTTATTTTATTTTTATTATTCTTGATTTAAGGACATTTTGTCAATTGCGTTTGCTTTTCATGTTTTATTTTTTTTGATTATTATTTTATTATATTTTATTGCTCCCCATGATTGATGATTTTTACGCGCTTAAGTCCTCATTTATAAGCCTAACTATTAATTTATTAATTAGTTTGTAAGTGAATAAAAACAACAACAAAAAACATTAAAACAAGTAAATCAAATGCAAATACCAACTATATTTAAATAAACCTTAAGGAAATACAATTATAATAAAAAAACAAAGCAAAAATTAGAAACTTGTCTTTTTTATTCATTGAGAACTGAATTGACTTATAATTTTTTTCAGCCTTAGCTCGACCAATTTATCGATTTACATTTCAAAATTTTCTGAAAAATTGAGGAAATTCAAAAATTAGTTGTAACTTGGCAATTTGAAGATTTTGTTGTTTTGAGTACATTCTGGGCTTTAGAAAATTTGCCTAAAAGTAGGCAATTTTCTAGAATTCGACCAATAATTTCGGTGAAAATTACCACAAGGGGGTAGCTCAGAAAAATGAGGAAAATTCGTAAAATCAGTCGTAACTTGGCCATTTGAAGGACTAACTGAATGTCCTTTGGACTACATATGCTTCTTGGTCTACGAATTCTAACAAAGCAGTGAACAGGACGAGAGTCCTTCAAATAGCCGAAATAAAAGGACTTTTATTAAAAACGAAAATAGCTTATAACTCGTCAATAACCTTACAGATCCTGGCGTGTCCTATATCCAACTCTTTGTTATGATAAGAGCTATTTACTGACCAAAGGACATTCAAATCGTCCTTGTAGTTGCCGAGAAAACAAGGATTTTGTGATTTTGACTAAATTTTGGGCGTTTCACAATTTGCCTCAAAGTAGGCAACAATTGTTTTCTTCCAGCCTTTTCCCAAAATTCAAACGCTGGAAAGTATGCAACAAATATTTAAATTATTTATTGTTATTTATTATTATATCATTATTTAAATTGTAACTATGGCTTAAATAATAACAATTTGTAAAAATAGATGCTGTATAAAATATTAATGCTATAAATAATCAAATGGAAATGCTAAGAATATACAAAAAAACCAGGCGACCAGCAAAATGGATGCAGGAAAGAAAAGGAAACTAATTTAAAAATCCGTTTCGGGGCTTTGAGGTCTAGCCTCTTCCTGAGGAGGCGGATGCATGCCTGCGTTGCCTGCCACATCATGACCGACGGGCGTTGCTGCATTGAACGACTTGAGAGTGCCCAGCTGGGCGCGCACATCCGACTCGGATAGATGATGCAGCGGCACATTGGCAGGCACTGCCAGTCGCTTGGGACTGGCGCCGCCATCGTTGGCTTTGCGCCTGTCCGGCGGAAACACCACTTGGGCATAGGTCACTCCAGTCTCGTTGGGCGCAACAATGCTTGGCGAGCCCGTGGAGTCTGTCCGCGAACTGGGATACCGAAAGACAGACGCCTCCGCACGTGGCTCGACTCTAGCAGCTGTTGCTACTACCTGTTGTGGCGCATCGCGGCGTTGCATTGGCGAACTGGATGCAGCTGTTGTCATAGTGGTCAGTGAAGGACTCCCGCCGCGAGCCGGATTCACCCGTAATGGGGGAATCCTCATGTGGCACTGGTGCGACTCAGTTTTAATTTTCTTATCCAGGCATTCCCTGACGCGGGGAAAGGATTTTCGCTCCAACAGAATTTTTACTTAGTTTTATGAACGATAAAAAAGAGGAAAATAAAAAAGAATTGGCATATTTAAGTTGTAATATTTAATTAGTACATATTAAAATTTTTCAACTTAATATTTTCACATATTTTTAACATTATTTATAAATGATGCACTAGTAAATTATTTTAAATAAAAATATTCGCAATTCGCTGAAAGCCAAATTGAAACATTTGTTCTATGGTTGGCAACATTTTGTAGATGCCACAGACAGCAAACATAATAATTTTTTGCTGACTTATTGTTGAAATTTGTAATTTTGTGCTGAGCTAGGCAGAACATGCTAGAAAATCAGACAGACAGACAGACAGACAGAGGGACAGACGGACAGACAGGCAAATAGACAGAATGTAATTCGGATAATCACAAAATTATTGACAGTTGAGATTTGAACAAAAAGCCACGATAATAATCAATGACAGCAGAAGTTGCCCAAAAATAAATACAGCCTGATATGTGTATATGTATTTATTGCAATAAATATGTATATATATATATATCTGGCAGCTGTTGGCTGGCGGACAAAGGGGAAATTTGTAGCAAGTCAGCAGGAAAAAAATGCATTATTAATAAGCAGTTAAATTTGCTGAGCAAACCGAACACAACCCATAAATAATTCACTGTCGAAAGATGCATGCGGCATGCGGCATGCAGCATGTAGCATGTGACATTTGGCACTGCACAAATCCAAGTGGAAATTATGCACATCGAATGCTGCAACTTCGGTTGCATTCAACGTTTACAATATTTTGAATATTTAATGCAACGCGAACGTTTGCTCAACAGTTGACAGTTAACAGTTGACAGTTGTCAGTTGACGGCGTCGCGACGTGCAGATACCCTGCAAAAGATTGTTGCTGCCGCCACCTGATGAGTGATGCAACACGCGCTGCTCGACAGTTGGCTGTCAATGGCTGTCGCTGCCACATGCCACATGCCATCGCTGTTGCTGGCTCAGACTCGGGACTCGCTGTCAACGTGTTGCCCTTTTATATTTTTTTTAATGTTAAGTCAGGTGGCAAGGACGGGGTGGCATGTTGCAGGTAAGCTGACTGCAGCTTCAGCATTCAATGTGCGCAGCTGGCAGCTGGAATAATATCAAACTGTGTTTATGCATTTGCAATGCAGCAGCAGCAGCAGAAGCAGCAGCAACTTCTTGTGCCACTCGAGCGAGACTTGATGTATGCTGCAGCAACACACACACACACAGAACACACACACCAATACAGGTTGCCTTCCCCCTTCGAGTGTTTACTCCTTTTTGCCGTTTTATTAAAAATTCATTTTTGTGCGTGCTGCTTACATTGAAATTTCATTTATGTTTGCAGTTAGTTTGACACAGGACACGCCCACAATCCAAAGTCCTTTCAGGCTTGCCTCGATTCGATAGGTAATTGATACAGTTTTCAGCTTCGTTGCCAACTTTGCTTCTATTTCTAATTCTGCTTTTGCATTCGATTTACCATCTTTCGTTGCAGCTGTTTTTCTCTGCAGTTGCCTTGCAACCTTGCAGCAAACATAAATAGAAATGTTTCAGTTCGATTTGCCTCAACTCAGTTGAGTTACTTTTGCAGCTTTTCTTTTTTTTTATAACTTTGTGAAGAAAACAAATTAAAAAATTTAAAAATGTGCTTCATGGTTCTATATAATATTAGGTGTTTTCCTCATCAGGCTCAATATTGAATTTTTGACACCTCTTTATTTTTGCATAGTTCGCTAAATAGTAAACTAAAGCCATAAAAACAATAATTATTTCAAGTGTATAAGTTTCTTTGCTTAAAACATATTTATTATTTATTTGCAGAAGATCTCTTTTCAAGTTGGGAGTTTTCTATTGTTCACATTTCATTCGAGCCCATGGGGCGTATGCTTAATGTGTTATTTTTTGTAATCCAAGTGCAAAATACGATTACGCAGCTGCTTGAAAATAAATTAACAACCAAAATGGAAACCCAGTTAAGTTCGTACTGAGCCAACTGCTGATGGCCAACAGTTTTAGACAAAACAAAAATTAATATTTTCAATAGTTCGAATCTAAAAAAAAGCCTGTAAATCGTAGCCCGCAACAACGTACCTGCCTCAAATAAAAGACAAGAGCAAAAACAATGCCTCCAAAATTTAGTTTGTGCCACAAAAAACAAAATTGCATTTTGAAACATTGCCAAATTTAGTTCTCAGTGTATGTTGCAGTTGCATATAAACCAGTTGCAACTATTGATTGATTCTGCTGCCTTTGTTGGAAATACAAATTTTGTGTAATGATTGTTCTCATTATTTTGTATTGCAACTTGAAGCAATTTGCTTCAGCATTGTTTATATATTAATTAATTTTTTTTTATGTCAACAAGTTTTAGAAAGTATTAGAAGAAATTATACAAATATATATATTATTTCACATCAATTAAATAATAATAATTTTGTATACAATTTTTGGGGTATTTAAATGGTTTTACAATTCTTGCGTGAATTGGGAAAAGACTTTTCCCTTATTTGCCATATTATTTTCCGCTCGCGGGATTTTGGCAAATTGGTTATGCGGAATTAGCCAGCCTTTTCGCCACCTTCCCTGCTTTTCCCCCTCCCCTGCCCCGCATAAATTCCACTGGAGTAGTCAAATTTATTTATGCACGTATTTTGAAATTGATCGCTGCTGCTTTTTCTCATAGGAAAATCAATTAAAAACCTAATTTGAGATTGCTAATAAATATATTTAAAATGAAAATATTAAACTGAAACACTGTAATTATTCAAAATAAGGGTTCTAAGAATTATTTTACATGCTTCTTCCTAAGAGCTGATTTAATTTTTAATTCTTTTGCGTATTTCGATAAAATGTTTTGAAATGCAACTAGTAAAAATGCCAATTAAGTTTCGGAAAAGCTGCTAAAAATCTATCCAACTGGCAATAAAAACTTAAATGAAGACTAAACATATCTCAAATACCAAACCCTAATCAAACGCCATAAATTCAATGGCAGAGTTCTTGGGGGGAAGGAAGGAAATGTTGGCTAACTGGACCAAGTGTCAATTACGGCTTAATAGCCAAAGGATAAGCGAAAATGCCGCAGCAAAGTGTGGCATGGTCAGAATGCGGCGACAGTTGATACTCTTTTTTTTCTATTTCACTTCTTTTTTTTTTCGTTGTGCCACAAGAGTTGATGTGGCAGCTGTTGCCGTTGCTGTTGTTGCAGTTAGCCGTAGTGAAAGTGTGAAAATTGAACGACAATGAAAGCGCGGTCAGACGATGATATTATGGCGCTTTGAAGTGCCTCCGACACGATGACACTGCTGGTTGCTGCCACATAGCAGCAGCACCCACAACAACAAGTGCTGCAACAAACGGAAGCCAACAAAAAGGGAAGCAGGAAATGTCGCAAACACTAAATCAGTGAAGTGCATTCAAACCACTCTCGAGTGGCGACTCCCTCTATGTGTGTGTGTGTGTGTGTGTGTGTGTGTGTGTGTGGAGGAAGTGCTTTGGGTTCTCTGTCTGGCAGATAGCAAATATTGATTCGATTAGAGCAAATGAAATGAAAGATGTTTGCCATTTTATTGCGACACAGACACAAAAAGCTCATAAATCACTTTGCTCAGCGCATTTCAAAAATTGATTGCCAACTTGTCTTAACGCTTCACATTTTCATCTTAAGTGCGTTATGGAAATTAGAACACACACACGCACACATACTCATACACACATGCAACATTGCTGATTACGCAGCAGTGGCAACTCGTTCGAGCAACTCGTTCAATGCCCAAATTACCCGCAGACAAAACCAGTTTTGCTATTCTTGTCAATTTCCTGTCGCTTGTTTCTTGTTTCTTGTGCCTTGTTGGTTGTCATCATACACAACAACTTTAATGTTGTTGTTATTGTTATTTCGCTGTGACATGTGCGCTGCCAAAACAAAACTGCGGGCGGCTGAGGGGTGGCAGTGGCACTGCCTCATTGTCATGCGGCTCATCAGCGGGTTGCAGTGAAGCCAAAAGGAAAAGCTGCCAAGACAAAGCTGCAAGTGCATAATATTCAAACAGCGTCTATATACATGTGTGTGTGTGTGTGTGTGTGTGTGTGTTGTGGGCGTGGCCAGTGACTTTGAACTTACGCAAATGTTTACGATATCTTGAAAATGAGAAATTGCTTTTCAGGCAACTAAACTTTAAACATAAACTTTGATATAAAATAGACACAAAAAAATTTGCATTATACAAAAGAAAAAACAAAAAAAATCTTTCATTTTATATTTAAAATTTACATACTAAAAAATTGTCTTTAACTGCGATAAGAAGCAAATCTATAGACTAGAAAATTGATAAGAATCTATAAATCGAATCGATAAAATTCTATTTTGGCCACAAATTCAGGGCATCAATCACCAAATAGATTGACTGATTGATTGTTTGTGACTTGATTGAAAGATTGGCCATCAACTAAATCAGAAATGGATACATTCTCAAGAATATTTTTTGAGCTAGTGTCACCAAATTTTGAAGATACATTAAAGGCAACCAGATTCAAGTATCTATAAAAAAATTAATCATTATTCCCACTTCTTCTCCATAATCCCACTAATCTATATATTTGAAAGTAAAAATCAGATGAATCCGCACAGTCACAATTTTATATTTAGATAGTAAACATCTTCAAAGATCGATTTATATATTCAGGAAATCTTAGAAATAAGATCGCTTTTGCCAAAAATTTGAAATATTTGAATTTTATAAAACAAAAATGTTAAATTACAAAAAAAAGAAAATAAATGCTAAATTTAAAAATCACAAGTAAAGCTTTTTGGAGTTATTTTTTCTTAATAACAGTTTAAGCCAAAAATATGCCATTTTCCCATATTTAAAGGGTGTTTTTATCTGCGTGAAGTGAAACATTTGAAAATCCATTCAGTTTTGAGAAAGTTCTTGATCAGCAAACGCAAGCAAACTTTTCCAGCGAGTTATTTTATTTCATATAATAAAGAGTCAGTCAGAGGATAAGTTCGTCCTTTTCTGTGCATTGTGCATTGTGCATTGCGCTGCAATTGTTTTTGCCATTCGTCCTGCTCACATTGCTAAGTAATCACTGAGAAAAAGGAAAAGGGCGAAAAATTCTTGGGAAATTTGCGCGCTAAACTTTTGCAGCGAAAAGGGAAAAGGAAAAAAAGTGAAGACAAGGCCAAAAGGGAATGCAAAATCAAAGTATGATGAGGCTGGTTACCTGCTGCCGGACGCCAGGACAACTGCAACAGGACAACTGGCCGCAATGCGGCCGCAACAAGAGTCCTGACCCCAGCACAGGGACACATCCTTGGAGCAGAGCAGGAGCAGAGCAGGCGCAGAGCAGGAGCTGAACAGGCGCAGAGCAGGCGCAGTCCATTAAACGTGTCAAAAGACGCTGCGCCCAAGGGAAGCAGCGCAGCGAACTGTGGGAAAAGGCTATGTGCAAAGTACATAATACACTTAGAAAAAAAATCTATCCAAATTTTAGAAAAACACCTGAAAACTATAAAATATTTTGAATTACTAAAAGAATTTTTTCAATAGAAAAATAAATCATATTTCATCAAATTTGGTAATGGCAAATTTATTTTCTTTAAAAATTACTCAAATTTTAAACGATATCTTTTTTTAAATTCGTAAAATAGTTTTATCTGCTAACTGCTTAAAAAAAATCGTAAGTTTCTCAAATTATTTTAAACGAATTCATTTTTTATGTAATTTCTACCACTTTGAAAATATTAATATTTATAATTTTTATGAGCTAAAATTAGATAATCTTTCTAAAGTTCTTTGTTAAACATATTATTAATTAAAAAAAAACATCCTCATTGTTAAACCAATTTTTTACAATATTTTATCCTTGAATTAAAAATAGAAAAACACTAATTTTTAAAAATATTCTTTCTGAATCTTAAAATTAATTGTGCTTGGCGAAAAGAGAATGATGAACTTTAAAATTAACACAATTTTTTGTTCAGTGTACACTATGCAGGCGCAAAACAAACTGAGCAATGGTGCATGCACACACACACACACACACACACCCACACACTTGTATCTGTGTGTGTCTGCACTTTGCGGTTATCGCTCGTTTTCGGCGCTCGAGTGTCCTTTGCTTTTGGGCAACGAGGCGGGCCAAAATGGCTGCTGGCCAACAAGCGTCTGCCACAACAGTCGCTGCAAGTGTAATTGTCTATGTATATCTGTGTATGTGTGTGTGTCTGTGTGTGTGTGTGTTCATGTGCATGTGACACTTTTTGCAAGTCAAGTGTAACGCAAAGTTTCGTTTATACCTTCATTTTCAGACAATTCGTTGATAGTGTTTTTGGTAAAGAATACAAACTGATTCGTTCATCAAAATCGTTTGGATTGTCTCAAATTTAGTCACATTTTAAATTGTGCCACTTTATTTTTATTAACATCGATTTCTGCTTATTTCCAACACAATAATTGCCATTCAAATGACTTTATTCCCAAATGTAGGCAATCAAATATTCTAAATACACAGTTCAAAAAATAAATTATTTTACTTTGTCAATTATGTATGTAGGACAATGTTTTTTCTATCGAAATGTGTAGCAGACACGCCCCTTTTGGAACGCACCCAAGCCGAAACAAACTTAAAATAGCAATGGCAAAAATAATAAAATTGAACTTCTGACCTCATAAAATCAAAAATTTAGTAATAACATGTAATGTCTTACAAAATGACACTGCCTGTGTGCGTGTGTGTGTGCATGTATTTTGGATGAGTTGTTTCTTAATTGGTTGGTTTGCCTTGCAACCACGCCCACCACACACAACGCCCCTGACCACTCTTTTGTTTTGTGCACACACAAAAATCGAAGTATTTTTTAATTTGAATAGCGCTGCACAACTTCAACTTTGAGTGGGTCTGTGTGTGTGTGTGTACTTCTGTGTGAGTGTTCATTTTTTTACTGTTATGCCAACTGTGATTGCCTGTCATACATATATGTAGACAACAGGTCTCCCGCCCCTCCCTTTTCCCAAGTGATAGCATTTTGCGCTTGACTGCTGAGCAACGGCAATTTTATTGACCATTTCAAAAAGGGGCCACAAGACAAAAGACAACAGACAAGAGACAAAAAACACAGCTGGACAAAAGGCATATCACAGCTAACAAACGCGTGCTATGATGTCAAACAACACACACACACACACAACACACACACATACTGGGAATATAACAATGGAGAACTGGCTGGATAACTATGTGTAGCAAATGCATAACTAAGATTTCCTATTTCAGTTAACAATTTGATAGCAGCAACTGGTTCTTGTGTCAACAAAGCGACAGCCAGACAGACAGTCGGACAGACAGAAACAAGAATATTTCTCTCGATATTCAACTGCACCTCCCCCCCAACCCCCTGATCCACTTCTCTAGTGCACTCAACCATGATACAAGCAATGGTTAACTGCAAAAAAAAAAGATATTCGGTTTCGGTTTCCCTTACAAATAATAATATTGCTTGTGATTTTAATTATATAGTTTTAGTTACATAATAATTGTCACAATTATTGATACAAACAATATAATTTCTAATGCAATTGTTTAATTTAAAAGGAAATTATACGATTCGATTTGAAAAGGATACCTTAAAATTAAAGTAAATGACAGAAATTCAGTTAAAAATGTGAAGAGAATAAAAATTTTAATCAATAAACAAGTTAAGTGAAATAATAAATAAGTAAAATATTTAATATTATTTACTCACATTTAGTTTTATATCGATAAATATTTATCTCCGATCGAAACTATAATTTTTTATTATTAAAATTTTTTTTTACATTTTTTTTTACTTCTTAGTTTTAAATAAATAAAAATTAGGTAAAATATTAAAATAAAACTTAATTTGCTGATATACTTTTTTGCATGCAATTCAACAAAAGCAGAGATAATTAAAAAACAATAAACTTACTTTAAAATGTAAATAAAACTGTGAATAAAAATAAACAAGATAAATTAAATAATTAAGTAATAAATTTATTATTAATTATTCACATTCATTATTAATATCTTTTTTAAAATTGTATTTTTCTTTTTAGTCTTACACAATTAAAAATAGATTAAAACTCACATCATTTGTTAATATATTTTTTTTGCATACTTTTATAAAATAAATAAAAATAAAGTAAAATTCACTAAATTTGTTAATATATATTTTTTTGCATATTTTTTAACAAAAGCAGAGATATATTTTTGTGTTTAACAAACTTGCCAAGTTTCTCAATTTATGCGTTGCACATTTGAAGAGTGTACAAAGAAACAGATATACAAATGGGGTAAAAAGAGAAGTTGAAGTTTTTCATTACAAAGTGCAATTTGCGTTGCTGTTTTATTTTGCAAATGTGCAGTCAACGAGCAGAAATGTGTCCAAATGTGGAGGCCTAGCAAAACTCAAAGCAGGGAAACGAGTTCATTTGAGAAATTGATATTAGAAAGCAATTAGCAGCATTGCGCTGGGAATGCGTCCCCCAAGAACTGATTGCCAAACACCGGTTCGTACAAGTAATTGCAATTAACGCCTGACAGACCCCGGGGACTGTCATGTGGAACTCGAAAGTGAAGTTGTAGGTAGAGGTGGTAGAGGGGTAGGGCAGAGGTGTGCCAACAAAAAAAAAAAAAGGGCACTCGTTAAGTTTACAATTTATGCCCTTTCACAGAGTTTACTTATTTCTGATTCGCATTCGTATTTATTCTTGTTGTACTTTTGCTTACACGCAATTGTCATTTATCACTTTTTATTGATTGCCGCGAATTTATCAATATCCGCTTTTGTCGAGCACCGCCCACCGCCCACCACCAACCGCCCACGGAGCACGGAGCAGTTGGATGAGCGGCGCCCACTTGGCGTATACGTAACAATTTTTAATGCCTTTCGATGGAATTCCTTTTCTTTTTTATTTTTTTTGTTGCCCTCCTTTTGTGTATATATAAATATATATTTATGTACTTTGTGCTGTTATTGTTGTGGTTGTTGCTGTTCAAGGCATGAAATTGATGCGATTTATATGTGGGTTTTCCTGCAAAAGGGGGCGTTATGCTTAATGTGATTATTTAAAACAATTTTATTGAGCAGGTGGAATATGCGTGGATACACAGCCATAAATGGGTACAGGTGATTTTATTAAGAAAATTAAGTAAGCTCAAGAAACGAGAAGAAAACCCAGTCATTTGTCTATGCCGAATTGAATGTCAGCTGCCAGACATGATTTGTTCAACAATTAATTATGCAAATTTATCAAATAATTAAAAAAGTATTCTGCAAATACTGAAATTAGATGAATTGCTTGTTCTGATTTAAATGATATGACTTTTACTACTTAGAAAGATATAGACGATATATAGAGGATTTAATTGGGATGTCGCTGGATTAGTAGATAGTAGTATCTACTCCCCAGTTGAGAAGCGCCATAAAATCATAGGCTAACTTAAATTAAAAAGCAATAAAAATAAATACATTTAGGTAATCATTATTAAAAAGAAATATAATGTGTGATCTTCAACTCAACTTTCTTTAATTATAACTGAACATAAGATATACAAAAAGATTGTCACAAATGAAATTTCATCAATATTAAAATTTAAAATAATACCTTAAATAAATAATAATTAAAGACCTACAATTCATATTTCTATAATTAATACTGAACATAAAAAAAATTTAAATTAAAAGTAGAAGTAGAAGGACAAAGAAATTGTCACAAATTAACTTTCTTTAATAGTATAATTAAAATAAATAACTTCAGTTAATAATAATTAAAAAGCAATATAAACTCTGATCTTCAACTCAACTTTATTTAACACATAGTAAAAATAAATATAGACTTACAAATAGATTGTGAAAAACTAGAAATCGTATTATTTTCTTAACTACAACTTTAAATGATAAAATCTGATCGAAATCAGCTGCCCAATTTACCAACACACATTAAATAACATAACGATAAAGATAATGTGTGCGATGAGCATTATGGCCAGATAAGCTGTGACATATTAGAACCAAAGATGTGGGAATAGAGTTAACCCTCGGAGAGGGTTCCACTTTCTCAGCATCTGAGCAACCCTTTTTTTTGGCAATTTTATTGGAATGGCTGCCTTAAGTCAGATGAAATCCGGGGATTTTGCGTTAAGAGCTGCTCGCATGCAATTTGGCCAAAATGTATTACATTCAATTTGAATACTAAGCCGCTTACCAACACTAAAAGTTTGATGTGCACACAATAAACAGGATTTCTGGCTACAATTAGCATGTAAGCCGAGGCAAAAGGACACGCAGCACTGCAAAAGCTCATGCATAAAAAATGTGAAAGGTCAGCCAGCAAAATGGGTTAAGCAGCGTAGACTGCCATTTGACGAGGGGTACATGAGAGGGGCGAAAGGGAGTTGGAGGAGGGAGAGGTGGTTTTGGAGTACATGAAGCTCGAAATTGGCATTGTGCTCAAAGTGAACAACCGCAAAACTGGCAGTCAAAGTCGCTCTAACCAGCACAATTAACACACACAAAGGGAATTCGCAAGAGGAGCAACAAAAGGAGTGCGAGAATATCCTTGTGCGGCTGTGCGAAAGGACGCAGAAAGCGGCGAAAAGAAACGGATACTTATTTAAAATTTATGTAGCGTAATTACAAGCGATTTAAGCCATTGCTTGAGGGGTCCCCTCTCCCAACCACCTTCCCCCTCTCCATCAAGCGGCTCAAAATAGGCCCCGAATCGTAGGCTGGTAATCCTTTCGAATTAAAAAACTCAAATACAAATGGAAATGTGGCAAGAAAAGTAGATTTTTTTCTTTGCTTTGCTGTACCCTTTCAATTGACAGGCGGAGGGCAATTTAGGTTTTGGGGTTGGTTATGTAACAAATCGTAAAAGATGTCTTTGAAAGTATAGATTAGGTGTATATAGCTTTGTGGAAATCTGAAGTATATATTCTTGATATAGATTCAAGATTATTTATTTATTTTAATATGCAAAACACAGAATCGAATAAGTTTCTACAAAGATTTACAAAGCTTTTCTTAAGCCGACAATCTTCAAAATATAATTAAAAAATTTGCATATATTCATTTTTTTTTATTAAAAAATGTATTTTCTATTTCGGCAGGATTTTAAAAAATTCAGTTAGATTTTTTCTGAGTATATACAAAACAAAGAATTGAATCTGTTTCTTAAAAAACTTGAAAGGCTTGCCCTAAGCTGACAAATTAAAAAAAAATAGTGTAGCTTTATTTTATTATATAAATTTTTTTATTATTAAGAAATGTTATAAAGTAAAAATTCAAACTTGAATTTAAAAAAAATTCTTTTCAAAATAAAATATTCGTTTTGGATAATAAGATAAGATACACTTTTAAAAAAAATCAGTAAGTGTTTAATTTAAAATTTAAAAACAAAAGTAATTTTTAAGTTCAGAAATAAGTAATTAAATTTACTGGCTCGGATTTTATTATGAATATTAATTATATTTATACACATTTTTAAAAGATTCGTTTTGATTAATTAGATGAGTTATACTAGGCTAAAAAAAATAGTTCGAGTTTGACTTATTTTTTGTATCTAAGTTTATAAAAAAAATAGGATTGCATCTAACCCTTCCCTTATAAGCTTCCCACAGAGTATCTGCGTTTTAAGAAGTCTGCCCAATAATCATAGTAATCCCCTTTTTGTTATTTTTAAAGGTATCTGCTTTTTATATTTTTTAGGGTTCCTCCAGCAGTTGGGTATGCCGGGCCAGGCCAGGCCTTGCCAGGACAGGCCAGTTAAGCATCTTAATGACGGCAGAATGAGGCGGACCGCACTTTCAACTAGTCTATAATTTTTATCGGAAGCAATCTCGAGCCACGGACAACCACAAAAGTCATTTGCCTTTGGCAATGGCTTTAATTAGTTGCTGGATTGTTGGTTTGCTGGTTTTGCTGGTTTTGTTGGGTTTGCTGGTTTGGCTGCTTTGCTGCTTTGCTGCTCTGTTGGACGGTGTTTATTAAGCTCGTCGACTGAGTAAAGAGGCAGCCGTGTCGAGTCCATTGCATCCATTGGGCTGATAATGAACTTCAATTATTTATACATGAGCCAACAAAAGCAACAACAACAACAACAGCAACAACAAAGTGGGCACAAATTTATTGCATTAGGCGCGTTTTAATTACACCTGTGGCAAACACACACACACACACAGACACACACACACACACTAACCCACACAGAGTTGGATCTGTTCAGTCAAGTGCTGCCTGCTTGTTATGTGTATAATTTAATTAGTGACACCCACGAATGCAACAGAGCCCAAACACACACACACACCTACACACACACACACATACCTACACACACCTACACACACACCTACCCACACACACACACAGTTACAGTTAGAGATGCTGTTCCCCACACCGTCCTTGTCCTAATGATTTTCATGCCTTCGCATACTAATTTTGTCCAGGTATCCTCCTCCTCATCCTCTCCCTCATCCTCATCTCACTCCTCCTAAGTAATGATGGCATATTAAAGCAGCACTGCCGCCAGCCGTATCAAATACACACAACAACAACAAAAAAAAATGAATCAAAAAATCTACTCAACATTTGATGCTGAAATTTATTGCCTGTGGGCTGCCAGCTGCCAACTGCTCGGTGAGTGGTGCTTTGTGGGTGAGTGGTGCGGCTTCTCTGATAATGAGATTCAAATCGAATGCTGATTAATGCGCCACACAAATTGAAACTAAAACAAGTACGTGTAAAATGCATAGAGGAATCGACTGAGAAATACCCTAAATCCAAATAAATATTTAATTATATTAAATTTTATATTTCATTAAAGGTTCTAAAAATCACAGTCTGATTTTTTATAACTGCACCACTTTTTCGACCCTTGCGGTTATTGTTTTACCCAAAAAAAAAAGAGTCCTTGTTTATTGCCAGTGGAAACCCTTTTACCACTGGCAACTTAAAAAATGCGCTATAAATCAAAATTGGAAAATTGCAGTTTGTTTTAGCCCAAAAAGGATAAAAATATTTTATAACTTGTTTTATTGATTGTTTAGGTATCCTCCTGCCTATATAAAATAGTAAAATTAATTTATTCTAAATTAAAAGCATATAAAAATATATAAGACTAATTTCATAATATTCTTTACATTTTTAGAATGTGTAATTAAATTTAACAAAAAAATAGTCACAAGAATGCTTATCCAACATTTAACTGAAATCATTTATTTATCATAAAATAATTGAATTTTCTATTTCTTAAAATGCTTTTTGGTATTTAGAAATGTATATTTAATGTGAATAAATTTCTCAGAAGACTCAAAATTAAATATTCACTTAAAATCTCATTAGCATAAAATATTTCTTCCCAGAAAATACTTTTTCTTTTTTTATAAATTATTTGAAAATTTTAAAATTTAACTCTTATGTTAATATTCCTCCGAAATATCATTTAAAAAATAAAGAAAACTAATTTTAAAATGTTAAAAATTATGCATTTCGTTTTTAAAAATTCGTAATAAATTTCAAAACTTTAATATGAAATTTTGCATTTAATATAAAAGTATATTTTAATAATACTTATTAAAAATAATTATTCAGTTTTCAATTAAAGCGCTGTAAAGCAGTTTTTGTTTGAGCCAAGAGTAATCTGCAGTTAAATTATAAAAGGCAATAAATATAAACTCGTTTGAAGTGGCCTTCGCATAAGCCAAAACAGAGAGTATTTACCATTTTTCACTTTACGTTGCCACTTTTTTAAGTTGGCTTTCTTTTTGGTTTTTGCTTTGCTCTTTCTTGGTAACTGGTTGCGTGGAGCGAAGGAATGCCGCAGTCATTTTTCGCTAATCATCATATAAATGGTTTGTAAAATATTAGATAAGAGCCAAAAACTGTTAAATGTTTTGGAATTAAATGCGTGATTTACCCCGTTGCCGTTGTCCCGCTGTTTCCCCTTCAACAACCGGGCCAAGGACTCGCGATATTCCATTAAATCCTTGAACAGCTAACGCGCTTAGCTGTCGCAACCACAGCAGCAGCAGGAGCAGGAGCAGAAGTTGCCGGAGCAGCCCTGTGGAGAACCCAGAGTCAAAGCTGAGGAACCATCGCCAGAGCTTATGCAAAAATTTTGTTTTATAAAATTTTCAAGTCAAGCGCCTAATCCCAACACTTATTCTTATACACTTCAATGTCTTACACTAACTGAGGGTAGGTTGCCGGGGCAGGGGTAAAGAAGGGGCAGAAGAGAGTGAGGAGAGTGGGGGTTGGGGTTGCCTTGACAGGCTGTGGGTTTGCAGAGAGCAGAGAGCACTGAAAAGTTTTTCTTTTCTTACCAGACAATATTTTATGACAAGCGCTGTGTGCAGAGGGGGGGTTAGAGGGGGTTGCTTGCGGGCAGGCTTAAGGGGTGTGATTGAGACAGTGAGGGTGGCGGTTAAAGGGGGTGTAAAGGGGAGTGGCAAACACATTGGCACATTGCCGGATTATGCAACTGAAAAATTCATTCATTTCCTGCTTATTTTTCACGACAAAACAACTTGCACCATGTCCCCCTACCCCTTCCTCTCCTCTCCCCCTCCACGATTGATGCCAGAGCCGAAAAAGCCACAACACTTTGTAATATATAATTAAGATTACAAGCTCCTTTGGTTTAAGTATTCCAAGGCGTGGCAGGGGGGCAGAAACTGGCTTATACTTTATGTATGGCAAATATATCTCAACTTGACTGATAACCAAGATGCCAAAATTTATTCATGGCTGGCGGTTCTCCATTGCCACTCGGCCGTTTTCCAGCTTATTTAGTTGTTGAGGTTGTTTTTGTTGTTTTTGTTGCTGTTGTCGATGTCAAATTGTGACCTTTTCCTTTCACTCGAGGCCAACTTCAAAAATGTTACCCCACAAATTTAATTTATCCCCGACGTAATTATTCAATTTCAGCTGTGTGCAGCATTCGTCAGACAGTCGACAGTCGTTGGAATTAATTTATGAATATAATCAAATTGTAATATCAAGTTTTAATGGGTTTCTCAATATATACATATATATAAATATATATACATATATATAAATATATATGTGTGGACCTGTTAACCTGCAGGCAATCATAAAGTTGGCTGTCCTGTTTGGAAAACACACATAATATTTACATGTTTACCATAAACTCAATAACAATATTAAATTTAATATAGTTTAAACAATAAATTGTTGGCTAGCTTAATGAAAAGCAAATATTATTTGTATCCAGTTCACTTGAAGCTTGTTAACAAAATATGTTTGAAATTCGTTTTTGTTTTAATTGTTGAAAAGTGTAAAATATTTTTAGCGTTATTTAAAAATATTTAAATAATAGTAAAATTAATTTTATATTTTATTTGATCTCGATTATTGGAGATATGTTGGACTAGATATCTTGTAAAGAATTTAATTATTTTATTACGGTTTTGTTTAGAGAAAAATGAACAAAAAGAAAGTTTTAAAAAATAAATCTAATATATTTATTTTAAACTAACAAAGCCATTGCAAGCCAGACAGCAAACTATATAATTTGGTGAGCAGATCCATTAATAAATAAATTAGGCAATACTGCCCAAAATTTGTATTTTTATTATCTTCTTATTTTAGGTCAGGAAAATATACATACATATCTTATATGTTTATAGTATAATTAAAAAAAAAAAATGATATATAGTTTAAGCAATATTCAATAACAAACTGAATTAAAACAAGTAGATACAAAAGCAAATTTTCTATTTAAAACTTATTTTCTTATAAAGCCAAGCCAATTTCAGTTATTCTTTTTTTTCACCCATACTTAAATTTTAAAAATCTACTTAGCATTATCAATAACATCAGTTATTCCCATTCGAGCTCACTCGACTCTATCAATCTGACTTGTTTAAATCTTATCTAATCTTATCTTTTTCTGTACACATGCAACCGCTCAGCTTAAGCGGAATCAATTAATAACTCTCCCCAATTAAAATGTTTTATAGTTGCAACTTGCTCCAAGGGTTGCACCTGCATGTTATTATTTTGTATTTTTCCACCTTGCAACATCTTAATGGCTGCTCCTTCCTTCCGCCGCACTCCCCTCGACCAATCTGCGTCTAATCCGCCAACACTTCGGACTGCTCATTAGTCTTACAAACTATGCACATGCTCTGAGCAACAACGCCCAATACAACGAAGAGTGTTGTTCATTGTGTCCTCCTTTGGAGCTGCCCAGCTTTAGCCCTTCCTCCCCAATCACAGGACCCTTTGGAAATGAATGGCCAGACCCCCGTTGCCAGGCTTTGAAAAAAGCTCTGCTGCTGGCTTCCATTTTTTTTTTTTTTGTTCTTTTTTTTCAGCTATGAATGAGCTTCTTGCATTTGCATATTAACAGCATGTGCGTCTAATGTGCACACTCCTTCCCCCACCCCCCTTTGTACTCGCCCGCTGCCCACTCTTACTCCTATCCTCCTGCCCGGTATTTGCATAATAATTTTATGGCTCGCTGCAGTCGAATAAGAAAATCCAGCTGCCGGCATTTGCCATTGTCGTTGGCCAAGTGGCAGCCCATAATGGCTATCCCTCTTACCAAACTCCCACCCCATTGGACCCCCGCCAGTTAGCCAGTCAGCCAGTCAGCCAGGTGTGAGCACAGCAGGCAGCAGTCCCATTGAAAAATGATGCAATGCAGCTGATCGCCTGACGACTGTTAATGAACTTCACACGGAACACGTAACCCGGCCAGAAGGGATACCAAAAACAAACAAAAGTGCTTAAGGGCCATAAACATGAAACGCATCAGTCAGTTTTCATGGCCTATAGACACTCACACACACACACATACACACACACTTACTACTACACACAGTTAGTTTTTAATCTAATTATGAAAATAGTTGTCAGTTGCAAAAAACAAATTTATAATACTTAAGCATTATTACAAACCGAAGATTTGATTTAATACTTGAAGAAATAATTTTGCTTGGGACTTATCTAAAATACTACATTTCTAAATATAGCGTAAATATAAAAAATAAATATATTAAACTACATAATCTTAATGGAGTGCTGAATTGTAATTATTACTGCTCAACTGATTCACATCACATATCAGCCTCATTCAACAACTCCAATCCAATGCTTCTCCTTTCAGGAAAACAACAGCGTTAAATAAATGAAAGAAATTTATTTAAATAAAGTATATTATCGCAAGTGGAATCTGACTTATAAAATTTTTCATAAAATGCTGCCAAATCAATCTCAAATCCCCCTTCTACTATTACAACCCATTGCTCCATTTCTTGGAACCTACCAGCTAAAAACTTAGGCTCTAAGAGTAAATAAAATATTAAATAGAAAATAAGTATATATATAATAATTTATGTTCTTATTTAAATATATAAATTTAAAATGCATATATGCAATAATAAAATAAGTCAAACTTATGTGATTTAAGAATATTTATTTAATATAAAAAAGACATCTAAAATTCAGTTTAGTAATTCCGCCATTTTCTTCCGCCAACAAATCGTGTATGCAAAGTTTTGATACACCCACTACTACTTCTGTATATAGCATTAAATACAGATATTTATATATTATTATTGTTATTCTTAAATTATTATTAAACTATTATTCAGCTTAAAACACACTTGAATATAATCGAAGCTCAATCGAAGCATCAAGTCTCATTTATATAGCATCCAAGTAACTAGACTTAGTACTTGTACTCTTAGCACACCAGTTGGATTATAAATCAAAGAAGATGACTATATATATATATATATATACTTCTATTTAGCGCTTATGCAACAGTTCATTTTCTATGCAGGAGTGCGAATCGTATAACAATGAAGCAAGGAAGTGCGCGTTGTTTGCCACTTGGCGGCAAGTAATTTTATAATTATGCAAGCGCAACTGGCATTGTGTGACCTCCGCACACACCAGCACACACACACACACACACACACACACACACTCGCACACACACACACACAATGTGAAGTGCATACAAAGTATGTAATTATTTCTTGTGCCTTGTAATTTTTCACTTAATTTGCATGGTCGGGCGACATCCGGTTTGTGGCAGAGTGTGCAATTATTCCAACCATTTTTGTAGATTACATAGCCAGCAGCTTTAAACTTTAATATTCTAAGTGCAAATATGAAAATTAAGTAACAAAACTAAAATTTTATTTAATTAAATTTTTAATCAATTTTGAGCTGCTGACAGTGCAATAAAAACATTAAGAAAATATTTTTGAGTTAGCCGTAAGAAAAAAAATACTTTAATTAATATATTAAAATAATAATATTGTAAATATAAATAGTAATTTTTTATAAAATACAATATTTATATTATATAAATAAACAGTCATTCAATGAAAGTTAAAAAGTGTTGTGGCAACTGTCAAAGAAATCCAACCTAAAAAGAAAATACAATAAGTAAAAAGAAGCAAACTAAATAAACAAAGAAAAGCTCAAAATAAAAACTAACTTAAATAGTTTTATTTATAAAATATGCTATAATAAATTTTGACACATTTTTAATCTCTGAATATGCAATTAGAAGTAAAATTAAATAAATCAAAAACAGTCATTAATTGGACATTTAATTGAACATTGGCTTGGAGCCAGTATAAAAAGTCAAAAGAATAAATAAAATCTAATATAAAATAAAAAATATTTATGAAATACACAATATTTATTTTAATTTATGGTCCATTTTTAACTGCTGTCAATGCAATTAAAATCGTATATAAATACTAACGACATAAACAACATTTATATTAATTTGTGGTCAATTTCCAACCGTTGTCAATGCAATTAAAATAATTGCACAAATTTGAAGAAAATTAAAAAACTGTAAACTGATCCACAGCCAAAAAAAAAAATAGCAGTCAAGAAAATTCCCAATTGAGACTGAAATGAAACAGTGCCTCATTAAATTTGATAATGTCCCAGTTGTTGAGTGCTTTTTATGGACACTTGATTATATACGGCACATAATTGAGCTAGGGGGGATGGGGGATGCTGCCCTATTGCTGCCCCACGAGACTGCCACATCAAGTGACACACATTTGCATAATTATTAGAAACAGTTAAATGTCCACAAATGGTAATCTTAGTACTTGGTCACTTCAGCAGGCACACGGGGGAGTCATTATTTGCTTGGCCAGGGGCACAGTGATCTGGCGGAGGGAGTGGTGGCTAGGAGTGTGGCACATTATTCAAAGTATGCGGCATCAATATATTGTTGTTGTTGTTGCTGCCCACGCAATCTAGGGACAAAAATATCTTGGCGTAATTTGTGGCAGGTCCTTTGCCTGTTTAGCCTGTTGATGTGCGTGTGTATTTAAAAATGTTGTCTTTTTACAACAACAACAACAAGAACAACAACAACGACAACACACAAGAAATAAAATAAAATGTAATTTTTATTATGCTCAGTTGTTTTTATTGCCTGCTTTATCGTTCTACAAGTTTCTACTGGTATTGCCCTTGTCCTGTCTTGTCCTGTCTCGTCCTGTCTTGTCTTGTCTTGTCTGATATTTGTCTATGGCATGTCCTTTGTGTATGTTTGTGTGTATGTTTTGGGCATGCCACAATAGCCACACACACACACACAGTTAGACAAATAGACTTGGACATGCCAGGCGCCTTGGCCTTTTGCGATATTTTCGGTTTTTTTATGGCTTTTTTATTGACTTGATTATTATGTTGCCTCTTGTTTTGCTGCAACAACAAGATAGGAGAAAAAAAAAACACAACAAACAACTTTTCTTAGGCCTCTCAACCCAGGGAAATTAAAAAATAATTTAGCGCCCGGCTCGAGGGCTGCTGCATAAATTTGCGAATGTCTGAACAGGGTGTGTCTGATTGCCCAACGGCTTTGGGCTTTGGGCCACATAAATAGGGCTCAATTCCAGCAAAAAGTAAGTTTTCTAATGACGCCTTCTGCAATTTATGCTCATATGTGTGTGTGTGTACATTTTAGTGTGTGCGAGTGTGTGTTATGAAATGCCAAAGACTCATATTTCACGGTTTCACCGTCAACTAAATCACAACAATTTGTGTGGGTCTGCAAAAGTGCTGCCTCTCCACAAATTGACAGATTTTTGTTTGCAATTTGTTTGCACATTTAATTGAAAAATGCTCAACACTCGCTTTTGTAATGTGAGCAGTTTGCCCAACTTGCCGTGGGTCAACAACTCACATTGCAAAAACTAATAAAACTCACTGCAAGTATTTCGATTTCATTTTTGGACAGTAAATCGTATCAATTGTCAAATAAAATTACTGGCTTTGGGCCACAAAATCGCTTGACGACCAAATCAAATGTCAGTTGTTGTTGCCTGCACTACGCGGCGTATACTTAATTTGAGAAAGCCTTTTGACTATTTTGAAATTACTTAACTGGCCAATTAAAGTGTAAAAAAACTAGCTTAGCTGCTGCATTAATTTTACGATAATTTTGATCCCATTTGAACAATTTAATTTAAAAATAAAGCCAATCTCCGCATTTGTTTCGCTTTTAAAATGCCATTTTCTAAGCCCGCATGTTGCCGGTGGCTCTGGGCCAAAATGACAAAAATTAAATGCCACAGCATCAAGACACACAAAAAATAAAAAAAAATAATGATGAAACAAAAACAAAAAGAAGCAAACCACAAAAATGTAAGGGAAACAGACAAAAAAAAAAACAAAATACACAAGGACTGAAAAGGGAGAAACCAAGTCTCATAATTAAAAATTAAGCCATTCGCCTATTAGTTTTAACCCTCATTAACTTTAGATAAACTAATCTCCAAAGTAAACCACTCGCATTCATGGCCTTTTGTATGGGGGTGACCCTGCCCTGCCCGAGGGGGTATACCCCCACCCCACCCCACAAACCACCCAATGCAATGACTATCTGGGCGCGCCTACAGTGCGTGAAAAGCTCATCAAATGGGCGGGGTTCTCTTATAGAAAGCGCCCAATGAGTTTTTTTTTTGTGTTGTTTCTTCTTCTTGAGTTGCTTGAGTTGGTGCACAAAATGATGTAGAAACAGGCCGAACCTAATAGAAAGCTAAGCATGAAAAATTCAGAGAGAAAAGAAGCTGGGCGCACAAAAAAGCGCCCTGAACAAGAGAAAGGAAAAATAATTAAAAACGCAACCTTGATGAAAATGAAATGTTTACTGAAAGACACAGAGGCGCGCAAAATAAAGAACTGTGACAGGCAAAAAATAAAAACGGAGAAAAGCAGAAAAGGAGAAGAAAAAAAATACATAATGTTGAAAGGCTAAAAAAGAAAGAAGAAACAAAAAACAAAAATAAAGTAAAAAACAACATTTATGCTCTGTTCAAGCAGCGGCACAAAACGAAAACAAAACCGGATACACGCAACGGATGCAAAGTTTACTCAAGCAAGCCAAGCAAGACTACGGTTGATAGGGGTGGAGGAGGAGGGGAGGTGTGGGGGAAACGAAATGCAAAGTCAGGCAAAAATTAAGCGAGCATTTTCTTCAAAGCCATCGCTGTTTATAATACCCAGCCATGTGCTACCCAAATAAAATCCAACAAACTATCAGAATTATTTGAAACTTTTCTCTACTCGAAAGAGTGCCAAGTAAATTGCTCAATTTGCTGCTCAACTCAGCATTTTAATCAAAGCATCAGTCCAAAAATAATTTTACAGCACTAAATGAAATCGGCCAGAATTTTTACATGCATTTATACTAAGAACATTTGTTAAGACTTAAGTTGTGTAAGAGGCAGAGAGGGATTAGGGGGAGAGATTAGGGGATATCATTGTAACATGAATTTAAGTCCAAAATCGCGATTTCTACGTTGCAGTTAGTATTAATCAAGAGGTCCAACCATGATCAAGAAAATCTGGCTTATGAAAATTGGTGTAGGCTTGGCCAAATTAGCGGCTTAAAAAATTAGAACATTCTCTTGAAAGTATCGTTTAGTCCTACTAAAAACCCATGTTGGGTGTATTTGAATTGAGTTAAAATCTCGATTTCAATTTTAAGCGTTTTGAACTTTTCTACGGATCTTTTTTGACAAAGCTATCGTATTTTCCAATTTAAATATTGCGTTAATTTAATTAATTCCAGATTAAATATGTAAGTCAAAATAAATATTAGGCTAAACATGTTCTTCGTCTTTGTCGTCTTTTGTTATTACTTAAATAAATAAGAAACGAGTCTACCAAAAAGCAAAACTCTTAAATTGAAATCATAATTTTTCAAGGAATTCATTTCCAAAAATAAATTTAATAAATTAATCATTTGCTTAATAACTGAAGTAGCCAAGATGTAAGCAATTTTGTTGTGTTTAGCAATAAGATTAAAAATTGTTAACTAATCATAAAAATAAAATAGAAACATAGCCAGATTTATTGTATGTTGTAAGTATGCACTTTTAAAAGTTGACTTTATTGCCTATTTAGAAACTTACACAGTTTTCGTTAAATAATATAGTAAGTGTATACATTTATATATATATATATTTATATAGATATTTATCAATTAGAGCTACTTATAGATTAAACATTGGCTCTGCACAATCACTTTTAAAAACAATAAGTTCAACTACAAAGCGCTAAAATTGAGCAAATTACGCGATGCGCTTGGTTTTTATACTTATATCAAAATGAAACACATTCAAAAGGGGGAAAACGAGAGCAAACAATTTACAATTTAACAAAGCTGACCATTTGGCTAGTTATTAATAATAATAATAATTATAATAAGCCAAGTCAAAGAACTCGACATGCGATTATACATATATATAAATTACACAAATCTCATAAATTACACAGATATTACAAGTATTAAATGAGCTATAAGGATCGCTATACAATGCTGATTTGCTGAATAAAGCTAATTGATAAATTTCTTAATTGTCATGTTTAAATGTCTCTCTTTTGCTTCAGGCCTAGTTTGGAGCTGGTCGATTATGCTGCTGCTGCTGCTTGGCATTTCCCGCATCCGATTTATTTTCGCGCACCAACAGCAGCAATTGGAGCATCATCAGAGCCTCCACCTTGTCCAGTGGGTCCATAAAGCCACGCTGCAACCACTTGGGGATGGTGGTGCGAGCGTGGCTGAAGCCGAGCTTATTGAGTATATAGTCGACGCCATATGGCTCAATGGATTTGCCGACCCACGAAAGCAGACGCACTGTCGGCTCCAAATGCCACGTCTGACACTCAAAGTGACGCCAATCGCGCACAAAGGACTCTATATCAAAGCTGGGCAGCTGAGCATTTCCTTCTGCTCCTTGCTGGCTTTGAGAACTGCCATCTTTGACATCGCCTGTTGCTGGATTTGTTGCCGTTGACGCAGTTGCTGACGCAGTTGTTGCCGTCGTGGAATTTGTTGTCGTGTTGGTTGTTGTTGTCGTCGTGTTTGGTGTTGTTGTCGTTGCATTTGCTGGCGTGTTGCTGGTGCAGTTGGCCAGATTGGTGTGGCTGCCCTGCAACGGTTCCAGACTGCTCTTGCTGCCGCTCAACTTCTGCGACTGCTGCACAGTCAAGTTCGAACTGGAGTTGCTCTTCTTCTCCTTGAGTATCTCATCCGTTAAGTATGGCTTCAGGTTGGGCTTCTGCGATAGATTTGGCGATGCGGCACGCGCCGATTGAGCTCCAATCTGCAAATGAATTAATTTGCATGAATAAGGAAACTTTTGCATGGGTTATCAACTGGAATTAATTATTAGTGATTGACTATTTATCCGCCAGGTATATTTTAGCTTTTATTTATAGTCTTTAACTAATTCTTAGTTATATAAGAAGTACGCACCACTTTCTCCTTTTCGGTGACATAGGACGTGATCAGATCATGCAGAAAGAAGAAAGCATCCGCATCGACGTTGACAAAAATATGATCATCGAAATCGGTCATAAAACTGCACAAAACTTCAGGTTTCGTTTCTAAAAAAAATAATAATATTTTATTAATGTTTTCGAATGAATTTTTATAGTTTTTTTTTTTTTGTTACCCGTCGGTTCTGGCGTTGTTGGTCCCTGTTTGTGCTCGGTCTTGAAGTGCAGCTGGAGACTTGGCAGTGCAAAGATGACTTCGCGATTATGATTGTGCTCCTGGGATTTGGCTGCACTGCTGCTGCCCGAGGCACGAGTGCGCTCAATGGAGTTGGAGGCAATCTCTCGCTCGCACTCCAGAATCGGGAAGCGATCAACAGCTGTAAATGGAAGATTACACTAATTAATACTTTTTGCTCGATTCAGACAAAATTGAAGCTAAAATTATAATTATAATAAAAGCAATACAAATGATTAAAAACAATTATTTAAACTATATTTATTAGCTCATAAACTAAACTTGGAATTCTGTTGTTATATAAAAAGTAGAACCATAAACTGAAGAAGAACTTATGAAAGAAGCTTAAGAATAAATCATAAGCTAAAGTGGCTAGTAGAATAAATTGCTAAAGGGATAAATAAATACTGATTTGTTTGTGAATTACTTCTTTTTATAAGACTAGGTTAATAAAATTCTTGTATTTTAGAAATCACTTTTAACTGCTGGAAAAATTCACAATAAAAAGTCGTACAAACAAAAATGAAAATACAGCATTTAATAGAGCAATTTGAAAGGCCTAAAAAAATATCCAACTGCTGGAGACAAACTTTTGCGGAAATGTGTTCACCATAATATTTAAAAAAAAATTTACTGATTTAATATCAGAAGTTGTTGAATGGATAAACAAAATATTTAACATGTGGATTAGTAAATTAGAATCTGAACCACCCAAATTGCAAGTAATTTAAAAGGGATCAAAAAAGAGACAATTCTTAATTGAACTGCTGCTGATAAACTTCTGCGAAAATATGTTCAACAAACTATTAAAAAATTAATATTAGATCAGAGTCAGTAGTTAAATGGATAATGAAAATAATTAAAGGAGTAGAATTAATTAGTGGTTTATATATAAACCACTAAAATTGCAGTGTTTTATGTTTTTTTTAAAGAAATTTAAAAGGGATAAAAAAAAAAAATTCCTAATTCTGCGAAAATATGTTCAACAAAATATTACAAAACAAAAAGAAAATGCTTTTATATTAAATAACATAATAAATAAATAAACTAAAAAGGGGATTATTAATTAATATTATCTGGTTAATATCTACACTATGAAAATTGCAGTGTTTTATATTTTATAAATAAATTTAAAAGGGATCAAAAAGACACAATTTCCGATTAATAAAGTTCTATGAAAAAATGCTAAAAACACTTATAAAAAAATAAAATAATAATAATAAAATATTCGCAATTAGATTAGAGCTGGATGAGACTCACCATCGATCTCACTGTTGGCGAAGGCATAATGGAACCACTCGTTGAGCGTCTTGAACTGTGGCGGGAAGATAATATTGCGGGTGATGCGACTGACAATGGCCATGGAGTGATTCTGTTGCTGCTGCCCCTCGGCTGTCTGGCCGAGACTCGAGGTCAGCGTCTGGCAGACGAGCACTTCGCTGGTGTCCTCCAGCTGACGCGCCTCGGTGGCAAAGTTAATCGAAGGCGACTTGAGACTGAACAGCGCCCAAGCCTTGGACTTGAAGTTGATGCCGTGGAAGCAGGCGAGGGAGATGTTCTGGCCACGCAGCTCCACAGTGCCGCCCAGAACGTTGCCGTGGCGTGGCAGGCGTGTGACCAGCGATGGCACCAACAAGCCAACGGCCTGCGCCAGCGGCTTCTGCCAGTGGCGATGATGACGTGCATCCGTGTTGTCCACGCCACAATAGTTGGGGGCAGCAGCGGCAGCAACAGCTGCCTGTGGCAACTCTCCGTTGGGCTTCTTCTTGTGCTGCTGGCGACGTCGAATGCTGGCCGTACGATTTTGCAGGCGTGGCTCCAGGCTGGAGAAGACACGCTTCGAAGATTTGAATTGCTGGGTGAAGAACTCCTCCAGCTTGAAATACATCTTCATTAAATCAGCTGTGGTCGACTTGGATATCATAATCTGCAGCTGATCCCAGCTGAGATCGCCGTGTATGAAGATCAGGGCACGCGGCTGATCCTTGCCAGAGGTGGCCGCCGCCTGCGTCGAGGTGCGCCACTCATCCTTCATGGCGGCGGCAAATGTGCTGATGCGCGTCATCAGCACCGAGGTGCCCATGTAATCCAAGCGCAGCTCCAGCGCCATAAAGCTCAGGCCCAGCGTATGATACGGCTCCATGCCGGACTCCTCCTTGATGTGGAAACGCTTGTTGATCTTGTTCACCTCGAAACTGCCGCCGACAATGCCACCCTTGGCATCCAGTGCCGAGCCACCCAAATAGATGCCGGCATACATATTTTTGTAGCCGGTGCTGCCGATGGACAGGCGGCCATCGGAGCGGAAATCCTTGGTCAGCCAGACCACGTTGCCACACACGTTGCCAATGTTCATCTGCACATTCAGCTTGGTGAAGTTGACAGCAAAAATGACCAGTGTTTCCCAGGCAGTAATTTGATTCTTCTCCGACGGAGGAGTGCCCGAGGATTCGGCACTCGAAGATTTGCCCAGCGATTTCAGTTTGCGGACGGCGCCAAAGTGGCCAAGTTGCTGGTGCGTCTGCTGCTGCTGCGACTGCTGATCGAAGTCGAGCCGCAGTTTATCCTTGGAGCGACCCTCGCTCGGAGTGGGCGTGGTGGGAGCACAGCCCGTTGGAGTTTCTGCGCCAGCTTGTTGCTGCTGCTGCTGCTGCTGGTGAACACTTAGATCGCCCAGGAAGAGGCGCCGCACAATGCGCCGGCGATACCAGGCCTTGGGAAAGGCCAGAATCTCGGTGAGGCGACGCATGTCGTACTTGAAACTGGCGCTGCCAATGTCCACAATTGTGGAGAACCGAATGACAGCCCGGGACTGATCCAGAGCTCGCTTTGAGCTGGGCAGTGGTTCGATGTACACTTTCCGGCAGCGGGTTATGTGAAACTTGACAAACTCCACGTTGATGCTGAGCGAATCCTTGCGTTCGCTGTCGCTCAGTGGCGAGAACTGGGTCTCCTTGGAGGTCTTCTTGCCCCCATACGGATGGAAGATGTACACATTGAAATCGGCGAGGCAACCAGTGACGCTCAGCCCACCCGTCGGCAGCTGCTGATCCGCATGGGAGTTGGATTGCTGCTGCTGCTGCTCCTCGTCGCCACTGCTGCGCTTGGAGCTGAACACAATGTCCAAGCTGGGCAGTTGCAACATGCACTCGACACGCGACACGGGCAGACAACTGAACCGAAACGTGGACGGTTGCATGTGGAAGTAGACGATGACATCGACGGGAAACGAGGCGTAGGTGGCATAATTGGCCGGCAGGATGTCCAGATTGACTGGTGTCGCATGCGAGGGCGTCGCGGGAGTGGTGCTCGCCTGCTGGCGGGTCGGAATGGGCTCGAGTGTCTGCTCGAGAAACTCGAGGATGTGCGGTGAGATGATCGTCTCCTCGGGTATGCTCTGCAGCGTCATCCAGGCACTCAAAGTGGCCCGCTTATTGCCCAGCCGACGACCAGCAATTGCTGCCGCTGCCGCCGCTGCTGCTGCTGAAGTTGAAGTTCCAGTTGTGGGCAACTCCTGCGCCAGTTCCGGCAATGTTCTCGATTGATAGTGCAACTTGACATCCAAGCCGGGTATGTGGAAGATGGTCAGATCTGCCAGCAGAGCATTGTGCGCACTCGCATTGAATCTGAGCTTGCTTTTGTCGCGCTGTCGTCGCGATGGAGTTGGACTACCCCAATCGTTGCCAATGCTTCGTTCCCGTTTGTGCGACTTCACGCTGGAGGCGGCTGCTGTGGCTGCAGCTGCACCGGCAGCTGTCTCCTCGCCCGCATGGTTCTCCTTGGTGTGCAGCACACATTTGCCCGAATTGACCAGCACCTTCACGTCCAGCTCGAAGTCGATGTTCGGCTCTGGCTGCTGCTTCTGGGCGTGCGCATGGGCGTGCTTGCGTCGCATCTCCACCGAGATGCCATCCACATCTATTTCACTGGGCGTGCTACAGTCCTGGCGCCAGTCCAATTCATTGTCCGCCGTCTCCGCATCCGTGTCCGCATTGGGCAACGAAGTCTGCCGCATGGCATCCGTGAAGGTCACCCGACTGACGCCCGTCTTGAGGGAGGCGCTGCGCGAGTGACAGGAGGCGGGCGTGCTCTGCAAACTGGAGATTTCATCGTTGGACGCAATCGTGTCCAGGCGTCGACCCGCATAGCTGTGACTGCCATTGTCCAGGGGCAGCTCGCGTTGCAAGCCGGAAACGCCAGCGGGCAAAGCCACATTGCCAGCAGCTGCTCCTGCCACGCCCACATACGAATGGGAGCGGCTGGAATTCTTGAGGGATCTACGCAAGGAGGGCCGCTTCCACTTTTGGATCATGTCACGTCGGAAGTATTTGTAGCAAATGGCTTGCAGCTCCTGCAGTCGCCGCTCCTCGTGCGCCACCGTGTTGTGGGAGGCGCCCAGCGTGCGCAGGTCGTTGATAATCTTCAGCT
The DNA here is from genome assembly GCA_037043605.1 of Drosophila multiciliata. Classification (NCBI taxonomy): domain Eukaryota; kingdom Metazoa; phylum Arthropoda; class Insecta; order Diptera; family Drosophilidae; genus Drosophila; species Drosophila multiciliata. Next base: position 17,318,567 of record JBAMBF010000103.1, on the reverse strand, counting down.
GCTCGGCCATCTCCTTTTCCATCATGAACGAACGCTTCTTGGAGTCGATGGTGGGATCAAAGACAAACGATGGCAGATTATCGAACTCGCCGCGACGTCGTACATAGGTGTTCCGGCTGTTCTGATCCCCCTCATCGCTGTCGGGCGACTCCATTTGGGTTTGATCGTCCTCCTCGAAGCCGGTGAGCATCGTCAGTGTGTGTCCCAGCGAGGACAGCTGCTTGCCAATGTTCACATCCAGATGGATGTCGACGCCCTCCATCTGCCACTTGACATTCAACAGCCACTTGGCATTCTCGCCCTTCTTGGCCGCCGTGGTGCGGGAGCAGACCTCAAAGGTGCCCTCGGAGACAACGCACACATTCATAATGGGCTCCACGCTGCTCGGCTTCCAGTCGTCCAGATTCGTCTCGAAGTCATCGGCAAAACGCAGGCACAGGCCTTGGAATTTACCCTTCGACACCAGCGAACCCGAATTGCACGCCGAGATTATCGTGTTCTCCAGCGTAATGACAACGGCGCCCTTCGCATCGAAATCCTGATACGAACGTGATCCATAGGGCTAAAAAGGATTTAGGAAATTAAATATTAAATAAATGTAAACAAGTGTAAAAATTTTGATACCAGTAAGTAATACCTACTGATAACAGCTGGCAAGGAATAGGTCAGGAGTAGCCAAGATATATTAATCTCTGTTGGAGGAATCGTCTACAAATCTCAGTTTCTCATTTTGGTAACTGTTTGGATTTCATCTTTTAAAGAGTTTTACTAACAAAAAGCCTTTTAAATTTGCTGACTATAAACTTTTAAATTGCGTGAGGATTCTGGATTTATCGATTAATCGAAATACTTCAGAAATTTTGTTAAATAATTACAAATTGGAAAGATCAGCTCAGATTTTTAAGTGGATGATTTGGTCTGGCTTAATTCTTGAAGAAGATTACCAGCACAAGCTTTAAAATTATAGAAGATATGCTATTTTATCGATTTGAACTTTTAGATATATCGATTATCTTATTAATATCTGAAGCAGGTCAATCTGTAATATAGTCTCCAATTTTTCTCCAATCCGCTCTCAAATTGTGGCAGATATGCAACTCAACAAATAAATGTGGCAAGTTGCCGGAGAAAACCAATATACCCCTTTTCACCTGCTGGATTAGAGTATAAAAATATAAACGAAACTCACCACAGTATTGACCTGTTTGAGGGGCAGGCAGATGCCCATGTCCTCGACGGTGAGTTGCAGAAAGAGCGTGGATAAATTGGAGCTGGCTATTTGGCCAAAGGCGACGCGGTCGAAGACCTGCTGTGAGGCATTGGGCGCATGATCATAGCAGAGATTGGCACGCTTCTCCGCCCAGTACTCGTAGGCGTTCTTATAGTTCAGCCAGACCAATATGGCCTTGTCCACGGCTATCGGCTGTACGTAGACCAGGGGACGCTTCAGCGTCAGCAATATGAGCTCCTTGTCTTCGTTGAGCAGCTCATCCTGGAAGGCGTTACGCAGACCGATGGTCGTGTGGAAAAAGGCATATTGCTGAAACTCAGACTCCGCCTCTTCGAAGATCTCATTCCTAATGATCTGGCCGAGTGACAAATTGAAGTCGATGTGCGCCTTGAAGAACAGCTTGCGATTGCTCAGATCACCCAAATTCTTGACACGATTCGACAGCTGCAACTCCAAAGTGCCAGTCTCGAAGCGCACCGCCGACGAGCAGGGTGTGGTGGCTGTCAGCTGGATGCGTTTCATTGATATGTTGATGGAGAAGAGGATGCGCTTGAGTGTCGACTCCTGCACGCTGGCATTGTCCCCGCTATCCTCGGTCCAGAGCGGCACAGGCTTCTCGCCGCCATACACCTTCTGCAGCACTTCGTTGATCTCGCGCATGAAAACCTTCTGCACGAAGACCAAATGATTCAGTAGATCGGTGGTCAGGCAACGCTCGAATTCACCAATCTCCGCGCTCGCATTCACATAGCCACCCTGTCGCAGCACAATGCCCTCAATGCTCTCCATGTTCTCCTGTCGATTATCCGGAATATATTCGGCCAACACGTGCACCGGCGGCAAACCAATGCACGCCTCCGATGGCAAATTCATTTCATTCTGGCAACAAAAAGGATAATTAAATTAAAAATTAAATTTTATAAAATAGATATAAATATAACAATGCATCAAATAAGGCATTTGCAAACATAGAAAACAAAAACCTGGAAATTAAACCCAAATTTTAAAAATTTTATAAATGAAAACTGCGACTTCAGAAATCCACCAAAGTAAATATTTTCTAGGCACTAAAATTCAGATCATAAAATTAAAAAGAATTTCCTAGTTTTTGAATTAAGTTTAAAAAAAAAAATATTTATCTTGAAAGAGACACAACTGCAACTCCTCCCAGAAAAGGAATCTTTGTTTAAAACTGCAAAGCTAATCGAAGCAAATCAAAGAGCAAAAAAAATATTGGTAAACCTGGCTAAAAATACCTATTCCCAGAATCAGAAAAAAGGTAACTCATTTTATAAGTCAGACAATCTCTAAAATATGGTGTTTTATTTGTGCTTCTATTTAATATAATTATTTTCTAAGAAATGCATTTATAAATAGCAGAATCTGCGAATCAAAAAAATCCCTTTTTCAAAAGGAAATATTGCAATTTATTTGTTTGACTTTTATGTTTCAGTTTAGATGTTGTCCGACTTATAAAGTGAGTTACTTTTTTTACTTATTGTTGGAATAAGTATTTTTAGCCAGGTTTGGTGACAATATTCTTTTTGCTGTTCGATTAACTTAGATTAATTTTCCTCAACTGGAAGGATTTGCAGTAGTGCCTGGTTCTCGGCACAGCTCAACTGGATGACCCGGCAACAATATTAGGTCGGTCAGATGGCTTGGCCAGCTTGTTGCCAGTGTCGATTGGGATAGATAAATAATCACATTGCCTAGCCTGACTTTTGAGTCCTTTATATTAAATTTCCCAGATTAAATATACAGCAATCCCTGCTAGAATTAATGAATGCTTTTTGATGCCTCACTTGGTGTTGCAACTGTCCAACTGCAACAGCAACAGCAACTCACCTGCAGTTTGGTATTGAAGCTCAGCGTGTGCGTGGGCAGATCGATGACAAACTTGGCTCGTTGCCCCGTGACGCCCATGGAGCTGACGTGATTCATGCGATACTGCGCCTGGAGAGATGGCAACAGCGCTGCATTTATGGACAGACTCTGGAGCAGCACATTGAATTGCATGACGAGCGGCTGCAGTAAACCATTCTGTTGCGCCGCCGCCGTTGCTGACTTGGCTTGGGCCAGGCGTGCGGCACGTCGGGCAGCCAGCTGTGGCTGCGGCTGTGCACCGCCGGAGACGGTGCGTTCCCGCATCTCACTGGCAGTGCCGACGCCGCTGTTGGTGCCGCCCGAGTTGCGTGCATGGAACGGCGACTCTGGGTCCTCCGCCGTGTGCGAACGCAGCGTGGAACGACCCGAATTGCGTTTGACACGCAACTCTTGCAGTGTCGATGAGAGTTGCTTGGAGCTGCGCGTCATCATGCCGTGCAAGGCCACCGGATGCTGAGGAATGTCAATGTTAACGGGTCCAATCGAGAGCAGGCCACTGTTCTTGTCCTTGCCGCGCTTCGACAGACTCGAGTAGAGCGTCTGACTCTTGCCCACGGTCACCTTGACAACGGTTCTGTTGGATGCAATTTAAAACATTATTTTCTGTGAAACACAAGTGGCAACAATTGTGAAGTACTCTGATACCAACAAGTAAAATCAGCTAACAACGGCTTGTTAAGAAATATTGATATATAAAAAAAGCTTCCTCATAATCTGTCGTTCAAAATGGACTTTCATGTTGCAAAAGTTATAGGATTTAGTAAATTTTCTCATCAGAGAAAAAATAATTTAAATAATCAAATAAAAAAAATTAGAAGTTGGAAAAAAGAAGTTGCAGAAAGATTTACAGAATAAAAAAATTGAAAATTAAAAAATCAATAAATATAGTTGCAAGAGTGGCAAAAGTAAAGAATAATAGGAAATCCATATAAAAAAAAGTGAGCGTGGCTAAGAATAATTTAGGAGGTGGTTTTTAGTAATCTGCTTTCCAAGTTGGGCAATTGTAACTATTAAATTGCGGCAGATCTGAGAAGTATTCCACAATTTCCGACTTTTTAAGGGCTATACTAAAAATACACCAATCTAATTTGCTGGCTTAAATTAATAATTATGTGAAATATATGATTTGATCGACATACACCATCAGATATATTGATGGCCATCCAATTATTTTCTATTACTGATGCGTAAAGACAGCAACTGGTAAGATTAAAGTAAGCTTAACAATTGGCTGTCTCCAGCTTAGAAATTGTGAATGATAAATTTAATTTCATGGGGAGAATTTCATGGTCATAAAAATGTGTATGGTAATCTTTAAAGGTTACCAGCAAGGTAAGCCTGAAATTTGATGACCCTATTTTTCAAACTGTGGAAGTTGCAAAGGCAACTTTTAGAAATATCGCTTTTGCTATCCTGAAGACGAATATATATTTTATACATATATATTATTTAGACTTGAGTATAGACACCATTTATACACCCCACAAGTTTGCTTACTCTAGTGGAAGATCTTTGAAGAATTCCTGTTTTATCGATTTGCAATTAACAATTTTTAACAATTTCCAAGCCTTTTCTACTTTTGTTATCAGATCACAATCATCCGATTAAAATCAGACTTACTGTTGACTGGGTGCCACGCCCTCGAGCAGCACAATCATGGCGCGTCCCACTTGGCCGGTGAGGGAGCACTCCAGCGAAACGGGTCGCGCCTTCTTGCGCCAGGTGGCGGTGCTATTCAGCGTGGTGATCTCCGACTCCAGCTTCAGACCGGAAAGCGTCGCCAGCAAACGGGTCTTGTGTATCTTGGCCACACCGAAGACAATGAGACGCGTTCGCTCCTGCGGCACACCGTCGAGCAGGCTCATCTCACGATGCTGGGGCAGCGGAGTCGGCGCATTTGTCACATCATCTTCGTCGTTATTATTGAAATTTGGAACTGGCTTCTTGTGCTCGTTGAGCGAGCTGCGCTGAGCCACCGTTTTGGTCTCTGGCATGGTGCCGTAGAGTTCCAGCAGATGGTAGATGGTCTTCCAGCAGTTGGGAGTCTCCAGCAGCGGTGGCAGCAGCGTTGCCATGCCCGACTTGGTCAGCGTGTTGTTGTAATCCCCACTGACACTGGTTGCACAGCCGCCGTTCAACGATGCCTTCGACTCGGTGGTCAGCTTGAGCATGTTCTGCTCGTGCACCGACATCGTCGGACTATCTCGCAGCGGGGAGGAACTCGACTCGTTCAGATTGGTGTAGCCAAGCTTTCCTTTGACGGATTTGCCCGTCGATCGCAGCTTCTGTGCAAAGCTTTGCGGTCGATTTTTGGCATTTGGCGAGGGTGTCAGCTGGATGATGGGCGCCAGAGCACTTCCGCGTGGCCGCGTTGATGGCATCGGCATCGTCTCATTGAACTTGTCGTAGCGCTCATCCGAGAAACTCTCCCCGTGCGTAGCAAAACGCTCCGCAACCGAGCTGAAGGCCAGCAGATCCGTTGGCTCCGAGGCTACAAATAAATGGAGCAATTAGATTTAGTTGTAAAGAGATCTATAAAACTTACCCAAGCTGCACTCATCCTTGGTGTGGCTCTTCTTGCTCAGTTCGGGATGTTCGTGGAACTCGTTCTGCGCATCCTTCACATTTTGATACATGTTGCAGATCTGATGGAGCAGGCGCAGCAGTGGCATGTTCACCTGCTGCGAAATGAAGCGCACGTTGAGGCTGAAGTTGATCACAGTGCTGCTGTGCTTCTTGAGCTGACGCCGGGACATGTAGATGACATTCTGGCGTGCCTGATCCACCATGCCATCGGACATTTTGAGCACCTCCAGCTCGACACCGACGCGTTCGCACAGAAAGAGCGGCGTGTCCATCATGATGGAGGCACGTGCCCCATTCGATTTCTTGTTCAACTTGCTGGCGCCGGCGGAGGCGGGTTTAGCTGTGCTGCTACTGCTGCTGTTGATGTTCTTGTTCTTGTCGCCCGCCTCGCTGACCACAATGTCGACACGTATGGAATCAAAGGTGCCAATGAGCGACAGATTCGTGCCAAAGTTCTCCAGCGACGAGATGTCCGCATTCGAGAACTTGTTGATCATTTGCTGCGGCATGACGCCCAGGCAAGTGAGCAATGGCTCAAAGATCAGATGCGCATCGAGCAGCTTAATCGAATCCTGCATAATATCCCGACGCGTGTGCGTTAGTCCTGGCAGCTTGGGCGGCACGGGCTGGGCATCGTGCTCCTTCTCGGCGGAATGCTCCTTCTTCTTGTTGTTGTCCTGATGCTTGGCCATCCAGAAGTACAAATCCTCCTTGTGATTCTCAGCGCCCAGCCAAAACTTGTTCACCGAATTCGTCGAGCTCAACGAACCCTCCTGCAATGCGCCATATTCTAAGGAGGAGCACAAAATTGATTAACAATTTATATGGTTTATGTATGCCAAGCACTCACCAAATTCTGGCACTTGTTTCTCCACCAGATTCGAGATAATGGGCAGCATTTGTATGCTGGAACGAGACGAATTGCCATGTGAGAAATTCGAGGCTTTGCTGTGCACTTTGCTCAGACTTTAGAAGCACAAAACACAAACAAGATTTAGTTGTATGTATTGTGGATGGAGAGAAGTTTGAAGCGGGGTATGAAAGTAAAAATACATGCAATTAATATGCGAGGCATGCAACAAGTTGCCACAAGCAAATCGCAGTCAAAACTCACCCACGACGTGTCTGGTGTATATTGGGCGATGTGGATGCCGATCTCTGCGAACCATGGGCAGTCTCATGGGCATAGGACATGCCACCATATTGTGTGTTTTCTAAATGTGGCAAGTAAAAAAAAAAAGGATTTATTTATTGCACTTATTTTTAGCTGTAATCAAAATGTTGAGAGCATTAAATTTAATTTCGTTGAGTGCAGTGCGCAAAATAATCAAATAAAATATAATTTAAGTGAAACATTTTAAGTTAATTTTGAATCAATTATTTAGCACACTGCACAACAATATTTGAGAGCCTAAACTTGGTTGGATAGTAAAGCCAGATAGAAAGATTGAACAAGAACAAGAACATTGAATATTTGATTACATAATGCAAAGCATCAAACAAAATGAATTAATGAACACTTAAAGCATTTCGAACAGAAAAGATATGAACAGAAAATAAAAAAAGTTAATTGGAAAAATTAGAAAAGAGAAAATTAAGTAAGAATATTTGCAAGAGTTGCAGAAAGAAAAATCAGAAGAAAAGAGAAAACATTTAAGTCTAGTCAAAATATGTCTTTGACATAAGAGAGATAAATTTAACATATTCTAAAAATACAATTTTTGGATAACAAGACAATAATTACAATATATACATGCAAATAAAAATAAACTTCTTTCTATATAAATACATAAATTTCATGTGAGAAAATCAAGTAGAGAATAAATCAAGAGAAGTGAAGGAAAAAAATTCATTGAAATAAGAAGAAAAAGGAAAATGAAAAGAAAAGAAATTTCACTCTAGTCGAGAAATACTTTTAAATAAAAAATAATAATAGAAATAAACAGAAAATCAAAAAGGTAAAATTGGAAGTTGGAAAATAGAAAAACAAATAAGAAAGATCGCAAGAATTGCAGAAAGATTAACAGAAGAAAAGAGGAAAATTAAAAAGGAAATAAAGATAGTTGCAAGAATTGCAGAAGTAAAGAAAAATATAAAATTCATAAAAGATAATTGCGAAAGTTTAAATAGAAAACATTTAAATTGAGTCAAGAAATGCCTTTGACATAACTAAACTAAATTTAACATATTCTAAAAAGACATTTCTTGTATAAACACAAAAAATTGCATGCACATAAAAATAAAATTCTATATACACATACATATATAGATATAGATATATATATAAACATATATAAATATAATTAGTTATATAACAAAAAGAAGTTGACTGCATGCCGAAAGTGGGCAATTGCAGCAGTTGTTGAGCAGCTGAGTTAATCAAAGGAATACCAATGTGAGTTCGATGATGCTGTGTTTGCCCAAGTAATAAAGCATTCTCACTCTCTTCCGGATGGTCGCCGACGCCCGCAAAGGCGCCCATTTCAACATCACCTTCACACTCATCCGCCTCGCACTCCTCCTCGTTCTGGGGAAACGAGAATGTCACATTTATCGGCCGAGCCAATTTATTCTTATACTGATGCTCGAACAATATCGGATTGTACAAGGTGTTCTTCCACTGGCGACTCAGCACAATGATGCCCTGTTTGAAATTGGATATCACATTTAAATATTTATATTTTTGTATTTACACGAATTGCTCACCTGTCGCAGCGTGTTGAGGTGCGGCACCTCGCCATGCTTAAAGATCTGCTCGATGCGCTGGACACCCTCGTCCAGAACTAGTTTCTGCATTATGTAGCACAGCTGACAGCTGGGATCCTCCTGCAGCGTCTTCGACAGCAACGTATAATTATTCGCATAGCGACTCTGTAAATGAGAAAGAGAAAATTTATTATTTATGGCTTAGTTTAGATATCTGACAATATTTAAATTTGAATGGGAAGCTGCTAAATTTGAAATTTCCAATTGAAAAAATAAATAAATGTGATTATTTTGATAAAGATTATGTTGAATAAATATTTTGTTAGATATTAAAAATTTCTATTATATATATTCTATATTCACACATCTATATTATTTATACATATATAGGAAATATATTTTTTAATATTCATTTTTGTTTGACTCATTTAATAAAATAAAATATTAATTTCAGCTCTGACAGTCTTTCTACTCTATTCCTACTTACCTTCTTTATCTTTGGGTTGCGCTGAATCTTCTCGTTCTCCATGGCATCGGCCATGAGGCAGGCAGCGACAGCTGTTTGACGTGTGTGCAACACTTTGAGCAGCGAGACAATTTTAATGGCCAGCCGATTGCTGGGATTCATCCAGGCAGTGATCGCTGGCGACGCGGTGCTCAGCAGATTCCAATCCAAGCGTGTCAAATCGATTTTGCGCGTGATGGGCACGCAGGGAGGCGCCGCAAAATTAAACCACACCGATTTCAACTCGATGACGCAGGACGAGGTTTTGTCGGTGCCTTTCACATTGGAGAGAGCCTTGTCGTAGCCACCATCCTTGGCAGCAGTTGCAGCGCCTGGTTTCTGTGCACCAGCTGCAGCTGCACCTGCAGCTGTTGCACTCTGCGAGGTGTTGGCTGCACCAGTTCCCTTCTCCACATCCTCATCGGGCGGCGGCTGTTTGGATGCAGCTGCGGCGCCATCACTGACAATATTGCTTTCGAGCGCATTTTGGAATTTCTCTTTGGGCGTTTTGGGTGTCGGTGGCTTTTTGGTGATCATACGCCAAGCGGCCTCTGCTTTCGAAGTGGCACCACTTGCATCTGCAGCCGCTTCACTTCCAGCAGTGCCTGACGCGCCAACCAAATCGGTGAGATTGAAGGCGCCACCAGCAGCAGCAGTCGATGCTGCCTCTGCGGTCATTTCGGCCAGTTCCTCTTTGCTGTTCTCCGATTTCTCGAAATGTGAACGCTTCACGATCTTGACGCCAACACCTTCCAATCCGCACTCGAACATGATGTAACCGATGCTCTCGATGCCGGTGCTTTCGGGCATCTTGAGGCACTCGAAGAGCACCTTGCTCTTGTGCTCCGGTATCGCTGTGACAATCACTGGAGTTTCGGGAGCACACGATTGTCCTTCGGTCTTGAGGCGACGCAGTTGAGCATGCGCTCGTCCAATGTCGAGTGTAATAACTAGTTCTTCCAGCTGCTTCTCCGATGTCTCAATGAGTATGGGTTCCCCTTGAACGTTGTCGGGTCGCGTCTGCGAGGAGAGATGGGCCAACAGTGCTCGGGTGCCCTTCATAATGCCACCCTTCTTGTGACTGCTGCCCGATTGAACCGTCTGCTGGATGTACACATTATGCATGGATGCTCGAGTGGTTTTGCCCAAATGGAACTTGGTGGAGATGCCCTCCATGTAAAAAGTGAGCAGTGAGACGCAGCTGAGATCCTATTAAGTTAAATATACTTTATTAGAAATCTAATCTTGGAGATGATTTACACATCCAACTCACCTGAACATTGTCCAGTGCTGCCACGGATATAATCTCCTCCACAATGGATGACTGCAGCATGGTGATGCTCACCTTGGGCAGCACAATCAGACCCTGGGTCTTTGTCGAGATGCTCTCCTCGTAGACATCGCTCAGAAATGAGTCGCCCGGTCCCTGTAAATGTCGCTCGGTTGTCGAACGCTTGGAATTGGAGTGCACCTGGGACCAGTAGCTGAGACTTTGATCTCGCTTCAGAATATTATCATTCTTCACTTTGGCTATGCACGAGGCGTGTATGAAATTGACCACAGACAGCAGATGCATCGATTGTATCGTGGGCACAGCTGCCTCAACCATTCTACAAAATTTGGGAAAAATTAATTTATTTAATTACTAATTGAATAAATATCAAGTGGAAATTGGAGATGCTTAAAGAGAGGAAATAGATGAGGTTAAGGAAAAGTTAATTGTAAAAACTTCTCAATTCGAACAGGATTAGAAATCAAGGAAATTTAGTTTATTGACCCTTGAATAAGTCTCAGCTGGAAATCACTATATCTATGCTTCCAGACACAACCAGTTCGATTTACTCGATTTAATTACATCCAAGTAAGTCAGTCGAGATTGAAACATTTTCAACAGACAAAACGTAAAATTAAATGAAGTGCTGTAATTTTTTCCAAAAATAAAAATGCTAATACTGCGCATAGCACTGATATTGTCTTTGCTGCTCCTGATCCCGGCATATCCGTTGGTAAGTGGACAACAAATACTCTTGAATAATCCCAAGATTAAGCTGAATATTACCACAGGAAGCAGAAGTGAAACCAGGACAAGTTGCTGAACTCAACTCGGCCGATTCTTCCGATCTGACAAATGGTCTGAGCGATGCCGAGGTGGAATCGACACTCAATGGGCTATCGCTGGATGATTTGAATGCACTCAATAAGCTCTTGGATGACGCTGGCAATGGGCCATTTGACTTAAAGGGTGTGTAAGATGAGTGGGAGAATTGTTAGAGAAATTTGAGCCATTCATAAATGCATCCTTTTCAAAAGCAAGCAAGCCTCAGGGGTGTTCATAGGCAGGCGAAGAAACAGCAGTCCTACGATGACATGGAATCGCTCGACGATGACTTGGAGCCAGCGATAAACTCGCATAATGGCGGTGCATGCCACGATGAGGATGAAACCGATCAGTGCACCGAACAGCAGAAGCAGCCCAAATGCAAAAAGCGACCGACCACAAAACGTTGCACGTCCACCACACGAAGATGTGCGACGACCTCGTGCAAATCTTTGGACGGTTTCCTCGACCACAATGTGGGGAATAGCAAGTGCAGCTCCTCCTCCAGCAAGCAGAAGTACGAGGATGAGGAGGAATGTGATCCGGATGATGCAATGTGTCTGCAGCGTCAGCAGCGCTATAAGCAGCAACAGATCACTCATGATTTTGTGGATATATCTTCATCATCGGATCAGAACTCGCCCGATTCTGTGGATAGCATGGAGCAGCTGGCAGCCAAAGCACAGCGCGAGGAATCCCTGGAGTTGCCCAAACAAATGGACAGTTGGATTAGCAAGGAAGATGCTGCGCCGGACGTATTCACCAACAATGAAAACAGCAATGGCAACTCCTGGTCGGAGGGCAAAATGGTGTCCGAGGGTGAGGGACAGCCGCAGGAGATGAATGAGGACGCCCAGCAAGCGGAGGCCTTTGAACGTCAGCAGTTGGCACGTGTGGCTCGCGAGGATCAACAGCAGCAGCAGCCGCAACAGGAGAGCTCCTCGCTGAATGAGGATGTCCAACAGAATGCGGCGCCGGCAGCAGCCGATCAGCTCGAAGCGGCTGAATCGCTGCCGCTGGCCAACGATGGCGACAGGTTGGCCGCACATAAATAACCAAACATACACAAGCAACAAACACACACGCACAACAACACATAATCTACACACACGATGTGTGTTGACTGTTGAATTTTGCAGTTTTATTGCAAACAATGAACGCGAACCGGTTCGCTACCACATCGAGACGGAGCAGGGTGGCTACATCAGCAGCGAGCATGAGCGGGGCGAGCAACTGTTGCTGGCGAACAAAGAGCAGAGCGAGATGCTCAACTATGACAACTATCAGCAGCAGCAGCAGGAGCAGCACTCCAACAACAATCCTAACCAGTTTCAACGCATCAAACGGAACAACAAACAAACTGACGATGCACCTGTGGCAAGTTGGGATTTGGTTTTGGTGTTGCACACATAATAATAACTCTACTAGCACCCGCAGAATCTCGGCGAGAGCTATCTGAAGAAGCTGATGTATTCGTTTCCGCGTGACCAGCTCAATCCAGACCTAAGCAATCTGAATGTGGCCATCAGGCTGGCAAAACGCTCGCATTTGCGTGTCAAACGTAGTTAAATTATTTCCATTGTTTTTTCCCCCACTTGTTTTATGTTTAAAATGTGTGTGTGTGTGTGTGTGTGTGAATATATATTTTATAGGATTGATTCGATTAAAGATCTCAATGTAAAAATCAATGAGATGTGGCTTTAAATATAATCTGAAATGGCGATCTTCAATTCGAACTCGAAAACTAAATTTTGATTTGAAGCACCAATCGAACTTTTCTGTGGCAGCTCTTTTATGTTGCAGGATTATTTAAATTTAATTAAATTAAATTATATTTTATGGAAGCTTAATTATAATTAAATTTCTTGAATATTGTTTTGATAGAATCGAGTTACCTTTCCACTCTACTCATGTCTGATCTAAATGATATTTTGTCTAAATTTGTATAGTTAGCTTTGAAATTGAGGAACGACTTGGATAATGCTGCTGATCAAGAATAAACCTATATAAATGCTCCCGCTATGAGCCACAAATTTCTCTACAAAATTATAATACAATTAAAATTATAATAAATAAATAAAATAAATATATATTTCTGTAGAGGTGTATTTTTGATACCCTTTACTTTTTACTCACCGTTGCAAGCCCTCCAACAGGAGCGGGGTGAGGAACACATTGAGCTGGCCTTTGAGCCTGGCAACAACCGAGGTGCAGGCAGCGCCGCCTTCCGCTTGGAGACTCATGAACTCGCCATCGTCGAAACCGTTGGTGGTCTTGTCTGATTCCTCCTCCTTGAGCAGCACACTCGGATCCCAGGGATGCGATTTGGGTCCACCCATAAAAGTGGCCGAACTGTTGCTACCAGTGCTATTCTCATAGCGAGGCACCACTTTAATTTCACGCCAGCACGAATACAAATCAAAATGGGGCAACATTTTGCTGCCAATATAGGTCAGGCCGCCGTCCTCGTTCTCGTGGAAGAGGGGCGTGGAGAACACATCGGGTCCGAGGGGAAAGGAGCAGCCGTTCCAATTGAAGCACTTCACCTGCGACAAGTGATTCAAATAGCTGGCCATGAGAAGCGGCGAATCGATAATGGGTCGATTGACCTGCTGGTGCAAGTTGACCAAGGCCACATCCTCCTGCGACGACATCGCCGAGATGAACGAGTTGGAGGACAACGACGGAGTGCCCGACGACGAGCCACGCGAATCCGCCTGTGAAATGCAGAGCAGTGTTTCAAAAGAGAATTACAAATTTTGCACAACTCAATTTCAATTGCAACGGCTACAAATCAAATACAAATATTTGCAGACCAAGTGGCGCAAAGCAAGCACAAAAATTGCAGTTTTTGATTGGCAATGAAAAAGTGCAGAAGACATGTAAATTCGACGAGTTCTTAAAACTAGACTAGAAATCATTAAACTTAGACTAACTCCAAGTTGCATGCAGAATTGTTGGCATGCTCAAAAATATTTGTATACCCTTGCAGAGGTTGTTAGAGGAAAATTGGCAACAAAATGAGAATTATTGAAGAAGTCAAAATTTAAATTCTAAATGAGAAAATAATAATCTAGTTGAGTATTATAAATTTAGCTTAGTTCTTATTTGTATAAGAAATATTAAAGTTGTGGAAGAAAAAATAATAAAAAGACTTAAACCAAATGTATAATTAGAAATTTGATTATGATCTTCTTAAAATAAATAACATAAAAACATATAAAGAAGTTTATATAAAATATGTGAAATAAGAAAATTAAAAATTAATTGAGTGTTATAAATTTAGCATAATTCTTACATTTTTATATTTACAAATATAATATATCGATGTATTTTTAAAAATTTAATTCTGATCTTATAATAAATAAAATAAAAATGTGTTAAGAAATTTAGATAAAAAATTTGTAATCATATTCAGTTAATTTTAAAACTGTCTGCAAGAGTATTTAATCTTTTTGTGCTTTCTTATTTTTTATAGATAGAAATACGAAAACTATAATCCAGATTTGAATTAGATAATACATTAAGATTTTCTATTAAAAGTAAGGTTTAATTTGGGTTGAGCTACGTGTTAGTAAAAGATTTAGTTTTAGTAGGAGTTTTTTTTTGGTTTGGTATTTTATACTTTTATACTTTGGTTTTGCGGTTTTGCTAAGAACTACTCACGTCGTGAAAAAAGTGTCGATACTCGGGTCGTGATGAGATATTTGTTAATTTTCTTATTGGTGTGGCAAGACCGTGAATGCGTCTCGCGTCTTCATTCTGGATGAGTTTTACGGTATTGTTTTTTTTTTGTTTTTTTTTTATTGTTGTTTTTTACGGTTAGTTTTAGTTTTCGTTTTTTTTGGATGAATCAAACAGTTTGAGTTTATCGTGGAGAGGAATAGAATTTAGGTGTGGATTTTATATATATATATATAGCAGATAGATAACAGTTATAGTATAGAGAGCAAGAGATAGAAACCGTAGAGAGATACTTGGAGGAAACATGCATTAAATGGCAGCTCTGCGAAAGAACTGTTTTCGTTATCGTTTTTGGGTGAAAGTGAAAATTGAACGGAGCCTCGAAAGCAGTAAAGCTTTTTGTATACATACATTAATATATAGATATAGATATATATATAGATTTAGATATACATAGTACATAGTATATAACATAGTGAGACCTAACATAAAACACTAAAAGTGTTTTGCACGATTATTCGCATTACTCTTTTTACCAATTCTGTGGAGCTCTGCGGTCGCTTGGGCAAAGTTTTGTTGCTCTCCGGCGCATGGATCTCCAGATCACTCCGGTAAGTGGGCAGTGTGTGGCTGCTATTCTCATTCTGGGCACCAATGCTGCAAAGTTGAGAAGAACTTGATAAAAACGGAACTGACTCTAAGCTAGGAGCACTCACCTCAAATCGGAGGAGAAACGTTTGCGGCCGGATAAAATGATGGAACCATTGCCGTTGCGCTGCTTAATGGAGCCGCGCTGCGACATCACATTCGAGATATCCTCCTCGGCGGAGAAGAACATCTCGGAGGGATTCTCCGAGGTCAGCGATATGGTGCGCTGTACCTCGCGCGGCAGCTGTTCCCCCACATGCAGCGCAATGTCAGCGATCTCAAATTCCAATGGATGCGAATGCGGCGCCGAATGCGACATCTCATCAGGCATCTGTGAGGGAAATATAAACCGATTAATAAATAAAACAAATGATAAACAATGCATTGCTCACCTCGTGCTCATCGTCGAGCGCCGCCTCGCCCGTCAGTCTGGAGTCCGAGATGCTTGTCTTTGGTGGGGAGACGCGTAATCTGTGCGAATCCGAGCCACGCCTTGGTATGCTGGTGGCTGCATTGGCTACCTCAACAGCGCAGTCATGTTGCTGCTGCTGCAGCTGCAGCTTCTTAGAGGGGCTGTCCAGCAGTCGTGAGTAGGGCACCTCCACCGAGGTCTGCCTCGTGCACGTGTATCGCTTGCTGCGACGCTCCAACGTGTTTGGCGAACCAATGCTCTCCCGCGATTTGTGGCGACTGCTGCTCAATTCTGGCTTGTCTACAACACCGCCGCCAATCTTAAACTTGGCACCATCTGGCAGCGAACAATGCTCCGATTTCTTCAAGCTGCCATTGCGCAACTCGACAGCGGGTCGGTACAACTTTCCCTTGCCATTGAAGTCGGCGGCGTCGTGCAGCGAGACACAGTGCAGACTGTAAGGCGGCGTGTGGAAGACCAACTGACCCTGATGCAAGATGCTCTCGCCGAAGCCAAAGTCTTTGTTGTTGTTGATGATGCTGCAGGCAGATGGAAAATTTATGGATTAGCTTAGGTTGCGTTAAAGGGGGTGGAGAAAAACCCCTAAAAACTAGCTGATAGAAACATTTTTGATTGGATATCGAAGAGCTGCGTTTTGTTGGAGCAGAATGAAGATCCCAAAAATTAATTGTCTTCTTTTACTGAGCACAGTGGAGGATGACAGAGGATTTATATATCTGCTTATTCACCATAGCAGCTTCTGTAGAAGTAGCTGCCATGAGGGAAGCTTAGTCTGATTGCCTGAGCGAATCGACTAAAAATGTATTACATATAATTCTGATGGGGACGCGAATTTGTGCCATGCCTGACCAACTTCTGCTCAACGCTGTTTCCCTCATATTAAAAAGATGGTCAAATAAATTGGTTTTAAACTGTTCTTCCATTTCCAGGTTCTCGCTTAATTTATATGTGAAAATCGAATAACTAAATCAAAGTCTGACAATCAGTTCGATCTATGAGATCCTCATAATGCCTCTTTACTATTACTAAACCTAAAAACGATATTAACAAAAGAATTAAAAATACATTTGATAATTTCAAATCTAAATTAAGCCCATAATTATATAGTTAATTTATAAATGGCACCTTTTAATAACACTCTTAATTCTGGAATTCTACTTTGTAAATTAATCAACTTTTTAAAAAACAGCAATGGAAGTATTTCAATAAGATTTAGTAGAAATTAATGCGTGAAATTTTCTGTTCAATCTCCATAAAAAATAAATTGATTTAAATTTATTTTTCGCGAAGAGTTTTCTGACAATCTTTTACTGTTTTTGAATCGAGACAAGAAAGATTCAAGCGATCTAAAAACTGCTTTGGTTTAGGGGTGTTGACAGAGAAAGTGCTTTCCTAATTGCAAAGATCTCCGCCTGGATGATTAACAATCAGAGATAAACTACTAAGTAATTAAGAGCAGCAAATTGAACTCACAAATAGCGTGCAATATTATAATTGTCATGGACATCCTGGGCGGTGGGCTTGAAGAACTTTTGCCCGTTGCGATTGCTGCCAAAGAAGACGCAGCCGCCGATGCAGCCGCAACGCGATGTTTCCGAGGCTGAGCTGAGGGCGTTGCCATTGTTGGACCACAGAAACCACAAACGCTTAAATTTCGCATCGTGTTCGCGCAGAAAACTAGGAAAAATAGAAAAGGAAATTAATTGAGGAGAATCTGCATAATAAAAGCTGCTTACTTGTGCTGCACGAGATGGAGTTCGTGATCGGGTATGGGCAATGCGGAGGCACCCTCCAGCAGAATGGGCCCCAACGAGGTGCAGCCGACCTCGACCCAATTCTCGCTGAGCTCAGCGGTTTCCGGTGTGCGTTTGGGACCGTGCGCATCAGTGAAGCATCTGCGATCCTCGCGTGAATCGCGACGCTGCGAAATGGAATTTGAGCTACGCTTGCCAGGCTTGTGGGCAAAGTTGGGCACATCCTGACTCGACTTCAACGAATCCTGATCGGCGCGACGCAGCTTGCCCGAGCGATTACTGCCCGTGGTGTTGGTGTTAAAGGCGCTATTGGGCACACTCCCAGCGTGCAGCATAAAGAGACGCAACAGGATCGAGGGCAGCAGACCCGAGATGCCCGATTTGACACGCTGCCCATGCAGATTGCAATTGGCCAGCCGAATGGGTGAGATCCAAGCGTGCAACGCTGTGCCGCTCTCAATGAGGTAAACATCGACGGCATCCACAGAGACACGCGTCATTTTGTACTTGATATCCTCGGCCGAGGGACATTTGTATTTGTTCTCCTCCTTGGTGTGCGGACACAAATTACTGGGCACACCATGATGACAGTTGCGCACCGTCTTCGGTGACTTCAAGCAGTTCTCGGGATCAATGGCGAGCAGCACAAGGGTCTCCAAGCCAGTGACAACATTCACCAGCTGTGGCAAGGTCAACTTCCCCGTCAACTTGCCCAGCTGCACCTCGACGAGCCACGAATACTCGAGTGTATCCTCATCGAGGGCACAGCCCTCACTGCTGAACATGGCATGACCGCGCACTTGCACCGCTGAGAGCAGTAGGTGACCCTGCTGGATGTGCTGCTCGCGTTTCTGGCGCTGCAGCGAGTCCGAGGTGAGCAGATAGGCGGGACTCACAAGCACCTGCAGCGTTGTCTCCGTATACCGTTTGTTCATCTCAAAGCCGAAGCGTTCGATTAACACCACCGGACACGGTGGATCATCCGGATTGCAGTTCTTCATCACATGCGCCTGGATATCATGCACAATCACCGAGACCATCACCTCCAGTGGACGATAGAGTCGTGGATCGAATGGTTTGCGTTTCTCCTCGGGTGCCGTTGTCTCCGAAATGGATTTGTTGGCCAACTCCTTCTCCTTGGCCAGCAGCTGATCCTTGGGATTGTTCGGTGCACCCGTCTCCTTCATGCTAACATTCGATTGTTCCATATCCGTAAAACTCTGATCCTCGCCAAAGATGTTCTCTTTGAGGTTGATGAAATTGCGCAAAACATTGCCATATGCCATCAGCACAGAGCTGCCGATTTCCACCTCGACGGTGACATGATCCGCTGTCAAGGTGCCCGGATCGAACTTCTCTTGCTCCGATTGCTGCCAGCTGCTGCTCACGGGAGATTTACGCACCTTGGGTATGCGCATGGGGCTCAGTAAGATCTCCTCCTTCTCCGGCGTGGTGATATCTGCTTGTGGATCTGGTCCCAGTGGCGGCACGGGATGATAAACATACTGGATGGACAAGGCCAAAATGGGCACCGCCCAACAATCAATCCAACCGGCGCTGCGCTGACAAATCTTGCGCCATTTTTTGGTATAGAGTTCTGGTCGTCGTATCAATTTACCCTCGCGGGTCAACAGTCTTGCGTTCTCGTCTATGGCTAGAACAATGGGACGCACCGAGGACACCTCCGGCACGTACAGGCTCAGGTCGAGACCCTCGCCGTGTATCCAAAACTTGAGCGTCACAGTCTTGGGCAGAAAATCATCAAAGGGCAGCGCGAAACTCATCTCGAAAACATCGCCACAAAAGCCCAAATGATTGTTCTCCTGGTTGGCGCTGCTGCAGTCGATCCAGTTGTACTCGTTGCACAGCATAAGGATCTCGAACTCGTTCAAGCGTATGTTGAAGTTGCAGGTGTATGGCACAAAGCTGAGTATATCGGGACGCGCCTTGTTCGCCCAATCCTCAATGAGATCCTGGAAGAAGCACTTGTGCTTATACACAATGTAAGCGGTTGTCTTGCAACCGGCCAGCGAAATATTCCAATCCTGTGGCGCATTCCACTTGGTCGGGTAGTGGATGCGCACTTTGTACTCCAACGATTCGAACTCGGCCAGGCTGCGGTACTGCAGCGATGTGGTGGCCTCCACGTGGAAGAGCTGACCCTGTATTTTGGACGTATAACCATCGGTGTGGGTTATCCAGGGTATGGTGACCTCCACATAGGAGGCGGGTCCAACGGTTATGTGCATCGCATTCGTCTCCTTCTCCTTGGAGAACAGTATATCGATGGTGGCCTCATTCAAGACGCACAGCGTCACATCAAACGACTGATAACTGCGCAGCTCGCCCGGCTGTGGCGTTTGCGTCACTTCTCCCTCCTTCCAATCGGATGGATAGAAATAGCGGTAGAGATGATCTCGCTGTCTGTCCGCCCAGGGACCGTAGCTAAAATCGGTGCCCTTCAAGCAATGCGCATTGATGCCCCAAACGGGTGGCGATGGCTCAACCACATCACCATTGGCCAGCTCAATTTGTACGGGCTGCTCCGGCACCAAACCGGGCTCATCCATATAGAAATACAGATCCATTTGATTGGACATCATCACCACAAATCCCTCGCCCATATAGCGGGGTGGCTCATCAATCAAACCGGTGTATTTCGGGCTTGGACAGAATAGCACCTTGGCATTCTCCACCTTCGCCTTGACGAAGTGCATGAAATGATCGAGACGACAATTGGCGGGCTTTGTGCTGTACGTGCAATGAGCCTCCTCCATGGAAATGGAGAGCGTCGTCGGCGTCAGACGATTGCCGAAAACAAAGCGACCCGAACTGATATCAATCTTGATGACGGGTATCAAATCCCGCCAGGTGGTCGCCTGCATTGCCTCCGAGTTCTTGACGCTATTGACACGTTTACTTTGACGGGCATTCTCCACATTCATGTTGTGCTCCTTGAGCTTGTTGCGCTCCTCGTTGCTAACCGCATCCGTGGGTATCAGCAGCGATGGTTCCAGCCCGAATGCCTTCTCCAGCGCATCGTACAAATCGGAACGATTATAGATATGCAACTCGTAGCCATTCAGCTGCACAGACAAACGCGTATCTGAATGGGAAAGATCTGTAAAACAAATGGTCATTTTATAATTTTATTTGAATTTTAAAAAATGCAAATCCAACTAACCCTCGGAGACATCTTTGGGCACGTAGGAGCGCCACCAGCGGAATATGAAATAGCCATCCTGCACCCGCATCGTATAATCATAGGTGATGTACACAAAATCGCGGAACATTATCTTGCCGGCCAATGGATTTAGGGCCACAGAACCAATCTTGAAGTAGGCACCTTTGATGAACCAACGATTGGCAATCTTTGTGATGAGCATTCCGATGACCCGCGAGTTGTAAAAGGTGTTGTACGTCACCCATGTGATCGTTGTCAACAGCGAGCACAGCAGCCATATCTATAAAGAGCAGAGCAGAGTTTGATCTTTAGCATCATATCAAATATTTTATAGTCCG
The DNA here is from genome assembly GCA_037043605.1 of Drosophila multiciliata. NCBI lineage: Eukaryota > Metazoa > Arthropoda > Insecta > Diptera > Drosophilidae > Drosophila > Drosophila multiciliata. The sequence continues at coordinate 17,297,513 of JBAMBF010000103.1, read as the reverse complement.
CTTTAAAGTTCAGCAGTAAAACTAAAAGTGTCAAAGTTGGAATGCGCTTGTGGAGAGTGCGAGTATTGGCGAAAGAGCTAGGCTAAAAGATACCCTGTACTCAACTGTTTAATTGTTGCTTGGTTTTCTGATAGATTTTTCATTAGAAAAATTGATTTTCTTTAAAAAAAATCAGAGTTTTTTAATGTCATATTTTATGTTGATCAATAAGATTTTTTTCTTTAAATTATAATTTACTTTCGTCTTTTGATCATGAATATATATATATATCTTATATAGTCGTAGATGCTTTCTTCTGCCAGTTACTCAATTTTGCTCACAATTTTTATAACATTTTTTAAGAATTTCCGGAAGAAAAATATATTTTGTATTTAATATGTGTTACTTATTGTCACTCAAAGTGGTTAATGGGTCTCAGACCTCATTTTAATGATCAGAAATATTGATTAGCTTTTTTTGATAAAGAAATAAAACGCAATAGAGAAAATAAATCAGCTAATTTTCTGAATATTTCTTTGTGCATATTTAAAAACAAATATATATAAATATATATATATAATTTTATGTTGTTCGACTGCAATGCTATAAAGTGGAATTCCATATCAGGAAATATAAACAATAACAATGACGTTGTGAAATACAGAAATATCGTCATTGTACTTCCTAGAAATCAATGAAATAGCCGATGTATATATTAACATAATGTACATATTTTTATTATATATATTTAATACATATATATTTAAAAATAAAATGTATTATTGTTATCAGTATATACAGTATGAAAAAAATTATAAACTGAACCATCTTTGGCTTTTATATACTTTAATTGAATTTCAAGGATTAGTTAATATCCCCCCCCCCCCACACACACACACATACACACACACATAATATATATATAAAGAGGAAAACAACTTGGATGTTGGCGGACAATCAACATTTTATGACGAAAAGAATATGATTAAAAGGAGAATCATGGAACAGATAATTCGGATTCGGAACCGTCTAAATGATCGGCAGGCACATCGCAGAAAATGGCGCCAGAGAAGGTGCATTTTGAAGCCTCCTTGATGATGGTGCAACCGTTGATTTTCCTGAATTGCATATTGTGGCCCAGGAAGTGCGAATAACGATGATGTGGCTGCTGCAGTTGGTAATTTGATGTTGCAGCAGATTGGAAATAGGCACGACCCGTAAACGGATTGAGAAAATCCGACCAGTAACCGTCTTGCATAAAGCCAATGGAAAGTTCGGATGCGAACAGGACGAAGGCTTTGATGGCGCTATTCACATCGCTGTCAAAGTACAAATTAAAAATGCTAATGTTCGATGAATGCCGCAACTTGGACCTTGGTATAGCAAAATGACGCTTTAATTGGGACAACAGCAACTTGGGGCAGGGCACAACTTGCGTATGGATTGGCTTGATGCCGTGCCAGGCCATAGATGTTTGAGATTTACTCAAATCGAATTGATCGACGGTGGTGAAGAAATCCTGATAGGCGGGTCCAACACTCTGTGGCATATAGAACAAATCGGAGCAACGATTATCCAATATTGAATATGACAAATGTGCATCATCATCCACATCATGATCCCTGTCATCCTCGTCCTTCTCGCCGACCATGATAAAATTGGGCAGGCTGCTGCTGCTGCGACGCCCTATACAATCCTTCAGGCAACGCGTTAGGACTCTCAATTTTTGCATTATAAATGTTTTTATAATTTAATAAAATAAAAAAAACGATAACCAAAATTTAAGATAACCAATGTAGAAATTGTTCAAAGCGAATTGTTATTATTACTATATTTTGTTGTATTTTAGATTTTCTCGTAAAATCCAAAAAATAAAGTAAGCACAATAATAAAATTTTGAACTTATGTTCTCAAAGCAAAGTTAAAACAAAGGCTGTCCGATAACTGAACTCGTAACAAATGAAATCAGATATACGAATGGAGTCGGCCAAAATTTGAAAATACTTCGATTTGACTTTGTTTTCAAGGAGTTCTAGAAACAAAAACTACGTTCACTTAAACCAGCTGTGTATTATTTTTTAATATTTTATATTTTGAGTCTTATTTATGTATATTAATTTTGTTTATTTTGATATTATTTTATATATTAATATATATTTATTAATTTATTTTTATTTATTTGTTATTTTTAATTAACCAAAACATCAAAAGTGAAAAGTTTTTTCGCTTGGCTTTCAATGGGTTACGTTGTTATCAACACTGTTATCAGCAACAATGTTGAGCAATATTGGAAGTAGTGTGTCAATGGCCAGTGATTGATAAGACATAATAATTATGGCGACGATCACTTCAATTAACTGTGACTATGACTGGCTATCGATGCAGGCAAGAAGCAGCAGATTAGGCAACGGTCGCTGTTCGAATGATAAAGCTGTCCTCGGCTGATTCAGTCTCACGCTTTCTCGCTCACACAAACTGCATATGCTCACACACACACTCATACACATGCATATATACAGGTAGATGCATATTTACCATTGGCGCATCGATTTTCATGTTTTCCAGCGGCACATTGTGTGTGCTATTCCAGGTGCCAACTTCTGGAAAACCAAATCTAGTGTCGCTCGGCTCTTCCAGATCCATTTTTTTAATTTCTTAGAGGGGCGGGTGGGGGTTTTTGTTTACTTTTCGTTTATTCAATTATCGATTATTCGATTATCGCTGCGTAACATTTTTGCAATTATTGGGAAAATATTTAACATATTTTATAAATATATTTATAATTATTATATGTATTGCATTGGATTTTTCCTTTGGTTTTAAATTACACACTCACACACACACTCGCGCACAAAGTTCGATTTTTCCCACTTTGTTGTCGTCGTTGTTAAATTTTCGTTTGCTTTTTAGCACGCTTTCATCGATGTGACATTAATGCCGTTATGTTTTAAATGCGCGTAACGTTTGCAATTTGTTTTGGTTTATTTTCAGCAATTAACTTGTTGTATTTAGCAATTAGGGGATAAAAAACATAAAATTGCACTTGAAACGAAAACACTCCCATTTTGTGCTGCTTCTTGCTACTGAGCAGCTGTTTGCAGAATCGATAGACACCATCAACTTGTTTGATTTCGATAGCATGCCACAATTAAGTAACCGATAGCTGTAACTCTTTGTACTGGCATAAAAACAGGTAAGTACTACTTTAATTTTTATTTTAACTTAATTATATTTTTCTATTTATTTTAAACAAAATATTGGGGCTTTCGCATTGTTATGCCATGATCTGCTAAGGCTGGCACCAAATCCTCCATAGCCAAGGTGTATTTGCGATCCTTGGGGTTTTTCTTGTCCTGCATATATAAAATTAAGTAAATATATATTTAATAAAAACATAATAAATTTGTTTACCTTGTTGGAGCTGTGACCGCTTGAGTGCTGAATATTTGTTGTGCGCGTTTTGCAGTGTTGCAGAGCATCGTTGGCAATATCCGAAATGAATTTTTGGGCAGACACCGAAATAATGCGCACTATTCGCGGATCAACAGACGCAAAACCAGACTGGATATAAATATAAATAAATAATAAATTGAGTTCAGTTGAGGCTCTAGATTAACTTACGCTTTGCAAAATGCGCATAGTAAGGGCATCTGGCACTGTAGGCGCGTAATCCTCTAGTTGTTCTAGCAGCTCCTCCATTTCTGCTTCTTCTGTGGAAATTGGCACAGTTTCCACTTCAATACTCTCAGCGTCTGATTCCACGCTGCAGTCCTCTGCTTCTGTATCCGTTTCTGTTGCAGAAACTTCAGTTTCCACTGGTGTAATATCCATTTCGTCGCCCTCTGATGCCATTAATTTAATTTGTTTTATATTTATTGTTTACTTCTTTGCGTCACTGTGGAAAATTGCTTTTAATGTTTATAATGGATGCAATATATTGATTATGTTAGCAATGTGACCAGCTGACTGACATATCGACCGACCGCCACATATAAGCTGCTGCATTTAGACAGTGTTCGATATATAAATTTAGGAATGTGACGGGCAACTAGTCAAATGAATAGAGCAAAATAATAACGCCAAGCTACAGAAAAATTTAAAAATATTCGATATAACGATTTTCTTAGTGTTGTGACTAATCGATATTTATGAAAGTGTGTCCAGTTGTTCAGCAGCTATCGACCCACCAACATAATGGAAATAAAATTATCGACACTTTAGTATAGATATATTGATGTCCCTTGGCATTTAAAACAGCTGATAAATAATCGATCAGACAGTTGAAAAAGTCAGGCTGAAAAAAATAATGACTCAAAAGTAAACCAACAAAGAGAAAAAAATTGCAAAATTGAAAATGGTAATACCCAAAGAGGTGCTCAGCGACTACCGGGAGCTATACGAGAAGGCGACCGCACTGATCGAGCAAGACAGTCGCGCCGATCCCCAAACCGAACCGTACCGATCCCATTACAAAGCGCGCGATATTCTCTACGATTTAAAAAAGCAGCTGGAGGATCAACTGATTTCTATACGAGCTAGCGAAGATGAGGGCAGCCGCGATGAATTTGTCTATCAATCAATGTTAGCTTTTATTTGCTGGGACTTGGGCCGCGTTCACATCTATACCGAGGAATCCGGCGATGGCGAAAAATTGCTAAAGCGTTGCTTGGAGTTGGTGGAGGAGCGCAAACAACGTCCGCAGTGCATCATTGCCTATGTGGGCGCCATCAACGAACTGAGCGTTGTCTATGGCGAAAGGCAGGAGTACAAAAAGGCGAAGGAGCTGCTGATGCAGGCGGAGCAAAATTACGAAGAGTTTCAGGCTGGAGGAGAGCTACCAATGACTATGATTAATTTATTTAATCCAGACTCGGAGGAAGTGGAGTTGACTGGAGCTGCCACTGGCAGCAAAGAGTTGGAGAATCTTTACACACTCTGCTGTTTTTACCTGGCTCAGATGTGGGGTCATGTGGGAGATCCGGAGAAAGCCGCTCAATGCTGTCATCGCACTTTGCATCGCCAGCTCAAATATAAATCCTACGATCCAGTCGACTTTGCTTTAAACACTGCCACACTCTCTCAATACTATATAGGCCAAGAGCGCTTTAAGGAGGCACGTCATCATTTGGCTGCAGCCACAATTATTATGGCCGAGCACGAGGCAAACATGTTGCAGCCACAGATGAGTCAGCAGCAACAGGAAGATGTGGCGGAAACATTTAAGCATCGCTATGCGGATGTGGCACGCTGCTGGGCAAAGTACGGCCTGCTGCTGCTGCAGTCGTCCAAGTTGCGGCTGATGCGGGATGATGAGGAAGAGGAGGAGCATCTCGCCAAGGTCACCAAGCAGTTAAAGCTAGTCGAGGAGGACTATCGCTTTGTGGATCTCGACCTTGCTGCCTGTGAGAATCGCATCAGTTGTGATTATTGTTTGACCTTTGACGATGCGAAACTGGTTTTTCACTTTGTCAACGAGTGGCTGGATGTGGCCAAGGATTACTACAAGGCGGAGACGGAGGCCACCGAGTATGCCAGGATTATGCAGGATTTTGCCGAGGCCTACGAGCACATTGCCTTCTTTGAGGAGCTGCCCGAGAATCAGGCCAAGATGCAAAAGCGTCGCGCAAAATATTTAGAGGATTTGCTGGAGCTACTCGATCAAGTTCATTATCTAAAGATCTGTCGCGAGTGTTGGTATGAGGCGGGCACAGCAAATGCCGCCGTACTCGACATACGCCTCGATGCCATCAAGGAGCAGCCATCTCCCACACCAGAGGATGTCAAGCGTGTCAATCAGAGCTGTTTGAAGGCCATCAAACATTTTGAGTGCTTTGTCAAATCTTATTTGGTGCAGCCGGATGCAGGTGATATCTGGCGACCCAACATGGATGTGGAGGAGCTGCGCACCATGCTCTATGCCCATTTCCATATCGGGCGACTCTATTACAAGCTGATCAGTTCGCATCCCCATCAGCAGTTGGAGCAACTGAATCAATGTCTTTTGTACTATAAAAGGTTCAGTGAATTCTGTGCGGAGCACAAGGAGGCTGCCAAGCAGCTGCACGGCGAGATTGGCGTTGTGCGTGAGATGCTCGAGCTGCTCCCACTCAAAATCAACACGGTCAAGCGGCGATTGTAAAGCGATTGGAGTAAAGATTCAGTTTAAGATTGATTCCAGACTTATCCCAGTTATGCATTCTCTATTTACGTTGTGTTATTACTGCTTAATAGTCAGATTCAAATAAAATATATACATATATATATATATATATATATCGTTCAATGCTATGAAATATATTTTTTTCTCTGTCGAAACTTGGTTTTTAGCTGGCCGCGAAAAAAATGGATTTTAATCATATTTTACATAAAAATTACATCTTAATTACAAATAATATCAATATTAATATTTCCCGCTCAAAACTGTCCCACAAAATTGGAGCAGGATGCTCTGTTTCCATACTAAAAGGGTAATCCTGATTTTGGGCCCTGTTTCTTGCTGGCAATGCGAACCGCAAGCGGAGATTGACAAGTGGGTGGTTTGAATTGACGCCGCTTGAGCAACTCCTTTTGGATGCTGTTGCCCAGCTGACGGATGGGCAGCGCCGTAATACCATCGAGCAGATTATCCTGGGCATGCTGCAGAGTGCTTGCTAATAGATCCTCAACATTGATGGCACGCGGATCTGTCATCGGTTCCCGTTCGAGCACATCGACAATGATGCGCAGCGTCTCCTCCGCCTGGAACTCCTCCAGCGGCAACACCTCAATCAACTCCTTAAACATTTGCAACACAATAAACTGCGTTCGATTGACGATCTCACAAATGCCACGGGCACACAGCGCATCCTTGGCATGCTCAAAGATGCCCGAAATCAAATCCTCCGTATTCACATCGGATCGCTCATAATCGAAAACGGCGACGACATCGTTGAACAATTTATGCAGCTCCTCTGCGCTGATGTGTATCAAATACTTCTTGGGCACAATGCTCTCCAAATGCTCCGTTATACACTCGGCTATGCGATCCGTGTATCGTCCTTGGAAGCTATACGCAGCCTGGCACAAATACAGCGACGATCTCTGCGCAAATTTGCGCACATTTTCGGGCGTCGTGTGGCGTCCCAGGAAATGATTGAAACTCTTTTGGACAATGGTGTGGACACGATCCATGATGAACTCATCGGGCATGCGTGGCAACATATACGCATCCACATTGAGTATGGCCGGGCAGAGCTCCGATTCTGTTTGCTCCGGCAACAGCTCACTGTTGGCCACACGAGGCATCGCATCTATTTCGTTGATCTGCAGCGGTTTCGCCTTCAGACGCAGCGTACAAATCTCACGTTCCAGGCACTAGTTGGACAGATTAGAGATTACAGATTGGGGAGAGATAGAAGAGCCTTGAACCCACCTCGATCTGCTGCAGCAGCTGGCCATCGATGCCCATCAGTTTCTCAATGTCGTAGCTCAGATTGAGCACTTGGGGATTTGCCCACTTGTGGTAGTTGCGCTCCTGCACATCGAGGATCACATCCAGCATGTTCTTCTGCTCGAGGAGCACCGTTTGTATGTTCACTTTGTCAGTGTTGTCTTGCGTCACCTGCACCAGCTCCTCCTCGCAGCGGGATAACTCAATCTGTGTGGGAGATTAAGGGAATGTGAATTATAAGAGGAGCTGCTCCTGGCGAGTTCCAACCTGCCAGCCTGCCTCACCTGTCTCTCCTTGAGCTCCTTTTCGAGTGCCCGCAACTCTTCCTCCGCGGTTGACTCCAGGTCAAAGATGTAGCGACGCAGCACCTCCTCCTCGAGCTCATCGAGATTGATGATTAGGCCAAAGCGCTTCATCATCGCCTGCCTGATCTCCTCCTCGAGCCGGGTGATCTCGAATCGCATAAATTTGATGTCGCGATTCATGCGACGCAGATGGACGAAGTTGATGCGATGCCATCGCCTTGTGGCCAGCGTCTCCTCATGCAGCTTCTCGGCCCGACGACGCAGATCGTTCAGTATTTCCGCATCGAACAATATCGCCTTGGACACATCCCGATAGTTCTCATCCTCCCGGAAATGCTGCAATTGATCCATGCGCAGCACCGTGCTTATCTGCACCTTGTTGATCTCCGTCTGCCGATTGCGCTGGAATATAAGATAAGTAATTGATTTCAATTTGGGCAGTTTTCTAATAATGTCAAACCCAAAAATACTCCGCACCCCATCCCCCTTTGACCTACCCGAAAGTCCATCAGCTTTTTCTTTTCTTGCTGATAGATCTCCTCGTTGTGCCGCATCTTGGTCTGCATTTCGGCAATCTGGCGGCGCTTGTGATCCACGTCGCGATGGCTCTCGACGAGGGCGCGCTCCAGATCGTGTCGCTCCGAGCGCATGGTGAAGGTCCATTCGTAAAGGCTGCGATCGAGGCCAATGGGACACGTGTCCTCGTCCAGCCGGATGGTGGTCATGTCCAGTGAGTCAACGCTCTGGGCATCGGCAGCCTCATCCTCGCTAGACGAAGAGGAGGACGACGACGAAGACGAGGATTCATCATCGCCATGAACACGCTTCGGTGGACGCCATTTCTTTTTGAAAACGCGACGCAGGAAATCATAGAATCGATGACCCTTCACCGAATTTAAGAAACTCAACTGGAGCTGGCCAATTTGTTCGGTGAGTCGGTCGATGGCCTTGCGGAGCTCCTCCAACTGGCGATTGGTGGCATTGATCACAATCTGCATTTCGTTGCGAATGCCCATCGCCTGTTTGGCATTCTGGAGTAACTGCGTCTCGATCTCCTCGCTATCCCGCAGCACATACAGCTCCTGGTCGAGACTGATCATGTACGAGGAAAGGAATTCGGAATCCATTTTCACCTGGAACCGCTGCACCTGTATATTCTCCAGCGACATGTCAAACAAGCGGATCTCCTCATCAACCTCGGCCATGATGTGCAGCTGCTCCACAACCATCAGTTTGAGCCAACGATGACGCACCTCCTGCATCATGGGCACATTTCCCTCCTCATCGATTTCAAAATAAGCCGTATCATTGGGGGCGGGCAATCTCTTGATATACTCCGTCATTTCATCGTCGGGCAGCGATCTTTCCACCTTGGCAATTTGTAGTGCTTTGAATTTGCTCTCCTCTTGGATATCGGGACAGCCGAATGCTTCCATTTCGTACAGACTACTCTTGTCCTGAGACAGTGTGCCTCTGCGCGCAGCGATTAACTGCTCCACATTCGCCTCCAGATAGAGTATATCATCGACATTGATGCCGCAACCAGGCTCAAAGTGCTCGATGAGATTAAGTTCGGGATACTCCGTTTCCAGATCGATCTCTTTGATGTGCCGCATCTGTATGCGATTTGCTTCCGGCAAAAACTGATGGATTCTTGCGAGCCGTTGTCGCTTGGATTCGATGAATTCCATGAGCTCCTTCTTGCGATCCCGCAACATCATCACTCGCATATTGTAAGCGTCCAACATCTCAAAGTATCTCTCGCGGCACTTTACAATCTCAATGTACTTGGCTGTGAGGTTCTCCGAGCTCTTTGGCTCGAATTCGGATCCGGTTTTCAGTTTGTAATCACCCAGATTGCGTTTGGCTTCCGCAATCTGTGCATCGTCATCGGGATGATTGCGATTGAGATCAGGCTTCTGCCGCTCCAACTTCTCCCAGTCGAAAATCCGTCTCACCTCGAAGAGCTGTCGGTTCCGGTAACGCGTCAGCAATCGCATCATCTTACGGCTAAACTTGGGCGTAACACTCGACGGATCACGGCCAAAGAAGAATGTCTCCTGCCCCGGATTACCAATCGAATCCTCCTTCTCATCACTCACAATAACATCAGTCAGACTGGGCAAATAAAAAGAGATTAGTTTCGAAATGAAGTGTTTAAAAACGGACGAGAATTGAGTCATATAGTCAAAGGAGAGTGTTCGACTAGCAGAATACCCTGTAGTCTATTTGGGATTATTATTATAATTATCACTATTAGTACTGTTATTATTATTTTATCATTATTGTGCTAAACACGTAGTCAACACGATGGGACGACGTTTGGAATCGAACTGTTTGCTCCGATGAGCATTTCTTTATTTTATACAAAAATCTTAAACCCAAGTAAGTAAGGCGACTCCATGTGATGTTTACTCCTAAACTAGCTGAGCTTTGCAGCGTTTGTAGGGCGACTCTATGTGTGGTCTTCTCTTCTTAGAATAGCTGAGCTTCACTCTTCGACAAATGTGATCTTTGTTTATCTTAAAATTGCTGAGCTTTGCAGCGTCCAATGTTCATGCTTGAGCAACTTCATGTGATGTTTTCTTATTTTAAATGCAGACACTTGAAAGTGGACTGTATAAGATATTTTCCATTATCATTTTCATCGCAGCGTCTCATGTTCATTCTTGAACATTATAATTGAGGATTTTTAGGAGCTTTGAACTCAAAACATGGTGTTAGTTCTATTAATACGAATAATTTAAAAAATGTTTTGATTACATGGCTCAAAAATCAAGAAGGCCAGTTCAAAATCAATTTCTAATAAATAGCGACTCCAAAAAAAATAAATACAAATATTTTAATTAGGTTTCAGTTAAACAAATAAAATTAAAATTCTCTTTATGTAAGAATAAGGGCATTAAATGAAACTGGAGGTGGAGTAAACCTTGGCAATTTGTTGTGAACAGATTCCCATAACATATAGTTAAATTATCCCTATGCGGAAAAGATTCTTCATTTAATAAATAAATAAATTCTAATAAAATAAATTCTAATAAAAATAATGCTGAAGATACATATGATGCGGACATCTGATGACTAAATCGACTCGCCTTTGATGCTGAACAGGAATATATATGATACAAACTTATGCCGAACTTTAATTTCGCACTTTAGTAAATCAGAATTTCTAATTTAAATATTAAATGCAATAAATTGGATTATAAAAAGGTGCTTTACAAATAAAGATAAATCTCTTAGAAATCAAATATATATATATATATACTAGATAAAAATTCTTACACTTCCGGCTTGTCTGGCACAAGCTCATCGATCTCTCTGCTGCTTGTGTTTGTTTGGGATGATAAAAGATATAATATATTTATGGAATTTATATAGTCGATAAAAGTAAGGTTTAAAAAATCCGAATATATATATTCGACAAGAGTAATGTATCAAAAATCGGTATATATATAGATATATAGAGGCAAAAACTCACCGCATATCGTGCTCCATTTTGAGACGTTCCTCAATATCTCGTTTGACCTGCTGAAATTCCTCGCCAAGCTTCTCCAGGCGAAAAGTGGACAACGCTTCAATGTTGGCACTACAAAAGACCCAAGATTAAAAATCTAACCAAGAAGTATGAGAATCACACTTGGCTCACCATAGGGGCGTGACAGTATATGGCACATGATCCAGCTTATTGAGGAAGTGATTGTAGAGCTTGGCGTGTCCAACTTGGGCAAACTCCAAATCATAGGCGAGATCTTCACGCACATCGTCCAGCTCAGCTTGGAGTTCTTCCCGAACTTGTTGGACGATGCGCTCATCGAGGAGAAGATCCTTGTCGGGCACCCGCAGACCTGGCGGCAATTCGTCGTTGCGTTTGATAATCTCAAAGTAGACACTCTGCAGTGCCCCGATCTTGGCGAGGACATCACGATCGTGTGCCTCGGCTGCCTCCTGTTGACGCTGCAGTTCCGCATTGATCTTCTCCTGCTCCAGCGATGGCGTCTCCACATCTACAATATCCTCGGCCTTCGGTCTGCCGGGCATCGCTGGCAGCTGCCGCTTCAATGGATTCTTCACCATCTTGGGGCCGTTCCATTTGAACAGGAAGATGTTGCCATCATAGCCAACGCTCACCAATTGCTCGCCATCATAGCTGCTGATGATCGCCGGAACTGTGCCGTTGATGGCATCGTGCATCGGATAAGTGCGATACTCGGACAGGTCGGTGAAGTCCTCCGGATTGAGGCGATTGATGCGTAGACTGCCATTCATCAGACCAAACATTATATACTCATCGCTGTGTGGGGAGAGGGATTTGACTGGGTTAGGAGATGGATTAGACTATAAAAACTAATTCAATGTAACTAATCATTGTTATTGTTCCTAGCCTTAGATTAGTGCTCAATCCTTTCCTCAGTAAGGGAATAAAGAAAAGAAAATATAGTTTTTCTATCAGATTAATCCGAGCTAAGCATTGATAACAGGGTTCAATATTGGTCTAGGTAAAGGTAGGAGACGACTCCGTCCCATCCTTGTTTAAGTAAGGGGGAGGAGTTTCCGATACCAGGACACCTTAAAATAGTTATTCGAACTAAGATCCGATAACATCTCTAGCTAAGTTTTCGAAATCGCCCTTTCCTCCCTATTTTTAATTTCCCAGGTTGAATTATGCAAAAGTTTTATCCATTGCTCTACTAAGGTCAGGATTAGAACCTTCTCATTCTTGAGTCAGGATTAGACCCTTGTTTTCCACCGAAACCCCTGCCTAACACAAGGATATCAACCTAACCTAAGTAACTGATTAAGGGATCTCTCTCTGCCTCTGCTGAAGAACCCTTCAGACAATCCTCGCACTTACACAATGAAGTAGGAATGAATTTCGATGTCATCGGCATCGGTGATCTCAGTGCAGACCTTCGGCTCGGCACTCTCAAAGTCCAACTGGTAGATGTAGCCCGCATCGTAGCCAGCCATGGAAACCCAGATGGTGTCCCGCTCTGTGTAACGCAGCCAAATAATCCGATTGGGCACACTGGGTATGTGCAGGGGTTCTTCCTCCTCATCCGGTTCCGAGTCGGCCAAAGCGCTTTCCATGTCAATTTGCAGTCCCGGATTCGCTTTCTTCAATTTCTCAATTTCACACATTTTCCGCTCTCTTTTTTCCTCCTTGCGTTTCTTGGTTCGTTCCCGTTTCAGATCCCGCCGGATGCGACTCTTCACGGAGACGAAGCGAGTGCTGCGCATGCGTGTGTCATCTGTGATGTTGTAGGACAAATAGGTCTGCTCCTCTGTGATATCGGTGCTTATACTATACTCATAGACCTCGCCACTTTTGCAACCAATCAGGACAACCACAGGTTGCTCCAGACTCCAGTAGAAACAATTTGGAACCGCTTTGAACTCCACAAATCCTAACGGATGCAGTTGAACCAACCCATCTGCAGCATTGCCCAGCCGATAGATGAACATGCTCTTGTCGGCGGAGCCAGTGATGAGCAAGGTGCTCTTGCGATTCACACTCAAGCCGGTGATGGGTGCCGTGTGCGCCTTGTAGGCCTGCACGAGACGCACTGAAGCCTTCGATGGTACACTCAGATCCAGAAACAGCTGCCTCAATATGCCATCTTCAAAGGCGGCGATCAACTCTGTGCCGTACCTAGAGATTTGTGTGTCCAGCCAAATAATGTCCACACCATGTGCCACAAATTGCTTCTCCAACAGCAGCCGGCGCTTTTCATAATTATACACATAGATCTTGCCAGTCTCGGATAGCGCTAAGAGATGTGGGGAAACCGGCGACATTTGGGCGGCGAGCACTCGTCCACCGACACACGAGTAGAGCTGCTTGGGCGGCTCTGGCACATCGAAGGTGTTGATGTCACAGTACCAAATCCCGCCTCCGCCATCCTGCGCATAGTAACCAAAATCCTTGTCCTCAAATGGCTTAATCTTTTGGAGGCAGCGCAATTCCACATCCGAGATTTTGAACTCATAAATCGGATCGATTTCGACGAAGAGATCATCCTCAGGAGGATCGGCCAGATCGACCGTCTCCCAAAACCAGACACGCACATAGCCATCCATGCCCACGGTAGTCACCTCGCCATTCCTCATCGTGATGCGTGTGATGGGCTTCAAGTGGCAAGGTCTGCGTCCCTTCCGGCAAACCTCGAACTTGATTAGGCCCGCTTCCCACAGCAAAATGTTGCCCCAATCACAGCCGGAGATGACATTCTCATCGGGCAGCATATACATGGCACATATATCACTGAAATCCGTCTTGCCAAAGCGACCCAAATCCCCTTTCAGTTTGAGGCCCGTAAAAGTGTTTGCCATCTTCCAGAATTTTATGTGACTGAGACCCGAGGAGCAGAGCAGTATCGGATTATGTTCGGAGAAGTGCAAAAAGTGGATGTTGCTCTGAAAGGATTTGGCACGCAATACAACCTCGGCCTGCTGCCAGCGCCAAATGGTGATGATGAAATCCGGATAACCCGCCTGCGAGGCAAACAGTTCCCCACTCGAATTGTAGGAGCCGGCAGTAAAACATTTCTTGGCCGCATTTAAGAGCTTAATGCGCACCTCATGCGAGGGAAAGTCGTAGATGAAGATCGTCGGACGCGGCCCATTCTCGGCCACGGTGAACAGATTCTGGAACTCGGGTCGTTCGTTTTTCTGAGGAGAGAATTGGATTTATTAATATTATTGTTATTTCTATACTCTAATATCGAAGACTCTTCAACCGGTCTGTGTCCGCTTCAGGCAAAGTTGTAATGTTAGGTTGCGGCCAGCGAATCGATAAAAATCGATAGCAGCAATAGAGCTATGACTTTTAATTAGTATTTTATTCTACACACCGTTATAAAGCCAATGCCGCAGCCAAAGACTGTCTGGCGGAAAGTCACTTCACGGCGTTTGATGCTAAAGTAGTGCAGCAAATTGCCGGATGCAAAGATCAGGGTATCATCATCCACCAGCACCAAGTTGAACAGACGCTTGCAGTCATAGCCAAATGAGTGTCTGCAATTATACAGTTAGATATGGATATATGGACATGTTTATTAGTTGCTCGCACTTACTCCAAGCTGATAATTTCGCGCAGGAAGGAGACGTTGTGCTCATCACCAAGTTCCTCTTCCTCGCCATCAACATCCTGTGTATCAAAGTTGTCCACTGAGCTAGTCATGCCTCTTGTTTATATCTCAATATTCTTATACATATTCTTTATATATAAATACATACTTAAATCGGACACTTTTGACTCAATTCAAAAAGTTTCCTCGACTATTGTTTGATTTGTTGCCAAGGCAGTAAAAAAGTTGGAAATTTTGCTCGCAGCGCATGCGCAGAGAAATCTAATCACCAAATTTTAATTTTAGCTTAGGAATTAAATAAAGCTATAAATTGAATATGAATATGTTTTGCCGATTCCAGCAGATCAAGTGCAGCCAAAACAAAAAACATAGATAAATTATGAAAATATATCATCCAACAACAAAGAATACATCTAATTTAAAGACACTTATTAAATACTTCACAAAGCACATTAAATCCATTAATAGTTTATACATATATAAAAATTAAACATATTTTTATTACATTCAACTAAAGATTGATTTATTCGTACATAAACTGAGAATCCAGCAAAATCATTAAGCAAAGAAAATATCTAATGGAACAAACTCAAAATATTTGAATTAAAATGAATTTGTTTGAGTTTGTAGCATTTAAA
This sequence comes from Drosophila multiciliata, assembly GCA_037043605.1. Lineage (NCBI taxonomy): Eukaryota > Metazoa > Arthropoda > Insecta > Diptera > Drosophilidae > Drosophila > Drosophila multiciliata. The sequence goes on along the minus strand of JBAMBF010000103.1, from coordinate 17,282,071 downwards.
TATTTAACATTGTTAATAATAATTTACCCTTAACTGTAGATTGATTTATTTGAAGTCTGAGTGAATCATATAAATTCCAGATCCATTATCCAACATCAGCTCATTTTTGATATACAAAGCATCTAGCTTTGGCTAAACTATCAAATATTCAGTTCCATAAAAGCATCATCATCATCATCATCATTGAAAAAGGATGCAATGTCCTGTGCACTGTCCACTTCTGAAACAGTTGGGTTTTTCTTATCACTGTTTGCTGTAGTCGATGCCGGCACTGGTGAAAAATGCTGCTCCATCGTGCCTGACGTGGACTTGGGTGGTGAAAAGTACTGTTCAATTTTGTTGGACTGCAATTAGGAGAGATAAATATCGAAAACTTTTCTTAAGTTTAATTAATTTACGCTTGTGGGTGCTGCTGTGTGTGTGGCCTGCTGCAGATTCTCTGCGAAGATGCCCACTTTGCTGAGCACCTCCTGCTTACTCTTCAACATATTCCAGATGGTATCATCCGCCGTTTGGTTGGCCATCAAATAACGACAAATCACCGGTTTCGTTTGACCAATGCGGTGAGCACGACTCTCTGCCTGCGCCAATGTCTGCAAGCGGGATAAAAAACATAAATAAATATTATAGAATAAATGAGAGAATTTAACATACGCTTGGATTCCAGTCGAGTTCAGCGAAGACGATTAACTCGGCTGCCGTCAGAGTTATGCCTGAGTTGCAGGCCTTTAGGGATAGCACCGCCGCCTTGCAGCTGCTATTCTTTTGGAATGTGTCCACATAGTCGGCTCGAACGTCGCTCACCGTTCGTCCATCGATGCGTATGAATTGCACTTTGAGATCGCGCAGGCAATTACTAATCGCATCCATCATCACGCGATGATGCGCAAATATAATAAATTTCGGCTGCTCCTTGACCAAAGTCTTTAGATATGCGCTGCACAAAAAAAGTAAACCATATTGAATCTTTTATAAGAGGAATCTGTTAGATCTCTTAATCTTACCAAACTGCTTTCGTTTTAACCTCCGCTGTGCGCGCATAGAAGCGCAGTAAAACCTCCTCCCGAGATTTGCCTTTGGCTTTTTGCAGAGCAGCGTTAAATTCATTGCAGGTGCTTTTGGCATCATCATTTGTCCAGACCAAAGCCGGATCCAACACAACTGTTTCACTGCAAGCAAAAATAACATTAAATAAATAACAAACAGAATAAGCAAATAGAATTTACCGATTCTTTTCAGCCAGCTGTGGCAAGACCTCAGCTTTGGTGCGCCTTAGCATGTATTTGAGCGTTAAGATCACCTTCAGCTCCTCCAAATTCGACTGTCCATTGGCATCCCAGCCAAAATGCGACTGTTTGCCATCACAATAGCGACTGGCTGTAAATATATGGAGTCATTTCCATTATAAAAAATAAAATTTATAGTTTAACTTACTGAACTCCATGAAGTTCATGAAGCGACTATCGATGAGTTGCAGCTGCGTAAAGAGCTCCAAGGGACGGGACAATGCCGGCGTTCCGGACAACAGAATGACACGCTTGGCCTGATCCGCCAGACGCTTGGCAACTGCTGTACACTTGGCTTTGCCATTTTTGAGCGTATGCGATTCATCGTAGATGATAAAACCAAATTTGCGCTGCAGCAGTTTGTCCATGGAACGTTCCATCATGTTGTAGCTGGCGATGAGCACTTTGGCATCATGCAAGTACTGATTATTGGCCAACACCTGGACACAGTGCACCGGCACCGACGGCAACAATTCGGCAATGTGGCGAGCCCACGCATCTCTTGTGCTGGCGGTGGTGCAGACGAGCAGTGGCCAATCCTCACGAAAATAATCAGCAACGGCCAACGCTTGATAAGTTTTACCCAGGCCCATTTCATCACAGATCATGACGCGACCCTGCTGTGCAATGGCAAAGCTGATAAAGGGGGAGAAAGGAACATTAATCGGAGTATTACTTGAAGCATATAGCCAGCCACTCACCAGACGCCCTCCTCCTGGAATGGCATTAGTGTTTTGGCGAGTTTATCGCCAATCGAAGCCAAAACGCTGCGTTCCAGCGGTTTTGCAGGCTGCTGGCACATGTTAATCACTTTCTTTGGTATGGTACCCAGTAGCACGTGAGGCTTGAGATCACCCACATGCTTTTGCAGCAACTGATAATCCTTGAGATCGAAATTCCAAAAGCGCGTTTGACTATCATAACATTTACTGGGCATATTCTTAAAGACCTCAATCAATTTCTCATGATAGCCTGAGGGCTCGATGGCAAAGCGACAAGCGCTTATCATATAAATGCGACAATTGATGGATTTTATAAAAACAGGCGCCAAAGCTCCATTAGCTAAAGGCTGCTCCGATTTATCGGGACTTAGTTTAAGAGACGAATTTGGACGCTGATAAGGATGTGTTGATTGACGGTTCAATTCACGAGCGGATGTTGATTTAATTGCCTTGAGTGCATTTAGAAAAGCCGAGCTCTTATTATTACTATTATTATTATTATTGTTATTACTAATAGCTGTTGCTTTTGTTGATTTTTCTGGCGGAGATTTATAAAAACTGGCAGCTGGTTTTGCGTTTAAAATATTTGTAGCTGGTTTTGCATTTGAATTAATTGATGGGACTTGTTTAGTTTTAGCCTGCAGTTTGGCCAGCGCAACGCGACGTTTCTCTGCTATCTCGGCGGATGTGCAAACCGACATTTTACATAAAATATATATTTATTTCGAGAAGTTTATAATGTTCTTTCAACTTCAAATTCAATAAACAACCAAATTCTTATAGACAAAAACAGGCTTGTTTCGCAAAACAGCTGTTCTTTTCGCCTTTTGGCGGGCACTTCCGTTCGTGTTTGAATATTTGAGTAAGTAACTGCTTAAAGTTTGGTTTAATGTGCACTTAAGTTAAAATAATAATATTTATTTAATTTTAAAAAGTAGAATGCTGCTGCTTAAGTGTTTTATATGATTTCATGCTGATTTGTTTTGATTTTGTTGCAAGCGATAGTTTGGTAGTGGCTGTGCGATATAAATTGTGTGGCAGCATTTAGGGTCTATCGATCGAGAGGTTTGTATATCGTGCTGCCACCACTATTTTGTGCTGAATTTAAGAATAAATTTATAATGAAAATAAAAAATGCAGTTAAGATTCGATTTCCATGTTAAATTTTTACTTCTAAAATATTCTCATTGATATAGATTTTCCTTCACTCAAATGTATTACTAGCTAATTAATTAAATGGTTTACCAATTTCAAGTAAACTTGACCTGGTTACAGGGTATTTGCAAATCGTGACCTCAACTTCTATTTGTTTGTTTTACGAAACAATAATGCTTAACATGAAGATTGTATTTTCACTCGCTGTGAGCAAATAAGATTTTTCGAATTTTCTGCAGACAGGCAAAGCTGCAGGCAAATTTTTCTTATTCCGTTTTCGCAATTTTCACAAGCAGACTTCAAATTTGTCATATGCTAATATGACATATCAAAGAATAGCCGGAAAATAAACTGTCAAAGTGTTTGTTTGCTTGTTCTCTGCCTGTCTGTCCCTCAGTCCATCTCTGCCAATTCCTGTTGTCGGCCGGCAAATAGAAAATGTCAATAAAGCTGGAAAACATGTAAATAGTTTTGTAGCAAGAAATATAAATATTGCAGAGAGCAGTTGCATGCACTCAGAAAAATTGGACCCATATAGTTTTCTTTAGAAAATAATCCACAAAATTAGTTTTTCCTCGCTTAAGCCAGAATTCTTTGTTCTTGGATTTCCTTTTTTACTTTTAGAAATGTCTATATTAATAATAAAAATAAAAAAAAACGTAAAATATAGGAAAACCCATAATATTTTTGTAGTTTTCGATTAAGGGAAAGACCATCTAAATTTTAGAAACATGTTTCCGATTATCATTTAATGTCGATTTCATTTCTGAGTGTCGAAATGCCATAATTTAATTGATTTGTCTGGCCTTGACACACTCGCACACAGGTACAAACACACACACACACACACACAGACGAACACAGAGTGAGAGCCCTTGGGCTGTGCTCTGTTTGTCATTTTGTGCAGTTTCCGTTGTCGACAAGTTTGATGCTGTTGCCATATTTCGATTTGATTATATTCAGGCCGCCAGTTATTTGCATTTGATGTGCTGCGCTTCGTTGATTCGTTACTTTGTTGCTTTGCTCGTGTTGTTGTTGTTATTGTTGTTGCATTCTCAACGTTGTCAGAATCATCATCGCATTAATCATAAACAAAGAACGCACAAACTGGCTCAAGGACAACAGAGCAAGCCAACTTCCTCAGCGGCGCGAAAAAAAACAACAATCAACAAATCTTTGCTTGCTCTCCTTTTTTTCGGCTATGTGCATTTTTTACCTGGTATGTAACAATGTGTTTGGTCAGGCTTAAAACAGTATAGATGAAATTTGGGCAAAACAAAATAGATAAAATTGACTTGATTATTAAAAAAACCTTAAATTTAGATATTGAATCTGTTTGAAAATTTAAGAATTAAATATATCCATTTTAATATAGCCTTAACTGAGCAATAAAATAATATTAAATGGACATAGGAAAGCACATCAGGGCGGCGAATAGAAGACTTGTGAATAAGCTTAAAATTCTGTGAAAACTTGATTTGCTTAGACACAGCAATTCTAGTCTTTGGGAGAACTGCTTTACTTCTTTATCAGTGACCAATATTCTGAAAATGCTTTTAGTATCTTAACCTCTTTACTAATTAACTTGCTTTTGCTACAGTCAATTACAGGTAGACACTCAGAAAAAAATGGTAGAGAAAATTTATTTTTAAAAACCTGTTTTTAATGTTAATAAAATTGTCAAGGTGTTTTCTTTTTAATTTATGTGTTTTATATTGTATTTTTATTGTAAAATAAAAATCTTATCAGTGATTTTTGTTCACTTGAAAAGTGTATGAAATTCTCGGCTTGTCTCAGCTGTCTATTCTTTATCATTTTTGCTGCTGTATTTTTGTGTTTTGCTTTTCTGACACTTGTAAGTCGCTGCTCGGCCCATTTGCAATAAAATCAAATGAAGCGGGGGCCTCGTAAAGTTGCTCGTCGCGCTTTTCTATCGTCGTTAAAGCGCACGCTGCGTATACGTTATATGCGAGTTATATGCGAGTTATGTGCGTTATTGTGTTATTCACACACACTTTTGCGGCCCTTGCTTTATAACCGTGAAAATCCCTGTGCAAAAGAAAAAAAAATATATTCTCTGGGCTCGGCCTGTCAGCCATGGTCCGACATTTGTGGCTTTTAAAGCGGCATAAATGATTTTAACATGTTTCGCAGAGCTCGCTAAAAATAAGTATTTCATGTGCAAAAAAAAAGCAGGCCTGCAAAACAATCATAAAAAAAATGTGTGCGCCTTTTCAAAAAAGAATGAAAAAAAAAATATACGGTATTGAAATGAAAAGCCGATCAGAAATATTTATGGCTATTTGCTTTTGATATTTATTCAATGGCCCATTTTTGCGATAAGTCGAAAATAGTTTGGCCAATTTTTTTTCTTGCATATTTCTTTTTTTCTCTCTATTTTGACCGTGTTGTTTGCAAAGTTTTGTGCAGTTTGGCAAATGTCAATAGTGAAAAGTTTATGACGAGATTTTGAAGTAAGCTAAAAATTGTGATTTGTACATTTTTTACATTTACTCTTTTCGTTAGACGTCAACGGTAATTCAAGCTGTCAATTTAAGCTTATTTTCTACATTATTTTTATGCATTGAACACATTAAAATGAGATAAAAATTACTGTCAGAAGGGAAAATCGATGACATCAAAATATGTATAAATTCTTAATAATCATTATCAATCGAGTCAGTTTAAATAGATGTTTAAATCGAACAAGAATCACAGATTTTTTAACGTTTAGCAAAATATTCTAGTTAAATCTCTAAAGCTTTTAAGAGAAATTATTAATTATATTAATTAAAATGAAAGACATGCTATAAGCACTTTCTTGCAAAGATGATATACAAAATTTGAATTTAAAAGTTCAAAATTATTTAATTTTTTGCTTAAATTGCTTTTCTTGAATTGATATTACCAAATTTTTTTTACGTACTGTACGAAATATTTCTCATCTGTTTTTCATTTCCGACGTTGTTTGTTTTTAGGATCAGCTTGCTGGAAAATAGTTCTCATTTTTAATGACTATTTTGGAAATGTGCCTTTTTGTTGTTTGCCTTTTCGAATGCACTCGGCATGTGTTGTTGGCAGCAGCAGAAGATGTAGCAAGGACTGAAGAACCATTTATTATTGCCTTCCCATTTCGAACAAGGTCAGGCAGCATTCGCCATTTTGTCTACGGATGCGGCGCCATTTTGGAATGTGACAGCCATTAGCTTGCATAAAATGCGAAATGAAATTGTGGCTCTGCAAATGGTATTTAATATTTTAGCACCCATTTTTAAAATCTTCATTTCGTTGCTAAACATTAGCAACTAAATTGCATTAAAATCACACATTTTTTTTATTTTGAATTTCGTATTTTGCATTTTACATTTTGCGGTTTTCATTTGGCTTGCATTTGAAATGCATTTGAGAATTTCTTTCAAGGCCTCATTTCTGTTAAAGCCATATTCAAAATGTGCATAATTTTAGTTACTGTTTTCAAAATATAAAAATTCTGTAAATTCCCATTGATTCCATTAAATTTATTCATTATTGGCTTAGCTCTTTGCATGTTACTAAGATATTTAATATATTTATTGCACTATTTCCCAGAACAAAAATACACAGCTAGTTCAGGCATAGAATTAAAATTTGTTAAGCCAATGAATTGTTTTAATATTATTGGCAATTAATTAATTATCGCCATAAATATTGCAAACATCGCATTTGGCTTAAAGAGAGGTGATAAATAAAAGACCAAACATATATTTGCTAATATGCACCGAACAAAAGTAAATAAAAAATAATTCATAAAACTCTTTCAATTATCATAAAAATGCTATAAAATATAATAATTATTTTTTAGCAGCACATACATTTTAGAATTAACTGTGCAGCTGTTTATAAATTATATTTATCATGAGCACACACACACAGGCACACACGTACACACACGCACACATGCACACGCAACGTGTTCAAATTCTGTTGATGGAAGACGTGTGTGCTTCAAGGCGATTTAATTTATTTGCTGTTATGTATGCCGCTGCGCCTAAAAACAGGCTACAATATGTTTTCTTACATATAGAGATTTGTACACAAATAAATTAAATTGAAGTAAGCGTATGCGCGAATTACAAATTTACAAAAGGCACCCCGAAGTTAAGCAATTTTGGTTTATAATTTGTAATTTTATTATAAATATTTAAACATTATTTTTAAGCGTAGATAAATGAAATAATAATACACATTTTAAAGTAATTTATCATATAAAAACTCTTATTGAGACAGAGAAGATACCCTTTAACTATCCTCAGCATGCATTGCAAAAAAGCATTTTTTATAAAAATCATTTAATTTGTTGTCTGTTTTTCATTACTGTCAGTTCTTGTTAATAAACAACATTCAGTAAATTAATTATTTGTTGATTAAATTAATTACGCTTTAATGCAAGAATTTTATTAAAAATGTGGAGTATACTGCTTTTGTCAGACAGGTGAATATTATCAAGATTGAGAATTAATGTTTATATACCTTATGGGGTCAACATCAATCGCTTATTCAAATTAATGGGTTAGGGGAATAAATATATGTTTGTTGAAATTCGAACGCTTGCAAAAACCCCTCTTAATTATTAAAGCCAGTGAATAAGCTCACAAGCAGATCGCGTTCGTTGAACACATTTTCAATTAAGTGAATAAAAAATACACTCATTTGACGCCCCATATATGCCAACAGACAACCATACACACTCACACACACTCACATCCGGTTTGATTTGTTTAATTAAATTACACTCCGACAAAGCCTTCAGTCATTCACAGTTTTCCAATCACTCATTGGCTCATTCAAGCGCAAAGCCAAACAATTCTCAATATGCAATGGTGCACTACATTTGTGTGTGTGTGAGTGTGCGTCAATGTGTGCGAGTGTGTGTATACGCTTGAAGTATGCTTGAAGTGTTCAAATGCGCCCACATTAAGATATTTAGCTTTAGCTGCAAGTGGAAATCGTGCGTTCAATTTGGCTGTTTGCGTCATTTGCTGAATACTCTAAGATTTCATAGAGCTTTTCCGTTTACTTGCTTGTTTAGCAGCTGTTTAATCTGTTTATTTTATGAGAAAATTAAAATTTATATTACATTCGAAATCATATAAAATAAAATAATAAATTGTTAAATTTAAATATACATTAAAGTATTAAATTAAATGATAGAATAAATCTGTGACAAATTTAATTTTCATTTAATATTGTATTAAATTAATTTATTCATTTAATTTTAATTAATCTAATTTAATTGTCTAAATAATATACTGATTTATTCGAACTATTTTCAGTATATATAAAAAAGATAAGATATTTTGAATTTGAATTTCTAGGACGGCAAAGGAAATTTAATATGATGTAATCAGTTGTTGTTGCAGTTAAGAAAAGAGCTAACACTTTAGGTGTGCCACAGCAAACCAGTTTCGATGAGACATTTGTCTAGTTTAATAGTAATCTTTAAGCTATTCAAAGGACTGGCTAGCAATAGAACGAAAGGACATGTTCTAAACTGCTCAGATATGTTTGAGATTCAAACGTGGAACTATCTCATTATACAATCATAACTTGGCTCGTTTGCATCTAAACAGCTGTTTGGTCTTTTTGTTTGGCACTGGAAACAGCTGCCGTTGCATCTTGGATCGACATATGAATGCAGACATCTGAAAATTTAAGCTTGCTTCTATTGCGTTGTGGCATCAATTGTGGCAACCCGTTCAGGAATCCAGCAGCTGTTAGAGTTATCTGTGTATACGCAAATTTTAATATTTCCTTAGCACGTTTCACATTCACAATTGGAATGAAAATTCCTCAATCTAAATAATCAACACTCGAAAAAACAAGCGCCTTTAACTCTATAACTTTAATAGCATTTCGTAACTTGACATTCTTCATTCCATTAAAAATTTAATGACAAAATTACAACGTGATTTAAGTAAAATCAGCTAATAACCTAATTTTTAATTGTTTTTGGAAAAGATTAATCAAATAATTTATTAAAATATTTGTCAGGCTATAAACTTCAATCTGTTAACAAACCCAAATATCAGAAATAAAACTGGTTTCATTACAATTTTGCGTTCATTATTAATTAAATTAGTGACATGGTTTTTGTCAAACTTTAACTAGCATCGAAACGAAATTAAAAAAATTACCAAAAAATATTCAAAAATTTCCTAAAATTTCCAAATTGTTGGATAATGTTGAATGTACAGAATATACATACTGCAGAACATTTTCAGAGTTTACTCAGGCTATAATATGTAAATTAAAGTTTTACAGATTTTTTTATTATTATTTTTGCTTATTTGTCAGAATTGAAGTATTTCAAAAAATATAGAAATGTTGCATTTATAAAATTAAATTATACAGAAAACCAAAATAAGTTTCTAGCTTTCAGATCATTTTTTTTGTTGAGTGTAGCAGATTAACACGTAGAGTATTTGAGCTCCAGCATGTGCTTTGCTGAGTTCTGAATCTGTTTCAAATGTATTCGCTTGTGTCCATGCAGAACTTGGCAGGATTAAGTGCGTGCCGAGTGCGTATCGGAAAGTTAATGAGTCTATGGTTAGATGGACAACGGAGCACCAGATAATCCAATGGAATTGAAAGTGAATATGCTGCAGCACACAAAGTCAAGGATCTGATGGAGAAAGAGAGAGAGAGAGAGGGAGGAATATGGATCATGTTGGCGTTTCAAGTTAATTATAGCTTCAGAGGCAACTTCTACTCTTAGCTGCTTCAAGCTAATTGCCAATTATTGGTAGCGCTGTAAATAATGTCAAGCACCAATAAAGTTCTCCTTTTTTTCGCTTTCACTTTGTATTAATCAATATTCAGTCTCAACTCGACTCCGTTTGAGTGTTGCAATGTAAAGCGCTAAGCATATTTACTCGCTAACTTGGCTAACACTTTGGCTAAGTAAGTTCTCAAATTGACATACATTTTTCCCCTCTTTTTTTTCTTTTTTTTTTTTTTGGTTAGAACAAAGGAAAGTCATTAGAGATTGATGCACAAAAGGCAGGAATTTTTCCAGCAGCATGCTACATGCTTTCCGCATTATTGAAAACTTAGTCGTAAGCAGGCGCTGCAATTAAGACAGCCCAGCTTCTTGCAACCCCAACAGCAACTTGCAACAAAGTGAATTTTATGCCAACGGGACAACAAGGCATATGCAAGTTTTATGCAAATTGCATGTGTAGTCCTGGAAGCGAGCAGAAGGATAAGTTACTTTTAAAGTGTTCCGCCTGTGGGCCTGAACGCTTCATTGGCCCAAATGCCAGTGGGCCCGCATATTTGTTGGCAGTCTGATGGCTTTCTGATTTGCTTTCGAAGCAACATTTTTTATTTGCTTTTTGTTTGATAGTTGCTATGAGTTTTTTGGCGTTTTTTGTTGCCAACTTGTTTATTATTTGGTAATTGTAATGCTCGAAAAAGTTACGCATGTGCGCAAGGGGGGAGTGCAGCAGGAAGTGAGTTGTTGCAAGTGGCAAGTAGCTTGATTGCTGTTGCTGTTGCCTAATTTGTTACTCTCTTCTTCCTTCGTAATGTCTAAATCATTTCCATCAAAAGTTTCCCTGAGTCAAAAACAATAACGCCAATAACCAGGATAAACAAGTTGGATTCTTGCAGACTTGAGGCACGTCGACCAGCAGATACCCTGAATATAGTTTTTAAATATTTGAAAATAAATAAATTAATATATAAATATTATTTAATTTAATTCAACGGTTTTCTGATTTTTACTTGACCAAAATTAGTGTTTCTTAAGCAATCTTTATTTTTACAACTGATCAAAGATACTTCTTCTAATTTTTTAAATTATATTTTATATATATGCTGCTGCTGTTATTTGCAGCAAAATTCATAAATTAGTTAAACCAATAATTATATAAAATAAATGCTAATAATAATAATTCTTAGCCAAACTGTTGCCAAAACCAAGCGAAACTTAGTCCAGGGAATTGTGAAATTATGAAATACAAACAAGCAGGTCAAATTATTAGACAACTTCAGATTTAGTGCTGAGGTTAACATTTTGCTTAGGTGTGGCACACTCCAAAAAAAACCGGCGGCAGCAAAAAGTCAAAGAGTAAATTCTGCTGCAGGTGCAGATTCAGGTGTGTGTGGGTGTGTGTGTGTGTGTGTTGGATTGTGTGTGCCTAGAACAGTCGAAGCAAGCTAACCAAGCCGACTGGCGCCCTGCTGTGCTTGTTTTTGGTTTGTGTAACTATTTTCTATTCATTTATGCATTTTGGCAATAAAAATTTCATTTTTTGCTTAACTAAGTGAAACGAAAAGGTTAAAAGCAACAGCGAACGGATATCACAAAGAGGAGGAACCGTTGCCGGAGCAGGAGGAGCAACGGGAGCAGCAGCAGGAGCAGAAGGAACAGGAACAGGAACTAGCAGCAGGACATCGTCTCTGAAAATGAATGGAACTTTTTATCTTGGCCACTGTTGTTTGTCCCGCTGTCTGTCTGTCTGTCCGTCCGTCTGGCGTTTTCCATTCCCTAGATAACATTTCCGTCTGCTTGCCAGCTTTTTGTATGGTTTATTTTTGTTGTCTTTATTGTTGTTGTTTTTTGCTCTGTTTGTTTGCAAACATTTTTTAAATTGTTTGCTGTAATTTGTTTCCGGCCAACGGCAAATGGCCGTTGCGCCATTTTCTCCATACAGCCCTTTTTTATGGACAATAGGTGGGCAAAGCCTGTTGGAGATATTGCTTTAGTGGCCCATCGAAACCGCACTATGTCGGTGTAAAATTTGTAGTTTTTTCGGTTCGTTTTTTTTTTTATTAAAATTATAATTTAAATGTTCGTCTGACCATTCCGGTTTTTATTTATCTTATTATTATTTGTATTTTTGTTTTGAATTTGGCTGGCACGTTTTAACCCAGTTTTGCCAGCTGTGGCAACAGCTGCAGAATAATATCCTGATCCCGGCCAGCAACTCCAATTAGTTGTATAATGCGTCTCTGCATGTCCCTTGAACATTTATTAGTTTGACTTTTTGCCAAACGATTTATGGTTTTGCAAATAAAAAATATATAAATTTATATATATCTATGCAAATGTGATTTTGCAGCTGTTGTTGCTGGCGTTGGCAAAAATATTTCATTGCCAGCAGAGCAAAGCTTAAAACTGGATGAGATAGCTCAACTGGGAGTATCCCATCAGACAGATATAATATTGATTTATAATAGATTTGATATTTGCTTCTCATATATACATTTCCACACCTTAATGCTACCCTACTTCAGCAACTCTAATGTTTATAGGGTATTACAAAATTTGCACATTTTGGCAGAATATCTGCGCATTTTTCTGATCAATCATTCGAGTTTATTTTAAATTGAACAAATTACTTAATTATGTTTGTGCATCCAAAAATTAGTTGACATCAAATGTAAATTAAATAATTAATGTGTTTTTATAACAAATATGACTGAAAGTCTATTGGCGTGTTTTAGGTTATTGAATTAGCTGGAAACTAATTGAATATGGACAAATGGGCACAATTAAGTTCTGCAGGAGTATGAGACAGTTGGTGGTATGTCCGATCCCATAAGATATATATATATATAACCGAGTTGAATTTATTATTTCTTGTATTTATTATGATTATTTTGAAGTATATACAAACTTCTATATATAACTTATAGTTGAGCTCTCTCGTCTGACGCATTCAAAGTTGTTTTTATAAGTTTTGAGTTTGCATTGTTAATTGGAATAATTGCGTTAAAAGTTGCTAAATGTTGTTTAATAATTCTCCTTGTTAATATTGACGTCACTGGCAAATTGAGCGTCAGCATTAGGCAAATAAAAGTTTGCCATGCCGCTGCTGATGCGGCTTGCCACGTGCTGCATTTCAAATTGCTGCAAAGTCACGTAGCCTCGATGGCCATCCATAACTGAAAGCCAAATTAAACATTAAACATTCGCATTGTTATCATAGCTGCAATGCATTTTGTGCATTCTTAAAAAAAATGTCTTGTTTCAAAGAATTCAATTGCATTTTAACTATTTTTTAAGTGCATTACCAAATTTGTGGGAGATTAGTGCGAAAATTTAGCATGCTCTAAAAATGAATTATGACTAGCAAATACATTTATAATTATTATCAAGCATACATACTTGATCAGTCATAACTAAGGTATTTCGAGAAAAATTCTAATACTTAACCCATTAAAGCCAAGACCCTTTCATACAGGCTGCATAGTGCAACTGATATGCTCACACTTTGCTCTGGCTCTCATTGGCATTGCTACCGACTACAGAGAGCACAATGGAATATTTATTTGCTCTGGCTACTGCTTTAGCTCTTGCAAATGATAGAGCAGAGCAGAGCTTAGCGATGGAGCAATCAGTACTGCCACTGCTATTGCAAAGGAAAAAATATGAGATAGCGTAGCATTTTTAATCCAAGCAAAATATGAATTAATTTAAAATGTTGTTCTATTTATATGAAACTCTACACTATAATTCCTGCTTGCAAAAACTGCTATTCCAACTTGACACTTAATTTTTTGCAGTGTCACGATATGTGTTGAGTAATTGAATACCGCTAAGCTCAAATTTGGTTTATATATCAGCTGGAATTTGACGCTGAGCTGACGAAGTTTGAGCTATTCACAATCAATGTGCTCGGCTCACACGTCAGCTGGGCTATTCTGGCAGACTGAGTGACTCGAGACACTGGGAACATAAAGTCACGTATAAGTCTGAGGCAGTTGCCAGTTTATTTTGCAGTTTCGATCCGAGCAAACGCGATTTAGTTACTAAAAATAAATTGCAAGCTGCTCTGAGAGAAAAGCGGAAAATCTGAGTTTTCTCAGCCATGTTTCGAGTGTGCCACAATCTGTGGATTGTAAGCTGTCTGAGCCTGTTTGCCCATCAGTTGCACTTTGTGAAGGCGACGGGCGGAGAGGATAATGAGCTGAGGAAACTGCTCGATGCCTTGAACGATGATTTGGATCTGGCGAATGTGAAGTGGAGTGCAATGATTCCACTGTTGCTGCAACGTCAGCAAGTGCGGCTCTGCGTGGCAGTCTATCGCTACAGGCCGCAGCTGGTGGCAGGCACAGCTTGTGCCCAACTGTTGCGCAACGGCGAACTAATGGCCTACTGCGATATTGGACATGTCGAGGATCTCAGCATGACAATGCGCGATGCATTTGGTGCAATGCTCTTCGATACGCAGCAACGTTGTCGCCAGGGCCTGGAAATCTTTGGAGTGCGCTGCCGGCGACGTGCCTAAGACAGGGGCTGGTTTAAACGGCGGGGTGGAGTCTGAGGCCAGAAATGGAACACTAGTAAATTTGCTAATTCAGTTCGCCTTCCACACCTCATCACCAAGTTTGCTTTGCTGCTGCTGCTGCTCCTGTTTCTGTCCTTGTTGCTTTCGTGTCCCTTGTCATTTCAATGTGTCAATAAAAACACGATGTGGGTGAAGGCTCTCGCCTTATCTCATCTATCTTCACTCTCTCTCTCTCTCTATCACTCTCCCTCTGTATGCACGTGAAAAAAAAAGTTCGACCTGAATTTAGATATTCTCTTGGTGCCAATTGTAACTCAACTTATTATGCAGAAAGTACATATCTGAAAAACCAGTTTTATTTTGTACACTTTTCTAAAATGTGAAAAATACGTCAAATTAAAAAAAAAAAATTTTAATCAGTAATGCTTATAATTTTTGTGTGTTCAAAAATATTTGTAGATTCATTTTATAATATTAAAACACTTAATTTGAAATTTTAATTAATTTTTACAGTAATTAAAATTCCAGATAAATTGCATTATTCTTTTCTGAATTTCAATTAGGCGCTTTCTTAAAATCTGTTTAAAAATTTCTAAATTTTAGTAATGCATTTTATATTATTAGTAAAACTAAATAAAATAAATAAAAAGACTGCATTTAATGCCAAATTAGAACAAGGTTAATGAAGAATAATGTTTTCTTGTATTTACACACAATAAAAAAATAGAAACACTTTCCAATTTTCAGGGTTACTTTTTTTTTGAGTGTACTGCTCGCAGCAGACATCGGTCCGAGTTCTTGCAACATGCTTAGCGAAGCATCATGACAAATGACGATTATAATTTGTAAAATTTGCACCCTGCTTGTTAAACCTCGCCGAAGGCGACAGGCAGCAAGGCTGGCAACCAGGCAGGCATCCAGTGGTGGGGGGCAGGCAGGCAACCAGGGCGGCATCCAGATGGGGCAGACGGGGAGGCAGTTCTCTGGCCTAGTTCTTCTTGCTTTCAGATTCAGTTAGTCCATTGGAATTGTTGCTGCAATTAGCAGTGACAGCGACGTGGCAAGCGTGGTGGAAGAAGGGAGGAGGGGCATGTTGCACTGGGGGAAAGCATAAGCACTATGGACAGCTGAAAAACTGATGGCTTGATTTTTCCATTAAACATTGCAAATGGAAAATTACACAGCAACAGAAACATTTCTGTTCTGTTTGGTTTTTGATGGCTGTTGTTGTTGTTGTTGTTGCTGTTGTTGCTGTTTCTTGTTGGCAATTACTGGGCAATGGGCAAAGCATTTAGCTGGAAATGATGTCCAGCATGATTTTCAATTTTCACTGCTTTTCTGTTTGTTATTGTTATTGTTTTTATTTGTTTTTATTTTCTTTTTTGCTATTTTCAGCTTAATTTGTGTGCTGATGTGCTAACACACCTCTGCATCAATTTCTCCCTCTGTCCATATATATATATATATATATATATATATATATATCAAGAAAAGCTACAGCATACTTTTTAGCTCAGCTGCAAATTGTGCTCGCCCCCAGAAGACTGCCCATTTTCATATACAAAATGCAAATCGGAAATTGCTTAAAATGATTGCAACTGTGCAACTGTGTGTGTTGTGTCTGTTGTGGCTGTCTGTGTGTGCGTGTGTGTGTAAAATCAATATCAATATTGACTTCCAAATGGGATTTCTTGTTTACTTTTGAAATTTGGATTTTAAGTGTGTCATTCGAAATTAGACTTTTCCATTACAATTTTCTCTCCATCTAAAAGCGATATAAGAAAGTAAAGAATTTAAATAATAAATTAGTGAATATATAAATATATAAATTTATTTTATTTATCGTTTCTGATGCGATTATTTGTGATAGGTAATAATAAATATTTTATTTCTAGAAAAATAGTTATGTATTTATTTTAATTATACAAAATGAAGCTTGTGGAAGAGAAGTGGGAAAGATAGAAAAGAAATGTAGAAAAATAAGTAATAAAATAAAAAATTTTAGTTAGGATCGGCATAATTGTAAAAGCTAAAGATAATTGAAGAGTTTTATTTCCCCATTCTAAATAGTTGTCATTTTCTAGTTATTATGCATTCTTTCGTAGGATTTAGAGGAATTCAGTCTGTTTGCTGTTGGCTGCGATTCGAGGCGTGTCTTCGAGCTGGAAATAACGCATTCAGCAACAACATCGCTTGTAATGCAAATTAATGAATTGTTTAAAGTACTTGGAATATTTACGCTCCGAGCTCTTGAAGAGATGTTGTCCTATGGAAATGGGAATGGGCATCGCAGGCAGAGTGGGGTGGGGAAGGGGGCTTAAACTGACCAATGAATATGCAAAAGACTTGCCGCCGGGCATCGCTACTTGAAGGCGCGACTAAAGGTCAAAGGGCGTTCGGGATGGGAGGTGGGTTGGTGCGAGGGGGGGTTCGGGTCGCGTCGAACGGTCATTAAGGCAGTCGCCGCGCTGTTTGCGCATCTGGTGCAACAACAAAGCTGCCACTGTTGATGTAGATGCAGCCTTGCCACGCCTTGCCTCACTAAAATATGCATAAGCAAACCAAAACTGAACTACACTCGAAGCCGGGGCATCCTTGACTGCCGCGTGCAACCGGAAGGCGTCCTGTCCGCATCGCATCACATCGCATCTCTCATCTGACGCAGTAGTTCCGTTGTCGCTGGCAAGTCTTATTTCTCTGTAATTAAATTTTACGCGAAATTCTTTGAATTTGCTTCTTTGATTTCGCATTGGCCTCGCCATGCCACGCCTCCCCTCCTCCTCCTCATCAGCCACCACCTTGTCTTCGTTTTTTTTTGTTTGCATTAGAAGCAGCAGCAGAAACTCTATTAATTTCCACTCGGCAATTGGTAATAATTTATGCAGCGATGCTTTCGCTATTTGTAGTATTCCAATGCCTTTGGGCCAGGGCTGCAAATCGAATTCGTATCGACCATCGCAATATATTTGACTTTTGGCAATAAACTTGGCAGCCAATACGATTTCAGCTCAAATGGGAAATCCGCTTCAAAACGTTTGGTTCGTCTGCCAAAAGGCAAAAAACTTTAATCGCAGCTGATTTTAGATTTATGTGTTTATTTATCGGACGTAGACATTCAATATTTCAATTTTGCTTTATTTAAATATTAAAATATTTATGTATATTTTTTTTAAATTGTATAAACATAAATCATAATTGTACTGTTTTCAAAAATACATATATAAAATTTAACGAAAAATTCAAATTTAATGCAGATTAAGTGCAATTTGCAAACTTTATGAGTTTAAAAAAAGAATTTTAGATGAAAATAAAACAGTTAATAAGTTAATATTTAAAATGTGATAAATCCAATAAATCAATTGATATTAAATATATTGGGGATTAAAATTTAGACTGATCTAGCATTTATTAATATTTATAGAAAATTTATTTCATGAAAAATGAAAGCGAATAGCTTATAATAATAAAATTAGTAATATTATATAAAAATTACATATGTCGTATTATTTGTTAAATTGTATAGAAGAAAAAAAAGAAAACAAAATTAAAAAAATGTTCACAAATAATATTAAATGTAAAATTTAAAATATAAAAGATGTAGGTGTTCAAACTGGGAGAACACAGAAAATAAAATAATTCAGTCTCTAATATGTGTAATGATGTACAGAAAAAAGCCAATGGCAAGAGAAAGTTAGGGAGTACTGTATTAGCATGATCTATCTGTACAAGCCAACAACATTTCCCTCCTAATTGGCTACACACAAAAATGAGATTTACAGGCCATTAAAGTCAGTTCTCGAAATTGTTTTGCAGCCCTGTGAAATAGATCGCAAATTGCAACGCTTTATGCTATGTGTCCACTGTGTGTGTGTGTGTAAGTGTATGTGTGTGTTGCAGAAATTGAGATAACAAATGGGAGGCAAGCAAATTGATTGCATTATCGAGCCAAAGACAATGGCAAGAGGTGCGTCGTAGTTGAGGGGAGAGGAAGAGAGGAATGTGCCACATAAAACCGAGCGTGGCAACAAACTTAAGTGCCATATGAGAGATATGGGAGTGCTTCATGGCTCATTTATAGTCGTTGCGTGTTGGTCACTGCTATGCATTTTCCCACACACTAACAGGAGAAAGGGGTGGCAAGGGGGGGAAGGAGGTTAAAGGACATTGTCAGGCATTTCGGCAAGTTGTTTACTTTGTGTAGAACGAGTGCCACTTACTTATTTTGTGCCACATAATGAGCACTCCTGATGGCCGCTTATAAATTATATAACCCACAAATGCACACACACAAACACACAACACACATACACACTTAAATAAACTCGCCAGCGCCACACACACACAATCAAACCCACGCAATTTGATTTGTATGGCTTTTCAATTTGCTGCTTTTTTGTGTTATTCTTCTTATTTTATTTCCTTCTTTTTTTCCCTGCATTTTTTCCTCAGCAATTTCTTTTATTTTATTTTTATTTTTTATTATTTTTGCTTGTGCTGCATTTGCCATTGTATAAATTTTTGGTATTTGCGCCAATTTCATTCCAAATTGAGCGCTGGCCACAGTCGTTTATTTTTAATGCACCCGACAACGAAAACCAGCCAAGCAAAATGGCCCCAACAGGAAACGGGGTGAACGGGGGAAGGTGCACAAGAGACAGAGAGAGAGAGAGAGAGAGAGATAGAGACAGAGAAAGAGAGAGAGTAGAGTGCAATAAGAGACTGCTTTTAGTTGCATTGCTTTCTTGGCTATACAGATTAGAATTAGAGAAATATCACAATTCGAGTAACTGCAAAGCATAAATACTTAACCAGATTAAAGTGAGCGATATGGCATATGTATATATATATGTAGTTGGATTAGTCTTTGATTTTTAAATGTATTTAAAAATTGCCCAGAAAACAGTAATTTGAGAATGCATAGATTTCTTGGAGTAGTATTAAATTTTCAAAGGAAATTAATAATTTATTTAGTTTTGAAATCTTATAGTAACTTTGACTTACATTTGCTACATGGAATGTATATAGTTAAATTATATAATCATTTAAGATTAAAAAAAAAATTAGCAATATATTCGGATAAGTTCTGAAATGAGAAAAAATTTCTTTAAAAATAATAACATTAATATATGATTTTTAAATTTGTTTGCCAAAGAATCTGATAAATAATCGGTCTATTTTCTTTACTATAAATGAATATAATTTTTTTAGTTGAATTCTATGATTTTCAAATGTATTTACAATTTTTGTAGAAACGAATTTAATAATTCCTAAAATCCTTGGAATATCTTAAGATGCTATACCAGAGTTTTTAGGGTTGTTGCAGTAATATAAATAATTTTTAATATTTTTTAACAAATTAATCAGAATTAAAAGAATTTGTGTAAATAATAGATTTATCTATCACCAATTTGTATCTCTCGATGATAACTTTTACTATCACTTATTTTATACAATATCTCTCAGTGCAATCACAAGAGCTGAACTTGTGTATGTAACCTTCTCCGATAATATATGATTAGCCCGAGAAGGCGACTCAAATCAATTTTGCATTCAATTGTGGCCGGATGGCTCGAGGGACATGCTCCGTGCGAAGTTCACAAAAATGGATGCGTTGTGCGAAAGTTTCTTGGAGAGCAACCCAGAGCTGTAATCTGTTAGAAAGTGTTGCCTTGGGGCACGGGGAGAGGGCATAAATATGTCGCTGCTTTTGGCTGCTGACTGCTGGCTTCCTGTTCGAGCTGAGCATTGCTGGCTGGCATTTCTCTGGGTTTTCTATTGTTTGCAATGGTGCAGTTTGAGCATTGTGGCAAGAACACTCGCCGAGGACCCTTAGGCGATTGCAGGTGGGTGGCTTGGGTGATTTCGCTGGGCTGACTGAAGAGGTGCCTGAAGTAGCAGGAGCAAGTGCGCTCAAGATTTATGGCTCAAGCCACGGGACTTTGGCTAAGGAGCGGGTGGAACCATCAAATACAATCAATTTGATTGCCTTACTTCTAATTTCTTTTTGCTGGTTGCTGCTCGCTGGGAAAGTAATGTGATTTTGATTTTTATTATTAAACAACAATTAGGAAATTAGCTGATGTGCGCGACGGGGTTATTTGACTTTTCGCTTTAAACTTAAATAAAAGTGAAGCTGGCAGTGGGAGAGAAATTGACGACACACGTATAAATAATGCGTTCAATATCCGGCAACGGAAGTTTCAATAAGCAAAAGGATATGGGCTCAAATGACTGGTCAAGTAAAATAAAAAAGGCAAATGTGAAATCAAAATCAGTTCCATTTTTTTTGAGGCAACTACTCGTGAGTGCGTGTGTGTGTGTGTGTGTGTCTGGGGCAAGTTTAAATTAGTTTGGCGTCTTCCATTTTGCATAAATCATTTCCTGTTGTGTGGCCAAAGATAAAAGAAAAAACGAATGATGACGGCGACAATTTAAAATCCAGAAAAGAAAAAAAATATATCGAAAAAACACTGAAATAGGAAAAACAATAATGAAAGAAGCACAAAGCACAAAGCACAAAAGCGGACAATGTCAAAGTAAGCGAATCAGCAACA
This sequence comes from Drosophila multiciliata, assembly GCA_037043605.1. Taxonomy (NCBI): domain Eukaryota; kingdom Metazoa; phylum Arthropoda; class Insecta; order Diptera; family Drosophilidae; genus Drosophila; species Drosophila multiciliata. The sequence continues at coordinate 17,261,078 of JBAMBF010000103.1, read as the reverse complement.
ATAACATAAAATTAGCATTTTTTATTACTTTTAGTTTTGGCCCGCTTCTTGTTTGGCTTTGCCATTGCCATTTGCATAAGTTAAGAAAATCTACTAAGTATAAGTATATAAAATCGCGCATACGACATGTATGCGTCACAACAATTCTTATCTCTCAAAGCACACACACATAAATGTGTATATATTTATTTATGTATATATATATATAGTATATATACTTATTTGTACTTGTATCAGCATCTTTATTTGCTCAACAGAATTGTTGTAAAATTATTTTATTTGTGTATTTCAAATATTGTTAAATGTTTTCTTTCCTTTACGTAGTTTGCATAGTTAGTGAAACTAGTATAAAATAAAACAATAAATCCACTTTAAATCAAGATTATTTGTGGTTTTGTGTTCGTTTAAAAATCAACAGAAATATTTATAGAGAATTTATGTACACTTTTAATTTATTAAAGGCTCGTTGAATAAACTTCTACTTCTGCTTCTCGTAGCCCATTCAAAATAAGCTAGCAATAAAATAATATAAATTAAATATTATTAATATTGAAATAGAATCTATAAACTATATTAAGAGCTGGCCTAAGGAAATATTGAAATATAATAAACTGAACTATCAAATCAACTTTGAATCTAGGTTAAACACTTCTTTTGGTGCCTGAAATTGAAGTCAGTTTAAATTCAACTACTAAATTAATCTGACTCTATTTGTGGTATTATACAATTAATAAAATTGTATAACTGGAAATATTTGCTTAATTAAATATTATTTAATAATTTAATAATAATTTATTAATAATTAAATTTTGATTATCCACATTCAATGCATTAAACAACTGCGACTTGTGAAATTGAAACTTTAAAATGTCGCATTTATTATTCCGATAAAGTTGGATTATTTGGATAACTGCTGCGAAAATATTCTCTTTGTGCAACAACAAACAAACAACACAACAAACAATGTCAACTATGCCAAAAGAGACATTAAAGCTTTGTTTTCTGTCTCTGCATAAGATGCCAGTGACACAAATTGAATTTGGCAAATGTGCGCTGCATTTGCTTCGATTTTCGATTGATTGAGACCAACAACACATATATATTAATATATATAAATATATATATACATATATACATAAATATATATATATAAATGGTATGGCTTAGTATCGTTTGTGTTGTCTGTCGCATATAAAATCTTATATATGTTTATTGCGAAACAAAAGGGCAGAGTCAAGGAACTGGTCACATCTGCATATATTTCCATGGTCTGGCTACCCACCTACCCCCCTCTCTTATCTCTACACACTCCTCAACACACCCCACATGAGCTGAAATAAATTTTATGTACATTTACTTACGTCTGCAAACAATGAGCATCCTCTTCTCTGACTTTTGTGACGTGACTTAGTCACTGCCTGTGGAACGGTCAGTTGACTCTGGAACCCAATTGTGAGACGACTGCCTTTTGTCTGAAATTGCCGCCAGTTCAGTAACTCCTTCTCTGCCTCCTTCCTCCCCTTTCCCCTCATCCCTCTCCCTCTCTCTCCAGTTATTGTCTGGACTGTTTGCTCAACGCCAAGTGCAACGTTTCAAGTTTCAACGCTTTGAAAATGCCCAGCAGCAGCAGCAGCAGCCAGTGGACAGAATGAAGCCAACAGCATAATATAGTTTTGGATTACACTAAAAATATATAGCATCGGATATATATATAGATATTATAAAAACATTTACAGCTATGCCCAGTTAAATAGCACAAAGCAGTTGACCAAAACTTTGCATTTAAATATCATAAAAACTTTCTTCCACATTTTCATGGAAGTTTTCACTAATTTTCAAATTAATCAAGCTTCCGGTGAGCAAACAATTTTAAAATATTTATTCAAGTTATGTAACACTTTATTTTAAATTAAATTAATTTTATTTTCTATCTTCTACTACTAGTGTAATTTCTTTAAATTACTTTCATACTTTCATCTTTTTTTGTGATCAACATATTTATGAGCATTTTTCTTTTAAACTTTTATTTAATTTTTCAACAACTTAAATAAATTACAGTTTTAGTAAATTTTTAAATAGCTAAATAGGCTTTACTACATTCGAGCCAAATGATCAACCATTTCTGTGAACAACACTTTTTTAAATATTCCATTAAATTTTGAAAAATTTTTTGAAGGCCTAAATAATTTTTTGTTGTCTTAGTTAAATAACTAAAAAAGTGTCTACAACTTTGAATACTAATGTCAATTCAAATTATAAATATTTTCTGATCTAATATAATTTTGATGTACTTTTTTTTTTTTTTTTAATGTTAAATTAAGAACTTTATTTTTTATTTGATTTATTTTTATATCCATTGCTGTATGTCGTCGAAAAAGGACAGTAACTGGACACCACTGCATATTTATGTTGTCTGTGTGCGAAAGTGAAACATGTCCTTTGGCTAAGAAATTTTTGACCACCCACTGACTACTCTCTCTCTCCCTCTCTCTCTCTCTCTCTCTCTCTCTCTATCTTATCCTTTCTGTCTCTTTTCCATTTTGCCTGTTCACCATTTACACATGTATAACAATTTCACATTCGTTTGCATTTCTCATTTGTACTCTGCGGGAGTAAAAGTGTTCCATAAATCACTTTCTTCTTAATTTTACTTCTGTTGTGCTTTAAAAAATTTCTTTAAAATATATTTAAGATTTTCTGCCAACTGGCAAACTTCTGATAAAACTAAAGCAATATTTAAGCTTCATTTCTATTAATACAAATGTTTTTTCAAATTGCCAGTAAAAGTTGGATTTTGCTTTGAGGTTTGTGAGCTGAACTCGGCCAAGAAAAGGGAAAATGGAAAAGTGATTTTGCCTTTGGGTTTGTCAACTAAACTCGGCCAAGAAAAGGGAAGAAGACAGAATGTGCCATGAAACTGGGAATGCAATTTGTGGTCATAACTGACATTGGTTAAATGGCTGCAACAGCTGTTAACGGAACAAACTTCCGAAAACCGCCAACAACCTGTGACAGCTGCCAAGGGGCAAAGTGGTAAGGTGGCAAGGGCGCAAGGGGGCAACAGCCAACAATTGGGTTGAATGTGGCCAATTGCGTATAATTTTTGATGAGCAGGTAAATGCCTGCCGCTTGTGTTTATTGCAGCACATAAAAGATATGAACATGCCGCATAAAAATTAAGCCATAATGCACTTCGCGTCCGGCCAGTTTTAATGCCACTCAACTGGCTGCCACATTGCCACACACTGCCACACACAATGTCAATGAAATTGGCACAACAAACTACAATGTCCGAATAAGCGGCACGAAATGCTTTTCTTATTGTCATCACATAAAATGCGACACTTAAAACCTGCCACATGCCACTCAACAAAAAAAAGAAAAACGAACAACAACAATTTGTGGCAGCGATTGTTTGGGGCACATAAATTGTGCGACGGCGTTCGATCATCGAACGCATTTGTGCCATAAACTGTGGCAACAAAATAAACAATTTGTGCGCAAATGTTTCAATAAATTGCGTTAAGCTGCCTTTCGTCCCTTAAGGCCCCCCCTCCCTCCCCACCAGTGTTGCACAATTTCGTTAGCATTTGAAAATTAACACGGTTCTGTGCGCACTTAATTTGTCACTAAATACTTTCGCGCAGCGCATGTGGCATGCAACATGTTGAGAGCTTTAATTGAAAATTGCAAAAGAAAACACAGAAGCGTACAAGAACAAGAACCAAATAAAGTGACGGGGCGGAAGCGGGGTGGGGGCGTGGTAAGTCTTATATGAGCTACAATTCGTTTCGGTTTTGTCCCCCAACCCCCAACATCACGACTCGCCCCCCCTGCAGCAACCACTTGGTGCCCCTTGTAGCATGCTTCATTGCCCGTGTAACCGCAGCAGCGCGTGTTGTGGGCGCGTCGTCTACTTGCGGGATGAGGAGCGCGGAGTGGTGGTGGTAGGCATGGACTACTGTGGAGCAGGCACCGTTGAGGTTCTGCGTGCGTTTTGTGTGGGTTTTTGGCGCATTTGTTGACGACGCATATGAAAATGTTCACAAAATTTATTGCCATGCTTAAGCAGCGTGCGTATGGAAATAATAAACAGACATGCCACCCATCCAACCAACAACAATAACAGCAACACGAAACAGCTACAACAACAACAACAACCACAACAATTATTACAAACACAACATGTAAGAAAAAACCAGAAGCCGAAGTAAAAATACACTTAAAGAATGGAGGAATAATACATAAATCATCTTCTGCATTCATTTAAGAGACAATTCAAATAAAATATATAATATTAAAAATACATAAATATAAAAAAAATAATAAATAATAATAAATATTTTGACTCCAATTGAAGCTAAACTTTTCCATTCAAACAGTTTGCTAAATTAAACACTTTAAAGATAAAATTTACTTATTAAATTAATATCTGCTGAATCAGGCGTAGTTGCGAAAATGCAAAAGTGCATTTCTCCATTTTAAATAAATAAAAATAAATAGCAATTTTCATATAAAAACAGCAACAGATGTGCATTTTGTACATATTTATTTTATCTCAACTGCATTGTTTTTAGTACTAATTAATGAGTAAATATTCGGATATGTTTTAATGAAAGCACAACTCAAATTTTATTGTTGTAAAGTTTGTGTTGCATCGCTAACAAAAATTTGCATTAATTGAAGCGTTAAAAAACGAGAATGAAAAATAAAGGAAAAGTCTTACATCAACAGAATCATGCTCGAAAAAAACACAAATTTTCAATATTTGTGTAATTTTAATATTTAATATGTAACAAATAACTGTATATAATAATGTGCCTCGAGGAGAAAATATTTTAAACAAATGTGAGTAATAACAAAATATTCTTGAAGCGGAAAGATATATATTAATATACAAAAATATCGAACAAATCGGCTAAAGAGGCAGATTAGCCCCATACATATATTTTGTATGGGCTTACAAACTTGTCGACAAAATTAGAGTACCCTTTAAAAAGAGTATTTAAGCAAAAAAACATAAACGCAAAATTTTGTTTGCGTTGGCTGAATTTTAAAACGCTCTTTAAACAATTCACTGAGAACTGATGGCAGCGATTTGTTTTGCTCCCCTCCCCCAGCCAACATTTAAGAGCTGGGGAGAGGAGGGTGTGTGGAGGCGTAGTAGAATATTCCTCATAAGTACTGCCGACTTAAAGTTATGATGGCTTAGGCAAATATGTGTACATAAATCAGCTCCTTTTGAGCGGAGACAACAAGTTGCATAAAAACTTGTCTTCATTTCCATTGCAATCGCGATGCACAAATGAGTGCATATACATCGATCTTACATCACAGAGATTGATTATGCATATACTGTACTTGATACTGTACATAATCTATTAATTGGTTTCTTTCCTAATTTTGTTTGTTTACTTTTGTTGCTGTTAATCAAACAACTGTCACAATAAACAATAATTGGTTTTCTTAAAAAAAAACTGCTCATTTTATCTTATCAGCCTATTATAAAATTGTCAATTTGGTCGTTTTTTAAGTACATATTCAGTAGAATAGAATTACGCAATTTTTTGTAATCTTTGTGTTTGTCTCTTATCTGTTATTGGGAGGAACTAACACTTTGAGCAAACTCTTGCTAAACATCAAGCCAATTCCATATCTCCAGCATTAAAAAGGCTCTCTTTTAATTTTTGGCGGGTTTGTCTCAACAATTTATGGCTACTATCTAATGACAAAGTTTTGTTTTTGGTAGAACTCAATTTCTGCAGAACCGCAACTGTTATATATGTACTTATTGTGATGTTTTTGTGTTCTTGGGAATTCCGAGAATTGCTGGCAACTTTATACTTTAATGTTTATTAGCCTGTCTTTACAAATGAATTTCTTTGAAAAAAATTAATTAAAAGAGCAATTGAGACAAATATGAATCATACCACTTACTAATATATTTTTGTTAAGTCATTTCTTTTGGGCAAAATGACTAATCGGACTATTTATAACAAATAAAGTGACAACGTGTGTCCAAATTTTGGGGGAGCGTCTTGGTAATCTAATCTTTAATAGTTGATTATGAGGGTATTCATAGTGAAAATTAGCAAAAAAACAAATTTAAATTATAAGAAGAGAATAACAAACAATAAGTGAAATATTTATTTTAATAAAGTAAAATTTAAAACTAACGAAATAAATTAATAGAAAATCTTTGCTTTTTTATAGTACCATGACAAAAAAATCCCAATGTATATATTTTATATATTTTTTTTTTTTATTATTAAAGCAAGCAAGTCAGCAGTCATTGCAAGTGCTCTGCATTGATGGTGCTATATTTTTTGAAGGCACTGTATATGTTTATTCATTGACAAAGCCCCATTTAAGATTTCCAATTCGGTGATTAGATTCGGCGAAGCAAACTCAACTTCAATATGAAACTGTGGCTAATTATGCAACTATGTCTTTCATCTTAATTGTCCGCATTGCAATTACAAATGCCACATGCATGAGTAATACCCACACACACACACACACACACACAAACACAAAGCTCTTTCTGCAGCTTTGAAGCGTGGATTGAAGCCGTTGACACGCTGACAACTGCCACAACAACAAGCTTAACCGCAACCAGCACAGAAGCGGCAACAACTAATAATAATTGCAATTATGTATATGACTACTTCCTTTACCACCTACACCTTTTCCCCCTCCCTCCACCCTGCTTGCACTTAACCACTGCCATCTCTCTCTTATAGTGCCGCATAATGCTGTTGCGCAATTACGTAAATTACCAAAGTGAAATTCAATATGCCTGCAAAAGCCAAATGGAAATGTCTGCCAATTGACTGTCATGCCACGCCTCACTGCCCACTTCCCACTGCCCACAGCCCATAGCCCACTTCTTTGCACACTCAGAGAAAAACTCACACTAATTCTTAGAATTTGGTTGAGCTCTTATAATATATATAATTGTGTTTTTCGATGAATTTATTAATTTACAATTGGATATTTATGAAATTTTGAGAAATTTATCTTATATTCACGGAGTTCTTTTAAAAGAGAATTCCCAAATAAGCTTTTTTTGTCACTTTTGTTGTAAGTATTATTAAGCACTCAAATAATTTAAGTACATAGTCAAAAATATTAGATAATTTCTTAATTTTATATAACTAATCTGAAAATTTGTACGATTAATTCGGCACTCGATATTGATTAGTAATCGGCAGACCAAATTTCATTATTAATTTCTTTATTTAATAAAATATTTTTGCTAAAAATCATTTCTACATTTTGGAAACAATTTTATTATATTATATTATAAAAATAGTAAAAAAAAAAAATAAAAATAAAATCATTAAAGAAAAATGTTTTTTGGTTTCTATAAATTCTAAAAATTATTTAAAACCATAAGAATTCTTTCTAATTTTAAGTCTGATTTTCTTTGAGTGTATAATATGGTGTTATACTGCGCGTCATTCTCTACCCACTGCCAGACGCTTTCACAGCTGTGCGCAATGCATTATCTTTGGAGCTGTTCTGCGCTGCTAATTGCCCATGTTTTACATGATTGAGCAACATTATGGGCAACGAGGTTCCATCTACAACTACCACGCCCGCCCCCCCGTCGCATGTCCTCCAATGATGAGTTGTTGGTGACCATCCATCGATGGCGAGTCCGCGGCACAAGTCCATTGTTGGATTCCTCCTTATTGTCACCGCATCCATTTTAATACAAATTTTATTTGCCATATTTTCTGGTATTCTTTTCATTATTTTATATTGTGCACATTTCTTTGCAATTTCTTTTGATTTATGTGACGCTTGTTGTGTATTTTTTGTTGTTTATTTTTGCTGTTTTAAGTTGCTGCTATTTTTTGCTGTTAGTCAGACTCTGGCCTAGTTTGCTTATCGGCCTTATCGCACTGACCATGTTTTATTGGCATTTTCTTGTGCCAGGTTTGCGCTGCCCGACTGTCTGCCATTTGAACTTGGCCAGCCAAATTGAAAAGGCCCACACTATGTACAGAAATTATACCTTGGCCTGAAATTGACAGCACTTTTAATTAATATACAAATTCTTTGCTATTTTAGTTCTGCACATTTTCCACTCGAGATCCGGGCTTTCATTGTACGTTCTTCGTGTCAGCAAAGTGTGACCATAAAATAAATTTCTTTTCCACTCGATTGCACTCATAAAAGTTTTATCTCTTGCCAAAGTTGCCATTATTTTAAAAATGTGGCAGACATTTATTAAGTACGTTGCATCATTGGACATGCTTTGAGTACTAGAAAAATATTGCATTAAAAGATGACATTGACATTGATATTCGGACTGGATTTCAGATTTTCTACGAGTTCCATGGATTTTTCAGTTTAATTAAAATTTAATAAATAATTGATATGAATAGTAAAGCAGAGAAATTGTTAGTAAACTGTCAGATTGAGTAAATATTTCTAAGTAAAAATATATTTTGCACAGCAGAATTGTTTGTTTGAAAAAGCGGCTCTTGGCACAATTAATGGTGCATAAATTGCTGATTAGTTAATTAAAGTTGGATTTGCAATTAGGTGACACAAAGCAGATTAGTCACGCGCGAGAAGAGTATTAAATAAACAGAGGGGTGAAACGGAGGAGGGGGAAGTGGTAAAAAAAAAACATTGTTCCACGCGTGACAGGCCAGCGGCAAGCCATTATCTTTTTATATTGATTTTTGTCATTAGATCTGTGGGGGAAATTATTAAAAAATATAAATAGGAAATAAGAAACTCGCTTCTTGGCAAAAGCAACAACATCAAATTAAAGCCCACATTTCGGTCACTTTGCTTTTAATATATTCTATATATATATTCATATATATATATTATGATGAGGCTGCATCTAAATCAAATACTTGCTTTTCTTTTTAATAAGCTTAATATTATTCTTTTGTGCCTTCGACTAAGCGCAGCCCAAATCCCTTTTATGTTATCGAGTTACTAACCTGTCTCAGTGCCACATTTGCCGCAAGCTTCGTTGCGTCCTACGGTCTCCCGTCAAGTGTCTCAGGCTGTGGCAGAGGCAGAAGCAATCTTGCGTATACGAAAAGTTTAACACTTGCCACACTCCAACCCAAACTTATCCAGCATGATTTTCACAGTATGGTTTGCAGAAACTTTCGGGTTAAAAAAATACATGTACAAAAAATATTTAGAATTATTTTAGATAAACCGACGACTTTATATCCTTGCCAGATAAATATATATAGATGATATCGATCCTTTTGTATATACATTAAAAAGAAAATAAACTTATGTACTGAAAATAAACGTTAAAAAAAATTAAAATAAAAATGTATGTCAAAATAATATTATTAGAATTTTATTTAAAAATTACAGTTTAAATGAATTTATATGAAATTAAATTTTGGTATTATATGGTAGACAAGTATTCCTTTAAAACTGAGTTGACTCAATAAGGATTATACATTTTTATAATTTATTTATTAATATAGTTCTAGGTTAGGTATTTTGATTCTTTATAAGAATAAATAATAATCGCAATAATCGTAAGCTTGGAATTATAGGTTTGGTTAATTTGGGCTAAAGCACTTAAAATATTTCAGCCCAAATTCTTAATTATCCCCTGACCTTAACATAATTTTAATAAAATATATTTACATAATTTAAAAAATGTTTTCGCTGTATTCTTAACAATCTCATCTGTTTGCCAGACAAACAAACTTTATTAACTGAGTTTAAAAACGTTTTCATTTAATGCTTCAACACATCACTTCAAAATTTTAATACTCTGCGCAAGGGTATCAAAAAAAATAAAAATAAAATAAATAAAAAAATATATGAAGAAAATAAGAAAGAAATGCAGAATAAACACAAGAAATTGACCGTCATTTGTTTTCTTGACACTTTGAGGAGCGCCCAGTGCCAGCTTAATTTTTATACTTCCAAAGACCCCAAAATGGGTTAAGTCTCTCCCCCTTTTCGCTGCCCCCCCACCATGATATATAGACACCTACTCCTGCTATGACTCGTCGTCAAAGTCGTGGACAACTTTGCATAATTTTGGCCACTTGGTCCGCCCATTGTTTGTCGCTAAACAAGTCGAAAGACGATATTAATAACACCTCATTATCGCCTCATTCTATTTCTCAGCACATTGTGAAATATGCTCGAAGCGCGCAACCATTTATCATAATCAAAGCCATGGTTTCCAGAGAGGGATTGGACTTTCAAAACTGAACAATTCTGTTGTCATCCTCAAATTTTGAGTGGCTGCTTGTTGGGTAAATTGGTTAAAGTTGCGGCTTGCAATTGTTATTGATGAGCAGCGTGGAGTGTCTCATCTCGAGTGCTTTATTAGCCGATTATTAATAGAATTTAATGATTGCATTGATCATTTTTCACTTAATGTCAGTCATTGCCAACTTCAAATTCAATTCATGTGCAGTCATTTTTTGAAAGTTCATTTTCAATAATGTAACTTGCAATTGGCAGCTTAAAAATTGATTGATTATTTCAAAATTAATTGTCTGCGTATTACTTAATATTATAACGATTTCTTTTTTATCTTCAATTATAAATTCAACAAAAAGTTATCCATTTTTTTTAGCAAGTTTTTATTTTTTCTTGTTTTTATGCCTCCGATTTGGAGTGTATTTTATTTGCTTATATTTCTTGGCCTAAAAATTGACCCCTTAAGTTTAAAGAGATTTCCATAACGATGCATCGTCGATTTAGACTGATTGTTTCAGACGAACAAATTGGCAATTGCCTCGGTGTCTGAGGACAATCAGGCTCAAGTTGTCAAAGGAAAGAAATCGCACCCAAATGGGTAAATATATTATATATATATGATATATATAGAAGTGCGTGGCTTTCAGCTCACTGGACACTGGACAGCTTGTTAAATTTATTCTTGTAGGTATGAGATGAGATGGATTGGATTGGGTTGGGTTGTGGCAATGTCAGAAGTGGATTGACACTGACTGGCGATTGGCCAAATAATTTACATATGCAATTGTCTGGGCGAGATGTCTGTTGTTAATACAGCCAAATGCTAAATATTTGGCAATAGTCTACAACTGGCTGACCAGTCAGTCAGTCAGTCTATCAGTTCATCAGTCAGTCAGTCAGTCAGTCATTTGGCATTGGCCAATTCAATTTAATTAATTAAAGTGAAGACAATTGGATTTGCTTATGCAATACAGAAAATGGCCGCAACTTTGTTTGACAAGTAAATAGTTCGCCAAGAACTAAATCTACTCAAGCCAAAACTCAAACCCAAAGTAAGTAAAAACAAATAAATATATTGCGTATACGCAATGCAATTCGTTCCTACTTCACTCAAAAAAAAAAAAAATGATTTTGCAAATGAAATTATTTTATATATTTTACCAAATTTATTTTACTTCATTTGAAAAAACTTTCGAATGTATTTGAGAGATATATTTTTCATCTGATTTTTATAAATTTCAAAAAGAAAATTTAAATTATTAAAAAATGAATTTTTTTAGAATAGAAAATATTTTTAAGATATTAAAAAACACAATAGATTTGTTGTTGATGATATGAATTTTTATAAAATTGTTTTTATATAAAGGAATTTTGTTTTTTTTTACTTATTTGCTTGCAGTCATTTTTTTTTCTAAGTGTTTTTATTGGCTTTATACTCCGTCTTGTGCAATGTCAATAAAAGTTTTAGTTTTGCATTTATTTGGTCAGCCAAATCTGTGGGGAAGATAAATGTAAATGAAGTTGCACTGAGTTGCACTTGCAACAACTTGTTAGCGGCATTCATTTGCATTTTGCTCGAATGCATTCAAATAACTGTGATTGAATGTGCCACAAACAGGACAAACGATCGCCCCTAAGCGCTGGATAGTGTAATTTACACTGCACTACATAAGTGCACTTGAATTCAACTTTGAGCTGTAAAGTTGACTATATTTTTGTGGTCATTTTTGTCAGCCATAATCTGAAAATGGTTTATGTGTTTTTGCTTTCCTGCAGGAAATTCAATAAATTTAAAGCGCAAACATGGCGATCTGGCAACTCTATCGGGACAGAGTTGTCACTGTAGATGTGGCGCATTATTCAATTTATGCCCTTAACAATATTGTCAGCAAACACACACACACACACACACATGGACAAACATCCACGTTGACTACCGCAGCGGCAACTGTGCGTATTCGAAATTTAATTTGTGTATCTCACTGTCTGTCTCTCTCTCTATCTCTCTCTTTCACTCTCACTCTCCCTCTCTCTCTCTTTCAGCTTGAATTACCATTTGCGGAAATGAGATTGCTGTGGCTTTAATATCATTGAAATTCACATGTCGCATTAAGTGCCTTTAATGAAGATTTGAGGCAGATGCTTTCCTTGCCTCACACTCGGATTTAATACACATAGCAGGCTTGATAATTGTTGTTGTAAAATGCTTATGAAGTCATTATTATTGTTATTCATATGAAATATATACTACTTCCCAGTTGACACAAAATTGTATAAATATATTCTTTTATTATATAACTCATACGAAATGTTTGCGCTGCCGTTGACATTTGCCCGTCTCTTGAATCCCGGTGCAATGCTCACCAAGGAGCTCAAGCTGAAGATGTCCAACTACGAGATGCTGAAGCAGGAGAAGACCAAGCTGGAGAAGGAGATAAGTGCAATGCGCAAGGAGCAGGAAACCATTGAGAACAGTCTGGCCGAAGCCTATGCCGAATTTGATTTTCAGCGTTGTTTCAACGGTCAGATAATCCTTCCACGGATCGATGCCGACTTGGAGAATTCAATTCAGCAGCATTTGAGCACAATCATCCACAAATTGAGCAGCATATATGAGCGTAAACTGTTCTTGGATGTGGAATTGCAGAAGCACAAATCCGCCATTGAAAAGGACATTGTGAAAGTGAATGCGGAGACAAATGCAGCAGCAGAATTGACATCCTCTTAAATTGAGAAAGGAATCTCAATTTAATTTGCATTCCCCAACTAAAATAGATTTTTTTGTTTATTAAATTCTTCAAATTTTAATTAAAACTGAACAATAACGCCACATTTAGATTGCCGTCCTTTGGCTTAAAATATCTATAAATATTTGTAATTGTTCTTTTTTTAGACAAACTGTTGATAAAAAAAAATTATTAATCAAAATTAAATGAATCAAAAATATTTGTCATAATTTATGAAGTTCTTTGAACAGCTAATTTAATTATGTTCTGTTTAACATCAACTTTGCACACGATTCATAAATTAGAAAAAATATAGTAATTAAAATAAAAATTTATTGAAACACAAAATTTAATTGACCATAATTTATTCAGGCAGCATCAATAATTTTTCATTAATATAATTAATAATGTTTTTCTGCACAGTTAATTAAATTATGCGTAAACCAAAATTTCGTGAGATTTCGCTTATTGCACAGAGTTTTTCCACTGCAGCTGAATCTAGATAGAAAGATATATCTAGATATATGCAATCTGTATGCAAAGCTTGTTAGTTTCCCTGTTGACTAAAGATCCAAAGCGCACTTATTATTAAATATGAGGGTCAGTTCTGAGGACAGTTCCCTTTGGTTCCTCACTTAACTCTGTTCCTTTATTTTGTTATTCCTCTCCCCTTTATTTTTTTGGCAGGTTTGCTGTTGTTGTCATTCATATGCAAATGATGCCTGGAACCGTACAGAAATTGCAATGAATTTAAATTACCCAAAACTGTGTCCCTTCACAGCACAAGGAGAGTGGGGAGAGGGAGGGGTGTAGTTAGTGTGATGCACTTAGTAAAGATCTGGCCGAGTGACCAATAAAAAAAGAAAATGTAATAATAAAGCTGGGCGCGTGTTCTAATTAATAAGGCCACGTCGAGGGGGCATCATTGCTGTTTGAGCCCCAACATTTTTTTGTGCTGCACGAATTTCCCAACGGCATTTGTCGAATGCAAAACCAACACACACAAACACACACACACAAACACACACACACACACATACACACAATAATAAGAAAAACGACGAACCGTTGAGTTGGCAAAAATACAAAAAAATGAAATGAAACAAAAGAGAAATTGAGATATCTCATTATGGACAAAGCAGGCCAAACGAGCAGTGCCACAATGAATATATATATACATACATATTTATATATATACAAATGGACTTATATATATATTTATATATATATTATAAATATACACACACAAGGAATGAAATGAAAAAATTATGCGAAAAGCAGGCATTTGGCCATTTCTTAGAAATAGTCGCTCAACACGACCTTGTGGCTAGCTATGAGTGTGTGTGTGTGTGTGTATAAGTGTGTGTGTAAGTATATTTATGAATTTGTTTACAACGAGCCACTGGACATCAACTGGGAAAGTCCGTTGAAAATGAATCTTTTTTTGTCTCTACCCTGGAAGCACAGCAATGCGCCAAAGGGGGTATTATGAAACTGTGCAAAGGTTTATATAATTTATAATGTAATAAAATATATAATAATATTATATAATATTATTTTAAATAAATATAAATATAAACAACTTTAATATTTAAAAAAAATTACTAAATAAAGCTCTAAGTTTATTCTAAGATTTTGTATAAGTTAAATTAATTTTAATCATTTTGAAGCAGTCTGTTAATTTTCGATAGAGTTACAAAATTGAACTTAGAATTAAAAGCTGCTGATTTATATTTTTCATATACCCTGCAGCAAAGTTCTTTGAATTTCAATATTTAGTGCAGGATATCTTAGAGTTGAGCATAAATTAGTTTGCTGTGCATTCCTCGCTGTGGGGCTACATGCGTGCTAAAAATAATCAGAACATAATAAGCTGCTTTTGAAGAGGCGCAAACAAATGAGCCATATAATGATTTTTCTCTGGGCGCAGAGTCTGTGCTGCCCAATTCAGAGATTCAGGTTTATTTCGTTTGCGTCTTTTGTTTGCCCCGCTGCGAGAAATTAAGCAATTTTCTAACATCCGGACACAAAGACGGACCATCGGATAGATGGATGCTTCAATAGATGCCATGCTGACTGCCTGCCTGACTGCCTGCCCGCCTGTCATCCTGCCTGCCACGCCCCTCATCCCTAATTCATGTAGTTGTCGTAGTTCACAAACATTTTGTGTGGCTTCAGCGGCTTTGCACATTTTTAGGTTATCATCGGCCTGGCACAAAGCCGGATTACAAAATGGATTTGCGGCTCTTTACATGGCATTACGACTGCTCTTCCAGGCTATCAGTTTAGCATCTATTTATTTTTTACTTTTCTAGTATTTCTGATTTTGTATTTTGCTTTCCTTTTTCATTTTTAATACAAGACTAGTGTAAAGCAACAGTCGCCGCAGGGGTGCACAGCCACAGCGACAGCCACAGCGCATCCATGAATCCTTGTGACCTTGATTCCAGCTGCCCTGCTGCTGCTGCTGCTGGCTATCAGCCTGCAAAATCTCCTCGCAATTTGCCTGAGCAACTCGACTCGACCAGATCAGAGAAGATGGTCAGATAGAGATTAGTTTCACCCATTGTTGGCCTCAAAACTCACATTCGCTTTTGGCTTTGTTCAACCAAAATTTACACAGCAGTCGAGTTGCTTTTAATAACTTAGTTGCTGCGGCACTCGAAAAAAAATCGCCATGAAATTTAGAAATTTATCCTAAGTTTAAATTTATCAACATAAAAAAATGTTCTAGCTATTTTATATAATATGCAAATATAGGAAAAAAAAATGTCTTAACTTTTATAAATAATTTTTAAATATGGAGTTTTCGATTTTGTATTTAAAACCTTTTTTCTATAGAAATAAATTTCTAAAAATTGAAAATTGAACAAAAAAAAATTCAATGGAAAATATCCAAATTTATAAAAATTTACAATTAAGAAAAGCAAAAGCCAGATTTTTATATATATTTATCTATTCGAACAACCGTTCTTACTAATAAATGAGCTATCCTCCGCTCGGTAATTTTTCTCAGTGTACAGCCGTACTTCAACATTTGCGAACACTTTTCACGGCTTGTGTGTATTAATTAAAAATATACACACGTGCCGTAAATTTCCACTGCCCCTCTCTCCTATCTCTTTCCCTCTATTTGCTTGTTCCTTTTGCCAAACCCAAAGGCGTATGAAAGTTTAATGTTAGAAAACCACCACAACCAAACTGCACATCGTCATTATGGCCAGGTCCTAACAAGATTACAATGCTCTATGTTTACTCAATGAGAACGCAATTGTGAGCCTGAAAAATAAAGTCGTTAAAATTCGCTTCAGTGCAAAACTAGTTTTAATTGCACTCACTCTCATTCAGTCTGATTCTCACTCTCACTTTCTGTCTCTCTCTGTCTTTCACTTTAGAAAGCGAGAAGTGAAAATAATATAATAAGTGAAAACATCACAAAGTAGGAAGTAATTTGTATATTAGTGGAAGCTTAGATACCCTTGCAGACGAGGATTTAAATTATCGACTTAAAATATACCCATCTATGTAAAATATACTATAATTTCAATCAATCGACTAATTGTTATTATAAATAATATATATATAATTTTCCGATATTGATATTTTTTTGTTTAAATTTTAGGAGCATTTTAACACGTTTAGCTAATCAATTTTGTTATGATTTAAATAAATAATCATAATGAAAATTAAACAAATATGTTTTCCCATTTCTAGTCCGACGACGATAATTTGCTGTCCATTCATAAATAAAAAATAATAAAACTTGTTTCTGATAACTAAGATAAATTCAAACTTTGCGATAAAATTATAATATCCTCCACAAGAGTAAATAGATTAGATATTTTGTAGTCATCAATATAAATTTAGTTTTCCATTAATTATATGATTAACCTTTCGATTGTCGGTTTGAGCTACTTTTATTTTTACATTAGTTTAGTATTTCAGTGACGCCCTAAGGCCAACTAATGTGGTTTATATATATGGGATAAGATGGCTTTTATTTATTTCACAATTATTTAAAACCGCTTTAGCAAAATAAGAGGTAACAGCAAATAAGAAATTTATCAAAGTTATTAGCAACACTTTGAATAAAATAGAAAATTCTTTAAAAAGTAATTAAATACGCAAGATGCACATATCCATAACTGAACAAAATACAATACTCAAATCAGATTTATGATTTTAATTCCAATTTTGGCTTAAGCCTAATTGCAAGTCTTTGGGCAAAAATAGTAGACAGGATTATTGTGTATTTATTGTTATTGTAAAAGCCTGTAATTTCGACATAGTTTCACATTTCCATAATTGAAGCTGAGTGCATTTGTCTCCGTGTAATTATTATTTCTCAAAGTGCTGCTCAATCTGAAATTAATTAAGACACAAAAGTTAATCAAAGCTGTCCAATTCAAAATTCAATGATACATGCAATAAATATAAATAACACTTTATATTCACTTTGCTTAAGAGCCACATTTACCTTCAACTATTTAACCTCAATTGGTCAACATTGAATGGGGAATTGTACAGCCACCAACAGTGTTGCACAAAAGTCTATGTACATGTGCCAGCAAATGTAGTACTTAAACCGATTTTACATATTTGCTTAGTATGCAAATTCAATTTAAAGCCCATTACAATCTATGAACAGCGAAATTCGAATTCAAGTGGAAAGGCACACATGTTGCATGTGGCATGTGGCAACAAAAGTTGTCTGCAAAATAGTCGAAATTAGCAAAATTAAAAAATAATCTATTTAGATATTTACAAATGTATTTCACTTTGGCTTTGTGTATGTAAATTAATATCTAACCAGTTTGTTCGACAAATATTCAGAATATGCGGAAAATTCTACAAACACACACACACACACACACACATTTACACACACACAAATACTGTGACCCTCATCAATGGGGATACAATTTTAAAGGACACGCAAAAATAAAATATAAATAAATAACAAAGAAAAAAAATAGAAGTTGAACATGAAAATTTAAATATTTGATATTTTTGTATTGGTTTTGGTTACAAAATGGTTTCGCTGCCAGATTTAATATCTACCCAGTAGGAAAAATTACAGCTAAAAAGGGTATCACAAATCATCTAAATCATTATGAATGCAATTTGACACTTTGAGGGATAAGATTGAAATATTTGACTAGATTTTATGTAAGAAACACTAATCAGTTTTATTTAATTTTATAAATAATTTGTGGACAGAACACCTCCATGATAATAATCGATAAGAGGGCTTAACAATGCGGCCATTGCGACTTCTCATTCGATAAATTTTGATTAAGAATCATCGATTACAGTAAAACATGTTTTCGATTAGAGCACACCTTCAATAAGAATGGATTAAATGATATGCGGATATATATAGAAACCCAATCAAAGCCTGCGACTGTTGCAAGGAAATTCTCCTTGCTGCATATTTGTGGGAAATACGTTGATTTAATGCATTCGGTTTTTAAATCAATTAAAAGGCTAACCAATTGGTGGTTTTTACTATAAATAGCTTTGCAAAAGGAATGCCATTAATTAAATTTAATTTGTATCTACTTATTCACAGATTTTTTTAACCAAATGATTTGAGGGAATAATCGAACAAACCCTTTTTTAACTGTTAATTAAAATTCCTTCAATTTTGTTTTGCTTTAAATATTTTGTTAATGAAATGCTGGTGCTGAATTAATCAGTGCTTTATTTGCTTTTGTTTGAATATTGAATAATGTCTTTGAAAAGAAATTTTTATTTGTGATATTAAAGAGTTTAAATTTTATTGGTAAGAGTAGGTAGTATTAAAAAGTAATCACCTATTAAAAATAAATATATTACTTTTATTGATTATATATAAAATGGAAACAAAAAATATTCATTAGCAGTATAAAACTTGAATATACTTGCTCAATATTCTTGTGATTTTAGTTTATATTTAGTTGGGTATTAAAATACAAAATGATTATTTAAAAATTGCATTATTATTTCTTAAGATTATTATTAATATAATTTTTTGTAATTAATATTCAAATATTTATAATATAATCAGTTAGTTAATTATCATTTATTATTATTATTATTTAAATATAGTTTATCAATTACCTAATTTAATTTAATTTATTGGCAAAGGGTATTCAAACTAATATTTGTGTTTAAAGTCCTACATACTTGACCCATTAGTTTGTGCTGGTTTGGAGCACAAATGCAATCAATGTAATCGAAGGATGATTATTGGTTTGCCTGAGGAGAGACAGAGAAAAGCAGCGCGATTTGAAAACTGTCAACTAATCCAATAGAAGCGAAATTGGAGAATTTCATTAAGGATGACAAGTGGGTGGACCTTGAAATGTGTGCGCTACGCTGGGCAATGAAAACAGAATATTCCATAATTCATCGAGAGATGTGGGCGTGGATGACTGTGCTTTGATGGGCTTAGCAGAGCTAAGGGGGCGTGGTTAGAGCACTTACCGCGCACGCTGATTGAGCGCGACAAGTTCGTCAGCAATTTTGCATTTTTGCATCAAAGGTCAGCCCATCTCCCTCCTCCCCCCTCGACCACTTTCTCTCTCTCTCTCTCTATTAAATGTGGCATATGTGCTAGAGCTCAATTTAATTTTGGCCAGTCGCCCAACTATCATCATCCAGCATCCAATATCCAACATTCAGCAACAGTAAATGCTAAACTCAATCAATGTTTGCACAAGCTTTTAGCCAAACTGAATTATTGTTGTACTTTGCTTTTAACCATATGTTTTTTTCTATTCATTTAAGTTCATATTTTTATGCACAAACTGTGTGTGTAACGCTTGATATAAAAGCCATACAATGTCTATAAAACAACTGGTTAAAATGAATGCCCATATTTTGACTTGTCGCTTCTTCTCAGGCTTTATTGAATTTAAGTTTTTAAATATAAGAATTTATTTCGCATGATAATCTTTAAATTATAAATTAAAATAAAAGTAAATCACGTAGTATCTGATAGTCTAACACTCTTTTAGCAATTCTTGACTGTTCTTGGAAAATGCGCTTAGCTGCAATCACTGCACTTGAATTGGCTTCCACATCATGCAAACACTCACTGACATCACATATATATATATATACATATATATATATATATATATATACACACTCCCTAGGTTATATAATTTAACATCATGCAGCGAATTTGTTAGTCTATGTTTTGGGGGATTTGTCTGCTCATTACTATTTGCCTTGCGAATCGGAAACCCCAAAATCATGGTCATTGTTCAGTGGCGCCGTTCAAATATGCGTTTTGCGAATATTTGAGACCGCAAATGGCCGAAATCAATTAGTGCATTATTATTGTATGCATTGTAAACCGATATTTGTACACTTTGGTCTCTGCTAATTAAGCTGTCAACATTAGGCGCAATATAAATTCAGAATTGATTGGCACAAAGGCTGCGCGTCTTTCGCACAGTTCTGCACCAGAAATCATTATCTGAAATGAACACGATTATCATATGGATAAATAAATCCATCAGTTGGTTCAAGCGGAAGCGAATTACCATTGACAGGACGAGCACTTTAAGGATTAAATGCAAGCTGGAGATTTATTGATAGAAAACACTGTTTTGCTATTCAAATAATGTTTACAGATAATTATATTTGTTATTATTATTATTATTATTATTATTATTTTTATTTATAAAAAATATTACATTTATAAACTGAACCATCCAACGTTGGGAGACGTCCTTCAGTTTAAAAATAATATAAGAATTAATTAGTAGAACTTAATCGGTATTGGCGCATTTTTAATGTCAAGTTTTAATAGTGTAACATTAAATATTTATGTTAAACATTAATAAATTAATAAACTATTCATTTATTTTTATTATCGTTGTTATTAATGAAATGCTTCTTTGACCCAGTAAATGGTAATCCAATTTTCCAGCCCAGCCTATTCGAAGTTTCTGAATGACCGATTTTCTTAATCATAGCATTCATTATTCGTTTCCCATCCAGACTGTTTTTTTTTTTGCTTACCACAACTATTATAAATTTATATTTATTAAACTCAACTCGTTTAATTTAATAATTTGCAAACAAAGCAACTTTTCAACAACTTTTGAGCCGTCTTTGTGTTCATAATAGCTTTGGAAACACACACAAACACACTCGAAAATACAAGCACAACACAAGTATTAAAAGCGAACTTTTTACTACATATTACCCCCCTCCCAATACACACCTGCCCCCATCCACCCATCATTAAACTGCCTGTTGTACAAACTGTTAATCAATATAAAAAGTTTTGGGTGGCTTTTTCCTCTGCTGTATGAGGTCGATTGCCTCCCATAGGGGGGTAGAGTTGGTGTTTGGAGGGGTGGAATGGGCGGGGCTACGTAACTCGTCCTTGCTCGTGCATGACGACTCGGCTGTGGAAGTCGCTGCTTAAAGTATGCGAGGCATTTTAATTAAAATCCGTCTCCTTCACAGAAAGTCGCCCACAGAAAAAAACTAACAAATTATAAAAAACATAAAAAGAGGCATTTCACTTAAGAGCTTTAACTCAACTTAATGGCAAATGCTGTCGCGCTCGATTACCGCCCTCACAGCCCCTTCCCCCCACACACTCATCTGTTGCAACACTTGAAAAGTTTTGGGCTTGTCATGTGCAACCTGTCCAACTATGCTGCTGCTGCTGCTGTTGTTGCTCCTTTGTTGCTTCTCGGCCTAAAGGCAACAACATTCCAACACAATGCACATGTTGCAGAGTCCATTCGCCATCCCTTCGACACACCCTTCAACACCCCTGCCTGATGAGAGCGGAAATGAAAATTCAAATAAAATATGCAAGGTTCACCAAAAAAGATATACCCTTTCACAATCGGGAGTAGGAAAGTCGACTTGTAAATTTTAAATATTAATTCGATTGTTCTTATGACATATATATTTTTTAGTAAATCCTGTTTTTCGATTTTATATATAAATATTATTCAACAAATCTAGAATGCCAAGGGTAACTCAACTTACAAAAAGATAGTGGAAATTATTTTTATGGGGTTGCTATTTTTCTGATCTGATCTAAAGTTTATCTATTTTTTAAAGGCCACAATAATATAAATTAAAAGAAGTTCGGATACCTTACAAAAATCTTTTACACAAAAACCCAGCTTTCGATCAATCGTCCCAATGACAGCTATATAATATAGTATTTCGATTCTGCCAGCTCTGACATATGCATTCTTTGCATCAAATTAACTTATTAATTAATTAATTAAGGAATGCCAAGTTGAATCAAATGCAAACTTTGTATATAGAATATAGAATATATATTATTAAATATATATACCTCAAGGCGTTACAAACTTGACGAAATATAGAAAATACTCTCTTCTTGTGAAACGGAAATGGGGCCTGGAATGCAACGGAATGGAACGGAAACAGTCACAGAAAACGGACACACGGGCGATGGCTATGGCAATTTTCTTGAACAATTTTGTTTTTTTTTTGTTGTTGTTGCAGCATGTAGGTGTATGTGTGTGTGTGTGTGTACGTGTGTGGGAAGTATTCCAATTGTCTGCTGTGTGGCACTCAATTACACTTTCGTTGTCACTAAAAAAATCTTCGACAAGATGCAAAAGAAGCAAAGGGCCAGTTGAGTAGGGCAAGTGCAAGGTTTTGCATATGTCAATGATGTGTGTGTGTTGGTTGTGTGTGTGTGTGTGTGTGTGTGTTTGTGCGTCAGTTGTGTGTGTGAGTTGTGTGTACTTTTTGCTAGTGCAAGCATGTTCTTTGTCCTGACACTTTTGATGTAGATAACTTTAGAGTAGCGGATGTCTAAGGTGCACACACACACACACACACACACACTACACACGCCAATCTAGAGAGCTCTACAGAGATAGAGTGGGAAAGGGATAGAATGAAAGAGAGAAAGATGGAACGACAGGAGCTTGACATCCTATAAAGATTACCGACGATTGTTAAACACAAATTGCGCTTGATGATGAGTTATGTATATGTTTGTGTGTGTGTGTGTGGGAAGGACCCTTTACGTAGTGCTTATACACTCAGGAAAAACTCGCCTTGAATTTAAGAAAATTTACATATATTTGACATACAGCTTAGCTCTGCTTATTAATCAGAAATTATATTTCTAAGACGAAAGTTTTCCTCTTTATAAAAACGACGGTTTTATTTTATTTAAATGCAGTGTTAATTTTTCTAAAATTTGGAATAGCTTCAGGATTTGTTCACAGATAATACACATATTATTTTTAAACATTGATACAGATATTTAAGTTATTAAAGTTTTAGTTATATTTTATAATATTAGAAAACACTTCAAACAAATTGTAAGAAGCCTTTCTAATATCACTTTGCAGACAATGTTATCTGAAATAAATAAAATAATTTTATTATCTGAAATATATAAAATATTCGTATATAAAAAAAAATATTTATATTAATACATATTTATAAAGTATTTTTTTATATTTTTATTAACGCTATTTTCTAATAATATTAACTATAATAATTATAATAATATAAGTTAATTTGTTTGTGGTTGCTTATTTGTGTATGCTGTGTGTAAGTGTGTGTGCTGTGTGTGCCAGGAGCTGCTACTGTATTTTTTTAACCTGCTGCTGCTACACTTGCCACTCCACTTGACAGTTTGGAGTGCTGCAAATCAGCTTTGCCGCTCGACAACTTCCCAAGGCAAAAAGTATACTTCAATATTTGTCAACTGTGCGTGTCTCTGTGGTGTGTGGTTGTGTGTAGGTCTAAGTGTGTGTGTGAGTGTGTGTGTGTGGTAAAGTTGTAACAATCTGCAAAGTTTGTGACAAAGTTGGGAAATGAATTTTGAGTGGAGGCGCATTACCAGCAAATGAAATTTAAAACGTTTTTGCCTCCTGCTTTCGCTTTGTGAATTCATTTTGGATTCCGTTTGGCTCCCTTTGCCTGTGAGGATATTATTGGATGGCTTTATCTGTTATGCCTAAGCTGGTGAAGAGAAGCAACAATAAAATGGATAAATATGGTTGCCAGTAAACTGAATATGCACTTTTGTTGTTGCTCTCCTTGAGCCGCCTCTCTTTTGTGGCAGGTAGAAATATTGGCATTCATATTTCTCACAAATCTGAAATTTCCATTTTCACAATTGAATGATTCCTTCAGCTGATTTGTCCATTAGACCTGACTGCATGCAAATTTCATCTCACATCTGCCTCAGACTTTCCCCCTTCCCCCTTTCTCCCCTTCTGTTCATTTGCCAGTTGTTATGTCAACATTGCTGCGCTCAATTTCGGCACAACAATAAGAACAGAAGCAAATGCAGAAAAGCTGAATCAAAATTTTATATTTCCTTTCCTTTGTTTATGTTTTTTTTTCCTCTGCTTTTCACTTGTTGGCTTGTCTGATGGGTAAACAGATTTCTGGTCGGCGTATTTGCATTTGGCTTAAGGAAATGAATCTGTGCCAGCTTCTGCTGCTCAGATCTAATGAACATCAGAAATGCCTAAATACTATTACAAAGGGAATATTTCAATAATCCCATTACATTTTTTCAAATGAACATACGAGCATAATACTTGCATTCCATATGACCTCAACTGAAGCAATTCCAATTGCTAAATGAAGAAAGAAAGCAGAAAGTAAAAGACTCCCAAGAGAGAAAAATAAATGCTGAATTCTGCAATATTTCGTGCATAAAAAAATAATAATAAAACATTTAATTATTGTATAAAACAGGATGGTTAATTTGCTGCACAGAAAACAGTTAATAAGAAATTAATTTAAAACAATTTAACATGACAATTTATTAGAGAAAATGAATTAAATTATAAGATTATATAAATTATAAAATATTCAAGGTAATTCCCAATCGAGCTCTCTCGACTCGAGCTTTCCAACTAACCACATTCAAATTAATTAAATATTCCAAAGCAAACAGAAATTTGCTGCTGTCGTATTTTCAATAGCATTATTTTGATTACAATTATAATTTTGCTGCTCATTGTGGTTGCAGCTTTCACAAATAAAAAAAAAACATTTTTAATACTGCCACAAAAACCATATTGGGAGTTGTGGGGTGTTATCTTTTGACTATCACTGTTAATGCTGCTGCTGCTGCTCATGTTGCCTGTGGCAACGTTTTGCTGTCCATTAAATTAATTAAATAATATTCACGTTTCTGTCCATATGTCCATGTCAATCGTAAAACCCAATACGCTTGATGCCACTGCCACACACACAGAGAGAGAGAGAGAGAGAGGGGTGGGGGAGGCAGGCAGGCAGAAAGAGGGAGAAATGTGTAGAAAATTCGAAAAGCCAAATCACGTACTTAAAAGCAATAATCATTTTTATACACCCACGCGCTGTGCTCTCTTGACTAAACCTGGCCTCCTACAAAATATACACAAATAAACGTTGTTCCCCACCCTCCCCCAAACACACACACACACACACACCTCCAACCGCACACACACTTTTATTAAAACGCAAATTTCAACAGATTAACACACAGCAGCGTCTCTCGGAGTAAAAGTCAAAAGCAAAACCCACACACTGAAAAAAACACAGAATAACATGTAAAATGCGTTGTCAACAGCGCGTGTCATTTGCCGTGTAACAATTTAAAACTTTTTTTCTATATATATAGCAGAAAATCGGAGGGGAGTGGAAAAGCAGAGTTTTACTTTACTTTTGGATTGAAGCTTTGCACGTTAAAAGTTTTTACGACTATTTTAGATGAGACTTTTACACCGGATGCCGTGTATATATATATATATGTTTATATATATCGGATGAGGGAGTTTGCCTGACGATTTCTTCATGCCACAAAACTTGCATCGATTACATATTTAAAGCCTGTTCATAAAGCGTTTGGATTTAATAATGATAATAATTTAAGCCAGGTGATTTTTAGCTGTACTAAAAAAAAGGCTAAATTTTAAGTCAAGTGCAGGCAAAAATGGCTAAAATATATATAATCTATATAAAGAAAATATATATGCAGCGATTTTATTATTTTATGAAGATAGTTAAAAAATCAGAACAATTTGCAAAGAAATATATTGAAAATCAACAGTTTAAAAAATTGCAATTTTAATTTGTGTATCTTTATATTAATAAGAAATAATATTGAAGTGGTGCTATTATTTTTTTCGCAGCTGTTTCTATATATATATAAATAGAGGTAGTCCAGTTTGTGGAAATTTAATCGACGTCTTTAATGAAATAGCCAGCAAAGGGATGGCCAAACAGCTGTTGCTAATTAACCTACACATTTGGCCCCGGCAGAATGGCGGCTTTTGTGTTCGCATTAGTTAAAAAGTCATCAAAATTCACTGATTGAAAAATGTTGCCTCGATTGAATGGGCCTCGCATGGGGATTAGGGAGGGCCAAAAGGAGGAACAGCAGCTTGTCAGCGCGATGGCCACATAAAAGTTAAGGAGACCAGAAAATAAAAATAAAAAACTCATTGCATATTTATGGCTGGGTGCCGCATAGGTTTTGAGGCCTTTTTAAATATTTAAATGCCTTGTTAAAACAAAAACATGCAACGCAACGTGGCACAAGGCAACAAAATGTGGCCAAGACGCAGCTGCCATAAATAAACAGCAGCCGCGACGCACCTTTTGGGATTCTCTCAGAACAAGAAAAAAACAACTGTAAACTTCTGCTTGTGTGGTGTGTGTGTGGTGTGTGTGAGTTAACTTTAAAATCGTTTAAAATAGCCAAATGAACTTGCTTGAAATGCCAACAACTCAACTTGGCTTACAATTTATAACTGAATTGATTTCAAACCTGCTCAGGCATGATAACCCTTGACCCTTGTCTCAAAAGTGTTTGCTTTTCAAACTTCGTTTAAGCTGAAAGTTAAAAAAAAAAAAATAATAATTTTTCCATAAAAAATAAATTTGTAATTATTTTTAATTTTTAAATCTAATAAAAATATAAGATATTTAAATGACTTATTACAAGGAAAAATTTAAAAAAAAAATAATATTAGAAATGATTCTTATAAATCTAATTTTTATATAACCTTTTCTAAAAATAAAGCTAAAAATAATATTCAAAAGTAAAAATAAACCTTTTTCGCAGTCTTGGAAGAAACTGCATTGTGCGAGTTATTATATATATATATATATATATCTATATATATGTATGTGTGTCAAGGCTTGATGTGTGTGTGTCTCTGCAAGTGTGTGTGTGTGCTTAGCTCTTGTAGCACTTTTATTTAACTAGGCTAAGCTGCTTTTGCCTTAGACAAACTTTTCAAAGCCAAAATCCGCTTGACTTTGTGGCCAAGACTATTGCTACGCTTTTGTAGGAGGGTGTGCGTGTGTGTTTGTGTGTTGGTTTACCTTGACGTCACGCATAAAATGGGTAGTTGGTTAGGCGCCCAACTTTGAAACACAATTTGTGCAATTCGCCATTACAATTAAAGTTTTATATGTTTGTCGAAAGAGTTTCGGTTGTTTTTTTGGCTATAAATTTGAAATTGTTATGGATCTGGCAAAGATTGTGAAAGTGCTGCGAATAACAATTTGTATGACAGCAGCTGCCAATAAAGCGGAAAAATAAACGATATTATCATAAACATAAACAAATAAATGTCCGTCGTTAAAGGGATTTTCGATTGTGTTCAAAGAGTTTTGAAAACATGGAGAACAGAAAAACCTGCTGAGACCTGCGGCTGACAGCTTTCAACACACAACCAAAAACAAATACAGTAAGAAAAAAACAAAAAAAAACAAAAACAAAGACTGCTATGCGGTAAGCCGCAACAATCAAAACAGGCCACAAGAGAGACTAGGCATATTATAATATAATATGTATATTTAATATGTATTTTACAAAAGGTTTCAACACGCCGATTGCCACACATCTTTTGTGCATGTGTGTGCTTTTTATTTGTTGTTTTTTTTGGTATAATTTATTTGACAGTTTGACAATTTAAAAAGCGAGCGCAAAAAATGCGAGCGAGAATAAAAGCGTGTGAAAATGAAAATGGCCATGGGGCACATACAAAAGAACGACGTACAACATACGGCGCTGACGGCAACTGTAGCATTTGCTACACACACACACACACAAACAAACATACATCCCGACACATGTATACATACCCAAAAAAAATAAAAACGCAAGTCAGAATGTTGCAGTTGAGCTTTAAAGACTGAAAAATACTCTGATATCAAAGTGCAACCAGCTGATAACAGCTGGCAAAGCACCCATGAAATTATTTAATGCAATTCTTAAAAAAAGAATTATCGTTGCTTAATTTTCAAATTAAGAAATCGATTAGAATCTGCCATTATTTATAATTTTATCATTAAACACCAATTTGAATAGTTTGAGCCGGAAACAACCAAGTGTATGAAACAAGCTTCCCAGTCTCTTTCTAAGGAGTCGAATGAGTGATGACTGCCAAGATGGCTGGCAAAATCGATATACTCTGTGGCTACTTCGCTGTTAGAGTATGCAAAAAGAAGGCAAACAAATAAAGCAAATACAGCCGCTAGGCGCTAATGTTGAATTAAACGAACGCTGACAGCGGCATAAACAAAAGGCGACCGCTGTGCGGCTTGCTAAGGTCGACAAGGACGCCGACTAGGAGGAGGATGCGGTGGAGGAGCAGGACGAGGAAGTGCAGGAGGAAGTGGACGCGAGGCAGTCAAACAAGCGCTGGATTTATATGTGCCACACACATGTGTGTGCAACTGTGTGTGTGTGTGCGCGTGTGTGTCTACACTCTTGGCCATTCAATTATTTTAAAATTAAATATATTTTTTCTATAATTCATATAATTTTTTATATCTTTTTCGATATGCCATAATTTATAGCTTTTTTTATAAATAGTTTTTATATTTTTGCTTCAATTTATTGAAACACATTTCGCCGCTCAAGTTTTCTTTTTCATTCTATTTTATTACATATTTTGCTCTAATTATATTTTTTTCCCATATCTGTGCTTTGTTTGGGCATTCCCAATAAATGTTGTGGTGTGTTCACACCTATTTTATTGCCCTCGAGTGTTTGCACATTCGCTTAAATACATATGCATATTTATGATAAATTGCCACTGTTAGAAAACGTGTCGCTGACATTTTGGCGCCTACAAAAACGAATTCCAATTCCGAGCAAAAACAAACAAAAATATATACAAAGAATATTAAAAAACATGAAAGAAACGGTTGTTTTAGACACACCGAAGATTATATATCCTTGTACAACAGATTCGAATTACCGATAAGTAAAATACACTGTAATTTTTATTAGCATAATTAATTTCAAGTTTTATTAAGATAACTTTTTAGCAAAGAAATTGTTTATACAGAATATACAGACAGACATTGTTATAATTACTCGTCTATTGATGCTGTTTCAGAATATATATACTTTAATTCATAACAAATTTTTAAGCAAAATTAATATACACTCTAAAAAGAGTATACAAATATTCACTCAAAAAAATAAACAATTTTCGCCACTCTACGCAGAAGTTAAAAGTCAGCGTAAAACGTTTATATGACATTTTAATAACACAACAAACTGTCATTATTATTATTATTTTTGTTATAATTATGATTATTATTATTACTGAACGGTGAATGGTAAAAATGTCATTGTAATTTCGCGGATTTTGTGTGAATTTTTACTCGCTTTGCCCATTAAAAGTGTGTAAATCGGGTTTTATAAAATTCTGCGAATTTATGCAACAAAAAGAGTGAAGCATCCACGAAGTATATAAAAAGTATTTAAAGTAAATATATATATATATATATAAAATAACCAAAGAGCAGAATAAGTCATGTCTATATCTCCCTATAAGAGCTAAAGACTAAAGATAAATTCTCATTTACAAAAAGTTAAGTAAATTTATTTACACTATATTTTTGCGAATATCGATACAGATTATTTCCCCAATTGTTAATATAAACCTCTTCAATATATTATTATTTTATAATATGAAACATAATAAAAAAATCTTTA
This sequence comes from Drosophila multiciliata, assembly GCA_037043605.1. NCBI lineage: Eukaryota > Metazoa > Arthropoda > Insecta > Diptera > Drosophilidae > Drosophila > Drosophila multiciliata. Next base: position 17,231,156 of record JBAMBF010000103.1, on the reverse strand, counting down.
AAAAAATTAATATAATTAAGATAAAAAAAGGAATACAGATTTTAATGTGTAAATAACTATTAGACAAGTATTTAATGAAAAAGCTGTGTTAAGTGTACCGTTTACTTACAGGATATCTGCTCGTTGAGCTCTCTCGACTAGAATTCACTTTTTCGTTTCTAATTTACAAATTCCAAAGCAAATTTCTATGAGTGAAAAGTTATTTACTGTCAAGCCGCAAAAGTAAGCTGTTTATTGAAGATTTCCAGAAAAAAAAACAAAAACATGAACAAATAAAATCGAACAACAAATAAAAATATAAAAGTATGTATATAAATATGTATATATATATATATATAGATATATATGTATATATATATTCCAAGACTAAGTTGCACAGACTTCGGGCTAAGCTTTATTGTGTGCGCTATTTTTTGCGATTGTGTTTCAACGTGTTAGCCAGGCCAAGAGTATTGCCTAGATTTCTGGGCCACATCCTGAAGAGCTGCGCTCGTACGTGTGGTTAAGTGCTAGTATGTGTGTGTGTGTGTGTGTGTGTGCTGCAAATGTAGCCGTAAAAGCGCTTTTACGTAATGCGTCGCTCTCGCAGCGGCATCTCCCAAATGAATTCCATTTCATTTCATTTCATTTCATTTTGGTTGCGTACGTGTGTCTTGAAGCCTTCGAGTTCAATTTAAATGCGAAAGTCGCAACTTCCTTAAGCCCAATGCCACATGCTGCAAGTGTACCCAAATCGCATGGATTAAGCAAAACTCTTGTTAGGCAGCCAAGCAAAGTTTCTCGAAATTTGGCAAAAGTGACTGAATTTGACTGAACAAAAGTGAAAATTAATTTAAGTTCTCTAAAAACTGTCTTGCCAAACAATTTGCATTTCGCAAATAAAACAAATCAAAGAAAACATTGCAAACGACTAAATTAAATGCATATGCGAAATGGATTTAAAATTTAAGTATAGATATATTGTGGCAACACATTTCTTAATTCCTTTCTCTGAAATAAATTGAAACATTGGGAAAGTGACAAAATCAGAGAAAAGCTAGTTTTGGGAAGTTAATTAAAATTGTGATGCCTATAAAACTTTTCTACACTAATTGTTTGGGAATTTAGCTAAAATAAAAACTTTCGCTTGACTAACCAAAAGACTTAATTTTGAAGTATAATATTTTGAATTGTTTAGCAAGAGGATTAGTCTAAAATAAATACTGGAAATATTTGGCAATTATAAAAATGCGTATTCAAATAATAACTAAAATTGCCATGCAATAGCATTTGGTATTATGCGTGAATTAAATGCTTAAAATATTAGGCAAATAGCATAAATCAGAGAAAAGACTTCTCAAGCAAACTAAGACTTAATATTTAAGTATAACACTTAATTCTTACAGCAAATATGACTCTAGTTTTGCCTTACATAAGCTGAGCTGAGCTGAGCAGCTCGCATTTCCCAGCAAAAGTTTTGCCACGTTGGAAACAATAACTATAAGAAAACTAAGCTGCCATTTGGGAAAAGATGATTCTTGGCTTGATATAGGTAACTTAATGCTTTAGCCAAAAGTTTTTGGTTTTGGCGCTCAATTTCAAATTAATTATACACACACTCGAACTTTACGAGTATTTGATTACTCTTATCTGCAGTTGAAGCAGCAGCAGCAGCAATTCAAGCAGGTAAATAGATTTAAATACCCAACTGGGGACTTGTCCATAGAGACATATGCACACACACTAGTGTGTGTGTGTGTGAGTGTGTGTGTGTGGTTGGCTTGTGGTTTGACTTTGTCCCACACTTGCGCAATTCAGCGCGTATTTAGTTTGCTTTACTTATGCAAATGCGAAATGTTGCCCTGTGTGTTTGTCATGCAGTAAGCATTAAACATATTCACACACACACACACACTCACACACACACACTCACACACACAGAGAGAGACACCTGCATTTGTTGCACCATTTTAATTAAGGGCATTTGCATACGTATACGCAATGTTGTTGCTCATACGCCACATATTACGCCCCCTCAAAACACTTTGCGGTCCTTTAATCCAACCTCGCCTCGTCCACCGACTGAGATTTGCATTTGCATATTTTAATGCTGAGCGAACCGTTTGTCATTCATTTTATTTATTTTTGCTATCCCCCCCCCTTCCTCCACCACCCATCCACTCTTTTTACGAATTTCTTAATACAACTTTAGAATTTTGTTGTTCGCTGTTTATTTCTTTCTTGCTTTCTTTTCCACACATTTCATCTCCCCTTGCAGTTTCTGTCCCTGCTTTCATTTAGAAAATTACATGCTTGCACTCTTATGACAAGTCCTTATTTCATCCTTGAGCATTGCTTTGGCTTGCCAGTGCAACGTGCATCCCCAAGGAATGACAGGCATTTTTTTGGGGGAATCTTAATAATTTTGTCAGAAGTGCCAATGACACCAGCTGAAGGACAACCCAAACAAGCATTTGCTTAATCCTGAAAGTGATTCAATTATAAGCAGGATGCATCTGCGAGGCATCTTTTGGAATGAGCCAGTTTCAGAGATAGCTAGAGATTTGAGTGATTCCGATAACTTTTTCCGTTTCGCGTATATCGATATAAATTGATATAGTTAGTATTAGCTATCAGTGAAAATATAGCCGTTTCTAGTGAAGATCTCTCAACTCAATATGCTCACAATTGGACCAAAAGTCACCCAAATCAGATATCAATATAATAAAATAAACTTTTATTTGCTTATCAAGTCATCTTTATCAATCTCATTAATTAAGCATGTTTTTTATCCTATATCAAATAGCTTACATATAAGTAATAAAATATCTGTTTTTAGATGGTTAGTGAAATTTCGAAACGTATATTTTAATCTTTATATCTTTAACTTTATTGATTAAAAAATCTAAGTTAAAAATACTATTTATTTTATAAAAAAAAACCATTACGAAAATTCACTTAAAGACAAATGCAAGTTAATCAAATTACATTAAATTAATGAAGAAAAGACAACTGACAAACTCTAAAAACAATTTCATGCAATCTTCAAACTTGACATCCAAAGCTGAATAATTTTTTATTTGCGCATTTTTCTACCCATTTTTTGACATTTGTTTATTACACTGTCAATTGACTTTCACGCTGGGTCAATAAATCGCAGCTGAGTTTTAATTAAAGCGGCAAACGCAGCGCTGACAAGCTTACAAGCCACGTCAGTTGGATAAACAACAGCAATGGCTCATGGCCAGCAAGAGGCCTTCTCTCCAAGCCACCATCCGAAGCGGTTTCCACTGCACCACTACACCACTGCACCACTCCACATGCCGAGGAGATGGTGGCGCTTATGCAAATGGGTCTTAAGTCAAGAGCGAAGGTCGGGCAACACGGCTGTGGTTGTGGCTGTTGCACTTCCTGTTGCAGCTGCTTCTTCTGCTTCTTCTTCTTTTTCTTGTTTTGCGGTTGTTAAATGCATGCCTCAGCGCTTGCTACACTCAACAAAGAATTTGGCCTGATTGCCTGTTGCCAAGGCTAATTCTCCCCTCATTAAGAAAGTTAATTGCTGAAAATCATCGTTTTTATTTTGTTAATTTCAGTGTGCAATTTACTAAAATGTAGAAAAAATACTTTTAATATTCAAGGTGTTTTTTTCATTCAAATATTAGTGTTATTTTATGAATTTAAAAAAGAAATTTTTCTAATTTTCATTGTTAACATTTATGAATTTAAAAAGTGCATTTCTTTTATAAAATATAAAAAACTCCACATTTTGGGAGTGGTTTTTCTCATATTTAGAAATTTTTTTTATATTTTATATTAAAAAAAAAAGAAAATAAATTTAATTATAATTTATTGATAATTTCATAATTTGTGTTGACTTGTAGGATTTGATTTATTGTTTCGAGTGTATCAAAAACTCATTAACGGCTGTGTTGTGCCTTTTACAAAATCGTGGCCCCACTTGGACGCGCGCTGACTTGTGCGCCACATGCTGTTGCATATAACACGACACATTGCCACATTGCTGACTTTGGCTTCCTTGTCGGCGCTCTCTGCTGCCACTTAGGCTCAAGATGAAGCAACAAAAAAGAAGAGCAAAAACGAAAAAAATAAGAAGTGAGGAACTCGAGGTAAATCCGCTTAAGCGTCGAGTGCTGCTGCTGTTGCTGGAGACTTTTCAATAATTCACGTTAAAAAGCGGAGCGAAACAAAATGAAGAAACAGACACCGAATCAAGGAGCGTTCGAGTGCCCTCAGCCAGGTGGGCGGGGCATACAAAAAAAAAAATACTACTCGTAGATGAGGCAGATACCAAGCTGCAAGATACGCATAAAAATAAATAGACCAAGTATTTATACAGTGGCAATCGCACAAATGTATGTAAATCTCTGTGAGGGCCATCAGACGTTTAGCACGAGAGGCCCCAAAAAAAAAGTGAGAGAAGCCCCAAAGAAAAGTATAGGCAAAATGGGCTACTTTGGCTCGTAATGCTTAATGACTTTTATATCTTAATCCGACTTCAGTTGAAGGCCTCGCAGCACGTGTTAAAACTTGAAGTTGTTGTTGCTTCTGCTTTTGCTTCTGCCTTTGGTGTATTGATGAGGTGCCAGCAATGTTTATTTTGTTGCCCATTTGCCATCCAGGGACCATTTGCCGGCGCCGAGGCAGCCGAACATTAAGAGGCCGGCCACACGGCCAAGCAGCGGACTCATTAGGCCCACACTTACCGTTAGATCGTTCCAGCCAAAGATGAAGGCCCAACTCGTTTGCCACAGCAGAGTGCAGACCGTGAGGCAGGCCATGAACTTGCAGCAGAATCCCAACACAATCAATGCAAAGCACAATAGGACAAAATTATTGTTAATTTTCTGAAAAAAATAATGAAATTGAAAATTGAGATGTGATTTTGAGTTCAATCTAATTTTTACTTTAATTTTAGTTCATGCTAATTTTGGCTTAATTTTAGTAAATCAATTTATTTTTAGTATAGTAAATATTAAAAATATAAAACATAGTCAGCTTAACTAGATATTGAAAAATGAACTAAATTCGGAAAGAATCTCTTTTTTCCAATTATATTTTGCTTAACTTTTTAACTTGTATTTTAACAAGACTCAGCAAAGAATCAGCTTCAAATTAAAACTTAAAATGCCAATCTTTATTAATGATGTAAGTTAAAAGCGAATTTTAATCTTGCTTTTACATATATAAAAAACACCTTAACAATAAAATGAAGAAAAGAAAAAACTATTTTTATATGAAAAAGAAATGAAATTTCTGAAATTAATTGCTTTGCTTTACTGAGTAATTAGTAAATTGACCTGAGACTGCTTAAAAGCAATGCAATCAGATAAGTAAACTTAAATAGTTGCTAAATAAATTTGTTAATTTAGTTAATTGAAAGTTTTGGTAGTTATTTAAATTTACTCACATTGTGTTGGTCGCAATACCAGAGCAGAAAGAGGCAGCTTAAGCAGCAGCGTGCGAGGAGCAGCAGGCGTTGCAAGTTGCGTTGTTTGCATTGCTGCCACGCCTCCGCGTGACTTAGTAGTTCCGCTTGCAATAGCAGCAAGCAACCCACATCCACAAAAGCATTCAACATCTGCTCACAATTCCAGGATGCATGCAACAACCACATCAACAGCAATTGCAGCGTGCTTTGCAACAGCAGCAGCCGAATGCCAACTCCTTTGTTGCATCCACTCGCAATCAATCCAATGCCCAGCATTATTATGGCTATATCGAACAGCTTGTGGAGCACAGCCACCCATTCTGAGCTGGACATTTGAGTCGCCTCCATTCGCAGTTGCAGCATAAATTGCAAAGCTCTTTCCACACAGCTCAACATGATGGAGAAATAAATTAGACGAGTTTGCCAAAGTTGTGTTTTGGCTCGGAAAATCTTTGCAATATATTCAAATATGGTTTTCATGTGGAATATATTTTATTTATCGGTTTGATGAAATTTCTAATTTGTTGTATTATTTAATAATTCGACTGATTGAAAGATTTTGCAAGTGCTGCTGAGAATATCGCTGATCGACTTCAACTGCTCTTAATGAAATCATTTTTACTATGTAAAACGAATTTCTTTTTTTAATGTTACGATTTTTTAGCAGTCCTTTTAGGGTCACGAGTGACTTTACAGGCTGAGCATCCTCAGACAACCTACAAATAAAATTTGCGAGTTAATTGAGTAGAAAATTAAATAATTGAAATGCTTGCAAAAATCCGAGTAGCTTATTTTTATTGTAATTTAAACAAAATAAAATGTAAAGCTTAAAGAAATCTTTTAAGTTGTTGCTTATTTCAAATACAAATTGCTTGGCTGATAAATAAATAAAAACAATCATTTGCGAATTATAGAATATAAATTTAATATATTAACTTATTATTTTTCTGTTATATTTTAGTACGTCTTTTTTATGCAAACATTGTCATTTTCATATTATGAAACAAATATTTAAAAAAAAATGTATTGTAGTTAACTACAATCGATAAAAATCGATTGGTTTTGGTATATCTAGTTCTCCTCTCCTTCTCCGAGGCATTTCACAAAGAAAGACATCTTCGAGTATTTATGGGGGTTTTTAATAGATGGGAAACGGGACCACTTTTATTTTACGTATATATTCAGAATCTTTGGCTACTTCTTACAAACTGATTATGTGAAAAAGTGTTATTAAAAGTATTAAATTAAAAAAAAATTTAGCTTATGCACAAAATTAGTTTTTGATTTGTTTAAATTTTTGCTCTAGGTGAAATCACTTGGCAGTGAAAGTATGTGTGGCATGAAACGGATGCACAACTACAAGACATTTTACTAATTAACCGAATACACTCTCACACACACTCTCGCACACTCATCTATTTGAATTTTAAGTCTTCCCCCCCTACCCCTCTCACTCTATGTATGCCTTTAACAATGGGGCTTCCGTTTACAAACTGCAGGCTTGGTAAGCGATGAGGCGGGTAAGCGAATTAGTTGATGTGTTGCTGTTGCCTGGGGCACATGCAGCAATTAGACTTAATTAGCCAGGCTACTGTGAGACGCCTCCTTTGTCAATTTTACTAATACGCAGCACTGTCTGCCAGCAGCAACAGTTGCCGCCGGCAATTATTATAAATATTTGATGGCAATCTGCTTGTGGCCCGCGGCGCCACTGCCCGCAACTCAAAGGCCAAAGATGCATTGCGGTAATAATAATTGGACAAGCAATTGCTGCAACTAATACTTAATAATATGCTCATAACAAGATATTAAAAAGTTTGCTATCCGCCTACATGAACAAACTTTGCCAGGACTAAAAGCTAAAACTAAAAGAGGCAAATCGATTTACTTTTGCCAAAGCCATCAATATTGAACATCAGAAGTTTTGCACAATATTTACATAGCCCTTGGAAAATTGAGTGCCGTCAAAGCGCGGGAATCTAGCAATTTATGAACTGTTTAAATTTACTTTGATAGACAGCCCCTGGTCCTGTCCTGGCTATTGACTGAAAAGTTGAGTTGGGCTGCGTCGAGTTCAGTTGAGCTGAGCAAATGCTCGACGACACGGCATCCATTTTAATGCCGATGACTTTCAGAGTCAGACTTCCTGTGAAGCATTTTGCAATTTATCTGCTTACACAGCAAAAATTAATGCCAGAAATGCTGCGCCGCTCGGTCGGAGCGAGAGATGAATGGCCACCGATAGATGGATGGCGTTGGAGCGCTCGACTGATGGGGTTAACTTTCCATTACCTCCGTTTTATGTAGTCCTTAGTTCAGTCAATTGTTTTTTTGTGGCCTCTGTTTAACGAGAAAAGTTGTGGGCGGAACAAAAACAAGCCAGAAAAAATTAACAAAAATTAAAGATGGTCCACCTGGGTCAAAGTCTCGACCCAATGAGATGGAACCGGATCGAAGCCATTCTCGATTATGAGTCAATGGCGTTCACACAATAGACGCCCAAGTCGAGGACCAATCAGCAATCGAACCAAAAGCAAACATGGCAAATAACACAAATACAAAGCATAGTAAACACCATCGAACTACACTTAAAGAAAATACGACCACTTAACGAAATAGCGTTCCAAAATAATTATTAATAAAATGTTTCTTAATCGCTCAAAAATGAAAATCAGCTCGACAAAATATTTTTTAATCGCATTAAAATTAAAAAGTTTTTATATCTCTAAGTAATTAGCTATTTTTAGCGGTAAACAGACAAAAATAGACATAAAAAAAATACAACAGAAATTAGACATTTTTTTTCTACATTTGAAAATAATTTTCACTTGAGAAAATCAATGTAATTAAAAACAAAAAAATAAATATAGCCAAATCATTTCATCATGAGAAAATAGGCTTGGCTATGGCTACAATAGTAAAGCAACTAACTCATTTTAAAAGCTCAGTGTATAACCCACATTGTTCATTACATTCCTTGGATCCAAGGCATAAACAAGAACAAAAAAAAATTTTGTATTGCTCAATACGGGCAGCGCAGTAATTATGTGCCCGATGCCCAATGCCCGAGATGAGGCTGGCCCGTTGAATTGATGACAATAGGCATTGGTCTAATCCGTAGTGCTGAGCACTGAGCCTGCACATAAATTATGGCCAAGAGCATTTGAATTGGCCTTCAGATTAAATGAGCTACAAGCAATAGTTGCCTCCATAAAACTTTATTAATTGCACAAATTATTTGCACAGTGCTCATCCTCCAGATTATTGTCGTTCCAGTTCCAGTTGTAGTTGTATAATGGCCACGTGGCAAACAACTTGAAGTCGAAACTCTTTCCCTTGCCAACTCTGAATTCAACTTTACTCTTAAAACATTTTCAAGCTAATCAAATCAGCGACACTTTTTGGGGCCGAGACGTCGTTGGAGGCGTCGCCACAGTTCGTTGATTTTGTTACAAATAATTTGAATCTATGTCAACATTTTGTGGGCGGCGCGGTAATAATTCATTTTTGTTTTTCGCCACAATTCGTGACAGCTAATCACCAGAGGCAGACAGCAAATAGCCCAAGAGTAAATACAACAAAACCGCCAAACATGAAAAACAGTAAATGGTGGAAAAAAAAACGAAGAGAAAAAAATGCAAACGACCATTTTGAAGGATGGCGTCATGGCTGCCTGATTTCCGGCTGCTGCCTCAAACTGTGAATAGCAAATGAATTTTCGTTTGATTCGGGTCACATTTCATTTTAAAAAATTACAAAAGAAATAGAAAAAACTTCACTCAAAACTAAAGCTATGATAAAAAACTATATTTGAAACGAATTGGCCACGAGCATAATGCTCAAATAGCTTTCACATTTCGCGTTATGATTTTCATACTTTGTGCACATAAATATTAAAAATTGCACGCAAATAATAAACTTATTTTCAGGTTTTATTTCAATTAATTTACACTTCGATAGTCTCATCAAAATTATCATATAAAAAACTGTAAACAAATATTAAACATATTTCCCAGTTTAATACAAATGTATCTTGAAGAGAGACTAAGTTTAAATTGTCTCATTAAAATTATAATACTTTTCGGTAAGGGTATATATAATTTAATATTATTTGTATTTTCTTTTTACTTGTTACTTTTGTATCTCAATTGAAGCAAATTGCTGAAATTTTTTATAATTGTGTGCATTCGAACACTGTGGTTATTTCTGTGCATTTATAAAGCGATTTAATCGCTTTAATTTCATTAGCTTTTTTACATTTTATTTTCATTTGGCGTTTTTCACTGTTTTATGGAATTTTTTGCGCATATTTGTTCAGTCGCTGATAAATGTTGGGCAGCTGACATTATCCATATTATAATTGTTATTGCCTATTAAGAATTAAGTTAAAGCCGACTATTATGCGATTATCTGACATTGATTTTCCGCAAAACTGACATCTTTATTGTAGTACATTTGTTTGTGCAGATATTGTTGGGTTACTGTGGAAAAATTCATACTGTCAATATTATTACACTTATATAATTGGCTGATTGTGCATTCATATGAAAAATATACACATATATAAAAAGAAAATTGAATACTTAAAATGCGTCTGCCAATTAAATTCAACAGTTGCTTCTTTGCCTCAGATTTTATTTGTGGAAAGCTGCACACAAAATATATTTATTTCTGATAAAAAAAAAATACCTAGAAAATCGTCTTTTAGCCAAATAAGCTGCTCATTGAGGGGATATCCTTAAATGTGTGTGATTTGTTTAAATTATTTGATTTTGCGATATATTTTCCAAGTCAATTCTAAAACAGTTTCAATTTTTATACTTCTGTATTGGTCAAATTTTATTAGTTTTAATCATGATTTATGATTCATATTAACAATGCCATTTTTTTGAGACTGACAAGTTCAAATAGACCATAAAATAAGCTGCTATTTGAACAGATACCCTGTAATTTAAATTATTTATTTCAATTTGCTATACTTTGCTTCTAAATTATTTATTAAGATAATATTGTAGAATTACTTGCTAGAGATTTCTTTAATTTAATATCTGTCCCAAATATTAATTAGTGTAAAATAAATTAAATATATTTATGATTATTTATTAATATAATATTTTGTTTGAGATTGTCAATGGTAAGTAGACTATTTAAAAGTGAATTTTCTGCAGAGATTCTCATATGCCTCTGCTATTTATTTTTTGTAGTTTTTATGGCCACAAAAAGAATACCTTAGTTTATTGACTACATGAAGAAACTGCTCTTGGTTGTAGTAAATGTGTCAGCTTTGCCTGCTGGGCAGCATTTTCGCACATGTCAGGCTTCCTTTTGGGTTCTTGTTGCTTTTGTTATTGCAGCCAAAGCCATTTTCGTTATCTTAAAGTCCTCAGGGCCAGTCCAAGCCAAACAATGCAAGCGAAGACAAAAAATAAAAAGAAAAAAATATATAAAAAAATACAAAATAGATGTATAAATATATAAAAAGAAGCTGGTAAGAAGACAAGAAGAGATTTGTCATACTTAGGCAAGTGGGATTCAAGCCGGGATGGGGGATGGGATGGGATGGGGTATTCATTCCGTGTCTGCATGCATAGTTAAGAGAGGCCGTCAAAGTAACAGAGACAATGGACACACTCATTTGCTTAGTTGCTGTGGCGTGAATATTTTGACAGGACGCTTACTTATTGCACTCACTGTGCAGTGCAGTGCAGTGCACAATCTGCATGCCCCGTGCCACACACTTGCCACACACTTGCCATGCATACTGCAATAGTTGTGTGCGCCTGTCAGCCTGTCCCCTGCAATGGCATCTTGCATTTTACATTCAGCATTTTGCATTTTACATTTCGCATTTCGCATTTCGCATTTCGCATTTTGTATTGTGTGTGCGGCTGGTGAATATAACTGTTGGCGAATTCTTGCCGCTGACGCTGCTCCAGTTTTGCGGGGCTAGACCCCAATGTGTCATCAGCCATGCAATCAGTCAGCCAGCAGCCAACCAGTTACCAGTTACCAGCTTCAAGCCAACAGACCGGCAGGCAAACAAATCAATTAGCTGGCTAAATGGCTTATCGAGCATTACGCTTAAGTCGAGTGCCACAAATGCGTAGCATGAGGCACAAGTGAGCTGCGGCTTATACGCCTTAAACCACCTTGTGTGTGCGAGTGTGTGTGTGAATTTAAAAACGCATTAAATTGACAAATGAGGCAAGAGAAGGACTACATTGTGCAAACAGACAGCAATAAAAATAATTCCAAAAATAATGGAGAAAAGAAGGAAGATAAATAAATATGCATGCCACAACTTTTGGATAAGCGAATCACTTTTAATTATAAAGCCCTGGCAAACCATCTTGCAACTCGGCATCTGTCCTGCGGCGAAAACCACTGAGTGCCCGGATAAAAGCATCCAAAATGATTTATTAATACGCTGCGTATACGCAACATTGCCTCACAGACTCTGGCACATACCCTTGCCGAAAGCATTATAATTTAATCATCGCTCGCTGTGCGAACTCACTTGCCACATGCCACTTGCCACTTCTTAAAACTGCCACTTGATCGTGCTAACTTGGCTGGAAATCATCGATTTCAGCACAGTGGAAAATATTAAAACTGTTTTCCATTAACAAACTTAACACTTGATTGCAATCGTTGAACTTACTCCTACAAAATGAAGTTGCCTCATTTTCCGTTCATTAATTTAAGCATATTTCATATTTTTGTATAGTTGTTGAGCCTTTGAAGAGTCTCGCCGAACTGCGTCCTTTTGTTTATTCGAAATTCGTGATACGAGCACAAAACTGAAGAGTCCATTTGACTTTCTAAATTCACGTTTCACTTGCCTAACTGAATGCTGTCTGCACTGAACGAAAAAGCGTTGAGTTTTAGAAAATCTACATTCTTTTGATGACAAAACTAGCTCAACTTATTAATTAGTAAATATAATTCTAACAGGCAAAAATGTCGTTTTTTTAAACCAGTTTGTGTGTTTTTCTTTGTTTAATTTTTACAAAATTTTAGGAAAACAAAAACATTTTATTTTCATTTTATTTAAATCAATAGATTTCACTTAGAAAGAAATGTTTTATTTAAATGGAAAACAAGTCTTTTTAAGTTAAAGAATTTTGTATTACATATAAAAAATTATGTCTAAAACTAAAAATTTGTGTTGCGTATTAAAAATTATCTTTAATCACATAATATTTCAGGGCAATTTTCATTTTAAATTTTGTGAAAAATTATCTTTAATCACATAATATTTCAGGGCAATTTTCATTTTACATTTTGTGAAACTCAAAATGAGGTTTTGTAATAAATTTGGTCTTATTTCATAAAATGTGAGTTTTTTTTGATTTTTTTTTTATTTAAAAAATATTTTGTAATCATTTTAAAAACATGTTGCAATTTTTTTTTTAAAACCAGATAATTTTTCTTATTTTCAGCTGGAATGTTTTGCCGAGTGTTTGGCTATTAAATGTGCGCCGTAGCGTTTAATGGATCCCAACTCGGATTTGGCTGTCTGTCAGTCATTAGTACATTTAATAGAGCTGACATGCTTCAGCCATAGAAACAACATGTGTCTTTTCAAATGGTACCTTTTATATGCACACACACACACACACACACACACAGGCATACACACACACAGCAAATAACTCAACTGGGGCGCATGAGGAGCGCGCAAGTGCATTTCGTTGTACGTCGGCTGAATTAATTGTTTGCAAGTGATTTTGGCTGTGACATTTTAAAGCCAAATCTAAGCTAGAAAATGGCTCAAGCTTTGCGGCAAATTAAATTTCATGCCCAACCGAAATACCTGCGGAAAATGTTGTCAATTCAACTGTGAAAAACCTGTGCAGATGTCAAAAGGGATAATGAGCTTCAGACCTGGACTCGGGTTTGGAGTTGGGATTGGAGTTGGGGTTGAGAAGCTGCTTTGTGGCAACCATTGCTGTGGTAGGCATTGTGGAAAATCAGCTTAGGGTGTGCATAACATTTAAATATACTTACTATAAAGTATATATATATATATATATATATTCGCTGCTCAGACGCATGACTGAAGGGCGAAATGGAATTAAATTGACAATTTCTGGGTGAATTGATTTCCTTTTTCCATCTCCATGTCAGTCGCACCTTTTTCATTTTCCTTAAAGCACTCAGGGAGTTGACGGTGCAGAGGAAAAAGTGGCATAGCTTATGTGAGTGTCTTATCAGGTTAATTTGAAATTTGCCCCGAAATATTTAAGCTTATTATGATTATATCACAAATTTTTAATGATGCTTCAAGCATTTTTCAATAATACTAATGTGATGAGCAGCAAATTACTTCAGCTCGAATTTCAGCAAAAATGTGTATTTTATTTCGTTACAACTTAATCAGATTTGAAAGTGATTGAGCTCTTGGCAAATATCTCAAATTTATTCCAGAAAGAAAGTTAAAGCTTACAATTTAAAATCGAATGACAAATTGACATATTGAAATAAATGATGAATGGCAAATAATTTGTAATATCAATTTTACTTATTTCTCAACAGGTCAGTGTGATTTAGTTGAACAAAGGTAGACTGGGAGATACTCTGTAAATCTATACTTTATTAAAAACTTAATCCAACGATTTGTGATTTTGATGTATGTAGTAATAAAGCCAATCGATTCTGTTTTATTTTAGCGAATCTATCTTTTTTATTCTGAAATGGAATACGTAGAAAGTAATTGGTCAATTTTTTCACAGCAATTACTTACTCAAATGTGATTCGATATTCCAAAACTCTTCGAATAAAACACTTTTAATATAGGTAAACTTTTATTAACATATTTTCATAAATCATAATTTTCACTAATAACAATTCCCAATCAGGAATATGTAAAATTATCAGACTATAAAGCTGAATCATGACCTGTTCCACTTTTGAAATCTGTACAGGGTATAGAAATAAAGAAAAAATTAAATTCATATGGCAATGCAATTCCATAAAATATTGTCATATTTTTGGATGACCTGTTGACCATTAGCTGCAGGCGCAAACATCGAAAAACAATAGCATACAAAAACAACAAAACAACAAAAAAAGAAAACAAAACAATTAAAAGGCAAATTTTCGATTGTTGTGAGCACCATGAATATTCATGAAGTGCTGCGCGACGAATTTAATAATTGAATAGCTTGAATATAAATACGCCCACAAATGGCCAAAAGCTCAGCAGGCAGTCGAGCAATACGACACACGGAAGGGTGAAGGGCAGCGGAGTGGCTGGGTACACTCAAAAAATAAAATAGCCCTGAAATCTTACTTGACAAATTATCTTCATTTTTAGATCAGTGTTTTTAATTTCTTGCAACTTTTTAAAATTTAGGTAAGAAATTTCTAATCTTAAAAGTAATTTTTTTTTTAATTGCAAAGCAACTGTGAACCAGTTGACAAAAGCTAAATTCTAATACGATTTTCTGCAGTTGAGAGAGGATTTTTTATAAGACACATATTTTGCATTTCTAATAAATTAACTTATTTTTGGTATTGTCTATTTAGATACTAAAATACTTAAATTGTTTTTCCTACAATTAGAAAAGAAAAGCTTTCTAGTTTTTGTGTTGACTTTTTAAAAAAGAGGCCGATAATTTGCAGTGTGTAGCTATGGTATTTTTGTTGGCCAAATGTACACACACACACACACCCACACACAAACACAACATTGAAACGCCTTTGGGGCTGGAGCATGTCTAAATTAACAAATGAATTATTTACAGCGAACACTTTCGTGGGCAATGCTTGGATTTGCACCATGCGAATTAGGTGCGAATGTCCAAGCGGGGATTACCCTAAATGCGAAACTGTGTAATTTGGTTAAAAGCGTGGCAAGAGCACCGCAAGCTTTAATGAAAGTCCTTCGACGCCGGATTAACATTTTTGCTCGCTTTCAATTGTTGCAGATTTCCACTTCATTTGCCCCAAAAAGAGGCAACCACATCCCAATTTTGAGCGCACACCTGTGCCACAAAAACACAGACACAGACACAGAAAGAGACTCTGTGAAGCTTCCATGTCGGATATATTTGCTTTTGGCTGCATTCTCAGCCACATGAATTTATCTATGTGTCTCTCTGTCTCTCCGTCTGTCTGTCTGTTAGTCAGTGTGTCGTGTTAGGATTCACTCAATTTTACGACTGTTTTTTTGGCTGCAAGCTGCGCACTGCGTTATTTTAGCAACGAAATATACAAGGAACAAAAACATCCCAAGCAAGTCGAATAAAAAACACACTCAAATCGAATTTAAAATTAAAAAATCCTGGCTTAAATTGGGAGTTATATTTTTTAGTTATCTTTTTTATTAGTAAGAAATGCATTTCTAAAAAATATAAAGGGAAACATTATATTTAAGTTTATAAGCTATGTTTAATGTTTGTATATGTACAATTTTAGCTTTTCTAATGAGTCATAATATTATAAATAACAAAGAGCTAATATAAGATTTATGTTAATTACAAAAAACAAGAACCACTCTAATTAAGAAATGCAATCCATTTACACAACCAAAATATTTACTTTTTTAATAATAATAGGATGAGGAAACCCTGCATGAAGCATGATTAATTACTAATTTTTGAATAAAGTTTTATTTGAATAGCTTTCAGATTGAGAGATAATCTCCCTTAAGAACTTGACTTGGCTAAGAATTTTTATGGCTTAACAAAAAGTTATAGCAATCCCATCAGTTTTATATAACAATCTAGGCAGAAACACAGATGGACTCAACTCGCAACTGGCAACTGGCAACTGGCAAACAGACAGTTTTGGTCTGCCCAAGATTGATGTCTGGTGTGGCACCGGCTGTTGCCGCCAGTGGTTCCATGCCGCATACGTAAAACGCTTACGTGTATGAGTTGAGTAAACTGAAAAACAATTTTAGATATCCGATTTTGGCTTTATTTTCTGATCACGTCCCCAAATATCCCTTAAACGCAGCGTTGCCAAATATCGCGACACTTGCAAAAATGAATATTATCGTGGAAATAGTGGGCACAATGCCTCCCAGCAGCTGTGGAAATATTTATATAAAATAAAAGATAAAACTTTAACTATGAATATATCCGATCAACTTACAAACTGGAACGGTCTCAGATTACCAAATCCGGCGACAATTGTGTTGCACGTGGTGCTCATGGGCAGCAGGAATTGATTGTGCACCGAAGCAGCATATGGCAGGGCAATGACACCGGCTCCATTCCGCTGATTGCCAGGATTGAATAAGGAATATGTTATAAATCTCTATTAACTAAAAAATAAATTTTCATCACAGTTTTACATAGTTAAATGAACACATTTCAATAGTCAAAAGAGGAAATTGCATTAAAAAAAATATAGACTTGAAAATATAGAAAATGAAAACTAGAAAAGATTTCTGCATTTTAAAAAATATTTCTAAGCAAACGAATAATTAAGTTTTTTAAATTAAAACTGACTATTTAAAGAGAAAAAAATTAATTATATAAAAGACAAAAACAAAATCCAGACATATGCAAAAATTGTAGAAAATTCGACAAGACAATAAAAATAATTTCAAGGGACAAAATTTCGTTTTTCTAAATTTCCGTTTGAGTGTAAAATTAGTCAATCTGATAAGGAAACAAACTCAAACTCATCTTAAAGAAATGTTCAATCACTAACCAAGTCTGTAATTTTTTCACCCACCGGGTTCAACATGGAATCCAATGTGATGGCAACGACACCCTGAGCTGGAGCTAGATTGGTAATCAGAGTGCCTAAAAGGCAGCCAACAATTAAAGAGTTGACGTTGCTCAATTCCTGGTTGAAAATGCCGTCGCTGACCAACTGAAGCAGCTTGGAATCCTTGTAGCCAGTGAGGCAGCCATAGCCGGCGCACAACATAAAGACATGCGCCCACGGCACATTGAAATTGACGATCTTCCAGCTGACCAGCGAGGGAGCTGTGCCCTCCTTCGCCGGTTGACGGCACCAGTAGTAGCGGCAGAAAAAATAGTTGGCCGGCACAGAAAAATAGAGCAGGCACATTCCAATGATGGCCACGGAGAATCCACATTTGGTTTGATAGAAATAGTCATACCAGCCAGGCCAACAACTTGGTCGCCGTGTGAACAACAATATCATCGTTATTATGATCATCAGGAAGACGACAATGGTATGGGCATTCCATGGTCCCATGGCGTCCTTCCTATCCTTCATGGCCCGCTTGGCGGCATCCCTGTCGTTGGCAGCTGGCTGCACTTTCCCAAGACCCAAGAAACATATGTTTATCCAAATCGCCGTCACTACCAGACCCAAAATGAACGGACCCACAAATAACACAAGGAAACTCTCTGGTTTTACATCGGTAAACCTAAAAAAAAAGGAGACATACAAAATTAGCTGCTCAATTTGAGATAGTTTGTGTTTTTCCTACTAACTTCTGAAAGAATTGATAGAGATCAGCATTGGGATCCTGAAACAACGAGATCATGCCACCAAACGTGGCGCCATACGCAATCGATAGATAAATGCCAACGACTGGATTCGAGGGATAAGGTCTCCTAAGTATATATATAGATATAGATTTGAACAATTTATAATGCCAGTCTGCGCGGAGGAAGTTAATCGACTGAACTTACGATTGTCGCTCGTAGGGTTCCTCATCTGAATTTGTCACAAGAACACCTGCCTAGAATCAGATACATATATATTTATATATATATATTAATAATAAATCTAATATCTGAATACCATACTCACATTTCCTAACTCTGCGATCACCGCTTGAGTCACCTTCATCCAAAACGCAGACATAAACGAACTGCTGACAAAAATGGAACTCAGACTGGTCGCCACCATTAATCCAGCTTGAAGACTGCAAATGGGAATCCAATTACAAAATATACACAATAAAATGATCAGCTATAACCACTATAAACACTGAGAAAAATCGCTCTAAAATGTGGAAAATAAACATGGGCTAAAAACAATTATTAAAAAAATTTTTCTCTTTTTTTACTGTTCTCAATTGCAGTGTAGATTTGTAAAAATTTAATAAACATACGTTTTTTATTTGTAAATTTGTATTTAAAAACTTGTATTTTATTCTCAACGATTCTCAACAACAAATTTAGCTAGTTTTAAAACGTATTTAAAATATTTGCAAAGCTTGAAATTATTAATAATATTTAATTATGGAAAATACTCAGCTTTTTAAGTTGAAGGCATTTTTTTAGTATATTTAAAAATTATGTCTATAAATAAGAAATCTGAGCTAAAGTACAAAATTCACATTGCCATATCTTTAAAAATTGTGCAGCATTTTTTTTACCACATTTTAGTATAATTCTTTTTCTGAGTGTAATACTTGATTTGAACTGCTCAAAAAATAGATGAAGAAAATACAGTTAAATACTTAATAATATTAAATTAATATATTTGGAAATCCAACTTCAACTTGGCGGTCGATAACAGCAGACAGTTGAAGACAAAAATTAAAATTAAACAACAATTAAAACAATGACAAAATTGACTTGAAATAATCAGTATAATAACTGAGGGGCAGACAGACGGACTTGGCTATCGATGCTACTTTTAATGATACCCGTTGGCAACAGTGTATGGTGCATCCTGAGTCCATATGGGAGAACGTACACTCTGAGATTGGTGCCACAGATGCCGATGACAATAAATGCCAGACGCTCGCTAAGCCTTGAGGCGTCCATCATAATGCCCATAAAGAGGCAGCCGAATGTGGCAAATAGTAAATCCGTATAATGGGCTATACACAACAGCTTCGAGCCCTGCAAACAAATTGTTTGTGTTGGTTGGGCTATCCGTTTAGTGGTTTATGGTCAATTTATGGGCTTACCGTTATACCGAGGAGGGGCATGAATATAATGAATAGAAAGGCAATCGCTCCTTGCGACATAACGTTGCACACATAATACAAGTAGACACAAATCGCCAGGTAAAGCATGCGACAGGCCTGTTTAATTGGCAATTGAAACGATGTCTGTTTTTTTTTTTATTGTTATTTTAGCCATTTTTAGTCAGCTTACCAGCAGTTGGGGGCCAAGTAAAATAGGTGCGAAAATAATGGGTATCAGTACAAGTAGAAGACCCTTGTAATGAAATTTGAAAAACAATTTGCGATCATCTTGCTCTGGAAATGGCTCCAGATTTGGCTTGTTCTCATCTCTGTTCTCGTTCAATTTATCAATCGTTTTATTAGTTGGTAATTGGCATTTTTTTTATCTACTTACGCCATTTCAATTGTATTTGCAACTTATTGGAAAATTTAATTTTTTATCCTATTTGTACAATGAATTTTAGATTGAAGTTTTATTTTACTTTCTGGTTCTCCATTGACAGCTTAGTAAAATGTAGCTAGAATGCAGAATAAAATATAAAAAAAATATATTCTTGATGACATAAACGGGTGAGTCAACAAAGTATCAGAACACTTCAAATTTATAGTATAAATTCCCGTGAGTCATAGAAGTTACTTTTTATTGATCGACATCAACATAATTGACTTGCGATAATGATAAAGTTCCAATTGACTTATAAAATACCCAAACTTGAACTAATCAACCGTTCAAGTTTATAATTAGTTTTTTTATGACCAAATAAAAAACATCGATTCTGTGAATTAACAATAAATATCTTATCGAATCAACTACTATCAGCAAGTAATTGATTTTCGTTTTGAGTTTAAATTTATGTATTTTTGGCTATTGATTTATGTTTACTTAGCTGATATTTTGTTATTTGGTATATTAATTTTTTTATATCTCCTACTCGAGCTCTCCCAAAAACAGCATTATTTCGTGTTTTTTATCTAGCAGACAAATCAGACAATCTTAAGAGATAAAAGATTTACATAAACAGTATTTAACAAAAAAATAAAAATATAATTTATATATGCAAAAATATATTTGCATAAGCGTAAATAAATACGCTTTCAATTTTTGAAGTCACTGACTGGAAAATGTTCAAATATGGTGCTCATGTACCTCTCACTCACTCTCCCCCTCAGTCTGCCCCTCACTCAACCCTCGCTCTACCTTCATACCTGGTTGAGGAGTTGGTTGAAATGGATTTTGCAAGCAAAATATTTACTTGCCTTCTAAGGCAAATGATTTGCAAATTACAATTCCCATCACTGAGTAATGTTTTTGTTTTTTATTTAAAAATAAACAGAAAACGTTTTCTTAATAAATCGTGGTTTAATTAAATGTTAGTAAATAAAGTACTTTATTTATACAAGTAGAGTGAACTCTTGAATAATAATAATAAATGTGAGTATTTTTTATATTTAGTTTACCTATTTAATGTCAACTAAAGTAAATTAACATAAAAAATTAAATAATGTTACAAATTAAATCAAAATATTTATAAGAAAAAAACAAAGCAAATTGGAAGTTACACATTTAATAACTTGGCAACTGGCTATTAATGGTTGTTTATCCAATAAATGTTTCAGTAAATTCATTAAAAGATTGTTTTTTAAGTCATAATTCCATATCAAAACTTCCGGGAAAGTGTTTGTACGTAGGCTAATCGAATTCAGTTGATAGTGTTATCATCTTTTGTATTATAGGCAACAGAGGTACATTTTTTTGGGAGATAAGCTTTATAGATTTTAAGTAAGTAATTAATATTAGATAAAAAACTGACAACACTTTGAGTGTAGTTGATAGTTGGTCGAAACTTGAGCCAATTGGACAGGCTGAAACCTGAATCCAGAGTCCAGAGTCCTAAATCTGCAAGACTGGGCTATGTTTCGCATGCTTATTGGCAAAGTTTATTTAATAGCTGGCAACTTTAGTGGGTCAAGTTTTAAGCAGGAAAAGCGTTGCCAGCAACTGCACTTTTAGCCAATAGAACTTTTCCCAGCTGGATGCCTGCAACCAGTCAAGGGGTGGGAAGGGTGGGCGGTAAGAAGCGGTAGGTCACCTTTGTGGGGTCACGTGGCGCATAACAATGCACAGTCTTTGGCAATTTTGCGTAACTGTTTACCGTTCTGCTTCGTTAGGATCGGCTCAGGCAAAGAGACGCAGCTGGTGGAGCGCAAAACTGGAATTCAAGCTAAAACTGAAGCTGCAGCTGAAACGAGTCATTGCTACACTCACAAAATAAAAAAAAGACACGACTGAAATTAAAAACTATACTAAAAACTAGAAAAAACTAAAAAAAAAAATTAATTTTGGAGTTATTAATTTATATAAAATATAAATTCTTTCAAAAATGTCTATAATTTTTAAAAAAAATTCAAAATACTTTTAAATAACAATATTTAAATACACTCTTAAAAGCATAAAAAAAAATTCATATTTTAAGAATATACTAAAAAGTCTTTCTGCGAACCTTATTTTTTATTAAGATACGCTTTTTAAATCATAAAGATTTAGTAAAATAAAAAATTTCTTTCTACTTTATATAACAATACTTAAATACCCTCTTGAAACCATAAAAAAAACTATGGAAAAAAATTAATTTTTTAAGAATATTCTTAAAAGTCAATTTGCGAAACTTATTTTTTTTAAGATACGCTTTTAAAATCATAAAGAATTAATAAAAAAAATGTTCTTTCTACTTTCTTAGACATTACTTCTTGTCTAAAGATCAGTGTGGATAAATCTTAAAATATTAATGTGTAAAAATGATTTATGTAACCAACCCCTCACCCACTTTCAAGATAGATTGAACAGTTTCACTTTTGCTGTATTTAATATTAAAAAGAATTTAAAAAAAAAAGTGTATTGCAACTCAAAGATAAAGATTGGTTTTTGGCTTCTGAATAATAAGTTTGGCCACAATAGTTGGGCGATTTTCTTTCTCAGTGTAGCTGCATAAACTTTGCCCTCCAGCTAAAAACGGATGTCACTGCAGATAATGTTGCATCAAATGTTTTGTGCTGCACGTGTCTCTCTCTCTCTCTCTCTGTCTCTCTCTCTCTATCTATCTCTTTCTCTCGCTTTCTCTCACTTGCTCGTCTTTTACGTTAGTGAAACTTATTTTACTGTCAGCACACCTGCAACTGCTCCGATTCTCCGCTACTTTGTTTTGCGCAATCGGCAGTCAAAGACGCGCCCCAGTTCCCTCTCTCTCCCTCTCTCTCTCTCTCTCTTTATGTGTGTGTGTGTTCCCATTGTAAAGTTTTCTGGTTCAACTTACTCTTAAAGCATTTGGTTTGGTTTTTGGTTTTTGGTGTTGAGTTTTTGGTTGTTGCCTTTCGGTTTTTTAGCAGCTGCATTTTCCAACTACAATTTGGCTTTGGTTAGCCTCTGAATTGGATTCTATTTGGAATATTGTTAATTTTCCAAGTATTTGCAATTAATTGGCTTGAGGGAAAGTATTGCAAAGTATTGTCAGAAAGCACTTTAAACTTGAATAATAATAATAATAATAAAAAATAATAATAATAATTTTTCCAAATATCGATATTAATAGAAATTCGATTTAAAGTATGTATTTGTACATATTAAAATTTCCATTAAGTATTTAAGTATTTAAAATAAATTTAAATACTTTTCCTCAAACAGTGGGTTAGATGGAAATAGTAAACTAAAATTAAAGCGATTTAATAACATAAACATTGCTGATTTTGGCATTAATCAATTGGTTTTCAAGTCTTGATTTGTGGTATCTGTAATTGATTTCTCAGCTCAAGCGAACAATATTCATTATATTGTGGCAAGTATATCAATTAAAAGCCGCAATAGAAGTCCCTTGTCGATGATTGGTGTCGACATCAGCTTATGCACGTGTCGAGATATTTGTTCTTATTGTTGTTGTTGTTGTTGTTGTTGTGGCAAGTGATTGACGGCAATGGCTCAAGTGTTGATGCCTCAAGTGAGGCAGCGTAAAGAAACATGAAAGGAAACAATGATGGAACGACAACGACACTAACAAACAACCAGCAACAACCAAAATAACAATGGAACCCAGCACTGACATCAACAACAACAACATCAGCAACATCAGCAACAACAACAACAACAACAACAATAGCCAAGAATTGATTGACTTTTGTTGAGCAATTTTACAAATTCTTTTTCTTTTTTACCTACGGAAGTCTGATAAACAGCAAATAGCGTTGTTTCGCTCCCTGTTGTTGTGCTAGTTTTTATCTGTGTGCCCTTTGGCAGCACACACACACTCACACACGCACTTACACACGCTAAGAAATGTGCATGAACATTGCGTATACGCCGTGCTAACCAGAAAAAGGCTTTGTCAAAGGCATCAACATCAGGCGCAGAGCGTTTGTTGTTATTGCCAAGCTCTGATTAGGGTTAAATGTCAACCAAATAACCGCATTTACCGCACCCCCTCCCCCCCCCCCCACCCATCTCTTGACTCATGTGCCATGCAGCAATTATTTTATATATATATTTGGCACAAGTTTCCAGTTGACTTTTATGGCAGTCTGCCTGTCAATTATGCAGCCAGTCCGCCAGTGCTTTCTCGAACAGTTGACAACTTTTAGCAAAGAAACAAAAATTTTAGTAAATGAAATAAAATAAATAATTATATTTAACAAATATGAGCTTTAAATAAAAAATATACAAACATTTTAAATGAAAAATGACAAAATTGGTAACATGATAAAATATATTGTGATAACTAAGAAAATTTAACAATTTTAATTTAAATATTATGTGTTTTTTAAATTAAATTTAAATTTAAGGAATAACTAGTACGCTTAAGAAAATATGGGAATAGGTTTCGGGTGAGTCTACGGCAAAAAAAATTAATAATTAATCTCAGCCTTATACCACGATTTTTTAATAATAAAAAAAAATAAACACACAAAGCAAGAAAAATTCTATTAATAATCAATTAAATAAATGACAAATAACTACACTCACAAAAATAATTAACTTGTTGTTCATTTTGTTAGACATCATTTGTAAATATTAGAAAACATTTTACTTAATATTATATAATTATTACAACAATTTTTATATATTTTTGAAATCTCAAATAGATAGGTTTTCTTATAATACTAAGAATAACTACAAAGTTAATATAATAATAATTTTTACTTAAACACACAGAGAAGACAGAAATTCAAGCAGTGATCTTGAAAAAGTCCAAATAATAAATATTCGAGTTTGACTGGGTGAAAAATAAGATCAGTAAATTTCTAAAGTTTAGATCTATTTTTATTCCCACAATTTAGGAACATATTTACACTCATGAATTTGTCAACAACTTTGACATATCTAAGATTATTATGGTAAAGATATGTTTGAGCAATTGTTTAAAAATATCTTCGTTCAATCAAAACCGAATGACGAAGAATTGTTAGTTTTCTTATCAATTAAAAGCTCAGAACCAAAAATATTTTAACTCGTTTGGTTGCCGCATTGAGGTTGATAATATTTGGACTTGTCGAATCTTAGATAAGTTTAATTGACATTAGATAGAAGCAGCAGGCCAGAATATAATCAATTTAAACATAGCCACAAAATGGGTTTCTTTCGGACTATAAAAGTCAGCGCTGACCACAATATATCAATTAGTGTTTACTTAACAATATGTCAGGTAAGTGGGAAAGACATGGGGGTCTAAGCCCAGAATCTGATTTTTGCCCTTGCAGGTATCTATCTGTTGGCGAGTATCCTGTGCCTGGCCATTGGCGGATCTGTGGCTGAATATATCGAAGGCAATTATAATGTGACCGCCGTATGCACAACAGTGGCTCCTGGCACCCAACTGGGCAGCATTGTGTCCTGTGACTATTATTATGTTTGCACTCAAAACGGACCAGTTCAAACCAATTGTCCGACCGGCTACTCCTACAATTATAAAGCACAAACGTGCAGTCCTTCGTCCACTGTCAATTGCTACCAGGGTGTGGACGATCCTTGCCAGGGCAAAGTTGGCGACAATTGGGTACCAGTTTCTGGAACATGCAATAAATGGATCTACTGCAAAAATAATGTAGCCAGCGGCAGAGGCAGCTGCGGCAACCTGCTATTCGACTCAACCTCTCAAAGCTGCACTTACGGCAACTGTCCTGAGACTATTACTACAGGTCCCAATCTAATTAGCCTTTGTGATGTGATCCCATCACAAACTTACTTCGGATCCCTGTCTAACTGTTCGACATATAACTATTGCTATCCAGACGGCACATTGACCAGCGGCAATTGTCCGACAGGTGTAAGTATTTTTTTTTTTCATTTTTGTATTAATTAATTGTATTATCTGCTAACCTGGCTAACCTGGCTAATCTGGCTAATCTGTCTACTTTTAGGCATTTGTTGTGAAAAACAATGCTTGCGGCTATAACTCAAATGGAAATTGCGACCGAATCACCCAAGTTCAAGTGCCAGATAAGTGCGATGGCACCACTCCAACAATACCTGATCCTGGAACATGTGGCAATTATTATTTCTGCGAGAACAATGTGTATGTCTTGAAGAACTGTGGAAATGGACAATACTACGATGTAAAAAAAAATGTATGTGTTGTACGCCAGAAGGCAACGCCAGTTGCAAAATGCAATCGTTGCCAGTATGCTCAGGTTTCATTTGTGAATGCTGTTGATACGACATCCTGCAACGAATACTATTATTGTAATAATGGTCAAATGGGCACGACAAGCGAGTGCCCTACTGACTACTTTTTCAACGAAGCCAATCAGGGCTGTTACCCTAATTCTGGGCTTCAAACATATCAAAGTAATAATGGAGCATGCAGTGGTGCTGCAATACCACCAACTCCTCCTAATGGCGAAGAAACAGGAGGAGGAGCTGGAACAGGAACTGGAGGAGGAGCTGGAACAGGGACTGAAGGAGAAGCTGGAGCAGGAACTGGAGGAGGAGCTGAAACAGGAACTGGAGGAGGAGCTGGAACAGGGACTGAAGGAGAAGCTGGAGCAGGAACTGGAGGAGGAGATGAAACAGGAACTGGAGGAGCAGCTGGAACAGGAACTGGAGATGGAGCTGTAGCAGGAACTGCAGGAGACACAAAACCTGCAAAATGATCAAAAACGCTTCATCTATAAAAAAAAAAAACTTTAAATAAAGAATATTCAAAAAAAAAAAAAAAATACCTTTCATATCCGATCTTAATAAAATTTGGGCAGTTGATCAATATTATGCATAGGCATATTATGTGCTAGTAAGAAGATTCTGCATTTTGTGGCTTTGATTGCTATCGGAAATCGAAATTTAACCACAATCAATAATTATCGATTAACTAAAGCAAAATTGATCTGCGCCGGATATACCAATCTAGCACTTATGGTCTCTGAGATCGGCGTGTTCATACAGACACACGGACATGGCTATATCGACTCGCCTGTTGATCCTGTTCGAGAATATTTATACTTTATGGAAGTAGAAGATGCCTCCTTCTGCTATTCAGACGGCTAAAATTCACATTATATATGGAAGCAGAGTCCAAGTGGGGATGGTGGAAAGGGATGGGCCCGTGAGATTCCAGTCAAAGTCTGATACTTGCCCTAATAATATGGAAGGAAAAAAATCTGTGTGCTCCTAAAAAAAAATTGGACCCAGCAAAGTGGATGTTTTTAACAGGTTACTTAATGTATTTCCAGGAATTGACTGCGATGGTAGGTCGCCTGCCAAATGGAAGAATAATCGCTGAACTCTCAATTTTAAATTGAGACTTTGTTTGAGAGCCTACGTAAAAGCGACATAATTTGTAAGTTTTCGCTGTGATAGTATAATTTGAGCCATAATCTTTCGATCCCGATTCGAATCAATAATTAAATTTTTTAATTAAGTTAATTTTTGAGAAGGTGGCCTCTTGCGAAACAGTTCGAACATTACTTCAATGGTGATTCTCCCTTGAACATAACCTGTACCGGGACCTGTGGGCTTGGGCCGACGGCTCATATAGAATTGAGTTCATTTCAAGGCGTGTCGAAATTGTGGAAGGATAAAATCATTGGATCCAATTCGAAAATTTACTAATACTTATTTTATTTAATTTTTAACGGTCTACAAGCAGTGCTCGTTTTGGATGCGAGATTTGCTAAAAGTTGGGGCTGCATACCTATATAATAAATATACTGTGTTCTAGTTCTTTTCTCCTTCAGAACCCGTTCGGAGAGAATAATCCGTTGGGGGAACTAACATTCGTGCACAACAAAACACCTGTTCTTTCGTTCACTCCTTATACTGATACTACCCAGCTTTCTGCTAATTAAACTAGTTGTTCCACATTATCCCTTATATTGATAAATAGCAATGGATACACCAAGAGAGTTCCGGGAGAGAGTTCCGGCAGTTCACTCTTGATGGCATACTTTCAGGCATGAACATTTTGTTTGGGTTGGTGTATTGGATTGGGTTCAAACATATGCTTAGCTATATACATATGTATGTGGGTTGGATTGTGGCTTCTATCGATCCCTAGACAACAACGACGAGCGAAGGAACAAAGACGATTAAAGAAATAACCAGAAAAGCGGATTCGGAAACCACCAAATTTGCATATTCATATTGGATGCTTGATCCGTTGCTTTTGGAGTAAGAATATCCGCCGCGGCTAGTGGAGTTGTTATATATGAAACCGGCTCGAAGGACCAAGGATGAGTATGCAAATATCTTTTATGTTGCCAGAGTCGTGGTCGATATCTCTAAGAGAGTTACGGAAGACGAAAGCAGCATTTTTGCTGTTTATGACCTACTTTCGGGCATGGATAGCTTTGAGTCGTTGGATGCCGCATTCTTGTTGATAATGTTTGGGGCTTGTCGAGTGTTAGATAAGCTTAATTGAAATTGGTTGGCAGCAGGAAAGAACATAATCGAATTAAATATAATTAAAAAATGCTTTTCGCTAGTAATCTTTAATATATATGCTATTTTTAGTGTGTGTTCTTCGTTCACTCGCATAACGCTATTATCGAGCCATTCCAACTATAAAAGACAGGGCCGACAGAGTGGAATCATTCAGTGTTTACTTAGATATTCTCATCTGAACCCGCATCGGTATGGCAAACAATATGTCAGGTAAGTGGGAAGGACATGTAGGTCTAAGCCCAGAATCTGATTTTTGCCCTTGCAGGTATCTATCTGTTGGCGAGTATCCTGTGCCTGGCCATTGGCGGATCTGTGGCTGAATATATCGAAGGCAATTATAATGTGACCGCCGTATGCACAACAGTGGCTCCTGGCACCCAACTGGGCAGCATTGTGTCCTGTGACTATTATTATGTTTGCACTCAAAACGGACCAGTTCAAACCAATTGTCCGACCGGCTACTCCTACAATTATAAAGCACAAACGTGCAGTCCTTCGTCCACTGTCAATTGCTACCAGGGTGTGGACGATCCTTGCCAGGGCAAAGTTGGCGACAATTGGGTACCAGTTTCTGGAACATGCAATAAATGGATCTACTGCAAAAATAATGTAGCCAGCGGCAGAGGCAGCTGCGGCAACCTACTATTCGACTCAACCTCTCAAAGCTGCACTTACGGCAACTGTCCTGAGACTATTACTACAGGTCCCAATCTAATTAGCCTTTGTGATGTGATCCCATCACAAACTTACTTCGGATCCCTGTCTAACTGTTCGACATATAACTATTGCTATCCAGACGGCACATTGACCAGCGGCAATTGTCCGACAGGTGTAAGTATTTTTTTTTTTCATTTTTGTATTAATTAATTGTATTATCTGCTAACCTGGCTAATCTGTCTACTTTTAGGCATTTGTTGTGAAAAACAATGCTTGCGGCTATAACTCAAATGGAAATTGCGACCGAATCACCCAAGTTCAAGTGCCAGATAAGTGCGATGGCACCACTCCAACAATACCTGATCCTGGAACATGTGGCAATTATTATTTCTGCGAGAACAATGTGTATGTCTTGAAGAACTGTGGAAATGGACAATACTACGATGTAAAAAAAAATGTATGTGTTGTACGCCAGAAGGCAACGCCAGTTGCAAAATGCAATCGTTGCCAGTATGCTCAGGTTTCATTTGTGAATGCTGTTGATACGACATCCTGCAACGAATACTATTATTGTAATAATGGTCAAAAGGGCACGATGAGCGAGTGCCCAACTAACTACTTTTTCAACGAAGCCAATCAGGGCTGTTACCCTAATTCTGGGCTTCAAACATATCAAAGTAATAATGGAGCATGCAGTGGCGCTACAATACCAACAACTCCTGCTCCTACTACTGAAGAAGGAGCTGCTACTACTACTAAAGGAGGAGCTGCTCCTACTACTAAAGAAGAAGCTGCTACTACTACTGAAGGAGCAGCTGGAGCAGGAACATGATCAACAACGCTTCATCTATAAAAACCTAAACTTTAAATAAAGAACATTCCAAAAATCCAAAAAAAAAAAAAACTATCAAAGCATATTAATTAATAAAGCAAGCAAATAAAAGCAATCAATGTAAATCTTTTTTTACGCTAAAGGTACGCAGAATATCACTAGATCCTATTTTAATTGATCGATCCGCCCTCCACATGACGACATGCACACACAGACACACACTCAGCGCATATATCAAATGCAAATTGATGTTTATTATAATAATAATATTACTTCATTTGTAGTTGGCATTTATATTATAAATAATTTCTTTTCACATTTGCACCAACCACATCAAATATATATATTCCCGAGCCGAAGCCAACTACTCTATTATATAGCCGGTTGTCTTAAGACATACATACGCAATATATCTCTCGATTCTGGTAGCAATCGAATAAAATTAAGTACAATTTAAATGTGAACCAAATTTATAAACAAAAAAGTTAAATAACGCATAGGAATAATTTCTTGAGTCAGTTCTTTCATTTTATTGACAACTTTCTTTGGTGCGCGAATATCGACGTCTTCATAAGACACAGTATGAAAAGCAACTTGAGAAACATTCATAAAAATATACATTGAAACGTTGATAAAAAAATAAACTACAGAATATATTCTAGCCGACACAAATACAGAATTATTTTTTTTGCTGTGTATAGAAACCAGACGCTTATAGATGCTATATATACCATTTGTACGATATGCATTTTCTGTTCTGTTTTGGTTGATATTATTTATTATTATTAGTATTACAATTTTTTTTCCGCGATATTTCACACAACATTAATTTTGCTTTTTTCACAACTTTCAATCAGATTGCTTTCCAGCTATTTTTTCTTGGTTTGACATTTTCATTATCGGCCCATTCTGATTTTTTTTTTTCATCAGCTGCAAATTATACTTGCAGCCAGCCTCGAAATTTCACCGCTGATTTATCCAATCGAGCGTAAATTTTTTCCTAGATATTATTCAGTATCGCACTGAGCAGTCGACCTATACTTTTTTTTTGGTCTAACGAGCAGTTGGCCAATTCCTGCATTTTTTTTTATATGTATGCAGTTGTAAGGGAAATTGCGTGAAATTCCAATTAAAAAATTGTCAAAAAATGTTTTTGCACTTCTCGCATACCTAAGAAAAAAATCAAAATTAGGAAAAAATATACCTATAGCATTTCTCAATTCTCAATTTATTAATGTTAGTTTAAGTCAACAAAATATTAGTTTAAATTATTAAACGCAATGTGATCTATTTGTCTCAATGATATCTTATTATTTGGTTTTTTTTTCTTATTACTTTTTCTCTGTCTCTCTCTCCCTCTCGCTATTTCTGCATCTGTCTGTCTTTATTTGGTAACATGTTTTCTATGAGTGCTGCTTACAGCACAATTCCATTATATGCTTTGTGTTGGTCAAAATCCCCAAATGTTAATTCAGTTAAAAATGGGCAGCGTTGGGCATCCTTCTGTGCAGCGGCTTATGCATCCTGTGGATTGCTTTGCTAGCCAGTTGGCAGTCAAATCTCAGCATGAAATTCATTTCGGATTAAATTAAGGATTAAGGTAACTTTTTCAAAGGCAGCACTCGACCATTTCGACCAAGCAGCAATGGCTTCGAGTTCATCAGAATCGCGCAGATATTCCCATTTACCCTTTGAAAACAGGTAAAACGGGTATAATGGTTTTGTGCCAATGTATCTAACAGGCACATAAATGACATATATATATATATATTCTTGATCAGGGTCAACAGCCGAGTCGATATAGCCATGTTTGTATTAACACACGAGGATATCAGAGACTATAAGAGCTAAATTCGTATATCCGGGGTAAAAACAATTGTGCTTTATTTGTGGCTCCGCTTCTCGATTATCGATTAATCGAAATTCATTTTCAATAGCAATAAGTTCCACAATTTTAAGGCCAGAATCTAATTGGCACATAATCTGCATAGCATTATATTGACAATCTGTCCACATTTCATTAAGATCGGATAAGCAACACAAAAGTTATAGTCGAAAATATATTCCCATATTGATTCTTACTTCTACCAGCAGCCGCAAGAATTTTCTGTATGCATAAATAGGCGAGCGCATGTGTGAGAAAGAGATAGCAAGAAAAGCGATGCGAGCGTCAAATTGTTTTTTGTATGTATTCTGAAGAATACCGTTAGGTGCGATTGCGTGCACGTATGTATGTATGTATATATATGCCCGTGTTTCTAGCCAGCCAATTAGGGATCAGTTCGGGCTTGTGAATAAAAACATCGGGTATCTAAGTTGATACCCTGTAACCATTACAGTTCAGAATCTCTTTTTATAATGGACATATGTTTTTTGCTCTGCCCATGTCCAAGCTATAGACGTCGAATTGAACAAATATAAGTTAATTTCATTTAGATTTTAAATATTTATTTACCAGTCGTTGGAAGATGAGGGTATTTATTAGTCGAACCGTTTCGACATAGTCTTATTTTTTCCTTTATTCATTTTTGTTGTACTCCGTTTCAGGTGCCGTGCGCAAAAGCGCTTTTAAGTATTTAAGCAAATTTAAAACTGTTGTTAAGCTCCATTATGAAGCAATTTACCGTGCTGGGTTTGGACTTGAAAACTGCTCGACTTTTATTGGCTTTCGTTGAGCGCAACTCATTTGATTTTATATACTTGTTTAGCGCTTCCATTAATTAGCTGAACTGAGCAGAGAAATCCATGTGCTGCATCATAAGTGGATGGCCATTGGATGGCCCATGAAATATCTACGTAAATTTTAGTTCAGCTGAGCAGATGAGCAGCGGCCTCTTGTAACCTGGTTCGTAATGATGGCACAAAGATTGGGTCAGAGAACGGCTCCCAGCTACCGCCCCAATGATAATGAGGCAAGGCTGCAGCCATGTGCAGATGGCTCGTTAGGTTAACTCTCTCATTCTCTCTCTCTCTCTCTCTGTGTCTCTCTAAATGCCCCTCATTTCACTTATTTCATTTCAACAACTCCATTACATGACAAAGGCCACACAAATGGATATACCAACCTGGCCACCTGGCCAAATGTGGCAACTCCCCTTTGGCCCACCCCTCTCACAGCTTAAGCCATCTCTCAGCAGGCCATCAGCTGGTGTGGTTTTTTTTTTAGAAATTAAAAAGCCTCAACAGAAGAATTCAATTACATAATTTTGACCTTTTCCTTTTGTTCGTGTTGCTTTTTACTTTTGTTTGCTTTGTCTCTGTTTGATTTAAATGTTTTCCCTTTTTTATTTGTTTCATTTTTTCCTTATATATTTTTTTGTAATAGACAAATGTTTTTGGCTCTTTAAATTCCCAAAACCCTATTTGCAGTTCCTATATCTAAAACAATGTAGCAGTGCAGAAAATTTCAGCGTCCGTATTTTATACACTGATGAAATATTTCGATCTAGTTGATCGGCACTAAAATTAACTTCTTATCAGCTTAAAATTTAGTATTAAAATTTAAGAGTGCTGTTACTGTAAAATGATTGCTTATAATTTTAGATATTAAATTAAAAAGATTAAATTAGAAAGATTACTTATTTAATTATATGGATAGTATATTTGTAAAAGCCGGGGTTTTACATTATCAATTTGTTAGCATAAATATTGCTAAAATATAGCACTGTATTTGTAAGAAAAATTGTTTCTTATATATAGTAAATATAACTTTAAACAATTTTGTTTTTGGATTTGCCAAAATTTGTGAACGCTTATTTTTGCTGAGTGTAGGCAGTCGTTTATTGCTCACATGTATTTTATTCAGAGTTGGCTAAAGTTTTGCGCTCAACATGGCGTATGAGTAATGCCATTTTCAAGTTTTAACTGAAGAGTTGCAGTTGCATTCCCGACTAACTACAGCAATTATGTGCTGGCAATTCACGCCTTCGCTTCATGCCCGGATTGCCGTCCAAATGATCTGACTTCTAATGAGTTGTAAACTATCTAAAGGCACCTAACGATTTATATATATATTTATATATATATATATATATATGTGTGTGTGTGATGTATATTTGAATGCTCATAAATCTTCATTCGCTACTACGTGCGTCATCGTCATCATGTTGGTTGAATCTTGGTGTTCATCTTGCTGCTTTTGGGATTTGGTGTCTTTCATCTTTGGCTGGTTGGCTGGTTGGTTGTGGCACACATTTGTTTCTGCCGCGTCGCCTTTGTTGTCGGCTTTGTGTCGCCTTATGCGTCATTTATCATGCGAGAATCTCTTTACTTGTCATATTTCCCTGCTGCACCCTGCATGATTTTTCACTTCACTTTTCAATGCGAGCCACGTGACAAACTGACTGGCACCGAATGCATCAATGCCTGACGAGTTGACAAAGCCAGTAGTCAGACCAAAGCCAAAGTTAGTCAGAAATTGCCACCGCATCACTTACGTTAAATCCGGATTCACTTTTCCGACTTCTGTCTCACTCTCTCTCTCTCTCTCTCTCTCTCTTTCTCTCTCTCAAGTGTATAAATAGGTGCTATAAATTGCTGCCGCTATAATCACAATCGTTTATTATGGCCAACAATCTTCAAGCTGACAAGTGCGAAAGCTTTCGATTTCCGCCGGATATGTTGCACGCTTCAAAATTCAATTCAATGTCGAATAAAAAATAAATACACTCAAATAAATACATATTTTTCGATAAATTGAACATCAATAAAATTATAATAAACGCAACTCGCTTGTTCAACATATTTATAAATATTCTGCACTCTGCAAAAAAAAAATGGTATTTAATCTAAAAACAACGGTTTATATTTCTTAATTTAAATAATTTAATATTTAATTTATATCGAAGTGTGATTTTCTATGTGTATAAAATTATTATTTTAATTGTTTTGTTACACTTTATATTAATATTAAGCCTATAAAAGCATTTCACATAATTTAAGATAATAAAATTTACGATTTCTTTATAGAAATGTACATCTTAATTATAAAAATATAAATTGGAAAAAAAGAACTTAAAATTTTTGGGTTTAGTAAGCTGAGCATTTCTAATCAAGAAAAAATGTTATAATTTCTGGGTAATTCTCTAAATATCAGTGTGATTTTTTTCTGAGTGTATTCTCATACTTCTAACATTGCAGGGTCGTTTAAATTAAATTCATAATGAGTCGCAGTTGCATGCATATTTCATAAGTAAAATTGGGTCAGGCTGTCTTCCCCTTCATCTCCCTTACTCTCTCTCTCTCTCTTTCTCTCTCTAACCCTTTTACACTATGGATCGATCTCTGCACAATCCCTGCAGTGTTTTGATTGAATATAATTAAGCGTGCAACTTTTACAATGCATCTTTAATTTGCTTTTATTTTGATGACAAAAGTTGCACTTCAACAACTGTTTGCATAATTAACCAGCAAATAATAAACCCAGCAAAGCTTCAAAGTGCCATTTGTCATTTGTCAATAAACAAAAACGAGCAAACAAAAATATTTATTGTAAATTTAATGAATTTGAGAGCCAATTAAACACAATTCAAATCCCATAAGCTGATTTAAAAACTGTCAACTTCAACTAATGCTGCCGTAGAAAATGCAATTAAAAACATTTAAGTTGCGAAAGCAGCTCCAATGTAATTTTGTGTAAATATAAATAATTTGCCAAATGACGCTCGTTTTAAACGAATGTTGAATGTTGACTATTTCGAGTGTTTCGAGTGTTTTAAATTGTTTGGTATTTGCTATTGTTGGCCACCATTTGACTACCGCAAATAAATCAAATACTGCACAATCTGTTTGCGTTTGCTTCGATTTTAATTTAAATGCCAGCGATTTTAATGAGCTGCACCAGCATTTTTCACTCCCCTCTCCGATCTATCTGAAATGTTGCTGACGCAGGCGAAAATTAAAGAGTTGATCGACCAAATGATTATGGGACAAGGCAAGGCACATGTCAAATGTATTATTTAAGTGAATATTAAATGCCAACAAAGGGCTATTCCAACCTCTCCGTTGCCCAAGCTCTACTCTATTTTTGGGCGGGTATTTTGCATAAACATATTTCATTTTGGGCTTTAACAAATTTATTTACAAACGTGCGTCCAAAATGGGTCTCGTTCTTGACCACGCCCCCACTCCTGCCCACGAGTACACCCACTAAAGTGCAAATAGACCCATAGCTTTATTTATGCATGCCAGCCAAGCAGGCAAACAAACAGTGCACATCAAACGTGCCCGGGTCCTCTAACAGCACCTCAAGCCCGTGCCCGGATCCCGAATACTCCACAGAAAATTACCCAGAAAAAAAAATGATAGAGAAACTATCAAAACTTCTCAGGCATGGAGTGCTCGATTGGCAAATACCCTATTAATTCAAGTGCAACGCTTTGCCAAATAGCAATATATATTTATATAAATATATTTATATAAATTGTTTGTAATAATTTTCTCAATAAAATATGAAATAGATTTTAAGTCTTCATTATTTTTCCCTACTCTGTTAAATATTTCTATTAACACGTTTTAATAAATATATTGATATAATAATATTTAAAAACAATGTTCAATTTTGCTATAGATATTAGCGAATTTAATTTTTTGATTTCTATGAAATTATTTAAATAAAAACCAATATATTATTAAATAAAGTCGAGCATTGTTCTCTCATTTTTTTTAAGTCAATCACTCTTCTAATATCAGATTGCAAAGGATGATCAAATTTCTCGTTTAATATTATGATTTTTATCATTATTGTTATTATTATTTTATGCCTTCTTTCCTAATATCTGGCACAGTTAAATAATATACCCCTTAGACACAAGAATTTTGGTTACTGGGTGCAAAAGCTTGAGCACATGTGTATACTTAGGGGTAGTTGACGTGTGTGTGTGTGTGTGCCTAGTGTGTGTGTTTGTGTGTTTAGTGTGTGTGGCAGAGTGTTTGCTGCTGACGTGTCTATCCTTTTTAGCAAACTTGCTCTTTTGCTGATCAAACGTGTAAATTTATAATTAAATGCCAACACTTTTTTTAATGCTTTCTGCCGCACATACACTCGCACACACACACACACACACACTCATGCTGTCGTTGACCAGTTTAAGTTACGAGTTTGTTCCGTTTTTGCCCATTTATGCGAAAATCTTCGTGTAAGCACTTAATTAGTGGTAAAAGTTAAACAGTTCTTCCCACAAAAAGGCTCAAAACTATAAATTGAGAGAGAGAGAAAGAGCCACTAAAAGTCTAGCAAAGAACAACAATAGCAACATGAGTTAGTATTATATATATATATATATAAATATATATATATTAATACATATTTTCAGTGGTGAATAAAATAAATAAAAGTGCTTTTTTAGTACTATCTTTTTGAAATTTGTCAGTTTAGGCAACATATGTATAAATTATTTGAAGTGCAAAAAGAGTTTTAAAAAATAAAAAGCAATCAAGAAAAAAGACATAATTTTACAAGTTTTCACATTTACGCTTATAATTATGAAAATTATAAATAATGAAAAATTTTTGACATTTTACAATTTTATAATAAATTAAAATCTAAAATAATTCTCGAATTAGTAGAAACTTTAATTTATAGTTGGAATATTAAGTAATATGTTTAAAATCAACATTTAAAAAAGAAATAAAAAACTAATTTAATTTAAGTGATGCTATAATTATTTTCACAGCTGTAGCCATTTATGTGTCTCGCAATGAATGAGTTGGGCATTAATTTATTTCATTTGACACAGATTAGATTAAATAGCAAAAGGCTCTCTACCTCTCTCTCTCCATCTCTCTCTCTCTCTCTCTTTCACACTTGACTCGTTGTGCCATGTCCAGAAAAGTTTTTAGTGACATAGTCAAAACATTTTCAAGTTGTCTAGTTTTCGGCCATGTTGTGGTTTTCTGAATTACAACACTCGACTCCTGTGTGTGTTTGTGTGTGTTAGTGTGTGTTTGACATTATGGTGTCCATACACTTGATGCCTGATGAGGTCAACATCACATGTGGCTTATGGGGGCCAGCAGCAATTTGCATTGGTAATTTGTCTGGCTATCATATTAATAAGTTTAAATCTAAATGCCACATGATATGCAAATTTGCATAGCACACTTTCTGGCTAATGGCTCGTTATGGCAGCTAACACACACACAACAAACACACACACTCACACATACACACTCACACACACACACACCTATAACAGCTGTTGTTAACTTAATACCGAAAGCTAAACAATACGTGATTTGTATCTGCGCCATTTGCACGCGTGCAACAACAATAACAACAACAACAACAACAATAGCAACACAAGCTCTGATTAACAACACGCTTCGCTGAATGGCAAAGAAAAGCACAAGCAACAACAACAACAAAAACAGCTTAAGCAACAACAAATACTTGGACAACAACTGCACTGAAAGCGAACAAAAGCAGCAGCCGCAGTGCCGGTAAAAACATTTCAAGATTTATTTATAAAAGTGACTCTGGCAGCGCTGACTTACTTGCCACGCACCCCCCCCCCCCCAACCACCCACCGCTCCTTCAGCAATACCGCACCCATCCATTTTATGGGCGACCCGCTTGCGGCATGTAATTAACTTTTGCACAAAATCGAGCAAAACTTTAAAACGATAAAATAAAACAACTTTTTTATGAGAGCCGCCTTTTTTTTGTTTTGAATTGCATTTTGTTGTGTGTGCCCAAATTACAATATGAACTTTAGTTAGCAAAAATGAAAATAAGTATATATTATATATATATATATATATATATATATATAATGCCTTTCAGTTAACAGCTTCAAGCGAACGTGCTCAACTATCAAACATCCAGTCGAATCTTAGCTGGAAATTGGAAAAAATATAAAAACTAAAATTGCTTCATTTTTGCTTTTTAATAGCAATTGCAATAAAGAAAATTTCATTTAAATGAATTTAATTACTAACTATAAAAATTAATTATTAATTACTCAAACCACTCTTTATTTGGAATTTACTTGCTCTGTGCTGACTAAGCTACTTTACCAGACTACTTTAACAAAGCAACATTTAATTGAATTATTAACATAACTGTGAATAATTATAACAGGTAATCATTAATCAAAGTTTTCATTATGTTGCGTTAACCCATTGCAGTCCACTGTGCCTGCTTGGTCCCAAAACAGTGCTCACATATAGAAATTCCAATTTTTTATAAAATTTCATTATTTAGTATATTTTTGTTGGCATTTTTAGGCGAAACATAGCAATACATAAATATTAAATTAAATTAAATAAAAACAATATTTAAGCTACAATAATTAAAATTAGAACTTACTTGCTCAATGAAACCTTGGCCTTCAAATTGTAATCTTTAATTATTATGATACAAATATGTTTAGGTAATCGTCTAAAAACGCTGCTCCGAGTTTTTGAGTTGTTGGCTGCCGCATTGCTGTTGATAATGTTTGGGGCATGTCGAATGTTAGATAAGTTTAGTTGGAATTTAGTAGATAGCAGGCAAGAACATAATCAAACTAAATTTAATTAAAAAATGTTTTTTCTAGTGTTATTATCGAATCTGTCGAACTATAAAAGACAGCGCTGGCATTGTGGTATGATTCAGTTTTTACTGAGACAGTCTCACCTGCAACCCGGATGAGTGTGGCACACAATGGGTGTGGTAAGGAAGGAGGACGACAACAAGAATCTGATAGTTGAAGTTGCATGTATTTATCTATGTATGTATCACACAAGTATCTTTCTGATTGTTACGTGTTAAAAATCGATTTAAATCGATATCCTTGAATAATAAAATAAACTAAAAAATTAAATTTGTGCTGCATTCGCCCGCACAGTGCGTTATAAAAGTATGCTGTCTCGCCCATTAAAACAACCGCTTGCAGTAATTTGTATACTTCGATACCGAAGTGAAGTGCTACGTCCAACATGGCTCTAGGAAATCGATAAAAATCGATACTCGCTTATCGATAAGGCCACAAATCTGCCACAGCTTGAAAGTTATAGTCACCAAATTTGATAGACATATTGATCGTAACATCATTCGCGAAAAATGTTGTAGCCGACCCCAAAAGCAATAAAAGCCTATATCTCCAGCAATTTAATAGCTACAGTTACCAAACTTGAAGGAAAAGAATAACAAAGATTAATAGCTTTGAATTATCTCAATATTCCGGAGTCTTCTCTTCTACTTAAATTGCATTGCAGTTTGGCTTTAGTCAAGTCAACTATGATGAAGAGGATGGAGATGACGATGACGATGACGTCTCGAAAGTTTCAACCAGGTGCCATGGAAATGACTCCAGTTGCATTTGTTCGTCCGACAAGCAGTCAGTTAGCTGCACTCTGCCCCCCTCTCTCCCATACACTGCCACTATTTTAATATATTTTTCTACTCGTCTGAATATATATAATGTAGTCTGTTGTTGGACCGAGGAGATTATTCAATGGCTGCGTCGAGTAGATGGCATAAATAGACAAGGGCAATAAAAGCAACGAAAGCTGCAACAAACAACAATCGCAACAGCAGCAGTGATAATAACAACAACTTTAGTTAATAGCAGCATAATATTAATAATAATAATAGTAGCAGGAAGCAGAGCAGCAGAGAGGAAGAGCGGAAGAGCGGAAGACAACGTTGACTAGAAAATGGCAGCCATTTTGCGTTTGGCAAATGGAAATAAACTGCGGAAAAACTGGCCAACTTTTGCCTTGCCTCGCGCCGTGTTAATGGGTCAATTTATCTGGCGAGCTTTCGCCTGACAGTTCGCAAAAAATGGCAACAACAACAACAAAAGCAACAACAACAACAAGAACAGCAATTGTCCCACTAGTCGTATACAAAATTGAGTAAGAATTGAAGCGCTTGACATGCGCTTCAGAAATGCAAAAACTTCCAGCGCACGAAACTATTTTCCAATTTTAATTGCTGTCCCTCACGGCATGTGATAATCTGGTCACACTGGCAACCAACCAACCAACC
Source organism: Drosophila multiciliata (assembly GCA_037043605.1). NCBI lineage: Eukaryota > Metazoa > Arthropoda > Insecta > Diptera > Drosophilidae > Drosophila > Drosophila multiciliata. The sequence continues at coordinate 17,190,489 of JBAMBF010000103.1, read as the reverse complement.
AACAACAACAACAACTGCAAAACTCTAATTAACTTTCAACCTTATTTGGCTGTCCCTTTTTTGGAATCTTTTAAATAGTTTTCTCACTCTTCTCCTGCTGTTATCTGTTTTTGCATGCGGTACAAAATAAAGCACCATAATAAAAAGCTGTCTCGGTTAGGATTTTCCATTCCATGAGAAGCCAATTTCAGCCATAAACATGTACATGAAAAAAGCTATTCTTAATTTATACACATTAAACTAGAACTGATGAAAATGGAGGAAAATGTAACATATATAATAATAATATATTTAACTGCCCATGTTTATAATAGTTAAATATTTCTTAATTTCTCAATTAAGTTTTAAGGTTAAAGTTCTCTTAATTTAGCCCGAACTGTAGCAATTTAATTAATTTTTATCTGCAAATAATGGTGCTATTTTTATGTCCCGCACTGTATGTATGCAGCTAGTCGCAGGATCGCAGAATTTATTGTTTGCACACTTTTCAGCGCTGTCAGCTACTAAAAACCTTTAGATATATATTAATCGAGAACTTTCTGTTGGTCTTGTTTGGACGATATTATTTATAGTTTAGATGGGCATTTTCTTGCTAAGTTTTACTCTCAAGAAGCTCGCCTAAGAAAAAAGCGAATAATAATTTGATTTCCTATGAAAGCAGTTCAACTTTTAGTCATCTATAGAAAATTCCCTTTTACCCAAGATAGAAATATATTTAAGAGTAAATTTCTGTTTTATTTATAGTTGTACTAATTAATTAAATAACAATTTTAGTTTTATTTATAGTTAGATTTTCGCATAGATAAAAAGAGAGTACAATTAAATTAAATTAAATTTAAGAGCATTTTATTTAATAATGGTCTATAAAAAGTGCAGCAGCAAACAAAAAATAGCTGGCAACATTTATCAATCGGTTAAATTCTGGTGTGTAAAATAATTTTGGCCACAATTAAGTGAAACGGTGATAATTTATGATTTCATTTAAACAACTCAACTGCGAGTAATTATGTGACCGCACACGAGACCACACACACACACAAAGAATCACACGCACTCTCGCACCCAAGCACACACACACACAAAGTACACACATCACTCATACGCGCCGTAAGCCCAAACACAAGCCAGAAATTAGACAGAGTTGCGCTTTGTTGCCCTCCAAACGTGCAGAGCGGAAGGAGGGTGGCTTGGGGTGGCAAGCAGAGGGATGGGTGGGGGGTGCGTGGTGCGGGGTGCTAGGTTGCCATCAACAGTTCGTATAAGTTGACCGCACAGCTGCCAGTTGGGTCTCCGGTCGAGCACGAACTTTGCGCCTTGCGACCCCTCATGGCCAACACATACGCAAATACACATCGAGTCACACACACACACACACACTCGCACACACACACACACTCGCACACTCGCTTATGCGAATTAATGACTGGTCCTTGGCTTAATATGAAGCGCTTAATTTGAAACGATTTCGCCTACGGCTTTAATTCATCTGTTTCGCGATATGACAATGGAAATTGTGCCTGGTCAATAATATTATATTAACAATTTAACAAAAACAAACAACAAAAACAAAACATTCGTAATCTCCCTACGCAAAGCAGCCTGAAGCTGAAATAATTACAATTTACAGCGGATTTATTAATCATCACAAACAGCGAAATTTAATTAAAATAACACAAACATATCGCAAACTCAGAATGCATAAATAAATTATAAAAACTATTTTTGTAGTTGAATTCAATTAGTCAGCAAAAGTGATTTACTTTCATTTATAGAGTGCCCAAAACAGAGCCGTCTAAAGCAATTTAATTTCCAGTAAGCCATTCCCAAAATTCCTCGGCTAAATGGATTTAAAAGCAGAGCTCTGAGATAAAATTTATAAAATAACTTCGAGAATACCTTTTTAATCGAGGGTATCGAAAATCCATATTTGCAATAAATAAAACACAGCGCTGACAGTTTGAATTTTATTTAATTATTTCTTTAATTGAATCGTACTCGCAAATAGTTTATGTCTATCATAATTTAAACTACACATTTGGATGCTGCCAAGTCCCCAGGAAGCAACATCTGTCAGAGAGACCCCGGCGGAAGCTGACCTCTCCACTGGAATATCCTGTCCTGTCTACTGTCCAGACACGATCCGGAAACTGAAAAAGGAGTCACTTTGGAGGTGCAGCTTGGCGAAGGGATTTGGCAGCTCAAGATTATTATTAATAACTCAAACGAAGCTGATTCTGGCCACAGTGTTCACTGCATAATTAATCACTACGCTTGTAAGCCAAGTTTGATTTAAGCCAAACTTAGTTCCACTCAGAAGAAAATCTAAGAAAAGCTAAGAATTAGAAAGTTTTTTTTATTATAAAATTAGTTACCATTTTTTGCTAAATAAGAAGTTATTTTACTTTAAATTATAAATAGACGTTTCCTACAAATATTGTGTTATTTTTAAATTTGTTTATATGCTACTAATATTAGTTAGTAGTCTTAAAAATTTGAAACTATAAACAATAATTGCATTATAGATGTAATAAAAATTGAGTATTTACCTTAAGTAAATGATAATTAAAGAGATATATGAAAGTAGTCAAGAGCATTAAATAATCTTATCAAACTGTTATAAATTCTTTAACTACAGATTTGCAATAATATTGATTTATAACTTAAAGCATTGCTTAAAATATTAAAAAAGAAAATAGTGATGTAAAATAAATTAAAGCTGAATAAATAATAATAAATAAACAACTTTATAAAATAAACACCAAGTCAATGAAAAAGAATTCTGGGCACATGAAATTCATGCATATTTTTATAGGAGATATTAATTTTTCTCTAAATTAAATGAATTAAACCTTTTTTGGGCGTTTGCAATATGCCCTACTATGGAAAAAGTATTGGGGGAGATAGGTTAGGCGGGGCAACTGAACTGAACTTTAAGGTTACAGCCTATATAAATTAGTAAAACACAATTTAATTTATGTCCTTTGTTGTCGAAATAGGATTGGGAAACTTGCACTTCGCATGGACCTCAGATTTCGTGGCCAGTGTTTTTCACACTGCTCCTGAGCTGCTCCTTTGAGTCATTAGTCACCTAAGGAACAAGTTATTACGACAGCCAATATATTAATTAATTAAATAAATTATCTGATGTTTGTCAACGCCTCGATTCGCAATTGGCACCCACAATAAAAGAACTCAAAAGAAACTTGGCAAAACGATGGCCAAACACCACAAATCAATTTCCCACATTTTATGTGAAAAAAGAAATTAAATAAAAATTTATTTGTAAATTTGTTTAATCAAATGAATTTTATTTGTATTCACTTTGCCATTGAGAACGGTTTTTGCTTAATTTTATCTACATTATGACATTTAGTTACATATTGTTCCAATTTTTCATTTGATAACCGAAAAAACTATCAAAAGTTTTCATGTTTGTGCATTTTCATTTGGTTGTTGTTGTTGTTATTTATATTTGTTTATGTTTAAAATGTTTACTTTAGCTTATATAACAATTATATAGTTATGCTTTTATTGATAGTTTGCTGACATTTACGAGAGACTTTATTTGTATGAATTTTAATTGTGTGTTTTATTTCTTAGTTCTTGTCTTAGTTTGAGTTTTGTGCAAATGAAAACTGTCACTTTTATTGTTACTTAATAATTTAATTGATTTAAACAAAATTGTGTGTGTTTGCATTAAAATATATGTACACATTAATCGATGTTTGTTATCCGCAAATTGCTGCTCAAATTAACAATACAATTATTTATTTTCATTTAAGTTATTTATTAATTATGTTTTCTCTTTTTTTGCGGTATTGTATTATTATTATTTAAATACTTTTTTTTTTAGTATTTTATAATTATTATAGAAGCGTGGTGCAAGGAAAAGTGTTAAATGAAATTGAATACATTAACTAATGCGAGCCAGTAATTTTACACAATTTTATAATTACATTTTAGCGGCGATTTTTTATGTATTTCTTAATTGTTTTTATTTTGTTTTCAATTTCATTTATTGTTATTTTATATTTACGCTATGCATAAAATTAGACCTAATTTTTTCATTTCAGTATCATGAATGAATATTTGACAATTTTGTTTGCAACCGAAATTATCGTTTAACTATCAATATATAATTATATATATATTTACAAGGATTGTTTGTTTGACTCTTTGTTCAGTTTGGGTTTCATTTAATTATCATGATGAATGTTGCTGCTGTTGTTGTTGCTGCTGTTGCTGCTGCTGTTGCTGTTGCTGAAGCTTTGAGCTGTTTATCGACTGCGATTGGATGACATCATAATTGATATGCACTAAGGGTAAGCTGGCGGAGCCAAGAAGGCAGCGCAACCACCGCACCACAGCACTGGCAACCAGGGCAAGGACGAGGTTAAAGTTGAGGCTGGTCCTCAGGCAGCTGCAGCTGCCGTTTGCGCCACTCTTTTGCATGGCCGCAGGACTCTCGTCTGCAATCGATGGATATGCGATTTATCAGCCAGAGTTGAGTGACGCATGAAAGAGAGATGAAAAGAAAAAGCTGTTGCTGCCACTTCTGCAACAGTTGCTGCTGCCACTTACCGTTAATGACATTGACCACAACGCTGGCTGCCTCCGCTGTCGTCGGCATGCACGTATAGTTGCCGGTGTCCAGCAGCTGTGCATTCGCAATCCTCAATCTGCAACATGAATTAAAGCAAATGCCGAGGCTTAAAGCATAAACAGTGTGGAGGCAGTTGCAATTGCCACACTCATTGGGCCAATCAGTTTCCGCATGCATTCAACTTCATTGATCAAAGCTCAAAATGCCACAGAGCCAGCAATCGAGCTGGAAACTAACAACCACCCAAAGGCACCGACCAACGCCCAGCACAGAAACACACACAACTTGTTCCATCGTGCGAATTCCTTTAGTTTGATTCTCCATCATTATGATGAACACACATTCCTTCGTCCACTTCCCATAGAGGATTGCCCATACCGATGATGATGTTGCACTCAGAAAAGAGTTTCACTGAATTTTAGGTGCCTAATTTAACTCGTCTTATTCAGAGGGTATTTTTTTTTTTTAATTTTAGCTTCTTAATTTCAGCTTATTTTTCTCGAAAATTCATAAGAATTTTCTAAATTCCTAGCTATTGTGCGTTTTTTTTAAGCATTGCTCTTTTATTTTATTTAATTTTTAAATATTATTTGAGGGCTAAATTCAATTCTATTTTCTAAATTTTATAAATTCTTTGAAATTATTTTTTAAATATTAGAAAATGTTTCTAAGATATAGAATTAACACCATATTTATATTTGTTTATTTAGGTCAATCGAAATCTAATTTTTTTAAAAATGTATTCTATAAATGGAAAAACTATCTAATTCACAAGGCGACTTTCATTTAAGTGAGACTTTTATTTAAAGGCGTCTTTCTAGGCGCCTGTTTCTCTGAGTGTATTGTCCCTCAGTTTAATCCTGCGTGTGAATTCCTTTAGTTTGATACTTCATCATTAAGATGGACACAAATTCCCAACTGATGATGATGAGGATGCCAATGCTTACCTGCTTTGCAGTTTCTCTACGAGTTTTGATTCCATTGAGATGCGTTGCAAATCGATGGCTGCATCATTCGGATGCGCCACAAAGGGTGTCAGTATATAGGGTCCACGGTACCAGTAAATTGGTCCAATATCCTGAGCCGCTGTGGTCGGTTGCTTCACGTGGCATGTGAGTGTTATGACACTGCCCACCTTGACGTACAAATCCGTTGGACCGGCTATAATCGCTTTGGCATCTGGTGGCGTTACTGCAATTGCAAAATGGAACGTGTACAAAATTGATTAATAGGCACACACACACAACACATACACACACACCCAGTGAACACCTGCCCACATAAGTTGCCACCAGGTGTTAAGCATGCGGCTAACCACACACAACACACATTTCAGGCTCGGCATGGCGACAGTTTAGCAGATCATCTACAATTAGATTCCATGAATCAAAGATTCACCTGCATGACACACACGCACACACACTCACACACACACACACACACTCACACACACGCACTGACGACCCGTTAATAAGCAGCTTGTTGAGGGTTTACGTGACGTCATTTGAGCTGTGCCTGCCTTGGAAATTTCCTTGAATACCAAACACATTTTGAGTGGATTTCGATGACAATGCCCGCTTGGGATTTCGACTCAACCGCAAAGCTTTTAGCAAAATATGGAATGTGGAATTGGTAGCTCGAAATGATACAATGAAATGCCAAATTCAATTTCAACTTTTATCAACCAGAAAGCCATTGCTTCCTTTCAGACCCGGTTACCCAAAAGCTCAACCTTTTTTTGGATTTATTGAAAAACTTAATAAATAAAATATTCAGTATTTAAATATAAGCTTGTTAAAAAGGTCAAATAATAATCATTTGAAATAAGACCTTAGCTGAAATTGCTACTTAATATTTAAAAAATAAATTATTTAGTCTAATCCAAGTATAATTTCCTATATCATTATTCAATAAAAAAGTTCATTCCGGGTTTAAATAAATATTGTAGAAAATGGAATTTTTGAGAATAACTATTATAATAAATAAAAAAAAATTCCCCAATCAATATTAAATTATTACTGCTCTTTAATATCATTTTTAAAGTATTTAATGCATTGAGTTCATTCTTGCATTACTAAATATGTTAGAAACTCGAGACTAAGTTTAATAATTTATTCATTGCTTCTGTGCGCAACATAAAACTCATCTAAAGTGCATTTTTTTATTTTCTATTATAAAACTTAAAATTGCATATTAAGGTAATTTAAATACATTAGATAATTCCGTATTCAGTATTTCTTTTTCTCGCACACAAATTAAAATCGCATTTCAGTTTAAAGGTTTTATTTTCTGGGCTAACTTAAATATCTGCAAAATTAAGTAAATGTAAATTATGATTTTTTGAACCTAAGTATTAATAATTTATTCAATTTATAATATTTCTGTCATCAACATAAATCTTATATATAATTAACTATTACACAATCTAAAATCTGAGTCCGATTCAATTTGCTCAGGCTTGTTAGATAATTACTATAATTAAATTAAGTGAGATTATCTATAAAGTAGTCGCAACATTAGCGTTAATTACATAAAGTATTTATAGCACTTTTGTGCTATTAAGTGAAGTAAAATATATGCTATCAAATATGTGCGATATCTATTGCTATTGACAGTTGCTGTCGTGACTGTCAATTGGTCTTAATGAGCTGGCCATTCTCTGCTGGCCAGTTAACTGCGTAACCCTCCAGAGTTAAACATCGTGTTGGCCTGGTCAGCATCGATGCCTGCTTTATTGTTTATATTTACTGTGTGACTAAATCGGCTTTAGTCGCTGCTAGTCGCTGTTAGTCCCTCTGTCCCTCTGCCTATTTCCTAGGCTCTGCTCCCAAACCCTGAGCACATCATTAACAACGTCAACATTTGACTTTGTTGACTGGCTGCTCTTGTTGGCCAAATCGTCGGTGAAAGTACGAAAAAACATTAGGCCAATTTTGCAGATCTAACGACTGCCAACTGTGGATTTTGTGTGGGCGCATTTTTACACTGAGAATAAAATCGCGATGAATTTTAAAAATTAGCCATAGAAAGTAAATTTTTAAAATTTTTAAAATTTTAGATTTCTGCTTTCATTTTTGCATTTCATAATTTCATTGTGTATTTTTTTTTAAATTTAGAAATATTTATATACAATTCAGAATTCTGTTATATACCTGGAAAGAAATACTTATATTAGTATTTCTCCAACTTATATATAATTTTTTTATTAAACATTTTTAATTTAAGATTTCACACGAAGCACAAATCGTCAATATTAGCAAAGATTTTATTACTATTTTCTGAATTTCCCAGAATCAAGGATTGATTTGGAACACATCTAATAAAAAGAATACTTTCTAAAAAACATAAAAAGAACTTAAAGAAAAATGCGAACTTCAATTTAAAAATTATTTCTAAAAACAAGAAAAGCTTTCTAGTTTTCAAGCAAATTTGAAAAAGTGTGCCCGATCTTTTTTCTGAGTGTATGCAGTATAAAAATAGAAGTAGTATTCGAACGTGCGAGTTTATGCGGCGCATTTGTCTCTGTCTGCGGCAGCTGTTAACTGCCAAATGCCAACAACTAGGAGCCAAATGCCAACTGGAAGCAGTAAGCGACAGCAACAACAGCAACAACAGAAACAACAGCAACAATGACAACAACTTATCTCGCCCCCAAAATCATGGTCAATATTAGAAAGCCACGACGCACCCAGGCAAGAGCCATCAACGCAACGCTGTGAACATAATGGTTCCGTTCATGATCCCCAGCTACCAGACACACACACACACACACATGTGCTGTCCTTTGACCCTACCATGCACACACATGTGTGTGTGTTTTTGTGTGTTTGTTTGAATTCACAATAACAACTGGCGAACAACACTTAAAATGTGTGTAAAATACGCGACAGCAACAGGAATTGTGGCAGTCAACGGCTTCATTTGCCCCCCAGCCACGCCCACACCGCCAACCCGCAGAACAATGGGTCAATGATACGCCGTCATCGACAATGTTGGAAGTGCCTGGGACAACACAATCCCAAACCATAACCAAAACGGCCCCTTCTCCCCCCTCTACGAGCAAACATTTTAGGCTTTGTGGTTACAAATTTTTATGTGTTAGTTTTGCCATTTCATTTAGTTTTTGTTTTTCTGCATACCCTGCACAAATTATATTGATAAATGTGGGTATACAAAATTTTATATTATATACAAGAATATATAATAAGATTTAAAAAATCGTTTAATGGACTGAGACAAGATATAGACTCAAGATCTATGGTATTTTTATTTTTAATTCAGCCTTAAATAAATAGAAAACTTTTCAAAGTATGACTTAAGACTAAAGGGTATCTTCAAGTCAAGCACAAATCTATGCAGATATCGTTTTTAGATGTGGTTTAAATATTTTTATTTATTATAAATGCAAACTAAGCCAACTAAAAATAAAATGAACACTTTTCGAGTTATGACTAAAAAGTAGAGTATCTTCAAGTCGAGCAAACACTGCTTGGCAGAGCTCTCACTCGTTTTTTATGATGATTATGTGCCAGTTATGGGAGGTTTTCGATAACACAAAGAGCAGACAAGAACAATTCCCTGAAATTGACTCTTCACATAATGGCCACCTGAAAGTGGAGTGCTTCGAGGGTTTGATACTGTTTATGGCCAAAGATTTCCACGCTGGAACTGAACAAATATATTAATATATTGAGTCCAAATAGCTGTCCATAAAAGTTGAACAAGTATTTAAATTATATATTAAATTATGATGCATTTTTATAGAAACATATTTGATTAACTATTTAATAGTAATTAACTTAATGTGTTTGTGGCTTTCAAGCTGATTTTTATTAAAATTCTGAATTTTTTTCCAGATTCTTTTATTTTTGCTGCCGTTTTATTTATTTATTAATTAATTGGCCTGATTTCAATTATGCGGCGTTTCAAAATGGAAGCGGAACCACATGTTTATCAATTGAAATTCAGTCTCAATATTGGAAGGTAAACTTTAAATTTTTTTAAAATTTATAAATATGTTCACGAAACTATTTAACAAGAATTTAATTTAAGCTCTACTTTGAAAACTAGTAAGCTAAAATTGAAGAAACTTTTTGTCAACGAAAACTCTTTACTCAAATAAAATTCTTTACTTCTTCACTTTTCCTTTCCATAGATAACCCAATTTTTTGGCACTTTCTCTCCTTTTATTAGGGCTTTTCGGGTCACTTTGTTTGCGTCGTAGAATTTTTCTTGTGTTTTCTTCTATATTCATTTGGACATACCTCGCTGAAGGCTAAAAATATAATTTGCTTGCCTTGAGCCAAGTGGAATTATTATGTTGGTTTTTTTTTTCGTCAAAGGAAGGAAATTGGCTGTAGTTTTCGTGTTTTGAGTGCGTAAAACCTGGTGACGGAAGTTCTTATCACGATTCCAACTCTAAAATAAAAAGAAGCCCAGGAAAAATATGCGCTGAGCACTTTTTTTTTTTGGCCAAATCATTTGCATAAATTTTTCTTCAACTTGGCTTTGCGGCGACTTTGTGTCGCCAACAGAAGACAATCTAGGCGAGGGGATGATTTATTGGCGGAGGGTTTGGTCGGATTACTTTTTGTGCACACTGGCAAAATGTGAGTTTCGTTGCAGGTTGCAATCGGATGCAACGGATGCGACGGATGCAATGACGTAATGGTGCAATGGGGCAACAGGAAGTCAGATCGTTGATTTGAGTTTACTGCTCTTGATGAGATTTATACCATTTTGGCAGATTTTGTTACAAATAAAGTAAGGTGCATTCTTTCCCTCTTACCACGCAAGCCAATTTCCTGCTGAACTCAGAAAAATATATATAAGAATAAATATTTAGTTTATAAAATATCAAATAATTTAATTTACTTGTTTCTGCATTTCAGAAAAGATATTTTTCCAAGAATTAGATTTTATATTTATACTTTTAAAAAAGAGAATAAATTTATAAGCAACAAAATTAAAAACAAAACATATATATTTTTTGACATTGTGTTTTTTCTGAGTGTAGGAAAATTCCCCAGGGCCAACAAGCTGTTGCTGTTTTGGCTGATGTATTCAGCTTGTCAGCAGATCGAGACATGAGCGCCAAATTTCACACAACTCAACTGCAACTCAATTGCACATCTCCAAGTTTTTACTAAATTTAATCATATGAATGGGACTCAAGTGGTTCAAAAGTGGGCAAATAAAACGATTTAATACACAACGGGGAATATATGCAAGGCAAAATCGGGCTCAAATCAAAAACAAATCAGAAGCAAAAACTAAACCAATCATTGCAAACAAAAACTATTCGAAAACGTGCTGAGCTGTCAGATGCCAAACTATTCAATAATTTCAATTAACTGGCCCCAGCAGCAGCAGCAGCAGAAGAAGCTGAAATACAAAAACATGTAGAAGTCAAAGGAGAAGTCGAAGTGGAAATGTGGAAATGGAAAAATGCCATAATCAAATCCAAAATAAATAAACATGGAAAACTTTGTGTTTCTCGCACATGATGACAAACCTTCGGGAAAAGAAAGTTTCAAATCAATTTAATGTGCATGAATGAAACATGAACGTGCATGCCATTGTGTAACAATTTATCAGAAGCACACACATACCGAGACACACACACACACGCACAACAAGTTGAGAGGCAACGGAAATCCATTGTAGAAAACTTGTAAAATGCCAAAACAATGGGTTGAGACCGCTGTGTAAACGTGCAAAAAACACCTAAAAGGATTCCACATAAACACACACATATACACATACAACAACATACACATAGTGGCAATTGGCGCAACGCCCTTGGGGGCCACGCCCTCATCCCCGTTGACTGGTGTGTATTACACTCAGCACATGAATTTAGTATTGAATTTAAATGCAAATTGCGTTTGCATGCTAAGCGCGTTGAAAACTATACAACAGAAACAAAAGACACTAACATACATATACATACATATATATATATTTATATATATATCAATATATATGTATATCAATACAGCGCTTTGATGTATCACTGCGTTGACCCACATTTACATGGCAGCTTGAATGATTACCGGATAAGCGATAATTGATGGTCCTCTTTAGAAATTGACTTGGCTACTACATAAATTAGTCTCAGCTCAAAGTAAGTTATAATAAAATACATTTCTTACTTGAATTAAAACAAGTTGGATTGATTTAATTACGCCAGTTGGCAGTCAGCTGTAAAATACCCATTAAACTTGCTCATTTAAATTTAATCAGCTTAAAACAACTTTTTGCTTAACAAAATCTCAATGAAATTTGTTAAGTTGCTTAAGCATATTTTGTTTTTAAGATTTTATTTGTTTTAACATTTGCGATTATTTTTAAATTTATTTTAAAATTTGAAGTCTTCAGCTTTTATGGTCTCTAAAATTTATACGCTTGGAAAGGCTTCTTTCTGCTTCTTAATATAAAATTAAAATGTTCTCAATTTGTGCTTTTAAATCTCTCAAGTGCCCAACCTTTTAAATATAGATTTATTTTTATTTCCATAACCTATAAAAAATCTAATTTCAGACTGACGCTTTTAAAATACTCTATGAAAAATGCTAAAGAATAATTTTAAAGAAGACAAAGTATTTACCGGCTATCAAAATTCTAAATCTGCTATTATTCTGTTAAAAGAACATCTTTTGAAAACATTGCCAAAAAAAAAAGTTTTCCTACTAACAAAAGAAAATTGACAAAAAATGACAAATTTCTTAAAGAAAAATATTAAATTTTAATTTATTTCGTAACGAGCGGAAACATTAAAATCTGCTTAAATATTTATGAGCAATTTTTTCCATCACTTCATATAAAACATTTTAATGCGTTGATAAAATTGCTGAAAGTCCTCTTAAATTGAACGACATAACTTTATGGTTTAAGCATAAAAAAAAAAAGAAAACCAAACCCTTGTAGTCAACATATGTGTGTATGCATGTGTGTGTGTGTGTGTGTGTGTTAAACCAGATGTAGATATTGGCTTATATGTGGATTTTTGTATATGTATTTATGCGCTGCAATGCGAAATGATGTCGCAGCATGACGCATGGCCAACAAAAACTTTATGTAAAGTTCATATGCGCTGTTGTAAGCTGTACACACGCACACACACCCGCACACACACACATCCCTCAATGCAGCTGGCAAAGTTTGTGCCCAATTTGAAAGAGCCTCAACTATGATACAAAAACTTGTTGGCCACAAGTCGTGCGACAACTCGCTGACAATTCGTAAGAAACTCTTTATAACAATTTCTAAGAGAAAGAGACAGACAGAGAGAGAGAGAGAGAGAGAGAGTTAGTAATTTCTACTCACCTATGACATTCAAGCGGAATGCCATCGAAATCTTGGGCTCCGTGTTCACCTGGCACTCGTAGATGCCACTGTCACGTGGCTGCGCATATTTCACATGCAGCGTCCAATCCTTGGAGTCAGCGGTGCGTACAACCTGCAACCGAAATGACAATGAATAAACACACACACAAGCACACACGCACACACAGATAAATCGTTAAGGCAACTACATGATGAGTTTTTGGATGGAAAGGGTTTCATTTGTTGCAGCCTTTGGCTTTTGGGGTGCCCATGCACAAATTTAATCATTGCCAACAAGCATCCATGTCCACAAAAGGGCGTAGTCAAAGTGTGGGGGGGAAGGGGTGTTTATGTATTTTTGCATATTAATTACCCAATCCAATCGATGTTTTACTTGAGCGCATCTTTCTTGCTAACTATGCAAAATATTTTAAATTTTCACAATTTTTAGTTTTTATTACCTATTTCAGTTTAGATTCTTAAAAAGTCATAGAAAATAAGAAGAAAAATTATAAATTATAGAAAGAAAAAAAAATTAAATTTATAATAATAAATAAGTTTTTCTCAAATCTCTCTTTCCTAAATTTATGTTTTGCTGCTTAGCTTTATTTAATTTTTAATTCACAGAAAAATATATGAAAACTTTAAATTATAGATAAAAATTGCTTGCACCTATTTAAATGACCACGAGTGTGTACATGGCATAGACATCTTTAACCAAATGGAGTTTTTTTTAAATTCTTTATGTCATTTTATTTTATTTACCAAGTGTATTTTAGAAGAAAAAGAACAAAAATAAAAAAACTCTAAATTATAAAAAATAAAATGGCTATAATATAATTAAATATTTATTTTTGATTTTAAGTCCATATTTAGGCCAATTTGAAGTTTTCCCAAAAGGGGACGGGGCATAATTAAATTTGTAGTTTGTCGAGTTTTTCATTGCAGCAACTTTTCATCCATTCACATAAAATAATTAAAAGCTGACTCCAGGCTTATTTTAAGGCTGATGTCTTATGTAACAAATTCCTTCACGTAAAGTTACAAGGGACAAGTAAACCCCCCCCCCCTCCAACATCTTCCTCTACCCCCTTGAGTACGCCGCTGCAAGTAAACTTTCCAGTAGCAACGAATTGCATACGCAATTAAGCTGACTTGGCTTACAAATGGCAGCAGAATGCCCTTTTGCCCCATTTAATAAGCCAGACGAGCAAGCACGACAACACAGTCAGGGATAGAGAGAGAGAGAGTGAGTGAGAGGGAAAGAGAGAGGGAGGTAAGACAATAAGTAAATTACGTATACGTACCTTGAAGCGCTCATCAGATGTGTAGGTCAGAATGCCCGCAGTCAGAATGTGCAAATCGCGTTTCCTTATCCAGGATACCTGCAAATAGACAAAAAAACACACACACACACACACACACAAGTACACACAATGAGAAACACAGTTAGTAAGCAGGCGACAAAGGGACAATCAGCACTTAAGTCAATTTAAAAAAATTGCCAAAGGGACCTGGTCCAAAATAAAGATAGAAAATTTAATAAACCAAAAGGCACAATGAGCTTAGCTCCCAAAAAAAAAAAAGTTAAACAAGAAAAACTAAAAAAAAAAAGTCTTTTTGAAAATACAGAGCGATTTGCGACACCTGCAACCAAATCGAGGACGAATGGCAGCCGCCTGGCGAAGTGCGTTCCCAAAATGTCAGCGGATTAAAGTTGGGCAAATCACCTCTCCCCCAAAGGCAGCCAGAATGTAATCTGCCAGCCTGCCTCAGCCGCAGGCAAAGAAAACTTTTCGTTGCTCCCAAAAAACAAAAAGGGGAAAACCCGAAACGCAAAAGGAAAAAAAGTCAGCCAGAGCTTTCCAGCCCCCAAAAACTAAAAGTGTCAAAGCGGCAAAAGGGAAACGACGCCTTCCCACATCAAACAAAATATAACAAAAAAGTAGAAAATAAAGAAGAAAAATCGAAAAGAAAATGAACAAATGTGCCACTAAATCTCGCTCTCTTCAAAGAATGGATGATGATGACTCGATACACTCAGATAAAAGAATTTCAACTAAAATAGACAACGTTTTTTATTATTTTTGAAAATTCTTTATTGTCTTTGGAAATATGAATTTTTGTATAAAAATAAATCCATTTATAAAACAGAATATAATAAATTATATTTGTATTTGTAAAATTTTAAATAATTATGTAAAAATGAAAACAGATAATATAAGAATTTATTCCAGTTTTTTTTAATATGATATTCAGCATAAAAAACATGTTTTATAGAAAGCCAAAATATTTGTTTTTCTTTTACAATAATAAATTAAATTACTAAAATTAAGTTTATTTATTTTTCAGAGTGTACGCTGGGACTTGGCAACAGTTCTCGGACAAGGGGATAGATGCGCTGCCAGGTGAAAGAAGTCGCACCGAAAAGGTTAAAGAGCTGCGAGTATGCAAAGCAGCCAACACATCCCATGATAGATTATCAGAGATGCTCTGCTGCTTTGAAAAACGGCTCAGCTAAAGTGGAAAGTGAAAAGTGGAAAGTGGAAATTGGCAGCCGACAAACAAGTGGAAAGTGCAAAGCGGAACTGAAACAGATGCTAAAAATTCATTGAGGTTAAGCGAAGAGCTCTCAGCAAAATGACCTTGGTACTTTCGTTTACATAAATGTTCAAACTGCTTAACCAAACTAGTTTTCAAATTATTTGTATTTAGATTTTGATGTCGTTTGGAAAGTTTTCTTGCATTTCATTAAATATTGGGCAAATCCATAAATCACAGGCCGCTTGAGGGCATTACTACTACTTTTTTGGCCAACTATTATTTTAGTTTATTTGTGTCACTGAAACTTTTTATTCTCCTGTTTTTTTTAAGTTTTCATGTTTGCAAACTTTTATTCCCACAAGCTTTGCAGTTACTTTAAACAGACCACATTTTTTACAATACATTTGTCCTTTAACTTATACGCCAAATCTAAGCAGTTGGCCCAAAACTTTTGTGAACCCTTTTCCAAGCCAGAAATGAGACGTAACCTTGGTCCAAACTGTCTTGTGCATAACTTCCATTGTGTAATTCAAATAAATAATTTATATTTGTATAAAAGTATCGGTTTTTCCCATTTCATTAATTATTTCAACTCAATTAGTATGCAGGGTAACCTTTTTTAAATTACGCCGAAGTAAAACAAATTGCGATGAACAATTAAACAATTCAAATTTGCATATTTCTCAGAATAATACGAAAATTGTTTCATTGTATAAAGTTATGAATGAATTGATTCAAATTCGTTTCTGTTCACAGCAGACAATCTCAAGGAAAAACCGACCTTTTCAGGCCACTATGAAAGAATGTTCCAGCAGATAAAAGAGCTTTACTATTAAATACCCTGTAAGCCACATTCAAATATTTTTGCTCTATATCTAATTTGTATAACTGATTTAAAATATTTCTAAGCATACTTAAATTGGGCACTTAAATTTTTATAACTGTGAATTTTATTGCTATCGGAAAACGATTTATATCGAAACGACAAAATTAAATAAAGTTAATATGAATATTATGCTGATCAAAACTATATAAATTCTCGATTCTCCTGTTACCTATTACATACTCCCCCAAAACTTCAATATACCCGTTGAATGACCTCTCATTTTTTTGGTCGTATCAAAAGACCACATAAAAACGAACAGCGATGATAAGGAAAAACTTTGGAAAATAATCTTTAAAGATGATGAAGAGGCGCACCAATCAATAGATACACAAAACTAAATTAAAAGTGAGTCGGGGGATTGTTGTAAAATAGAGAATAACGCCAAAAAAAAAAATGAATATAACATAAACTAAACTTTAGAGGGGGTGGGCAGGGCGAATGCCAATGGACTGACAAAGGAGCATTGCACAGGAAGAGCAGGATAACGAAAGCGGTCAGCAGACGGGTGGCGAGGGGGGGGATAGCATCACTGATGCTATGTCATTCAAGCAGGGAAAATTCCAAAAAAAGATGCGATGAGAGATGATGACTAGCACAATGGAAGCGGAACCGGAAAACGATACGAGTAGGCGAACATGCCAACAAAGGAAAACGAACAAAAAATGACAGCCAAAAAAAAAATATATAAAAAAAACAAATCGAAAACTTTTGAGGATTTGGTGATAAGTTGATTTTCAGGGTGACTAGTTGTCGGAAGGCAAGTTCTATATTTGGCCAGGCCATAGTTAAAAGTGCTTAAAAAAAAACAAAAGCAAGTCGAAAGGAAAGGCATTTTGGGTTAAGAGGCGACGAGGCGGGGCGTGGCGGGCACATTTTGCCACTTGACTCACCGATTTATCGCGCAAATTCTCAACGCGACAATTGATGGCCGCCGTGTGTCCCGTCCGGGCCGTAATATTCCTGGGCATGCCAAAGTCAAAGACCGGCGGCGGATAAGTTGTCTCATCCACTTGATCATCGCCGTCATCCTCGTCGCCATCATCGCCGTCCAGTCCATTGTCGAACTGTGCCACATTGTTGTGGTGCAAGTGGTGATGTCGGTTGCCATTGCGGTTGGGGCTGTGGCCATGCACCAACGAGGCGATATATACATCATCGACAGCCGCAATCGAGGGCAACAAGTCGTTGTCTATGAGGCTGCCAGCTGCAAGGAGCAAACAAGTAGAAGAAAGGCACAAAAGTTAAAAATTGTAAATGGAAAAATTGAAAAATTGAAAATCCAGCAAGGAGCAACTTGAATTGAATAAGCAAATGCAGCAAATATTGATTGAATTGCCAGCAGCATTTGTCGAAAGAAAGCCAAGTTAAGACTTCATTTACAGCTTAGGCATTGAGCAAGAAAAAAGCACTTGAAACTAACGAGAAAATGCCTCAACTAGGAGAACAAAGGACACACATTGCAGTCAGAGCAAATTAATTAAATGCCACTCAATGCCCAGAAACAAGAGTAATAAATTCCACGACGCCTCTGCGTCTCACAGCTTCAGCATGTGTGCAATAGTCATACACTCAGAAAAAATAATGGCAATGAAGTGTAGAAAGCAAGTTTTGTTAACCTTGTTAATCAGAAAATATATTTCTAAAAAACAGTGTTTTACTTTTCTTAATTAAGGAGATGTTATTTTTTTTATTCAGAAAAATAATTTAGGATTTCCATGATAGCAAAATTCTGCTTAAATTTTTTTATAATTAATATTAAATATTATGCGCTAGTATTTTAATATTTCACATAAACAAATAACTAATATACTTAGAATTTCTTTTAACAATCAAAGCTCACATTTATTTATTAAAGAAATGCACTTGTTAATAAGATATAAAAATACTATATTTTTTTTATGGTCGATTTTGGGCAAGACTTTAAGCAAAATTATTTTTTATATTTAAAAACCATTTCTAAAAACAAGAAAATCTTTAAAGTTATCAGAGCAACTTTTTAAAATACAGTTAAATTTTTTTCTCAGTGTGCAATAGTCACAAAGCGGCGCCTGTGTGTGTGTGTGTGTGTGTGGCATGATGACATGGTCATAAGACAAAAGGCCAAATTGAAAGCCGCCTTTGCTTTAAATGATGTGCGGAAAATGCTCGTTATAATTATAATAAAAGCATTGAAGAGCAACAATCAAATGTTTCCTGTTGTGCCCTCGCTACGCTTTGACCATTTGGCCTAAGCAGCGGAAATTGTTTTTAATTAAAATAAATAAGCAATTTAACGGTCCGTGTTGTGGCCGGAAGTGCACATAAACCAGACCAGGGACACTCCAAGCATCAACTCCCAACACCCAACTCCCAACTTGCTCTGCAAAGCACTTTGGCAAAGCGATAAAAATTTTGACAACTCTGAAATTACTCTTAATGAGTGCTAGGAAAAACGTGCCAAGCGAACAATAACAATTTTTATCAAGTTTATTTTTAAAATGCCACGATTTTTATGTCAACATTTAATGTGGCCTTCCTTGATTCTCGCAAACGTTTAAAGCACATTAAGAACTGTGAAAATACGTTGGATTAAATATAGAAAATAGCAAAATAATATAAATAAACATATTAAATCGGATTTCTCTAATTAATAACTTTCTTTTTTTTAATAATACATTTTATTCCACATATCCAACCCAGTTGAATGAGTTATTTCTTTTAAAAATCGGTTTAGTTTTGACAATTTCTATAAATTGTGCAAATCAAATAAATAAATAAAAAATGCAGTCAGACATGACATAAATTTAGAAAACACAGACATTTATTTATTCCAACTAGAAAGCAGTGCATATTATTGACCGTTTCGTAAAGTTCAAAGTTCACACTTGACACTCAGAACTTGGAGCAGAGCAGTCATAAATTAAGAATACAGCCACACATATTAAGCACATTGCCGTGACTTGCATAATCCCATTCGCATTATCCTTTTTCAAGTGCAACACTTGTCGCTTCTGTTCCTCGACATCCTTTTAGCATTGCAAAGCAGCAAGCAAAATGCATATTTTTGCATTGCCAGTTGAGTTTATTTGACATTTTAATGAGCGCATAATAACAACTCTGACAACAAACAGACAAACACGGAGATAGTCATTCACAATCACCGTAACAGTAATAGTCGCATTCACAGTAACAGTCACAGTCACCGTTTAAATCACTGCCACAGTCACAGTTATAGTTAACATTCACAACTCTCATAATTCAACATTTGGCGGCTTCTTCACAATTTTTGGCTCGTTTACAGTGACTTCCCCTTCCTCTCGCCTATTTCCTTCCCCATCTCCTGCCTCTTGCCCATCCCGTCTCCCGTTCTGACCTGGCTTTATAACTGGGTCACTCACTTTGGCAGTTGCTGCAGCTGCACTTGAATCTTTTAGGCCGTTGTGGCACTTGTGCATGTTAGACACAAAAATCTAAATTATTTAAGTGCCCACATACACACGCGAAACGGAGAGAGTGTGTGCACACACACAAGCACACACACATATACATTCGCTGGACAAGGAGCAAGGATTTGCGAAGTAAGTTTGACTAGCAGATACCCATTAAATATACTTGAGTATGCGAAAGTATTATTATTATGCATGGAAAAAAAAAACAATTAATTAATTAAAAATTAATTATTTTGTATTACAAGTTAATAAACAAGAAGTAAAATAAAAAATTTAAAGTGTTTATCAAAAATATTCCTTAAATGCTTCGCAGTTGCTTATCTGTCAAATATATGATAAAAATAAATAAGCACAAAAAATTAATAAATTGTAAAACATTTCTTAAACTGACCTTTCTGAACTATAAAAATAATAAAAATTATAAATATAATAAGTGAAAACTTTTAGCTATAGATTCTCAAATAATAAACTCTAAATTTATAACTAAAAAAAACACTAAAATAACATCGTTTGTAATTATAGTAGTTTAAAAAAAATATATAAATAAATATTTACGACGAATTATTTGCCATCGTTTTGATCACATTTGGGACTCAATATTAAGGAGACAATTTAAATATTATAATTAAAGAAATGCCTATTTAAGACCAACAATTCTGACCAAAAGAACATTAAATAGGTTCATAGCACTATTTTCACTATTTAAAAAAAAAACAAATTTATACAGTAACTGAGCTCAAATTAGCCATAAAATACGAATCAGTCAATTACGCAATTTTAGCCCTCTCCTCAACAATCATAAATGAATGCGCATAAATAATTCCAAAGTATTAAATGGCAAACATAAACTATTAATATTAATGATTCATTTGAATCATAATACGTTTAAAACTTTAAATACAAAATGGCAAATTGAACAAATAATAATAATAATAACAAGATGAAAAACATTTCGTTTAAGGTATTTAAATATAACTCAAATGAATACGCACAATTAGAGCTTTTTTTTTTACTTGTATTTTTAATTTTTTTACATATTAAAATAGGCAATAAAACTAATGAAATAATTTATTATTGTTTGCCTTTGCTGGTGCAGTGGAATATATGAATATATAATCGTTTTCTAAATAGCTATAACAAATGTATAATAATTTTATATGTTATTTAGCAATAAATAAATTTATATTAAACATATTTTAAATGTCTGCTAATTGACTGCTTATCATACCCTGTCAAACAATACTCCTTTGCAGGGTATATACAAAGTGAGCTACACACAAAAATAAAAATACGAAAAAAAAAACAAACAACATGAAAAAGCGCTAAAGTGAGTATTGCACTTGTTGTTGTTGTTGTTACTGTTCCTTGGCTTTATGCTGCAGACACACACCAACACCAACACACACACATGCATACACACACACACACATGCCTGCGAACACTCACGTTTTTTGGCATCATTTAGATGCTCGTCGAGCAACTGATGCAAATTTAATTTGGACACCTCACACAAAAAAAGAGTGCGCCTGACAGGCTGATGTGTGTGTGTGTGTGTGGGTGTGCGTGTGTGTGGGAGGTGGTGTGTAGACTTTTGGGGTTGAGAGTGGTTAAGGGTAGCTATCTGCGTCATAACTTGCGCTTGAGTGTGTATGAACTGCAACTAATGATGTTGCAGGCACTTCAATGCGCCTTTTTGATTTAACGATCGACTTTTTTCTCTATTTTTTTCTCAATGTTAATAGTGAGGCTAAAAAGGTGGCAGAGAGGTGAAGGGTGATGGGTTAGCGCTTAATGACTGGTTTGGTTTTGGTTTTGGTTTTGGTTAGCTGGTTGACTGGTTGACTGGTTGACTGGCTGACTTGTTGGTTGGTTAGCGGTGCGTTTCCTGCGGTTTATGGTTGCCTTTTGACTTTTGCTTTTGTTTTTGTCTCGGCTCTTTTTTTGTATTTTTTATATATATCATTTTTTTTGCTCTCGTTTTTTATTATTGGTGCTTGATGCGCCTATAAACTTTCTGCACCGTTGCACAATTTGCCAGGCAGCCTGGCAAAGTTATTTATCATAAGTTTAGCTGCAGTGGTGCGCATGAAGAAAACAAAAAAATACATATAAAAAAAGGGTTCATCAAATGCAAATAAAATTGGAAAAATTCGAAAAATATACAAAAATGCCAAAGTGCTTTACTTGAGCACTTTTGCGTAAAGTAAATCCATTGACCTTGGCCTTATATTCAACTCAATTGAATATCTGATACATATATATATATAAACATAAGTATATTTCGCTAAGCATCTCATAATATGGTTCACAACAAAGGTGTGAATATTAAGCTGATTTTCGGATTGTTAGCTGATTTGCTTATCAGCTCAATATTATTGATTGCTTTGTTATTCCATTGAGATGAACAAATAAAAAGCCAACACATATTTTGTCGCAAATAAGCGGATTGAAACTCATAAAAATAACATATTATTTTTAAACCGATTTTGCAGCAACATTTCTAGTTTCGTAAATCTTTTCAAAGTTGACTTATGGAAATGATATAAAATTAAAATAACCAAAGAAATTGAGGAAAAATAAATCATAACAATTTATAAGCTGCTGTTAAATCAAAGCTGTTGTTATTAAAGATTTTACAATAAAAGATTAAAATATTGTTTCTCTATAACCCGAAAATGCAGCTTTTAAACAGATTACACTGAAAAGCGATTAGTGAGTAATTGAAAATGAAATCAAAAAATAATTTAAACTATTTTTAAATAACATTTAAATTCTATAACATTTAATACACATATCAGAATTGAATGTTTCTTCATTACTTCCGCTTGTTGTTAATTAAATTAATTATTAAATTAAGTTACTAAAAAATTGTGTATCTGCCTTGGAAGCATTCCAACAATAAAACACAAATATTAAAAAATTATTCAAGAGTTCTTAAAACGGAAAAAATCTTTCCAAACAAGAACATGTAAATCAATTAGCTTTGTAAATTATACTTGCAGGTTGCCTTAAATTTAAAAATTAATTAGTTGGCTTTTGTAAACAAATTTCGCAGCACCACTAATTAATCAAATAATTAGGTTAAGAAACAAATTTAAAATTAACTTGAGGCATAAATTTAAAAAAGTTTACGGAATATGTAAATTTAAATTGTTTTCGTCATGCAGTGCTCATATAAGATATTCATGAAAAGCTAAGCACCTTAAAAGCATTTGGCCTCAAGCATTTAAGCCAGACTGAAAACTGGAATAAGGGGAAGAATGAGTTGATATGGGGACGGGTTGGGGGGTGCTGCAGAAAAAGGCTTCTGAAAAATTCAATAAGCTTCTCAGTCGACGGCTTGTCGTCTGTCGTCACTTAGCCAAGGGGTAGGTGGGGGGGAGGGGTATGTGAGTGTTGTGTGTGGGGAATATTTATTAAAATCGCTGTACACAATTTTATATATAACATATCAAAAGGCGTCTGTTGTGGCCTGTTCTGCAGATTCCCTCAATGGGGCCAGCAGGAGTGGTGTGTGTTTGCTTATGTGCCGCCAGTTGAGACATGCCCACATCCTAGCCATGGGTCAAACATACAAAACAGAACTGAGCTGGTTGTTTTAGCCATTGGCCAATATGAGGCCGATATGCGCACATTTTCATAGAAATGCGTTCATGAACCGTGCAAATAGCTGAAGGCGTCGAAAAAACCAACTAAAAATGGACTAGCCATGTTGGCCACACACAGTTTCTCAAATATCACGTGTGGCAGCCACATGGAAATTGAAGTGGAAGCACTTGGGTTGCATGCAACAGCAAGTCAGCATCAACATAACTGCAAAATCGCCCCAGGGCTGCTGTGTTGGCAAGTGTCCCACAGATGACAGTATCTATGCGGCAAGTCTACTATATATATATATATATATATATATATATATATATATAAATGGCAGTTACATGAAGATTAATGGCATTCTTGGCGTTCATTGACATGGTGTTTGCATCCGCCCAGTGTTGAGTTCCAAATCTAACCCAAACTTGCATATTTTACATTTATTTTCCATGCAGCTGGCTCGAGGACTCGTTTTGACTCCTAGATTCATTTAACAATGTTATTGGACGGTTTTACATTTATTACTCACTTTTATTGAACATTTTGTAAAGCTAATTTTTGCAACGCTTTTTGCAACAATCACACATCAAAACGACAAATTGATTTATGTGCTTCAATTTAAATATTTTGTAACAGAAACTTTTGCATATTTTGGCCAATTTTTAGTTAACTTAAATTGCATGTTAGAAAACTTGCAATTTTGTTACATAATCCAAACAAAAGCCTGCTGGTTTATTTTTAATGGAAAATTAACTTTGTTTCAAAGTATTTTCATAGTTGTTATTCCATTAACTTAACTTCTTAACTACCAAAAAGTCTTGGTCAAATACAGCTCACTTTACACAAAATTTACTGAAAATCGTTGCTAAATATTAAAATAATTATATAATTATAAATTTGAAATAAATCTTATCACAAAAAATAAATTATAAATATTTAAATTCAGAGAACTCGACTCGAAAAAATTTAAGAGAGTTTAAAAGATTAAAAGTTTTATTATTTTAACAAATAAAAAATAAATATAGTTTTCAATTTTTTTTGAGTAAATTGAATTTTTATTGCATATATTCTCATTCATTAAGTTGTCGGCAAGAACTTTGGCAAAAACAAAGTTTTATTAAAAACCAAAAATTTACCAAAGTTCAGCAAAAACTTTAAAATGATAAAAAAAAAAAATCAGAGACCGATGGGAAAAGGCAATTTGAATGACACTCAAAAGTCATACAAAATTCATAGTGTAGCCATAAATCTCATATGACATGGCTTGTCAATGATGTTGAAAGTTTTGCGTTCGACTCAAAACAACAAAACAAACAAGAAAACAAGAAACTTTATTAAGTTTCCGGCAGAGTGGAAAACATGTATATTTTTATATATATCAAAGGCACACACATTTCGCAAAAGCAGCAACATTAATGCCAAATGTAGACCACACACACACACACATACACACACATGATATAATCACTGTGTGTGATAAAAAAAAAAGAAGAAATTCGAATAGAGAGAAATTGAAAAAATAATAATGTTGCCTACTTATGAGCGTCGCCAACTGAACTACTTCAAAAACGCATAAAAAATCAATGGCAACCAATGTGCGCAATAAATGTCAGCGACAACAACAACAACAACAACAACAAAAACAACAAATGCTGAAACAAAAATGAGAAAACTCAAAAGAAAACTTCACATGAGGTTTTTCCCTCGACGCCTTCCAGCCTGCTGCTGTTGGTGGAGAGGGAAGGGGAGGTGTGTGTGTTTGTGCTTTGCATGGTTTCCACGCTGTCTTGCTCCTCACAACAGCTGCGTTGGCAAGGGGATGGGGTATGGTGTGTGCGTGTGTGTGTGTGTGTGTGCGTGTGTGTGAATTGGTCGCGGAGCATACAAATTGAAAATCCGCCATAAATTGAAGACGAGGCTGCAAAAGCAAAGTCTGCGTAACAAAGCTGATGACAATTTATTGTTCACACTTGTAACTGATGATGGTGCTTAAGGCCACACACACACACGCACACACGCACACGCACACACACACATGCGTCAATTTGGGGCATGTGTGTTTTGCGCAAGTATATTTCATTGTCTGCTGCGCAGGCACAAAAAAGTAGACTTTACAAATTGCTAGCCATTATTTTGCACCAAAGTCAATAAACAATTTATATACACCATATTTATACATATATATATATATATATATATATAAAGCATAAATTGCTATCAATTTCAGCTTGTAACTGCTCAGGTGTGTTTGACAGCCGATAATTTCAATGGCAATTCTTGTTTTCTCGAAGTTTGCCTTCTTTTTTGAAATTCAACTAGTTTATTTTTCAGTTTCTAAGTGTTTTTCATAACTTTTTTGCATTCCTTTAAAAAGTTGACTTTCTCACTCCACTCAAATGATGCGGCAAATGAGTTGAGGTGAAGTGAATCGTGTATTGCATAACAATTTGTTGTTGCCACATAGCTGGACAGCTACTTAGCTCCCCCCTCCACTCAAACTCGTCGCTCGTTCATCACATTTAAATTCATAACAGCAACAAAAAAAAAAAAAAAGAAAAGATTTGAAAAAATTCAGACGGCGCCAATAAATCCAATTTGTTGTTGTTGCCGCTGAGCGCTGAATTTATGAGACTTGATATAGCTACTAAGTCCCGGCTAATAGCGGCTTTACAATTTATAGAGTTTTCGGCTGCGGCTTAGGAGTGCTTGCCGATAGACACGCTTATTACGTATACGTAATATGAATAGAGCAACAGAGCAACAGAGCCGCACAACTTGCCCATAAAGCTTGCAACGCACGAATTGCCTTCCAGAGACTCCTTAATGAATGTACTTCGGGGCAGACACCAGACAACTGCAAAAGATTATCAAATAAAGCTCCTAAGCTGATTGATGAGCAGTTTTTATTTCTGCGAGAGCACACCCAAATTCCAATGTAAAATGAAAAATATTTAGGGGCTGCCCAATTCCCCACAGCTAATAAAAAAAAATATATTTGTGGAATTTATAAATCTCTTGATTGGAGTCTTTCGACTGCAATTTGTGTCAAATAATGTTAGGATTTTTGTTATTTACAATATTTACCAAAATGGAAAAAAATTTCATTAAATCTATTTGAAATTCTTATATTACAAATTATTCTCAAATAGGATTAAAAAGGAGCCACAAATTTACATAAAAATCCTATTAAGATAAGAGAGCAAAATTTTAAAAACTTCTTTCTGAATTTTAGATTTGTTTTTAAATACAAAACATGCCTCAATTAAACTATACGAAAAGTAATTTCAAAATATTAGAAAACACTTTTAAAAAATAGAAATATATAATTAGAGCAACAATTAATTCTGGCATTAGGAATTTTCATTCGAAAAAATATCTCTCAAACTGTACGATAGTTTTTTCTGTATATCTAGAAGTAATTTCTAATAACCAGAATAATTATAAATTTTTAATTGTTTTATTATTTTCAGTACTTTTCTTTTAGTGTCATATTGTAAAGGGTATTTGGGCGTCACTTTGCTGCCAAAGGCGATTATCCTTTGGTAATTTTTAAAGCAAAGGCCTTTTCTGCTTTTTGACATATTATGCTATAATTTTTGTGGCAAAACGTTTAGTTGAGCCACATAAATAATAAATAAATAACAAACACACACACACACACACAGACACACAGAGTTAGAAAGGGAGACAAATGGGAGAAAGAGAACAGGAGAGGTCAGAACAGGACAAGACAGGACTTAAAAGGAGAGGCAGGTTTGAGGGGGTTCACATAATGATGGCCTACGTGCAAAGTGAACAGTTTCCGTTTTCTGTTAGCCAAGTTTTTGTTGTTGTTGGCTAAGAGTTAGGGCCTTGATTTACCAGCCAGTTTGGCAAGTTGTGTGGGTTGTAGGCGACCGAATTAATTTGCATTTTGTTGACTCAATTCATGCAGCAAAATGTTTTTACATAGATTTAGCATAAAATATTTAAAACAATTTCTCTGCGCATGCATAAAAAAAAACAATGCAAACGTTTTTTTTGTAAGGTTTATTTTAATTGTCGGATTTTATAGCTGTTCTGTGCGCTTCAATTGAGTGTGTTGGCCTGGCTATCATCGATATGCAAATGCCATTGCCAGCAAATTGAAAAACTTTCAAGTACGCTCAACTAATAGTCGTAAATTTTTATGCATTCATGTGTAAGTCGACGCTGAGCAAGCAAATTCAGATGTGTCCAACTCTGTCTGAGCCAAGATACTCAGCTGGCCTTAGTTGCAATCCTTGGCTCTTAGCCGTTAGCTGCTGGCTTTTAGCTGATTCAATGGCAGTCAAATCAATGTTTATTCCTTTGTAATTTACCCAGATTATATTAAAATTCATTTTGCCCTGCGTCTGAATGGCCCAAAAACATAGGGAAAAATATTTGCCATCTATTACAAATGCAATTTAATTGAAACTTTTGGCCAAAACCAATTGAAGGTGTTCAGCACTTGATGTGGGCGAAAAATGCATATATCAAATAAGTTGGAAAGCAATAGTAGAGAAAGCTCGATTAGCAGATACTCTGTAACAATCTGTTAAGTACTGAAAATAGTTCGTTCAATATGGAAATACTAAATGAAACTGTTAGAATTTAATAATATTAATATTTTTATTTTAATTTTTGATTATTTTCTAATAATTATGCTATTTATTGCTAATTGATTATACCCGTTGCTAATCAGTACAGAACATAAAATAAACTGCTTACTGCTAAAAAGTTGAGTTGCATCTCAGTAAAATTCACAATTTTCAGTTTATCAGTTTATCAGCTGCAGTTGCATTTAATTGAACATGTTTCGCCTTACTCAATGCAAATTTAATCAATTTACCTATTTTATAGCCATATCTTTGGGCACAATTTAATTACAAAGAATATTCATTACATTTAATGGTTGAATAGATCTAAATTCATTTATAAAATAAGAGCAGCTAAGATAAAAGCAATTAAAACTTATTCAACTGAGAGTGCTAATAAGATTTCAATTTAAATATTTAATTTACTTAAACTTTTAGTTGACAATCGATTTTTGGAATTTTTTGACTGCTTAACCAAAGCAATTTGGGCCTAAAATATTTAACAAGCTAAGTAAGCAAATATTTATATACATAAAAATATATATATGTGTGTGTGTGTAAATAAGGAAAAGCAGAAAAAACATGTTCTTGGTTATATTTAGCAGTTTAGCCTCATCGTCATCGTCATCTGCATCTGCAACTAATATAAATTTATGGGCTTAAGAGTGTTTGGTGTGGCACAGACACGCACAGCAAATTAAAATCAACTGGGAGCAGTCGTTGCGGAGGCTTTCACTTTCGCTAATGTGCTATGAGGAGCAGTCAGCCAACCAAACCCAAGCAGACTCAAGCAAACCAAACCAAACCAAACCAAAGCAAACCAAGTCGAGCCTGTGTGAGTTAATAATCATGGGAATCTAAGCGCATTGGTGTGTGTATATATATATGTGTGTGAGTGTGGTGTGAGTGTGTTTAGGCAAATAGGTCGCCAGTTACAAACACTGTCGCACTTTAACGTTCTCCAAGCTCGCATTGCACTGCTCGTATTTGGCCAACTGAACAAACTTTGAATTTTCAATGCTCGACTTAAAGATTCCGCTTAAAGTTTTTAAAAAAAAATATAAATAAAAAATTTGAAAAACTTATTACGACATTATGCAAAAAAAAAAAGGCAAACGATCATAGCAAAAAAATATAGCAACAACTTTTTAATTTTATAAAGCAAAAACCATTTCAGGCAAAACTATTTCCTATTTTTCAGGCAAATCATTTTTTAGTTAAAAGCTTTAAATTTCCTCCGGGTGAATGTGAAATATGTTAATATAAAAGTGGTTACAAAACCCATATTAAAATATCACTTAATAAATGGTTTAATCAAGGAAGTATTTAAGGGAGTGGCACTATAGATTCTGTACAGTAATACTCATAAAAAATACATATAAAAAATCCAACTAGAAAAATTGATATGGCATCAACCACATTATAATTATTTATTTCTTTTCATACTTATTCCAATTTATATTTATTTTTACTACGACAACAACCATTTTTATTATTATTGGAAGATCTTATCCATTGCCTCCTATTTTTTTACAGTCCTAAAAATAATAAAGCCAACTTATAAAGTTATTGCGTTACTTAAACGAAGCAATAATTTTGACAGCTCAGTAATTAAATATTATCCATCAGAATAAATTAGAGAAGTTTTGTAATTGATATTTTGCTAAGCACTAACGTAAATTAAATTTTTGATTATTTGCCTAAAAGCAAACATAAAAAATTAATGATTTGCCCAAGCAAAACCATAAAAAAGAAAAGGGAATTAAATTAACCAATTAATATTGTGATAATTAAAAATAATTAATTGCCAAGTTAACAAATGCTATTAAATTAATAAAATAATACATAATAAATAGTAAATCAAATAATAAACAATTAAAAAATTAGTGAAACAACAATGAAATATAACTATTTGTATACCCTTTTAAGAACATATTTTGATTACAGGGTGTTTTAACGAAGTCTAAGAAAGTATGCATTAAAAGTTAAATTTTGCGTTAGCGAGTGTGTGTTTTGTGTGTGTGTGTTTTTTGTGTGCGT
Organism: Drosophila multiciliata; assembly: GCA_037043605.1. Taxonomy (NCBI): domain Eukaryota; kingdom Metazoa; phylum Arthropoda; class Insecta; order Diptera; family Drosophilidae; genus Drosophila; species Drosophila multiciliata. Next base: position 17,160,471 of record JBAMBF010000103.1, on the reverse strand, counting down.
GTGTGGTTTGTGTGTGTTTTGTGTGTTAGGGAGCTGCAAAAGTCAAAGTAGAAATTAAACTCAAGATTAGGGCGAGGCACAAATTTCTGGCCACTGATGCTCAAAAGGAGTCGCGCTTTGGGGGAATATCAAACAACACATACGCTGACAAAGACACACACACAGCACACACACTTGCACACACACGCAGAGCAATCAACACACACTCATGCTTAATCAGATGCGCATACATACATATTTAAGTAAGCATTTGTAGCTGTGTGGGGTGAGTTGTATTAGTGCTGTGGAGTTTTTCTTCTGTTCTGCTTTTGCTCCGTTGTGTGTCGTATTTACACTCATTTCAATTCGCAATTTGTTTACTACACTCAGAAAATCTAAGGGTTCTTTAGCTTAATATTTAGAAAGCAAATTCCACATATTTAAAGTCGACGCTTGCGAAAAAACAGAGTTTCAATTTCAGACTGGATTTCAGAAAGGTTTTGCAGTTAAATTTTTAATTAATTAATTTGATCACTTTTTAAACAATAAAAAAAATATTTTCAAAAAATTAAAAAAATTAACAACATATTTTTTGTATTGTCTATTTTGGCTTAAATATTGTAACAAAATTTTTTTCTTCAATTCAGATTATTTTTAATTATTTTTAAGAACAAGAAAATCTTTAGCACTTTTTCCATTGATTTCGTGTAATTTTTTGTATTGGAGTGTAAATATATAATTTGTACAGCCAGCAATAAATGTTTGGTTTTATGCTTGAAATTGTTGCTCGTTGGTGGTGTCACGGGGCGTATGAGTGATTAAAAGTTTTTGCATTAAGCAAATTGCGTCTAATCTTGCCGTCGCGACGCATTGCGTTATTTTGTTCCCTGTTTTCTCTCGTTTAACACAATTTCTTTTTTAGGTTATGCTAATTGCAACACGCCCCAATAAACAACTTGGCATCGCTGCCAGGCAATCATCTGCCGACAGAGCTGCAATCTTCTGATGTCTGCTGCCAATATCCGATATCCAAATCGATGGCATATATCAAAAAGTAAATGGCAACATCAAATGTTGTTTGCTTTCGCCAAGCTTTGCTTTGCTTTGATTTGGCTTGGTTTTTAGCCAAGACGATTTGTGGCTGATTTGATTTTGTGTGGCACATGCGATCTGGCATTTCAATTTGGAGGCTGCTTGGCAAATTATTATGCAACAAACAAATATCCGAATATCTTTTTGAAAACTTGCCACAGCTGTTGCCGCTGAAACCAAAAAACAATAAATATATATAACCCACAAAAAACGAACAACAAAAAGAAAAGACTGCTGAATATTTATGAGGAGCTGATAATACTGCTGGGCGCAAACTTTTTAATCGATGAAAGTTTTTGCCTAAGTACGTGACGAAGTTTTCTCTCTGCTGCTGTTCTCTGGCCCGAAACACAGCCAGAAACCCCGCACCACATGCGAACTTTAACCTAATTGGCAACAGCTGTGCGCACGCATACATCAACTTGTCAATTTGTCAGAAAAATTGTCGGTGCCCCTATATATAATTAATTGGTTGACCATTTGAAACATGACCCGAATGCCACTTCAAATTTATGACCTACGCAGCCCATTTCAAACGACCTAAGACAACCCACAAATAATTACAACACTCAACTTTAATCCTTTATAGGTGTGCAATTTGGTGTAATGAAGTTGTAGGGCAGAAGAAAGCAACAAGTTTAATATATATATTCTTGATCAGCAAAACTATATTGGCATGGCTCTGATAGAACGACTCTGGGAGTCCAAAAGATAATAGCGACCTTTAATTTGGAATATAAGTTTTCGTATATAATTTATTTATTTTTATAACCCGGTTAAGGCTAAGACTCCAATTCGAGCTCTCTCGACTACAACATACTAAATGGATTCTAACTAAATTTTACTAAATGCTTTTTTTCAATAAGTTATTCACACTTATTTTGAAGACATTCAAATTACATATGTATAAATAATACAGTTAAAAACAATAATACGAAAATTAACTACTTTAAATTATCTGCCAGTCATCTTCCTTCGATTAATGTTTATCGATTGCCAATTACCGACAACAGAATTTGCCTGCTGACCCATTAGCAATTACCTGTTCTGTGCGCTGCTTCATTTTAATGTAATCTTGGTATATTGATATATATCCTATATATATTCGTATATCCTAGTTGAGCGTATTTCGAATTCAAATGAGTTCCCAAAAAACTTAATCCATTTCCCCTAGCAAAACTTGCTTTAATCTGGGAAAGCTTTAAAAAAAAAAACAAGTTGCTTTTTGTTGCAACAAAGCAATTTTTGCTGAACATGTTCACAAATAACTAATTCAATGGAACAGTCACACACTGAGCACTTAGAATTCAACACTTGCCTTAACACACACACACACACACACACACCTACACACACTCGTAGATTATGTTGTAGGCATATTTTTACAAGAGGCATTAAGAAAATTAGTGTTCATCTATTGACGCATGCATAAATTATATCAAAGCCAAAAACAAGCATTCAAGTAGATAATTACAAAGTAGGAAAATAACTGAACACACAACAGCTAAATAGAAAACATTTACACACACACACACTCGATATACGCACAGCCCATAAATAATAATTAAATGCGTGACTAATTACTTGTGTAATTTGCTATTATTAAGCAAAAGCAACAGCAACAGCCAAAAACAAAAGACACCCAAAACGGAAGTCGACGCCAAAATGTCGTTGTCATAATAGATATATAACAACATATATATATATATATTTATAAACATATATCGAGATAGGCAGGCAATAAGCACATATGTCTATGTCGAAAGACACAGCCAGAACCCAGTCGCATAATGAGCTGGAAATATGTCGAGTTATGCTTATCGCTGCAAATTAAGTTCCAGCTGCCGCCGCCTGTAGATAAGTATTTGCCAATGCATAAGTAATATAAGCAACAGTCAGAGTACACTTAGGAAAAAATCTACCATAAATTAAACAAAGTCAACTAAAAAATTAGATAGCTTATGTTCTTTATCATAACCTTCAATCACTAAAATAGATCGATTTCATATATTTTTTAATATTTTCAAGAAATGAATTTCTATTAAGCAGAAATTTATAAAATCAGAAAATAGTAATGAAGATATGTAAATGCATGTAAAAAAAATATTAAATATTTAATTCTTTTAATTTATATAAGTAACTTAAACTGATGCAAGAATTCTATATAAAGAAAACAACATCCCCAAATTTATATATATTCTTGCTAAATTTAAAAACAATCAAAACTTAAATTAAAAAATGCAATGCCTGTTTTTTTTAATGTCACAGCCTACAATTTGGTAAATTGACTTTCTCAATAATATGTTGATTAATACTGGTTGTAAAGACATTGGTGAATTGCTATAATTTAGTACAATTTTTCTGAGTGTATAACTATGGCTGTTGACGATGATTAAGTTGACAACCACTGTCAACTCTGCTTCGGCGCCCGCCAACATAACCTAAACGCACTGGCAGGCACACACACACATTCGCAACACACCGGCACACCCACACACACACACACACACACATATGTCGTCGCACAATTGCCGTGGCAGCTTCCGTGTTGCGGTTTTTCCCAGCTCCATCTGCGTCTTAATGAGTCTTGATTTATTTCATTTCCTTCATTTTTCGATACGACAACGTCAACGATGCCGTCTGTGCGTTGTCATTCTGGGCTCTAATAACACCCCTCGAACACACCCCCCACACACCCCCACACACACACAGAGGCCGTGGCACATGCTTATATGTGTTGGTATTTGGTACGCAACATTCTTGATCTGGCATCTGGTTATTTACATGACGACACCAGAATTCATTACTCATGCCTAATATCTCCATCCCCCCATCCATTTCAGACTCTGCCCCTGATTGCGGCATGTGATATGCGCCTTTGCCCCTGTCTGGGCTGCCTTTGGTTTGCCATCACTTTCCGTTTTAATTAAGACATTGATTGCTTAATTAATTTTATATGCAACCGCCGTTTAATGGCGACATCGCTTAGCGATTTCAAGTATCACATTCACATTTCCAAGACGCAAATTGAATCGTACCTTGATCCATATTTATTATTTTTATTACGAACGCGATTGTTCAATAAATTGGTATTAATTGCACATTATATCAATATTTGTCCAGCTGCTCTGTACGAGCTCATATTTCAAAGACACAGAGAACTGAAATTCAAACTGATCCCCATTTATTTTTATTATTGTACACAAGATTGTTCAATAAATTATTATTAAAAGTAAATTTATTTAACATTGCTCATGACATGAAAATATGTTCCTTAAGTTTTTCTTTGCTTAATAATTCTCAGATAAAAAATATTAAATTGAAAGCGGTGAATTTATGACTGAATTTTTTATTACTGTGAATATTATTTTTGTAGATATTTTGAACTGCGAGAGTAATTTTCTAGAATTTATCTGTATAATGAAGACAAAATCTGCTCGCTTCATTCTATTCGTTCAATTTAATTCTTTTAAATGTAATAAATATTTTTCCTAATAATCTAAATACATTTCTTAAATTAGAATCTGTGCTCCACAATAAATAAATAAACAATCGACTTTCAAACTGAAGTTCTCTTAATCTAGATAAGCTGTAAATAAATGTATCACTTTAAATTGTCTAGTCAAATTATAAAATGAATAAAATGCCATTTGCAAGCAGCTTAAAATTACAAATCTAAACTTTATTCGGAAAGCTTTGTCAACAATTTTTGTGTGTTTATATTGCAATCAATATTATTTTCGTTTTATTAGTAATGCAGCAGATTTTATTCTCTTGCTCAAGTGTCTAAATTTGTCTTTCTGTGGCTTGGAAATAAAAGAAAATAATTGACTTTTAGAATTTTAAGAGCAGCAATTGAAATAAAAAATATTAATTAAATGTTGAGAAGATTAAAAACGTCTGGTTTACATTTAAGAAAAGTAAATAAAAAATTGTAATTAAATGTTAAGAAGATTAAAAACGTGCCTTTTATATTTGAGATATGCGAATCTCAAGACTGATGAGCATTTAAACTTAAAGCTCACTTAAAGATCTGCCACAACATGTAATATTTACCTCACACTTCACCTTTATAAATATACATATATATATTTTTTTAATATTTACTAACATTAGCCAGGGGAATCAGAATGAGCTTTTCAATATGCGGCACTTAAATTTTATTACTGTGCACATTTGATGCCACACTTTTATGCAACCTGTGCTGCACGTGCTTAGCTTTGCCCATCGTTCTATCTTTATTTTTTTTAACTGCACGCTGCGTATCGTTTTCTCTGCATACAATCTCCATAAAAATACATGCACATATAAACAAAATGTAAAATTCATAAAAAACAAATTTGCGAGCACGAGCACATTTTCATATTATTATTTTTTTTTTATTTTTTTTAGCCTTGCAGCTGGCAGTTCCACTTTAGTTCCAGGCATTGCCTCGAATAGTAGTATAATGCGCTGTTGCTACTGCTGCTATCTCTGTCACTCCAGCTTGTCTCTCTCTCCCCCTCTCGCTCTCTCTTTCTGGCTTTTAATGTCTTGCTATGCAGTAGCTCTGCCTCTGTCTGCGGTTTTCCCCATACCCTCACATGCAATGTTTATTTGGCTAAGCGCCGCTTGTTGTTTGTTTTTTTTTTCCCGTTTATTTTTTTCCCTTTTGTGCGGGTGTCAATTTTATTTACTTTTACTGCACCAACTTGACTTCTATGCACGCTTTGGTTTCCCTCTCCATAATCCCCTCTGCCCTCATCCAAGTTGTGTGTCTGTTTCTATTTTGTTTACTTGTCATGCGATCTTCTATTTTCTAAGTATTTTTCTTCAGTGTTTTTTCCGTTTTTTATTATATTTCCTTATGAGTTCAATATTATTTTACAGCTGAGTACAGCTCAGCAAAATGTAAGTTATTTTCCATATTTTATAGAAAACTTATTGTTTTTACAAACTTTGCCATATTTCTCTTTTAAAAATGTTTACACAACGCCCTAAATCAATTTGGCTTCGTATCAATTTTTGCTTTTGCTGCGAGTGCTGCAATATTTATTGGAACTTTAAAATATAAATCCGATAAAATGTGTTGCAAAGCACTTTAAAATATGACATTTTAAATTTCTTAGTCACTCTTAATTTAGTAAGCTGACCTAATATTCCTGTGAAAGCTAAATTGGCAATAAAGAAGATTGTTTCTATTCGCACTGATTTTCTGCTTAAATATAAATAATTTAACTATCACAAAAAGTTGCTAAGGTACCAACATGATATAGTTATTTGATTTATTCGGTTTTAAATATATATATATATATATTGCCTGCAGCAAAAATACGAACACATGACAAGTTTAATAAAAATAACAATTTTGATAAGCAATTTATGCTTATATTATTATCTGATGTCTATATAATAAACAGTGCTCAGCTAAAGCTAACAAAATTAAAAAAATATCAATAAATTGTCTTTCTAAAAAATACAGTTTGTATGTTTTTAATCTAAGGGCCAAAATGTAAGCTTTTTTCTAAGAATCAATGTGTGCACATCTACTTCAAAAATGATTTTCTTTATGATAGCAAAAAATACATATTTGGTTTTTTTTACTTTCTAATTTTTATAAAAATATTTTCTCATGCTTAAACATTATTTATACATTATACATTATATTATTATTTCCACAAAAACAAGAAAATCGTTCAAGTCCCCAAGTCGATTTTTTTTAGCGTAAGCACAAAAAAAGAACGACGGCTCTAATAATATAAACAAAAATGGGGCAATAAATACGGATCGATCGAAGCAAGCTGCAACAGTCGCCAAACGACAGTCAAACCCTTTAGATACGCACGCGTTGCAAGCATAAAAAGAGAGTGAGAGAGTAATTGAGAGAGAGAGAAAAATGGATATCACATTTGCTGTAGAGAATGCTCACGATGAGAACATATTGACGCATGAGTTGGCACTCGAAAAGGAGGTGAATTTGAAGTGAACAGGAATATATATATAAATATATATATATATATGTATATATATAACGATTTGATAGCTTCGGCATTTTCAGTTGTACTTATCGGTTATGTTATCGCTGCTGACAATGGAACCGACACTGGATGGCGGCTTCGATGACGATGAGGAAACACTCTATATGCGTCAAATGTTGCTGAGCTACAAGGAAGAGCTGGATGCCTTGGACCGCAGTGCCGACGATTACTATCAGAAGAAGGAGCAGCTGATCTTCAAGATATTCTGTGAATTTCGTGGCTTGGCCTATGAGACCAAGTTGCACATGTTCATCCCCCATATAGATGAATAAAGTAGCGCTGAGTTCTGCTGTTGTGCACAACACATAATGCACAACACACAGTTCACAGTTCAGTTTTGCAGACTTTACTTCAGTTGTGAAATTAATGGTTTTTGCAATTCAAATTTACATTTGCCAGCGATGCTTTACAGAGGCAGACAAAGGAACACGGTTTGCGTACCTTTGTCTGCAAAATTAATTTCAACTAATGCCACAAGGAGCTGGGTGGGCAAACCCATTTCAAATGCCAAGCGTAATATTTAACAACCAAATAAACATGCAGCAGGGCGTGGCACAAACTGCTACAAGTCTCCAACCTTAAAATGACTTAACATGTCTGCCAAACTGGTTGGATTATTGCTCTGACAGGCAACGACAATATATTGGTTGTAGTCCTACAACATACATCCTGTCAGCCTAGGAGCCTGTGAGCCTGCGAGTATGCCACATCATTGACTACAGGTGCCACCAAGTGGCGTGTTCATGCGGCTTATGCACGACTTGAGGAGCAGCGTAGACATCATTAGGCAACAGCGACTATTTCTGATGAGGATGATGTGTCAAACAGTGGGTACCACAACTATGTCATACTACAGGTGTTCTTAATAAAAAGCCTATTTTCAGATCGAAAAAAGTTGTTTTAAAAAAGAAAACTCTAAGAAAACAAATGATAAAAAAATCACTTTAAATAAAAAGCCCATAAAAACTCAAAATAAAAATGTTATACATTTTTTAATACTGAAATTTTCTCTGTTTGCGAACTGCTAACTCATTGTTAAGCTAAAAAAAACTTCGTCGACGTTGTCGAAAGAACAAACTTTATATATTTTATGTTGTTTAATTATTCAACTAATTTCAATTGCAAAAAAAAACCAAAAATTGAAAATATATCAATTTTAACTGAAAATAATAAAAATACAAAAGGTGCGTTGCGAAAGCAAAATTATAAGAAATTATTTAATCGAAAATAGTATTTTCTTATTTTTATTTTTATTTTGAAGGTTGTACAAACGAAATAAATTGCAAGTTCCACAATCGAAATTCACGTTTTATATCTTTTTTTACACTCCAAATTTTGAGCCAGAGTATTTAAATTTCGGCACTGCGCAGGTAAATTTTGTTGTTATTTGGTTGTAATTCGCATTTCTAAAATGTCTTGGCAAATTGGCTAAGGCGCTGGGCTGGAATGCGACTCAGAATTATCCAGCTGAACCGAACCGCAATGAACCGCACCAAAGCGAACTGAACCCAAGTTGAGCAGCTTCATTAAAATTTCTTTGCACGGCGCATGCAAAAATGAGAGAACACAAAAAGTCAAAATGGCTGCGTCTCATTGGAATTTGTTTAATTAAGCATAGTTGCCCAACATGTTGACATATGCAGGAGGGGGATCGCCCACCCCCTTTCACTCCCCCTCCTCCTCATTGCTTCACAAATTAATTGCGCAATCGAATTGAATGACGGTTAAAACTTTAAACTAGCTGCTGCTATCAGCTGGAAATAGCTGCGAATGTTGCCTTAATTAATTATCGCTGAAAATCGCGCTGTTCCCGTTGCTGGCTCCACTTCCTGTCACACACACACATGTACGGTGCGCACCGGCCGCCGCACCCCTTTCTGGGCAAAGCGTGCAATTAAGCACCGTCAACCTCAACACCCACCCCCCCTTTCACCCTTCGCCCAGGGTTCAGTTAGTGGTTTTTAGGTGCGTGCTGTGCTCTTAACTCGAGGACGACTTTGCCGCTTTCGACCCATTCACTCAAGTATTAATAGCGCCAAAGTGTTGCGTAGCAAATTTATTAAGATGCTGTCGTCGGCAGGCGTTGCCAATGCTACTCGTTGTTGCCTCAGCTGTTGCCACTTCAGACTTTTTTTTTCTTTTTTGTAGTTTTAGACTGGTTTTGTTTGGGTTCCTTGATGCTTGTGTGTCTACATTTTCGATAAATTATTAACAAGTTGGCGTATGAGTAATATTTAAAGCTGTGCCCAAAAAATAAAAAAATTGCGAAAACTGTTGAAAAATTAAATTCAATGAAATTTCAATATGGCCACAAAATATTTGAAGAGGTAAAAGTTTGACTGCCTCTTCACAAACTTCAAGCAGACGGTAAAAAGATAAATATCAATTTGTATACCCTAATAAATAATTGCATGAAAGGCCCATTGCAAAATTATAAGCAAAAATTTAACGTTTTGAAAATTGTTGAAAAATTAAACTGAAATTCATGGTATATAGCCACAAATATTTAAGTAGGCAGAATCACAGAATTTAAAAAGAATGCAAAAATAAAATTTTCAAACTCGATTGACTAATAAATAAAATCATCAAATATAAACGCAACATTTTTTATGGAAAATTAAAAATTTAATGGAAAACAAATGAATATTATATTCATTCCATATTGCCACAAATATTTTCTTTGACATTAAAAGTCAAAAGTTTGGCTTCTAACCTAATAAATAATTTCAATAAAATTTTTTGCCAGGCTCATTGAAAAAATTTGTTATCTAAATGAGCAAAAATATTTTATTTAGGTCAAATTAAAGAATTTCAATATTTGAACAACAAACAGTAGATTTTTCTATTTTTCATGGATGAGAGAAATTTACCATTCACTTTCAAAATTGCCTGTATTAAATAAATAAATTAGCTTTAAGCAACTCAAATTATCAGCACAACTTTTTGAAGCTGGCTGCCAACTCGCAGTCAGGCACTAAAATCATCTTTTATTTCAGTTTATTCTCTTGGGTGCAATAAATACAAGCGCAATGCCACAAATCTCAACTCAGTCGACATGCATTTTCCAAAGGATGCAACTACAGTGCAATAAAATAGTTCTCGCCACAAAATAATAGTCTTCAGTGGGACTAAAGTGAGCTTTATGTGATGCGATTACTTAATAATTCTTAATAATTGCGGTGCACCAAACTGCTGATTTGCCAAGTTTTTACCTAGTTTTTAAGACCAAAATATTTGTCTTAGCAACTCCCAGCTGAAGTATATATATTCCGGAACAGTATTAACAGTTCAGTCGATTTATGCCCGACTCTAAAAAATAGATGACCTCAGAGAAGTTTTTTCAAACAATTTTAAAAATAAAAACTCATTTATCATACGCAAATCAAGTCGATTTAAATAAATCCATTTTCAATAGTAATAAAAGACATAATTATAGAGATATAAACTTCCAATTGATGTGTAAAATACACAGCATATAATTGATCAACTGTAAAAATTATTCAAATATATTTGTTAACGAAAAACACAGTTTCATATTAATAAAACTAATTGAAATCTCTCAATCACAGCACTCTGACTGAAATATTTAAAACTTTATATGACATATTATGTTTACCTTTGCCATAAGTATTTAATTTACTACTGTATTCCTTTGGCATAACATTTTTTATTTAATTCGTTTTTTCTGTTTGTAATTTTGCCATCCTTTTGAAGTCTCATGCTGCGAAAGAGCGACATGCATCGATGGCGCGTAAATTGTGAGATAAAATACCAAAAAAAAATATTAAAAGGGAATATACAAAAAAAAAAATATATATATATATATACCTAGATACCCGCTGTGTTTGTGAATTTATGGTTTGTGGGCGACGTAAGTTCATAGCTCAGGCTACATATGTCTGCATGGTTTGGCCCAACAAATCATCATTAAATGGAGCACACAGAGCAGAGAGAACGGAGAATGGAGAACGGAGCACAGCTGAGCACAGCGATGTGGACACAACTGACTGCATGTTGGCCAGCCATAAATAATAATTAAATTATTTTATTACTTAAAAATGCAGAACAAATGCATTTTATACACGCGCTAACAATTAACGTACTGAAATTAAGGCTTAAAGTCCATAGAATAATTGCGTTCATAAAAATCCCCCTTAATGAAAAGTGGCCAAAAGTGAACATCAGCCGCCCGGTCCAGAAAATCCATTGAGGCAAACAATGCAGACGACGAACAGGCGACTCTAAGTAACTGGAGCTAGGGGTAAAAACAAAAACAAAAACAACAGAAAATTACATAAAACAACAGCAAATACCATTCACTGAGCAGGGGACAGGGGGGAGCCGGAGAGGAAGCAGTGGGGCAAATGGTTTTCATTTCAGCTCTTGGCTCTTGGCGTTTGAAATGTCAAAACAGTGCGACAAAAAGGCGTTGCCGCAATTAGCACAGGCCAGAAAATACACGCTATATACGCCATATACGCTGTACACGCGGTGCACATACACTCAGCGAAAAATAATGGACTTAGAATTAACATCGCTTTGAGCACAACAACGATTATCTTGCTTATGGATTTAATTTGTTGCCAAAATAAATTGCTTTAAGTCAAAATTATTTTTATAAATATTTGAATTTAATAAAAAAAAATATGGCAGTTTATTTAGAGAAGGATAACACCTCCCCTAAAATACAATTCTATATAGATAATATTTTTATTTAAAGAAGAATCAACACTTCCTTTAAAATATAATTATATATATATAATATAATAATATTAATAATATTAAAGATAAACAAAGTTGAGCCCATTTGATATGTTATTGAAGCACTTTGAAAAATAAGGTTTATCTCTAAATTTACGAAGAGTCAATTAAAAAAACATAAGCTTCTCAATTAATTAAGCTCAGCTATGCCTGGAAAATATCGAAATTTCTGGTCATTATTTTTTTGTAAGCATGTACAATACGAATAGAAGCGACATGTGTGCGCATACTTTTTGTTGGCACGGTTGCAGTCACAGTCACAGTTACAGTCAGAAGGATGATGCTTATTATGCTTGTGGCAAGCCTTTGAAAATGGGCTCCATTTCAACACGCACACACGCCATCTAAAATGTGTGTACTTCAATCTGTGTGTGTGTGATCATAATTGTAGTGGCTGCAAATAACAGCAGCAACACAAACATCAACATCAACACCAACAACAATAACAATAACAAACATAACGGCACAAAACAAAAGGCTCTTTTTTTATAGCAAACAGTGAGCGGCAGTTGTATTCGGCCCGGTTTGCATGTGTTGCGTTTGCCTGCTTAAAACTGTCAAGTGTAAATTTCTTTTCCTCTTTCTAGTTTGTTGTTTTACTTGGTTTTGTTAAGCAGAGTTCATGTAACCCTTAAGGCTAATACAAACACAAATACGTACTTATTGTCACAACAACAACAACAACAATAACAACAACGACAATGCAAAGCATGGGCATTTTATTAAGATGTTCACTACAATTTCTAAAAAAATAAAAAAAACAGAAAAGGAAAATAAACAAACAAACAACCAGCAGAAACTGATTGTTGCACAAAGGCCCTGTTGAACTAAGGTAATTCTGAGCCTAGTTGACTCAAGCAAAAAATTACCTGAGGCTTACATGATTTTTGCTCTAAAGAACTAATAACTTTATTAGTTAACAATTTGTTAATATTTAAAGCAGTACTAAAAACTATATAAGTTTACATTTATTTCTGTAAATAACTAATAACTTTATTAGTTTACAATTATTTATTACTAAGCTGAAAGATTATTTATTTTCTTATTAATTAATGTGCAGCAAAATGATGACTGAGAAGTGTCAGCTGTAAATTTAAGCCGCTTAAAGCAAAATGTAACTAAATACATTAATAAATAAAGGTCCAAAAGTTGATTTAAAAGGGAACAAGACAAATAAATGCCAAGATTTTAAATAGTTAATTCGTCTAAACAATGCATAGCAGCAAAGAACAAATAAACATTCAATATTTATTTCTGGCAAATATGTAAACAAGTTGACATTTCGAGTTTTTTGTTTTGCTTGACGCCCTTCTCTGCGCAAAATATGGAAACTTTAGAAAGTCAACACAAAACTACTTGAAAATAAATAAAGAAAAAAACTTATTGTGCACAAAAGCAGCTATTCGTATTTTTATATCAACTTTGGCAAACAACAATAAGCGAATTATCAACAATGGAATTTTTCCATCAAGAAATACTCATGTGATTTTGTTTATATATATATCAATATATAATCAAGTAAAAACTGACTCAGAAACCAGAGACGAGGCAAACGACTTGAATATATCGAGTGCAATTTACATTCTCGAATAAAATGCGCATCAAATTGCAGTTGAAACTTGAGAATTTTTTGCTGGCTGCTTATTAGTGGAGAGTTGGGACCCTAACGAGCCAAGAAAGGGAGCCAAGAATTAATATTTACTTTACTTCTGCCACATTTTTTGCAACTTCAACCGAAATAAATGAGTATTTTTTTTGTTGTGTTGTGTTGTGTTGTGTTGTGTTGCGAAGAAACATTGTGCGTTGTATCTGTGGCTGTGTTAAATTATATCTGGCAGCTCAAAGAACTAACAAAGCTGAAGCAATAAGAAAAAAAATCAAAAAAAAAAACTACAACCAAAAAAAAAAGACAGAGAAAAATGTCTGCTTACATTTGAAATAATTTCAGTCAAGGGGCGTCGGAGGAGTGAACAAAAATCAGGCAGGAAGAATAAAAGTGAAATAAAAGAAATGCTAAAAGTTTTCTCATGTTGCGCAACGAGCTGCGGAAACGGAAATGGCAACGGAAGTCACATTGGACGACATGTGCGGACATGTGGCCCTAATTTCAACACTCATAAATATGTAGATTTACTTTTTGTGCACTCTGCGGAATTGCCAACAATTTAACAACAACAACAAGAACAACAGCAACAATAGGAAAAACACCTATGCCAATCACACTTTAACAATAACTTCCATACATAATTAGATATATACATAAATATACATTTACATAAATATATATAAACATATTTATGTTTGCGTTGATCCAATTCATTTGTGGAGCCAACAAAAATACGCAGGTACAAAATGGTTTTAATTAAAAAATTTCGCCTGCAGGCCCATGTCAAAATAAATACAAATACGAAATTTTGTAAGGAAAAACGAACAATAACATCAACAAAACTGGCAAATTATACAAAAACCTTGATGTTCGCACAGACATAACACCAACAAAAATAAGAGCAACAGCGGCAGTTGCACATAGTTAAGTCTGATGAGGCACACAAATACATTCATAAAAAAATCAGCATACTTTTTGCAAATATCGCACAAAATAAAATTTTTATTTTTCATATATTTGCTCTACATTTTAAGAAAATTTAGTCTGGATTAAAAAAAAGCAAAGTATAAAGGAATATTTTTTTTGAGAAAAAGTCCAGTCAAATTGTAGGTATTTTATTTACAGTGCAGTGTATTTAAATAGTACAAGTAACTTATAATTTGTACACTTTACGACAAAATAGGAATACTTATGGCTAAGTAACAACAAGTTGCAGAGCCATTAAGCAAGTCTGGAACAGCACAAAAGCGTCGATGCCATAAAAATGAAATCGCCAACACAATGAAAACCGCAACAACAACAACAACAACAAGAAGAGAAGAAAAACTTGCTGCTCAAAACGTAAACAATGCCACAAAAGCAACACGTGCCATGCCAGCCTGCCACAAACACCTCCCCCGTCTCTTGTTGTCAACGCCCCCAAAACATGGCTGCCAAATGCTCACGTAGCCCTCTTAATGAGCCACAGGTTTTACTTACCGACAGGTAGAACAACAATAAAACCCAAAGCAACATTCACAAAGAGATAAAAATAAATGAAATGGTTTAATTTATTAAGGGAAACACCAAACAACAAGCGCCATCTATATTTTTTTCTTTTTTTGTGTCATGTGTTTAATTAAAAATATCAAAATACACGACACAAAGCGGCACAAAAAGCAATATAAATATGCAAAAATAAAGCACGAAAAAACAAAACCAAAAATGTTGTCAGACTCGCCCCCAGGGTGCATCATGTGACATTGGACACCTGGCGAGGCGTGCGTGGCAGTCAGTGAAATTTTCCAAAAAAATATCCGCATGTCAAGCCAAACAGCAAAGTGCATACGCCCCACATATAGAGCAAAAAAAAAAAAAGAAAAGAGCAAAGAGCAAAAAACAAATGTTGGTCAACCTTTCCTGTCGCTTTCTCTGACAGCCGTAAATAGTTTTGTGGAGCAGCGACTCACTGGCTCTGACAGCATGTCTGCACACCCCCTCCCGCCCAACAGACAATGCAGTAATTTGGCCAAATTGTTAGCATCTAATTGGCAACATACGCACACACACACACACACACACACACTACAATCTTAATAAGTATTTGGAAATTCAGATACAAAGCAAGCAGCTAAAAGCTGGCAAAAGTAGCTTTAATATCCAAACGAATTTAATTAGTTTGCTTGACTCCTTTTCTAAGGATTCGTCTAATTAGTTTCTGAGCGAGCGAAAATTAATAATTTAATTAACCATAAACCATAATTTTACTATTATTTTCCAATTTATGCCTCAGCTGAATAAGCAACACAATAAGTTGATGCAAGTTAAAGCAAGATTTGTATTGTTTATTATAATATTATGGTTAATTAATTAATGGATTTTTTATTTTCTTTAATATAATAAGAACAAACCAGCTCCACTGGCAGCTAAGCTAAGTCCAGCTGTGAAATACATATTTTGCTTGCTGATTGTAGTTTCTTTAATATAGAAATATGTTTTGAATAAAAAAATTATTGTTTCTTATCTGAATTCTGAAAATTGAACAGTTGGTCTATAATATGTCTGGGTATATTGTATATCAATTGGTAGGCTATTGATTCAATTATTTATTTATTTTATTTTAAACTTTCATTTTAGATATATGCGAAAAACATTAAATTCGTAACAATTAAATTAGACAAGTTTTCTAATACTATAAATTTATTTATTGTTGTAAATTAATAATTGTTGTATATAAAAATCAACATTCTTTCCCACATCCTATAAATACAGAGTATAAACGCAGCTTTCATCCGTAGTTGTTAAGCCTTTGCCTATTTTATGCCAATCAATGTTTTTCCGAGAATTTCAAATTAAGTTAGAATTTTAGAAATTATATTTTTAGAAATGGATTCAGCTTGTTATTTGCATACCTGTCTTTAAATGTCCGAATTGTTTAATTTAATCCTTTCGACATAACAAATTGGATTTGGTCAAGCATTTATTAAAGACTTGTGACAATTTTAAGTTTCAAATAACCACAAGCCCCAAAGGGAAGCCCAAAGCGATTTGGGTGCCCAACACCAGCAATCAATGCAAATCATTTGTGAAGACATCTAAGCCGAAACCGAAACTGAAACTGAAACATAAACCGGGGCCAACATATCAAAGAAATATATATGTCCGGGGAAACGAACGGGAAATGAAGCAAAAACGGCAATTATGACCGGCATTCAATCAAATGTTCCCTGGGCATTTCTACATATGAGCAACACCCAACAGAAAAAAAAAACAGAAACATTTTAGTCAATATTTGGCATCAAAAGAAAGTTGCTGACAGTCAAATTGGTCCTAGGAACAAACCCACACGCTTTGAGGGAGAGAGATCCTGGGGGCAAAACGAGATATATTTGTGGGCCAGCGGGAAGCGTTATAAAAGCCATTAATATACAGAGATATATATATATAAATTTAAGAGCCACGAAATCAAAGTGTGAATACTGCTCAATGGTTTTCTCACATGATAGTCCACATAAATGGAAATGGAGAAATAGAGAAATGGAGAAATGAAGTTGTGGCTTGGGTTGGGGAACCGTTTTAGCCAATATGGCCCAGGCAGCATTTTATTGTTTGGTCTCCGACAATAAAACGCCCGAAAATAAAAGGCAGCAAATCTTTCATTATTCATTATAAGCGCCACACCGACCGCAATAACTTTGGACCGGTGCCACCTCGAGAGGAGGAAAGAAAGACCAAACTTGGAAGTCATTTATCTTGCGTCCGTTCGATAGTCACTTCGAGAGTCAGTCGTCGGTAAGTCAGGCGAGTGTTGTCCGCTGCCCAAAGTTTCATCAATCTTTCAATAATGCGGCTGAAATTGCCAAAGAAAATAAGAAAGGCGGAAGAAGGCTGCTCAGGTAAGTGCTATGGAGTTGAGAGCCGAGGCCGAGTTCAGTGTCATGTAAATTTGTTTGCGCTGTTGCACGTACCCCATAAAAGTCTTGCAATGTGCCCCCACTTAAGCGGCAATTGAACCACCATAAACACACACCAATACCAACACACGCAATGAGTGTGTGGCAGGTCATCAGGACAGCAGCAAAAGAAGACAGTTGAAAAGTAAATAAATCATGCGGCGAGGCAGATCCTTGAACTGCTTACGCATCCCAGCAAACAGACTTTTATTTATTTTTATCATTTTTCTGCCATTGACGTGGCCAGCACACACACACACAATTACACTCTTTATATATATGTGCTCATTTTTTTTTTCTTCCTTTTTCGGGTTTTCTTGATGGCTAATAAATTCGTGCCGCATTCGCATATCCCTTTTATTTATGTTTGTGTTTAGCGCTTTTTATTGATTATATCGTATAAAATATCCACAGCTTTCCCCTCTCTCTCTCTCTCTTTGCCCGTCTTTTGTCTATCTATCTCATTTCTTCCCTTACCCATTTTTTCTAACATATTTCACAGTTTATAAGTACTCATCTTGTCAGATATATCGCACAGCTTGTCGCTTCAGTGCGTCTAATGAAGTTATGGCTTTTTTCGGATCCCGGTTTCTGCCTCAGGAACAATATATTTTCATTAGCCTGGAAATTAAGTTGTTTCGGGTTCCACTTTTGGCCTGAGTCAGCGCAAATTATTTTCATTCATTAAATTGACAGCGCAGTGAATTTATGAAAATGACCAACAAAAGCATTAAACAAATGTTTATGACTTAATCACGCTTCATTTGGCCAAACAGATGTCCAAATGAAAATAAAACCAATCTGGATTATGTGGCATCATTTTATCGAATTTTTCTGCATTACATTTACCCTAGATTTATCGCAACAAAAAAATACAAAATTATCATATAAATTAAAATTATAGTTAATTACAAAAAAAAAGGAGATAAATAAAATTTATCAGATAAATGTTAAATAAATTTACATCAATTTCACAGATTTTGTAAACTTAAATTTAATTTTCCGCAATTAAGTGCAATGTGTATTTTAGTTTTTCTTGTATGATTCGAAAAAATACACTTCTTGACCAGTTTTTTCCATTTTTTCCAGCAACGCTTCTTCTCATATTTATGCTCCGATTGGGCAAAAATATTTGGGGGTCTTCGCTTGAAATCGGGGAGCCAGATGCCAGTCAATCTTGCTGAACAATTTGCATTCTCCGAATGCTCCAGTTCAATGAGTTGCTCGACATATTCCAGAAAATCGACTGCAGAACGATTCATGTTGAGCAATGGCAAATGAATGCAACTGATTTTGCAGTTCTTGGCCAACTTAAATAGCCAACGATTAAGCCTTGAGCTTAGTCAGAGCAATGTGAGTAAAACACTTGTACAACTAAAAATAGTTTTAGCTGATAAGAAAAGTGTGTTTTTATTTTATCATTTTACTTGTCTCGTTTGTCAAGTGCGGACATGAGATAAATGCGACACTTTTGCGTGGCTCCTGCTCGGCATGTTGCCAGTTAGACACCGCCCAAAGGCCCTGGCCATGCCCTCGTCTGCGACCTGATGACAGTCAAGTCACAAACGTTGTGGCAGCAACTGCAGCTGCAACATTTCACTGGCAGCTGGCCAGTTTATCCGTAAGCCTTTTATAAGCCAATTGCAGACACGTCTGCAATTTAAGAAGAAAAGCAAAACGCGCTTTCACATCTCGCATCTCGCATCTCGCATCTTGACAAATTGCTACCCGCTCAACAATATCATACGGTAAATATATATATCTATATATATATATATACGGCATAGTCAAAGCTCTATATTTGAAGTACGGCTTGGAACTTGATAAATTGTTGAACTCGTTTACCACATTTCAGCATTTTAATAATACCAAGTGCCTAATGCATAAAAAGACAAAGCAGAGTATGTATTTTGATTACACAGATGGACAGACTAAAGGATGAACAGATGCTCAGCATTTATATACCTTATGGAACTGCATTTACGAAGTGCAAACTGTAGTCGCAGAAGTAGTAGTAATAGTAGTAGTAATAGTAGTATTAGTAGTAGTAGTAGTAGTAGTAGTAGTAATAGCAGTGGTAGTAGTATTAGTAGTAGTAGTAATAGTAGTAGTATTAGTAGTAGTATTAGTAGTAGTAGTAATGGCAATAGTAGTCTATAATTCAGAAACAATAATTATCTGCCAATTAACTCAGTGGAAAGCAACTTTTCCCACAAAAAAGTAATTTTACATTTTTAAATGTTTGTATATCTGAAACCCTAAAAAAGTCTATATTTAATAATAATGAAAATGGCTTGTGACATATGAAAAAAATCACCAAATATTCGAACTAATTGTTTTTTTAATTTTATAAAAACATTCACCCACATTCACATTCACTCAAATAAGGTAAAGAATAACTCTGATTTTTAGAAATATATTCTTTTAGAACAATAAGATTTGTTAGCATTGGAGTACATCAGCTTTCTGAAATTCAAGTTATTTTTTTTCCGAGTGTATGTGCTTCCTTACATACATTATTTTGCACAATTTAATCAGTCATTTCATCAGTCACATTTAGAATGCCCCAAAATAAGGTAATCGAGCAATGGTTGCCTGCTACAAAACTCAAGCCTAGAACAAAAGGTAATTGCTATGGAATCTGCATAACAATTAAAGAAGAAGAAGAAGAACAGGCGTATAGGCATAAGCTAAACAATTAAGGAAGAAGAAGAACAGTCGAGTAGGCATAAGATAAAAGCTTATTGCTATAGATGTAAGCATAACTGTAAACTGGCAAAAGTACTTTCGCTCAATGGTTGAATGGATATGGTTATGGATATCGATGAAATGATGGCATGCAAGCGAGCAATGTCAATCGATACGCATCGAAGAGAGGGGAGAGCTGAAACTCGTCTTAAGTGTTGAATAAACACATTCGATACTTGATAGCCGCGTCGAGTTGAGCCTGGATTCGGCCATTAAGCGACACGCGAACGTGCAGCTCTCAATTTGAAGTGTTATGCGACTGCGGCCAGTATCCAATATCCAGACGACAAGTCCAACCGATATCTCATTTAATCCTTGGGTGCTGCAGGCTCTCGTCAGCTGACATTATTCCTTGCAGCTCAACTAATCGCACACAAAACGGGTAACGGCAATAGCCAACTTGTAACGGGAATTTCATTGTTTTATTTCAAACAATTCTCGTTATGCAGTAGAAATGCCAATAGAAATTTAATGGTAGAGCTTGCTCGACTAGCAAATGCTCTGTATGTGACTCGACTTTTAAAAAGCTTCTTTACAAGTTAATATTGGCAGAATTATAAATTATTATTTAGCGATTTTATTATTTTATTGTTAGTATTGTTTTATATAAGCATTTAATTATTATTCTAATTTTGTTATTAAAATTTTTATTTATTAATTTTTGTATAGCATTTAATATTAGCATTGTATTTTATATATTTTACACAAAAGACTGTTTGTGTTAAATGTATAAAAAAAAAACTTACAATTTATAGAAAGACAAATTAAAAAAAAAGAATTATGTTTTCCATGTATGTAGGTAAATATCAAAAATTTAGAGATCATAAATTATGCAATATCTTTAAGCAGCCAAAAAAGTAGCTCTTTGTTAACATAACATAAATTATAGATTTAGTTAGCAAACGGGCAGCTAAAAAACAATCAATTGAGGTAAACAATTATTTCGTCTCAACAAATGCAACTGTGCTTTCTGTGGTTAATGCACAAATTCTCAATCTTGTCACACAATACGAAACAGAGCAGTCCTTTACAGTTACAGGATGTAACAAACTCTTTATGTTTTACGTGCTGTCTCACAGATTTCTGGCATTTTTGGCATTTTACAATGTGCTTGTGGGCTCTTTTCTAGGACAACATTCAGCGTATCTGTCGCTCCAACTCTCTGTTTGTATTTCCCTCTATGTATGTGTGTGTGTGTGTGTGTGTGTGTGTGTGTGTGTTTGTAGAGTGTGGTTGTGTGCTGTGTGTGTTGGTCTGGCGCACTTTTCCAATCCGTTGGTTTTATTCTTTGGCAGTTTTGTCGGTTGGTCGGTCGCATTGGCCATCGAATACTGCAATTTACACAAACGCCTCGATATACTGCAACCTGCAACATGCAACATACACTTTGCGGCTGCCCAAAAGCGGGTCATCAGTTTGTTAAGTTTTGTTTTGTACTTTGCTTTAGATTGCATTTCAACCCACATCTGCTGCTGACAAAACGTGTTTATATACCACACACATCAACACACACCCGGCCACACACCACACACACACACACACACACACACACACACCTGCATACAGCACACCTCTCTGCAATATCGGTCAATTTTGGCTGGGTGTGTTTTATAAGTAAATTGATTGAAGCATGCCATAAATCCACAGTTTATGACATTGTACGAAACACATGTTTCTGCTGAAATCCGAGCTAGAGTGTGGCAACATGTGCTATCAAATAGCACAGATGTGGCATATATATATATAGTACAAATGGTACAACTTATGCAACACTTGAATTAAATGGTGCACTCAAAAGAAATATTTATAAATAAACAGATTACTCTGATTTACTGAAAGTTGAGGTGAGTGTTAAACAAACCCGACTTTAATTGGGTCTAAAAAGCAGAAATTCAAACTCGGTTTAAAGAATTGCAGAGAAATAACTTTATCAAAACTGAACAGATTTTTAAAGACTTCTTAGTCATGGTTTGATTACTGCATCAAAACCACATTTAGAGTTTCAAGCTGAGCTCTGCCTTGAAATTTCTATTAAAATTAAACTCTCAAATAAATTTTATAGAGTTGCGTCAAAAATTTCTAAAAAACTTTAACTTTTGTGAACAGTAAATTAAATTTAATTAAAGACAATTCTGGCGCAATTTTCATGCTTAAAGAATACACTAAAAAAAAAAAGATTTTGTAATATAACTTTCTTAAAACTGGGCATATTTTTAAAAATCAGCAATAAGCTATATTTATTGTTGAAAGCATGAATCTAGCCGCTGCTTAAAATACTTAAGTTTTAATACTTTTTCACGCAACTTTCGCTAGTATAAAATATTTGGCTGCCAGACAGATTAAATCGAATTTGCTCACTTTGCAGTTTATACCTTTTGGTTCTACTTCAAGTGAAATAAATGCTACTAGTTTATGATTCCGCTGGCATGTTTGCTTAAGCATCTTCCTGCGATTTCTCCAGAATTGTACATTTCAGTCACATAGCCCAAAAACTTAAGCTGCTGCAGTTTTCTGCACAACTGGCGCAACTTCAACATTTGTGGAAAACTTTGGCAATGGTTGCCATTTTCATTCGCATCGCTGTTGCTCTTCTCTCTTTTCTCCCTTCTCACTCTGGCAACTCGTATTTGCCTCCAGCAGCTAAATATGAACGGAAAATTCTGTGGATCTTCAATGTGTGTGCACATCACGCACTAGACGGATGTATGTGTGTGTGTGTGTGTGTGGCATAGGTTTTTGGGAACAATTGCAGCCTGCTGCTGCTGCTTGCCACAAATTGGTTGCCATGCCTAGGCTTAATATCCATTTCAAATGGACTAATCGTAAAACATGCCCCATTATACATGCCGCCAACCCCATTATTTTTATTCCATCATAAACAGAGTTTGTAGCCCCAAAAATGAACTGAAAAGTATTCGATTTACTGCAGAATCTGACTTCCAAATAGCGTATTGAGCATTGTTCATTTGCATTTGCATTTAATTAATGCCTGGGTATTTTGGCCAGTGGAATTACATTATTCCGGGTACATTTTCCACACTTTAATGCGACATTTGGAATTTTGGCGAATTTGTCAACTGGCAACTGGCAACTGGCAACTGGCACAAATTGTGTGCAGGCAGCTGCAAAATAATTGAGTGCCATGGATACAGTCTGCAGACTAATTGCAATTTTGGTAGTAGTTCACAGTAATCAACATCCTTCATAAATGGAGAAATTCATTATGCACTAATAGGTTACATTTGGAGACTGTCATCTGCATTTCAAATTATTCAAGGCGTTCTAAGTGAATCTGAACATGTACTTTAATGACACTAATAACCTATATTTTACTACCACTAAGTCAAAGCTGCAACTGGAACTAAAATACGATTCAGTACAATATTTATTTTATTAATGTTTATTTACCAAAAGAGCATTCAGCATAAATTTTAAACATAAAAATCTATACAAATCATTCATAAGCTATTTAAAAACTTCAACTTTTAGATCGGTTTTGACAAACTTTTGCAAATTGAAAGCTCATAAAGATAATTTATAGTCTAGTTGGAAACTTTTTGTGGCCACTTTTTAGTTGTATAAACAGTTTTGGCAAACTTATTATAATTTAAAGTTGAAAATTATAAATTATTTCCAACTTTGAAATATTTTTGGCAGTTGGTTAAAATATTTATAAATACCAAAACTTACATTAAATATTCACCCTCAAAATAGTGAATTTTTCTTCCCAAAATAAAAGCATTCTATATTTCGAAAAAATAACAAAGTTATTGCAATGAATAAGCAGCATAATTTTTAAAATTTTTATTTCAAGTATTAATCACAGCTTTCTCAGCAGGCAAACATTTTTCAGTAAACTTGGAGCCAACACACATATTTGTAAGAAAAAACTCTAAGAAGATAAAAAGCAAGATAAAAGATATGAAGTGAATTTTAGCCGCATTTGGTAAATGAAAGTGGAAACGGCATTCATTTTATGGCCGAAATAAGCATAATGAAAATAAATGTTGCCTACTTTTCAGGGCACTCAAATTAATTATGACCATTTCCGCATATTTATTGGTGCTACACAGCCCACACAAATGTTTATCAAATTAGCACAAAATACCAAATAGAAAATACACACACATACATATATATATATATACACAAAGGAATTAATTTGTGTCTCTCGAAACTTGCCGGATAATTTGCCAGTAATTTGAAACAATGCGCAAACAGCAGCCACTTGAACTATGGCAACATTTTGAGAGCCGCATTTGCAAATGCGCTTAATTTCAATCAGTGCACAGAGAAAAACAATGCCACAATAAGGCAGTAGCAACAACAACAACAACAACAAAAGTTAAAATAAACAAAACACGCACACACACACATACACACAGCACAACGCAAGCCGCTAAGCAAACAAATGGCACAAGAGAGAAACTCAACAAACACAAATCCAAACCGAACTCAACTCAACTGTTCGAGCTGAACAAAACAGTCAAAGTTATGACGCAAAACACAACAATTACAACTATAACAATAGGAACGATTTTTATTTGCCTAATGCCGACATTTACATACCCTATAGAAAAATATTACAGTCATCAGCAGTTGGCTAGAGAAAACTTAGTTCACATTGCATAAACAAGTTTGTTTAAGACAGACGAAAACTATTTCTAAACTTTTTCAACTAAGAACTTAACGCAAATATTATTGCCATTTATCAACTTGAAAAATGCAAGTCTCAACTTGCCTAAAAAAGTGAAAATGCTCTCTTAAAATAGCAAACATTGATAAAAAAAAAACCAGGCAATGAAAACCACCACAAAATAGTTGGAAAAAATCCAGCATTGAAATATTGAAATTTGCTTTGATTACCAAAATCTGTATTTATTAATACAATTTTATTAGTTGATCTAAAATCTGTAGAGTATTTTACAAAACATTTATTTGAATTTATGCTAACAATTATGGCTTGTATCGATACTCGTGCAATTATCGGTATAATTAAATTAGTTTATTTATTATATAAAATCTAGATATGACATTTCCAGATCAGCAATATAAATACTTCGCATTTGTTTGCTTCCATCTTTTGCATACTTTAGCAGAATTTCATCATACCTCTTTGCCCACTTTAAAAGTGCAAATGCTATTTTTTGCTAAATATTTAATGTTTATTTGAATAGTGTAAAAAGTTAGTTTTGAATAATAAAAACACCCAGCTTTGTTTTTGGTACTCAAAACGAAATTTGTAAAAGTTGTGCAACACAAAACGGTCTCACAAAATTTAGGTATATCCAACTAAAACCTAGAGCATTAAAAACCGTCACTTGACAAAACTTGGTCCGAGGCCAACGAATTTTTCCTAATTTGCAGGCAAACAAAAATTAATGTAAGAAAAAAAAGTAAAAAAAAATTGTAGAAAAATGAGTGCATAATTAAATGGAATTCAGCCATCCAGCGACTTGCACCGAGCGTAAGAAACCATATTAAGGAAACTACGCCTAAAACTTTCTTAGTGAAAATTAAAAGCAAATTTAATTATTCGCCTGTCGTCAGTCATTTTGTCAACTGGCACAGTGACGATACACTTGAAAAAAGGCTTGTTAAAAGTTGGAAAAGGACATTGAAGACTATAAAGCTTTAGTGTTTTTTTTTAGATAACTTCTCAAAATAATAAAGCATTTTTTAAATTAGTATTGTTGCCTTTAAATGACCATACCAAATATGTTGATTTTTTCATTTTTTTAAAAAGGAGAAATGCAATCCTTAGAGAAAATCTTATTTACAATTTAGAAAATAGTAATTAAATTATGTTATATGGCTTTTATGCTATGTAAAATATCTGAAATTCCAAAAAAAAAAAATTAATGATAAATGATTAATATACGTAACAAAAAAATAATATAGTAATTCTGCTAAGTGTAAACATATAAAACAATGCCTTTTAAATTATAAATATATTTTCTAAATTAAAAAAAAAACCAAACTGAAACTAGGAAATGCAAGTCTTAATTTTAAATATTTACTTCCCTTACAGGAAGTTGAGGAACCCTTGCCGGACATCTAAAATTCAGGGCGCCTTCTATTTTCTGAGTGTGCTGCAAGTAAAATGTTCTCTTGTTGTTTTCTTCTTCTTGTTTTGCTGGTGGCTTTTGCGGTTGCCTGCGGTACTTTGTGGTGCTCCACAGTTCTGTGGAGGGGTGGAATTGAGTGGGGGCGTGTGCGTAATTTTTCACACTTTTGCTCTACGACGGCTGCTGTCTTATAATTTATGCACATTTTCTTTCGTTTTCGTATTTTTTTTTTTTTATTTATTTTACTTTTGCTGAGTATTTTGGCATTTTATTAGGCGTCACAAATTACATTGCAAATGGCACACGATGCTGCACAGAGAGAGAGAGGGAGACACAGAGAGTGAGAGTGAGACAGATAGAGAGAGGGGCGGAGAGAGCATGAGAAACGACCGCTTTGGACATGGTAAATGGCACCTTGGGGATTTCAGTAATAGTTTGCTAATGCGCGTTTTATGCGCTGGAGAATCTGCCTGCCGAGTTTACCAAATTGATGCTGCCAGCATAATAATGAAAACATGAAGCGACTACCAGAGAGAGAGAGAGAGAGGGAAAGAGAGAGTGAAACTGCACGCAACAAAAAACCACAAAATGCGTTATTAAAAGCGAGTGTTAATAGTTGATTAAAGCGTATCATAAAATGCTCATTATGTGCATATTATAAAAAGTATTGCAACAACTTTTTTTTACTATCCCACAAAAGAGTGTTGTCAACATTTTTGACAACCCTTAAACTAACAACTTGCAGCGTGAAACATATACTTTAGCCCAGTGTAAAATGCATATAGCTAGTAAAACCATACAAAAAGCGAATTACTATTTTCGAAACAATCCGCACTTCAAAAATGTTCTGGCAAATGAAAATCCAAATTTCTAAAGGCAGCACAAAATTAACCTTATGCAAAGTTTGTATTTTCGACCCACTGCATATTTCTATTTTAGTGGAAATTTTCGAAAATGCGAACATACAATGCAAGTGAAAATATAGAAATATGAAAATGAAATAAAGAGCTTAAAATTCTACTCAATAAGCCGGGCAAACATTCAATGCAGGCCAATATTGGCAGAGCATTGTGCGGAAAACTGGGGAGAAATGTGGCTTAAATTTGTGTGCGCAAAACCAGAAATAATGAATAACAAAAGAATGTTTTGTTGCACAAAATCACACGGCGAGCAGATGTGCAAAATGCATAGAAAGAGAGATGGATATATATATATATAGAGAGAGAGAGAGAGACAGAGCGAAGGAGAATTCACAGTTGGCCATCGATGATAAGTGAAAATGGCGGCAGGGGTTAAAGGTGAAATTATGTTGCAACTGTGGCCAACGTTGCGTATGAGCAACCAAGCGAAGCGTAACTTGAGCTTAAAGTTCTTGTTGCCACTGCTTATCTATGGCCTTGCCGCACAACTTGTTGCAGCACGACCAAACTGCCTGGTTGCTGATGAGCGTAGGCAAACTAAAACTTTTGCTTATGCTACGTATTACGTATCCGCCATGTAATCGGAACCCAATCCGAATGAGAGTGCCGACGTGTTGCCCGCAAAAAGCACAAAAAAATTAAGCAGAACACGTAGCAAAACTTACGCCCAACACAAAAAACACAAAACACAAACACGAACCGAGAAGTTGAAAAGTTCGGCACGTAGACCACATATAAACAGCAAATGGTTATCTGCACTCAGCCAAAAATCTAAAACTGAAAACTAGCAAGTTTTTCTTGCTTTCAGAAATCGTTTCTAAAATTATAAGAAAACATTTACTAAAAATTTAAAATGCTTAAACTAAATTTCCAACTCTAATAATAATTTTTATAAATTTTTTAAAAATATTTTTTCTATTATTAAAAAATGTCAGAAAATATTTAGTATAAATGTAAAACGCTTGAACCAAATATCGAACTCTAATCTGTTTAATCCATTTCTTAGATACATTTTATATTATTAAGAAATGCTTTTTTAAAAGGTAAAAAAAATATCCTATCTCAACTACAGAAAAGACAATGAAATCAACTGGTTCTCTTTTTCTATTATAGATTAGCTAATTTATTATTGTGTTATAAGCTCTCTAAAATACCCAGATTTGCATAAATATACTTACAGAAGAATAAGGGGAGTTAGCCTTGGCAACAAATCTAGGCCAAATTTCTAATATTAAGTACATATTTTTGGAGAGTGTAAGGAAAGCAACAGAAGCAGCAGCAGCAGCAGCAGTTGCTGGAAATCATTTTTATATACATATGTATATGTACTCCTGCCGAGGAGCGTGCCAATTTTGTTTGAGGCTAAAGAAATCAGTCAAGCATTAAGTACAGCTTACATGTGTGTGTGTGTGTGTTTGCGTGTGTGTGAGCGTGTGTGTGAGCGTGTGTGTTTGCTTGGTGTATTTGTGTGTGCAGTCGTGTGTTTACTCAAACAACTTCACTTCACTTCCCTCCACTCCACTCAGCTGTATGAGGAGTTATCTTTCTGACTGTCGAACTCATCGGGAATCTGCCCACCAACACCTTTGGACCTGCACCTAATGAGCCGCATATTTTTCAAGTGCCGCTCAATTACACTGAGCGCTGACAGAGAGAAAGAGAGACAGCACGTGTGTAAGAGCGAGAGAGAGAGGGGAGGATGATTGCTCCCAATTTGCTACCTGTTATGATAAATGCCTTTTGCGGCATTTGCTGCCAACAAAAGTGCCGAACACAAAACAAACTTAAACTATTTGGCAAACAATTGCTGTCTTGCGCATAATTCACAGTTGCATTGAAGGCCAAAAACTCTGGGAATGCACCAGCAATAACAAAATATGCTAAAACTTTGCCATGTGCATCTTCAGTCCAAAATTCTTTAGCGCACTGGAAAATTCCATTTACGGCATTTGCTTTAAGAAAACGAACGCTATTTAAATAATGATAGATTAATCTAAGTTTTTTTTAGAAGTGCGACACACTTTTGGAACCAAGGGTAAATCTACTAGTAATTCAGGAAGTATATTTCTAAAATTTAAATCTTGCATTAAAATATGTCTCTGTTTTCCAAAGTATTTTATAATTCTTGTAATGATGGCGAGCAAATTTTATCACTAATTGTCTAATTCTACTTTTTGCAAATGCATTTCTAAAAAAGATTAAATATTTCTAAGAAATAAAAGAGAAAATACCCCATATATATGGAGTGGTCAATTTATACTTTGATATTATTTGATAAAAAAAAAAAATATCTAAATCGGACAAATAAATATATTGTATAGCAGTCAATTTTTTTTAATCTAAAATTTATAATGAAATTTGTACTGAGATCTATCATACTCCAAATCTATAAAATTTAAGTCAGTCTACGACCCCAAAATGCTTTAACACACTTTCAATTTAATTTTCCAAGTAAATAGTCGACAAAATGAAAAGCTGTCAAGCCACGGGAAACGAACATCAAAGAATTTTGCTAGATTCTGCAGCGTGCAATTAAAGTGTGCCACGAAATGTGGCAACACCTCGAGGCCAGCCACAAAGTCTGCAGCATTTGAAACGCCAAAAAAAAAAAAAAAAACTAAAAAGAAAAAAGAAAATGAGAAAATGGGCAAACAAAAGAAAAACCGCTGTTAATTGATTGGCTCAAAAAGGCGACGGAAACAACACGGAATGCGAGGCGACCTTTTTTAAAATTGGGAGAAAAACGTCAAAGTCAATCAAAAAAGTCAAGTCAAGCTTGTAACCCAAAGGCAGGTAGTAAAAACAATTGCAACAGTGTCAGCGGGATAGCAAATAAGTGGCACACACACACACACACACAAATTGCACGTTGCAAATTGGCGAGTTTTCTAATTACAAATAGCGTCACAAGCAATGCGGCAAAAATCGCTCTTGCACCTTAAGGCACCGAGCCATTAATTAAATACGAGCAGCAAACTTAGAACAAATATATATATATATATATATATATATATATATATATGTATATACACATGGAGAAGCAAATAATTATCATAAATAAGCAGCAAACAAAAAGCATTCAGTGCATACAAGAAAAAGGAGCTGCACTTAATTTATGGTTAGTGGCCGCGCAACTTTTTGGCTTGCACAAAAGTTAAAAGCCCAGAAACGAAACAGAGCGAGACAGAGTCTCTATCTCCATCTCTCTCTCTCTCTATATATATATATATATCTATAGGTAGACTCGTTGGCAGTCGCCGGCACTTAAGTTTCGACTATCGAAAAAGTTTTGGCGTCACTTCTCTCTGCATATTCTCATTGACCCAATGTGACGCCTGATAGCCACAGCATTCCCCTTGCCACCTCGCCCCTCTCCTGGCATTCCCCTGCACAATCTATGATAACTCAGCCACAAAACTACTCTCACATATATATATATTTATCCGCACATATCTAAATGGCCATAAAACAAAGCCATACAATTTAGAACATTTGTTGAACTTTTCAAACTGTTACTTTTAGTTGCAGTTATAATTTTTGTTTCTGTCAAAGTGGAAATTATTTAAAATATTAGAACTTTGCCATACTTTTGGCAGCAAAGGTAATTCACCTTTTATTTAGATATGTGTTAAATAAAAGTAGCAGTTTGCTTTACTTAATTTAAGGGTACATTTTTCAACAAGTTAAAAAAACAATTATTATTTAATTTTTATCGAGTTTTTTCCTTGGTATAAACAAAATTCCTATTATAAAATGTCCTAGTATAAAAATCAGTATTTTTAAATTCCATATACACAAAAATTTTAGATAATTTTCTAATTCGAAGAGATAAGTTCGACATGGGAAAATTTCCACTTATCATTTATGAAAAAAGCTATGAAAACCGCAACAGGAAATATGAAAATGTTTAAAATTGTATAAACACTTCAAGTATTTTTAAAGCATTAACTTTTCATTAACTGGTTTTGATACTTTTGATCGAATAGTTAAACACAAGTTTAGATTGTTTTGCTCTCCACATTTGCAGATTCTCTTCTCTGGCAATTGGAAAAGTTGTTGCCACTTATCCCCCTCACAATATAGCCCTGAACTTTCTCAAATGCCTGCCCCATACGATAGCAAGGTGGGGGGGGATAGTTGAATGTGAGAGAGGGTATTGAAAATGAGTGCTTTGCGTAAAGTTTTTTGCGGCCAGGAAATGCATATGCGTACATAAATCCAAGCTGGGATTTTACTAAGTGCTGAAATGCCTAGCAGCATCAACAACAATTCAGCAATTTGTGCTGCTGATGAGTATTTAAGTGCACTGTGTGTGTGTTGTGCGTGTGTGTGTGTGTGTGCGTGTGCATTCAGCCTGTGTCTAATGCAACTAGAAAATTATGTTTCTATTTTGGTTCGCTCAGCAAAACTACAAAATATTTGATGCTTAAAAAATAATAAATATTTCAAAAGTGAAAAACAAAATAAACACAGCCCAAAAATATCATGCAAATCAATATGCCACAGCTCATGCATAATGTGTGTCTGTGTGTGTGTGTGTATGCAAATGTTGCATAAACTTGTTCACATTCTTGCCTAAATTGATGTCGAACAAATAATGTTCGAAAAAAATTGTTTATAAATTGTTTTATTTCCGAATAATGAATAATTTGCATGAAAAACAATTTGCGGTGCATAAAATGTGATTATTTCTGTCAATATGAATAATTCTTTATTTTCATCACAAATTTCTGTTGAATAATAATGTTGTCAAAAATTGAACAAATAAACATGCGATTATAGATTAATATTTTATGTAAAACAATATCATTCTATGCCCCATTTTACAGAGGCAATTTTAATTGTTTCTCATGTCTTGCAGCTTATTTTAATTACCAATAATTAACATTTAATAATAAAAGAGTTTTCGAACATACAAAAATTAAAGCAAACACTGAAATTGAGACTAATTTAGGCTAAACTTAATAAAAATCTACACTGTAATTAAGAAGAGAAAAACCCTAATTTACAAATAGATAAAAACTCGTGAATTATAAAATGAGCTACTCATCAGAGTAAGTCGGGCTTTTAAGCCCAAAATAAATGTCTTAACTTGTTTCACTTAATTTTTTTAACTATTTTTTCTTTGTCTATAAAAAAAAGGAGCACAATTGCAGTTGCAGCACCATGTTTTTTTATATCCTTTCCTGTTGCCAATTGCCATTTGGCGAGACTTGTCGCCCAGCAAACAAAATACATTATTTCAGTCTGAAAAGTTTTGTTGATTGAAATTCAATTTTCGATTACGAATTGCAAAAGTAGCAAAAATAAAAAGGAAAAACGAGGCGAGGTAATCGCCTGACAAGCTACAAATGGCTGCAATGGCTTAGACAAGGGACAAACACTGTTGACTAATTGAAAATGTCTGCAAAGTCAGTGGCAGTGGCAGTGGCAGTGGCAATAACAATAATTTTTTATAATGCATGCTTTGGGAAATATGCACGATTTGTCAAATTGATAAATAATGGAATAAGACAACTAGAAAGTTGATAAATGGCCAAGGCATATTTTTTTAGCCAGACTGTGGCAAGGGATTGCTGTGGCAGGGACACTGACAGGGGCAGGCAGCATGTTCAATCACATTTCTAATTACTGAGGTCTCCCCGAGGTAATTAACTTTGCATGCATTACGTAAATTACAATAAAGCGACCAAGAGTTTTATCAACTCAATTACACAGCAGCTGGAGGAGACGCAGGAGGAGCAGCAGGAGGAGACGCAGGAGTAGCTAATACAACCACCTGCCACATGCCACATGCCCCCAGAGAGAAGATCAGTTAGTTTACACAGATAAACAACAAATAAGCATTGTTTGTAATTTAGCGAAATTGTTGTTTCACCGCACCCCCCCAAAAACACTCCTCTCTTATCAGCTACCAACAATCGTGGGGAGAAGTCAGAAGTTTCTCTTGTTAGTTTATACAACATTTAGTTCTGCTTTAAAGTGTGTGTGTGTGTGTGTGTGTGTGTGTGTGTGTGTGTGTGTGTGTGTGTGTGCTCTGTGTGTGTGTGTAATATTGTTGACAGTCAGCTTGTGTGCTATTTATAATGCTCTGTCCTGCTTGCACTTGCGCACTTTATCACTCGACTCATTCAGTTGGCAGCTTCATTTGTAAAAGTTGCGTATACGTAATGTGAAAAGGCAATGTGTGCTAGTTAAGTACTCAGAGTGTGTGTGTTGAATGTGTGTGTGTGCAAGTTAATAAAGCTTGTCTTGCCACAGCAGCACTACGGCATAATAACAATTTTCTTCTTTTTTTTTTTTGGTATTATCTTTTTGCTGTGCGACTTTTGGCTGTGTGTGGTGCATTTTTAATTACCACTTGGAGCCCTTTTTATACCCGCCAACCATAAAGTGTCTAAAGTGCTGCATTAATAAATGCAACAGGCACAAATACGCAAAAAAAAAAACAGCAAGCTTAAAATCAAGTAGAATGCACTTAAAATGTACAGCAAAAGTTTTAAATTCAATATTTCAACTCTTGCTGGAAAACACTTTATATGCTTTTTTTTAAAAAAGACTTGCTTCATTTAAGACAGTAAATTAATCCAGGGTATGTTCTTGTCAAGTAACATTTTCTCGATTTTTTTTTTGCGCCACTTTCATTTTTTTAAGGTCATGCAACAGCAGCAGCAGAGATGAGGCAGAGTAAAAGTGGCGAGTGCAGCTTAATTATGCTGTAATATTGTGGAATAAAGCAGAGGATTTACGACTAGTGCAAAGTTTTTGGTGTAAACTTTCGCCTATAACTTGCGTGTGTGTGTGCGTGTGCGTGTGTTGTTAGTTAGTTCAGGAGTTGGCGAAATTAATAATTAAAATCGTTTATTAGGTTTGCGGGTGCTTTTTTGCCAGAGACAAATACGATTTTGGCCGTGAAACGCTTCAAACGCCACCATGGAAAAAATCAAATTAATTTTAAGTAACAACAAGTTTAAATTAAAGACTCGATTTTTATATTTATGGAGCAGTTTGGAATGCTTACTTTTCAGTGTTCTTCAAGACAAGAATTTATGGTTGATTAATACTTATTTGATAACGTTTTTAAAATATTTTAATAATATTTATTTATTATCATTTATTATATTCATTTTAACCATTTTAAAATGCAAATATGAGAAAAACAAAGCAGCATATTGGAATAATTTGTTTGTTTATTATTTATTTTATGTAGACTAAATAATTTACATAAATAAAAACAAAACAAATAAATTGAGAATTATTCTAATATTTTGCTGATGTTCTTTCTTATGCGTTTAAAAAAAAGACTTTATTTTCAACCGACTTCAGCCCTTCGATAATCTTTTGAAGTCATCTTTTAACACAATCCGTGCGAATTCCTTGAATTATTCATTTCTCTTATTGATATGGTAATTTCTGCCTTGAGATAAATGTCTTTACTCTTGCTTTACTCTTACTTTTTGATCTTCCTTCTTTTATTTTCCTTCTTTTTTTTAAACTTTCTTTACTATGTGCATTATCAATTGTTCGCTCATAATTTATCAGCGTAAGTCTTAAAAAACTCTTTCCATATATATATATACATATATATGTATATATATGTATAGCTGTTTGCTGGATTCACTTTGTCAGTGAACAAGTTGAATGCAAACTCAATTTTAATTTATTTATTCATTCACATCAATTTACACTCACATTCACATTCAGATTCGGCGACAAACACGCTTCCAATGATATATTGAATACTTCATGAAGCGACAACAGTTCGAATATTGCCCGCATGCGGATAGTGCCTGGGAGCCATCATTGCAATGCAAAGTATTACATATCAAACGAACAGACAAACAAGCAACGAACATACAAACTGTAAACAAACAAACAAATAAAACACACACAAGCAAGCCAGCTGGCAAAATGGCTAAATAAAAAAAGCAAAAAAGTTACAAACAAACGTGGCGAAAACGGAAATAAATCTAACAAAAGGCTTTGTGGCTGATACGCTCTGCTTTCTCTCTCTTTCTATCTCTCTCTCTCTTTTTATCTATCTCTATCTCGTTCTCTCTGTCTCTAAGTTGCCCTGCAATATCAGCCCAAAAATCTTATAAGCAGCTAGGCTTTTTGTGTGTGTTGTGGCTTATTTCCACAACCACATTCGAGGGCAGCTTAAGCAGTTTAAAACTTAATAAATATATTTTACATAAGTATACAAAATATACAAAAAATATGAAGTGTAGTTTTAATATGCTATTTTGAACACTATAAGCATATTTAAAGTGTTGTCATTTAATTATTAATTAACATAAAAATTTAATAAATGCTTAAAAATGCATGAAAATTGAATTTTATGCAAATTGCAATAAATCTTTAAGCTGTCATTAATCAGCGGTAAAACAAAAATTAATCATGTGGAAAAAAAACAATTCGTTGCCAGCTGTTTGCCAAATGTTCAATGACAACCGTCGTTTAAATTTATATATATACATTTGCAGTTTTCTATAAAAATACACATATAATATATATAAAAATATATATATAAATATTTATGTATATATATATGGATGTGTACACAGATGTATGTCAACTTTTATGCGTCGTAAGGCAAATGTTTTTGCAGAGGAAAGATTTGTTACAGATTATGCTTGCCGCACATAAAACACAGCAGTAACAGTACAAACAACAACAACAATAACAACAACACAAATACCACTGCCTGGGTACATTGCCCTGTAATAATTTTCCGCTCTTACCTAAAAAACAAAAAAAAACAACAACAACAAGAACATAAAATAAAAGGAAACAGAAAACAATCAAAAACACGAGAGAAAAAGTTGCTGAACGCTGATTGGGAAGTTGGTCTGCGAGTTTGGCACTGCGGCTGGCCAACTAAAATTAAATTTAGTCGCAGCACAACAAAATTTATGACTTACTATTATTATAACAGTTGAGTGCACAGCTAAAACCACCTTAAAAAAAAAACAATAACAAAAATAACATACTCCCTAGTTGCAAATCGTTTATGTCAGACGCAACTTTTTGGCCCCTGCCATGCATAAAATAATAATCGTATTTGTTGCTTTTTGGCCAACATCATCATTGAAAACGCATTTTGGCATAAATCAAAATGTGTGTGTTGTGTTGTTGATTTACTCAGCTACCACTTACACTCGCCCACACTCTTAATGGCTACACGATAAACACAAAATCAAATTGTAATTCAAACTCAATTAACAAATTATCAGAGTGCAATGTGGCGAATGTGTGACATATATATAAAAGCATAAAACTATTGCAACTGCCTAATTTAAAATGTTTGCATACTTTTTGGCGCATCTGTAAAAGAAGCACGTACCAAAAGGAACAAGCAAAACATACACAACACACACACACACTCACACAGCATACACATACACAACTGCAGCTGTTTTTCTGGCCATTGATTGCATTTAATATTAGATTTTTGCACTCGCTTTGCACTTTGTGACCTACAAAAATATTATTTAATTACACAAATTGCTTAAATGTTAAAAAAAAAAAAAAAACGAAATTGCATAGTTTAAATTGACTATCGCATTTTTGAATAATAAATTAATTTATTTTATTGAATAATGCGCGTGTTGCAAATGTTTTAACTGCAACAGTTTACCTTAATTATTAAAAAATGCATGCAAAATATGTGGCTATATTTATTATAATTAGGGCAGGATTTAAGGCAGATTCAGGCATTTTTCTAGATTTAAAAAATGCAATAAAGTTGGCGAATAAGGCCAGGGACACAAAGTAGATGAAACTAAGCTAATTAGCCAGCGCAGCTTGTGGCAGTTAGTTATAGCCGCTCCCTAAGCCAACTTCCAGTCTGCATCCTTATTTATCAAACCTTTACTTTTTTTTTGTTATGGCAATATTTAGTTTAAATGAAACTTAAAGCAATGTTGAAGAACAACTGAGCTGAAATTATTTAAAACACAAAGTAGATCATTCTATGGTTTGAGCTTCTCTTTCAAAGTGACAAGTCTTATGTAAAAATGCTGGCACAAAAATATGCCATTAACATTATTCAAATCAGTTTTATTCTTCAGGCCCTCTTCTCTATTCTGTTTGAGACAATTTTAAAAAATGGAATGCAAAGCCCCAAAATACTCCACAGCATTGGGTAATATTGGGTGAAATGTCGCATTCGGGTTACTTTGAGGCAAGCTTTGTTCAAAGCAGATGCCGCAGTGCAAAAGTAATTTGTGCCGCAGAAATATTCAAAAGTGGCGACCGCCAAAACATATGCCGCATATTTAAAGTATATGTAAAACAATTCATAGCACCCAGACAGAAGGAAACAAAAAAAAGCAGAGGCGACACATAAAATAATATATGAATGAAAGCAGGAAAAGAGTGGCCGGCTTCCACTTGGATGCAGGACAATAACCGCTGTCTGTGTGGCTGTGGAGGGCTAAAAGGACATGCTGCCATGATTTTTATGAGCTTGTATTTATATGATTTCCTTATATCCTTTCAGGGGTCCCTACTGCCACACGACAGAGTGCGTCTCGCCAACTTCTTCCGGCAGTGACCAAAAGTTGAACCAGGCCAACAAAAACAACAACAACAAGAAAAAAACACGCCCCAAAATATGAGCAAAAATATATGAAACAAAATTACGTGCCCATATGCATAGTACACACACACACAAACACACACACACACACTCGTGTAATTGTTTGCTGCTTTGTATTGTTTAAATGAAATTTATGTTTATTAAATTGCGACGGCCCAGAAAAGTGTCCCAAGCTGAGGCCATTGGCTTTTATCAGCCAACTTTGACCCGGAAAAAAATGTCGAGCAGACAGTCTGTGCCAACAGTATGCGAACGCCTTGCCATAAAATCCTATAAAATGCGCGCAACAACAAAAAACTGTGCAAATTGTACAACACACATTTGGCGAGGATGCGACCAAGCCCATAAATAAGAGTATCATACACATTCTTGGGCCTTAACCGACCCATCGATAAAGCCATTCAGAGAGAGCCAAGAGTTAAATCACAACACAAATGGCCAAATATACTCTCAATATTTGTTAAGGCAATACACATATGAAACTATAAAACATAATTAAAATGTTTTGGGCTTATTGAAGTCAAAAGAAATTGGTATAAGCCAAATCAAAATAAACAGCTAAAAACTTTTCAAGTCAAAAAACGTTGATCAAGACTCGATTTTAAAATTATAACTACCAAAAAATATGTGCTTTTTATTCTCAACACACAAATCACTAAAGCAAATTTCAGGCAACTAAAGAAATAATTGTTTAAGCATCAAGTCTAAAATCCTCTCCGATTTTATTTGCCTACTTTTAGGCACGAATAAATTGTAATTCCTTATAAAATTTAATAAACCTGTCGAATATTTTAATAGCCGCTTTAAAATTGCCCAATAACTGAGTGATTTCACTCAACAACATAAGCAGCAGCAGCCAAAAAACAATAATGACAATTTAAGCCACGTTAGTTGGCTCATAAATTTGTTGTGCATTCTTAATTGGCCGCATCACGGCTGGAAATTTGTTGCTGAGCCAATTCTGAGCCAGCTGCGGAACACTTTGTCTTCATTAATAAAATGAAAATATCATTAAAATTTTGATACTCGAATAACCCTTTGATAGACACTTGCCGAACGTTTCCGCCTTTAATGGTCCCACGCCCAGTTTTGTGCAATTTATGAGGGGGGAGTGAATGTCATCAAGTCAATATAATGACCACGCCCCCATCCATTATATTATTACAAAATAATCTAAACTTTTTAATTGCCACGACAAATGGCCGCACACGTTTTGCATTCGTGCTTTCTTTTCCGGACTCATTAAACCCGGACGGAGCAGGGCAATATAATTTAGTCGTTGAGTGTGTAACGCATTAAAATCCATAATATATATAGTATATATATATATTTAAACAACAGAAAGATTTAAAAGTTTTCTTTTATAATATGAAACCCATTAAAAAATTCGTTACACAAGTAATTTATGCTTAAAACGTAATTTAATAAAACTTTGATGTTGTCATACAAAATTTTCTTAAATAAGATAAAAGAGAAAAAACTTAATAAAAATAACTTAAACATATAACATATATAACAAAACCAAATCTATACATAAACAGTCAAATCGAATCGTATTTGAGATCTGATTATGATAAGATTTCGATAAATTCCCATTTGGAATCTTTCCTAATTCAAATATGATTTTTCTATAAATTTTTTAAAGCCTATTTAAGTGATTTTTATTTCGATAAATGCAAGTGCGTGTAATAATTCGATAAGCCTCAATAAATTGCTTTTTTTCAGGTTTCTCAATTTTTTTTCCCGGTGATACAAAAAATGGCCAGCAAAAGTCGCAAAGTGAGGGCAGTGAGAGGGGGTTGGGGGGCCCTCAAGTAAGTTTAATTGTGCGGCCAGGCCGGCGGGTAATAAAATTATTTTACGATCTTGTTTTCCTGCTCATCAACACATCCACCACGCCCACAGCTCCCATCTAAGCGCTACTCATTTCCCACCTTTGCCTTGTGGCGCTTTGAAGTTAAAGTTTGAGTTTGAGTTGATTTACGCAACGCTGCACAGTGCAGACAGGCGGCAAGCGAATGGAGGTGTTGCTGCTTGGCCGATTTTCCTATTGTCTGCACTGCAAAGGGGGGGGAGGGATGTGTGGAGTCAGTGTGGATGCGGGGGGGAGTACTCAGCGGTAGGTGTACACCAGAGTCATGCAGCTATCTTGTTGACATTTCATCTGGCACCGCGCTCGACTTCTGTTTCAGTTTCTTGCTACACTTCTTCTCTTTCAGCTACACTCAGAAAAATAATCGACCTATAATTAAAACTCGTTCTGAGCGTTCTGAGTTGCTATTGTTTTTGGATATAATTGGCAAACATCATAAAACATTTTTCTACACATTCAAATAGCTTGCCCTAAATTGAACATATTTTTTATTTATTTTTTATAAATATTTCTAAAAATAAGAAATGCCCATAATGATTTTTAAAAAAATAATGAAACTGAAATTATCATTATAGAAATTGTTTTTTAATTATAACATATTTATAATATAATATTATATTATAATATTTATATACATTATAAAATTTTAATTTTGCCGAAATAAACTTTGGTGAATTTTTTAAAGTGCGGAGACAGATCTGGTTTCAGACGGTGGCTCAACGCCAGATGCTGGCTGCTTGCCTCGCTGCTTGCCTCGCTGCTTGGCTTGCAACTTGGCAGCTTTTTGGCAAAGACCTTGCCCTCATCAAGTTTGCCGGATTTGCTGTCAATAAACACGTATAAATGTTGACTGAGTGGACCAAAAGTCAAAGTGCAAAGGTGCACACAAAAATTGTGAAGCTGATGATATCATTTTCCTGTGCAACTTGCAACGTGCAACTGCAACACAGATTCCGCAGCAGCAGTCAAGTGTCCTCTTGAAATACACTCTGATCAGCTTAAATAAATAATTTCAATGTTGCTGCGAATGTTGACAGGCTTTGTAACAAAAATACAGCTTTGCAGTTGCTTTCATATTGTGCGCAATTTATCTTTTCTTATAAGCTTCAACTGAATTCAAAAAGTTGTTCATTGAATTTAAGCGAACGTTTGACGAATTTTCCTTTCATGTACTCAAGCATTACAATTGAAAAGAAGGGTATAAAGAATTTATTGATAGGTATGTGACAGGCAGAAATATATATTCTTGATCAGCATTAGCAGATAAGTTGATTTAGGAAAGTCTCCAAAAATAACCCGATCCGAGAAGTTAAAAGAACTAGAAAATCAACATTTTGTACAAAAATTAACATGTGTCTAAGGCAGATAAATTTTTTTATCGATAACCGCCTCACGATTATCGATACAAATCGATTGCCGACAGAAATAAAATAAGAAATTGCATATTTATAGACTTTCAGTTGATACATAATTTGTCAATTAAAATTTTAATATTAATTTAACAAGTTTTAATTAAAACAAAACATAAATCTCACTTTCTCGTTTTTATCCTTGTCTCTGTCTATATTTTTTTTAATAAAAAATTATCTACAAATTTAATATTTCTTTTATGCAAAAACTCAATTAAAAAAAAGGGGCATTTCCAAGTCGACTTGTTTGTAACTGAATTTGATGCCTTTTATGTGTATCTTGTTGCAATGATTGCAGCAACTTTAACTGCAATTGCAAGTGGAGCACTTTTTTTGCTATATGCAAAACATTTACTGTAGTTTTGCATTTAAAAAGAAATTTTACTCGATTTGAGCAGCTTTAAATTTGAATGCGTTAGCCAAGTTAAGTGTACGCCAAGAATTGCTTTCAATTCAAAGCCAGACGCTTAAGCGAAGAGTAAAGCACATTCCAAATCAAATTAGATGCCTTTAAAATACTTAAGGCGACACGCGTTGGCTTGCCACGCCCCCTACGCCCCGCAAGACGCAGCCAATCTTAGCTGAGGCCATAAAATATGTCAGCTACTTAAAGCAACATAAAAATTAACAACACATTGCGTAATACTAAATCCAACAGCCAACGAAGAGTTTTTCACGAGGCGAAAATTTCAGCCAGCTCCCGCGGAAAATGTGATTTATGCACATTTGGGTAGAAAATTTAGCTGTTGCGGCTGCGGGTGGTGCGGGTGCTGCGGGTGCTGCTGTTGCCAACAAGTTATTTCATCTTTAGGAGCATAAAGGCGTTAACAATATTATGCGCATTGCAAGTGGCAAAGTGGGTTGAAAGTGGACAAAAAGAGCCACTAAATAAATCAGCGTATCAAATAAAATTTGTTAATTCGCGTGGGCGGCGCTTCAAGTGCCACCAAAAAACTTTGTGCCACACACAAAACTTGAGGCAGAGCATAAAAGGGGTTTTTACACGCACTCTCAAGTGGCACTCATGCGTGTGTGCATGTGTGAGTGTGTGTGCATGTATGTTACTGTGTGTGTGTGTGCATGTATGTGTGGGCTTTAAACCTTGCCGAGACAAGCTAATAACACTCGTCGCATGTTGTCTATGACAACCGTGTGGCACAAGCAGCATCCTTGACATTATTGCTGCCTGCGCAAACTGTAAGTTAATATGACAGACTGCACATTTCCCATCTCTCAGCAACAGGCGAAGTCTTGCCCCATCCAGCTGCCACTTGCCCCTAATTCTAGCGGCGGCTGTAAGTCAGCCCCAGGGTTCAAGGCTCTGGGTCTTCAGACGCAGACAACAAGCACAACAACGGCAACAAAAAAATGCTTCGACTTGTGTGGCAAAAAAAAAAAAATTTAATTAACTTATTTCTCTGACTTTCTTTCGCTTGGCCAAAGAGCGCTTTGTAAGTCTGAAAATATCCATCCATATTTTGTATCCATAACAAAATACATCTTGGCTCCTACAAAGTATTTGGCTTGTGCACAAATTTGCAGACTTTCATGTATAATAAATATTTGAAATAAATATTTGTTATTTTACAGTGCATTTTTATATGTAAAGCTGACGAAAGCAAATTTATTCAAAGTCTTTGTTGCTTGTATTTTAAATTTCTAAAAACTTTTGCTGTTCAAAAACCACTTAGAATTATTTTCTTTCTTTAAAAAAAGAAATTCAAATTTAGCAAGTTTTTTTATTAAGTTTTGTTTGCCACAAACTTAAATCTCTCTTTTTAAACTCTAAATGTGTTGCATAAGAAAAGACCTGCTACAAAAAAAAATTGCTACAAATGAGCAAAAACATTAACTACAATTTTTTTTAGTTTTTATTATTATGAAGCGAAATGCGAAACAATTGTCGCAAAATTGCGCAAAAATAATAAAAATTCAATTAAAGACTTGGGACACATTTCGCGGAGCTGTTTTTATATATATATATATATATATTTATTTATTTTTGTTGTGGCTATTTGTTAAAATAAGTATTTTACAGCTGGCTGTGCTTTTGGGGGACGTGTTCATTCATTCATTCACTCATTTTCTCAGTTGTTTTCTCATTTCGCTCGTTCGACACTTGCCATCAGATTTTTGTTACAACGCGTTTTACTTTTTTGTAGGTTTTGTTTTGCTGTTGCTTTTTTTGTTTTGTTTGAGCCTGGCAAATTGTGGAGCATAACAATAAGCGCACAACGAGCTGCAACAACAGACATTATGACAATGGGCGAATGGGAATGCGACTGAGAATTACAGTGTATCCAACAACAACAACAATAAGAAGAAACAAAATAAAATAGAAAACACCAACAAGTATGTACTGTAATAATGATAATAATCATAAAAGCGAGTTCTTGTCGCTTCTTTCTTAGCGCTAAAGCCGCCACATCCGGAACAGTAGACAACAGCACTTCCAGCAGAAGCAGAAGCAGCATCAGCAGAAGAATGCCAATGAGTTATGTTGATGTGCAGCAATAAGGGGCAAGGACGAAGGACCTAGAACAAGCCACTCGATTCAGCTTCAAGTTTCTACACGTCTGCTGTGGCTGTGGCTGTGGCTGTGGCGGCTGTTTCTACTTCAACATGATTTAATTAAGCTGCTACATGTGCTAAGTAGATTTTATATTTTTTTCTGCTGCCGAGCTGCTCTTCTTCCTTTCTCTCACTCACCTTCTCTCTCTCTCTCTTTCTATTCAGGTCTGCCTACGTAATTGATTTAGCCGTTTACTGCATTAAGCGAGAAAGAAAAACTGGCACATAAATTAACAATGCGTTCACCGCTGCGTATGAATTATATTTGATTTCATTACAATGCTAAGTATTTTTTTATATATATAAATATATATGTATTTTTTTATATATATATATATATGTATCTGTATATATACACTCAGAAACAAATCCATATGTTTGCATAGAAGTCTTATTTAAGCTTTTGTTACTTTTTAATATAGAAAATATTGAAAAATAATATAATAATTAATTGTAATTTGCATTTCAAGATTTCACATTTTACATAGTTTGTAAAATTCATAACTTAATTTCTCTGGTTATTTTCTAAATTTCAGCAAATTCTTAATAACGAAAAAACTATCTAATAAAATTAGGCCTTTCTAATTTTCAATTTCTAATTAGAAAAAATGTTTCATAAATTCATAAATTATTTCTTAAAGAATTTCTTTTCTCTAATTTTAATTTCAAGTCAATTTTTTTCTCTGAGTATATGATTATTTGCATTGCAATACATTTACTCAAGATTCTTACTTTATGATGTGGCAATATTTCATGTTTTAGTTGGCTCAACTTGTAGATGAGGTTGCACTTTGA
The DNA here is from genome assembly GCA_037043605.1 of Drosophila multiciliata. Lineage (NCBI taxonomy): Eukaryota > Metazoa > Arthropoda > Insecta > Diptera > Drosophilidae > Drosophila > Drosophila multiciliata. Next base: position 17,116,097 of record JBAMBF010000103.1, on the reverse strand, counting down.
CCTCGATGACAAGTCGACAAGCCTCTTCGTCTGCCTGGCTAACAAAGTTAATGCCTTTTTTTATATATATAAACAAGATTTTTGCTTAACTCAATGTGTGTGTGTGAGTGTGTGTGTGTGTGTGTGCGTACGCGTGTCATGTGAAATGTGTGTGTCATTTATATTTGATTTGAGACCAGCACTAAATCCATTAATAATACCAAACAGTAAGCCAAAAAGCTGAACAATCTTCTAAGAATAATATTAAAATATATAAGAAAAATCCATAAAAAATGAGCATATTAAATTGATCTTATTGGAATTTAATAAAATCGATATATATATTTGTTTAATCATATTCTCTCACTATACACATTAAGTAAGTATTTAAATATGACCATTTATCAAAACTGAAGCGATTTCTTTGTGAAATAACAAGCTGAGCAACAATTTGATACATTTTTTGAGAGGGTTTAAATTTTTTATAATCGATATAGTTCAAGAAATGGAGTTAACTTAACTGGAAGATAGATTTCTGAAAGGATTTTCTACAGGTTGGAATACGAATCAATGCTAAGATTCTGAGATCAGTGAATTAATCTGCATTGAATTTTAGTTCAAGTTATGATGAGCACTTTAATTCAAGTTATTTATTGGTTTACTTCGCTAAATGGTTTCGAAAAATTTTCAGTTCTGCTTCCGTTTCTGAGTTGAAGGCGGTAAACGGTTTTGAATGCCCATTGAAGGAATCAGGCAACAATACTCAGATTTGAGAGACCAAACCTAATCTGCAACTGTCGAATTATTTGATTCTATTAAAAATATGAAATTGAATTATAGTTGAACTAAAACCATTCCGATTTAATTGACAGACTGAGTCCCACATTTATTGATAAATATTTAGAAATTAACTGAATATTCCTTTAACAATTGTAAATTGTAGACTCGAAGTGTTTAGTTAATGAATTAGCACACAGAGTTAATTAAGGAGATTATTTTGTGGCATTATTCATTAGATTTCAATGATTGAATGATTTTCGCAATCAGAAAATCAAAATTAATATCTGCAGTTGCAGGCAGAAAATGCGTTTAGCTGCACAAATGTGAATAAATAATTAAGGCTAAACTAATGTTGATAATTGCAATTGTGGCAGCTGCAGGCAATGATGTTGATGTTGCAACTAGTTATTGGATTAATACGGCAGCTGCCACAACAAGCCGCCTAACTTCTTAGGAAAATAAGCGCAAAGCGCAAACAAAACTAAAGATATATAAATAGATATATACAGATTTATATATGCCTGGATTGTTTATACTTACATATTGACTTAATGCGTTGCTCAGTTGCCTCTGGCTGTTGCTCAGTTGCAACTGCAAGTGTTGCAGCAGTTGCACTTGCTGTTGCTGTTTCAATTAAAGTTGCCTTGATGGCTGTTGCATTTATCATTGCTGGCAGCAGCAGCAACAACAGCCCCACACACTTATCCATGATGCCTGCCACACAGTTTGTCTGCCACACAGTTTGTCTGCCACACAGTTTGTCTGCCACACAGTTGCTTGCCTGCTTGTTTGCTATAATTATTTGTCCTTATGGTTTCTCTCGAGCTTGATTAGAGGCATCTGATGAATTAGATTAATCTGCTGCTTGCTGTTGCTTCCAGTTACTGCTGCTGCTGCTGCTCGGATTCTTTGCACTGGTTTAGTTTCACATGATTTAACAGCTGCCAGCAGCTGAGCAGCTCCTTATGGCTGGTTGCACTTGCCCCTTCAACGGTTGCAGCTGCGACTGCGACTGCAATTAAACAATCCATTCATCTAATTAGTTTTAAACACGCTCCAATTGCGGGCTAATCAAAAATGTGTCACTCAAGCTAAAAACAATCTTGGAATTGTTCATTAACTGAATTGCATATCAACTACAGCAAAATGGCCAACATTTAAATGCTTTTCATTTTAATTGTTCCGCAATTATTCAGTAAATGCATTCGTCTGACAAATTAAAATACAAAATATATATTATTTTACTACAAAATAACTGCAAATCTAGGTGAAAATATAATAACTAAATGTAATCAATCGGATTGTAAATAACAAATTAGAATTAAAATAGATTTAGTTTTCCACTTGAATTATTATTAATTTTTGTATTTCTAACAGCGAAATGCAAATTACTTTTGAATTAATGTAATAAAGATTCTTTATATTTCTACTGTCTTATTTCGATTAACATTTACCGATTGTCGATTACCGATTACCGATTGGTGCTCGAATGGCAATTATCTGTTTGTGCGCTGGTTAATTTTAAATGTACAATTGGCGCATTGTTTGATTGGTCGTCCAAGGTCCCAAACAGCTCATTACACAATACCAATTACAATTACAGTAACAACAACAATAACAACAACAACAAACAAAACAACAACAGCTAAAGCAACAACAACAACAATTAAAATATCCCTGAGAGCGGCATTCACAATGTGTAAGTATTTAAATGCTGTGATTATCCCCGCACACACACACACACACACAAAACAACTGCTTATTAGTATCTATGTGTGGGTGCGGATGTGTGTACGTATATCTGTGTGTGTGTGTGTGTGTGTTCGTTGTGTGTAGTGTGTGGTTTGCACTTTTGGGGCTTGTGTGTTGTTGATGCTGTAAATTAATGCAGCAGGTTGAAAATTTCATTGTTTGCTATTGTTTACGTAGAAAATTAACATTTTAATTGGATTTTGGACGGGGCACTTTATGCTTTTTAAGTGTGAGCAATCAATGCTTTTAAACCTTCAACTTTACCCCGCCACCCCTAACAAACATCTGAAAACAAAAAAGCTATGCAAACACATATCTCTATTTATTTTGTTAAAAAATAAAATAAATCCCATTGGGACAAGGGTAAAGACCTACATCACACGTATATATAAATATATATAGATATATATACATAAGTAGGTAATGAAAAAAATATATGTGAAAAGTGCAAACAGTGTTGTAGCAATAAATGAGGAAAGTTCGACTGACAGTTGTAGAATAATTTACTACAGCTACTCTATATAAAATAAACTATGCAGTTTCTGATTATATGATTAATATGCTGCTATATGAAAAAAAAAGCATTTAAATAATGTTGCTATGCAATTTGTGATACAAAATTTATATTATTTTAAGTTTAATGATTGTTTGATCAGAAATAGTCAGTGATTAATCCGTTCCTACTTAGCGAGTCAATACTGTCCGGAATTTTCACAACTTTATCATACGCTCGATATAAACAAGCAATGTCCATGTGAAAGCACAGGCTAAGGATACTCACCGGTCTACTGACAGGCATTTGTAGACTAAGTAGTCCCCTAGCTAAACTAGGTTTTTATAAAAGCGACTTATGCAGGTTTTGTAAAAGCGAGGAGGAATCCTCATTGCACATTTTAGCAGAATGTGTCGTCTTAACCAGGATGAAGCATTCCTGGGATGCATAGCCATAAAAGCCCTCAACCCAAGAAAGATACTAACATTAGTGCTGAGCAGCTGGGGTTGATGGAGGAGCTATGACCTCAGAAGGGGGCACAATAAATCTTATAAGTCGCAACCCCAATTTCAAATAATAATAATAATCATACAGTTTTAGGGCATTTTTGAACAACCAAACTAGTTTTGATCTAAAATTTAATTAAGAGTTTAATTTACTATTAATTTATTTATTTAGTTTCAATTTAAATAACTAGTGTTATTTCTGAATTTTAATAGTAAAAGGTGCACTTCCGTTTCCGGTTTAAAGAACTCACTTCAAGCAATTCCATAACAAAATCATATCCTCATTTTGCGCTTTGCTAATCTATAAAATTCCTGATAAAAATGATAATACACAAAAAATGTATTCTGTACAAAAAATAAATATTTACTCACGAAAATCATTTTTAATATTATATACAGGCAAATGGGATATTCACTTAGCAAGCATTGCAAAAAAATTATAAAAATGGTTATCTCTCATCAATGTAAGAATCTGTTAATGTTTCTCGAACTTAATACTATACAAATGCTATAGCCATTATCATAATGACAGTCATTTATTTTTTTTGTGTACAACTTTTCCACTTTAATTAGGCCGCTGGCTGAGTTTGATGTAAATTTAATGAATTTTTTTCGAGGTTGCGAGCAAATTAGCTTTAAACAAACTTTGATTTAATTAACACAAGTCCAAAGAGCCCAAAGCGATGTCATCAATATGCAAATTTATCCCAAACAATTTTCAATATATTTATTTTTTTCGGGGAAACTGTTGACAAATTTATGCTTCCGAAACTTGCATAAAGCAGTTTTCGACATTCGATATTCAATTTATGCTACAAGTGTTTTTTATTTCAGTTTCAGTGAAACTTTAGCCTTGTCTGTTTGTGTATTGATTAATGTTTTAATTGAAGGCAAATAGCTTGATTTTTATAATTAATTTATAAAATAATGTAAACAAGTTTGAAGATTGAATTTTGCATATTAAATTATGTTTTCTTAAACTCAGCTAAACAGCAGCGTTTAACAATTCAACATACCCTCTGAAGAGATTTATAATTTTCTCAAATCCTTTAACATTTCTTACTTACTGCAGATAGAGAATATATATTAATATTTATATTAATATTATGGAAAATATGGCAACATCAAACAACTGATATTTCAAGAAAAGTAAACGCTCAAAATAAAATTTAAAATTAAATATTTAATTTCTTATTATTCAATTTCCAACACAAAATAGAAATCCTTTAAAAAAAACTTAAGTTTGTTTCATATTTATTCGTCTGTCTTAAATTTTTATTGCCATTTAAAACTATTATAAAAATCTCGGAATTAAAGCTCCTTTATATAGTATAAACAATTATTTATTGCTTATTTTAAATATTATTTGTTTCCACTAATATTTTAATATTTTTCTGTTTTATTTCCTTTTCTAAAAAATTTAAAATTTTTCGGCATAGTTCTAGATTTATTAAGCGATGTTCTAATTAAAGATTTGGAAAAAAAGTAACTTAAACTGTAAAATATGTGAGTAAATTCTAAGAAAATGTCAACAATCTTAATGAGGTAATTTCAGCTAATTTTGATGACTATTTTATGCTTTTAGACTGATAATTATAGCAATTCATGGCAGTTGTGTAATCACTTTATTTAATTAGTTGCTTAGCGAAGATGAGACAGCATATTCAGGACTCGTAGCTGTCAAGTGAGTGTATTCACTTACACTCAATTTCAATCGCGAACCCCTTTTTGGGATTTGGGTTATATGGAAAAAGCCACATGAGATCAAAACACAAGCCAAAATAAAATCAAGTTAACAAGTGTTGCCCATTAGGATATCACATTCAACCAGCAGAGTGGATGAGTGGATGTGTGGATGAATGGATGGGCGGATGATGGGTGGATGAGTGTGTAATTGTGTGTGTATGCGTGTGTAAATACAAGATAATTAAACAAGCCACGTCTGCACATTAATCACCGGGACAACGGTCAGTCGCCAGGTGCTAACCACAAAAGCCAACCAGAAAGAGAGCGAAAAAAACAGAAGTTAGAAGGTTTTAGACGAGAGCGCAGACGAGCAGATACCCTGTAATCAGCTGAAATTTGGATATAACGAATTGTTTTAAGTAGTTTTGGTTGATCAACAATATGTCTGAGCATATTTTATATCAATTTCTATTGCTTTTTTAATATTTAATATTTCTCTTCGACTTTCAGTATTTAATTGTAATAAATACTAAAAATAAAATCGTATAAATTAAATTTTAATTGAACTTTAAAATATGCGCATAACTTACTAAAAATATAAACTATTAGTGACATAGAAAAAAAAAAATAATTGCTATAATTTGGAATGTTGTGAAATTAAAAGGCAAATTTACGCGCAACAATTTTACTAGCTGCAAATTGCAAAGTTGAGAATTTAAGAAATTATCAATCCGTTTCTTTTATCTTATGTATATTTATAAATATTTATATATTTTTAAATTTATATAATTCATTATGCCCATTTATTAATTTTTTAATGAGTCCAGGGTATATGTGTAGTGGGTAATAAAACCAAAAATTAAATTCACGTGCCACGTGAAAGTGGATTTCGATGTCGATGTGTACTGTCGATGTCCTTGTCGTCCTTGTCGAACTGCTCTCTCTTTGTGTCTGTGTGACATGTGTCCTTTGTTGGTGTTTATGAGGTCATAAGATTAATGAGCGACAAGCTCATCTTTTGTTATTGTTTTCAGTGGCGTCTAATTAATTGTTGTGCCTTCCCCTCACCCTCTTCCCAATACTGCAAAGTGGCTGCCAAGGCGCCGCATATCCTTTATCCACAGTTTGCCACAGATATTCCTTATTCCCATCCCTATTTATGCTTGTTGCAAGTTTCCTTGAAATTCCTTAAATGATTTCTGTTTTGGCGATTTCCGCTATTTTGGAGTCTTTTTCGCTAACGATAAACTGCCAAAAGTTCCCATTAAACATTTTCAGCATAATAATAACAATTTCATAAATAGACTGAGGGAGACAAGGGTGAAGTGAAAGGGAGATTGCCCTTAAAGCATAAACATCAATTGAAATTGTATCCAGTGATGGTATTCAGACAGTTTTACCGCCTGTGGAAAAATGTACAATTTCTTTTCATCTCAAACAACTAACAATAATGCCAAACAAATCCCAGGTGAGCATTGTTCAGGCCTGGATTAGCCTGGATAAGTTGATTTGGAGTGGAATCCTCTCTGAATGTTGTCTGCATACAAAAATGAGCAACTGTGAAATAAGCAGTACACGGAAAGTTCAGAATATTTTGTAATCAAGCTCGCAGCTCACTTTTATAATTGGCCACCAGAGCATTTAATTTAATTGGTTAAAAAAAAGAAGAACCTTTATTTATCAACTCAATTTGAGTTTCAGCCTTAGTTAGCTTTAAAGCGTTTAGTTTAATTGATTTATAAGCTCAATGCGGGTTTGAGCCATGCATTAATAGTTGGCCTTAAGTGAAATTAATTGTGGTTCACAAGTGTGACTATATTTAACATCCTGTACTATCATTTTATTCCTTTACGGCCTTTTAGAAACAAATGTTGATTTAATTTTGAATTTAGTTTGTGTTTCGGGTTCTAATTTTACTCGGTAAAAAAAACTTTTTTTAAATTTAAATAAATGTTAATCAATTAAGTTAAATAATAAAATAGGCACAATTTACAAGGATCTCTCCCTATCTTTCTTTCCCTCTGTCTTTATTTCCTCTTTCTCTCCTTCAATCTCTCTCTCTCTATTCCCATCTTCATCTTAGTTTCCTTTCGGTTAGCGCTCACACAAAAAATTAACTTAGCTGTCCGCAGAGAGTTACTTAATAAAAACGTAATTTAAAGTCAACAGAAAAATAGAAAAAACGCACTAATGCGTATAACTAACATCATTTGTCACTCAGACTATGAATCTCGATACTATATCTCAAAATCACGCAATGAGTACTGAAAATGAAGAACACGTGTCTGCTTTTTGGTGTTTTTACCCTAAGAGCAAGTAGCAAATACCAAAATATAAAAATAAAAAAAGCGCCAGAGCAAAAGCTGATAAGTTCAAAGTAACTTGGAAAAAAAACTTTTGCAAAAAGTTCGATACGGCAAACAAAGAGAAAAGCAAACAGAGCAAGAAAATGGATTTTGTAGAGGGGTGAGAGAGGAAAGGGGTTAAGGGCACTCTTTTAACTTCCAAATGTTTAGCTGCATTTCACACAAAGTGGCAATAAATAGAAAATCCACACATGAGTTCAATATTTATACGTTAAAAGTATTTTTCTTTTTGTTTTTAATGTAACAAATGCATTTTGGATTAGCTTTAAATCACGTCGCTTGTCTCAATCCATTTCCATTGCTAATAAATATTTTATTCTCGATTTATTTGGCAGTTGCAGCAAGCGGTGCATCGAATAGAGTAGGGTGGCTCAAATAATAATAATAATACTACGCCATGGCTTTTACTGAAAACAGTTATAGAACACATCCATGAAAAATACACACATCCATGAAAAGTAAATATAATAAAATATATATAAAGTTGCCAAAATTGTTGTAAAATTTGCAATTGTTTTTGTTTTGCTTTCTGTACGATTTTTGCTCTGTTATAGCAATGCATTCATAAGTATAACAAAGTGCAAAGAGAGCAATTGATGTGCAAACTTTTTGAAAAGAAAACACAAAAAGCAGTTTAGCCTTTGAGTAAGAAATTAACTGTTATATGATCATAAAGAGAGAGCAAAGAGCATTACTCAAAAAGGAGCTCAAATTTCGACTAAGAAATTTACTGTTATATCTGAAAACAGAAAGCAATCAAAATGAATACTGATAAGAAAGAAATTTAAAGAAAAATTACTCAAAAGGAGTTCAGAATTTGACTAGCTAAAGAAAAAGAAGAAGCAGTTTTCTTAGAGATTAACAGTAATATCTAAAGTGACATGAAGGCATAATGTATAACACATCTCCAGGTCTTTAATTTATAATTAATTTAATATATGATTAATTGAAGAGCAGTACTAAAAAAAAAGCACATGCCTAGAGATTAACAGTTCTGTGATCTCAATTCAAAGTGCAAAGCGAGCAACTAAGGAAGTAAGAGAATATAGTGTGCATATTAAGAGTTAAGGGAAAAGAGACAATTGTTTGTATATTACTTGGGTATATTTTATTTTTAGATATATAAAAAGTGCCCAGCAGGCCCAATAAAATAATAATAATCTAAATAAAAATAACGACCTTTATAACTTACGTTTATATTTTTTTTAGCTAAAAATACTCGAAGAAAAAATTAGTCCATTTTTGTTGTGGTTCTTGTTAAAAGAGCCGCTTAAGGCGCTCATTTTATGGTTTTTGTGCCGCGAAGAAAACAGCTGTTTTTTGGTTTGTTATGCTGTTATGCTGTTATATATTTGTGTTGTTGTCAGTGTGAGTGGGTCACTCAAGGAAGACAGACACTTTATTTGCACCTTACCAGATTCACTTGCGCTTTTGGCACAAATTGCACCACAAATGCGAAATCAATTTAAACGCTTTGCTTTACTTGCACTTTCATTCAGTAGCCTCGTGAAGGCGATCTGCACACGACAAACGACACTTTTTGGGAGCAAAACAATAACGCAAGACGACCGCTGCTTGCGCTGAAACACGTGCGACGCGTAATGACACTCGTTTGAGACTGAGTCAATTCACGATGTCCAAAAGCTTTGTACTTCACGCCTCTTGCCGAATTCTTAAATCAGCCGAACAGCGACTGACAGCCACCCATCACACACCCACAGCCAACCGAGTACAGGAGGCGACTGCTTTCGGCCAACTCCGAAAACATCAAATGCGGCGAATTGAGAAAAAGGAGCAGATAAAGTCCCTTTTGCTGTTAGTGTTAAATATAGTGTACAATATCTTTCTGTTGAAAAATCCTTATGTTAGCTGGGAAATCCTGAACACAATGCTCTTAACACAAGTATTTCTGTTATGACTCTTTTACAGTAAATATCTTATTTAAGCTTAAGATGTTAAGAAGCTAAATTCTGTTTGTTAGTGCAGCATCTGTTGAATATTTCTCGTTATGTTACCTGGCAATACAGAATGATGTTATGTTATCAGTTATGTTAGTCTATTAAGGATTTTTCCCTTACATTGACCGTTACGTTTGACAGATAAATGAATTTAAGTTTTAAATGATATCAACAGTTCTATTAAAATACACATATTAAATATATGAATCAAATGTTGTTCGCTCGAAACAGAGGTAATATCTTAAATTTCTCTATTAAAAATAATTACTAGTTATGCAGGAAGTTAGAGAAAACTATTTGTATTGCCACCTTCTTATCCCACTTAGATAAAAACATCTAAATGCTTATGTTCATTTTCGAGTTAACATTACCGTTACAGATAATTTTACATCCTACCCCTCATCAAAAACACGTGTACTAAAATATCCCAAATGCTTAGAATGATTGTTGTACGTACTACATTAACATAAAGCTTAGCGGAAATTTTCATTCAACGTAACATAAAGCTCAACACATGTTGTAGTGAACATAAGACATGAGCAATTTCCCATTTTTCCATTAACACTCAACTATTCACAGTTAACATAACATAGAAATACAAAAACATGGAAATATTCATTTACTTCAACTTTTATTAATGCAAGAATCCTTCAATACGTTAACTTACAAATGGAATTCGAAACTGAAATACACAATTGAGAAATATGTTTGTATACATATATATATAAATATATATAGCTGACCTAACACACACGTTAAACTTGAAAGTCTTTTGGAGAAAATGCTTAAAAATTGGCATGCACACAATTAAACTACATAATATATAATGATATAAACATTTAAAAAGAAACCTTTAAAGTTTAAACATTTAAGTAGTTACAATAGTATTTTTCTTTAATTATTAAATTTATTTATGCTTTTTTTGTTGCTCTGAAATGCAATTGGAAATGTTAGTTGTTGACTCGATTTTTTTAAGTTTTTCACTCTTTAATATAATTTATTTCGATGCGCGCACAAAATAAATTTGATGAAAATTTTTGACAATTTTGAATGTATTTTGAGACGAAATACATATTCAAAGAAAAATGTGTAAGAAATGTGTGTGAAACAAATTCGATCGATCGAAACTCGCGACGCGTTCAGCAAAAACAAAAAGTTTTCCGTATTTTTCACGGCAAAGTTCCCCCGGAAAAATGTAAAACAGTTTTTCGCGAGCTCATTTACAAAATATACAATTCTTCTTTAGTTTATGGTTTTTCCTTTTCTGCGTTTTTAAACAACTAACTTGTTGATTATGTGTGTTTAAATTTACTAATTGTAAATGTATATTTAATTATTACCTTTTGTTTCTTAATTTTTTTAAGTACAGCAAACGTTTTAATTTTTTTGTTGTTAATTTTGTTTTTATGTTGTGTGTGTTTTTGCAACGTTTGCTGTTTTGGAAAATGGAAATATGCTGCTCGAGCTTTTTTTAGGTTTATTTCTTCATCGTTTTGACTAAGACGCATTTTTGTTTATTTGTTGTTTGTTTTTTGTTGCTGCAGTTGTTGTTGTTGTTGTTCTGTATGCTGCTGTTGGATGTTTGTTGGATTAAACGTGCCAGACGCTTAAAATCATTTGAGCTTGGCATATGCATCGACCTTTTTGTGGAACTGATTGAAATATTCCAATGCAGCATTACGCGTCTGGTTCAGCGCCTGGTTAATGTTCTCCGGGGAGAGGCGACCACTGCAAGGAGCAAGGGAAGGATATAAATATTAATTAATATATAGCATAATTTTAAATTTAACCAAAAACACATATGCAGTCCAAAACAGGCAAAGAATAAATAAAATAATAATGATATAAATAAGTAATATAAAGTAACTCAATAAATATATATATTTTTGATCATATATTATTATATTATTTATACTTACACCAGCACTTTCTCCTTGATGATCGTTGCGGACTTGTCGTAGCTGCTCACCGCCAAGTTCTTTGCGCCATCAGCAATGGCCTCCAGTTTATGCGAGAAATTGGGTACATATTGATCGATCTACAAGAGAAGAGGGTAAAAGGGAAGACAAATGGTAAGAAATATTGTTAGAAATGTTGCTAAAACCGGTTAAGCCCATTAGCCATACACATAACTTTCCCAAAAGAAACAATAAAATAAAACCGCTAGGTTAATGATGTCAGCAGCATTTGATCTCCAACTCTATTAACTAACTTCATAAATAAATGTATCTAAGCAAATAAAATTAAATAAATTAAGAAAATATATATAAATTATAAATATACTATGTTAAAAACACGCAGGTTGGCGATTGAGTTAAAAATATATGTAAAATAACATATAATAAATAAAAAATGCATATAAAACCCAAAAGCAAAAACTGTCAGTAAAAAAATCATTCGCGTCGATCGAAAATGCCCAGTAACCGACTAACTTGCGCTTAACAGTTTGCTAACAGAGAATTGCTATGTCGGCCTCTTGTTTAAAGTGAAACTTACCGTTTTGGCAACCGCTGGCCACTTGGAGCGCCACGAGTTGAGGATGTGCGTCACACTCTTGTAGCCGGCATTGCGCAACACTTTCCACACGTTGACGCTGGTTTCGATGGCCGGTTTGGCATAAGGGGGTACATGCTGCTCCGCCCATTTGTAGCCGCGTGCACTTGCCGACATTGTGACATACCAGCCGCGTTGCACATGGGGCAACACGCCGGCATTTTTCAACACTTTGCCAGTGGCAGATTTCTCAAAGATTCCCTTGCCATTCACCTCGGTGTCGTAGCAGAGGGCGCCAGCAATCAAAGCTATAATGAAAATGCTACCCAGCGTCCATTTGCAGCAGCCGCATTTCTTCTTTTGCGTTGCGTTCTGTTTATTCTTTTTCTGTTGTGCGTTGCTCTTCTCCTGCACCGTCTACACGCGGGAGAAACATAATAGAAAGATATTAAGTCAGCATTTTTCAAAAGCTGTTTTAAGAATAGAGCATATATATAAAAGATTTTTACCTTTTTGGCAGCAGGCGCTTGTTTGCCCTGTTTGCTTTGTTTCGGTTTAACCTGAGCCATATTTATGTAGGTTTTTTTAATTTATATAATTTCAACTAAACTTCTTGCACAGCTGCGAGTATTTCAAAAACTGCTGTTAAAAACAAATATCAAATAGAAATAAATTTCTTTTTTTTTGCACTGCAATTGTGTTCTGCGAGAGCCAGCTTAAAAGCTTCTTCAATTCTGTCACCGAGTCGCAATTAAATAAGAGCTTAGCAAAGTCATCGGTCAGTCAGCGAAGAAGAGAGAGCGAGTGGGAGAGAGGCAATTAAAGTAATGCATGCAGACGACGGATTCTAACACGTAGTCAAGTAAAACACACAAACACGAATGAGCAAGCACTGGGCAAAATGCGCGCAAAAATAACAGCAGCAAACAGCGACGGCAACAGTTGTATACGTCACAAGGGCACTAAAAATTTTTATGACGCGTCATCAGCTGGGCAGCCAAAGCAAAGTGTGAGAGAGGGGGATAGAGATAAAATGAGAGTTTGCCAATTCGAAAAACTTTTAAAGCATACACATACAACAATCACCACAGTGGTTGCTCGCTATTTGGAACTCGCAGCAAAATATTTCAAAATTTCAAAAGTAAATACAATTTTTAAATATATTTATAATTTATGAATACCAATATAAAATAAACAAAAAAAATCGACTTTCTAATTGATGCTTCCAATTTTGGAGCGAACACTGTAGTTAGCCACACACACACACACATACATGCATATACATATGTAATAGCAACTGTTGATTATCAAACCAGTTGAATGAACTGCAATTTTTTTGCTCTTTTGTTGTTTGACATAGAAATAAAGAAAACGCGTTTGGAAATTGTTGACAATGTGGCAAAGGCTCAAAAGTGTGAAAACGATGAAAAATGAACATAGACCAATAAGACCACGACGCCACGTGTTGCAGCATTTATATCAAAGCGAAAATGGCCAACAAGAATACAAGAAAACAAAACTGTTGTTGTTTGCATTTCTTTTGTGCTGCTTATTCTTCTTCAGCTGCTGCTGCTGTTGGCTGTCAGCAAGGAGATTTTGTGACGTGTGCAATGGTCAGTGCATTCAGGCCGCATCTTCTTCTTCTGCTTGGTATGTTTGACATTTGTTATCGTCAAAATGAAATAGCACCACCACCGTTATTTTTTTTGTGCGCACAATCAGCAAGGGTGAGCAGCAGCAAAGCGCGATAGGCAGAGAGAGGGATGGTGGGTGAGAGGGAGTTTGCAAGCTCAAACAACCAATCGCAGCTAGAACACATCATCCGTAAAGCCAAAAGTGACGTTAGACGATCATAAAAAACTGCTTCTGCTGCTGCGTGTGATAAGCGCAGCTCACACACACTGAAATTAGCGGCATTAAAAAAATGGTCAACCCGCATGGCAACGCCATAGCACACAGTTATAAAATCACATATACACACACACACACACTAAACGTACTTTGCGCTGCAAATCAGAAAAAAAGAAATGAGAAAAAGAGAAATTATTCAGCGCCCGGCAAAATACGTCGCAGCAGCCTCTCAATTTTTCTTTTCTTTCTCTCTTCTTCAATTGGCGCGTAATATTTTTGTGAACACAATTGCAGTTCCAATTGGAAATTATTTCTATTTGTAATTCTTATTCAATATATTTTTTGATATTTTTAATTATAGACGTCGAAAAATACGTTTTGTTGTGCAGCTACTTGCAATGAACTGACAATCAGCGCGCAACGTGTACACACAATGGCGTCCATGCCATTCACAAGTTGCGCCCGCACAAACAGCTGGTGACTGTGTGACCAGTTCTTGCACGTAAGCGGTGGAGTAGGCAGTGCGACGTAAACCGGAGTGGAAAAATTTAAAATTTATACTTGCCTTCAGAAAAGCTTGTAGATCATCAATATAATGCTCTTTACGTTTGCCCGCCAGCAATCCCACATTTAAATTGTGAATGTCGTCCAAAAATGCATGGTACGATTGCGATTCGGCTAAAGTTTTGGTGGATTCATTCCAATTGTCATCTGTAAACGGAAGAAACCAAAACTGTTGCACAACTGTTGAGTATAACAGATTAATAGTCTTACCGATAGCTTGCAATAACAGCAGACTGGGCAGCTGCTGTTTCTTGTAGTTCATTCGCCATACTTTAAAGCAGTCATCGGCGCCGCTGCTCAGCAAACAGCTTATACAGCCATCGATTTCGGTGCGCCACTTCTGATTGCTGTTAAGGTCACGCAAAAGCGTAAGGAAAATGTTCGCATGTTTAACAGGGCTTGCAATGTAACGTTGCTAAAAACAGGTCGTAATTGATTATTCGATATATGCAATTATTATCGATAGACTGTACTCACCAGCAATAAACTGGCGCTACGTTTAAGACTCGTTTGCAGCTCCTTGGGAAAATTATTATATGGGGTATTCAGTGAATAAAAGCAAGCAAAGAATTCCTGTTGATTAATTAACAACGTATCCGATTTACGACTGGGAGTAGTGGCTGCATTCAGCACACGTTCAATGTGTTCCACAACAAATTTACTGAAATTCTTCAGCTCCAAATTGGGCAACATTAGATTCTGCCAGACTTTGACGCCCTCCGTCAGCGATTGATGACCACCCTGCCCAATGGCCCAGAGGATACTCAGGCAAATGTTGCTCCGGTTCTGATACGAGTTTCGCAACATTGCCGTCTTTGCCATGTTGTGTGAACAAATGTTGGGCCAATTTTGACCAATTAGCTGCAACACAAACTTATAGCCAGCAACATGTTGTCCCGCATTCAGTTCTGTTGCCATGCTATCGAGTAGTGAGTAAAAGAAATACTCTAAATTCGTTTCACCAACACCACGTAAAAATTCCAAAATGGCTTGTTTCACTGCCGGGCTAGCCAAATTACATGGATATTGGGCGCTACGGCCGGAAAAAGTTGGATCGCAATCAAGGCAAATAATTTCATTCAAATAGCTGGCAATCTGTCAAGAAGAAAAAAACCATTAACAGTTGAAAAGTGGCTTACTTAAGGCATGCACAGGGTGTTTCGGATATCACACTTACACTGCTCAGCCAGCGCAGCTCGGAGCCGGGACAGCTGATCTTGATCTGTTCCACCTGTGCCATAAAATCATCGGGTGTTATTTTTTTTATGGCCTGTTCCAACGATTTAGGTTTCGCTGTCGACGTCGGCTTTGACTGCTTCTTGGCAGCATCTGCTGCAGTTGTTGTTGTTGTTTTAGTAGCTTTGTTTTTGCCGGATGCAGATGCATTACTGGAAGTTGATTTGGCTGGCGAAGCTTTATTAATGTTATTGTTGCTGTTGGTGTTGCCGAATAAATTCATATACTGTTGGGCTGGCACTGTAAATAAGGAGCGACGGCGAGACAGAAAACAATATTAAGCAATGTGCAATTAATTAATAACTGCATTTGACTTACGCAGCTCTTCCAATTTTGGCAGCTGGGCGGCAATTCTCTTTTGTTCCGTATGGGCGCTCAATTTCTTTTCGAGATTCTTTTGTTTTCGCGACTTGGAGACGACTTCCCATTCATTGGATGCGGACATTTTGTTTACGTTGCGTTATTTATTTAGGTAGTGCAGATGCTTGGGCTGTGCATAAAAAATATATATCAAAAATAAATACTCTGAAATTGCTGGCAGCTACCAGCATACTGATTTTAAAACTTGCTTTACAGCACTGGCAAAGCGCTCTTTGTCTATCTCTCTCACGCTCTCTGCAATTTTCTCTCGGGAGCGTTGTAGCTGTAAAACTTAAGTGAACATGCACACTGCTAACTCTTTAGCTGCTAAATTAACAGTCAAAGAGCGTGGTACTTATTTTTGGTTGGCCACACTGAAAATACACTGCTTGAAATTTGAATTTTATGGCAGACGGTTTCGTGACGCTTTAATTTTTGTGCACATATGTAAATACATTTAAAAAAATATATGTATGAAATGATTCTCATTCATTCTCAGTGTATAATTTTTAACTAAACTTTTCAAGACAAAAGGCTAATCAGTTAATTCTTAATAGTAAAATGTTAGTCTCTCTTTTTAGCTGTTAAGTTAACAGTCAAAGAGCGCCAATGTTATCCAACAGCGCAATAATCACCACACACCAGTATTTATGGATTAAATGTAATCACATCAAGGTCACACTGTTTGGATTACAATTTAAATTTTGAATTTAACCACAATTATTTAAATGTTTTTAAAACCAATTTTCGATAGATATTTATAACTTTTATAATTATTATCAGCTATTAGAAAAAATCTACAAGAAATTACTTAGTCACTTTATATTTGATTCATATATAGGTACAAAAGTATAAAATCCGTTATTTAACGTTTAATTGCCGTTGGCAATATTTACTATTTCACTTTTCATCCCCTCTGCGCTTTTGGTATATAATGCAAAGCGGGGCCATGGCCACACTGCGCTCATGTTAACAGCTGTTATTTTGCGTTGAGTATTCGAGCGGAGCAGACGTACGTCGCGGACGCCCTGTGTTAAAAACGCGGTCTCTACGTACAGTGCAACCATTTTGCTTAAACACGCATACATATATATTTAACAGTGCATAGGTGTGTGTATTTGTGTGTACAAAAAAATTAAAGAGAAGAAGAAAAAAAACAAAGCAGCAATAATAAATAATTTTTGCACTAGCTTGTGAAAAACTTTTCGAGAGTTTTGTGAGTGTTGTTCAGCAGCAACAACAACAACGTCGACGCGCTAAATTTTTTGCGGCGCGTCGCCTGCTGTTTTGAGTGCGAGTGCGAGTTAGAGCGAATGAGTGCGCTGTCTGCTGTCTGTGTGTGAGTGGCTCTGTGCATGTGTTTTGTGCCTAACAATTTGCCGCTAAACACAAAAAGCAGCTGAAGCCAGAGGCAGAAGAAGAAGAAGCAGACAGAAGACCAGCTGACGACGACGACAAAAACACACACATATCCAAAAGTCAACGATCGATTCACTTTTGTTGTGTGTGTTTTGTGTGTGCAAAAGACAAAGTAGAACAGCAACAAACGAAGAAGAAAAAAAACACGTGTCCTGCTCTAACAACAACAACAGTTACTGTTACAATTTAAAGTGCGTGCTATTTGTGAAAAGGAGTGGAAGAAGAAAAACTAACAAAGAAAACCAAACACACGCGAAATAAAATTGACAAGATAAAACATGTCTTCAGTACCGCTGGCCATCAAAACGGAGGAAGTCATTTTGGAAAACGCCGAATACAACAGCGCCGAGGAATTGGATGAAGAGTTACAGTAAGTACTGTTATTAAATATAGATTTCCGATGTAAAGTAAATTGAAAACAAAAAGTGCGCTCAACATTTTTATTCGTATTTTTTATCACGCAAATTATCGATTATTTCTCATCTCGCTTGCACTCTATCCATCTCTCTCTGTCGCACGTAAAACGTATAATTTTGCCGCCTGTTTTGCCGCACAAAACAAACGCGGCATAAAAACACCACCACCAATGCAGGCACAAACACACACACATAGACACTCATATGGGAAAACGACAGACAACATTCCACGTATTTCAGTTCCACAACATTCCCCTATTTGTATCAGCCCGCTTCGTTTCCACATTGTGCCGCTGGAAAAAAGGTGACGCTACTTTTTTTTATGTTTGCTCTGCGAGCGTCTGTTGTTCATATATCTTTGTTGTTGTCGCCATATTTGAAAAACGGCTGTTTTCTCGACTCTTGTGTTTTCTTCTTCCAATGATTGGTTTACAACACTGACGGTAAAAATAGTGTGCATAGTTTGTAAATAAAATTTGCAATACTGCTGTTATTGGTTTTTCTACTTTGACTTGCGATCTGCTATTAGCGCACCCTCTCTCTCGCTCGCTCGCAAAACAGCTGCGCTGCTGCTTATCGCCAACAGTCTTTCTAATCTTTTTTTCTTCTTTGTATGCTAGTTGCGACCAAATCAGCTGTACCGGTATATTTTTGCCATAATCATCATATGGCTACCTGAGTGCACGTGTGCGTGCAAATAAGAGAGAAACACTCAACCAAAAAGCAAGAAAAAGATAATGTAGTTGTGTGTGTGGGATTTTTGCTTGCTATTATTTTTGGTTATTTCCCATTTTTGCTTTGCTATATTTTTCATTTTGATCAAAATCATATGGTATTATTTTTTAGACTTCGACCGCGTTATCAGAAATATTCTGTTTCTTTTTTCTTTTCATTTTGTTGCTTACTGTTTTCAACAACATGTGTCCTCAAATAGAGAGCGAGCGAGAGAGTATGAGTGAATGTCTGACGTAAAATAACGCAATCACTCTCCCTTTGGGCAGCTGACAGCTTGAAGGCTTCGCATTTGTGTGTGTGTGTGATAAGGCTGTCGTTCCCCATATGTTTATATTTGTATTGTATAACTGCAAACGTCGTCGCTGTTTATCAACAATGTTAAATTTTTCAAAACAGCTGACAAGTTTTATTTTTTATTTATTTTTTTATAAAATTTTAATTTTTTTTCAGTGAAAAAGGGAATTTGAGTAGATTAATAAATGGCAAACTTTATTAAGTAATAAAAACAGCTGCGCGGCCGGCAAAAAGTGCCTTTGCTAAGTCTCCAAAACAGCGCGTTGCAACTGCTGCTTCTGCTCTCTCTTTATCTCTTTGCATGTGTGTGTGGCGTCATTTCCGATTTTCCCCACACACTGGAAAGGCCGCTTGTAAAATTGACTCATTTGCTGGGAGCACACACATGCGGTTGTGTGTCTCATTCTTCTTCGTTTGTGCTGCCCATGTGTACGAGAGTGAGTGAGGTGAGTGATTGCATTGCACTCAAAAGCTTGTTGCTCCTTCGTCAATGCAAGAGAGAGTGGTGGAATATAACAATAAGGGGAATTTTGCAAAAAAGTACAGATGCCGCCACACAGCACAATACTTTTTACTACGTTGACGACGTATTCATTGAAAAAACGAAGAAAAAAAAACCAGCATGAGTGAGTGTGAGTGGCCCAATAAGAACTCTGTACACAAAAGATAAAAAGCTGCTGCGCAAATTTTTGGGCGATGCCTGCAGCTGTTTCACATGTCAAGCGTTTCAGTCGCTGTGTGTTTCAATTTTCCATTGCGTTTCTGTTTTCTATTTTTTGCATGCCGCATTTATATTGTAATGGGCAACCTGCGCGCCTGTGAGTGTGAGAGTGGGGTGGAGAGAACGAGAGAGAAGAAGCTGATTTGTTGATGAAAAACACATGATTTTTGTCTGTGTGTGAGTTTGTGTGTGTAGCTAAAATAGTTGGATTTGCAAAAAATTTATTAAAGATTAACGCAGACGTCAGCTGTGACTTTTGTGGGTGTAATAGCCGTTTTTTTTTTATATGTACGTATGTGTGTATGTGCTTTTTTCTAATCGAATACAACACAGCTGTTGATTTCTTTCTCTCTTTCTTTCGCTCTTTATTTATTTTTGTCACGCTCGCTCCCGCTGCAGTCACTGCACCTGCTCATCTCAGATTACCTCATGCACAAGTGTGTGTGTGAGAGCTTATGTAACCGTTATGTGTAGTCTGTCAACCTTCTCACTCTCATACACTCTTCTCTGAGCGATTGCAACGGCATTTTTTCTTTCAGTTCTGTTCTCTGTTTATATTTTTTTATTGCAATAGGCGCCAAAAGGCCGACACTTATTCACAGTGGGGAAGGTGCTGAGGGTGGGGCTGTTGTGTAGGTGTCTTTTAAACTGTTTTGTTATTTGTTTATGCTACATTGTTGCCTGTTTATTTTGTTGTTGGCCATTGCGCAAGTGGGCAAAAGTTTATTGCGTTTTACTGCGCATTTTGCCAATTGCTCCCCCACTCCTCACTCGCTGCTGCTACTACTATTTTTTTTTGTATTTACTACGCTTTAGTTTGAACGCTCTACAAACACACATACCTTGATACAGAATTTACATTGGTATTGGTATTGAAGTGATTTTATTTAGTACGTGACTGTGCATCAAATGATGACTGCCTCTTTTAGAGTGCAACAGATGCTAAGTCTTCTCTCTCTCTCTTTTAAGGATCAGAATTTTATATTTTTATTTGATTTTTTTCACACTAAACTATAAACAGTTAAAGCAGCATAACAGACCTTTGGGATTTTTACAAAAGTGCGGTTTTTTTAAGAAAATGTTTTGATGTTCAAAAGCTATTATTATTATGACAAATTATTATGGCAAATATTTCTAATAATCAGCAATAAATAATGAATAATTGAAATCATCAAGTAAGTGCATCAAATGTATCAAGTTTTGTTTATTACGATAGTGATATTTTCATCTAATAAGATAATATTAATTCCAAATTTAGACAAAGTGGAACAGCTTTTCTAATAAGTAAATGTAAAAAAAATAATATGTGAATTAGTGAATATCTTGTATATTTTTAATTTATTTTATTATTAAAAATACTACAGCATATTTATGGTATAATTAAAACAGTAAAATCTTACATTTTTGTACTTAAAAATATTTTTGAAGAATTAAATTAGAATTCGTAACTAATTTATTAACTATAGTTAATATATATACAAAGGTAAATTAGTGAATATATAAAATTATTATTTTTTAAATAAATATATAAGAGACTTGTTAAGTAATTTTTGAAAAGACCTGTGAGTTTTATTTTTATTTTAAATGTATTTAAATTAACTCACATTGATTATAGCAAGATACTTTTACTCTTCTCTGGAGAAAAATGAATTCTAAACTCCTTCAATACATTTTCTACACATATATTTTTATACATTACATAACTCGAGTGTGTTTACCTTTATGAATTAAATAATATATATAAAGAAATACATATATATATAGATAAATATACACATGTGTTCATATGCGGCGGCGACTTCACCTACAATCAGAAAAATTGCTGCCGACAAAATTCCAGGCAAAACTGATGACGTAAGCGTTGACCCAATAAACGTACACACTACACACACACACACACACGTGTATGCATACGATTTATGTGCAGCAGCAGCAGCAACAATTGCAACAACAACAAATTGGCGGCACTCGTGACTTCGGCTTTGTCTGTTTCTGTTCTGTTTAGCTTTGTGTGTGTCAGTGTTGGTTAGTTGGCGAAAAGTGGCCAATGAACTACATTGAACTTTGGGGCAGGCAATAGCAGCAGCAGCAGTCGGCCCCCGGGCAGCAGCTGTTGTATGTCATGTGTTCTTTTTCTTGTTATGCTGGCTGCTTCTGGTGAAATGCGAAAAATGCGTAACGCAAATTTAAATGCAATTCTCAATTTCAAATGCGAAAAAAAGCTCACTAAAAACGGTTTATGCGTTAATAGCAGCTGGCAGCAACGTGATCGTATTTCAAATTAAGCATAAACAACTGTTAAATGACTGTGCATCACCAACAGTTTACAAGTTAATGTGTTTATTTTAACATGTTTAAAGCCTGTTAATCGTAACATTATCACTATTTTTAGCTAGTGCTGCTATCTGTATGTAAATTAAGCTCAACAACAGCTGTTATTCTTTGCATGTCAATAAATTGTAAAATCAAACACACACACATGCATGCATGAGCAAATTTATGTGTGTGTTTGTGTGTACACGAGTACCACAAATATTTTGTACTTGACGTAGCAGCTTCATTCAACTTTTATGTTATGCCGTTGCCCCAGCTTTTGTGGCTTTTGCTTGCTTGCAAAGATTGCAAATAGAAATTCCAGTGGAGCAACATCAACAGCAACTACAAAAGCATAAATAGCTGCATCAAGTGCAGCAACATCCGCTTTAGCCAAGTTTGGCAACATCTCTCTAAAGAATGAATGAAATATTTGAACATATGCGACTTTAAGTTGCTCTCTTAACGTAAATGTTTAAATGTTTAGTGTAACTTTTCATTCGCTAATGAACATAGGTAATATAAAATAATTTTAATTATTATTTATTTAATGTCAACTAATATCAGTCGACACAGAATAATATAACTGAAAAACATAATTTAAATTTAATTACAAATAAGAGTTTTCTGTATTAGAAGGGAATTTAATTTAATCAGCTTAAATTGCAAATCCCATCAACTTAAAGTAATAGCTTGATAGATATACTCCTCATCAGCTCCAAGCATTACTCGCATAGGGTATGAAATCCACAACATATATGTGAGCAAGTTCGTGTATATGTGTGTTGCGGAGAACGACCTTTGTTATGGATGGCAATGCTGTGTTGCTAAAAATAGACCAATGCAAGCAGACGACTGACGATGTCTAAGATTTTCTATCGTTTATGTTGTTGTTGTCTTCTTCTTTGAGCGCTTGCTCGTCGTTCTGCTGCTGCTCTGCTGCTGCCTGGTTTATTGTATTGTTGCTGGAATGCAGTGTTGCAACTTTACACACACACACACAAGGCATACCTTTTCAACTACAAAAAAACCGGTTTGAGATTCTTATGTTGCTGTTTGGCTGGCAGTGCAGCATACATTTGATTTTAATCCAAGCGCAAACAATAATAACAAATAAAGAACAGTCAAAAAAAAAACGTATTTGACAGCTGTGAGCGCTGCTTAACACACGCTCTCTTTCTCTCTTACTTATGCTCTCTTGGAGCTGGCATTTTGCTTTTATGCTGCGGCCGCCTGCCTTGTTATTGTATTTGCTATTATTTGTACACTTTTCGTTTGTATTGATGCTCAGTTCATTCTCACTATGTGCTTGTGTGTATGTGTGTGTGTGTCAATGTGTTTGTATTGCTGCGGCTAAACTAAAGCTGAATTGAATGGAATTGTAAATTTATGAATGAATGAATGAATTTTTCAGCGCTATTGTCTGTGTGTGTGTGTAAAAGTTAATTGGTTGAGTGTCATAAATATTATGCCCTCGAACGATTATTATTAATCTACACTGTTTTAGAGAGAGTGAATGAGAGAGAGACAGAGCTCGTAAGGGGTTACAATTTTAGTCACTGTAGAGATTTACTTAGCCCTTATTTGTAGCTAATTTAAAGTAAAAATTTTTTACTATATGGTTTTTCGTGTCATAATAAAAAATAATATAATTTTTAGATATTAGAGAACTTTAGATTATGAGAGAGAGAGTACTTTAATTTTAGCAGTCACTGTAAAGTTTTTTATCACTTATATTTTCTTCTTATTAAGATGTTTACAGACAAAGACACTTTTTTAAGAGTGACTGTTTATGTTTATTAAACACTGATTTTCAGGGTGTCTAAATATTTCAAATTTATTTACATATATTATTTTTTGGTTTAAAGATTACAACTAGAGGATTCGGGTGGTGAGAATACGTATCACATTGAATACACGACGGAGCCGGCGCATCAGGTGACGACGAGTTCGCAGCGTCGCCAATCGAATATGAGCGCATCGAATACAACAAAAGATGGTGGAGTTGGAGAAGATATGATGGATGGCGAAGGAGGACGGTGTTCACCGAACAGCGGTAAACCGATACTCGATACGGAGAAACGTATACGGCGAGAAATAGCCAATAGCAATGAGAGGCGACGTATGCAGAGCATCAATGCAGGTTTTCAGAGTTTACGTTCGCTGTTGCCGCGACACGAAGGCGAAAAGTTGAGCAAGGTAAGTGATAGCGTTTTACGTTACGTTACGTTATGTTAAATCATAAAATCAGTAAAAACATAAATTTAAATATATATATAAACTTCATGTATACATATATACCGATTTTGGAAAATACTTAGAATATAGCTAAAAAATTATAAGCAAATAATATTGATTTGATTATATGAGGAAGCAAAACATTTTTTGTTTTGCCCAAGTGTGATTTTTCTTCAAATCGAAAATTTTTAATTCATTGATAAAACTACTATAATTTTGACCGCAACTGTATATTGGCAATTGTGCTTTATTATTCCCATTCCACACTCCCACTCCAATTGCAATTATAACAGGAGTAGCAAGCTTTACAACACTGCTTTATCTTCTCTTGACAAATTGCCAAGCTGCCTACTGCTCTCGCTCTCCCTCCCTCACTCACACAGTGCTGCAGTCAATTTGCTAAAAACTTTCCAAAAATCTCTCACAGTATGTGTTTGACGTGTTGGTGTGCGACGTCAGCAGCGAAGCTCTTGACACATGAAGGTCCCTTTTTCCAGTCGCCGCCAGTCGCCGCCGTTTTCATGTTGATATGGTAACCTTTTGGCGTAGTCGTTTTAGGCCTTTTTATCTGCTTCTTTTTTTTTACATACCTACGCATTTGTCTTGAATTTATTTTTGTTTTTGTTCACCTTGAGACAAACATCGATTTGTTGTGGCGGCATCTTGAGTGAGTGAGAGCGTTGTAGTGGAGAAGGATTGGTTGAGAAGGTGGGTGGAGGGGAATATTGGGGAGTGTATCTTTGCTGAGCTGCAGACGGCTGTAAATCAAACATGTCACATTAAATAAACAAAAAAAAAAAGCCAAAACAAAAAATTGATATTTATTTGATGTGCATACTTTCTTATGTGAGGTGGGGGTACTTTTATTTATGTGTCTGCTGTTAGACAACATTCTCTTATTTTTGTGGGCAAGGGCATATTTTGTAACATTGATAGCGAGATTTATTTCGCTGTGATCCTTGCACTTTTATTTATTGCTAATTGAAAAGTGTCAAGCAAAAGTAAAACACCCGAAAACATAAATCATTCAAAATAGAAATCGTAAAAGAAAAGTGCTCTGAAAAATCAACAACATGTATCGATAACAATGTAACCAACAAGAACGAAAAGTATAAAACGTTAGTTTTTTTTACGACACACGCGAAAACTGTAAAAAGGGGTAAGGCAAAGAGGAACGTCGACGTCGACAGCAGCAGCAGCGTAGTCGAGTTTTGTGCCTTGATGAATGACATAATGGGCGTAGAGCAACCGTGACGAATGACAGCAGAGAGAGAGTATGCTTAATGGAAGAGGTGTGTGGTGGGGTAGGTGTGTGCGCCCTGCAAGTAGTTTATGGATTTTTTCTGGTTTGCATGCTCTTCTTTTACTGCTGCTGTTGTTGCTTCTTCTTCATCCTATGCATTTATCACACATAGTAAACATTGTAGTATGTAGTAGTTTTTTGTGTGCGAGCGAGATGCCACGTAGCAGTAGCATTCTGCACTGCTCTTTTTGCTTGACCAACTTGGGAGTAGTATCCACCACCCCTCCTCCTCTCTCCATATCTCTCTAGTGTTGAGCCTAGGCCTAAAATGAAAACAAACTGACGAAGACGACGAATGGAATCGGAATCAGGTCGCACGACGAATGCAGCTCACACACATATGCACACGTAGAGCTTTCAGTTGACATAAAAGTGCGCAAAAAAAAAATGCAGCACTGCAGAAAGTAGCAATAGTCGCTGCTACTGCGCCATTGACAGTTTTTGCACACACACTCATCCAGCTAGACTTGTGTATGTGTATGTACATGTGTGAGTACATAACCGTTTTGTACACTACTGCTGTGGGCGACTGTGCCAAGTAGTCTGTGATTTACTCGTTGAGGCGGGTCGTTGAACTTACTCGCTAAGTGGCGCCAAAATGCGCAAAAGTGCAGCTAAACTTACAGCGTACAGTTTACCGTTAGCTATCAGCCCCTGAACTAACCTACATTAAAGTGCCGACTACGAGAGCGAGACAGATTGAGAGAGTAGGAGAGAGAGGATGAGAAAAAAAGGACGCATAACTGGAATTCTTTTGTCTCTTCTTAAATTTGAGTTGTAGCTCCAAATTTATCGATCCAATTGTCGCCTCGTGGCCCTGCTTGGCCTTCCAGTGCGCGCCAAAAGCGTTAACTAAAAACAACCCCCGAGTTGGAAGCACCTCAACCCAAACTCCTACTTGAATCAAAAACCAGGGACAAGACAGGGGCTAGATGAGATGGAGATGGACACAGTATAGCTTGCACAAAAGTAAAATATGTTGTGCAGAAAAAAAAAACTATTGAAGAAAACTGAAATCTAAGCAAAAAATATTTTGTGATGTTTTGAATTTTAAAAAAATATTAACAAATTGAATTAAACATATTAATTTTAGTGTCATCACAGTTTTCAATTAAAATCCTTCACCGTTACATTTTACTTACTTATTCACAATAATATTTATTAATTCTGAGGTCAAAGCGATAACTATATTAATTTATATCTATAATATCAATAAATTAAATAATTCAATTGTACTGAGAATATTCTAACATTGCATACAATAAGAATAATTGATATTAAAGCAATAGATTTCTGCGAAATAATATTTATAAATTTTAATTTGTAAATTTTCAATCATATTTAACACGCTGCTATATTAAAATGTTCATAGCAATTCTTTACTGTAGTCGGCGCACAGACTTCTCTTAACCAAAACATCTCCACTGAAACCGAGCCCAAAAACAGCCAACCAATTCTGCTGCCCCTTTTCCACCGACTCACACATTTATGCTCACAGCTGAGAGCAACGCATGCTCTCAAAGCAGTCAAAGAAACAGCGGGTGGGGGGAGGCGTGTGGGTTGTGATGTGTTCATATAGGGGTTGGTTTCTTTCATTGTCATTTCGCAGCCTGGCTTGGCGCCTGTTTGGCGCCTGGTAGGCAGCTGTTTGTTTGTTTGCTGCCCGATGACGATTATTATTTCACTGCCTGGAAAGTGACAGGTGACGTGGAAGTAGTAAAAGCTGGAGGGGGTGGGCTACGGCTATTGGAATGGATTGCTGGAAATGATATGAAAATTGGGCGTTCAGCTTTTTGTTGCCGCAGCTGCGCAGATGAACGACGACGAGTCTGTTGCGGATGATGGGGCTAAAAAGGCGTGGCAGCATCTGGGGGAGTGAGTGGTGGTGGTGGTGGCGGGGATGGGGGTGTAAACAGTGCACTAGGCCATTGGCATCGTGCAACCTTTGCGTTTTATTTTTTTCCAGCAGCGTCAAAGCAGCTGTGCCGGAATTGCGACCAACACCCAACTTAACGGTTGTATATAACGGTATAAATTCCGTGTATAGTATTTATGATTGTGTCAGTTATGTATAATATATATATAGAACTAGCATCACTACGACGATTTTCTTATGATTGCAAAAACAAACGAGCTTTGAATTTTATTCATTTGTGAATTTATAATATATTTTTTACTATTCGTTTTATAAATAAAAGTAATAGTATTATTTTCAATATATATATATCTAATTTTAATATAAGTTAGACACCACTGAAAACATTTGAGAGTGGCTCTATTATTATGGTTGAAATGTATATGGCGCATGTTGAATATATAGCTGCTTTTAATGGTCGTAGTAAGCTGACCTCAGACCTGTCACTCCCCGTCTCTGTGTGTGTCCCATTATTTCTGTTCGAAAATCACAATTAAAATGCATTCACAAATTGTTTTTCGTCGCTTAATTAAAACTAAACTCTTTACGTGTACCTATTTGCGTGGCTTCTAGTGTTTATAATTATTAGGCGCAGTGTTGCCACATTGGGCAAAAACGAGATATCGACTTAGCGCAAGCACTTGGCAGCACTGGCACTGCACTTTCGCAAGCAAGCAAAAAGAATGTGCATATAAATAGCAGAAAGCCTAGAGAGAGAGAGAAGAGAAAGCAGCGACAACAAAAACAACAAAATAATAACGACTAGCTAAAGCATAAGTGCAATGGATCAATTACTTTGTGGGTTTTCTTTACACTTACACATACACACACAGACAGACAGCAGGTAGACAAGTGTAGCTGTTTGTGTGTTTGTCTGAGTCTGCTTGCAAAAATGTCGGTCGGTCGCTGGCTGCGCTGCTCTGTCGTCTGGGGTTTACAAGATCGTCGTCGCCATCACTTTGTCAATTGTTGCTTGGCTGAAGCAGCTTTCAAGTAGAGCTTACAGACTATAGGCTGCTGTTGTTGTTGCTGATGTTGATTACATGGAATGCTGTCTCGCCGGATTTAATGACTTTGTTGCGCTTTAACGGTGCTTTTTTTTGTAGTATTTATCAATGGCAAAAAATAGTCATTAACAGCAAAAGCATCGGCGCCAAATGATAAAATCTACATTGTTTTTAGTTCCGTTCCGTTTTCGTTTACAGCAAAAGTTAGGTGTACTTGTGTGCGTGTGTTTTTTTACAGCATCCGTAAATGCAATGAATCAGCGCAACAGCTGAGATTACAGCTGAATATAAATGTCAATGTAAACACATACTGACAATAACAGCAACAACAATATAAATGTAAACACATACATATAATAACAGCAATAAGAAATGCAAAGCAATAGCAGCAGCTGCAATAAGAAATGCAAAGCAAAAAGAGCAACAACAATAAGAAATGCAAAGTAAATCAATAACAGCAATAACAACAACAATAACAGCAACAACAAGTATTTTTTGTATTTAATTCCCAAAATATTCAACCGGCATTTGTGCTGCGCAATTTGCACACACTCGCACACCAACAGCAGCGACGTCAGCGCGAAGAGCTCAGCTGGTCGAGCACAAATAACAAGGTTGACCGGCAAAAGCAAAAGCTCAGCTTTCCCAAGTGCGTCGTAGCCTAAAGTCAAACAACAACAACAACAAAGTCAGTCAGCAAATTGACAGCAATATGCATATGTGTGAGAGAGTGGGTGGGGGCATTGAGGGGGTTTGAGAGCCACTGGCTGTCGTCATCCACCCGCTGGTTTATAAATATTTCATTACGCGCTGCAATTATTACGTGCGTGTGTTGTATTTTTATAACAAATGCAGCGCGAGTTGTTTTTTTTTAAATATTATTTGGGTTAATTAAAACAGCTGTCTTGGGTGTGAAGTCTGACACACTCAAACTTAAAGCGTTTTCTTTGCTTTTTTTCTATAAATGTAGGCATGAAATTTGATCAGCTGATCTACGGTGTGTATGTGTGTGTGTAAGTTTGAGGGTCAGCGTCAGGTTTGACGTCGCCATGTTGTTGTTGGAATTTGACAGCAACTTTTTGCCGGCGTTGTTCATTTATTCGTGCTTTCAACGCATTACTCTCTCTATCTTTCCCACTTTATTAAAATTCAAATTCAATTCAAGCTCACACACGCACATAAATGCACATACATGCATTCATGTAACTGTTTTGTTCCTTTTCTTTTTATTTTTCTTTTTCGTTCGTATGCTAATTAAATGCTTTCGTTGACCATGAGCTTTTGTGTGTTGTTGTTCGCTGGTTCAAAGTTTTATTGACCTTTTGTAATGGAATTTTAATGAAGAGCGCTGAAAGCGCGAGTGACGACAACAACGGCAGCAACAACCACATTTCTTAGGCTTCGCCTGCCGCTATGCAACACTGTCTCAGGATTGCAATATGTTCATTTGCCTGGCTGTCTGCAATAAAGTTAGCCAACGTATAAAAAGCGATGTTAAATAAAAATTAACATTTGTTAAATTGGAGGTTAACAAAAACTATAAAAACATATAATAGTTTTTTTTTCACTTTTATGAGTCAACATAGCAAAGTAAAAAAGCAGCAGCTGCTGCTGGCCCCCACAACTCGTTAAAATTAGCTAAAAAAAAAAAAAAATAAATAAAAAAAATACTTTTGCCATAAAATTAAGAAAAAGGACAACAAAAAACAACAAAAAAAAAATGGTTATATTTAAATATTTTGAGTGCTGCCAGAGACAGACAGCTGTTTTGCACTGATATTTTCATTTTAACACACACAGATAAGACCCCAACTGACCTCGCCTTTTGCTGCGTAATCGCTCTCTCTCTCTCTCTCGTTGCCCCTACCTCTCTTACACAATTTACTTTCGATGACGGCATTTCTGCGAATTTGTTTTTTCAGCGTCTTGGAAACTGTGTCGCAAATAACGGTGATTGCTGTTTATAGTAGTGTATAGTTTATAAATAGTGTATTAATTTAATGCATCTGCCAGCCGCCACTAGCTTTTGCTCTCTCTTTCCATTCTGTCTCTCTCTGTGTGATGTTGTCACCAATTATCGTTTAATGCTGTGCGAGCTTTGAGTTATGTATGTGTGAGTGTGTAGAAAACACATGTTTGGCGCCCATTGTTTTGTGGGCGACAGCTGAGTGTGCGAAAAAGTGAGAGCGAGTGAGGCAGAACCATATCTGTGAGTGGGTGCTTTTGCATGTGTGTGTGAGCATCAATGCCGGCAGCAACGTTCGATAGCCGCAGCTGTTTTTTTGTTTGCACATATTTGTACACATGTGTCTATATGTTTGTATGTGTGAGGGTGTGTGGATGTGTTTTGCAAAATGAGCTGTATGCTGTGGGCTGCAACGTGTGCGGCCTTCTCAAATTCCGTTATGTTTGTAAATACACATGTGTTCCTAATTTTAGCAAAATATTCGACATGCAAAAACTCAGCGCTATGAAAAAAATGCTAATGAAACAGAAAAAAACGAGTTTTATTTTGCACAAATTTAAGAAGAAAAGTTGAAGAACAAAATCTACTGAAGAAGAAAAACATGAAACTACAATTTTAATATGTCAGCTGACTTGTCTTCTGTTTGCTGTGCACATTTGTTGTATGCCTTCACCCCTCCCCACTCTCACTGTCATTCATCAAGGAGAGCACACACACACACACATAAAGTCGCAGCACTCACACCTGTCGTTAGCCGGTAGCGTAGATACATCGAGAGAGAGGGAGAACGGGAGATAAGCCGAATCAGAGAAGCAGCGAGAACAAACAGAACAGCACTAATTGTTGTTTGCCGCCAACAAAACGTGCGACGCAATAACAGCAGCTGAAAAGAAGAAACAGAGAAAAGTAACAGAAAAAAAGTAACAGCCACAAACAAAAGTAAGTGCAATCGATGATAAGAAGAAATGAAGAGGAATCATAGCACCAATACAATACTCAAATTACAAATTGCACATATGGATAAGTTCAATTTCGATAGCAAAGAAAAAAAGCGGGCTGAGATCAGATTAGTAAAATGACAATATTTAAAATCTACTTAAAAGAACATTTTTAATGAATTGATTTTCCAGCTTTTTTTCGAATTATAAAAATCTGATATTTTAAGTAGAATTTCAAAAAAATTTATTAAAATAGAACTTTTAAAATACAATTCCACAAAAAGAGATGAAAACACCAATAAAACGAAATGAGCAACTTATAAATGAATTGATTTTTTTTCGTGCGTATTTTTTTTTTGTTTTGTGTATATTTCTGTTACATTTTTTTTTTTTAATGCGTAGGGCATGCGTTCACGCACGTAGGCCAGTCACAGCTGCTGCTGGAGGAGGAGAAGGTAAGGAAGACCGTTTAGAGTTTTTTGGTTGCTACTACTCACACATACACACACACATACACGCTGACAAACTCAGCTGATGATGATGATGACGAATCAGCAGTTGGCGCGCGCATCGCTCATTGCAAGCTATTTTTATATGCATTTTATTCAATCAACAAATTGTAGCGTAGTGTAGAAAAAAATATAAAGTAGAATACAGGCCGACGACGTCGTCAGACGCGCCATTTATAGAAACGAAGCAGAGACAGTAAGCAGACAGCAGGCAGCAAGTCAGCTGCTGCTGTACATACACACGCAAGAGAGAGAGATAGAGGGAGAGCGAAAGCAAGGGAGAGAGAGCTACAACTATATTCCAAATTTGTATTGGAAGTAGCGGACTGGAAGCATTAAGGTTCTCTTAACTTAACACGTGTTTGCTAGAGCGAGAGAGCGCGCAAAAGCTGATGAAAAAGCTTGAGTCCACATGTTTTTTCGCTACATCTGCTGCTGCTGCTGCCTGCAGTACCATTTCCGTTTCACACGAAACGAAATGACAAACGAAACTTAACGAAGCCACACGCGCTCTTTCTCTTTCACACAGACTGAGAGAGCACACGCTAGCAACATTTTGTGGAAACGTTGAACACTGAAACGCCGGCGAATATTGAAAACTTTTCGTATTGGAACTGTTGCTGCTGCTTGCTGCTGCTGTTGCTGTTTTGCTGCTTGGTGGTGTGTTTTCGTTGTGTGTTGGAAAAAAGTACAGTCGCCGCAAAAATGCTGCCTGCGTTGTGCTGCTGCTGCTGCTGTCGTCGTCGTCGTCGTTGGTTGTCGTCTGGTTTGGTTCGCTGCTCGAACGCGTTGGCTGCTTGGGATTCTTGTTGGAACAACAACAACAGCTTGCGTTTGATCGGCTTTTTGCTTACACTCACACCAATGCATAAAGTTTGATGAATAGCACACATGTATCTGTATATGTGTGTGTTTATGGTACATCTGTGGCTGCTGCTGCTGTTATTGCAAATTTTTCTGTTTTTCTTATTTTTTTGTTTTTGGCTTGGGGCGATTTTTGTGTATAGAGTTTTGCCGGCATTTTCTGCTGACGACGACGACGACAATTTCTTATTAGCCCAGGCCTGACTTGCCGGTTACACACACACACATATGCCTTTACAGTTGTTTTTTCTCCAACAAGAAAGTGATAAGCTAAAGTTAGCCAAAACAAAGGCTTTCTGATTTGATTTTAGGGTTTGAATTTAAAAAAACTAGCAAATGATAGATTTTTGGGGCATATTCCTATGCAAGTTTGTTTTTCTTTAATATAAAATAATCTTTTCAATTTGTCTACAAATAAATGTTATAGGGTGTTTTATTGAAATTTCAATATTCGAAAAGTCTTAGCTTATTTCTATTGAAATGATTAATAATAAAATATAAATAAATATTACATAAAATAATAATAATATAAATAAGTACCAAAAGCCTATAGTTTTCTTTTTATTATTATTATCTTTAACTAATTTTTACGTTTATACCGTCTGTTTATTTTAATTTGCATATTTTTGGCGGCACGCCCCATTTGCATATTTGCTTGCCTGTGCAGCTTTCCAACGATTTGTCATTTTCCAATACAATCAAATTTCCAATCCAATCCAATAACAACTAAAGTCAATGAACGGCCTTTGTGGTAGCAGCGACAGCGACAACAAAAACTCAAATTGACTAGAATAAATTAATATAGTGTTAAATGTGTGTTTGATTTTTTTTTATTCTTATTGTTATTATTATATTTATAAAATATGCGCGTGACATTGCAATGCCGTCAACGTCGCCGTCAGCGTCGCTATCCCAGCCAAAAAGCTGAGAAAACTGTACACAAACAAAATGCTGCTGCTGCTGCACTGTTCCCACACTCGCTCTCTCTCTCTCAGTCTGTCTTGCTCTTCTGTGTTGTGTTTATGAAAACAACATAACAGCTTGCCGCCCAGACAGCTGTGCATTGAACGAGTAACATAGAGAGAGAGGGATGGAGTGGGAGAGAAGAGCGATAGAGCAGGTTAACAGGAGGAGGGAGGGTGAATGAGAGCAGCAGTAGCAGCAACCGCAGCTGTGTGTGAGTCGCCGGTGTTGAGAGCTAGTCGCTGTTATTCTTCTTCATATTGTTGCTGTTGTTTGTTGCTGTAGTAGTGACCTCCGACAACAAGCGAGTAAAATGTGAAACAAGTTTTATGGCCGCTGCAGCAGGCAGCAGCATCCACAACAGAGAGATTTATTATTTTTTAATCAAAGCTAAAGAATTTTCACAGAGTCTCGCATTCCTTTGCCATGAGGCGGTGGCGTCTGCGGCAGCTCAGCCGGCGTCGCTGTTTGCATTCCTTGCTGATTGGGTGTTGCCAGAGTTGCCATTTTTTTCGTTTGCATAAATGTCGCCTACGCTTTGCTGATGCTTTCTATGCCTGTTTTCACCGTTATGCTCAGTTTTACCCACGCACTTTATTTTTTTAATCACAACTCTTGTGCATGCATATAAAAGCTGATATCTATGCTGAGAAATACATACATATATACATATTTATGTACATGACTCTGTGTGTGTTGTTTTGCTGTTTTGTGGCAAGAGAACGCGCGCAAATTTGAAGGACACAAGTTCCTTCACCTTTTGCTGGCAAGACGGCGTCACAACATAACACAGACCACAACTCAAACAATAACAACAAGAGCAGCAGCAGAAGGCTTTACTACACTATTTACTATGCACCTACCAATACCAATGCAAATTCCACTTATGAATTTATGTACATCTCCATACACACATACATACGTATGCGTGCATTCATTTGCGGTAATTATCAACGCTCTCTCTCTCTCTCTCTCTCTTTTGGTTCTCACTCTCGCTCTCATCCTCGCACTTTAGCAAATTATGCTGCAGCGCTCCGCTTGGTGGCGTCTTGTGAATGAGTTTGCATTGTTGCCAACATACATGTTTCGCTTGCTCTGTTACAGTATGTGTGTGGGTTCAATATGCATATGTGTGCGTGTGTATTTAGTTCTTGCAATGCAAATAATTGCGAATAATTTAAATTTCAATTTAAAAACCTTCTTTAACTTGATTTAGATGTTTACTTGCAAGCATTATGCAAAATTTTAATTGAAAATATTCTTTTGAGTCAGAAATCTTCTTGTGCAAGTTTTTTTTAAATTTGCAAATCTTTAAGTTAAATTGGAAATTTCCATTAAATTATATTGAACACATTCATGAATAATATAAGAGATCGTTCTTCATTAAATTAAATTAGAAATGTACTGAATTTAATTAGAAATCTTTTTTAAATTAAATTGAAAATCTACTAAATTAAGTTGGAAATTTACTTGAAATTATCAGAATTATTTATAAACTTTATTCTTTATTTTTGTATTCTTTTACAGGCTGCCATACTGCAACAGACCTTTCAATATATAGTCGATCTGGAGAATCAGAAGACACAGCTGCTGACCCAAAACAGCGAACTCAAGCGACAGGTGGGCGAGCATGAGGCCAACGGAGGAGGCGGCAGCGGCGGAGGTGGAGGCGCCTCCAATGACAATTACAACAACAGCAGCAACAATGAATCCTCCAATAACAACAATAAAAATGGCAATGCAGTTGCCATCAAGAAAAGGAAACTGACGGACAACGTGATTATGCAGACGATCAGCGACAGTTCCGACGAAGGATTGGGCTCCATGTCACCCGAGCCGATGACACTGCTCACTGGCGGAGCTGGTGGAGCAGCAGCGGCAGCAGCCGTGGCAGCAGCTGGTGGTGGAGCAGCAAAGTTAAATAATGCCAGCATCATTGCAGCCAAAGAGTTGCTGGAGATGAAGAAGCAGCTGGAGAAGGAGCGCAGCTTGCGACGCCTGCTCGAGGATGAGTTGCAGATGATCAAGCGGCAGCTGTACAGTGTGGCAACTGCCCCGCCACACACAGCTGTGGCAGCAGCAACAGGGAACAGCAGCAGCAATAGTGGTGGCACCTATTCGATCCCACGCGAAGTTATCGAGCACACCGACAACTTTGTGCGTGCCGATGAATTGGAGGAACTGGGTGGCACCGTTTCGTACGTCGAAATCGACGAGATGACGGGCCAGCAACAAGTTGTGGTCTGCTCCAGCATCGAGGAGCTCGAGTCGGACGCTGCGGCTGAGATTATCAGCGAGGATCAGGTGCATGAGGAAGTCATTCTCTCGTCGAACAGCTCAACGGAGTCGGAGAACGAGGTCAACGTGAATGCGATTGCCAAAGCCTATGCCGAGGGCATGAGCACGCCCATCCTCCAGGCAGCCATCAAGGCCACGCCCAAGGTCGAAGTGGAGCGCATCAACGAGAAGATCGTCAAGATGAAATCGGAGAAACATGATCAGCATCAGCCATCGACAACGACGACGGTGATGGGTGCCACGGCTGTCTTCACACGCTCCCGCCAAAACTTGGAGACAATTGTGGAGGCAATCCGCCATCTGGAGGGAGATCATCTCTTTTCCGACGGCGACCAGCAGCACAAACTACAGCATCAATATCAACAGCAGCAGCAGCAGCATCAATCACATCATCAATCACAGCAACATCAACAGCATCAGCAACATCAGCAGCAGCAACATCAACAGCATCAGCAACATCAGCAGCAACAACTGCAGCAACATCAAACTCAGCAACATCATCAGCTGATCATGACGAATCATCGGCTGGCGCAGGATGCGCCGTTGGCCCTGACCACAACGGGTAAACAGCATACGGCGCTCGCTGAGCTGCGACCTTTTCTGCAGCTGAAGACTGGCGGCAGCAAGCAGGTCATTATTACAACCAAATCGGCCAAGGATGTGGTGACACCCACAGCCATATTTAAGGTGCAGACGAGCAGCGGCATCAGCAGTGCGACTGTTGGCGGCGCCACGATGACTTCACATCAGCCGGTGACCATAACGACGTCACTGAAACAGTGTCGTCCTGGCGTCATTGTTGCCAAACAGCTGCCGTCATCCTGATTGCCTACCATTAACAGCATCAGCAACACTAACAGCAGCATTAACAGCGCTCGCAATAATATAACAGCAACAGCTGCAACAGCAGCAACTCCTAATCTAATTAATAAGCGACTCAGCTATGTTAAACAACAGCAGCTGCAGCAGCAATGCATTAAAAGTAACCGCGTTGCTAGGCACCATTAAGAGGCGTGCGCGTGCGCTCTCTTGCGACGAAAAATGTAAACAAGCTGTGGCAGGCGCCCTCTGCTGTTGTAGGCGCGCAAGCAGCAACGTTGACAACAATGGGGCAAATTGTATAAAATTTAGTCAAGAATTTTGTGCAGTTAAACAAAACAAAAAATACTAATTTTTCTAATTAACTACTTGTTTTTACATTTTTCATTGCAAAAAAAAATTAAATAAATAGAAAAACTCACATAGCCACTGTAATTAAAAAGCAGCAAACAACAATTTTGTTCAATTATTGTTTAAGTAAATGTGAGAAAAATCAACAAACAACAACAACAGGCAGTAACAACAACAAAACAGAGTACAAAAAACGAAATAGACATAAAATTTAATGATTTTCTGTTTATTACAAAAACACATAAAAAATGCAAAACATAAACAAAAAGTAATACAGCTAAAGGATTTTAAAAGTAAATACATATAAAATAAGCAACAAATATTTGAAACAAAAAAAATGGTACATGCTAAATATATTTATCGAACTATATATATATATATATATATATATATATATATATATATATGCATATATAATATGAGCATGCTGAACTCTATAAACACCATCGCATTAATTTTTACTTTTTTAAATTATTTTCTATTATTTAATTAATTGTAAACTTACATATATACACACACACCAACACATACAAACATAACACAACCTAACATTAAAACACGCAACTTGATTGTATTTTTCCTTTACCCAAACAAACAAGATGAAGAAGAAGTAGAAGTCAAAGAAGAAGTAGAAGAAAAAAATACGAATTTTTTGAGTTTTTGTTGATTGTATATCTAAT
Source organism: Drosophila multiciliata (assembly GCA_037043605.1). Taxonomy (NCBI): domain Eukaryota; kingdom Metazoa; phylum Arthropoda; class Insecta; order Diptera; family Drosophilidae; genus Drosophila; species Drosophila multiciliata. The sequence continues at coordinate 17,078,324 of JBAMBF010000103.1, read as the reverse complement.
TATAAGAGATCGAGAGAATGATGAAAGTGGTAAGAAGAAGTGAGAATCGTTTATTATATAAACTACACACACCAACACATAATTATATATATGAATATATATAAATACATAAGCTAACGCAACATTACATAATAATATTACTACAAAATACGAGTACATTAAAACTATGCATATATAAATCCATAATTACACCCAAACATATATAAATATATATATACACATAAATAAATAAATTGCATACATATACATACATATAAAAACATATATATGTAATATGTAATATATAATTTATAATATATAATATATAGTATATAAGTGCAGCAGTGTGAGTTCAAGTTCGCAGTTACAACAGTAAAAGCAGAGTTGAAAGAAAGAGAGGCCAACACAACGCTGTCAACAAAATCGGAATGCCCTATGCATGTGTGAGTGTGCATTGTGCGTGTCATTATGCGCGTGTGTGTGTGTGAGTGCGTGTGCGAGAGAGAGATCGACAAAGAGAAGAGAGTGTTAAGCTCTCGAGCTAAGTCGGTGGTACGCTGTGCTTGCGCGCGCGCTTACACAGAGCTGCCAGCTTTGGTCTGAAAAGTGCAAGCGCAGCGTAGCAAAGGCTTTGTGTCACCCACCCCCCACAACGGAGAGAGAGTTTGAGAATGATGGAGAGAGCGGCGCTCCACCCATACACACACACACACACATAAACACACAACGCACTCACACATACACACAAGCAAACATACACACACATACGCACACACTTGCACATTTATTGGGCATTCTTTGTGTAGGAGAATACGATATAGAAGAAGAGCGTGTTGCAGGCCAACAAATTTATAGCTAAATCAGCAACTACAAGTAAAACAACAGAAACATGATTATGCATTATATAAGCCAGATCATACATACAACAACAACATATTACTACGTACATTCATGCTCTATATAAACAAACAAACAAAATACATTAAATATTAAAAAAAAAATACGAAAACAAAAAAAAAAACAAAAAATTATGTCAAATAAATGGTTTTTCCTTTTCCCCTCAAAGAAATTAAACTTTGTGATTTTAATTGTTGAGGGAGATTTTTTAATTTTAGCGCCGATATTCCTGCTACGGAATCAAAATCTATATAATCTTGGTGATAATTACGGACTTTAGAGAACATAATAAATCTGGTACTCTCATTAAAATTTTAAATTTGACTTTTTAAATTTAAAAGAAGCCCTGATTTTTAGAGATTTATTTTCTGAAACATTTTATGAGTATATAAATAATATCTTATAAGAACTTTATAGTGAATAATAAATCTAACAGAATTATGAGTAGTCTTATTCATCTATAAATTATACTATCTATTCAGTATTTTGAGCGTATAACTCATTCATCAATCCAAAATTCTGCATCGTTACAACTGCTGCTCCTCAATTTGAAGATCTGCCGAGAAGACATACATATCCCTCCTCCTGGCAAAGAGCAGCTCCTGTCGCTTGGGATGTGTTGCCAAAGAATGGACCACGCCCCCATTATCACCTAAAAAAAGAACAATGTTAAAATCGGATTAAGCATATATATAAGATATAATTACTTATGCGGATGCGTTGAAGCACTTTCGACTCGAGCAAATCCCAGATGAAGGCATCGCCTCCGCTGGAACCACCAACAATATGCGCATCGCTGGCCAAGATGCCGCACTCGATGTGATAGTCATCCGCCTGGTGGCCTTTGTACTCGGAAAGCAAACCACCAGACTCGCAGTCGAGCAGACGAACTACGCTGTCCTGGCAGCCAGCAACCAGGCACTGCTCGTCCCTCGTCTGCGCCAGGTAGGTGATGCCCTGGCCAATCTTGTCGCAGCACATCTCGCCCATGCGGATGTCATAGTGACGCACACAGCCATCCAGCGACGAGGCAAAGATCTTCTGCTCATTGGTCAGCACTGTGGTGATGCAATCCTTAGCCTCCTTCATCACCTGCACGGGCTCCAGCCGTCTGGTGCGGATGTCCCAGCACATCACTGCATTATCCCGACCCCCCGATATTGCTATACTCGAGTCCTCGTTGAAGCAGACGCACCGCACGCCCCCTGCATGACTGCGCAGTCGACGCACGGGAGCACCTGCAAATAAAACGGAAACAGTTGAGTCCACATAGAGTCGGGGCAAGAATAATAGCAACACTTACGCATTCCTAACAGTTAGTCTTTTCAATCTGTTAGGAATCGTAATAATAATAACGTAGCGATGCTATAATTTTGTTCGCAATTGTATGTTAAGTAGAAGAGTTTTCTCACCTGTTGACACATCCCAGTAGATGATGCTCTTGTCCAGGCTGGCAGAGACGATATAGCTGCTGTCGCAGCTGCCCACTGCATCTGTTACCTCGTCCGCATGGCCACCGTACGTTTTGAGCAATAATCCCGTTGCGGGATTCCAGAGTTTAACCTTTTTGTCGGAGCCACAACTCATGCAATAAGTGCCATCAACTAAAAGCATGTAAAACATATAAACAATGCAACGTTTAATAACACAATTCAAGGTTTACCGTTATAACGCACAGCACGCACTGCGCCCTGTTTGCAGTCGATGGTTTTGCAACAATTGAAATCAAGAAATTCTGGCATTTGTTTACATCTATTTCATATAAATTATCAACAGTTAGAGATGCGCAACTGTAAAGTAAGTGTGAGCAAGTGAGTGGAACTGAAATAAAAACGCACTTAGATGGCCATTCCTCATTTGCACTGAGTCAATACGCCCTATTTATTTCGGCTTTTATTAACATTTATATTGTTAAATCATAAATTGGTAAGAATCAAACTCATAATTTGCATTTAAAATCATGACTGTCTTCACAGTGACTCTCATTAAAAGAGCCCTAGTGGCAACGCTGTAACCGAGTGCTGCCAAGTCTGCGAATGACCCTAAAAAAGACCACAAAAATGCATACGATTGAGCAAAGCAAAATGCCAACAATAATAATGAAGCAGCGGCAAAACAAATAGTCGACGCAACACACAAATTTAAACCGCAACAAACAAGATCAAAAAAAATAAAATTGTGATAAATATAAAAAGAATAAATATCAAATAAAATTCAACACGCTGCAAAAGAGAGAGAGAGAGTGAGAGAGAGGGAGAAATTAACGACGTAGATTCCCACGTGTGCTAGCGAGGAGATGGTGAGGTGGCACGGGGGGCTATTTTGAATGCTACGCAATAAAACGGCAACGCTACGCAATTTCAGCTGCTGCTGCTGCCAACGCTCAACGCACCTGCCGAATACGCAGCGCTGCTGTCGTCGCTGCTGCTGACGTGTGCAAAACGAGTGCGAAGCGACGACAGGATATTTAACGGAACAACAACAGTAAACTGCACGACAGAAATTAACGAAGCACCAGTGCAATTTTGAACGACGCATGCATACACACACAAACACGCACATGCACTCACTTGCACATACACACAAAGAAGCAGAAAAAGCGCAACGCGAAAAGAGAAGACAAATTGCAATTGCAAAAAATAATATATTAAAAAATGCAGCGCCATCTATAGCGCAACACATTGCATTACAAATCCTGCTCAAGAATAAGTGCACAAAGCGCGACAAGGCAAAACTACGAAAAGAGGCTTAAAAAAAATCCAAAAGAAAAAAAGGGCAAACAGTGCGCGCAAACAAGGTGGAAAGTAAAAAAGTTGTTTGTCAACTTGTGGCGTCCATTGCACAAACACACACACAAACCGCCCCCTCCCTTGGCCCATGCTCTCCGCTCAAATGTTGCAGCAACAAAGTGTCTGGCTGTACTGCTACCGCTGCTGCCGCTGTTGCTGCTGCTGTCAAGTGGAAGTGCAACTCGTCCAGTGTGCATGCAACAGCGCCTGCGGTCAGTGCTAAACAACAACAACAGTGCAACTGCTCAAACGAAGAAGAATAAGAAGCAGCAGAAGCAGAACAAACCAAAAGCAATAGAAAGTGTGAAACAAATCCTTTATACTGTTTAGTGTTTTCAAGTGTTGTGCAGCATCAGCAGCAGAGGATCCGTCGTCAACATGTCAACAGTTACACGAAGCGCCAGCGCCAGCCCATGCATGGCCCTCAACGGCATTGTGGATGCCAGCCTCTTCCCATTGAAATCCACATCGGATGTTGTGAATCTATTCCGTCGTTCCCTCACCAGCGCCATCGAACCCGATCTTACCCTGCTCTCCATTGTCGTCGGCTACATCGAACTGTCGCTGACAACGGGCGAGGCGGCCCAAGCTGCCCAGGCAGCGCAGGCGACTATAGGTGAGCATACAGTCCTTCCCCCCCCCCCCCCCAACCTCGACCCATCAGTTAAATAACTAAAAGTGAAAAGCGACAAACAAATGTGTAAACATGGAAAAAGTTGTGAATTAATGTTTATTATATTCAATTAAAAATGTAAAAATATAAATATTTATTTGTCATATTTTTACAAAAAAAAAAAAAACATTTTTTTTTATTAGTTAACAAATATTATTTTGGCTAAGAATTGCTAAGGATTCTAAAAACAAAGAAGTTCAGCTTCTATTTCGATTTTATTAATTTAACTGAAAGTGAAAAGCTGAAAACAAAATGTGAATATATTTCGGTCAAAATTTATTTAAAAAAAAATAATTTTTTTCGTCTTTAGTTAAGTATTAATATATTTTATTAATACTATTATTTGTTAAATTAAATATTTTTTTAAACTATTTTATAGCCTAACAAAAATTATTTTTCATAATTTCTTAGGTTAGGCAATTTATGGCATTTTCTTTTTAAAAGAATTTTATTTATTAAAATTAATTTTAGTTTTTAAAAAACATCTTTGGGATATACATTTTTTACAAATTTGTAACAGAATTAGATAGTAACATATATAAAAAATGCATAGCATACTTTTTAGGGCACACCAGAAAAATTTTTGAAAATGTATTACAAAATAAAAAGTACGAATCAAACTTATAGGTAGAATACAACCTTTAAATAAATATTTTTATATATATATCTAAAATAAATATATAGATGTATGTATAATTAATTTGTAAATTTATTATGGTTGTTTCGTTGTTGTACAACATATTTAATAATTGTACTCGATTGTTTTTACTAATTGCATTTGTTTATTGGTGCATTTAGGTGGCAGTGGTGACGTCATCATGGGCAACACCGTTCCCTTTCCGGTTGTGACACACGAGCTGATTGCGGGTCTCTACAAGAAATTCCAGAACATCTTGTCGGTAGTGGAGAAGCCAAAGCCGCACCGCCAGGCGACGCGGGACATCATCAAGAAGGTGTCGGATGTGATTTGGAATTCGCTGATACGCAGCAGCTACAAGGATCGGGCGCATCTGCAGAATCTGTACAGCTATTTGTCGGGCAACAAGTTGGATTGCTTTGGTGTGGCTCTTGCCACAACCGCCGGCTGTCAGCTGTTGGGCTATAAGGATGTGCGTCTGGCTATTTCCGAGGATCATGCCTGGGTGGTGTTTGGTCAGAAGCATGTGGAGAGCATCGAGGTGACCTGGCACGGCAAGGGAAGCGAGGATAAGCGTGGCCAGGACATTGGCGCCGGCATCGAATCCGGCTCGTGGCTCTATTTGGGTGGACTCGCTGTGGTCTGTGAACGTGGCATTGAAGTGGCTGCAATTTGCGTGGCACTAAACATTTCGCTGAGCGCGAATAGCGATTGTGTTGAGGTTGCCGAGTTGCAGCAACAATTGCTCTGGCTACTCCACGATCTGGGGCATCTGAAACGTTATCCCATGGCATTGGGTATGCTCGGCGAGCTGGAGGAGGTCAACCGGACGCATCGCACCATTACCTGCGAACAACTATTCCGCGAGGCCATCGAATCGTCGCGAACTTATTATCGCAATTATCATGTGTATCCGCACATCTTTCAGGGCAACTACTACAATCGCCTGCTGAAGTATCGCGAGGCATTTGCTGCCTGGGCCAATGCTGCGGATGTTATTCGGCTGTATACGTATCAGTGTCGCGACGACGAGGAGATCTACAAGGAGCTGCTGGACATTGCCAATGAGCTCATCCCGTTCGTGATGAAGACGGAGAGTTCGGGTCATTCGGCACGCAGCATTATTCGGGACTCGGAGGTGTTTGCCAATCTGTTGCGTTTCTACGACGGCATCTGTCAGTGGGAGGAGGACAGTTTGACGCCCATTCTCCACATTGGCTGGGCCAAACCACTGGTCACCAACATAACCAAGTTTGATTACGATATACGCTCACAGGTGGTCATTAAGCTGCCCGAGGATTTGGAGGCCGAACAGGCCGCAGCTTTGGAGGCTAAGAAGGCAGCGACTGCAATGGCAGCAGCTGCTGCAGCTGCAGCTGCGGCAACTGCTACTGCGGAGGCCTTGCTGCATTTGGAGGGCAACAACAACAACAACAATTCAGTTGTCAAAAAAGATGAGGTGGGTAAAGAAAAAAGAGATGAGGCTTCTGATTGACCTACTTCCTAACACTCTAAATTTATGTAGGTCAAATTTTAATTTCGTTTGCTATGGGAATATTCCAATATGCAAGCTGATTTTTAGCTATCCGTATGTATATACATATATTTATATATGTGTGTATTAATTGAAATATTTTAGTTATTTAGATGAGTTACTTGTTATGTGGAAGTGCACAATGCATTCTTAATTTAATTTATAAAATATTATTGTATTTAAGGCAAAATAGCATTGTATGAAATAACCTTGGCTCAGAAATCTATAAAATAAGACATAATTTTTAATGAACTTCTATAACTTTTTATTGACAGAAACCCAAATCGGAGCTGCCTACAACATTGGCCGATTTAACCGCAGCTTGTGGCGAGAAGATTTTAAATCCTGATTTTTTACTGCAGGGCGGTGGTCAGCCATTTGCCGATCAAAAGCAGCAGTCAGCAGCTGTTGTCGCCGCCGAGCAAACCACGTCCAGCGAAGCAACGCACAACAACAACAACAAGAACTGCAGCAGCAGCAACAGCAACAACACTGATAAGGAGGCTACAACAACAACGACAACAACAAGCAATGGTGGCAGCAACAACACTTTGACGCAATTGCCACCGATTGAGGCTAATGAAACCCAGCAGCAAAAAGCGCAGCACAAAGAAGCTAAATTGGAGGAGAGCAGCAACAAGAGCAACACACTCGTCGAGCTGGCTCCTCCTGCACCACCTGTCGATGATTACGATCCGTTCGAGATAATGCTTAAGCGTCCCATTATCACACTCTACAGCCAAAAGATGAAGGGCCTCAAGGATCTGCTGCTGGCCGAGAAGCTCAACACGCACGCCATCTCGCTGCAGGTGACCGCCCAATCGGTGGCATCGCGCAAGGTGCGCGGCGTGGCGGACAAGCCGGCAACCATTTCGGCAAGCATAACGGCCGTATCCTCAGCGGACGGCATTGGTGCCAGTGGTGGTGGTGGTGGAGGGAATGCGGCGAGTGCTGGAGCAAGTGGAGCATCCTCAGCATCTACTGGCGACAGCTCGACGCTGGCAGCCACTCGTCCAAAACGTACAAGACGCGAGTAAAAAGCAATTTTCAACAAAAAAATGAACACTTTCCTCTAGTAATTTGTTGTTGTAATTATTACATATACATATATATATATATATGTATATATAGATGTGTAATCTTGTAACTTGTGAAGTTCGCTCTGCATAAGTGTAGCGAGTTAAATGCGCAGCGAGTGAAATAAATCGAGTGTATTTTATTCGCCGCATTTGCTGTGAGCAAATTTTACCACATGCATGACTTGCATTGATCCTTTATTATTACTATTATGCATATATATATATTTATATATATATATCAATATTTTTGATGTTCGATGTGTATTTATGTAGTTTGTAAGCGCGAAACAGAAACCGTTAGAGAACGCTTAGCGTTTTAAAAAAAAAAGAGACACAAAAACACACACAAAAAACAACCAACAAACTCTCAACTATTTACAAAAGTATCTCTGCGCACATAGCAACGAGTGACGAGTAACGAGTGCTGAGAGAAGTAGCGAGCGAGTGACGAGAAGTGTGGAGGAGAGCGAGAGGGAGAGTGAGATAGAGAGAGAGAACTCTTTACTATGTGTGCTAGAACTTAAACCGTATTGTAACTGTACTGTAGCCTGTTAAAATAGTTTTTTGTCATATTATTTGTCCATATTTATTAATGCAACTTGTTTTCGCCCAACATATAGACATATGTACATACATATATATGTTTTTAATTTTTATTTTGCTTAAGCTCAAGCGTAACTTTATTGGTGCTTTTCGTCTTGAAAAAACTTGCAAGTATGTTTCAAATGGACATGATGATGATGTTGGTGATGATGATGATGATGAATGTGTATGTCTGTTATTTACTACTACTACTATATGCATTTTATGAGGCTAAGCTGTTTTTTTCTTTTCTTTTTTTTAATAATTTAATTTACCAATAGTATATACATACCATGCATGTTTGTAGTTTTATTCAACTTAAAGTCGAAACAAAAATATCAAAACAAAAAAAAAAACAAAAAAAATAGACATCCAACGCAAAATGCTAGAACAGAAAACAAACATATTTAACACTTCCTCTCTATATGTGATAACTGTTTTTTTCTAGAAAGCTTTCATATACTATGTAATAATACACACATACCACTATATACATATATATACACACACTCACACAACCATACACTAGGGCCGTGCAACTTAAAAGAGGAAAAGGGGACGCGGCATGCACTTTTTAAATAATTAAATTAATCAAATTATAGCACCCAACTCTGCAAAAAAAAAAAAAAAGAGAAAACCCACAAAAAAGTTATATTATTTATTAAACTTTTGGAAAAAGCAGCACTAATTAGTATTATGAAAATGTGAATTATATATGTTAACCTGAGAGAAATATTGTAATCAGTTGGACAATGACATTTTTTAAAGAGGTCGGCGTCAAAGTTAAGCAAAATGGAGCTTGAAAACAAATTGTTAAATGATGATAATAATTGCATTGCATTTTTTTATTTGTGCGTTGTGCGTCTGTGATGAATAATGTATAGAGCAGAAAATAAACAAAGAATGAGAAAGCCCATTAATAAAAAAATAAAATGAAAAACACACACACACAAAAAAGAAACCATAATGAAGTAAAACAAAGAAAAACACAAATCGAACAATAAGTTCAAATATGGTATAAATTAATCAATGTATGGTGTTTTATTCCTTTATAAAAGTAGCATATTAAAACAGAAACAAAAAAAATCTATATTACTACACATCTAGATATATTTTGGCATACAAAAATTTTACAATAAGCGTACAACAAAAAAACAACAGTTTTGGCAAGCAAAATAATCCAACTGGACAAAAAAATTAATAGCCCAACAAACAAAAACGAAAAGGAATCGAAAAAAAACCAAAAACTAAAAACATGCAATGAATCAAAAGCATACAGCAAAACTATTTATTATAAATGTTAACGTTACGTACATTTCAAACTGCTCAATAACCCTATTAGCTTGAAAGTCAAATAGCCACAAGTCAAAATGTTATAAAAAAAAACGAATAAAATAAATAAATGCTTATTTAAAAAGGCAACCAAAGAGCGCCCCAATTTTTGTCACGTCGATGTGGCAGCGCCAAGCATACCAACAATCGGGTCAAATTATGCTATCGATATATCGATGAGCTTAGCCGCTCATCACTAGACAAATGACTCGGCATCATTTCGTTTCGGCGTCAAATTAAGCAAGGAAATTGTTTAACAAATTAAAGATCAGACACACAAAAAGAAAATAAAAATGTCTTCGGCCGATAAGGAAAAGGATAAGGATAAGGAGGAAACGAATCAGAAGAGCGAAGACTTGGGTCTGCTGGAGGAAGACGATGAATTTGAAGAGTTTCCCGCTGAAGGTGAAGAAATTTCTTGTTTTTTTTTTTTCGACAAAAGCGAAATTAACTTTATTGCAATCGCAGATTTTCGCGTTGCCGACGATGTGGAGGAGCCCAATGTGTGGGAGGACAACTGGGACGATGATAATGTCGAGGATGATTTTAGTCAACAGCTGAAAGCTCACTTGGAGAGCAAGAAAATGGATACATAACCACAAAAAATAGCCGAGACCGTGAATTAGAATTAAACAAATTAAAATATATTAAGATATTACATGTCGCGAATATTAACATCTTCTAATTTCAATACGAAGCTCTTTACATGCTCAGCTGTACACTCCTCAGATTCCAACTGGTCGTGCAGCGTATTATTGCTGTGGTCCAGTTGCTCCACTCCAGCAGCTTGTTGGACAATTTCCGCTTCCTGATCAGCGATTTTTTGTTTTGCCTCCTGAGCTTCGTGTTCGAAAGTGAGTTTCAGTTGTTTAACTTCGATTTCACGCTGCTGGAGCTGATGTTGCTGTTCTTGTTGGTTTACGAGGAGGCCTTGATTTGTGGTCTCCAGCGATAGATATATCTTTTCCAGCTGCTCCTTCTCTTTGAGGCACTTCTTGTAGGCACTCAGTGCCTCTGGCGGAATTATGGTGAAGATCTTTTCGATTTCATCGTTGAGCAACAGATTCGTCTCGATTTCCATACGTCGGTCCTTGTACTGTTCTTCCTGATGGGCAATTTCCACCTTGAAGCAATCAATGCGTGCTGTGATTTGCGCCGTTTGCCTTTGAACAATGATAATTATTGTAGTATATATTTATGTATATTACAGACTATATTTAATTACTCTTGAACAGTTGGCATATCGTTGACTAGCTGCTTGAGCTGATTCACTTGGCTCGTCAATTCCTGCAGTTGCTGCTCCTGCAATTTGGCTTCGGCTTCTTTCTGCTCGAGCAGCTTCGACTGCGCATCCACTTCGGCCATTGCCCTAGGCAGCTCGTCGCGCAGTTGACGAATGTTTGCCTCAGACTTGGCTATGTTTATCTTATTTTGCGCCGCATCCTCTTGGTTTTGCGCCAATTCTTTTTGCTTAGCGCCAAGTACTGAAGTTAGAGTGAGATGTTCCTTGTGCTTCTCAATAATCGGTGGGACGATCTTCTTCTTGTGCATTTTATAGAAACAATAATAATTCAAGAGCACGTCCAAAGTATTTGTAGTCTTGCGGGCAGCTACAAAAAAACTTATATTATTATTTATCAATTAATAAAAGATTTGACAGACTTGGCTCGAAGATGTCCATGTAGGTGAAAGATTTGCCAGGAAACGAGATTTGCAGCATACGCTCCACTTGCCGGCACAGTTTGCTCAGAAATTGGCGCTTCTCCCGCGAGGTATCCTTGGACTCGTTTCCAACATTGTAGGGCGGCTCCACGCGAAAGCCAAATGCACGCAAATAATGCATAAAAACACGGGTGAGAAATGCTTCCGTGGGGTGTGTTAGTTCGTTGAGACGCATGTTCAGCTCGGGGAACAGTTTATTGGCCGCTGAACAAACGTGCTCCATTGCTGCATTGTTACTCATCTTGTTCTTATCTCTATTATATCTTTAATTTAAATTTTATTTGTTATAAGCAAGAATCAACGCGCTTTAATTTGACTTTGGCGTCGATATGCGTGAAATATTTACTCGATATAACGATACCTTCTATCGCTAAACCTATCTCGAAAATGTCGTTCCCTGGCTACGATATTCAAGCAATAACTACTCGATATATATATATATATATATGCTTTCTTTTGTGTTCATAGTGCTGTTAAACATTTTTTGCCTTAACAGCTGACCTGGCGGCATTTTCAATATGAGCTTCAGCCGCCATAGAAACAATGTGTTGTTTTATTTTTTGTGTCCTGCTGCGAAAAATGCAAAATGACATCCTCGAGCGCTGTGGAAGATGAACGATTAACCGATTCAGACTTATCCGATGACGAGGGTGAGCATTTGCAAAACAAACCGATAGACTTCTAGTTAAATAAAGTATTCCCCAAAAGAGCGCAAAGTTGAGATTAAGCCGGAGGAAGTGCGCCCGCCAACGCCGCGTCCCACATACACAGATGAGGAGCTTAATCAATTGGTTGAGTACATACAACGGATGACCCTGCTCTACTCACTCACTCAGCAGGATTGGCGTGAGGAACCGCTGGATATGATACGCCGTTGGCTGCTGGAGGTCAATGAACCGTTGCTAAGCATTTGGTATGAGGGAAATAAGCTCAGTGCTTGTCTGGGCTTTCCCACGGATCACGTGGATGACATTAGTTATTTCCTGCGCGGCGAACCGAATAAGATTTTCACAGTTGATGGGTTCCACGACGAGATTGACTTTGGGAGCATTCACAGCGATGTGGACGCTTGTCTGATGGGTCTGCTAGAGCGCTTCTATGTGCCCATATTTCGCAACTACAGCGAATGGAATCCAACAGTTCGCTCACGCTTCTGTGCCAGTTTGGATAAACTGTTGGCCTTTCTGTTTGCCATGAATGCCAAGATTGGTGGCATTTCGTCGCTGTATGTGCCCTTTGTGCTGCACCAGATTTCCGGCGAGCCAATTGTCTGCGACAGGCTATTGTTTAAGAATCTGGAGAGCATTGCCCTCTACTGGACTACTCAGATACGCACGGTGCTTGGCGATCGCACGCTGATGGTGCCACACGAACTGGCCACTGTCAATGATGAGTTCGAGTTTTGGGAATATCGCTGTGAGCATCATTTTTTAAATGTTAACATTTAATTTATAAAAATAATATTAATATAATTATTACTTGCAGTGGAGGTACTGCAGGGCATGAATTCGCAGCTAGCCCAGTTTGATGTGCAGCGTGTCTTTAAGGTGCTACGCCAGTGGAAATCTGTGCACATGACACAAATCGTGGAGCTGCTCGAGGCTGGCCAGCGCGAGCAACTCTTGGCCATGTCGAACATAAAGTTTCTGCATTTGCTCGTGGAGCCATGTGCCAAAATCGATGTGGCTGCCACGCCAGCTGCAGTGTCGCAACTTCTGCCACACATCATACAACTGATGCGTTTCATTTGGACACATTCGGAGCATTATGCGAGCAGTGATCGGATTACGATACTCTTTCGCAATCTGAGCAATCAGATAATTAAATACTGCACAGAGCAGATAGATTTGGACATCATATTAGACGGTCGTCCAAGGTTGGGCATCAAGATGTGCAATCTGTCGCTGGAGTGCTGCATGGACTACAAGGAGCACATGCATCGCTTGCAGCAGAACGTTGGCTGGCAACTTCAAATGGGCAACATATTCAACCATGTCGACGCATTCATGGAACGACTCGGAGATCTGATGGATATATGTGAGGCAATGATTGTGTTTGGCCGGCTGGATGAGAATGAGAAGCTGGAGAGGACCCAGTTTAGTGGCACGAATGGCGAACAGCTGGAGAAGATTGCGGGGCGTGTGGAGCAACAGTTTCTCGTTGCACTCGATCAACTGCGCTGCAATGGCTCCAAGCAGCTGATGCTTAACGTCCACCGTGCCGAGTGGTATGAGCAGGTGGCCAGTTATCGGAGGAGCGTGCAACGAATGGAGGAGACACAACAGCGACTGATTGCCAACGTGTTTCGCTGTGTGTGCAACGTGGAGGAGTCACTGGAGGCATTGAATGTCATGTTGTACTATTCATATCATGCCACGCTGCGCAAATGCTACTTGCTGCAAGTTACTCGCGTGTGGCAACTCTTTAGCGAGGATATGGATGCCACAATGCGGCAATTGTTGTTGCAACAGCGCTCGCAACAGCATCACTCCTGGTTGCCACGGCATGCTGCACACACGCTCGGCTATCGGATCAACTTGGAACGTCTGCGCTGGCTGCGCAATCGCTTGGCTCAGAGCAGCTCCTCCTGGTTACCAGCGGTGCCGCAGACTGTCCATGTGCTGGAGAAGTTTGAGCTGCTTCGCGAGGAATTCGAGCGGCAGATGCGAGTCTCGCATGAGCAGTGGCAACAATCGTATGCCACTTGTGGCCCGCATCTCGGCCAGAAGCTGGAGCGCTACTTGCTGCAGCGCAAATCGCTGCTGCAGTGCAACATTGATGTTGGCATTTTGGACATTTGCCAGCAGGCCGAGCACTTTGAGAGATTGGCTTTTGCGTTGCCGGCAGCAGTCCGGAAGATCTACGAGCGCCAGGAGCCACTTCGATTGGTTTACTGCAGTGTGTTGCAGCTGTGCCTGGACTACAATCGCCTCATGTTGCGACTGACTGCGAGGGAAAGAAAGCTGTTCCGGCCTTTGATTCAGGCCTGCGATCGCCAGCTGGCACCGGGCATATTTAAGCTGAGCTTTGGCTCCGTTGCTGGCGGTGGCGACACTGATGGCGGCTTTTCCCAGTGGCTAGAGGATTGCGTGTGGTATGTGGAGCAACTGCGTCAAGTCATGCAAATCTACAAGCGAGCGAACAGGCAAATTGTTCGTTGCTGTGAACGCATTTGCCAAACGTCCATGTTGCGAATCAATTTCAGTGGCGCCGTTGAAATCTCCGAGTTTGAGCAGCAGCTGAGCAGTGGACTGAATCGGGGCAACAGTGCTTTACGCAAGGAGTACAACACCATTGTCGAACTAATGCTGGCCGTGTCGGAGGAGTTTGACGATGTTAAAGATGAGGTGAGTAATCTCAAAAAAAAAGGGAGGAATTAATATACAAAATGTTGCATGAATTGTTGCAGCTGCCGAGGGAGTGGCATCAGTATGTGAATGTCTTTGATGATATGCTGGCGAGTGCCTTCCTGAGCTGTGCGCGCAGTTCGCTGGAGTTGCTGCTGGAGGCGTTGCACTGCGAGGAGGACATGTCCCCCGCACCGATTCTGGTGATGGAGTCCGATGTGAAGGATGCGCAGATAGTCCTTTCACCCGATATGCAAACCATTGGCGGAGTGCTGCGTGGAATTGTTGATCGTGTGCAGAGTCTGGTGGATCAGTTCCCACGCTTGGGGCAGAAGCTGAAGCTGCCCCGGGAGCAGAGGCGTCCGAATTTCGCAAGAGCCTTTCGTGATGATGCCGAATGCTCGGAGCTGGTGCGTGGCATTGAGGCAGAGATTGCGGGGGAGCAGCAACATGTTGGCGACTACATAAACCACTGGCAGCAGCATCATTTGCTCTGGGAGATGACCGAGGAGGCATTCACCCAGCGCCTCCTCTCGAGCGCCAAGACTGCAGGGGTTTTTGAGGGCGGCATTGAGCATTATAGCTCGCTAGCTGATGATATATCCTTTGTAGATGCCATTGCCCACGTGCATTTTGTGCTCATCAATCAGAATCCCATCAAGAGCACCCTGCTTGACTGGATCGAGAAGTGGCAGTCGCTGAACATCAAACTGCTGCTCAATCATGCCACGTACTTGATACAATGTGAGTCGCTTCTGATATATATATATACATAAATATAGCAAATAATAATCCATATCTCATCTGTACAGCTGTCTATCGCTATGTGGCACGCAACGAGCAGAAGGTGATGGAAGTGCCACGTACCCATAGCGAATCGCTAGTTGCCCATCAGCTGTTCGAGCGCCTCGTTCGCGCCGTGCCCCTCAAGCAGATGAGATTCACGCCCATGTTGGAGTTGTTTGTGCTCCTCCACAAGTATCGTGTGACAATCGCAGAGGAGACACATCGGCAGATTGTCGAACTGGAGCCCATCTGGCTGCACTATCTACAGACGCTGCACGAAGCAGATGATATGCTCGAGATCGAGGAGGACGAGGAGCAGAAGACTCTGCTGGCCCAGCAGCCCGCCAAGTTTAAGCTGATCTTGAAAGAATTTCACGAGGACTTCTTCTCAAAGCTTCCCAAAAAATAAGCTCTGAAGGAGGAGTCGTCACTAAACCCATTAGTTATATATAAATGCAAGATTTTTT